>OZ007562.1:105409114-106865869 GCA_963931875.1 Pollenia griseotomentosa
AAATCGTGTGTAAATTTCATATATGTATATGTATAATTCATTGATATGTTGAAATAAGGATTTTTAAATATTTTGAATTTTTGTATTTGTCAAATCAAAAAAATAAAAGTAGAAGCCTTTGTGTCAGCCAAACAAATAAAAAGCTTGGCTAAAAAGAACATAAATGTTAGTGCAAATTGTTTATTTTCTTCTTTGCAAAAAACCGATAACTTTTGTTTGGTTCAAAATAATACATACAAATTTATGATCAGGAAAACCGTAAATATGCAATTGCATGTTTTTTTTGTGGGACCAAAGTAGGCTAAACCTATATATTTATCAGATTTGGAGCTTTTTATGAATTTTGGCATCGGCTTGTTAGTGAATAATTTGCATATTTTAGCCATTGCTGCTTTTTTGTTTCGCACTGTTTTTGTTAACAGAGCATTTTCAGAGTTTGAAGCCAGTGAACCAAGCCGAAGGCATTTGACCGGCGGCGGCGGCGTGGGTATAATTGACCGGCGGCGGCGGCGTTTGCGTCAATGAATCGGCGGCGGCTCAAATGTCGGCTTGAAATGTTTAAAATTGTTATTTGCATGCAGTCTACAACTGACATGGAATGCTTTACTTTAACACTAATATGATGTTATTGTTAAGTATAGACTCATCATGTTAGAAGTTTTCTCATGTTATAACACGGTTGTTAATGCACGCTTTTATAACATCAAGTTATAACAGCAAATCATGTCAGTTGTAGACGGGCAATTCAGGAAAACTATTAATCATTTCTATATCTATTTATTTTTATGTTAAAGTACAAAACATTAAATAATTATAAAAGGATAGTGCAATTTCGTTTTTTTCTCATTACTGTTTTAAACTGATGTTATCTGTAGGACCACATACCCATATCCATTTACAAAAAGTAAAGCTTTCTGCAATAATTAAATATAAAATTTCCTTAACCTGAACTTATCAGCAAAACTATTTTTTTAATTTAATTATTGTGGTCAAAATTATACCACAAATTAGTTAAAAGCAAGAAAAAAAGATGTTGTTCACATATTTTTTTTTTAAATTTAACAAGTTTTCAAATAGATTACTTCAATAAAGCATTCACTGATATTTTGCTGTTACCAAGTTTTTTGTCTGAACTTCTAAATCGATATGTTTGGAAATACATATGGGCATTTCCGTCAAAAGGTCCACCGTGACCGAAAATTTAAAAGTTATTAAAAGCTGATTATTTTACGATATTGTTATAGAGAAATATTTAGATTTTACTAATTTTATAAATTTACCCCTAAATTTGTTCACTTAGATGAACAATCAGACTGCAAACTTGTGCAAACGTAATTTCTTATTTGTGAGAATGTTTTATTGCATGTTTTCTTTAATATTATCTTCCTTAAAAGAGGTGATATTTAATGAAAATTATTCCAAAAAAATTTACTTACATGGTCTGTAATCTAAAGAAGAGTTCGAAGAGAAATATGTTATTCGGATTAACGGTAAATTTTTATTTTTTTTAATCATTATTCAGTTAAATTATTATGGAAAAAATGTCACGTTCGAAATGTCACATATCGAACCATATTTTGGCTTAAACAAAAAAAAATACAAAAGATTTGGGAATCAAGCCAAAGTCATTTTAATGTTACATTGCTACGTAAAAATCTGAAAGAAGTTTGACTAAAAAATTGTGCCAGGTTTCGCTGAATTACGCCTTTTTATAAATGGCCACAAAAACTACTTCTATTTTTTTCACGTTCGAACCGCTACTTCTTTTGCCATTATCTTTGACCTAGAATAGCGCCCCCCATAAACTTTAGCATAGATAGTAGTGCTTACATAGTGCTATATCTTAAGGGTTAAAAGAACGTAAAAATAATTGTTGTTTAAAATGTTATTGCATTTTTGATGCGTACGACTGTCACGTTCAACACTTTGGAATTACCCATATGTGTATAATACTAAAATATTTGAGAAAAAAAAATTCTGTATGTTCAAACGGTGTTGTGTCTTAAATAAGAGTCCATCAAAATATTAATATGAACATGGAAAGTTTATTTGAAAATATTGCAAGTTAAATTTGTTATTATTTGTGTAAAAATTATTTTTAATAAAGATTCACATATGTACGTATGCATTCATGAAAACGAAAGAAGCATTTAACCAATTTTATTTTCAAAAAACTAAGAAAAAGTTGTTAAGTACAATAACGCTTTGAAAAATTTTAAGAAAATATAACGGCACTTGAATGTTGCACATTGATGCTAAAACATACCATTTTTGACAAAGAAATTAATACATTAAAACGCAAATCTGTAAAATAAACTTAGTCACACGAATTAAGAAATTTCACGGCTCAGCTGCTGTCATCGGCGGCTTTAATTGAGCCGTCTAAGCCGTGTAAGTCGGCGGCGGCGCGGCTTGGTGAAATCAAGCGGCGGCGGCGAGCTGACCGGCTTGCGCCGATCGGCTTGGTTCTCTGTTTGAAGCGCATATTTCACGTAGTTAACTGATGAATTTCCTGTTGCTTTAATTTCGTAATCTACATTTCATCTTCACTCTACAACTGCAAGCCAAAGCAAGTTTTCGTTGAAGATAAATGTTATTCCAAACTGTAAATTTTTATATATGGGCATTTCCATTTTGACGTGTCGTGACATTTGTACCACAGAATGTAAAAAAATTAAATGAAGAAGTCAAATTTGTAAAAAGGGTTTTTATATATGCAAAGTAATGAAATAGTACTATATTCAGAAAAAAATTACAACAATCGACGCTAAGGATTTGCAGATATAAGCAAAAATATGCGCTGGAGTTACGTTAAAAAAACGGAAGTGGATTTTGACTTGCATTACAAAACTGAATAAGACTGCGAATTGAGCAAGACGGTTTATATAAAACCTTATTTAGTAAACTTTTGACTTATATATATTTATTTTTTAAGCTATAAAATTTAAAAATCTTTGCTCGTTTTAATGTACATATGGTAATTTTCAGCGAAAAGTCTACTTTTTTTAATGTAACGCCAGAATGCAAATAAGGTTGCATTTTAGGACCATGTTGTTCAACCGTTATCCCTTTTTTTTTACTAAATATAGAGCTAGTTGAGCTTTACACCAAAATATAAAAAAGTATACTTTACATATAAATTTTTTTGAGAAACAATTAAAATAAGTTCTGGCGTTACGTTACAAATATGTATATGCAAAAATTAAGGAAAATCCAATTCTAAAAATGTCTGCTGTTGTGTGTTATACATAGAAATCTAGACGCATCGACGCAGAAACACTTTTTAAGGTGATCTTCTCATGTCCGTCCATCTCACTGGTTGTCTGTCCTACTAAACTTTGTGCGCAAATAACAAGTTCAAGTTTTTACATAATTTAAAAAAACATTTTAAATATGTTTGAATTCTCAAAACACGAAACCTACACCCAGAGAAAAAACATGTTTAAATATGGTCACCTCCAACAAAACTAATTTTAAACAAAATTTTTAACATATTATGATGCATTTAACAATATTATTGTCCCCTACAACCATATTATGGTTAAATTAGTCCTCCATCTAGAAGCCACAACCATATTATGGTTGCCTTCGAACATGTTATGGTCAAAAATAACTAAAACATGTTCAACACTTATAATAGCATGGTTGGTTTTCAACCATAGCATGTTGCTCTTGAAAAAGAGGAAAATACTATTGTTAATTTTAAATCAAATTATTGTCATATTTAACCATAACATTTTTAGTGGCAAACATAATATGGTTGTGGCTTCTTGATGGAGGACTAATTCAACCATAATATGGTTGGATATGACAATAATATGGTTATATTAACCATAATATGTTTAAAATTTTCTTTAAAAATAGTTTTGTTGGAGGTGACCATAATTAACCATGTTTTTTCTCTGCGTGTATGTAAATTGGGAGAATCGGTATATAATATCACTTAGTTCCCAAGCAAACTTCTTTCTTTAAGTCCATAAAACATTTAGTCATGTTCGTATTAACATAAAATTTGGCCCAACATATTTTACTGCAAATCATGGTTCACATTTAAACATACAGCTCCCATTCAAACATCTATCCCAAAAATATTTTAAACAATTTTATACTTTTTAATGTAATTTTTTATATAAAATTAAGCGACCTTTCATTTTATCCCTTTAAGACAAAATATCTTTTATATTTGGTGTATCTAGATAATATTCGACACAACCAACTATTCCATGAATATTTCCCTCATAACATAACTGTATTCTGGTGAGCCCATTAGTGCATTAGTGGGTACAACCATCAAAAATTCGTCTGCAAATACTTTCCTTGTTTTTTTTTAATATGCAAATATTAAATTGTTGAACATTTTGCTTTCAAATAAGCCAAATTAAAGGTTTTTGGGCATTTTGTATTGGGGGCAGTGTTGTTAGTAGATTTTTCGAATGCTAAAAAAAATCCGATTTTCCCTAAACGTTGAAAAAATTTCCCCTACGCATTATTGTCATTAAAATAGAAGAAAAAAATAAGTTGAATATCTTTATTAGAGCTTTGGCAAAAATTCTCAACATTGAATAATATTCCAGTGGTATAAGAAAGAACCATTGTCATTAGGCTTAACAAATAACAAGACGTCGTCGAGCACGAAAAAACCACACGCACAAATCGCTCGTGTGTGGGCAGCTTAAAATTTTTGTTCGAAAAATTAAACGAAAATATATGAAATACTTTGGGAAGAAATAAGAAAGAAGAAAAAACGAAATTGTTGCTCGCATAGTTAACGAAGCTTTATAAACACATACATATAGAATTTGAGCTCTCGATAATCTTGAGCAGCCAACATTAAACTGGCGATCTAAAAAGCAATATCTATATTCCGACCACTGGACCATATGTTATATGTATACCAAATTTATCAAAAAAATTAAAAAAAGTACCAAGACTACCAATATTTTTCATTTTTACATCATAAAAAGTACCCTAGATTTTAATCCTGGCCATATGCAAATTGCATACCAAATTTATCAATAAGAGAAAAGGTACCAAATCAACAATTTTTTCATATCTTTAAAAGTACCATATATTTCAATATCGGCCATATGCTATCCGTCTATCAATTTCTATCCGCAACTATTAAGAGGTTTTCGCGTGATTGAGCCACAAACTAACAAACACCGAAACATACAAACATTCACATTATCCCAGCAAAAACTTGGTAATGACTTGCAATTACTACACAACTTACTTTTCAATGACTACTTCATACTATCTGCATTACATAGAAGTAGTTTAGTAATGGATGACATACAATCTGATACATAAGTACATGTTTATGAGTTGATTAGCGAAATTTATAATTAATTCATAATAAAATGCATCAAAGATTCTATTTATTCCAATCTAATACAAATTGATTTTAAATATTTGTTCTTACAATTTTTTTTTTGTTATAAATGAAGAATAATAACTTGAGAACGGTTTGACGGACTTAGACGATTTTTCTTTAAAATTATCGCAATGGTCCAACTTAGGTTTTTACGAAAAGAAAATTTTTCGATTCCATCGATCATTAGTAATCAGCTACGGTCAGCTAGGTTGTAATAGATTTGAATTTGAAAAATTTAAATACTTTATCGACTTTGATATGTATTTTAGAATAAAAATTTTTTAATCAAAACTACATTAGCCAATCACTCAAACGATATTGCCTAAATCATGGTAGAATAAGTACAAGGTATAGTCATTAGAAATTTTGTTCTCAATTTCAAAACCCATATAACGTCAAACAAAAGAAAATATTGAATAAAATTAAAACAAGCGTCAAAAATCAAATAAATTAATTTGACATTACATGTGTAAATAATGAAAACTCTCCTTAATAAACATACCTGGTACTTATTGTACTATGGTCTAAATTATAATATATAATATCGGTCTTGTATCCTTAACGACAGTATTTAAATTTAAGCTTTCCATGAAACTATCATATCGTTCTTTGGTTTATTGTGTATGAATAGATGCTAGGAAGTCAAATTTTGCATTAGAAAGTAAAATTAATTAAAAACACTATTTGTTTGACAAATTCAGTTTTGTATACCAATGATGCCAATGTGAAGTACATCTTTGTAACCGAACGAGGTAATGACTTATTAACTCCCTATTTGTAAGCGAATGTGGTAACGATTTATTTAACTCCCTATTCACAGAAAAAAATAATTTTCATATTTGAATACGAAAATCGCATATTTGATTACAAAAATTTTTGAATTTTCTGCGATGACGATTTTTGTGGTATTGATAAAAAAGTTTGTATGTATAATTGTTAAATTTTTAGTCAACACCCAAGTTTATTGAGTCAAAGAAAAAAGTTGTTGCCCAAAATAATTTTTTTCAACAAAATGGTTTCTTGATTTGTTAAAATAAATTGTTGAAAATGTTGAATAAATCAAACAAAATGTTAATCGAATCTTAATTTTTTTTTATTTATTAACGATGATGTCATAAATTTTTAATTTTTATATTTTTATAAAAACACTAAAATTTATTATGCGGGGTTAAGTAAGTTCCTATGCGCATTTCTCTGGTTGCTTAGGCCAGATCATCAGGAAACCTTTTCCAAAGACTTTGGCAAAACTAAATATATTTTTCAAATAAAACTGTAAAACAAATGAGAATTATGAGCTTTTTAAAAATGGACAAGAGTTGTTAAAATACTGTCTTTACTTTGATTCGAATATTTTTTTTATTGAATATAAAGAAATATTATATTATTTCATTATTAAATATGTTTTATTGAGTGCTATTTTGCAAAGTGTATATTTGATAAATTTTTCTTTGAATCAAACAAAAAGTTTGTTGACCCAAAATTTTATTTTTAACAAACTGTGTTGTTAAAAATTTTCTGGGGATATCTTTTTCTGTGTTTGTAAGCGAATGTGTTAATGATTTATTAAACTTCCTATTTGTTTGCGAGGGTGGTAAGTACTTATACGTAATGTATACGTAATGAAGAGTAGTTATATTAGCGTTTTAGGTCATTACTTTGCAATGTAAGTTTTTGCTGGAATTAAATTATTAGGATTTATTAATTTTGATAATAAATTATTTGGGTTTTTTACATCATAATTATTGAAATTTATTTTAACAAATCAAGTAACCATTTTGTTGAAAAAAATTATTTTGGGCAACAACTTTATTTATTGACTCAATAAACTTGGTTGTTGACTAAAAATTTAACAATTATGCATACAAATTTTTTTATCATTACCGCAAAAATCGTCATCGCAGAAAATTCAAAAATTTTTGTAATCAAATACGCGATTTTCGTATTCAAATATGAAAATTATTTTTTTCTCTGCAGAAACAAATTAAAGGCGGCAAAAAAAAATTCTTCGAATCATCACATCTGCTTCCTGGTACGTAAAAAACTCAATCACTCACAAAGAACTTAATGTGTTTTTTTTTGTTTTTCTTGTGCCATCAGCAAAAATTGTGATCACAACACATTCAATAAACTATCAAAAAAGGCTTAAACTGCTGATCAGTGTTGCCAGTGAAATTTCGAGAAAGATACATTTTAGTTTACAAAAAGATACACTTTTTCCCAAAAGATATATTTTGCAAAAAATTTGAGAATCCATTTTTATCGATTGACATTTATTAACATAAAATTTTTATTTCATATTTAATGAACTTTTTTAAAATAAAAACTGATATCATATACAGGTATGTAATGGAAATCGATTTCAAAAACGAAACGATTTGAAACCGAAAATATCGTTTTCAGTATCTTTTAAAATGGATTTTAAATAGATATTCCATATAATTGTCAGTATTTATTCTTTTACATTTTATATGATATACGTTAACTGAAGAGTACTCTGAACGAAAGTTTAAGACTATTATAATTCAGCAATGGGTTTTAAAGTCCGTCGAAATTCATCACACCTTTTGAAAACGTTAGTTTTGAAATCGATCGATTTTCATCACATATCTGATAAATTCATTTTTATATTTATTAGGTATGAAATTTTTAAAAATACAGTAAGCAAACTTTAAAATTAATTTTATGTAACTTTCTTTAAATGTTATCAAAACAAATTCATTCAAATTAACACATCCACATGAATAGGCAGACGATAGAAAAACTTAGAAAAACTTCCAACAAAATACATGTATTTAGTTGTTACTGTTTTTTTTAGTATTGCTAACGAAATTACAGCTTAATAAAACTTTGTCAGAGACGGAAAGTTTAATATTTTATTTCTGTACATTTTGCGTACAGATTCAAAAGATACGTAAAAGGTCAGGATTATACAAGGTACCTGAAGTCTTCTAAAGATACGAAAAATGTATCTTTCATATCCTAATGGCACCACTGCTGCAGATACTTTTTTGTGATTATTTATTATTATTATTAATCTTTTTATTGTAGAAATGTACTTTTTTGTGAGAAGCATCTTGTTAAATAAATTCTTAATAATATGCAAATGAAACTAAATACTATAAATTTTGTGCTTCTTTTCCGAAAAAAAAGTTTTTTTTCTCGATTTTAGTGCGTTTTTTAATTTAAAAGTTGATAATGCTGGATACAGCAGCAAAAATTGTCATGTAGCAGTGCCACATAAGCGCGTCTTACAATAAGAAAATCCTAACTAAAAAAAATGGATATCAATTGACATTATTTACGTTGTAGTAACATTTTATCAAGTTTGTGTTAAACTAATAGGCTTATCTGTTAATAAACAAATATTGATTAATTTCTATTGCATTTAAATTGTAGTTAACTACAACTAATAACTACTAATTGATAAGATATCAAAAACAATAGTTAAATATATCTTAAACACATTAATAAATATTATTTGCCAACACTTAAAGTAGAACTCTTTATATTACATGTCACTTGAATTAATTCAGTTTAATAATTACGGTGATTAAGTCAAGAACAAAATTCTTAGAATGCATTTTTTCCGATTTACGGCAGTAGTTTTATTAACAAATCTTTTTTTTGTGTTAATATCTGCAAAAAGTTATGAAGGGTAAGGATAAGTCCTTTAATAGTTTTAAAAGAATTTTTTTTGTGTAAAGTTTCCTTTTATTCAACTAGACATAAATTGTATCAATTGACTGCAAAAGTGAAAAAGGATTTGAAAATTTTAAAAGATTTATGCCAACAAGAGGCAGATTATGATCTCTTAAACTCTGAAACTGTTATAGTGCACCCCAAGAACTTGAAGGAATTTGAAAGAACTTTGCAAAATTATGAATTGAAATTTAAATTATTGGATGAAGATGTTGGCAAAACTTTATCACGCAATTTTGAAGAGAATCGATTAATGAAGTCGTTGAAACCGTACAATGGTCAAGGACGCCTAAGTACCGAACGTTATTATAGTCATGGCGAAATCAATGGCTATCTTGAGTATCTTGCACAAATTTATCCCGAACGAGTTTTTCTGAAGACCATGGGCTTTTCCTATGAAGGACGGCCTTTGAAAGCTCTGACAATTTCAAACGGCCAAGGAAGTTACAATAAAAATGTAATTTTGGTTGATGGCGGTTTTCATGCACGTGAGTGGATTTCTCCGGCCTCTGCTATTTATGCTATTGAGCAGTTGGTGGAGAATTACGAAGAAAATAAAGAACTTCTGGAAAATTTCAATTGGGTGGTTTTGCCCGTGGTAAATCCCGATGGTTACGAATACACTCAAGTATCAGCTGATACACGCATGTGGCGTAAAACTCGAAAGCCTCTGTTTGATGAGGGCAGAATCTGTTATGGTACAGATCCTAATCGTAATTTCGATTTTCATTGGAATGAGGAGGGAGCTTCTTCGGATCCTTGTTCAAATACGTTTGCAGGACCAAAAGCGTTTTCGGAACCCGAAGCAATGGTAGTGAGGGATTTGATACATACACACAGTGAAAGAGGACAAATGTATTTGACTTTACATTCGCAAGGCAAATTATTGCTTTATCCTTGGGGTTGGACAGAGTGAGTGCTCGACTCTTTTAGCGTTTTAGATAAATAACAAAATTTAAAGCAGATTTAGGAAATGTTTCGGATATAACAGTAAAAATATTTTAAATTTATATGTATATCCAAGGAAAGTTTTTGGTGGTGACATATTCATTAGACAAAGTGCGGTTTTTTTCCGGACTTTAATTTGTTCCGGTAGCGCAGAAATTGTTTTTTTTCTTTTCACAAAGTATTTTGTGAAGAATAATATGAAAAGTGAATAAGATGTAATCAATAATTTGAGAAAACAAATCTTGATAAGAATAACAACAATTTATTTCCAAAAACATTGTTATGCTTTGTCTTCCATTAAATGTTTTAAATAAGAGGATTTGCCATTTTTGATGTTCAAAACGTAAATATTGATTAAAGAATGCAAAGTTTAGCCTCACAAGCTGCTCTAAGATTCATGAGCATTTGCTCTGGTCTAAAAATGTTCTTTTTATTTGTTGGTCTTTATCAGTGTTGCCAAAACTTATTGAGGAAAAAATGCTAGATTTTGTTAGAAAAAGGATACAAAATGCTAAAATAAATGTATATTTAAAATTAAGAAAAATATTCATTAAATTAAGGGCCAAGCCTTTTTCTATAATATGCTGCATTTTGTCCTTCAGCTTTCGCGACGAGGTGCCAAATTGATTTTTATTTCAGTTTATTTATATCAACATTAATATAGATGGGTTTCTTCCGGGTATTTACATGATATCTGGGTAAATACCGGGTGAATACCGGGAATATTCCTTTTTTGGGAATTTATTTGTGTATTTATAAAACACAAATGGATATGGCAATCATTAACTGTCATTAAAATTAATATAATTTTAAATTACTTCTCGTATTTTAAAAACGTTGTTAAATCGTCAGCTCATTATTTGTTTTAAAAAAAATGAGTTAGATATAAATATATACATATATATTTTTTAATACCCCCATTCTAAACACAAAACCTGTTACCCGAAATGATTTGTGGTTTCTGAGATATTAAGCATTCATTTTGCCCCATATCAACTATTTTAAAATTTTCTTAATTATTGTTTGGCACTACACGCCACCATTAGCCGATTGCACCAAATTCTTCACACAAAAACGAACACAATAAATTTCACTCTTGCTTTGCTTAAGCAAAAGCATCGTCGAATCAGTAGGTCTACGCAAAACGACTGCTGATTTTTTGAAGAGTTTCGTTTTTTTCATGCAATTGTTTTTGTAGCAATAGTTTTTGATATCTTCATCATGTTGTACACAAACAAAGTGCGTGTTGTTTTTTTAATTGTTGTATTTCTGCATAGACCTAATAATTGGACAACAAGAAAAAAAAATGGTTTTAAAAAATAATAAACTCGTGTTAAAAATAGTAAACATTTCTAAAATTTATTAAAAATGTAAAAAACCAAATAAAAGAATAAAAAATCATCACTGTTGACTTCTTATAAGATTGTTAATCTAGAAACTTTCATTTCAGCAAGTTACTAAATGCATTGCAATAAGTAAACGTATGCACCACAAAAAGCTACTTTTTAAAAAGTGGCGTATGCGGCACAAAAAAATATTTTAATAAAATACAATTAATTCCTAACTTTATTTATGAAAGTTGACAAAAATTAATAAATTTCTTCGAAACATATGCCGCGGAGCGTAGAATGTTTTAAAAAAATTCTATTGAATACATTTTGAGAAATCTTTATGTAAACCTTCTTTGTCGTTTTTCTCCCCTCCGACTTTTTGGCATATGCGCCAAGCCAATAATGAGCTGGCGAAATACTAAATAGCTGGTTAAATTGCACTAAAACTGCAATAAACCGGATTTAAAATTGTGAAGGTACAGTGGCCGACAAAAGTCTACATACGACCCTCATTTCTTCCACCTGACGAGACCATTATGAAAAAAAGTAATTGAAATCTGGTTTTATTAATAGAAAACGAAAAAAATAACATACTTCAATATACACTTTAAAAAATATTTACAAAAAACGAAAAAATAGCATTGACAAAAGTCTACATACGGCCAAACATGTCATGCTTTGTGTTTTGCTTGCTGCTGGATGATAACTGCTAAGTACCGTTATTTTTTTTAGATTTAATTTTCTGCATGTTTTACATTTCAAATCAATTGCATTCGGTTGTATTCTGGACAGTTTCCAGCATAATTCAATTGTAACAATGGCCTCGCGAAAAGAAATTTCAACTGATGGGAGAAACTTAGCCGTAAAATATAGAAACGAGAAAAAATCGTTCGGGGAAATATCAAAACTGTTGAATTTAAGAAAAGCAACAGTTCAAATTGTATTTAATAATTTTAAAAACACTGGTTCTATTAAAAATAAACCTCGTAGTGGTCGCCCTAAAAAGCTTAGTCGCAGAGATGTCAGTTTTATAATGAAAGAAGTGGGAAAAAATCCAAAAGTGAATGCCACAACGCTGGCCCAAGAGCTAACAATAAGATCAAATACGGTTCTGAATCCACGAACAATTCAAAGAACCCTAAATAATAATGGTTTCCACAGCAGAACTCCGCGCAAAAAACCCCTTATAAGCGAAAAAAACCGAAAACTTCGCTTGGAATTCGCCAAAATTCATTTGCCAAAGGATTTGACTTCTGGAAACGAGTTTTGCTTAGAGATGAGTCAAAATACAATATTTTTGGAAGTGATGGGAAAGCGAAAGTTTGGAGAATAGCTTATACAGCGATGAATCCGAAACACTTAGTACCTACTGTTAAGCATGGGGGTGGCAACGTGATGGTTTGGGGTGCTGTCGCTGCATCTGGTGTAGGAAATCTTGTATTTGTCGAAGGTAATATGGATCGGTTTCAATATAAGTCTATTTTAGAATAAAATCTGGGAGCATCGGTCAATAAATAAGATCTTGGTGAGAGTTGGATTTTCCAACAAGATAACGACCTGAAACACAACGCTCAAGTTGTAAAAGAATGGCTGCTATGCCCCCCGACAATTACACACACCACCTCAAAGCCCGGACTTAAATGTCATTGAACACGTTTGAGAGATTTTGGAACGTAAAATCAGAAAGCATCATATTACTAGCGCTCCAATGTTGAAAAAGATGCTAAAAGAAAAATGGCTAAGAATTACGCCGATTGAATTGGAACATTTAGTTAATTCAATGCCCAGACGCTTACAGGCTGTTAAAGATGCCAATGGTGGCCAAACCAAATACTAAATTTAATAATAAAAATATTATTTAATGTTTCAATGAAGTTTTTTATGTTAGCTTACAAGCCGTATGTAGACTTATGTCAATGCTATTTTTTCGTTTTTTGTAAATATTTTTTAAAGTGTATATTGAAGTAAGTTGTTTTTTTTTCGTTTTCTATTAATATAACCAGATTTCAAACAAACCTGCATCATTACTTTTCTTCATAATGCTTTTGGTCTCGTCAGGTTGAAGAAAAGAGGGTCGTATGTAGACTTTTGTCGGCCACTGTATGTGTTTATGAGTGAAGCTAAGACTGATACAAACTTTTAATAAATTCTTATCAAATTTTGTACAAAACGATTATACCCACCCTTTGGGTAAATACCAGGGTATTTGCCAATTCTTACCCAATTTTCCCTATTTACCAATTGGATATTTACCCTCTTCCCATTAACATTGTTGCATTTTTTAGTTCTAATCCAATGTTAGAATCTTTCATTTGTTTTTTGAATATTTGAAGCAAAGCCGCGAATAACGTTTTAAGTTACAAAATAATTATTTTTCAGGAGAGCAAAAAAAAAAACGTTTTTAACAGGCAAGATTATTAATTTTTTATTTTTTTTCTTTAGATTATTAAAAATAATGATAATAAAAACTTTTATTCAAAATATCAAGAAATTTAAATAACATGCAAATTTACAGTTTATAACATTTTTTTTAGTGGAAAAACGTTTCATATCCACAATCGAGATGTCATTTTAAACGTTATTCCACGTTTCAAAACCATTTACTTTGTATCATTTTGTAAGTAACTTACAACGTTCTTTCACTAGTTGACTCTTTGTATGCCATTTTGAAGGCGTTAGGGTGCATAATTTTGGATGGTTTAAGGTTTGAACAGTGTAAGAGAGTAATGTAAACGGCAATCTGCAAAAAAACAGTTTTTGCAAAAAGTGGCTTTAACAACGTTTTTCGCGGCTGTGCTTCATTTGTTAAAAATTAGACATCAATGCAAAATATTAAAAATACCACAAGAACTAAAAAATGGTAGAAATTTTTAAATAATGCTAGGAAAAATGCTAGATGCTAAATTAGTTTTTTTTCATGTCAAATGACTTTAAAAAACTGGTCTTCATTTATAAACTGTCAGTTAGTAAGATGATATGTAACAAAAATTAAATTTTTTGTCCAAAAGTTTGGAAAGCAATAGTAACTTAGACCTTCGGCCCGTTCTGGTGAAACACACCAGAGCCTCTGGCAGGAATCGAACCCATCCTAAACTCAATACACACAATTTTAAAGTTAAACCTTCTACAGAAATGTTATGGCTGTAAAACCGTGCTTTTTAAGGGAAGGTAATTTATTAGAGACCCTCTCTTAACCCGAATTTCCCAATATTACTGGGCACGAAATACCCAATAGAGTTGTAGGGAAGCATACTGTCCGTCCTTTCTGACGTGTTTGTCATATATTTCTCAGATTCTTAATCCAATTTATCAATTTCGTTTTTATTACTTTCAGAGCTCTAACTGATAATTGGGAAGATTTACACGAAGTAGCAACCGCAGGAGCCGAAGCTATATATAAGGCTACTGGCACTAACTATACGGTGGGTTCTTCGACAACTGTTTTGTATGTGGCTGCTGGTGCTAGCGATGACTATGCTTTCAACGCTGGTTTTCCCATATCATTTACCATGGAACTACCAGGGGCGGGATCTACAGGTTTCGATCCACCTATAGAAATGATTGATGAATTAGTTAAGGAAACCTGGGTAGGTATAAAAGCAATGGGTCTTAAGGTCATTGAAAAATATCCAGTGGTTTAATTACCAGCTATAAAAAAAAAATTATTTTGTGTAATTTAGTTTTTTATTAGATGTATAATAAAATATGAAAGTATGTACTTTGACAAACATTTATTAAATAGTTTTATTGTAACAGCAGCAACAAAAGGCTGCCTATTACGTTAAAGCACTTATGCTTGTAGCTTTAAAAAAACACTTGAATCGTTCAATAGAATTTGTTTTTTTATCTGATGAATTCGTTTAATTAATATCAACGTGCCGTCTTGCGATAAGCCGAATTTAGTAGTAGCTCATTTACGAGCATTTGGTATTGATAAAAGTGTGTCACTTGTGGCCACATTTGTTAGGTGTACGTATTTTGCCTCATTTCACCCCTTTCAAACTGTTTGGCTTAGTGGTGATAATGGACAGGCAGCCCCCGTTGTTAGAACTTTATATTTTGTTTATTAGAAGACAATGAATTTTAATTTAGTGTTATGTTAACTACGTACATATCGCTCATTTTCTTGAAAAGTGTCATAATTCAAAAAATACTATTTTTCAGTTGAGCAGCGGTCTAATCACCGCATACGATATCGAGAAAGATTTATTAAAATTTTTTTATTTTGGTATCATGACACCCGATATCGAATGAAATGTATCGTAACAGCATTCGATATCGAATAACCAAAGACATTAATCTCTCGAGTATCGTATTCAGAAAAATACGATAGTTTACTCGATGTCGAATGCAGTGATTAGAACCCAGTGTAAAGTTGTTGATCAAAAATTTTGTTTTAAAGCAACATATATTGTTTATTTTGAAAAACTTACAATCTTAACCTTATGATATTTTTAATCTACGCTTCAGCCATCCTGAATGTTGACGAGCAATGACAAAAAACCGTAAAAAATTCACGAAGAGCCATTACAACCGCTCAAAGTTACTGAATGGTGTGGTTTTACGCTGTAGGCGCCATCGGGCCTTATTTTTTTCGAAAATTATGCTGGGAAAACTACTGTGACTGGTAAGCTGGCCAAACAACTGCACTCAAAAGAAAAATCAATCCATCCGTACTCAAATCAATCCGAAGCGGTATTAATAGTACGGTGAGTACGGATTTTCTTGAATCAAGTACGGAAAGATTGATTTAAATACGGATTTTTAATCGTGAAATACTTAGCGAAATGAGATTGAGTTAAGTAAAAGTAAGATTGAACCAAGCTCAAAATGCGCTCGATTCCAGTATTATAAAGTTGATTCAATTCCGAATTTGTGCTTAAAATAAACCAAAAGTGAAATAAGAAGGAGAATTTTATTATGATTGATTTACTCACTCGTTTCATTCGCGATATGGTTTTTACTTTAAAAACTTAATGTACATATGTATATAACTGAAAAACTGAAATGATATAAACTAAATGAGAAGCAAGAGTTCTAAACATGAAAATTATGTGTTTTTGCCTTGTTCTGTTGTTTCTAGACACAACAAGCTAATCGTTTTTGAACTACTTGTGAGAGATTAGAGAGAGATTAAAACGCTCACTTTGTAATTTTAATCTCAGAGTGGCACTACCAACGAAAAGTTTAATCTTTTTTTACATGGTTTAAGAATTTTTTACTTATTTTAAGAAATTCCGGGATTGATTTTCGAAAGTAATCCCATTTAGGTTTGTTTTAAGTACATTTTAATGTAATTCGTACTTGAAGTTTTGAGTACGACTCGTACTTAAAGAAAGTATAAAAAATAAAATTTATCCCGAGTGTTTTTCTTTTTGTGTGTGAACGATAAGCGCCTAATACCATATGCTCAACGACATTCTCCTACCTTGACTCTACGAATTGGAAATGGGGAACATGTGTTGCCATCAGGATGGAGCAACGACGCATACTGCACGACCTGCAACCGTAATTATTAGGAATGCATGCTTTTTGAGTTATGCCACTATTTAAGTAAATGAGCTATATGTATAAATTACTTCATTAACTGTAATCATGTTTTGTTAATTTTAAAAATATAAATTTGTAATATTTTTTCCAAAGGCTATGTATTAAATTAACTTTGCAATTATAATCTTAAGAAAATATTTGATATGCTTTTAAGGGACGAGATAAAGGAAAACATAATATTCAAAGCTGGAATGCACCCACCTTAAATAGTGATGTCCCTAAGTCCATCGGCTGACAGCACGATCAGGCTTCCAAGAGGAGAGCAAGAAAAAATTATTGTCACCAGAAAGACTTGTTTAACATTGGAAATGGGACAAATGACTTAAGGCCTAGTACTCCTAAAAGGAATTAAAATCAAAATATCAGACAAGTAAAGCAATGTTGGTCTAGCAGCTCGAACTCGCAAGAAATTAAATGGCTGTGTATAAACTACATATATAAACTTGGACCATTTTTCAGATATTCACCGAAATAACGATTTTGCACTTTAACGACCCTTCAATAAATAAAATTAACTTTTCGAAATAAGGGTTTACCACAACAAAAGAAGGACTTTTTTTAAACTTACAGAGATTTTTTCCTTTCCAAATGTTTATAGATATTTAAATGACTACAAATCTTGCGAACATATTAATTTTTTTTACGTTTTAGATAAGAAGTTTTTAATTTCTTCTAAATAATTTTAATTATATTTCGCTTTTCTCGACTAACTTAGAAAGTATTTTTTAATAAGTTATTTAATATTTTTCAATAACTTTTTCAGCCATAGCCTTGATGCCAATCCACGTTTCAGAAACAAATGGTTCGATTTGAGCAGGTTTAGGATCGAATCCATTACCGCCAGCTGGCAACTCCATTGTAATGGAAATTGGAATTTTAGCAACACCAAAAGCATAATCATCACTACCACCCGCTGCAGCATACAAAACATTAGTGGAGGAGCCAACAGTGTATTCAGTGCCAGTGGCTGATTTAATAGCAGCAGCACCAGCTTGAGCAACTTCATCAATATCCTCCCAGGTGGAGGGAAGGGAACTAAAATATAAATGGAAATTTTGACAATAAACGGCTTATCTCCCCTTCACCCTTTTCTTCTATAAACTCAAGTGTTGAGTCAAATAATACTTACGATGTATAACCCCAAGGATACAACAAGTAGTTGCCATAAGAATGAAGAGTTAAGTACATTTTAGCAATTCCAGTATAAGAGTGCATTAAATCACGTAAAGCTTGGGTTTCGGGCTCAGAGAAAGCAGTAGCACCCTTATAAGTATCAGAGCAGGGAGAACTGGAGGCACCTACTTCACCCCAGTGGAATTCAAAGTTCCGGTTGCCATCAGTCCCTACACAGTTATTGTTTCTGGTGGGCTTACGAGTCTTACGCCACATGCGAGAGTTGGTGTGAGTGTATTCATAACCATCAGGATTTACCGATGGAACAATTACCCAATTGTGTCTCTTTAACAAGTGACTGTTGGATGATAAGTTGTTTACCAATTGATGAATTACAAACAAGGCACAAGCGGGTGCGATCCATTCACGAGCATGAATTCCGGCATCCATGAGAATGACTTTCTTGTTACTTACACCATCACCATTGCTAATGATAATTGCTTTCAGGTCACGATTTTCATAGGATTTGCCAATAGTCTTGACGGTAACACGGCTGGGGTAGGATTTAGCTAAACTATCCAAATAGGCACTGATATCATCGTACCTTTGAAAACTGGAGAAACTTATGCTTGAAGAAGTAGTATTCGCAACGGTGCGCAAGAAACTATTTTGGATACGTTCCAATTCAGCACTTTGGCCAACATTTCCATCAACAACCATAAACTCAATACCGAATTTGTTTAATGTAGTTTCAAATTCAAATAGATCTTCAGGTCTGACCATGACACGGGCCTTTTTTCCCAACATTTTTGGTAAATCAAAGAAGTCATAGTTTGGATTGGCAGACAAACGTAGGAGTACTTCCTTTTCAAAGGCACTATTGGCATTGATGTCATAGATCTTGTAACTGTAAAATTAAATAAAATTTTTAATTTTTGATTCAAATTCTATCCATGTAGGCAGTACTTACCCTTCATAGGTATCGGCAGCAGCAAAAGCAATGCTGCAAAACAGCACGCTTAATGCGATTTTAACGAACATTTCTAGACTAATCGTATAGTTTTCCCTTTGACTGTCACCAGTCGTCTTATTATATTTTCTATTGTGTTCCGCTTTTTATATTGACTGTGAGTTTTTCATTTTCCAAACGTTATTCCAAAACATTTCTTATCTTTTGGTTTTACTTTTAATTGAACGAATTGTTGAAAATACTTCGTTTAGATCACAAATCACTGTTTTCTATCTTTACTCGTGTCAGAAATGTTTTCTTTGTGCTTTTATCTGTATTTTAAATTATCGCTCACGGACAATCTGAATAAAAACCAGAAAATTTATGGACTTTGCAGAAAATTTTGAAACTTTGCATTTAAGTATTTGTTTATTTATACGAGTATTTAACAGCAGAATTTGTGTTCTGAAATTTAGTGTGACTACATTCTAACTCTCTTTTTTTCCCTGACAAATGTTAAAAACTTGATAAACAAAAAAAAAAATCTTATCAGTATCTCAGAAACTTTTGTCTTGCAAATACATACCTACATACATTTAATGTATATACATATACAGATATTAGGGTGAGTAAAATTTTTATGCATCAAGGGCACATCGCGATTCTTGTTCTATGGATCATTTCAAGAAACTTTGCTAAAGAAACCATAGGTCAAAAATGAATTTCGAGCCCCCGGATTTTTCAAATTATGCAATTTTCCAAAATATTTAGGAATAGAGCCAAAAAATTGTATTTTCTTTAGACAAACGTGTATGTTGCGGTTTTTTAGGTCGATATATCCATTTATTTTTATATTGAAATTGCCACCAGAGGGCGTTTTCGTACATTTTTTGGATTTTGTATCCATTTTTTTTTTGGAAAATTGAAGAAATTGTTGTGAAAATTGAAGAATATTTGACTTTCTAAAAATGCAATCTCAAACTTTAAGTAGCCCAAAATGTTTAGCGTTTAAAATTATTAAGGGGGAAGGGAATAAAGTACTCATTCACAACCTATATCGATTTCATTCAATTTAAGACAAAAAATTAACGAAGCATGTATATGTATGAACTAGCTATTACCCAGCGGGAAAACTCAGAAGAGCTTCTTACTTCAGGCCTTTTTAAAGGCCTGCTTAAAAGATTTTTTGATTCAATTACTATTCTTATCTAACTGCTAAAGAAGGCCTCATAGAAGGCCTCGGCTCTTTCGTATAAAAGATAAGATACACCTTCCACACTCGCTTCTATGAGAAGGGAGTAGAAAAGGAGTAACATTTTCTGTATTGTTTTTTTGCACAAGCAAAAGCAAAATTAATTTTTTTTTGGTCCCGTTACCCTTCTTATGTACCTGCTGAAGAAGCGAGAGCGGAAGGCCTTCTCCGCAATGACAACGTGTGTAAAAAGATATGAGTATGGAATGGAGCAAGAAGGCCTTGTACATCCAAAAGAAGGGGTACAGAGGCCTTCTAGAAGGCCTTCCTAATCCTTCTTTTTCCCGCTGGGTAAGACCCGGCGCACAGTACTTTGTTCTATTATACAAAAATAAGGTGAAAGAATGTTGTTCTAATGTTTAAAAAAATTACTATACTGTATTCGTATCTAGATAAATTACATGTAGGAAGAACCTTTTTTTAAGTTAAATGCGTTTCCCCGCTGCTAGAGGTCGCTAAACTTGTCCTCATTTTTAATAAAATTTTACAAGAAAAATTAAACTTAATTCATGCACTAGGAACAAAATTATTAAAAATTTATTTTAAAGAAGTGCCACAATTTTTAAGTAAGTATTTGGTAAAAAAGACATTCTTCTTTGACATGAGCCCACACTTTATTTAAAGTATGTATTAGTAATGCTCTGGTTGAATATTAAAAAAGTGTTGCCGTAACTAAAATTAAAAGTTAAAAAAAATTTGATGGACAAATAAAAAACTGAGTGAATTCCTTTTTTAAATTTTCTCTGCCGTTTAATAAACCAAGTGTCCGCTATTAAGAATCAAAAGATAAGCCAACCACATTTTAGTTCTAACTTAGAGATATATGATCTTTTTTAGAGGTCCAAAACGCATTTATTATTTTTATAATTTAGTACTTTATATCAAAAGCTTTAAATATTTTTCTGTACGATGAAAATTATCCTATTTTCTTTGTACTACATATGTTTAAAAATTAACGTCCTAAAGAAATTAACTTCAAGAAAATCTATACCGTTATTAGACATTATTATATACATAGTAAAAAATGCAGGTTGTTCTTGCAAAAAATATGAAAATCGTCAATATTTACTTTAAATTTAAAAAAAAAACTGAGTGCCCCGTTTTTTCAAAGAATATATGCTCCGTTGCCCTTACTATTGATGAAAAGAAAAAAAAATTTCCATATTTTTAGTTTAAGTGTCATTTTTTGTGCTTTTTCCGTAACACCAAATTGTACTTGTTTTTTCTATTTTTGTATGAAATATAAAAACATTGTTTTCGTGTTTAAAAAGTAAAATTGAGAACTCTTGCTTCTCATTTGGTTTATATTTTCAATAATAATTATATGCACATTAGGTTTTTAAAGAAGAACCATATCGGGAATGATGCTGATGTTTTATAATTAAGATTCAAGTAAAACTGTGGCTTATAATTCTTATTCGCTTAACAGTTGTATGTGTGTAATATCTTTAGTTTTTCTAAAATCTTTGGATGAAGTTTCCTGACAATCTGGCCTAAGCAACCAGTGAATTGCGCATAGGAATAGCTTATCCCTTCAACAATAAATTTCAGTTTACCAATAGTATGAAATGGGAATGAAGCACATTTAAACGAAACCTTGTTAACTAAATTTTTGAATCACAAGAAAAACTTTAATAAATAATATGCATGTGGCAGTGTAAATAAAACTGAACTGGCAAAATAAAATAAAGTAATTTGTTTTTATTTTTGTTTTTTTTGTTTTCCCACTTACAACTAAATTTAGAGATGACAAAAAATCAACCAATTGTAGCCGGGACTGTAAGAAAAGATAAACTCACTGTTTATTGTTGTTGTTTTTGTTTAAGCTTTGATATTGTTACAAGTAAAACTGTTGCTTATAATTCTTATTCGCTTAACAGTTTTATTTGTTTGATATCTTTAGTTTTTCTAAAACCTTTGGATGAAGTTTCCTGACGATCTGGCCTAAGCAACTAGTGAAATGCGCATAGGAATAGCTTATCCCTTCAACAATAAATTTTAGTTTACCAATAGTATGAAATGGGAATGCAGCACATTTAAACGAAACCTTGTTAGTAAAATTCTGTATGCTGTAAAACGGGTAAAGTAAATCAATAAAATTCTCCTTCTAGTTTCACTTTTGGTTTTTTTTTTAAGTACAAATTCGGTATTGAATCAACTTTATAATACTTGAATCAAGCGCATTTTGAGATTGGTTCAATCTTAGTTTTACTTAAATCAATCTCATTTTCGGATTATTTCAAGTATGAATTTGGAATTTAATACGGACTAGTTAAGTATTTCGCGATTAAAAATCCGTACTTGAATCAATCTTTCTGTACTTGATTTTAGACAATCCGCACACATCGTACTATAAATACCGCTTCGGATTGATTTGAGTACGGAAGGATTGATTTTTCTTTTGAGTGTAAGAATTTTATAAAGCGCCATATTTGTATGGGAGCCCCTCTAAGGGATGCTGATAAAGAGCGAGTATATTTTGAGACAAGGCTTAAAACGACAAAGTAATGGAGATCGAACAAACATGTTATCCCCCTAGGGACGACACGTAGGCAGTTATGGGACTTCTTCTTCAATAAGTATGAAGAATATAATTCATATTTTCTAAAGAAAAAGTCCCATTACTGCCTGGAACTGCTACGGGTTTTAGCGCATTTAAATGATTTTCCAGAGTGTGCTTTATATCGGCCCTATGAAACTTAATAGTGGGATTTAATAAAGTCTTCTGAAACTATGAGAAACGAAATTTTACTGTGATGATTGATCCATAATTTGCCATGGGTCCAATCAAATTTCCCCCCCTGAAAATAATTTTAGTGCGGCTAAAACTTTTGAGAATCATGATATTTTATTCAATTTAGTTAAAATAAAATTTTATATGACTAGAAAAAAGGTACACAACTTTTTGATATGTGGCCAATAATTTAAAATAGGTCTAAACCGCAACCAATTTTACTACTGACGTTTATAAAGATTGGTTATTAATTTATAGAGCCAACTCCTGAAATATTCCAGCTGTCGGTGGAGGGTATGAAAGAGTCGGAACTCTAACTTATTTTTGTTTGGATTTTTGAAGGCAAAAGTGATTTGGTGGAAACTTTAATCAAATATGAACCGATTCTTACAAGTTTTTGGTGACTTGGTGAAATCATCCACACCCATTCTAATCAAACCGTTCATTGGCAATTCTTTCATAAAATATTTATAAATACTTCAATAAATTGTTGATGTTGTTGTTGTTATTTTTAATAATATTTAGTGTCCGACCGATTAAGCGGATTCGGCTCTAGTGCTGCTTGCGAGCAACTTCTTAGTGAACATGGGCAGTTTTACTCCAATCGCAGAATGAATTTTAATGGTATTATAACTGTTCTATTATTACAACATAAAGCTAACTGAGCTACATTAATAAGAGCGCCAAGCGTTCTAAAACATACAAATTCTATTTTCCATATATTTTCAATAAAACAAACCGACACAGCGACCAGTCAAATAAGATTTTCTAGTCAGGTGTTGTTGAATCGGCATTCTAAAGGTTTGTTTCGTATAAACTGTATAAAAATTCGAAATTATAAAATAAAAAAACCCTTCACTCTTTCTCTAATTTTTTTAATCTCAGTTATGAATTTTGTATACTAATAAATATGAAGCACATCATACAAACATTGAGGTATCATTTTCATTTTAATAAAAAAAGTGTATTTTTTTTGAGTTATTAAAAATATTTTTATATCAGTTTATTTTAAACATTACAAATAATGTCGGTCAAGTGACCCAACTACTGGCTCGTTAGACTCCGAATCATTTACCAAAAGTCTTAACCTTTGTCCAGCGAAAGAATTTTACAACGTTAAAAGGCGGTATGGGTACAATTGTACCCTTATATACTTAACACGATATGTATGGCTTTTCCTATTAATAAAATTAAATTATTCTGTTCTTATTTAATAAACAAATGATAGAACAGGCCCGTGGCTAAAAAAAAACTTATTTTACGTACACATGTATACATTTTGGCAATTCCAATCAGATATGTTTGACGTTTGGTCAGTACATACTACATGTGCTATCACCTTATACATATAAATACACTTGAATAGTACTTTGTTGTGATAACATACAAACAGGGGAATACCCGTAATGTAAAAACAAGTAGTAGAAAAATTTAATACCAAAAAATCTAACTCTCACATTAGTATCAGTGTGTCTTATTGACTTGCGTGCGTTGTAAGAAGATATTTCGGTAAATTATTTTGATTTCTTACTATGAGTGGTATTGAAACGGAACAACGCAACCGCGTTTGTAGGTAACCGTAATATCATCAAATACTTATTTTAGAATATTGTTATATAAAGAAATTTTTTCAAATTTTTACCACCCAAACAGTATATCAAAAGATCAACGACGAAAGTTCTTGAAAGATCTTTTAAAACACCTATGTATGCACTCAGTCAAAGACCGTAGTGGCAACAAACTTATAACAGGTAAATATTTTATTCGAAGTGCTATAGAAATGGTACTTGGACGACCTATAGTGGCAGCACAAAGTCCAGAAATTAGTTCCAAAGTACCCTTTGGTAGACGGGGAGCATCAACGGTGGTTGGAAGATGTTATGTTTGTCAATGTGAGACACGCAAACAACGTAAGACTAGAAAGGCGTGTGCAATCTGCTTGAAACCTGTGTGCGATGAACACTCTATTCAAAGTACCACATGTTTTTCATGCAAGGAAACACCATAAAAATATATTGTTTTTTCCTAAATATTTGGTTATATAGTGTGTATTCGTTTGTTCTTTTCAAATAAAACTAATAAAAATAACTCTGCTTTATTTTCTTGTTTTTTTCTTACGACTTATATGAAGGTACAATTGTACCCCTTCAGCCTTTTAGGGATATCAAGTCAAAAAAGACTTATTTCGGTATGACATAATCAAAATCTTTTTTTTTAAATTTCAAATATGTAATCCGTAATAAAAGTTTAGAGATGTCAGAAAATTTTAGACATCTAGTATTAACAAAAAAAAAGTTATTGCAATTTAAAAACGAAAAAGGTACAATTGTACCTCTTCCGCCGGACAAAGGTTAATCACGTTCTTCAATAAACTGTTGTTAATGTGAAATCTGCTCGATAATTTTGTTTTAAGTCTCATGAACTGTTGTAGAATTATTGCTGTACACTTTCGATTTCAAAAAACCCTAAAAAAAATAGTATAAAGGTGTAAAATCGTTCGATCTTGGTGGCCAATTCACTCCTCCTCTACAAAATTTTTTTTTTTCGTTTTCTTTCAAAAGATCCATTCTTTCTCTTGCTGTGTGGCAAGCGGCACCATCCCGTTGAAACCACATATTCTCTACGTCTAAATCATCAATTTCCCGCTACAAAAATCTTCGGATCATTTCCCTGTAGCGATTTCCATTGACCTCAATGGACACCCTTTAGTTGTTAATTTACTTTTTTATTACGAACATTGTTTAAAAATTAATTGATTTACTGTTTAATAAATTAATTGATCCCAAAAGTTTCAAATTTTTTTCTTGTTGTGGATTTGGAAAAGTTTGGCTTCGGTTCGGCCGAGTTTAATTAATTTAGCAAAAGTTCGGCTGCGGCATAGGTTAAGATTAAAACTTAAAATATATTAAATTTTCTAAAAATATGTTAAATTTGTGCAAAAAAAATATATGCTACAGATCTGCTGAATTTTTCTTAAAAATATTATGCCAAAAATCTGCTAAAAAAAGAGGAATTTTAATATCTGTGGCCTTTTGACAAAAAATCTAATTTAAAAAGTTGAAAAAATGCTGTTAATTATACGAATTTTTCTTCAAAAAACATTTTTGTTTACGATTTTAAAGTTTTGTATTTTAAACGATATTTTTCATTAATTTCTGTTTATTTAAATTTTTGAAAAACAAAAAAATGATTTTTTCACCGAGATTATTTTTAAACTTTTTTGCTATCTTATCTCGACTTAAGATGTTTTTGTCAAATTGCCACAGATATATATTTCATTATACATACTTAACTTAAAAAAAAAAATATTAGATTAATGATGCAAAAAACGAAGAAGTAATAATAATTTGAATATGACATTGTTTGAAAATATGTATAATAGTAAGTCTGTTTGAAATAAAATTTGCTAAAAAATTCTGCTTTTCTAAAAAGTAAAACTATGCTAAAAAAATCTGCTTTTGGACAAGGTAATAAAACAAAAGCAGTTACCATATTAAAAAAAAAAAAAAAATGCAATTTCCCAGCACAATCTGCTATATGGGAACACTGGTGACAACTTGTTTAATTATATATTTTGTTGTATAAAAAAAAATAATTGAAAACTGAAGTTTTTGATATATAAATTAGACTTAAGTTCATCAAATTTAATGTTCATTAAATTATTTTTAGTGAAGGAAGGAATTTACAACATGAAATGAATTAAATTTTTTTTTGATAATTTTATTCTTGTGCAGTTTTTCGTTGGGAAAAAAGATAATCATGTAATGAGAAAGCGGCCATTAATTATTGTCCTTATGCATTGCAAACTTTACCACAAATTCATAATATCCCTCCTATTTATGGTGATATGGGGTTTTAAAAAATAAAATCCAAAAAAACCGCGGATTTTATTAAAAAAGAAGACCTGTTAATCGGGATTTTCTTTATCCTCAAAAATTCTGGATATTATGTTTTTCAAAAAAAAAAAAAAAAAAAAAAAAAAAAAATTCCCATAAACCCATAATTATTTACGAAAAAAAATTTAATCAATATTATAAATAAATCTATCGTTTGTATCAGAATTCGAACGCTTGATAAAATTGATAAGATTTGATCATAAATTTAGCTGGCATGAATAGTACATGTTTAATGATATTTTAATAAAGAAAAAAAAAAAAAACAACAGTAACAACTACGTACTAATTGCAAGAAACATTTGCTTTTTGTTGCGATAATTAATTGATTTAGAAGAACAAATATTTGTAGGGGTGTTGAACAAAACTAATTATGTATGTTTAATATATCTAGAAGGTATAGTGCGTTTGTGCTGGTGTGTGTAACACTAAATAAATATTAGTCCTGGACCAAACGTTTAGTGAACCGATTGAATCCGAACACTTTTTGCATTGGTCTAACGATGTCCGTCCGGCTGGCTGGCTACACATTTACACTTTGCTCGCAAAATTACAGTTTGCAATTTTAGAAATAATTTAATGACATTTAGTATGTGCGTTTAACTGCAAAAATTATGAAAAATCGGTTCGTAATTTCACATTGCCCAAGCTTCTTTTAGGAATAGAGTATATTAGTATTAATAATAAATTTGCAATCTATATAAGCCTAAGAAGTTTTACTGTAATCGGTCCATATTTCACCCTAGACGCCATATAAATTCCATGCTATATATCTCTATAAATGCTGGCATTAATATAAACTTTAAAAAATGTTAGAAAATGTTGTGCTTGAAAGTCCAGAATCGTCTATAGGTCCTTTATCAATCCCTTCCTTAAATTAAATACAAAAAAACATCTCATATATCGCACTGGTTCCTCTTAAGAGAGTCAACTCAAAATTTTTCAATTTTCACTTTTTGCAAGAAATCGATTTAATTTTTTTTTAAAAATTTAACATAATTTATTCTTGTGTATAGTTGACCTGTTGTTTATGTTGTTTTATTATTTTATGAATACATTGAACGAATTTAATAGACAAATACAATTTACGTTGGAAAAGGAAACAGATAACAAACCAGCCTATTTAGATTCAGTTATAGTTAGACACGGAGACATACTTAAGCTAGATTGGTACCAAAAACCGATGGCGTCTGGTAGATTAATAAATTTCTACTCAAAACATCCAAGAAGAACAATTATAAATACAGCGACCAACTTCATTAAGAGAGTTCTGGAAATAAGTGACAAAGTTTTCCATCCAATCAATATCTGCAAAATAAGGAACATATTAAGTAAAAACGATTTTCCAAATAAAACCATTAATGAACTAATTAACAGAGTAAAAACAACGATAGCAAAAGGAACAACAAAAGAAGAACGACCACCAATAATATATAAGACTATGACATATGTAAAAGACTTTTCCGAAAGAATTAAACATTCCAACATTTATAACCGGGAAAAATATGAATTAGCATTTAAAACTGAAAATACTACAAAAAAACTTTTTAGCAATATGAAATCTAAGATTGAAAAAGAAGAAAAATCGCATTTAGTGTACAGAATACACTGTAATGGAGACAAAACTGACGCATGCGGAAAAGTATATGTTGGCACGACAAAAAACAAATTAAAAACCAGACTTGCAGCACATAAGTCAGATGAAAAGGCGACTAATAAACCATTAGAACAGAAAACTGCATTAGCAGCCCACTGTACTGTAACTGGACATAAACCAAATTTTAATAATGTAGACATATTGGTGGGAGAGAATAACTACAAGAAGAGATTTACACTTGAGATGCTGCATATAATTGATCAAGAGACAGAAAAGACATTAAATTTTAAGAAAGACACAGAAAGATGTGCAAAAAATTTATAAACATGCAATAGACAAACACAAACCAAAGAAAGCTGTATTAGTGAAGTGTTAAATTGTCCGAGTTTTTTAAAACTTTTATTGTTTATTTATTTAAATGTAAATATTAAATTTGTTTGTGTAAAATATTTTGTATTTTTAATGTTATTTTTGTTTTGTATTTTTAAAAAACACCAGATCCCCCTGATGATGGTCAAAGATTTTGACCGAAATATCGGAAAAATATAAAAATAAATGAATAAAAATAAAATTAAAAGTTTTTGAATTTTATTTATTATTTATAAGACCTCAAGCCAAAATAATAAAACAACAATTTAACATAATTTTTTCTACTCTTTCGCCCAAAAAACACAGTTGTATCCCTTGATATATTTAAGTAGCTTCTCTACATTCAACTAAAGAGAAATATTTTGAGTTGTCCCCGAATGTAAGCTGAATTCATATCAGTTTTGTTTCAACTAAAGAGAAATATTTTAAATTGTGCTAGTAGTGTTTATGTCAAAACGGTTTACTTGGATGATGTTCTTTTTTGGTTTGTCTCTTTTTAGATGTAATAGGCAAGCTTATCGTGCTGTTATATTTCGTTTTGTTTCTATATTTAGAAAATGACACCACTATATAAATTAACAAATTTCACATAAAGAAGAATAAGTCAGAAAACTTGTTATTTTTCGATGATGCGACATGTTAAAATTGTTGTAGAATTATTATGCTCAGTGTAATATGACTGAGCTACTTATATATATGATACACCCTGTTATATAATTGAAGATAAAATGAATTTTGTAATACATATTTATTCATTATAAATAAAGTTGGCTTTGAACGAAGCAAGTTAATATAATAAAAATATTTATCTAAAATAGGTTAATAGGGTTCATTCTCTTCGGGTTGGACCGACCATACTTTCTACTTGTTTGTTTTTGCATTTATTGATACTCATTGGATAAGAACTTTATTAAAGATTGTATTAGGTGTTAAGAATTTCAACTTTGTAGAATAAAATAAAGTCGAAAGTCTTTAAGAAAGTAGAGCATTTACGAACTTGTTATGAAATAATTTTTTTAATATAATTTTTTTTACATCGGAAGGCATCTGGAAAATTTCAATTCTCAAACTAAAAAAAAAAAATGTGTAATTAAAATACACTCAAAAAATTTCGAGAGTAGTTTTCTTAAACAGTCTTTAATAGGACATCCTCTTTAGATTCCTGTTCTAACGTGTCTTGTTGCGATTTTTAAATATATTTTAACGACATTAACATTTATAAAAAGTTGCGTTACTTTCGTTTTTATTTGAAAATATGTGATTATATCTTTTTATATTCTTTCAAAAAACGGCTAAACTTTTCGTCTTATTTTATAAAATAGCTCTCAAAAAAATAAAAATTAAAACAGCACTGCTTAAGGACGTATTACACTATAATATAGGTCTTGAATATTTTTACAAAAATGCTTCCCAGATCTAATTATAGTTTGAAAATTATAAAAAAAACAATAACAATTTGTCATGACAGGGTTATATTTTCCTTAACATACGTTAGACTTTTGTGATAGTGTAAAGTATCTTTTAAGGGTAAGGGTCTGAGAGCTTACTGAAATAGAAAAACTATAGGTGCGTTTGTTTACTTTTCCAGCAAAATCCAGTAGGTGAGAAAATTTTGGGCAATATGAAAATTTTACTCTCAAAACTGGCTCTTGAAAAATTGCAAAAACTTGCAGGTTTATTCAAACATATGACCGCTTAAAAGCTTAGTGTTGTAAAATTTGTGTTATTTAGACTTTCCAGTATATATTGTTTTTGAAGCTTTGCATTTTAATAATTATAAATTCGTAGCATATTTATTTATTAAATGAACTTCTTTGGAAACTTTTAGACTTTATTAGTTTGTACATGACTTTTAATTGGTTTTGCAAACTTTTGTACCAAGTGTCTAGCATACATAAAATGCATCCATTACTTCTGGGCATACAAAATACTAAACTAGCACTAACTGCCTACACTCGAGTGACATCGTGCAACCATTTTAAAATAATTTGAGTTTGGCATTAGAAACATAGTTTTTAATACTCGTTTTCTAAATCCAAACATTCTGAGATATTAAGCATTTATTTTGCTTCATATCAACTATTTTCAAGCTTTTTCTCTATACGCCACTATTTGGCGATTGCACCAAATTCTTTACATAAAAACGTAAAAAATAAATTTCACTCTTGTTCTGCTTCATTGCCGTAAGAAAAAAAGTATTTTAAGCAAAAGCTGACTGCTGATTTTTTGTAGAGTAGGGTTTTTTCCATGCAATTATGTTATACACAAACAAAATAAATGCGTCTTGGTTTTTTAATTATTGTATTTCTGCATAGACCTAATAATTGGACCATGAGCAAAAGCAAAATAAAATGACAACAAGAATGAAAGAAAAGATAAACCCACTGTTAATTGTTGGTGTTTTGTTTAAGCTTTGATATTGTCACAAGTAAGACTTTGAGTGTTTATAATTCTTATTCGCTTTAAGGTTTTATTTGTATAATATTTTTAGCTTTTCTGAAATCTTTGGATGAAGTTTCCTGACGATCTGGCCACAGCAACCAGTGAAATGCGCAAAAAAGCTACTTTCCCCCAACAATAAAATTCAGAGTATTTATCAAATATGAAAAATTGGGAATTTAGCACGTCACCAGTGTGACCAGATTTTAAAATAATAAAGAGCTAAACCATGTTTAAAATAGAGCTAAAGAAGAAAATTTAGAGCCAAAAAATAAAGCTAAATTTTTTTATAGTTTTCTAGTATTAACTTTTAATTATTTCGATATTTTTCATAGATTAAATATTGTTTATGTAGGTATTATATAAAAATATAGTTTTGGTAGCTGTGGGGCCAATATCGGTTTTGCGGATACGAGTAGATACGAATAATCAAATTCAATTTTGGCGAATGTGAATACTAACAATATGTTCAAAAGTCATATGCAAATAAATTTGTTATTTATGTTTAAATATAATAAAAATACAGAGGTACTGTATATATGTATGTAACTATATACAATTATATCCTTTAAAGGATATATTAAATATTTTACATACATTTGTACGTATCGCTTATTTGCTACAACATCGTCATAACTCAAAAAAAATACATCTCGAAATAAACGTGTTTCAAGTTTTTGATTGGCCATTTAAAAAAAATAAAGTCAAAATAAAGATGCTTTTTTTACACAAAGTAAAGAAACAATAGCGAACCATTCTGCATCACTTGCCCCCAAAATTTAATTTTTTGAGTTACGACGATGTTGCAGCAAATGAGCGATGTATGCATACTAGGGTGGCCGTTATTTTTTTTATTTTTATTTCTTATATTCTCCCCCCTAAATCGGTTCAGTTTTATGTAAAAAAAAATACAAACAAATTTCGTAGCGATAAGTTGTGTTTTATTTTTAAAAAAGATTGATCAAATAGCTATCTAAGCTACTTGGGACAAATTTTGCTTACACCAATAGGTAATAAGTTACATGGATGAGAAAGAACCCCCCTCTAACTCAGAAACTTTTTGACCGATCTTGTTGAAAATTTGTGTCTAAGCTAACAGTACTAAAATTGGTGTAAATTTCATTTAAATCGAAAGACATCTTTTTCAAAATGGGGTCACTTGACATTAAATCCCCCTTTTATATATATAAAACGTATATAAAATGTTTGGTATTTTGTTTTTATTTTCTTAATTATTTTCTAAAATATTAATTTTAGCAAAAAACTTTCTTAGAGGCTTATGTTGTTGACTAGAAGAGCTAAAATAGTGCCATATATCATATTCTTGTAAAATTTTGTTTTTAGAAGATAGTCATACGCAAACAAATTACATTTGAATTAATGGCTTGATGGCAAACTTTGAGGGGCGGACGCCCTCCCTAAAACACAACTTATCGCTACGAAATTTTTTTGTATTTTTTTTACATAAAACTGAACCGATTTGGAGGGGGAGAGTATAAGAAATCAAAAAAAAAAAGTTCTCCATACAACTAACGGCCACGCTAATGCATACATATATACTTGTAAAATTATGTATTTTATATGTTAAAAAAAACAGAAACATCGTGAAAATCAAACTTAATCCCGTAAATACATTAAAATTTAACGAACACAAGGCAAAAGAGTAAAAAATTGCATTTTTAATAATTAAATTGAAAAAATTCGGTTCCACAAAAGTTTTATTGAAAAAATTGCCATAGAAATTCGGCGCAAAAGGCCTCTACTACTTAAAGTTTTATTAATAAGCCAAGTTATGTTTTATAAACATAAGTTTTGATGCTTTATCAGTCTTAAAAGTAGTGCGTGAAGAAAAGGAAATAAAGTTAGCTTTTTGAAGCTTGGTTACATTTATGTATTTGCATATTTTTTTTTGTTACAATTTATATCCCTCAAAAGTTTTGAGATGTTGATATTATGTGCTGACAATCTATATTTTTTAACTACTTTATACATAAATTTATTCTGATAAACTGTTTTATTTATTTTGAAATACCTATAAATTAATTACAAAAAATTCGAATTGAAGAACAAGCTGAATGCATTTTTAAAAAAAGCTGGAAAAAAGTTAAAAGCTAAATGAAATATTTCAAGCTAAACGTGAAAAAAGCTCGAAAAAAGCTAATATGGCCACACTGCACGTCATACAGAAATCTTATGAATAATAAATTTTGTATTCCCAAAAATAACTTTGATAAGCACAAAAAATAGTTTTATATAATAATTAACGCATGCTGATAAATAGTAAAACTTTCGAAAAATTTATTAAAAATATAAAATGGAAATGTTTTTGTAAAATAAAACCAAATAAAAGAAAAACAAATCATCAGTGTTGCCTTTTGATCAGATTGTTAATATAAAAACTTTAATTTCAGCAAGTTAATCAATGCATAGTAATAAGAATACGTATGCAGAAAAAAGCTACTTTTAAAAAATATTTTTAGAAAAGTGGCATATGGGCATTTCCATGTCATAGTACGTGACATTTGTACGCCTTCAGAGAGTTAGAGATTTTGCAAAAATAGAAGTAACTGGAAAACTTTTTTATCATTATGTTTCATTTATAGGGTACTATATATGCAAAAAAAAATATTAAATTCGGAACCTTGTTGTCCAAAACATCGAGCAAAATAAGTGCTTATCGTACGTGAATTAAAACGGAAGTGATTTTGGGGTGAATTTAAAAAATACTAAAAGCTGCGAACTGTAGGAGGTTTTTCTTTTTAATTTTTTACATTAAATTACATATTTTTTCTTTATAATCCGTAATTGGAAAAAAAATTTTTTATTGGATGGTTTTATAATGAACAAAATGTAATATCGTTCGTGACATACCGTACGTGACAGATTTTTCTCTTATAGTATTTACAAGGCATGGATTATATTTTTTGTATATATATATACATATATATATATATAAAAACTTAAAACAAGCAAGTAAGAAAGTATGGTCGGTCAAGCCCAACCATACTACACCTAGCCTACTACCCTAAACCATAATATTTAAAAAATTTTTTTCGAGAGTGTACCCTTTTGGGACCCATGGCCAATTAAGGTTGCCAGGACAGAATTATGCTATGAGGTTAAGAATTAAATTTGTGCCGAATATTATTTAGTTATCTTCATCTATATGAGATTTGTTTGACCCTAACCGATTTATAGAAGGGGGTTTATATGGGAACTATTGTTAATTTTGGATCTAGCAGCAAAACATTTTTTCATGACATAGAACCTATCGTAAAAGACATTGTCGCCAATTTTTATGTAAATTCCAACATTTATAAGAAAGTTATGGCATTAAAAGCTATTTTCGGGAGTAGTACTTGTATGGGAGCTATGGTCAAAAATGGACCGATTCCAATGAAATTTGGCAAGATGATTTTGAATGTAATAAAATAATGTTTGACCAACTTTTGACTAAATACCAACATTATAAGATGATGCATTTAGTTAAATTTTAGTACACATTATAGTGGTGAAAATCAAAACCAAAATAAAAATATTCACAATAGATACATAAATACACAACAGCTGATTAATTAAATTACAGGTGTCCCTTCTATAACGTATCGTATACCGCGTAAAAGAAACAAATAATAATATAAATAAAACAAACTGGAAAAAAGAAAAGCAAATCAAATATCTCCAGTGGGGGAAAATAAAGTAAAACAACAAAAAATGAGTCAAAAAATTGCCGATCTATCCGTTGATGATTTAAAAAGTATTATTAAAGAGAGCAATGGTGAAGTATTAGCAGGGCTGGCAAAGCTAACTGAAGAAGTACGTGAACTTAAAACGCAAAATGAATTTCTTATGCATGAGATAGAGTTACTTAAATGTGAAAGAGATAAGGACCGAAGAAGAATTTCTATTCTGGAATCACGAATCAAAGGAAAAAACTTGATCTTCAAAGGACTAGACTCAAAAAAAAATGCTAATGAAGCAGTAAATGCCATATGCACAAATGTACTCAAGATGACGGACACGACTGGTATTATTAATTCGACAAAAAAGCTATTTGAGAGGGAAGGCAAAATGACAGTTCTAGTTGAATTCCAAACAAATAATAACGTTGAAGATGTCCTAAAGAAAACAATAGAGCTGAAAGGCACTGGGATTTATATCGAGCGTGATTTGGATGCTGAAAAACAACAAAATAAAGTGGTTCTGCTGCAATTAAAAAAAGAAATTGCTGCTGTAAGTAAGAAATATCGTATTTTAGTTCGTGATGATAGATTAAATGTTAATAAAAAGTGGCTCAAATGGAACAAGGAAAAAAAGCTGGTATGCGGCAAAGACGATGGTATCACAGTTTTAAAGGAACTCTATGGCAATGAATTAAATATTATTATTAATTATGATTTATTATTAAACAAATTAAATTTAAAAAACTAGAAAATAAACATCAAAGCACTAGTAATAAAATAAATAAAAATGTAACTAAAAAACCAAATTATCAAAAATTAAATATAATTTCATATAACATTCATGGTCTTAATAATAAATATATGTTTCCCCGGTTTTTCGACTATATTGGCCAATCACAAATTTTTGCATTATATGAAACGCATGTAGTCGAGGAAAACACAGCTCAGTGGGCAAAATATTTTAAAGATTTTAAACTGTATTGGAAACCTGCAAAGCGATTAAGTAGATTTGGAAGAGCTAGTGGGGGTAGTGTATATGGAATCAATAAGGGATTGGAGAAAACTGGTATAAGACATGATATTCAAACTTTTAATGAAACTGATATTATTGTATTGCAATCAAAGGAAAAAAAGATTAATATAATACCCGTATACATACGTGGAGAAAATTGGGATGTAGAATTTGAGGAAGTTAAAACCTTTTTCCGGGAAACTGTAAATTCAAGTTTTATAGTGATGGGCGATATGAATGTGAGAATTGGAAATATGCAGCAAGTGGTAGATGAAAATTTCATCGGCAAATTTACGTCAGGTTTGGAGACAAGAAATTCAAAAGATGAAATAGTGAATGCGAAAGGAAGAAAATTTATAGAATTTTGTGAAGATTATGGGCTATTAGTGCTTAATGGAAGAACAATAGGAGATAAAGATGGTAACTTTACATTTGTCAGTACAGTAGGTCAATCTGTAAATGATATCTGCGCTGCATCATATGAAGTTTTAGAATTCGTTGAAAGATTTGAAGTTGAGTCAAAGATATGGTCCGATCATATGCCACTAAAAATTACCCTTAATTTTGATAAAGGAGTTGAAGAAATAACTGGTATGAATTTATTACCGAAACTAAAGTGGAAGGATTCAGAAAGTGCGCGATACTTGCAAAAGCTTAATACAAACCTTATTTTACAAAAAAAGCAAGGAAAAGTAACCAATCTCAATGATTTGGTAAATATAATAAAAATTTCTACAAACACTGAGCAAGAACATTTCAATAAAACAACAAAATTGAAATGTATATGGTTTAATACCAAATGTGAGAAAGCTAGAGTAAAATCCTTTGAACTATTAAAGGCATTCAGAAAATCCAATGACCTGGATGATAAAAACAAATACATACAAGCAAATCAATATTATAAATCAATATGTAAACAGAGAAAGAATGAATATCAGGTAGAGATGGAGCAATTAATTAATACGTCAAATGATGCAAAAGATTGGTGGAAAGTGGCAAAACAGATAAGAGGTCAACGTTTTCATATGGGTGTTAATATTGCTGCAGAAGATTTTAAGAACTATTTTGATACACTCTTAAATCCGATACAAACGGCAAGTAATATACACTATGCAGCAATGTTGCAAGTTGATGATGATCTGGATAAGGAAATTAGTATAGATGAAATGTGCAAAACTCTATACAAAGCAAAAATAAATAAAGCACCAGGAATTGACAGAGTGCCATATGAATTTTTTAAAAATGCGTCACGCGAATTTTATTCAGAGCTAACAGCTATTTACAACATCATATTTGAAACTGGAAAAGTAGATGACACCTTTAATGAAACTATTATATTCCCAATATTTAAAAAAGGTAATGCTGATTCTCCCTGTAATTATAGGGGAATTACTTTTATGAACTCCGTGGCTAAAATTCTAATGGGTATTTTAAACACAAGAATTCAAAAATGGGTCGAAAAACACCAAATACTTAATGAATATCAAGCTGGCTTTAGACCTAACTACTCTACTATAGATAATATTTATAACTTATCATCAATTGTACACCTGAAATTTGAAGAAAAAAAGAAGGTTTATGCATTTTTTGTGGATTTCAGGGCAGCCTTTGACAAAGTGCCAAGAAAGTTATTGATATACAAATTACATATGCTGGGTTTATCCACAAAAATGTTAAATCTAATTGAAAATATAAACGAAAACACTAAATCAGCAGTATGGACTGGTAAAGAACTATCAGAAAGTTTCAACACATATTCTGGTGTACGCCAAGGCTGTCTACTTTCCCCTCTGTTATTTACTTTGTACCTCAACGATCTACATACTACATTAGAAGGTGGGTTAAGAGTAGGTGGAACCAATATACGGTTACTTCTTTACGCAGACGATATAGTTCTGCTGTCAGATAACATGCATACAATGCAAAAAATGATAAATAAATTAGAAGCTTATTGTACTGAGTGGAATATGGAGGTAAATCTAGAAAAATCTGCTATGATGGTGTTTAGGCAAGGTGGTCGGCTATCAACGCAAGAGAGATGGATTTACAAAGGACAGCAAGTTAAAATCGTAAATAAGTTTTGTTACCTCGGCGTAATTCTCACACCAAAAATGTCATTTGTGACACATTTAGAGCAAAGAAATGTTTTGGCTAAACACAGTATAAACTGTACTTGGCAAAACTTTCTTGGTAAAACAACAATCTCACTAAAATCAAAATGGCAGCTTTTCCAAGCTGTGTGTAGATCGGTGCAGTCCTATGGAGCTCAAGTATGGGGATATTCTTTATTTAACCAGGTCGATGTTTTGCAAAGGTATTTTATAAAAAGAATATTAAGGTTGCCAGATTTCACGCCAAACTATGCCTTATCACTAGAAACAAACGCAGAGGATAATCACTTCTATACTCTTAACCTGCATATGAACTATATTTTCAACACAATATTTAAATATAACGAAAGCAGATTACCACATAACCTATCAATTTTGATTTTAAACAAAAGATGCTTCTGGGCAAAAGAAATAAACAAACTGGTAGCAGACTTTAACATAACTTTTGATGAAAATATTTCGGCGCAAGATTGGATTCGAAAAGGAACGTTAATTCTACAGGAATTAAAAAATAAAAGTCGAAGTGAAAAGATAGAAGGAGCATTATCCAGTAGTACGCGTTTTTATAGATTTCTAAATCACGATATTGGAGAAAATTACATAAAAGAGTTAGCGAATCTTAACAAAGTATCAATTATCGTTAAAACACGATGTGGGCTGCTGCCTTTGAACGCTAATAGCTTCGGAAACGACGACAACAAGATGTGTACTTTATGCAATATGAGAGAAGATGAAACACTTCAGCACTTTATTGGAAAATGTCCGATATTAAACGAATTCCGAATAAGGTATTTTGGGAAAACGGCCATTGAAGAGAATGAGTTGATCGATATTTTAAATGGTAACTTACATGATGGTTGGAATATAATCTACAATTATGTTACAAGTGCTTTGATGTATAGAAAATTGTTAGTAGATGAGTTCGATTAATAAAAAAAAAAAAAAAAAAAAAAAAATCATTTATAAAAGTAAAAATTTATATATGACGGACGGCTTTATAGTCAATGTCAGTTAAATTCTTTTTTTAAAATTGTATTTATTTTGTTTTAGTTTTTAAATTTTTAATGAATGCCAATGTAATGATTAAGGAAAACAAAATAAAGATTATTATTATTATTATTATTATTATTATTATTATTATTACTTGCAATATCGTACGTGACGAACTTTAAAAGCTTATAAAATTTTTGTTATACCAATTTAAAAAAATTCCGATTAATATTTTTTTGCAAAAAATATCTTGCTTTGAACTTTTATTTTGAAACACCTTAGACTAATCAATTTCAAACGACAAAGACAAATTATGTTTTTGCGCCACGTATGTGACATTAGACTAGCATCCAAAACAAACACAAAAATATACCGCTAATCGAACTATCTATTTGGTCTTTCCTCATGGATCTTGTTTATTTTTTGTAACCAGTGTTCGAAAATAAACACTAAATATCGCTCCTTAGTGTCCGGTTCGGTAGATTTGTGGAAAACACAAACGCTCAAAAATGTTCGTCCCTTTTGGCTGGTAAAAACTAATAAACATTTTTTACAAAAACAAAATACACATACGAACAAAAAAACAAAAAGCCAGCAAAATAATTTTACACAAACAAAACATATACACAATACCCACACAAGCTCTTTGTGGTGTGGTCGTTGATAAAATTTTTGTTTGTTAATTTCTTTATCAATGTAAAAAAAGAACACTAAAATATAATGTTTGTCTACAGTATCACTTCAATTGTTCTGTGTTTTGACGAAGAACAGAACATTATATAATGTTCGGCAGGTTTTTGAAAACAGTTACGAACGGTATTAAGGGTTGTGTTCGTCTACACAATCACTGAAAAATAGATATCGTTGTTTGGTGTGTGAGCCGAACGCTAAATAATATACTGTTTTTTTTTTCGAACACTGGTTGTAACATCAATTTTAAAGCATAATTCCAGGATTGCCAGTATCTCTATTTAATCGGCAGAAAATTGAAAATTGTTAATTTCAGTTACTAAAAATGAATCAATTAGAAAGTGAGTTTAGACTTTTATTTTTTGCTTTTTAAGAATTTGAAATTAGATATAAGTACCTCGGCATAGTAAAGTTTGGGTGTCAAGCGTTTTAATTGTTGGAGTCGTGGTTGACATTCTCATGGAAATGCCCATACGCGACACAAAATAATAGCTTTTTACTTTATTCATGAAAGTTGACAAAAATTTAAATTTTTCTTCAAAACATATGGCGGAAGCAGCGGAGAAAATAAAATGTAAATCTTCTTTGTCGTTTCTCTAATTTAGAAAAAAATTTATTAAAAAACAAAATTTAAGCCTTCTAATTAATTTTGTTTAAATACCGCAATTATCAGGGGTGTTCTTGCTATAAAATTCTGTTTAATGGAGAAATATTTGTACAATATTTGTCATAAAATTCTTTTATTATAGAAATTTTATTAAATTAAATTAAATTCTTGCGTCTTGCGATTTCCAGAACACCCTTGTATATATTTTTGAGTGTTTGTATTTCAATTTAAATAGTTGCCGTAAGAATTATGTTCTTATAAAAAAATAAAATTTTTTACATTTTTGCCCTTGCTATAAAAAATTTGAAGATTTTTCTCTTCAAAATAAGATTTTTTTCGCCAAATGAAGATTTTTCCTTCCAAGTCTTCCGGCAACGCTGCTATTAAGGTAGTTCTATTATCAAATCAGCTATGGCTTTATTCAGTTTTTTGTTACTGAGCCGAATAAATAATTGCTAATTTGGCAACACTGCTTGGTAATATCAACAATAGCTTTCAGTTCTTTGAAATTGCAATTTAGAAACATAAATATGGCATTCTGTAAAAATTTCTTTGGGACAGTTTCTTTTAAAATACAAAATTAAGTTTTCCAGTACTTTTTTAAATGATACTTAATTATCAATAATACTTAAATAGTATTTACCTGAGAAGCCTTTCACACTTATCAACATTAAACATCTAACATTAATTTTCGAATTCAAAATTATTCATCATCTTTACAAAATGTTCCTATTTCATTGTACATATTCCATTCTACATCTTCCGATTATTTTAGTGTCATCACTAGAAAAGTGGCAATACATTCAAATTTTATTGTGGTATCCAAGGTATATTTACACAAGGTAAACTCGTTGGCCCATATGTTTGTCAGCTGTTTACCCATAGTTGGAACCTCAACGTCAAATTGCGTGTATATGAGCCAAAATTTGTACATGTGTGCGTTAAATTGTTTTTGTTTTATATGAAGACAATTTTGACAACATGGTTCCTTTTATAGAGCAGCATGTCTACACTCCCAAATGAGTCTACCTTGTGTAAATATACCTTGGTGGTATCACTGACAAAATGACATTGAAAGCAGCGTAACCATTTCAAAAGTTTTTCCTTTTTTGCAAGCTTTATTTTGCTTAATTTTTTTTATTATATTATTACAAAATGAGTTCTAAATACATTTTGGTATTTTTTTTTTAAGTTTTGGCAATTTTGTACAAAAAAGTATTTCAAAAACATAAAGTTGTTTTTCAGAAATGGTGACATTTTTCGTTGATAGTAAATGTTAGATGTTTCAAGTTTAAACGAGAATTTCACATTGTCAACATTTTTCATGCGTTCGCTCGAAATGTATGCAAGTGAAGAACAAAAAAAAAAAAAAAAAAAACAAAGCTTCTGTTTCTTGGATGCAGTGGCGCCAAACGTGATGATTTTGTCATTTTGATGACTTTTCAGGGCAAATTCTCCCAAATTACAATTGACGATATTTTGTCCAGTACCACTTATACTTTAACAATTTGTAAAAGTACATATGTGAATAACCTTAATGACTTTGTCAAAATATACGCCAAAGTATTTGCCAAAAAAAGAAACAAAGTCAAAAGCTGGCCACTAGAAACTAAAAATATATCTTCCTGTTCTTCTAATATTTCCCAAAAACAGAGTGAGATCACTTTAATTGACAATAATTTTCAAGTGTATGCCAGTAATCTTTAATTTCGTTAATATTTTTTTATTATTTACTACCAGCCAACATTTCTTTTTTCGCTTTGTGTTCATCCCACTTTGCGACTAAAGCAGCTTCATAATAGTCTAATGTAACAATACTCATTCTGGCTTTAGGCTTCGGCAAAGGTTATAATGAAAAATAAAAAAAATTCTAAAAATACACGAAGAATTAAAATGAAGGAAACAAGTGAACGAACTATAACACCAGGACTTCATTCACAACTCATTGTACCTTATTGTGGCACATTAACACACCCTCTAAGGAACAAGCAGAAAAAAAAATTCCACTATATAAAAACAGACCGACAAACAAATGATGGTGTAAAAGTGAAAAATGAAAAAAGGATTTTAATTAAAATTCATCTTCAATTTTAATCAAATCATTCTTGAGGGTGACTAAAGAGTGTTTGGGTTAAGGGGTGAGTGACTTGCCAGTATTCATTTCTAATTAAGTGCGAAAATCGTTAAGTGTAAAATCAAATCGGGTCTAATTGAAATGAAACCAAAAACAATTCGTCTACAACAACGACGTCTACAGACAGCCATGTTTCTGTTGTGGTGTTCGGTATCAAATGATTTTCCTTTCCATTGGAAGGATCTAAGAAAGAGATGGCAATGACTGACTTTTCCTAAGCATAAAAGTATATTTGTTGTTGTGGTTTAACAAAATTTATGTTTTATGGGTTTTCCTATCTTTCGAAACCGAGTAGACGACCACTTATAATTTACATAAACTCAAGTGTGGGACCCCCTGTTTAGGAAAATCTTGTAGCGATTGCTGAGGAGTGGGGGTGGATGTGAGGTTGTATTGAGCAGACAAAAGCTGTTGTTGGTTGCTTCTGTTGATTGAGGTTAAGTTTTGGTAAAACGGTGTCAATTATGTGTAAAAGTTATTGGTCGTGAAAATTATTTAATTGAAGAACAAAAATATTTTAATTACTTTTTAAACACATTAAAATGACTACGTAAATTGGCAGGCAGCCTCTTCTGCTTTAGGAAAATTTATGGATTTTTTTATTTTATAAGTTTTTTTTTTAATATTTTAGGTGTGATATTTAATTTCAATTAAGAATTTTTAGATGTTTTATTTTTTAAGTTTTCCTTGCAATTTGATATTATTTGGTTTTAAATTAAACAGTGTTGAGGGTATGATCCTTATATTTGGCTTTTCTAAAATGGGGTTCCTATGCGGGATTTAAAACAAATGTCGTATTTTTTTACACATGCTTTGTGTCTTTAATAGTAGTTTGGAGTGTAAAACCTTTCCCAGACCGAAATGTTAAAAATAGGGCAAAAAAAAAGCACTAAAAACACAGTTTTAAGCTCTTCAACATGAAAATAAGCTGTTAAAATAAAAAAGGAATTTAAATTTGTTGTTAATTTCCAACTTTATTCGTTTAATACGTTGTTATAGTAAATTATAAATTGATGCGATAAATATTTGGAGTCAGCCCGTTCTTGTACATAGAAAAAGTTCTTTCTACGTCTACAGATGCTAAGAGAGCATATTTAAAATTGAGTATTTGCTCTGCAGTATATTTTATACGATTGGACTCACAAATCCGCTTGCCTGCCAAAATATCCACAACATCTTTTAGTACCGAAAATCCTTAATTATACCCTTAACCACAGGTGGAAAAGGGTATATATAAGTTTGTCATTCCGTTTGCAATTTCTACAATATTGATCTTATACCCTATGAAGTGTATATATTCTGGGTCCTTATGAGGAGAGAAGTTGATTTAACGATATCCGGCCGTCCGTCCGTCTTTCCGTCCGTCCGTCTTACGTTTGATATGTGTTTTCCGGAGACTCCAGACATGATAGCGAATAGGTTGTTTTATATTTATGTCAAATATAGTCCACCATTTCTTGCTATTGAAATTCAGCCAGATCGGTCCAACAATGGCTGAGATATGACTAAAAAACCACGACTGCCTCTAATTTTTCCAAAAAAATCCCTTGTGGTTGTTGTATTTTTATTACTTTTTTCTGTATATCTGGCGAACGGCAAGAGCCAAAGTTTTCAAATTAGGTACAAACATTTAGGTTATAATTATTTTCTATTATTTAAGCTTGAGGTCTTTTTTTATAAAATATTCTATTTATTTATATTTTCAATATTTCGCTAACCTTTGGTTAGCATCGCCAGGAAATTTACAAATTTGAATAAAAATAACAAAAAACGATAACAAAATTATGAAAAAATTTTTGTCATAAATAAAATTCAAAAACCTATTTGTCATAAAAAATTTTTTCAAAAACCATAATAACAAAAATAAAATATAACTAAAGTATAACAATTCATATAAACTGAAAAAATTTCCTATCTATAAAACAAATTCAAGAACCGTATGTACAATAATAATAAATATTCTGGCTAAAGAAAATTCCTATAACATATAAAAATTTTCTTTAGCCAGAATATTTATTATTATTGTACATACGGTTCTTGAATTAGTTTTATAGATAGGAAATTTTTTCAGTTTATATGAATTGTTATACTTTAGTTATATTTTATTTTTGTTATTATGGTTTTTGAAAAAATTTTTTATGACAAATAGGTTTTTGAATTTAATTTATGACAAAAATTTTTTCATAATTTTGTTATCGTTTTTTGTTATTTTTATTCAAATTTGTAAATTTCCTGACGATGCTAACCAAAGGTTAGCGAAATATTGAAAATATAAATAAATAGAATATTTTATAAAAAAAGACCTCAAGCTTAAATAATTGAAAATAATTATAAATAAAGGTCAAATAAGAAAAAGAACATTTAGGTTATAAATACACACCATCCCACAAAATGTGGGAAGTGGGCGTGGTACCTCCCGTACAAAACGTGTTAAAAATTGTATAAAAACCTGAAAACCTGACTGTAATATGACCTATGGTTACGCCTTATACATCAAAAGATCGGAAATTTTTAATAGAAAATATTTTCTGAAGAACTCGGGAAAATCGGTTCAGATACGAAAAAGTTATGACCAAAATATTAATTTTTTTTTGAAAAATACCCATTTTCGGGAACCATATTTCTTCCCGAGTCCAAGTTTTATAACCAAAATAACTGAAAAATTTCTTCTTTAACACGTCGGTATATAAATCAGTATAGTCAAATCGGTTAAGAAATAGCAGAGTTATGACCAAAATACTGAAATCCCAAAAATTACTCTTTTTTTATAATTAAGTTTGTTTTTTATACCCTTCACCGAAGGACCTACACCCTATAAAGTATATATATTCTGGGTCCTTATGATAAGCGAAGTTCAAATCGGGTTGTCGTCTCTTCTTCCCCCCCTTCGCATTTGTTTACATAGACTAGCATAATGCCCAATATGATTTTCGTTATCACTCTTCTTTATTATTTCATCTATTTAACGAAATAATTTTAACAAATAGAAACTAGGAATTTTTGTGTTTTTTTGCTACTTAAAAACTCGCCAAAAGATATAAATCTGCGGTATGACAACAGTGCCTTTACAAAAAGAAAACAAACAAAAAACTGTATTGAGTTGTAAACAGTAAACGGTCCATATTTCATTTTAATGATATTTAAACAGCGTTCCTTCATGGTACAGTTGTCTAGGGGGTGTGTTAAGTTAGAAACTGTTAGTTCCCTGGTTCGAATCAGGGTTTTTTAAAAAGAAATTTTTTTTTTAATATTTTTATGTTTTAAAAACGATTTTAAAAAAATATTTACCAGTTTTCGCTTTTAAATTTCATTTATAATGAAGTTTAAAGTATTGTAAATATGTATGTATATGTAAAAATTATTTAGTTGCTCTGTATTCTGCTCGCACAATGGTGAAGGGTATATAAGATTCGGCACAGCCGAATCTAGCACTCTTACTTGTTTTTTTAATAAAACTGATTTAAATTTTTTATCACCTTTGTCTCCTATATCCCCTGGAACACCGGACATTTATCTTACGGTGCACCGCAGTGTCCAAAACTACAATCACTTGGGAAACCAATGAAAGATTTTTTGTTTCCAATTTTGTTACAACTTTTCGTAAAAACCCAGAATTTAAATTAATTAATTAATTAAAAAGGCAAAAAAAAGTTACTTTACCAAAAACAGAGAGAAGGGGAACTATCAGACGCTACTTTATACAAAAACTATATTTAAAAAGAAATAAGACGTTACAGATAGAGTATTATTGTATGAAGTGACTGTGTGACTGAGGAATTTGATCGTTAGAATACAGCTATTAAATTTACGAGAAAAAAGAACTAAGACAAGCAAATAAAAATACGTTGATACGTTACAGTACCGCTAAGACAGAGTAGCATAAAAATTAAGAAGGAAAGTAAAGTCTGCCAAGCCCGACCATATTTGGGTATTATATGGTATTTAAGAACAAATTTTCGAAAGTGTATGGCTATATGAATAGGTGGTCTCCATCTATATTTAAAATTTCATTAAAATCGGTCGTGGTCCTATTTTTTTTTAATGCATACCTTATGTGTTCATATAAATATCGATCTATCTACATATGTTTGAGATTTCATTAAAATTGGTTTGATAGTGGGCACAAAGACCCTATTCCGGAAAGCAACTTGTATGGGGGCTATATGCATTTTTGGATCAATTCGCCCTTGTGCCAATTAGAACCTATGTACAAAATTTCATTAAATTATCTTCAAAATTGCAACTTCTACTTTGCGCACAAGATTACATGGACTGCCAGCCATCCAGCCAGAAAGTGATTCTGAGTCGATCGGTATACTTAAGGACCAATATTTTAAGGTGGTACACACATCATCACATATGCATAATACCCTCTCCGCTCATGTGGTGTAGGTATAATAACATACAGGGATAATATCGAGTCCTAACCGCGACAATAATGTAAGCGCCAAAAATCAAATTTTACAGGAGAGGGTTTTTTTATTTTATATAAATTTTGTATTAAATTTGTCGCTTTTTAACCAGATTTGTTACAGCACAAAAATGGTTGATTTTTTAGTCTTTGCAAAGAAAAAGTTGCACAAATAATAACGATTTTTGCAAAAATGTATTAAATAAGTTTTTTTTTCGTATGAAAAAATGAAAATTTATCTTAAAATGTATAAATAAGTAAAAAAAATCCGATATTGCATAAATGACTAAAAACCCGATATTGGCAAAATAAGCAAAAAAAAACCTTAACAAATATGGCTAATTTGTTTGTTTTTTTATGATCGGAATTTGTTTTCAATCAAAAACATTCTATATTGTAAACCAAAAATATGCATTTGTTTTTTTTAGTTATAAACAACAGCAAACTTTATCCAAAATCAAGCAAAATTTCCTCCGAATGCAAGGAAATTAAGTACCTGAACGAACAATATTGAAAGACGATTTTGCACGTCCGAAATGCTGCTCGGATGTATAAACATACGACAACCCAGAGCAAAATAAATCGCATGTAAAGCCAAATTCCCTTGGGGTCAAAGTAATTTTACGTAATTGACGCGACCAAAATCACCGTATCTTTTATGAACAAGGCGAACACAGTGGATACAAGTGATTCGATTGAAGCGAATATTGCCAAAAAAAAAAAAAAATAATCCCGGATTATATGACGAAACATCATGCCATAGAAGATTGACAAGAACAGAAGGAGAGAAAAAAAAAACCTAGCTCAGCAGTCAAAAAACCCCCCTATATGATTGTTCTAGTAAGAAATGTCTTAACTTTGTCGCTGTAACAGAACACGTACGAAATTTTGAGAGATACTTGTTTATTGAGAAAGTTTCCGTTCAAGCCAATCTTCCATGCATGAAACCTTCAGCTGGCTGTCCACACAACGTGTTCTATGTGTTTGATAATTTCTTGAACTTTTTCAAAGACGCATGCAACCGTAGAAAGTAATTTCAATTCATGCGTTCGATGCGTAGGTATGTGCTTTCAACGCGTGTGGTGCGTATCTTGTCAATACAATTTTGTACCGATTCTACTTTTTTGACAATTGCATAAAAGCATCAACGCATTAAACGCTCTTATATTTCACCATGACAATGCCCATGTGTAATGGCAATGTGTTTCAACACCAATTAAAAGCTTTTCAGAAAATAGTGCTTGGAAAGTTTAACTTTTCCGTCTTTTAGGCCAGGCCTGACCCCGTTATTGCTTTTTCCCTATTATGGACCGATTTCAAAAACTCTGTGTTATATGAAATTTAATTTGATTTAACCCATTTAAACAATAGTTCATACGAATTATGACATATTTAAAAAAATAACTACCCAAAATATTTAAAGGACAGCAAGTGGCAGGTCTTTTTGAAGGCCTCTATACTCCTTTCTAACAGATTCGCTTCGTATGATATCCTGCCTTCAGAAGTATGCCTTCTTAAAGGGTATACATTTCTTTTTTAAGCTCCTTCCAAAATATTCAGTACACATTCGCTAACTCCCTTCTTTAAGCAGGGAGAAATGAAGTTGTTCATTTTTATTGGTTTTTTATTTTTGTGACCTTTGTTACTTCCTTCTTTAAGAAGGGAATGAAGTTGTTATTAAAGGGATTGCGCCCAATCACAACATGTGTAAAAAATAAATAAGTATAGAATGAGGCGAGGAGGGCTGCTAAACAAGGCCTTCTATTAGGCCTCTTAACTCATTCTAGTTACCGCTGGGTAATTACTATTAGATTAAAGTCCCGTTCCGGAGGATAATTTTTTAAAAGGCCGTTCCAACTTTGAAAAGAATGTGATATATTGAGAAATTTAAATGAAACATTTGTATGGATTTAAACACGTGTACTAACGATGCTTAAAAGCAGGGCTGTGGAGTCGGAGTTGAAGAGTCGGAGTTGAGGTTTTTGTGCGGGGTCGGAGTCGCAGTCGTAGTACCCACAAATACTCACGACTCCGACTCTAAAGTTTTTTAGCATAAAACATTTAAAAAAAATTTTCTAATATTTTCCAAAATAAAATTTATTCGAAATTGACGATGCAATGTTTCAAATATCAATTTGAAATTTTTAAGAATCATTTTTATGCTTTATTTAACCATTTAAAAGCTAATTTAAAAAGTTAGAGTGCTATATTGGGATGTACCGAATCTTTGACACCCTCCACCGACAGTTAGAATATATGAGAGCTATAAATTATTAAATAATTTTTATAAAACGGACGTCAGTACTAATTGTACGACAAACGGAAAGTGTTATGCTTTTATTTCTAGCAATTTGAGCTAACTTGAATAATATATCATGATACGTAACAGTTTATGCCGAACTAAAATGATTTTCAGGAGGGACATTTATATTATCCCATGGCAGACTTGCCATTTATCAAGTTTTCCCTTTTTTTGCAAGTTTTTTGAGATGCAAAAAAGTTTTGAATTTAAATAAAGTTTTTTATAAATACATGATTTAAAATTTGCAGTATATTGCATACAAACATTAAGAGCCACTTTTTGGGTTAGAGATTAGCGATTTAATTAACTTTAATCTCCATATTTACTTTTTTGAGTTGTATTTTTTTAACATTATTTTGCTAGTTTAAGTGGCCAATGGTGGTGGTTTAAACCTTAAATTAAACTATCAACATACACATGTTTGGTTATGTTAAATTGTTGCAAAAATATGAAACAAAAAATAATTTTTAAAAACTTTTATATACCTATAATTTTTCCTTTCTATATTATTTCTTTAATATATTTTTTCTTTAAACACTAAAAATTTCTACCTTGTTAACAAAATTAAATTCGCAAATTTTCTTCTTTTTCTTTGAAAACATCCATATTGCTTTGATAAAAAGTTGACATTTGCAAAAAAAAAGTTGCCATTTATTGTGCTCAGTGTGGTAACACTACATGGTTTAAGCCACCACCCAAAAATATAAATTTCAATTGATAGTGGAGTAACTTTATTCTCAGATTAGATAATTATAGAATTAAATTAACTTTAATCTCAAATTCAAAAAGTGTCTCTAAAGCCCTTATGACACTACATTTTTAATGCATTGTTCAAGTTTTGGTGAGCAGTACAAATATAATGTAATACAAAAATTTACCAAGTGCAAAGAGTTAAGCTGTATTAAGATAAATGGCAAACCGTCAAAAATTTTACTAAAGTTATCGATAAAAAATGAAGTTATGTCAAAAAAAATGTAAAATTGTTTAACTTAAAATTGACATTTCCAGCTTGAAATATTAAAAGTGTTGCTGAATCAGCGGTTTATGGGCAAATTCAGCGATTTACCGCTTTCTGTTTTTAGGTTTCTCATAAACAAAAAGTTGGCAACATTTAATAAAATAAACAAAACAGGGATGGCTAAGTTGTTTCAATTGTACTTTTTTGTTGATACTTTTTAAACTAAGATTTATAATACCTTTTTTTGGTGTTTTTTATGAACATAAATAAAATTAATTTCAACTAAAAAAAATCTTTTAGTACAATTAGGGTAAAAAAGTAAAAGTTTAAAGGTTGTTGGTACAATTTTAAAAATTCTCAACGCCATCCCTGAAACAAAACCATAACAAGAGAAAACAAAAAACAAAAATCTTTATTTACATTATGTATAGTTAGCTCTTTCTAACATTTACTGTTTCTTTCTATCAATTCTATATCAATTAATGAATAAAAAATGTAGTGTCATAAGGGCTTAAGTGATGTTTTCATGTTATTAAATGGTCTTGTATTTTCTCTGTTCTTTATTATTTTAATTGTGTTTACTTCTTCGTAAAGATCCCAATTTTTTTTTTTAGGTTCTGAAATATCTTTAGAACTAGATTCATATAAGTTGTCTGAAGTTGATGTAATAGACCCTTGGAGTTTATTCTTTAAAGTTTTATGTTGCACTTTTTAATAGTCTGTTAAAAAAGTTCGATTTTGATAACGACTTTTTTAAACACGTCAAAGATCTTGCACCTTTTTATGTAATAAGAGGTAACCAATTGATTATTTCTCATTTATGTGCTATTGTGGCAAATTAAGTCGATTTGAGTAATATTGAAGAAGTTAATAAGGCATAGCTTGAGCTTTAATTGTAAGGAACATATAATTAATAGAAAGAGCAAAATATTGAAAATTTTCGCGAGGGCGTATTCAAAATAAAAACATTTTAGATTCAATTTTTATATATTTTTTAATAAAATGAATTCTATATACTTTTTTTCATTTAATTATTTAACAGTAATATAAAAAGCCTTACAACACGTTTTTGTTTTTTTCTTTTAAAAATGTTGGCAATTGTGTTAAAAAAAGTTTTTTTTCAGAAATAAGAGGTTTTTTTTTAAAAAATAAATTATTGACTGATCATCACGAAATCGTGTATAGTGAATTCCGTTATTAAAAATCTAAATGGAATATATATATATGTGATCCTCTAACTCCCATTGGAGCATAGGGCGCCTTAGCGATTCGTTAGCAATTTGTGTTTCGGGAATGTGGGCTGCTAACCCTCGTCCCCTAGATTGGTGATAGGGCTGCTATCTACGTGTCCAATCCCACGATGCAACCATGTTTCAGCGGTTATCGCCTACTTTCCTGAGACGTCCTTTCGACCATTCAGGATACATGGTTGTGGCGCCTTCTAACTCTGGCTAGCCTCGAAGCGGATGCTACAAAGCCATTGCCCGGGGGGTACTTGGTCTAAGACCGGAAGTAGTTAGCTGCTTGGACAGTTCAACAAAGGAATCGTCCTGGCCACTCCCAGTGAGTGGCAAATCAGAAACTTTCCACCTCTGCGAAAAGTCCCACCCAGCTGCTACGGTTTTAGGTGTACTTAAATAATTTCCTAGAGTGAGCATTATATAGAAAATTATGGACCGATTTTCTAGAAATTTTATAGCGTGCATTACAATAGCATTCTGGCCCTTTGTTCCAACTAGGATTCTCAGGAATTCATATATATATATATATATATAATACAATAGCATTCGTTATTAGTTTTTAGTTTTAACGTACTAAACTGTTTTCCGAGAGTAGGTTTTTTATAGGGCCTATGGTAAATTATGGACCGATCTTCACGAAATTTTGCAATGTTTTATAAAACTGTGACGTACCAAATTATATTATGATAGCGATATTTATTACGTTTTTATGCGTACTAAACTGCTTTCCGGGAGTAGGCTTTATATGGGGACTATGGTAAGTTATTGACCAATCTTCACGAAACGTAGCACATTTAAATATGAAAGCAATATTTATTACGGTCTTAGAAGTACATTATGGCACCTTTTACGTAAGTCTATGTAACAAAATTGTCAATTTTTAAGGGTGGTGATTCTACATTTTGATTGATTACTATGATCCTTCTGAACGGATTTTGCAAGATTTCACTCCCAAACTGCTTAGGATTACTACAAGCAATTTGACACCAAGTTTGTTTATTTCCTTTGAGTTTTTCGAAAGTGAGCGTGTTTTCAACAGACATGGACATGGCTGAATCGACTTAGAATTATTCAAGAAACCAGAATATATACATATACTTTGTGGGGTAATAGATGCATAATAAAAAAGTTTCACATGGAATGACAAACTTAGTATACTTTCATCACCAATAGTGGTGGAGTGTATAAAAAGAGTTTATAGTCAAATTAGGACCAGTCTCATATACATTTAGCATGCAGACTATATTAGGAGTCGTGAGTCGGAGTCGCACTAAAAAAATTTCAGCGTTTGGAGTCGGAGCTAGTACTTTTTTCGGACGACTCCACAGCCCTGCTTAATAGGCGTTGCACATGGTCCCAAGAAAACTCATGAGACAAATGGCATTAAATTATCTTAAAAATTGCAAACAGCGAATCGACTTAGAAAGTGATTTTGAGTCGGCAGGTGTACTGAAAACAGAGGTAAGCTGGTGACGTAAATTTCCTGTGACACGACAAATGATTCTGGCGTGCATAACGAGAGATTACGTAACTTGAAAAGAGGATTACTTTGAAACAACTTAAAAGAAAAGAACAATCATGGTGTGAAATTGTTTAAAGCTATCCTAATCAGTGATTGAAATCCAGCAAAATCGGTTTAGTAGAATAAGAGTTATGACTCCAAATTTGGAACAGCCACTCTTAAAACTGCACGCAAAGAAAAAACTTGGTTGTGGTAAACATATTCTAAGAGCAACATATTATGATAAGAATAATGATTGTAGTCACCATATTAAGATTATTATTGAAACATATTATGACTCAATATACTCGTAATATGTCATCATAATATTTTTCCCTTAATCATATTATTATTCTGTTAATCATACTAAGTTAAGAAGTAATCAAATTATTGTCATGTTAATCATAATAAGCTAAGAAATTAATCATATTATTGTCATGTTAATCATAATAAGCTAAGAAGTAATCATATTATCATCATGTTAATCATAATAAATTTAGAAGCAATCATATTATGATACAGCACCTTTCATAGCTGTCATAAAAATACAAAATATATTTAAATATTTTTGAATCGATTTTTTATTTTGTGGCTTTTTACAATTTTTCTTAATGTTAATCAAATAGCGGAGTTCAATAAAAGGCTTGCAAAAGAGCAAATGAAAAATCTGTGGTTTTCATGTGCAACCACGTGTGTCCATTTTTTTGATTTTAAGATATTGATGCCATATTGCCTAATTTTGAACGCTCTTTATATTTTTTTGAAAAAAGATGGATCAATTCCGTTTTGTAACGTAATGACAAACTTTAAAATGTGCAATACCTAGCCCATAGTTTGATCTAGAATGGGTTTTCGGCTTTCCTGAACAATTTGTTTTAAGACATACGCGGTTGCCCATGAAAACCAAAGAAATATCGTAGCACTTTTATAAAACATAACGAAATCTCTGTGTGGTTTGTTGTTGGATTTTACAAAAAACTATGATATTTTGCATTTGCACTATTACATCACTAATACTTAAATGAACTCCGCTAATATTTTAATTATTTAATTTCTTTAAACTTATTTTTTTTTTATGGAATTTTATCTTTTAATTGTTTAACCGCTCACAAATAAAAAAAAAACGACACAACTTCTTCAAAATTATTTTACAAATGGCGCTAACATAATATGATTAGAGTAAAAATAGTTTGATTGCATCTTTAACATAATATGATAAATGTATAGAAAGTTATCATGTTATGGCTATTTAATATCATGATATGGTTGTGAGAAATATAATATGTTTAGAAAGTTATCATAATTAAGTTGTTAGAAAAATAATTATTTTTCGGTCAACAATACTCAAATTCATAATTGCGATAAACATTGATATGTTTACAGTAACTATAATATTGTTGATATTAAATAAAAATAACAATTATTTGTGTATGACAACAATATATTGTTACATTAAACATAGTGTTGTTGCCGTAACCATGCCCAACCATATTTTTTCTCTGCGTGTGTATATATTATATTCTATTTTTTAAATTATTTAGTTAAATACATGAAATTTTTAAAGTAGAATGATTACGAAAACCACATGAGGCATGGGGTTGGTGTCTTATTATTGCGAGTTCTGCTGTAAACAAAGGTCGTTATTCAGCAAACGTGAAACAAACATATGCAACAAGAAAGTAAATAATTATATTCTCTCACTTTGACTTAAGTCAATTCCAATGACTTTGACTTAATGACAAACTGTCATTGAATTCATGCTAATGTGTCATTTCTCCGATGTTACTGCGTCATCGCACTGAGGACATGTTCGTCATTTCTGTGCCGATGTGTCATCCCATTGATGACATAATTTCATTTTGACCCTGATGTCACTTTGGCCAAGTGATGTTAAGGTTGAGATCACAATGATGACAAGTGTCTTGGGGTCAAAAACGAAGACACTTGTCATAGTACTGATGTTAAAATACATCAGCGTTATGACGCCTTTTCTATCAGTGTATTTTATTTCGAGAAGATCGATCCATAATTTGACTTAGGAGTCTTATAAAGCCCCCTCTCAAAACACTTTAGTACGCCTCAAAGCGTAACGAATAATGCTAATGTAACAAACTTTGGTCTGTCACAGTTTTATAAGAGCGTGAGTGATACAACATTTTTGTTAGTTAGCGTGCGAGATCGTAATACTCAAAAATTCCTTGTGCTTAAGCGTGCATGATTTTGTATACTTTTCTTGTAAGTCGAAACCCACTCACGCACACGTCTCTAACTGAAACTTAACTTTTTATGCGTTAAAAACATCCGTATTCGTGCAAACGTATTATAACAACTTCACTAACTGTAGTGTGTGATGCTAAACTGTAAAATCGATGAACTTATATTTGACAGAGGGACAGACAATAAAATAAATATTAAGGTTTCAAATTAATACCTTCAAAATTTTAACGAACATTTTTATTAAAACTCACACAAATAAAATTTTATTGTGAATCATTTACTTGCCCGTTAAAGGCATTAATTAAATAAACGACAGGCAGGGTTCAATTACAATTGTAACGCTTGCTAAAAAAAATATTTAAAAAAAAAAATATAAAGTTTCCGGGTTAGCAGCAAACCTGCAAGTAATAAATATGCAACAGAGTCATTAAACCAAACTCAAGTCTTGATTTTTTAAAATTCCGATTCATTTACGAGTGCAAGCGAGTAGATATCTGAAATTTGGGTTGAGTTGTTTGTTTGATAAAACTCGTATGAATTTCAATGTATTAAATGCATTCAATACTTTAACAATAACATGATAACAATGCAAAACGATTGAGTACTTCTTGCAATGAATGGATACGTTCAACTTTTAATGGAATATTTAACACCTGCACCTGATACAACGAGAAACGGAATAAAAAAGAAACATATGACAACTGTTATTTGAACATTTGTTGTAACAATTAGAAACTTCCTTAATTATGTTACTAAGGCCGCATTGTAAGTTAGTGATGTATCGTTATTTATAAAATATTCTATTGAATATTTATGAAAATACCTACTCGTACGATATTTTATGCAATATTTATACGAATGTTTAAAATATAGAACACACATTTCGCGCTTGTTCATAAAGAAGGCATTCACTTAAAATTTAAATATTTTCAGCAGAAGCAAAACAATTTTTTTAACTTAATATTGAAAGCATATTTAAAAGAATTTTTTTAACAACCTTTTCATTACCAAAAATAGATAGAATAACACGATTTTTTTTACAGCTGGTTGATTTGCTTTACTAGTAAAGTAAAATATAAACATTTTGAGTTAATACCCTCTTTCTGATCAAGTGCGTTTTGTAAAATTTTTTTCAAATTAAAAAAACATTTTTATAGGTATTAACATCATCTTAAGAATTATCACTATAAAATTAATTTCTTATCCACAGTATCACAAAATATCTAGTTTAATTTTCGTCTTAAGTTATTAAATTTAATTGTTTAATATTTTATTTGGTTTTTTGTTTTAACCCAATCCTCTTAAATTGTCCAGATTACGTTTGTTATCTTTGCTTGATGTGGTGTCCAGACCGACTCCATCCCTGTCTGTAATGACTATATCATTTGCTCTGTAATTTCTTTGTTGGCCAGAGATGAAGTCTGGATAAAAAAACTCATTGTCAATGGCAAATCCCCAGGATAATTGTTGTAAAGTAATAATTATTAAAATAATTCCATAAAATACACGCATCTTTATTGTATGTAAGAGATGACTTTCAGAGCCAGTTGTTGGTTGGTTGTGAGTGGTTGGCTAACGTTGCGAACGTAATTCGTCGGAGCTCAGCTCAAGAGTAAGATAAAGTTTGTGCGCTTGCAAAGGAAAATGGTTTGGTTTTTATTAAAAAATGCCGACTGGTTTTTAAAAATTCGCTGGTTTCTTTGTATGTAACGTTGAAACGAATGTTTGACAAAATTCGTTTTTTTTCTGGATGTTTGATGTCGGAGTTGATGCTGACGATGATTTTTCAAATACACATTAAGCTCTTATAGTCAATTAATTAAAATGCAATATGAATCTTTTTTTTTAAATCATCGATTGCGTGATGGGGATCATGCATTTCGGTTGCGATTTTTTAACTTAGTAAATGCTGAAGAACAAAGAAATAATTCCATTTATTTATTTTAAGAATTAAAATAAAATAATTTTATTTTAACTTTTTATTACAACATAATAACGTTTCTTGTGAAATTAAAAAAAAAAAAATAATTAGGTTGGTTGTAACGTAATTTTCTGTTTTAAATTCACATCGCATTAAAGTTTCAGGTCAACGATATGCAAAACAAAGTTTGAGTCAGTATGGGTTGAACTGGAAAATATAAAAAGGTCTTTAAGGTTTTTTTGAGGAAGTCTTATATAGAGACTCTTTTCTCCATTCACTGGTCATGAGTTCTTTCTTTTTACACCCTCCACCACGATTATTTGTGAAAAGGGCATGTTAATGGTGTTTTCTATTCTACAAAAAATGTGACATTTTATTTAAAAAAATGCAATTTGTTGTCTGTTTCCTAAAATTGTTGCTCCCCCAAAGGATGAGCTTTTTAGAATAAAACAAGCCACCCTTTTCGGGAGCAAAATTTTTAGGAAACAGACACCAAATTGCATTTAAAATGTCAAATTTTTTTGTAGAAAAGAAAACACCATAAGTTTGTCATTCCGTGTGAAACTTGAGTAATTCTAAATCGATTTAACCATGCCCGTCTGTCTGTCCATCCGTCCGCCTGTCTGTCCGTTTGTTGAAATCACGCTCAATTTCGAAAAACTCAAAAGAAATGAACAACTTGGTGTCAAATTGCTTACAATTACTCTAAGCAGTTTGGGATTGAAATCCAGCAAAATCGGTTCAGTAGGATTCAAAATGTGGAACAACCACCCTAAAAAATTAATAATTTTGTTACAAAAACGAACATAAATGGTGGAACAATGCACGGAATGATATAAGATTTTTAAAAAATTCGTTTTATTCTACTGAAAATCACACTGTAAAATTTCGTGAAGATCGATCGATAATTTACCTTAGGCCCCCATATAAACCCTACCCCGGAAAACAGTTTAGTACGCATAAAACCACAGTTAATAATGCTATCGTAGCAAAATTTGTCACGTCACAGTTTTATAAGACTAGAAATGACACTAATAAATTTCGTGATGATCGGTCCATTATTTACTATAGGCTCCATATAAAGCCCACTCTGGTAAATTAATTAAATACGCCTACAACCTTAGCAGATATAGATATTGCGATAAAATTTCTTCCAACTTAGCTTCATACGGCCAGAAAATATGTCACGTAATTTTGTGATATTCGGTCCATAATTTACTATAAATCCCATATTAAGCAGCCTTCTGGAAATCACTGTAAACGCTAAAACTAACTTCACGGCTGTATTGAAATTAATGTTTTTAATACTAGAAATCACTCTACAGAATTTTGGGATGATTGATTCATAACATAACATGGCTCCAATAAAAATTCCCCTCCTGAAAATCATTTAAGTTCAGCTTAAACTGTTACGAATTATGATATTTTACTCAATCTAATAAAATTCCTAAAAAAAGCATAAAACTTTCTGATTGTCGGTCAATAATTTAATATATGTCTAAGCCGCAACCAATTTTAATGCTGATGTCTGTTTTTATGAAGATAAATTTATAATAAATATATATCATATAGATATCACTCCTGATATATTCGAACTGTCGGTTCACATTTCAAACGCCTCACAACTTGTGGCGCTGAAAATTTTAAAACGGTACATATATTTCTGTAGAAAGCAACAACAAAATTACAAAAAATGTATGACTTTGTTTTTGCTTTCAATGTAATTCTTTGGCGTTGCGTTTTATATAATTAGGGCCTAACAATTAAAACCGTTAAACAGCTGACTCAATACAAAAGTGTAGAGACATTTTTGGTTAAAAATGGGATCATTTGCTTGCATTTTTAGCTTTTAAATGGTTTTAACAGTTGTGTTATTTTTATAAAAAAGTTTTTAACTATCAAAAATTCTTTTCAAAATCAAGATATATTTTGGTGAATGTCAGGAATTTTGCAAATTTGAATCTGGCAAACCTAAAGCTATAATTTAGATTTCTACTGTGCAGTTATCACAAAATAGCAAACACCGCATAAAAAGTCTTATTATGTTAGGCCCTCTTTGTTTGAAATATAACAACAATTTTGTATTTACAGAAAATAAAATTTTTTGTGTTCTTAAGCTACGGTCAGACTTATCAAATATTTGACGAAAAAAACGGGACCAACAACCAAACTAAAAAATCATTTCGCTTAATATCAATATCTATTTTGATTAAAATACCACATTTTACAAAAAACAGTTTTTTGCTATGTATATAAGTATAATTAGTATATTTTGCAATATAAAGACCATTTTAAATCTCACTAACTATTAACAAAAGTAGGGGTTACGCTTATTTGATCAAATATTTAATAAGTGTGACCGTAGCTTTACAAAAACATTTTTTATATCAAAATTTTTAAAAACCCGCCCTCTGAAAAAGAGAAAACCCCGGTTTTCAAATCGGCTAAATCTGCAAAACAATTACCCTAGCAATAAGGCTCTAAGTATGTGCTTATGGTCATCAAATTTCTAAAACAAAACTGCTACCAGTACTTTGCGCAAAAGGTTAAGATGTATTTTTTATATGATTTGTAAAATTTTCAAGTTTTGTAAGCGTCAAGACATATTTTTTGTAACAAATCACATTCAATAAATTTATAAATAAGAACATTGAGTAATTTATTTAATACTTACATAATAATAAAAAAGAGCTAATGTAAAAATGTGAGTGATTAATATTATAACATTTTGAGGAATAATATTAAGACTTACATACAAATTATAAAAGTAAAATTTTTATATTTTATACATATGTGTATCTTATAAACGTCATAACAATAATTGTTATTTTCACTTCTTTTCGATACAAATTCAATGGTTTTTCTGTGTATGTGTATTATTAAAGCTTTTAGGCAGACACAATTCTTGTTCTTCAATCATGTTGGAGTTGGTTATCGAGGTGCGGCTGATGATGGAGATGTGTGTTATGACTAGGGCAACCAAAAAAAAGCACTAAAAAACAGTTTTAAGCTCTTAAAAAAAGCGTTTAAAAACATGAAAATAAGCTGTTAAAATTTAAAAAAAAGCAATTTAAAATTGTTTACTTTCCAATTAATTCGTTAAATATGTTGTTATAGTAAATAATAAGTTAATGCAATAAATTTTCGAAAAGAAAACTATGTCTGTTTGGAGTCATCAAGTTCTTGTACATAGAAAAAGTTCTTCCTACGTCTACAGATGTTAAGGGGCATATTTAAAATTGAGTATTGGCTCTGAAGTATATTTTATACGATTGGACTCATAATTCCGCTTGCCTCCCAAAATATCTTTTAATACCGAAAATCCTTAATTTTTTAATGAAACTGATTTAAATTTTGTATTAAATTTGTCTCCTATATCCCCTAGAACACGGGATATTTTTCTTACGGTCCATAACTATGTTTACTAAGAAAACCAATGAAAGATTTTTTGTTTCCAATTTTGTTACAAATTCGTGTAAAACCCCAAAATTTTTAGAAATTAACAATATATACACAGAGAAATTCTTAATAGCTAAAACTATATTAAAAAAGCAAAAAATAAGACGTTACTATACCAAAATCAGAGTGAAGGGGAGCTAACAGACGTTACTTTATACAAAAACTATATTTAAAAAGAAATAAGACATTACAAAGTATGATGGTAAAATACGTTACAGACTGAGGAATTTGATCGTAAGAATTCAGCTATGGAATTTTCGAGAGAAAAGAACTTAAACAAGCAAATAATAAAATAAGTTGATAAAAAAGCTTAATACTAAAAACAAAAACACATAAAAATTATACACATCACTATAAAAAATACGTTACAGTACCGCTAAGACAGAGTTGCATAAAAATCAAGTAAGAAAGTATAGTCGGTCAAGCTCGACCGTATGATACCCAACACAACAGTATTTTAAAGCAAGTTTCGAGAGTGTATGGCTATATTAAAAGGGATCTTTCTAGTTTCTAGTTTCTGATAGGCAGAAATTGTCCCCTATCTCCCCTTGTGGTCCTATTTTTTAAAAAATGCATACCTTACGTGTCCATATAAATATGGATATATCTACATATGTCTTAAATTGCATTAAAATTAGTTTGATAGTGGGCACAAAGACCCTCTTCCGGATAGCAGCTTGTATGGGGGCTATATTAAATTATGGACCGATTCGCTCTTGTGCCAATTAGAACCGACGTACCAAATTTCATTAAATTATCTTTAAAATTGCGACCTGTACTTTGCACACGAGGTTACATGGACAGCCAGCCAGCCGAACGTACATCATTGGATCAACTCAGAAAGTGATTTGATTTGATTTGTGTTGATCGGTATACTTTAGGACCAATATTTTAAGGTGTTTCTCACATCAGCACAAATGCATAATACCCTCTCCACTCTTTAGTGTAGCTATAATAACATACATAGATAATATAGGATAATGGGACGATATTGTTCAAGGGAAGCACAAAATATTACCATAACCAGAGTTGTTACAGCACAGAAATGGTTGATTTTTTAGTATTTATAAAAAAGTTGCACATAAAAATAATTAATAATAATCACGATTTTTGCAAAATATTATTAAATAAGTTTTTTTCGTATGAAAAAAATGAAAAATATCTTAAAATGGCAAAATAAGTAAAAAAAGCCGATATCGCAAAATTAACTAAAAAAGCCGATATTGCCAAAATAAGCAAAAAAAAGCCCTAACAAATATAGCTCATTTTCTTTGTTTTTTTTATGATCGGAATTTGTGTTCAATCAAAATCTTTCTATCTTGTAAACCAAAAAATAAGCATTTGCTTTTTATTGGTTGCCCTAGTTATGACTGGTGGCGTCTGAACTAAATTTATTCCGGGCCGGCTTTAGACAGTTTAGCGCCTTGTTAAAAAATGTTATTGGTGGCGCTATCGGTTTAAAAACTTATAATAAAAGCTAAAACAAGTCAGTTACACCCATATAAAAATATACAGATGATTGTAGTAGAAATTATTTACCAAGGCTGGCAAAGAGAGTTGTTAAATTATACAAACTTGTCTCAAAAATTGCAATTGTTCTTATCTTATTGTAACGAAATATTTTTGTTATACATACATAATGTTTTTAGGTATAACTGACGTTCGTGCCAGCGACCTATAATCTCAGCAACTTTCTTAACCGCTGATAAAACATATGGGTATTGTCGTGTATAACTTCATCCCCTTTTCTAACGTAACCATAGTCGAAGTTCTGTATACAGTGTATACTTCTGTACCAATTGTCGCACCCTTTGAAAGGGTATTTCTGCCGAACTTGTGGCATTACTGTAGTTATTCAAAAGAATTGGGTTAATAAATGGAGGACTTCAGCCTTTTTCGTCACTTCAGTCTGAGATAAAACCTTTTATCCAAAATGTAGCCAAGGGAATGTGAGATTGATTTCACAGACCCAAAATTTCTTTAGGTTTATTCCGATTTACTTGTAGCAGATATCATGTGAGAAATTCCAGATTAAAGAAAATTAATTGCTCTTTAACGTTCACAAATAAGAACTGTTTTTTTAAAGGCATAGAAAATAAAAGACTACAAATTAAATGGAATGTCCATAATTTTGCCTTTATTAGCTCACCAATTTCATGGCATTTAATGTTTAATATTTTTTTTTTTTGCTAGGTCCTCAGCAAATGAACTCCATCCTGGCGGTCCAATTTTGCAGAGAAAAACATGTTTAAATAGGGTCACCTTCGAAGGCAACCATAATTTGGTTGTGGCTTCTTTATGGAGAACTTATTCAACCATAATATAATCGTTGGTGACAATAATATGGTTATATTAAAGACATATTATGTTTAAAACTTTCTGTAAAAATAGTTCTGTTGGAGGTGACCATATTTAAACATGATGTTTCTCTGCGTGTAAGTGTTCAAATGTTGGCTTCTAAATGATCAATCGTTGCTGGTTTATCAGCATAGACCAGAGATTTGACGTACCTGTACAACAAGAAGTTCAAAGGTGTCAAATCTCACGAACTAGGTGTCCAGTTCACAGGTCCATTTCTTGAGATAATCCGTTCAACAAACGTTGAGTTCATCAATGTGATGATTTTACGCACTGTATGTATTTCTCCTCTAAAATATTTGCAACGAAATGAGGAATAAAAATATCACGAATCATTTGCCTGTTCGCCATTCACTTTAATGTTGGCAACGGTTTTAGATTTAACGACAAATGGTTGATGACAGCACCAAACAGTGAATTTTTCGGGATGTAATGGAGTGTCATGAGGATACTGTTCTCTCCAACAGCGACAATTCTGCTTATTTACTTACCCTTTGTGTTAAAAAAAATCCTTATCGCTAAAAGTGATTTGATGATAAACATCTGGCTTAACTTCCAGTTGATTCTCAGCTCATTCACTGAACACGCGACGCATTAAACTATTGCAACATATGGATGCAGGCCAAGTTCGTTCCTCTAAGTTTTCCAAAGAGTGGACGGGCAGAGACCGAGATGCTGAGAACAACGTCGGATCGATTACTTCGAGTCCTCTGTCAAACTCACGTCTACGACGGAAATGGCTTATTCTGTACGCAAGGTACGAACACGATTTGGATGAATAAATTTTACATTTTTTCCTTAATCACTTAAAAATCATCAGAAAATCTAAGCTGTATTTTAATAATTAGTATTGTGGTTATTTTGTTGAACTAATAATGGTTTTTAATTCAAATCTTAATATTTTTAATTAGTCTTAAGTTCATCAAATTTAATTTTCATTAAATTATTTTTATGAAGAAAGGAATTTTACAACATGAAAATTAATTAAAATTGTTATTGATAATTTTTCATTCTTGACTGTAGCCGGGCTCGAACCCTGGCAGGCAGGTTACCCTGACATGTTTCGATCGCACCCACTCGATCTCCTCAGAGGGATTTGCCGTCTTACACCCGCAGCCATCGAAGACTGTTGACGTCAATAGTCAGAGATCAATCCTTAAACCAAATTGTATTTTAACCTTTGGTAGATCGAAATTTGCTTTTTTTTTTAATTATTATCCATTTTAATTGATTTAACATGTTTTTCCTTAAATCTGTTTTTTCGTACTTTTGTCAAGAATTCTTCTTAAAGTCCAAAGTACATTATTTTGTTTTTTCATTTTTGTCTTTCTTTTTCTTATTGACCTTTTTTTATACCCTCCACCACAATTAGTTGTGAAGAGGGTACACTAAGTTTGTCATTCCGTGTGAAACTTTTTTATTATTCATCTCAGACCCCATAAAGTATATATATTCTGGCTGCTTGAGTAATTCTAAGTCGATTTAGCCATGTCCGTCTGTCTGTCCGTCTGTCCGTCTGTTGAAAACACGCTCACTTTCGAAAAACTCAAAAGAAATAAACAAACTAGGTGTCAAATTGCTTGTAGTTATCCTAAGCAGTTTGGGATTGAATTTCAGCAAAATCGGTTCAGTAGGACCAGAGCTATGAATCAAAATGTGGAACCACCACCTTCAAAAACTTGATAATTTTGTTACAAAAACTAACATAAATGATGCAAAAATGCACGGAATGACAGAAGATTTTGCACAAGTCCGTTTTATTCGACTAGAAATTACACTGTAAAATTTCGCGAAGGTCGGTCCATAATTTACCCTAAGTCCCATATAAACACTACTCCCGGAAAACAGTTTAGTACGCCTAAATCCGTAAAAAATAATGCAATCATAACAAATTTTGGCTCGTCACAATTTTATAGGACTATAACTGATACTGTGAAATTTCGTGAAGATCGGTACATAATTTACCCTAGGCCCCATATATGCCCTACTCCCGGAAAACAGTTTAGTCTCCTAAAACCATAATTAATAACAAATCGTCACAGTTTAAGATAATAATAATAAAAAGACATCATACAGATATTACTCCTTAAACATTCGAACTGTCGGTGGAGGGTATCAAAGATTCGGCACAGCCGAATATAGCACTCTAGCTTGTTTCTTCATAAAAATAATTTAATGAAAATTCAATTTGATGAACTTAAGCCTAATTAAAAATATTAAAAATTATCTAAAATTTTTCGATCGGTGCGGTATAAATTAATTTTGCATTTTCAAAAAAGTAATTGAATTTCCCTACATTTTTTTATGGAACCTAATATTCTCTAGTGATTCTTTGTGTTTAAGTTTGATAGCGCCCTAAATTCAAATTTACCCAACATTGCGGAATCAATTGCCTGTGGCTTACAAGACTTTAAAGTGAACACAAATTAACGAGTTTATGCTGTGCAGCAGCCAACAGGCAGGCAAAATCTCAACTTTCCACAGCAAATGGTATTCATATTCATTCAATTAAACACTTTCCCATCAATACTCTAATTTTGATTGATGGTCAAATAATTGGTAATGATTTATTAGCATATCGGGCTTCATAGAAAATTATTTTACTCTCAAAGCCTTGCGAGTTTGCCAATTAAAAAAAAATGGAAAAATAGATAACGGGATTTTTGTGTACGTTGTAACATGTTCCACACAACTTAGATTTAAGAGTTAAATAAGAAATTATGATGATTTTAAGGAATGGTTTATATTGAAAGAAAAGTCCGTAATTAACTTGGGAAAACATTTGAGAATTAGGTACAACTTGCCAAGCCCCATTGAATTATAATCAAAATTGGTTTATTAGTTCTTACTTATTCAAGAACTCGTGATTGCTTAGTGATGCAAACAACTTGTATTTCGCATGTGTTGTACATCATTTGTATTCCACATTTCGTTGTAAGAACGCAAAAATTAAACTTTTTGCCATAATTTTTCTTATTTCCTCTTTTTTTTGGGTTCTTTCATGTTCTTTGTTTGATAAATCCAGATTAATTCCTTGTTTTTTGTTGTTGTTTTTGTTTTTTTTTTAACTATAACTGTTGATTGGTATTTTTTTTTTTTTTATTGTCTGCTGGTGTAATGCTCTTTTCTCGCATTGTACATTCTTCATACTCATACATCAGTTTCAGTTTATTTAATTTTTTTCTGTTTACCATCATCGTTGTACTCGTGTAAAATGGCACAAATGTATTTGGTTACGTAGCAATTTTTCCCATTGTTGTTAATTCAAAAATCCAATTAAATTTAATTCGACTTCTATGGTTGTTTGTATGTCCAATGGATTAAATACTTAAAAGATTTTATGTATGTGAAAAAGGCTGAAAAAAATTTAAAACTCAAAATTAAATTTAAGCGGGTGTGGCGGGGTAACCACAGAAAATTATTTTAAAAATAGGTATTTGTATTTGCATACAAATTTTGAATGAATTTAATAATTTAATGGTAAATATAAAACTTGTTGCATAAAATGACAATATAAGTATGTTTTATTTCTAGTTAAAGTAATGCAAATACCCAAAAAAATTTTTTTTTTATTTTGCAAAGCAATAATGGTACATTTTAGAAAGTCAGCTCAAATTAATGCGCTTTGCAATAAGACATACAGAGATGCAGTAAGGTAACTGAAAGAATTCTAACAAATTTAAAAAATAGCATTAAAAGCACCACGTCATTCCCTTACTTGGAAGCAGGTTTGTAAGCGTGAATATAAAAGAAAAACTCTAACAACAACAAATTGAGGGTGGAAAGCTGATCGACACTTGTCCCGACGATGTTCTTCGTTTAATAAAGCTGCATTTGATGATGTACAAACAAGAGCGAAAATCCAGTATTAAACTGGTTTTTGTGAGTGAAGTGTTCGTGTGGAAGAAATTTTGTGTGGAATTTTTTATTTACATAAATTGTACAACTCGTGTTGCTTTACTGAGCATTAACGGAGTATTCTAACAATTTTCCAATTTCAACGGATAATAATAATAATTTTTTTTGTGAATGAATTTTTTTTTTAAGTATTAAAAAGAAAAATAAAAAATAACCAATTTTAATAAAAAAATGATTCTTTACTTAGCTAATTAAAATACAAACATATTTTTTTGTTTTTAATAATTAATTAATGAATAGCTGCGTTCGTTTACCCCAAAATTTGTACTGGATTTTACTGAAATGCGTTCGCGTACACATAATTTGTAAAATTTTCATATTACTCACCTACTGGATTTTACTGGGATTTTACTGGAAAAGTAAACGCACGAATGTGTACAAATTCTTACAAAGTAAATTTCATTACTTTAAATTATATAGTTTAACTTTAATTATTTTTCATTTTTCTAATTGAGGTTTTTTTTATGTAATTTTAGTTTTAATTCAAAACTCTTGAATGTACAAATATTATTTTTTTGATATTTTTTTAGTTAGGTTCGAGTTTGTTAAATTTATTTTTTTATATTATATAGATTCAAATAGTTGGGAACTCGCCATATTAAATTCATTCCTTCGGTAAGCGATATGGTAAGCGAAACTTTTCCGTACTCCCTTACAAACCGGCTTCGTACGAAGCTCAATTTTTTATTGGGTGGTAACTCCCCGCTCTGATTTCGCATACATACGCACACACACTGTATCAGTTAACTTTTATAACAAACGAAATTTTTCAAAGTATACTTTAAGGCGTGAAAGTTTTCAAAAACAATGTTTTAATTGTTCGCAGGTTACTGCGGTATTCAAGAAATATAAAAATTTTTCCTTAAAGTATTGGATGTACAAAAACGTTTTTGCTGTTCGAAATTAATACCGTTTATGATATTCAGTAACCAAGGCCCGGATTTTTATGCAAATGCATAGTTGTTGTCGTCAGTCCAAGTTTACCATACACTAAATATAGTAACTTTGACTTAGCTGCACAATCTCCTTTGCACGATTTTTGTAAATCAAAAATGCAGCTATCTTAAATGCATTTACCTGCCATAATGTGCAGGTACACAATTGTGGTTACCTGCAGAAAAGTGCAGCTAAAGTAAAGTGTTTGATTTAAAAGTTGAATAAAAAATATTTTATTGATATTGATATTATTCCCGCTTAATTGAGTTACTAAAAATGCACGACTTTTAACGCAATTAAACGGGAACTCAATGAATCGCAAGATGTGCAATAAAGCGAAACACCCATGTGTATATAGAAAATAAAACTCATTTCTTTATTTATTTAGTAAAAAAATGGTTTAGGTTTTTTAAAACAAAATACAAATCAGGTTCGCCCATTGTACAATCTTTCTTGCCGCAAAATAATTTTTTTACGTTTGTGTAGCAAAAACACATTAAGTAGACGGAAACAATTAACCGACCCATTTGCTTTTGTTTTTTACAATGCGGTCTTATTTTGCGAAATAATTAAGCGGGTGACGCTATTCAACGGAACTCAACTAAACGGGTATTTTTACATTGACAGTTATACTGAATGATTCCGTTCCATGGTTTTTATTACAATAAAACAGGAAACTCAATTAAGCGAGGCTCAATTAACCGAAAACAACGTACATAAATTTATATTTTATTAAAATTTTATTTCAAATAACAGATCATTTTATAGATGTATGTATGTTTATTTAATATTAAAGGAACATTAACAAAAACAATGAGAATTCACAAAGAACATAAAAATTAATGAAAAAAAAAAAACAAAATAATCGCGATTTATATTTTTATAAACAGCTTAAATTGGATATTTATGTGAAAAAGTGGCCACCATATTTTTTCATGTGTGCAGCTAACCTTGATGTTTTGTATGAAAATATTTTAAAGCTGCTTAAAAATATGAAAAATATGCAGGTATACAAAATGCATGTAAACACGGATTTTGAAGAATAATTCCAGAAAATATGTATTTTGGGCAGTTAAGTCAAAGTGCAGCTAACTTAAATTTTTTGTATGAATATAATTTTAAAATGCCAAAAATTTTGTGCATTTATCTTAAATGTGCAGGTATAGAAAGTGTACTTAAAAAAGGAATTTGTATGGAATTATAAAGAATAATTCCAAAAACTATCAATTTTGTGCAGTTAAGTCAAAAGTGCACGTAAACAAAAGGCAGTTAAGTCAAAACTACTGTATATTGATTGCTAACATTGCATATTTTTGTTGCATATTTTGAAAAACAAACTTGTCTATTTTGCCTCTAAAATAAGTTTCATAGAAAATAAGTTAATTGTTCAATACTTAATATCGTTGTAAATTCTGCTTTTCAAATTACAAAAACTTTTTGAAATCAATTTGTATTAGATATGATTGAAAGCTTTTGATGGAATTAGAAGATTTGACATTTCTTTTTCATTTTGTTTAACACTTTATAAATATTTTGTCGAAAATAAGTTTAACATTATGATCTCGACCAAAAATCGGTAATATTGTTTCTTACAGCCTGGCCCACTATATCGACCGCTATCGCTCGCTTGCATTTTTAACTTCAAGCAGCTGATTTGCGCCCCACGTAATATTTTTAGCTGGACAAGTCGATCGACAAATTAAATTTATAAACATAATTTTTTTCAATCCAAATTTTTTAATATTTTTAACTAGGCTTAAGTTCATCAAATTTAATTTTCATTAAATTATTTTTATGAAGAAAGGAATTTTACAACATGAAAATTAATTAAAATTGTTATTGATAATTTTTCATTCTTGACTGTAGCCGGGCTCGAACCCTGGCCGGCAGGTTACCTTGACATGTTTCGATCGCAACCACTCGATCTCCTCAGATGGATTTGCCGTCTTACACTCGCAGTTATCGACGACTGCTGACGCCAATAGTCAAACATCAATCCTTAAACCAAATTGTATTTAAACCTTTGGTAGATCGAAGTTTGCTTTTTTGAATGGTTATCCGTTTTAATTGATTTTACATGTTTTTCCTTACTTCTGTTCTTTCCGTTTTTTTTATAAACATATTTCCTTTAAACGAAATGTTTACTGTTTAAAAAAAATATTTGGCACAAAATTGTATTGTTGATTGTTCACTGCTTTGTTGTTATGTCTAGCAAATCAAGTGGCTTAGTTTACATGTTTTGGCGATTTTTATTTTCATACTACCGTTTAATTTGTGGAATAGATGATATGTCCATATATAGTCATTGGACAATAAATGAAGGACAAAATAAACCACATTTAAAGCACGTTGGTAGAAACATTAAACATTTTTTAATATTTGGCAGACATGTTGGATAGTTGTCAAACTTTTTGTGGTGTAATCAATCACTGAAAAGAAAAATCAATCCATCCGTACTTAAATCAAGTCGAAGCGATGTCGATAGTACGATTAGTACGCATTTCGTTAAATCAAGTACAGATTGTTTAATTCAAGTTTAAGGAATTAAACATTGGGTACAGAGGAGCTTTTCACTCAACTGGCTTTTCTTTTATTTTCCTCAGACTCTTTACGTCATCTCTTCAGGGTTTTAAGGGTCGGAAACCAGCTCAGTCAGCGTGTTGCCAGAATGAAGATTTTACCTTATTTTTGAAGATTTTTTGACTAAAATAAGATTTGAAGATCTTTTTTCTCAAATTAAGATTTTTTATTTTTAGAAATAAAAATTCTTAACATTAAGTTTGTACAACTTACATAATTCTATGCAGTTTTTTAAACAGTCAGTTTTTAAAACAATGAGGTTTTGTATCAGCTTGTTGTCTATTGGATATGCATACTTTTGTACCCATTGTCTAGCATACACAAATATTAGCGGTTGTTCATTTTGAGAATATTGAAGAAAAAAAATTATTTGAAAAAAGAAAACCCGTATTTTTATAAAGTTTAATATATTAAAGAACAAAAAGTTCATGTATTTAGTACCAAAAGGTAAAACTTATGGAACTTAACCCTAGGATTACCGTCTTGGTCTGGCCAGACTAAATTTGTGTTTTCCAATTATTGCAATTTTTCGAATATAATAAAAAAATACAGGGGCGTCTATAAATGATGTGTGCTGAATCGAATGAATCTAATTTGGATTTGATTGGAGCAAGATTAGTGGGGTGAAATTCTATTTATATGTAAAAGTCTATGAAATTACCCTCTGGGACGGACCAATTTTTTTTTTGCAATATTTTTCATATAGAACAATATATCAAAAAACAGAAAGGTAAATTCTATAAATGATATGTTGTGAATTGAATGAATCAAGTTCGAATTAAATCAGAAAACTACGGCCCGTTATGAGCTAAGTATAATTTAACTACAAAAACCAAGCGGAAAACTCGTTTCATTCAGTTGCGAAAAAGCAATGTGCAAAATAAGGGACTACATATTCGATGACTTGCATGTAAAATAAAATAATAAAATTATATAATAAATTCGTATACAGGGGTGACCTTTAAATCGAAAAGGCAAACATTTTAAACGTCATTTTTTAATAAGATTTCTGTGATAAATGAATTTTATGACAAATATTTCTCTATTAAACAGAATTTAATAACAAACATTATAAAAATTTGATTAAAAGTGTATAATTGACAACTTCCAAATTCTTGTGTTTACGATTTCCAGAACACCCCCGCTTATCTAAAATAATAATTTAATAAAAATTATTAATTGGGGTCAGGCCTGACCAAGAGGAGACCTAAGTGGTAAAAAGTTACCTAGGGTTAAGAAGCTTTTGGTGTGAAAATTCCACATTCCATGTTTTTGATAATTTTTAAATAAAGTGTATATACATTAGTGCTTTACAATGTCTTTTCAAAGGTGTACATTATTTTAATAACAATTCCATTAGGAATATATTTAGGGAAATCCATATAATCCATATATTTTCAAATGCCTTCGATACAACAACGGTATTAAATATAATACTAAATTGAGAACCCTTAAAACTTCATATGATGTATGATCTTCTTGCCCAAAATTTATATATCTCTTGTTTTAGAATTTAATTACTTCCAAAGAAACTTTTATTTATATGAACTTTTTTACGTTCTTATTTATTAGAAAACAAATGGATTTAAAGTATGTTTTTAGAAAGAATTTTATGGAAAATATAACTAAAAACACAATTTAAGCCTACAATCTAATTTTGTTTAAATACCGCAATTATGTATTTCAATTTAAATAGTTTCAATAATAAAAGGTATTTTCCCTTTAAAAAAATAATAATTTTTGCTTCTATTCCATTGTTATTAAAAATTTTAAGATTTTTCTCTTCAAAATAAGATTTATTTTTCGCCAAATGAAGATTTTCCTTCAAAATTTTCTGGCAACGCTGAGCTCAGTGCTTAAAATTTGTGATATAACTTTGTTCGCTATGTTGATGAGTGTAGTAATTAGTTTTAAGAAATTTAAATTAAAATAAGGGCATATTAAAAAATAAAAAAACTGCCAACACATTTTTCACTTGCTAATACAAGTGTAAAGAAAAAAAAAAAAACGCAAAACACCTAAATTTTAAACACGGAAGTAAATAACAATAACAAATTGAGTTATACATACATCCATCGAAGAAAACAATAGAAATGCAAATAGTAAAACAAACCACAATGAATAACAAAATGCTGTTACAAACATTATTACATAATCCCAGGGAACAATTTTTCCAAACATTAAAACAATGCCGCTTTTTCTATAAACTTTAAACGCTATATCAAACCTTTCTTTAGATACTACTGAAAAATAAGTTCTATTCTATTTTTTGTTAAAAATATATTTATTTTAAAAATTATAAAAATAAATTTCTTATAAGATAAATTTCCAATTTATATATAAATTGGAAATTTAAGAATAGAGATTCTTGAATTTAAATCATACTGTGTTTGTTGGGATAACACAAAACGACTTAACAAAGTAAGTGCAAAGTGGAAAAAGAATAAGAAAAAAACCAAACTGATGCAATTTGCTGCTGATGAAAATAAATTCACGCCATCAACATTTTCTTGCGGAAACCAAACAAATAAACGCACGCAAGAAAGTCAGTGCAAAAAATTGTTGTAAATAAAAATCTACTTGGAGTTGTAAACAGTTGGGTCGAAACTTATTTACCCTTAAGCATATCGTCACCTTAAATGCAAACGGATGTAACTACACTTTACAATTTTTTTCTTTTTACAGGAGAAGCAAAAAACGCTACAAAATTATTAACAATAAAATTGGAATTTCAATAATAAAATCGCCATTTCTGATGCCAGGGGTTCTAAACATGTAGCTTAATAAAACCAACCACAATCAATTAAAAAGTCCATTTCGAATTTTATATTATCAAAGAAAGTTTTATTCGTTTAAAAATATTTTTATACCCTTCACCACAGGTGGAAAAGGGTATATATTTATAAGTTTGTCATTCCGTTTGTAATTTCTACAATATTGATCTTAGGCCCTGTAAAGTATATATATTTTGGGTCCTTATGAGGAGAGAAGTTGATTTAACGATATCCGTCCGTCTGTCCGTCTATCCGTCCGTCTGTCCGTCTTACGTTTGATATGTATTTTCCGGAGACTCCAGACATGATAGCGGCTAGGTTGTTTTACATTTATGTCACATATAGTCCACCATTTCTTGCTATTGAAATTCAGCCAGATTGGTCCAACAATGGCTGAGATATGACCAAAAAACCACGACTGCCTCTAATTTTTCCAAAAAAATCCCTTGTGGTTGTTGTATTTTTATTACTTTTTTCTGTATATCTGGAGAACGGCAAGAGCCAAAGTTTTCAAATTTGGTACAAACATTAAGGTTATAAATACACACCATTCCACAAAATGTGGGCGGGATTGGAGAAGTGGGCGTGGTACCTTCCATACAAAAAGTATTAAAAATTGTATAAAAACCTAAATTTTTTGACTGTTATATGACCTATGGTTACGCCTTATATATCAAAAGATCGGAAATTTAATTAATAAAAAATATTTTCTGAAAAACTCGGGAAAATCGGTTCAGATACGAAAAAGTTATGACCAAAATATTAATTTTTTTTTGGAAAATACCCATTTTCGGGAACCATAGATCTTCCCGAGTCCAAGTCTTACAACCAAAATAAATGGCAAATTTCTTCTTTAACACGTCGGTATATAAATCTTTCAAATCGGTTCAGAAATAGCAGAGTTATGACCAATATACTGAAATCCCAAAAATGACTCTTTTTTTGTAAGTAAGTTTGTTTTTATACCCTTCACCGAAGGTCCTGCACCCTATAAAGTATATATATTCTGGGTCCTTATGAAAAGCGAAGTTCAAATCCGGTTGTCGTCTCATCTCTTTGCATTTGTTTACATATACTAGCATAATGCCCAATATGATTTTCGTTTATTATTTCATCTATTTAACGAAATAATTTTAACAAATAGAAACTAGGAATTTTTGTGTTTTTTTTGCTACTTAAAAACTCACCAAAAGAGATAACAAATGACAACAGTGCCTTTACAAAAAGAAAACAAACAAAAAACTGTGTTGAGTTGTAAACAGTAAACGGTCTATATTTCATTTTAATGATATTTAAACAGCGTTCCTTCATGGTAGGGGGTGTGTTAAGTTAGAAACTGTGAGTTCCCTGGTTCGAATCTTGGTTTTTTAAAAATAATATTTTTTTAATATTGTTATGTTCCAAAACAATTTTAAAAAAATATTTACCAGTTTTCGCTTTTTAAATTTCATTTATAATGAAGTTTTAAGTATTGTAAATATGTATGTATATGTAAAAATTATTTAGTTGCTCTGTATTCTGCTCGCACAATGGTGAAGGGTATATAAGATTCGGCACAGCCGAATATAGCACTCTTACTTGTTTTAAATACGGATTCATTTTTTGTGGCATATTTGTTTAAAAGAAAACCTTTATATACATTAAAGCAAATACCCGTTAAATCAAAATAAACGGCTGGTCCCTGGAGAAAATCTCGTAAAAATACCATTGATTTTTTACCATTCCCCTCGTTAATACGTATTTTTTTGTAATTCAAAGTCTAAGATGACCCCTCTTACTCGTACTTATTCGTAAACAACCTCTCATAATTCGAAATAAAAACGAATAAATTTAAAGAAAATTTTATGAAAAAATAAGATCATTTTGTTTCTAGTTTTTGTGAAGATTGTGACTTTCAAATGTCAAAGAAAGACTCGTTTGTTTTTAATTTAAATCTCATTCTTTTCAAACCACTATAATCGTTTTTTTTTTTGTTTTAACCTCATTAAAACGAGATTTCTTTATTTCGGAAATTGCTCTAATTGGTAAAAAGTAGCTGGTCCCTTTGATTACAAATTATCGGGATTCTACTGTGTATGAGATTATAATTATTATTTACACTGGTGCCCCGGTAAGATCCAGGCTATTAGTGTAAGGGTTGCGAGTTCGAATTCAGCCAGTACCCATGTTCTGTACCTTACTAAGAACTTCTCATATCGAAATGATGTGAAACAAAATATTCCATCGTTTCTCGAAAAGTGAGAAAAAAGTGTGTCTTTAACTCATGTCGAAAACTATCATAACAGAAATATACAAAGCGAAAATTCTGATAGTGCATAGAAAATATTCCTAGAAAATATTGAAGGAATAAGACTATTAAAGTATAAAAGCTTTTGAGGATTGTAATTTGACTGAGAATACACATTCGAATAATATTAAAATGTATATGTGACAATTTCAGTTAAAAGGGACCGATGGATGAAAAAATCTTTACTTTTTTGGTGATTCTTAAAATAGACAATACGCTCTTTCCAATGTAGCAAACCGCAGTTTTTTAAATTCATTACTTTTGTCATAATTATGCTTTAAAATACGCCTTTGATAAGAAAAGAAAATAACTTGTTAACTTAAAAATCTTTTTTCTCCAAAACTCATTTTTTTTCCATAGGTGCCTTTTAACTGAAATTGTCACATATAATAAATTTTAGTCACCATGACAAATAAATTCCCAGATTCTATTTATTATTATTATTCTTCTTTGTATTTTTAATATGTTTTTAGTGTTAAAATTTTTTCTCGCCACGTTTTTATTCTTGAGTTTATTTGACAGTTCAAGGCGGGAACTTTCTCACAGAAATTTTACAGACACCTTTTTCTTTTTCGCCAAAAATGTTACAGACGCAGTAAAGTGAGAAACACAGTTGCTTGTTTCATTTTATGGCATTTTTGTTTCTCACATTTCAATTGAAAAGTTTCTCGACGCGAGAGTTACAGAACATGGGCACAGAAAACTAATTCTTTGTTTTTGATTTAACAACGTTTTGTTATTTTTGATTTAACAACGGTTTGTTATAAAATTGACAGAGGTGGTTGTTAAATATGTTGAAATTTTATTGTCTCAGCACTTTAACCATTAAAAAAGTGGTGAAATTTTTGAATGTGAACCACACCTAAGCGTCAAGTTTTTTCTGCAATTCATTTGACATTTCTCAATTTCAGACTAGCTCAATTTGAACCATGGAAAGATACACAATTGAACAACGCGTTCAAATCAAAATGCATATCGTGCTCTTCGTGATTTTGCGATCAATTTAATCGTCCAAATGTGCGTACAAGAATAGTGCAAAAATTTGAGCAAACCGGGTCTGTGGGAGATGTGAAAACACCAGTGCATGCTCGTACAGCTCGTACTGCAGAAAATATTGCTGCTGTTCGCGATAGTGTGGCTGAAGAGTCGTCCACCTTAACTCGCCGTCGTGCCCAACAATTGCACCTCTCACGCTCGTCGTTAATGAACGTTATGCATAAAAACTTGCATTTACACGCTAACAAAATGCAATTGACTCAAGAACTAAAGCCTCTTGACCATTTCAAACGTCGTTTGTCAATGGTCAGAATGGTGACAAGAAATGGAATTTGTCAATAAGCAGCATTGCCGCATTTGGGCGAATTATAATCCAAGAGTGATTGTCGAAAAACCAATGCACCTACAAAGAGAGACTGTTTGGTGCGGTTTTTGAGGATTTGACACCGTTGGACTTCTTTCATTGGGGTTATTTGAAAGAAAAGGTATACGTCGATAAGCCAGCAACAATTCAAGAGCTAAAGGATGAGATATTTCGGCACATTAACGGCATAGAACCTCAATTATGCCTCAGAGTCATCGAAAATTTTATCATAATAAGAAGAAATGGCAATAATTTCCTAAATAATTTGTGTTCTTTTCAAAATCAACATCGGCCCTTAAAATTTAACCACCTTTTATTAATTCACACTAGTATGCCACCTGTTTTTTTCATCTTGATAGTTACCATTAAACATAAATGGGCGTACTGCATTATATGTGTGTTTACTGCTACCTGAAAAAATTTTTGGAAACCAGTGAATTTAAGATTTTTAATGCAGTATTTATTTAGTGCAGCACGCCCATGTATGCACAGAAAAAATTATTGCTGAATTATTTTCAAACAAACGCTTGTTTGAAATTTTTTTTAATTTCTACAAATTTTTTTACTGATTCAATTAATATTTTTGTTTGATTTTTATTTTAGCCAACAGAAATGTTGACAACTATTCAAAAATATAATAAACGCGTTATTGGCTTCTAGTTTTCATAATTTTGTATGAAATATTTAACGCTCTTTATTGTTGTCGTGTTTTTGCATTTTTTTATTTGACCGTAAGCAACACTTCTTTATGTGACATATAAGAACAACAAAAAAAAAACACATAGTCTATTTTTGGACGCTTTGAAAAGGTACAACTATAAGAAAGATGATAAAATATTGTGGCGAGGTTTGTAGTAAAAAACAACAAAAACAATAATAGGTAATAAACGTTTCACTCTTTTTAAACAACAACAACATTAGAAGAAACAAAATAAATTTTTTGTTGGTTTCAAAGTTGGTAAACAAGAATGAAAAACAAAATTCCGTATTCAATTTTTCAAAAATGTTTAGTTAAATACCTACATCAAATAAAAGAAATAAAATGATGACGAAAAACATGTCGAGTCGGTCTGCTGCCAAGGAAAGGATACAGAACAGTGAGTGAAGAAGAAAAACATTGTGTGAACAAACAAGACTTGGTGCAAAAATTATTCCAACAAAAAAATGTGTCTCAAAGCCAGCCGGCGCCGCTCTGCTCTGCCTTCATCTACTTCTACAGTGCTTGCTTGTGTGCGCGTCATTGCTTGTGCAAAAAACTTTTTGTTTGATTCAGCAAAATTATTTGTTTGAAATTTATATGATTTTCAGTAAACTATTTGTTTGATTCAGTTAAATTATTTGTTTGAAAAAATCAGTGTTTTTTTTCAATAAACGAAATGCAAATAAATTGTTTGAATATGCGAATTTGTTTGTAGGACCGATTTCAGACAAAAAATGTTTTGATTCTACAAATTTTTTGTTTGAATTGGAAAAATAATTTTTTCTGTGTGCCACTAAAGTAGTTTATGATAACAGCCCATATTTGACCTCAAACTGTTGCAAATTAAGAAAAAATCTGTTCTGCCATTTTATTTCGTTAACGAAATTAGTTATGTCCTTGGCTTAGTGTGTAAACCCGCTTAGTCCATTTTTTACATTAGTTATATGATATTTCGATACCGTTCGAAAGATAAAGTGACGCTGCATCAACAAAAAAAAAAACATTTAATTCAATTTGGGACTCTATAGAATAGTAGAAAATAGACCAAGACTATATGGGTTTTATTAAGCTAGAAATAGAAAACATTACATGTTTTTTGTCTGCCCTGTAAAATTTGCTTAAAGTTAGTTAGCAGGTTTACACTCTAAGAGCGGGTTTTTTACTTAGAGTTTAAACCAGGATCAATAGTAAGATTTGTTAATCTTATAATACAATTAATCTAGCCTTAATCCTCTTTGGCGTTTTTGAGTGAAAGTTTAAAGCTTTTAGCATTGCCATATGAATTTACAATACTTTTATGTATAAGTATGGCAGTTTAAAACAAATGCCAAAAATTGTCATCAAATTACTGTTCTTAACGTGAAAAAGAAGAAGAAAACGCGAGAATTTTGTATTGTGTTATATAACATTATATATTTATAAACAAATGAAATCGAAAAAGAAGCAAAACAATCAAGCAATATTTTATCTTACGAGGTGGAATATTTAATAAAACTCTAAATATAAAAAATTGTCATTAAATAAATAAAAACAAATTTTGCCCTATTCTTATTGCCCTTGGTCTACTAATATTTGTGTTGTTTAAATTTTCAAATATTTTTAGGTCTTTTTTACCATTTAAAAAGTTTATTTTATTAATTTTATACAAAAGTTATGTATTTTTACAAGTAATATTTCCTTTTATAAGCTGTTCGTACTTTTGAAAGTTCTGACGCAAGTTTAAACCGTCAACTTTGGGCGTTTAAACTTGGAAACAAAATGAAATAATCGACTACCCAAAAACGAATTTCAAAGATTAGTTCTAATTTAATCGCTGATCTTTATGTCAAAAACTGGCTCTAAGGCGACGATATACAACCCCCTAATAACCACACCAAATCTGAGTTCTGACGATATAAAAAAATTTGTAAGAAACTCTTTCAAGACAAAAGTTATTGACAATTGGCACTTAACCACTGACTGGTACAGAAAAATCAACCCCAACAAAGTTTATGCCTACAGACTGTTCAAAAATATAAGCCACAATTTACTACGGAGAGGAGACCAAATCAAAATAATTAGACTAAAGCTACGGTCACACTTAATAAATATTTGATCAAATAAGCGTAACCCCTACTTTTGTTAATAGTTAGTGAGATCTAAAATTGTCTTAATATTACAAAATAAGCTAATTATACTACTAGACATAGCAGAAAACAGTTTTTTGTAAGATGGGGTATTTTAATCAAAATAAATATGGATATTAAGCGAAATGATTTTTTAGTTTGGTTGTTGGTCCCGTTTTTTTCGTCAAATATTTGATAAGTCTGACCGTAGCTTAAGACTAGGTCACAATAGGATCACAAATGCTCATATAATGGATAGGAACCTACCAAAACGATGTCCATTCTGCGGTTTCAACCCAATAAGCATTGATCATCTCTTTTCAAACTGTCCCCACATTAATTCATTTAAAAGCACCAATCGCAATAATAACGACTTCTCTCAACTTATAGACTGTACCACGACGAATGGCAATATTAAAAGCTTTTTAAATTTTTTAAAAAATTGTAGCCTTTATTATTCCATTTAAAAAAAAAATTGAGCTTAAGGCCATCGTTGCCATAGATGTCCAATAATTATACTAATAATTTACTTATAAGTATAATTTGTAAATAAATAAACAAACAATTATAAAATTTTAATTTTAATAAATAGGCCGCGGTAGTATCACAGTACCAATATAGTCCTTTCTATACATTCCAAAAACAATAAATAACAATTGTGACATTATTTTCATCCATGTTAAGAGTTCAAAAGATATGTCGCTTTTGTAATCAAGATTTAAGTATCTTAAATAAAATGGATCTTAATATAAGTTGTAGCGCATAACTTTTTTAACCATTCAAAACTAAAACAAGTTCTTAAAGTACATACTTTAACGTCCGTATTTAAGATTTAAAAATTTTCTAATACAGGAAGCAAAAAACTAAACAACATTGGTAGCGAACGAAACAAAAACGATTTAGTAAAGACATTCAGACAAATACGCAGACAGACAGACGGGTATAAGCAATGCAATCCTTTTTTCATGTTGTTCTTTATTTCATTCATTCATTCATTCAGCTATTATTATTCCTTTAAAATTCACAACTATGTTCATTATTTTTATCTATTACTATGAATGTGAAAGGCAGTTCCTTCATTGTATGCATGTTGAAATATATTGTTGTTATTTTTTTTAGTGCAAGTTCTGCTAAATACTGCGAAAAAATTTCAAGTTTTTTTTCATTTTCATAGAGAAAATCTAGGCTTACAGTGTATGTATGTATGTATGTACATGGTAGAATGTCTGCGTCTATCTATTTGACTAAAATCAGAAGAATAATAAAAAGGAAAATATAAACTATACAAAAAAACACTTGAAAGTAAACTATTGCTTTATATTTATGACTCTTATGTATGTGGAATATGCGAGGTTAGGTATGAGAATTGTTTTAAATGCAAACGGGTTTTATAAAGAGTCGCTATTTCTTAAACTTTAAATAAAAGCTTTTGTTTGTTTTTGTTTTGTTTGTATATCGAAATCCGAAATATTTTGTGATATTTTCTATTAAGGGAATTTCATTTTTAAAGATGCAATGTCAACGACAAACTAGAATATCGTCTTGTAGACCCTTTCCCAACCATATGATTCCAAATTTAAAACTTTAACTCATCTACAGGGCTGTGGAGTCGTTAAGAAATAGTAATAACTCCGACTCCGACTCCTTTTGCTGAAATTTTTTAAGTACGACTCCGACTCCAACTCCGACTCCTACTCTAACCTAGCATTATTTAAGAGACTAGTTTTATTTGACTTTAAACTCTTTTTTAATTTAGTACCTGTTAAATGGTTAAATATAGCAAGAAAATGATTCTGTAAAAATTTCAAATCGATATTTTAATTCTAACGTGCCGCGCATTGAGCTTTAACATACTAGTTACTAACATATGAGTAGGAAAGCTGCAAAATATTTTATTTGGATTTTGGAAAAAATGTAAAAAACATATACCGCCCGATTTAATAGACCAAATGTGTTGAACTTTTTTAATTCTAAAGTGTTATGACATTCTTGACTTATAACTCAACAGTTGAGAAATTTAAACCAACTGAAATATAGAAAAATAATGGATTTAATTTTGGAACGAACGAGTTTTGTTACGAACTTTCGAAAGAAACGAGTTTTGCTTCAATCCGTATGGGATCATTGAATTTTAGTATATTTTAAAGGTTATATTAATTTATTAAAATTATGCAAACAGTGCTAAAATGTAAAAATGTAAAAAAAATGTAGGGGAGAGATAAACTACACCAATTCACATCTTTTTCAAAAAACGTTTTTTATACTGTTCGAATTTGTAGATGTGTGAATTTCCATAAGTCCTATCTAATGTAGCTTTCGAGATAGAAAAGTTGAAAACAACACCAAGTCCAATTGGCTTAGACGTTAAAGGCATCAAGAACTCGCCATTGCATTTTTCCGTTCCTAATTCAATATTATTATTGTCCAAGACCGAAATTTGAAATTGCAAGTCTTTATTATCTCTCCAATTTTCCTTAAAGTGAGTAGATAAAAGTATTCTCAAATCATTTTTCGGGTTAACCCCCACATTGATGGGAATTATATCTGGAACAATGTCATGTATTTTTCCGAGTTCCGAGTTCCTTTTCCTTTTATTCTATTATAATTCACCTTGAAGGTTGGAACTTAAAATGTAGTTCACTTAATGCTTGCACCACAGCAGCTACAGCTGATTTCAAGTCATATTCATGAACATGGCTACAAAAATATTTGTTAATATACGATAAATAAAAAACAACATCTTAACAAATTTAATTTTTAAATTCCTTAATTCGGCTCTATTTCATTAACGATATCTTGGCGAAATTCAAATAGTGAACCCGCTGGTTTTTGTTACAGAAATTTAAGGTCACATTAAAACATAGAAAAGGACATGCTTCGATACAATCTATATAACTATTCTTATAAATTGTCAAAATAAGATGTTATCTCAATTTTTTAATTTTTGATATGAACAGTATACTGGTATACTTATCTTCTGACTTCACAATTTCAAAAAGCAGACCCTCTTATGGCCAATTCCACTAATTTATTTAAATGTCAATTTATGTTTAAAATTTGTTTTTTTATGTCAAATTAAAATAAAATTATAAGAAAAATTATATTTAAATATGAATAGATATTTAAAAAGAATTGGAGAAATTGGTCATTAAAATTTTTTTATTTTGAAAAATATTGGAAAAATTTTAATGCAAAAAAGTCGGAGTCGCTAGTTTTTGTGGGTACTTCGACTCCGACTACGACTCCGGTACAAAAACCTCAACTCCGACTCTTCAACTCCGATTCCGACTCCACATCCCTGCTCATCTAGACTGCTTACATAAAATTTTTATTTACTTTTCTACTTCAGTCGAGTGTTGTTTTAAATCTGCCAGTGATCCTAAGTTCCCGGGTTTTTTAATATCCAGGAGTGCAGAAATATTTTCCTTAAGTTTCGGGAATTTATTTCTAAGACTTATATAAAAAACTATATAATATTAAACCATTTATTTTATGCAATAAAACTTGATTAACTAGTAAAAAATGAGTCGATTGTATGTTTTTTTGAAATATGTTTTAGACTTATGTGCTGTTTACAAAACACAAGTGTTTATATAAAAACATAAAAAAAACTGAGTGCTTTTCATATAAATTGTACTACATGTTCAATCACTTGTGTTGTGAAAACAGCACATTAGATTCTTACAGAAGTTGCTTCGCCTGTTCTTTGTTCCAAAAAGTTGGCAAAGTCTCCAAATCTCCCTGCCGCATCACAAAAAGGCTGAGTTTCAAAGCTTCGGTTGTAAAGCACCTCGCTTTTTTAAATGCAGACTGCAATGCAACCTTCCAGAATTTTTATATGTTATCTTTCCCAAAGTGCTCTACCGGGGGTTTGTAGGGATTATCTTAAGCATAGTTCACCTTTTGGTGTTACACCTACGTGAAAATTTGGTGCAGTCAATACCTGGGATTCGCCAAAAATCTAAAATTCACAGATCCAAAGAGATCACGGCTGGCCAGTGATCCTATCTGTGGCACGGCTTCGGAATTATTATCGGCTGAGACTTCTGTGAGTATGCTTCTTGCGGGTAATGTTTTCTGTCTTTCAGAAAGATTGTCTTTGCGGAAGTTTTGCTTTTCCGTTGAAGATATACTTTCGGGGACCACGTGGAAGCTGAGGGTTACTAAAATTTCACTGAAGGGCTGATTGTTTTTCCACCTATGGGAGAGTTTGGCCTGAGGAAGCATTATCCCTAAGGGCTGTTGCTACTCAACAGATGCTGCTAGCATATTTTCAAAGAGACGAGTGTATGTTCTTGCCGGATTATGTACTCAACTTGTAACCTAGGTGTGGTGGTTGCACTCACATTCGCGGGCGGTTGATAAACGCATTGTTTGTTACCTAGCACTAAAGGTCCACCATAGACAAGGCCCTATGGTAGCTTTCTCTGTAATTTTTTTCACAGCTGTCCCAAAAAAAATCAAAAAAGTTATCGTGGCAAAAAAAAAAAAAAATGCATCGCTGAAGATATATTTTTGACTTTGACTGCAAGTCTGTTGACTTTTGACAAAACAACTTCTATCGAAATAAGAAATTTTTGCAAGATTTTTATATTAAATATAAATTTTTAAGACGGTTCTTTTGGTGTAATCCTTGCATTTCTACGCTATTTGGTTAAAAATCTACAGTTCTTGGCAAATCAACTTCTTTCATTGTATTTGGGAAAAATATTTTATAAAATATCTTATCTGAAAGAGTTTAAAAATTTTCTAAAATGCAATAAATAAAATTGTTATATCCTTTTGACAAAACATCTAAATTGTATTTAATATTTGTTTGTATATAAACATTTTGTTTTAACAAAACAACTTCTCTTCAAAGAAGTTGTTTTATCAAAACTGAAATTTAGAAAATATGTAACTTGCTTGAGACAAGATAAATTTTTAAATGGTTTATAGAGAAAATTAATTTTGACTAAACGACTTGTGTGAAAAGAAGTTCTTTTGTGAAAACAAAAACTGATAAAAAGTACAATATTGTTTGCAAAGAAATGTTTTTGTGGACTTGAAAATAAATATTTTGATCAAAAGAAGTTGTTTTGGAGTTCATGCGTGGTATAAATTCTGCTACATTTCCAGTTAAACAATTTCAGTAGTTTGCCCTTTTTATTATTTGGCACCACGGTCATTTAAAAAGCACAGCACAGCACAACACAGGCTAAAAAAATTCGAAAAATAGTAGGCGTTGCGTTTTAAAGCTAAACTGATTGACGGAATTTCATTCCCCAAAAATATATAAAAGTTATGGCCAAGATTCAAAAATCAGATAATTCCAATGTTTGTAAAGATAACGAATTAGAAGAAAACGACAAAAGGAAACCTTTTCTCAAAGGGTCTGACGTCGGAATGAATGATGATAAATTAACAAAAAGTTCATACAATTAGATCACTGTAAGAAAAAATGTCACTCAAAGATAACTTTAGATGAGCAAAAACATATATTTGAAACTTATTGGAATGTTGGAAACTATAGCAAACGACGTCTATTTATTTCGCAAATGATTGCTATAGAGAACAAGAAAACTGCGACTCTTATTAAAGCTTCGAGACCACGAAACCGATAATATGTGTACAAATACCATTGTGTACAAAATGGACAAAAGATTTGGGTATGTCATAAATGCTTTCTAAAAATATATGGAGAAACAATCCAGGCGATTAAAACAGTGAATTTACATAAAATAAAACAAATTTCTGGAGGACTTATACCAGATGATTGACGTGGAAAACATCATCCACCCCACAAACGCTCGATTGATAAATATAATGAAGTTATACATCATATAAACAGCATTCCGAAGTACGAAAGCCACTACAGTCGTCGACATACAAATCAATTATATTTCGAACGTGGTCTTAACTTTATACCGGTTATATACTGAAAAATACTCTGATTGCGTATCGGAATCAAAATATAGAGATATATTTAGTACCCTAGTTATTAAGTTCAAGAAACCTCAGCTTGATCTGTGTAATAACTCTGACGACGAAGATGAAAAAAAATTACTGAAGTTAGAACAAAAAAAACATCATGACGATGCAGATTTTTCGTATGAATGCAAGAAAAAGGATAAGGAACTCGCAATAAATAGCGAAAATATAAAAATGCTAACATTTGACTTACAACAATGTCTTCCAACTCCTTATTTACGTGCTGCTTTGTTTTTCTACAAGAGACCATTGTGGACTTTTAACTTAACCGTGCATGATGGAGCAACGAAAAAAGCGTGGTGCAAACGATATTGGTTCTTGCATATTTAAATGTCTGTTGGGCAGAACCACAACTCATATCTTTGCGCAATGTTTGGGAAAGTTTTAGAAGATCACGCAAGTATTCAACTTATTGATCATAAATTTCCTGTAGTGGGTCATACGCTTCTTAAATGTGATACTGTACATGCGCAAATAGAAAAGAAAAGAAAAAATTTCTTCGGATCTATTGAACATTCACACGATTGGGCAAACTTAATATCGGCGACCAATAAAAATTATATTGTCCATGAATTAAGACAAGAGGATTTCTTCGATTTTCGTGCACTACTAAAGGACAAATATACATGGAGGTCACATAGCATATCAGGTATAATTTTAAATACCTACATTCTTTTCAACACAATATTATTTTTTAAATCTTCTGATTTGTAGGTGAGAAGTTTGAGTGGAAAAACGTTCGATGGCTTAGATACGAAAAAATAAAGCCAGGAGTTTTGCAGTACAAATTTTCATTACACCCAGAAGAGTCATTTCAGATGCTAGATATAAACCCGCGTCACCTTAAAGAACCATCTCCCCAATTGGCCACAAGTTACAATTCCCCTTTGCCTGTATCCCAAAATAAAAAGAAAGATTTATTAGATATGCTGCCATTGATTGGTACAAATTACCACAGTTTTTATCAGAATATTAAGGCGGAAGGTGATACCGCCATTGAAGTTCACGCAGACCTTGACGAAGATGAAGGTATTCAATGATAATATTATGCTTTTAAAATGTGTAGAGTTACAGTTTTTATTTCCTTTCTTTTGAATGCTTCTTTGCTAAACTTAAAATTTGTTTCCCCTACAGAAATATAATTTTGTACCAATATTGTCTAATTGAATTCAAGTATTTATGTTATATTTAATATAATAATATATTATATTAAATAAAATAACCTAATAATAATAAATAAATAAAATAACCTATTTCTACTTTTTTTATTAGTTTCATTTTAACAAAAAAACTTGCCTTGAGATAAGCGCAAAATATGAATCACGTTTTTGTTTAAAACCATTTTAACAAAACAACTTGTGTAATCTAAGTTAATTATTTTGTTGAAAACAATTTCGACAAAACATCCTACCTTTTTATTCTTAATTTTTCTGAAAATCTGTTGGAATTAGAATAGAATTATTGATATCTTCACTTCAATTTAGTATTTAAATTTAATACTACACTTTCACATTTTCACCAAATATTTCAAAATCAAAGTTGTTAGATATTTTAACAGTTTTTTCGATCTCCTGTAAAATTGTAGTTTTTGAAAGAGGTTGTTTTGTCAAAAGTCCACAGAAGTTATTATGATATCTTGGAACTCAACTAAGATTTAAAAACAAAAAAAAAAATCGCAATACAAATTTATATTAAGAAACACTTGAGCTTATATCTTGCACATTCCCTGGAAATTATAAGATTTGATGCACTTGTTTCTTAATTTCAAACATTAAAAAATCTGTCGTTCAATAAATCGTTAAAATAATTCTTACCAAAATTAGGCCGAAATTTTCAGTTAAACAATAACAGGAAGAGTTTCCAAACAATTTTCCGCATAAGAACACCAATTTCTATCGAAAGATCTTAAAGTTAATTACTGCTGTCTTAAAGATAAAGCAATATTAGGACAAGGATTATCGCAGTAAAATTTACTCCACACCATTTGCCGTAATAAGGAAAATGATTTTCAATAATGATTTCTTTATATAATCTATTCCCAATAATGGACCCATTGTAAAAAAAAAATAAAAAATTAGTGAGTTGTTAGACTTGCTTTAGACGATATGCACACAAAAAGATTTCATGAAGCAGCAGATTAAGGACGGTGGGTGTAGAGACGGTTGCGGGACAAACAATGTAGCACGAAATGTAAAGTTAAGCAACAAATTAATGGTCCTCTTAAATATTTTTCATATTAATTTTTGAAATTAAATATTTATTTTGAATTTAAGTTTCGTTCACAATAGGCAGCAACATTTTCACTGGTGTTCGCAATAGAGCAACACTTTTTTTTTTGGCGACCACACACATTTTAAATAAAGAAACCGTTTGCAAATTTTGCCAAAACAATATTACATATTTTTTATTATTGGTTGGAACATTTTAAAATATTTATTAAAAACTAAATAAAATTATTAAAAATTATTTGTTGGAACATTTTAAAATATTTATTAAAAACTAAATAAAATTATTAAAAACGTCAGAAACAATTTCATACAAAATGTTGCTGAAGTAAGAAGTTGACTCAACTTTTTAAAAAAACTTAAGTTACATTTTTGTTTGATTGTGAACGAAGCTTTATTAGTTAAAATTCAAATAGAACCTTGCGGCTTGCATTGTAAGATCTGACCACCGTATGTACGAAGCTTAAGTTTAATTTGTGGCAAATACTATGGCATTATTTGTTATATTAATTATTTAAGAAAAGGTGGCTTGTGAAAATTTATCTCATCTGTGACAATAAGAAAAAAGTGCTTAAGTCTATTTGTTTTTTAATTTTGTAGGAATACCATTTTAATCTTTGAAGGTTATTTTTGAAAATATTTTTTTATTTAAATAACATCATCCCTTCTCTTCGGTTATGGTTTCTTAAAGTTTTAATTCCTTAATTCTCCTAACGTGGTCGATTGAAGGTTAACTAACGTTGTTATTTCAAATGTTATTGGACATTGAAAAAATAAGCAAAAAGTAATTTTGCTATAAGTTTTTAAAAGATCGTAAAAAATAATGGAAACTTTGTCCATGGGTACTTTTAAACATGGAGGTAAACTAAAATTTTGCATAAGTTGACTTAAGCACTTTTCCCTTTTTGCCACAGATACACATAAAAAAATTAATACATGGCGGCATTTATACGATGTCTTTTCAGACATGTCAGTTTTATCATTCTCTTTAGAACATTCTACGAAAAACACTTTGTATTTTCACGATGCCTTTTCAAACATGCCTGTTTTCATGTACAATTTTCTAATATACATATACATACATATTAACAAACATGATAACTTGATTCGTGTCTTTTTGGCAAACCTTCTTTCTTCTCTAACCCGATTGCCAACACACAAAACAAGCGTGTATATAAGACATGTCTAAAAAGACATCGTGTAAATTTGGCGCTTGTATGCTATTTTTTTTTGTTTGTACCTTATACTACATTTACATTAGGCCGAAATCTTGTAGATTTGATTTAAAATCTTCTTCGAAATCTAGTGCGTTTACATTATACTATTTTGACATTAGCGAGATTTTGTTTTTATAACAAAACAACTGACTAAAAGTTTTTTCGTTACGCATACAAACACAAGAAGAAATATTCATTAAAAAATTCGCATTACCTTTTATTAATAATCAACGATATTTATTTTATCAATATTATTCGTCTTTTTTAATTTTTTACAATTTTTATAAAACTTTTTAATTTTTTCTTAACAATTTTTGTTTTGTTTTTTTTTTTAATGTCATTTTTTCTTGTGCAGTGAAGTATTTTTTAGTGCTGTATTGAAAAAACCAGAGTTGCATCATTAAGTACTACAAGATTTTGGGTAGATTTCATTGAAATCTAGTCACGAAGTAGATTTTGTTTTGTATGGGAAATCTAGTCAACAACAACTAGATTTGGCTCGAAATCTCGTAAGTACTAGATTTTGCGTAGGTGTGAATATAGTATTAAAGCCGCCTAGACCGCTGAAGCGACCAAGAAAATTTTATATATTTTTGTAGATTAATGTTGGTCTGGAAAGACCAAATTTAAGGTAGGCGTGGCACCTCCTATACAAAGAGATTATACATTTCTGTATATCTGGATAGCAGCAAGAACAAAGTTTCAAAATAAGATACAATACAGAACATTTGACAAAATGTGGGTGGGATTGAAGTAGTGGGCATGACACAGAATGTATTTATTTGTATCTAAAGAACAGTAAAATAAAAGTGCCAAACATCTGTCAAAAAGTGGGTAGAAGTAGGTAAGTGGGCGTGGCACCTCATCAGACACCGGTGGTAGCTACAATTTATAAATTTGGTACAAACAACTTGATTATAAATGCACAACATCTTTCAAAAAGTGGGCGTGACTATATAAATGGGCGAAAGCAAAATAGAATTCTGTATACCTGAAAACAGTAAGTAAGTAACATCTTCCAAATTTGATGCACAGATAATGGTTAACAATAAACAGCATCTGTAAAAAGTAGTAAGGTGTGGAGAAGTGGGCGCGGCACAAACTAGAATTCGGTATATTTGGAAAAACGCAATAGATACAATTCACAAATTTAGTACAAATAGCTTGGTTTTAAATAAGCATTTGTCAAAAAATTGACTGTATTGCATTTTTCAAATGAGTCTGTTCATGATTATAATAAACTAAGTTGGGAAAGTGGGCGTGGCGAAAACCAGAGTTATATAAATCGAGAGAACGGCAACAGTTACAGTTTAGAAATTTGATACAAATAGCTTGGTTTTAAATGTACGCCATCTGTCAAAAACTGGGCTGTATTGCAGATGTATGCAGAGCATCTTAAAAACAAAAACAATATAGATTTCTGTGTAACTGGAGAATGGTTACGATAAAAGTATTCCAAATTGTTACAAATAGCTTTGTAAACAATGCTGGAGATCTATAATTTTAAAAAAATTTACTTATTTTATTTGAATAAAGGGTAGCGAAGCGCAATGGGTTAAGCTAGTTATTATATAAAATTAATTTAACAACATTCTTACAAAATAAATTTTTGATAAAGTGATATTCGTAAAGGTACCTGGAACTACTAAAATTTGGTTTCTGTTTATGTGTAATGAAATTTTCTTGCGTTTGAATGGTTTTTAGTGCTTAAAAAATTTCGCAAAATTATATTAATCCCAATAAATCATCAAGACCTTCTTCGAATATGACTGACATATTTATCTTTTTCTCTTTGTGAGAGTTTAGAAAAAATTTAAGGGAGTTTCAATAAAATTTAGTATTTTTTAGATTTTTAAATTATTTTTCTTACTGTCTTCGTATGTGCAGAATATGCATATGTATGAGTAGTGTTTTTGTAAAAAATTCTTGCTAGTTTGAGTGTTTTTATGTAATATATGCATTAATGCCTTTGCCTATGTAAGTTTGTGTGTGTTAATGCTGAAATGCAATCTGCGCGAATTGTAATTTAGCGGAAAAGGATGTAAGGCCTCGTAGACTTCTTTAACTTCTTCTACAAAGTTCTTTCCTGGGAGAGTTGGTTATTTTTACACGCAAACACGTGAATAGTTTTTCCTTACTTAAATACGAGCTCTTTTTGGATAGAAATATATGTATCTAGGAAGGGATATATATGATGGTTTTTTTGTAATTATACATGAATACATACGTAGAGAAAAGACATTTTCACAAACAAGGGAAAAGCACTTGTAAAAAAGTATTCGTTAAATTAATGACTTTTGTAACAATTACAACATAATAACAAAACAAACTCTTCTCAACTTTTTTCGCTTCTTTCCATTCATTTTTTTTTTTATTTAATTGGAATTGTTTGCGAAATGATATTTGTAATGCAATTGATGAAATTCCGTTCAATAAATTATAGTAACTTAGTAGTAATGATGTTTTTAACTAGGAGTGGAATTTTATGCATGATTTGTTAAAAAATGCGCATAAAAATTTTTTTAAAATTATATAGTTAAACTGGAATCTAAGACTTAAGCTTTGTTCCCAATGAGAGCAACAATTTCGTTTTTTCTTCTATCTTATTTCTTCCCATAGTATTTCATGTATTTTCCTTTCATTTTTCAAACAAAAATGTAACTAAAGTTTTTAAAAAGTTGAGTCAACTTCAACTTCTACTTCAGCAACAGTTTGTATGAAATTGTTTATGACGTTTATAATAATTTTATTTAGTTTTGAATAAAAATTTTAACAAAATGTTCCAATAAATAATAATAAATACGTAATATTGTTTTGGGCAAAATTTGCAAACGGTTACTTTATTTAAAATGAGTGTGGTCGCAAAAAAACTTGTTGCTCTATTATGAACACTGGTGAAAATGTGGCTGCATATTGTGAACGAAGCTTTAAATTGTAGCTTGTGGCTTGCAAGTGAAAATATAACGTCTGAACTTGTACGAGGTTTTAGAGTTTTAGAGGGGGTCGCAGGGACATGTCGCATAGTGAGAAATAGGTATTATAGTCATAGTCTTTTATTCATAGTCATATTTATTTTTTTACACGATATGAAAATTTTTTAAACATTTCACAAAGAAACCCAATACTTTAGTGCTGAAAAATTGTTACCGGTTACACGACAGTATGAGCGACAGTGTCTTGTAAGCTGTCCTATATTAAAGCGTATGCACGACAACATGACCGACAGTGTCTTGTAAGGTGTCCTCTATCAACCACTAAACACGACAGTATGAGCGACATTGTCTTGTACGCTGTCTTCTAAACAAACAAAAATAATTTGTTTCCAATAAACGACTAAAATAACGATATAAATAAAAAACAACCAAAGCACACTGAAGAAATCAATCAGTCAAGTGTGAAAAATATTCATTCAAATTAGAAAAGTTAAAGAAGACGGAGTGTTTTTTCAAGTGATTTTTTTATACAAAGTGATTAAGTGTACGCATAAATCTCAATATAATTTTAGTAAGTAATTACAATTGTTTTTTTAGTATGACATCGCTAAGATCATTGCAGCGAGAAATTTCTCGTAGAAAATATAGTACAGAAGGCCGAATTAGCCAAGAAGTTAAAAACAGTTTTCTTCAAGCATAAGGTAGGAAGGAAACTAGGTGACGATATTCTTGAGATCCTCTATGAAGAAGGTTTAAATATACCAAAAAGTACAAAACCGCTTTTGAATAGAAAGAAAAAAGCAATGGTAACTCGTACAGTTAATTCAGGAAGTTATTTTCATTTTGGGTTGAAAGCTCAAATTTATTTTTTTTAATGTGAAATGTTACATCTATTTATTAGTTAATTATGTAGTCACAAATCCAAACTACAATCATTTTAATTAATTAGGTATTCTCTTGATTTATTTTAAACAGAATCTACAAAGAAAGAGGGGTGCATCTATGAAGATTTTACAAAAGAGTTCAGAATAATCTTTCGGAGGATAAAGAATACATATAATAAAGATAAAGCCAGAAAGGACCAGAAGCAAAAAGAAAATATTAATTAAAACATGTTTAAATATAAATACATAAGTACATATGTAACTCAAAGTAAAATAAAAATTTAAAATCATTATAATAAGGCCTAAAATGTTGTTCTTAATAATGTTTTTGTCGTGAGCGAAAAAATAGGCGACATTGTCATGCATGGGGTCGTGAACGACAAAATAGGCGACATTTTCATGCATGGGGTCGTGAACGACAAAATAGGCGACATTTTCATGCACGGGGTCGTGAACGACAAAATAAGAGACATTGTTATGCATGGGATCGTGAACGACAAAATAAGGGACATTATCATGCATGGAGTCGTGAACGACAAAATACGCGACATTGTCGTCTATGTAATCGTCCGATCGAATGAACGACATGATGATCGACAATGTCTTTCTTTGTGTCGTGCACGATTCTCGCGACACTTGTTTGAAAATGTCGTTGACGATTTGTTCTGGCTGTCCCTCACATGTCGTGCAGGAATTAACATTGTCGTGCATCCGTCTTCAAGGATGTCTTAAAGACGTTGCCAACTGGGAAGATTTGAAAAGTATTCACACACATTTTTATACCCACCACAATTTCTTGTGTATAGGTCCCAGTTGGCCAAATGGTCATAGATGCAAATGTCGTCAACGATGTCCTCAGGACATTCTAAAATTTGTCGCCCATATAAAATTGATGAAGACAACTTAAGTAATAAAACATGTATTTTGTCTTGTATAAATCGTATTTACGACTTTATATGAGACATTTTCTTAAATTTGTCTTCAACAAGGCTTTATTGAGGACAACGTAAGCGACCATTGCATGCAATATGTCGTGTTTAAAAACGCATTGGCGACAATATGCATGAAATTGTCGCTCATCTTGTCCTAAATAAGGTGATATTCAAAACAAATTTATGAAAATGTCTCATAAACATGGGACTAGTTGTCAATATTTTTTTTTATTACTAAATAAAATAAATCAAAATTAAATAAAAATTTTGTTAATAATACAAAATTTTAAAAACGTTAACAAACATGTTTTTTGAATGAGAACTCGTATGAAAAAAACCGTTCTTTCAACTTTTTAAATTTGACTTAAGATGTTTTATCAAAATGCAACAGATACATATCTATCTATTTCTATACAAAACTCTACTGAAAAAGCGTATTGTCATTAACCTATCGGCGACTAAATTGTGGATAGTATCTGCAATACTGTCATCAACGACACTATTAAGGTTATGTCGCTTATAGAACATCAACGACGATATGAGAAAAAAGTCGTTTATGTAGTCGTCAATGACAACTTTCACCACATTGTCACCCATATGATCGTTAACGACAATGTGCATGATGGTGTCGTTCAAATTGTCGTGTACGATTTTGGTGCCCTTTGTTCGAAAAAGTCGTCGACGATTTGCTCTGGCTGTCGCCAACATGTCGTCAGCGATTTACTATGGGTCTTGTACGCGTCGTCGACGTTGTCTCGAACACATGGCCAACTGGGGTTATGCGAAGTTTGTCATTCTGTGTGAAACTTTTTTAATATTCACCAAAGAGCCCATATATTTTATATCATCTGGGTCCTTGAGAAATTCAAAGACAAGTTAGCTATGCCCGTCTCCCTGTCCGTCTGTTATAATCATGCTCACTTTCAAATGACTCACTTTAGTTTTCAACGAAAAGTGTTACCATAAGAAACTTCTTTTCTTAAAAAAAACTTTTTTTCTACAAAAACGCCCAAACTTAAAAAAAAAAACACCAAAATGTATTTAGACTTCATTTTATTTAAAAATAAAAAGAAATTAAGCATAAAAAAAAATCTTCAAAAAAATCAAATTGATGGTAAATGTTGGCAAGTCTGAAAAGGCTATTAGACACAAATTTTAACTTAAATTTTTTTTTTAATGATTTTTTTATTGCCAATTCTTAAAAACTGACATTAATTGTTTATGTTATTAAACACTGTAAATTAAATTTCTCTTTCATGTTGAATTTGTTAAAAGGTAAAATTAGGCTTGCCAGATATGAAATCCATAAAAACAGTACATTGGGGAAAAAACGGCAGTACATTAATGTAAAAAGAAGTACAATTTTTTTTTTATTTTATTAACTTAAAATTCAGTACATCAAAAACAATTTTGAGTTCTTTTATTCCTGTTTCAATATAAATTCCCAAGCGAAAATTTTAAATTTATTTTGAAAAACAGGCAGTTAATGTAACTATAAACAAAAAATATAAAATTCAATGCATAGCAAAGAGCACAAAATAAGAAATCTTTTTTTTTAATATAAAACCCCTTATTCATAAAAAATAAAACAGGTTTATAAGAGGTTTATGAAACGAATTTACTATGAAAATTTGTTAAATAAACCTTTTAAAAACCTGTTTTATTTTTAACGAATAAGGCCATAAGTATTTAATATACTTATGCAGTGACATCTTTAAATTTGTCAGATGTTTCAAATTAAATGTTTAAAACAAAAACGCTTTGTTTATTTTTATAAAAATATTAATATTAATTTTCAATTTAATGTTACGTGTTTGTTAAACAATTTAATTATTCTAATTTTACAATTTAATAATTCTAATTTAAGAATTAAATTAATGTAAATTTAAAAAATTACAAATATTTATCACTTTTTTTGTTCTTCGTTAACAATGCCATTTTTTATTTATTTAAAATAAGTTTTTATTATTAATTCACTTCGCTCTTTTCTCCATTATTTAATTATTCTAATTTTACAATTTAATAATTCTAATTTAAGAATTAAATTAATGTAAATTTAAAAAATTACAAATATTTATCACTTTTTTTGTTCTTCGTTAACAATGCCATTTTTTATTTATTTAAAATAAGTTTTTATTATTAATTCACTTCGCTCTTTTCTCCAAAAATAAAATTTTTTTCAGTTGTTTGAATGAGAAAGTGAAAATACAAATAAAAACAAGTAAGAGTGCTATATTCGGCTGTGCCGAATCTTATATACCCTTCACCATTGTGCGAGCAGAATACAGAGCAACTAGACAAAACCTAAATAATTTCTACATAAACATACATATATACAATACATAAAACTTCATTATAAATTAAATTTAAAAAGTTAAAACTGGTAAATATTTTTTTAAATCGTTTCAGAACATAAAAAAATTTAAAAAAAATTTTCTTTTTGAAAAAACACGATTCGAACCAGGGACTCACAGTTTCTAACCTAAGCAAACCCCCTAGACAACTGGACCATGAAGGAACGTTTTATGAATATCATTAAAAGTAAATATGATCAGTTTACAGTTCACAACTCAACACAGTTGAGTTGTAATTATTTTTGATGTTTTAGTTCACCACAATAAAGCAAAGGTGGCCTATAATCACCAAAATAGTTTGTACCATGTATGTGTGTTTGTTTGGTTTCTTTTTGTATAGGCACTGTTGTCATACCGTAGATTTATCTTTTTTGGCGAGTTTTTAAGTGGCAAAAATAATCAAAAATTCCCCGTTTCTATTTGTTAAAATTATTTCCTTAAATAGATGAAAAATTAAAGAAGGGTGGTAACGAAAATCATATTGGGCATTATGCTAGTATATGTAAACAAATGCAAAGGGAGGGGGGGGGGGGGAAGAGACGGATATCGTTAAATCAACTTCGCTTTTCATAAGGACCCAGAATATATATACTTTATAGGGTGTAGTATCAATATTGTAGAAATTACAAACGGAATGACAAACTTATATATACCCTTTTACCTTCGGTGAAGGGTATAAAAAGAGTAATTTTTGGGAATTCAGTATTTCGGTTATAACTCAGCCATTTTTTAACCGATTTGACAGATTTATATACTGACGTGTTAAAGAAGAAATTTACCATTTGCTTGAGTTATAAACCTTGGACTCGGGAAGATCTATTGTGTCCGAAAATGGGTATTTTCCAAAAAAAAAAATTATATTTTGGTCATAACTTTTTTGTATCTGAACCGATTTTTCCGAAATTTTCAGAAAATATTTTCTACTAAAAATTTCCGATCTTTTGATATATAACGCGTAACCAGAGGTCATATGACAGTCCAAAAAAGCAGGGTTTTATACAATTTTTGATATTTTTTGCACGGGAGGTACCACGCCCACTTGTTCAATCCCGCCCACATTTTGTGGAATGCTGTATATTGATAACCTTAATGTGTGTGCCTAATTTGGAAACTTTGGCTCTTGCCGTTCTCCAGATATACACAAAAAAGTAATAAAAATACAACAACAACAAGGGATTTTTGGAAAAAATTAGAGGTAGTCGTGGTTTTTTGCTCATATCTCAGCCATTTTTGGACCGATGTGGCTGAATTTCAATAGCAAGAAATGGTGGACTATATGTGACATAAGTGTGAAACAACCTAGCCGCTATCATGTCTGGAGTCTCCGGAAAACACATATCAAACGTAAGACGGACAGACGGACAGACGGACGGACAGACGGACGGATATCGTTAAATCAACTTCGCTTTTCATAAGGACCCAGAATATATATACTTTATAGGGTGTAGTATCAATATTGTAGAAATTACAAACGGAATGACAAACTTATATATACCCTTTTACCTTCGGTGAAGGGTATAAAAAGAGTAATTTTTGGGAATTCAGTATTTCGGTTATAACTCAGCCATTTTTTAACCGATTTGACAGATTTATATACTGACGTGTTAAAGAAGAAATTTACCATTTGCTTGAGTTATAAACCTTGGACTCGGGAAGATCTATTGTGTCCGAAAATGGGTATTTTCCAAAAAAAAAAATTATATTTTGGTCATAACTTTTTTGTATCTGAACCGATTTTTCCGAAATTTTCAGAAAATATTTTCTACTAAAAATTTCCGATCTTTTGATATATAACGCGTAACCAGAGGTCATATGACAGTCCAAAAAAGCAGGGTTTTATACAATTTTTGATATTTTTTGCACGGGAGGTACCACGCCCACTTGTTCAATCCCGCCCACATTTTGTGGAATGCTGTATATTGATAACCTTAATGTGTGTGCCTAATTTGGAAACTTTGGCTCTTGCCGTTCTCCAGATATACACAAAAAAGTAATAAAAATACAACAACAACAAGGGATTTTTGGAAAAAATTAGAGGTAGTCGTGGTTTTTTGCTCATATCTCAGCCATTTTTGGACCGATGTGGCTGAATTTCAATAGCAAGAAATGGTGGACTATATGTGACATAAGTGTGAAACAACCTAGCCGCTATCATGTCTGGAGTCTCCGGAAAACACATATCAAACGTAAGACGGACAGACGGACAGACGGACGGACAGACGGACGGATATCGTTAAATCAACTTCGCTTTTCATAAGGACCCAGAATATATATACTTTATAGGGTGTAGTATCAATATTGTAGAAATTACAAACGGAATGACAAACTTATATATACCCTTTTACCTTCGGTGAAGGGTATAAAAAGAGTAATTTTTGGGAATTCAGTATTTCGGTTATAACTCAGCCATTTTTTAACCGATTTGACAGATTTATATACTGACGTGTTAAAGAAGAAATTTACCATTTGCTTGAGCTATAAACCTTGGACTCGGGAAGATCTATTGTGTCCGAAAATGGGTATTTTCCAAAAAAAAAAATTATATTTTGGTCATAACTTTTTTGTATCTGAACCGATTTTTCCGAAATTTTCAGAAAATATTTTCTACTAAAAATTTCCGATCTTTTGATATATAACGCGTAACCAGAGGTCATATGACAGTCCAAAAAAGCAGGGTTTTATACAATTTTTGATATTTTTTGCACGGGAGGTACCACGCCCACTTGTTCAATCCCGCCCACATTTTGTGGAATGCTGTATATTGATAACCTTAATGTGTGTGCCTAATTTGGAAACTTTGGCTCTTGCCGTTCTCCAGATATACACAAAAAAGTAATAAAAATACAACAACAACAAGGGATTTTTGGAAAAAATTAGAGGTAGTCGTGGTTTTTTGCTCATATCTCAGCCATTTTTGGACCGATGTGGCTGAATTTCAATAGCAAGAAATGGTGGACTATATGTGACATAAGTGTGAAACAACCTAGCCGCTATCATGTCTGGAGTCTCCGGAAAACACATATCAAACGTAAGACGGACAGACGGACAGACGGACGGACAGACGGACGGATATCGTTAAATCAACTTCGCTTTTCATAAGGACCCAGAATATATATACTTTATAGGGTGTAGTATCAATATTGTAGAAATTACAAACGGAATGACAAACTTATATATACCCTTTTACCTTCGGTGAAGGGTATAAAAAGAGTAATTTTTGGGAATTCAGTATTTCGGTTATAACTCAGCCATTTTTTAACCGATTTGACAGATTTATATACTGACGTGTTAAAGAAGAAATTTACCATTTGCTTGAGCTATAAACCTTGGACTCGGGAAGATCTATTGTGTCCGAAAATGGGTATTTTCCAAAAAAAAAAATTATATTTTGGTCATAACTTTTTTGTATCTGAACCGATTTTTCCGAAATTTTCAGAAAATATTTTCTACTAAAAATTTCCGATCTTTTGATATATAACGCGTAACCAGAGGTCATATGACAGTCCAAAAAAGCAGGGTTTTATACAATTTTTGATATTTTTTGCACGGGAGGTACCACGCCCACTTGTTCAATCCCGCCCACATTTTGTGGAATGCTGTATATTGATAACCTTAATGTGTGTGCCTAATTTGGAAACTTTGGCTCTTGCCGTTCTCCAGATATACACAAAAAAGTAATAAAAATACAACAACAACAAGGGATTTTTGGAAAAAATTAGAGGTAGTCGTGGTTTTTTGCTCATATCTCAGCCATTTTTGGACCGATGTGGCTGAATTTCAATAGCAAGAAATGGTGGACTATATGTGACATAAGTGTGAAACAACCTAGCCGCTATCATGTCTGGAGTCTCCGGAAAACACATATCAAACGTAAGACGGACAGACGGACAGACGGACGGACAGACGGACGGATATCGTTAAATCAACTTCGCTTTTCATAAGGACCCAGAATATATATACTTTATAGGGTGTAGTATCAATATTGTAGAAATTACAAACGGAATGACAAACTTATATATACCCTTTTACCTTCGGTGAAGGGTATAAAAACGAAACAGTTTTGGGACAACAAGTAAGCTTTTACGGCTTGATGGTTTTTTTTAAATCTTTTAACTGCAGGCGACATTGAGTTGGTACATGACGCAGCATTTCAAACCATTTCAAATCGCAAAACTTCATTTCTTTCAGGTTTGCAGTGTTTTTAGTTCGAAAATTTGTCGAAATTTGGTTTTTTGCACTTTTAATACAATATGCACAAAACATGTTTTATTTTGTGCAAAAAAAGTACAAAATGAAGTACAAAAGCTAAAAAAAAGTACAATTGCGTACTTCTTTAATGGTTATGCAGTAAGCAGTACAAATGATAAAAAAAAGTACGCGTACTTCTGAAAACAGTACGTCTGGCAAGCCTAGGTAAAATTGTGTCAGAATTCCAAAATCAAATTGATGGTACATGTTGGCAAGTCTGAAAAGGCTATTAGACACAAATTTTAACTTTAATTTTTTTTTAATGATTTTTGTATTGCTAATTCTTAAAAACTGACATTAATTGTTTATGTTATTAAATACTGTAAATTAAATTTCTCTTTCATGTTGAATTTGTTAAAAGGTAAAATTGTGTCAGAATTCCTACTTCGCGATGTCGAGTTTTCAGTTCCTATTCGCATTTCCAGAAATTATATTCCCCAAAGACTTCAATACTTTTGGTTTTATTATGCCATTCCGGGATCAAAGGAATATGATTTTAAATTCCCGATTTCCGAGGACTTAAAAGAGAGCGGGGAAAAACTCCTACTGTAACGAATTGTCAAAATATTTGGGTAATCCCATGTCAAATCGACCAAGAGTGGGACCCGACCCATTTCGTTTTTAATGAGTTTGGTGACAAGGTTCCTTTTCTCCTATAAGGAACATATATGAACGAAAAAAAATTAAAATTTTTTTATTCAAAATGTCATAATTTCGCCGAATTAGCCGTATGTGTTGAGATTATTTCTTCAATATCCCGAAAACTACTTTATATACGAAGATGATTTTAATGTTATTTTAAAAAGAATACTTGGGGCTACAAACAAATTTTTTTTATATAATACCTCAGACTATTCTTTTAAAATCCTGAAACTTTGAAGGAAGTGTTTTTTTAAGATATGATTATTATTCTTTCGCAACTTTTTTTTTAATATTGTAATTTTGAGCAATAAGTACACTGTGCTAGTTGCAAAAAACAGACAAGCGGAACACCTGGAATTATTACCTAATTGGAGCACGCTTAATCCAGTGGTGCTAACCGTTTTTTAGGTTAGTTCTTGTTTTCAAGATATACCGTCATTTCGAAAATGTAGGAGGTTTCACTGCATATATTCGCGTAACTCAAAAACGGTTTAGTTTATTGAAATTACTAAAAATATTGAAATTCCGCAATAAAATGCGTAGTCGTTTCAGAAACAGAATTTTTTTGTTGGAAAAAAAAAAATTTTTTTTTTTATTAAAATTTCGAAATTTTTGTTTTTTAAAAATTCATAAAAAATTAAAAAATGCAGCTATGCTTCTAATTTAGAAAGAAGTTTTACTTTTTTTAAAGGAAATTTTATTGCGGAATTTTGGTTTTTTTAGTTTTTTTTCAATAAGCTAAAGCGTTTTTGAGTTACGCGAACATATGTTGTGCAACCTCCTCCATTTTCGAAATAACGGTATATCTCGAAAACCAGAGCCAATCTAAAAAAAAAAAACGGCGAGCACCACTGGATTCAGCGTACCCGAATTAGGTTAAAACGCCAGGTGCCCAGCTTGTCTCAAAAAAAGTGTCAATTTCTTGCACAGTGTAATTGGCACAAATTTTGTTCTGGCGGGTTCAAGATTGCCCATAGGTCCCAAATAGGGTACACTCTCGAAAATTTAGAAAATATTGTGGGGTCGGGTGCCATATGGTCGGGCTTGATCGACTATACTTTCGTACATGTTCTTTATATGTATGTTTGTGTTTCTCAAAAAACTTTCAGTCAGCTGTGAAAAAAGAAAAAACTACAATGTAAACGCACTTGATTTTGAAAAATATTAAAAATCAAATTAACGAGATTTCGTTGTAATGAATTATACCATTTGTTTTTTTTTGCATTTAAAATTTGTTTGGCTAAATATCCTGAGTTATATTGCCAGGGTATCACACGGCTTGTTGGAGCCTCATCCACAAGTCCTCGATCGACCTAGACCTTCGTATAGGAATGCGAAGAGCTTCCAGAACCCTTTCCAGAGTATATCTTGTCTCCACAGTAAAACGACGGAGTTATTTCCTTGGTTCTCCAACCAGTAAAACGTCTGAGTTATTTCCTTGGTTCTCCACCAGATAAACACGTTAATTATAAAACGATTGCATATGATTAATGTTGACACCGCAAGAACTGTAACTCGGTACAGTTATGCGACACCACGCCACTAACCAATGCGGGGTGAGACGTAAAATACACGAAAAGCAAACAAACAAACACGGCCTGTTTGTCTTTAAACGATAACGACAAAGACGCGCGAGCAGTTTTACGAATGGAATTATATCTCATAATTTAACAGCTTTAGAAAATTTCAATTCAAATAATAATAAATTGTAATTGAAAATTCCCATTTACCGTAACACAGAAAAAATTCTCCAAAATTGTTCACCAATTAAAGCATTAATCAAAAATATAATCAGTTTTAATTAAAAATGTAATCAAGTGAATTAAACCTTTAATCAAGTGAATTAAACGTTTAATTAATACTATTAACTGGTTTAATTGATACTATTGATTAATTAATTCAATTAATTTTTTAATTAATATTACAAATTTTTTAATTGAAATCAATTTTTATTTTTTTCTGTGTAACAATTACATTTTATTGGTAAACTAATGTAATTATAAAAGAGTGATTTATCTTAACTTTTTTTGTTGTATTAAATTTCCAATTATAATTACTTGTTATTAATATTATTATTCAATTACAATTCCCAATAAAAAATGGAACGAAGCAGGTTAAAAAGGGAGAAACATAAACGTTTCGCCTACCATTGCGCTTACGGAAGACATGAATTTTATATGGCGAGTTCCCACTTTGAAGTAATACATATTTGACACATAAAGGGCATTATGCAGCGCATATAAAAGTTGTTGGATGTAACGATTAGCTTTACACATTGAATGTTTTGATACAGTTATTTTTTAGTATTCTCCCTTACAAACCTGCTTCGTAGTAAGAGAAGGCCGTGGCACTTGAAATGTTATTCTCTTTTTATAAAAGTTCTTGAGAGTTCTTTCATTTACTTTACTGCATTTCTGTATGTCTTATTGCGTAGCGCATAATTATGCGCTTATTTTTTAAATGTACCATTAGTGCTTCGCAAAATGATAAAATGTTTTATTGGGTTACTTGTAAATTAAAAGCTTTATTCCATGCGTTTACATAGCATTATGTGCTTTAAATCAGTAGCGTAAAATAAGGCAACGGTTAAAAATCACAATATTAAATTTTAATAAGATCAAACACTATCTTACGAATCTTTTAAACTCACTTTCAAATATAAACATTAATTGTAGTGAATAACTAGGAAATTACTCTTTAATTTATATTTCATTATATTTTAATAGAAAAATTAATTCAATTTCTACATATTACAAATTAAATTCAAACACTCTTGACACGGACCCTACATGGGACTATAAATAGAAAAAATTTTACAAAAAACTGATTAATTTTCAATTCAAAGTCGACTTATTTTGTATTCTGGAATGTGTTTTAATAAATGTTACAATCTACTATGCCCCTCAATATCATAAATACAGGGCCTTTTGCATATAAATTTCCACAAATTAGCCATTTTGCCTTATTAAAGTTTTTACATTAAGGTTAAATAAATACTTAACGTTGTATCTAGATTAAATGTAAGTAACTGTTTCATTTCAAATTCAAACTCAACTACAAACAACAAACGTTAAAAAACATAAGTAGCCATAATTCTTGTTAATTTATTGTAAAGGCCTCTTTATATTTAGGATCAGCGAAAAAAAAAAATAGGAAAGAACAAACACCAAACGGCAAAACCTAAATTTAAAACACGGAGAATAAATTAAAAAAAATAAAAAAAAAAACAAAAATAAAAAATTAACAACGATACATTATTCGCTTTGAATAAACTCAACTAAATAAAATAAAACGAAACAAAACCAAACTTCATTTAATATTCTCTTACTTCTAGAATTTTTTCATCTTTTTTTTTGTTTTGCTTCTTGTTTTTGGTAGTAAAACAAAACAAAAATTTGCATTTCCTATTTATACAGGCACCGGAAGTTCCTTTTTGTGCTTGATGTATGTGAACCCTGCAAGCATTTGAAAGATTTTCGGAAAATAAAAGTGACTGGGGTTCACTTGATTCCGGACAATTGAAATAAAATGATACACATTTGAAAAAACAATATACATTGCAAAAACAAATACACGGTATGTATATTCTTATTTCCCCAGGGTTATGTACGGAAGCATTTAAAGGATATCCCCTGGGAAAATCAGAAGCAGCAAATACCTGGAATTCGGTAGAATACAAAATTAACAGATCCCTTTAAGAATGCGGCTAACCAGAGATCATAAATAGTACCATGGGAGTCAGTAGCTCACGGTGACACGGCACAAATCTAATTATTGGTTGAGGCCTCCGGAAGTAAAATTTAAAACAAAAAAAAATATTTTTCTCCTTTGAAAAGATTGTTTCTGCAAAGAGTTTTACTTTTTCTTATACCCAAAGATGGTAGATCCTTAAAAGCCACCTTCGAGGGCTTAGTTGTCACCACTTGTGGGAAAGTTCACCCTGTTGGCAGATTTTCCTAGGTGCTGTTGCTATTCAAGAGATGCTGCTGTGGACTTTATATGGCGCCGATGGTAAATGTTGGACCGGCAAAAGATTAGAGCTATAAAAGTATGATGATATGATTGGCGATCTCTTTAATGGACTATCAGCTCTTTTTCCAAACTTTCGCGATAGCAATTGCTTGCGGGGAATGTTTATGGATTTGTTTTGTATGGGTTTGTGTATGCATGCATTGTTTTCCACAACAACAAGAACACAATTTGATAAACGTTTCTAATGTAACATTTCTAACAGCCACTTGGTGTAATTACATTTGTAGTTGCGGATGTTAAACATTACAGGAAAAAAAAACACAAAAAAATATAAAAATAAATTATTTTTGAATTAAATTTTAGTTGATTAAAAACGGTACGAAAGTACTTTACATGCGTTAGTTTATTAGTTCCGCTATTCGCGTAATTGTTATGAATATCAATAAATACTTCTCGAACTGCTAATGGAAACGCCTTAATTGGAAATCGTTTCCGATAAAAAGCATTCATAGCTGATTAATTTACACTGTGTCACAAATTTCTAACAAAGTCGTGACCAAATGAATCCGACACCTAATCTTTATGTAAAATTCTCCGCTGAATCCGAATTCTTTTATTTTTATTCAAAGATAATGAAATTACTAAGACAACCACAGGTCGTTCGTAAAATTTGGTCAAGAAATTATTAAAAACTTTAATGATTTTTTGCAATTTCGCTCTTTTCAACATATTTTTTTTGAAACCAAACAATAACATTTTTTTAAGTTTTTTTCAGTTACGACGTCAGCTTATTTCAATGCGCACATTTTGTGCCCAATAGGATCCAAATCGGTAAAAAATGACAAAGTTACAGAAGATTATTTGAAATACCCCAATTTTTAATTTTTACCAAATCACAAAAAAAAAACACCAAGTTAATACACATAGCGAAATGTTAATTAACAAAAAATATTAAAAAAGCAAAACCGGCTTTTACCCGTGACTTCTTTCACGTGAACATTAGAGCAAGAAAAGGGTTTATGCTATAACAAATTAACAGACATTTTATGGAGTTTTTTTTGTATCTTAACTTATTTTATGTAAAAATATTTTAAAAAACAACATTATTATTTTTCGCCAACAGCCTTGACAACGCGGTACTCTTAAGAAACCACCATTCAACTGTGCATATGAAAATCAAAGGGTGTCTAATAATATATATATTCCGGTCACTGGACTGTATGCAATCTGAATACCAAATTTATCAAGAAAATAAAAAGTACCAATTTATTATGTTTTTACATCACAAAAAGTACCCTATATTTTAATCTGCGCCAGGGTTGTCAGATTTTTTTGAGCTTCATCGCCAAACCAGATGTTAAAAATCGCCAAAAATCGCTAAACGTCAATTTTGTTCAGTTTTCGTAACATTATTTTTTTAAATTAAATTTTGCATACAAAAAGCGCTAGTATAATATTACAGTCAAAAATCGCAAATAAAATAACATGGAGATCATATATATATATATTCAGTTAAAAAAACTTAAATTAAGTACACAAGTCTATAAGATCGCACACAGAAAAAATTCTCCAAAATTGTTCACCAATTAAAGCATTAATCAAAAATATAATCAGTTTTGATTAAAAATTTAATCAAGTGAATTAAACGTTTACTATTAACTGGTTTAATTGATACTATAAATTTGTTTACTGGTGCAAATTTAATTAATTTTTTAATTAATATTACAAACTTTTTAATTGAAATGAATTTTTACTTTTTCTGTGACACTTCAGCCTCATCGGTTTCTCGTTAGGCTAGCGAGCTAGTCTATCAGCGCCGAGACTCTGGTTTCTTTCCTGCAGACAAGCATAGAGCTTCGCGGGAATAGCTAAGGAAACTAAAAAAAAAAAAAAAAAAATTACTGGTGTTCTGACCTGCATACATACTATAAGAATTAAATAGTTACTGAATATAAAATTCAATTAAAATGATAACAAAACCAAAATTATGTGAAAAAGGTTGCCAGATTTATTTCTTTTAAAAGTACGCAGTGGTAAAAACGACCGTAGCGCTGCAATACAGCATTACGCACACTTTCCATTTATTTGTTGTTCAACTACGATGTTTCTCTTATTAATTAAAAAAAAAAAAATTACAGATCACTGGTTGTAAATGATTTACTTACACATTTCTTTCCATTGCGCAATGTTAAAAAAAATCACCTTTCACAAAACACTCACTATGCAATTAAAGCACAATGAACTTCTTTCATCAACTGATTTTTTTCAAGTTCAGTAGCTTCATAACAAAGCATAAACAATAAAAATATAAAAAAATGCACAGAAATACGCGTGCATAACGGAACTTTTCTCTTATTTTGTATGTTCTCTTAAAAGGACTGTTGCGCCAATTGGGTTAAAATGTACATTATATTTGAATTTAGGCCATATTTTATTAAAAAAATAAGGGATTAATTTTTTTCCAACACATACATATAAGTTTTGAGCGCTCGATACTCTTGATCAATCGACATTCAACTGCCCATATTAAAATCAAGGGGTGTCTAAATATGTATATTCCGGCCTCTGAACTATATAGAATCTATTTACCAAACTTATCCAAAAGGGAAAAAGTACTAAAAGTACGAATTGTTTCCGTTTTTACATCATAAAAAGTACTTTATATTTTAATATGGGCCCTATGATTATGAAAACGCAAGCAAGTGTATGGGCTTAATGTTTTTTTAACTAATATGAACTTTAATTAAATTTTCATAAGAAAATTAATGTTGAAGTCAAACAATAAAATCCATCGATTATATCTTGCCGAATTTCGGAAGAAAATATAAAAACTAGTCCCCAGCTTATCTGAGATCTTCGGAAACCCAATTTAAACAAACACACATACAGATAATTGTCCTATTGGTGTTAGCTTTACGCAGCACTGAAAATAAAGCTAAGATTTTCCGAAATGTGTGTAATTAGCAAAATTTGATTAAAAAACCAAATACAAATGAGCTTTTAGCTGGATAAAATAACAGGTCCAAACTGTCGTACTTAATAACTTTAATCTAAATACATAAGTGATTCTTATAACTTTTATTTAAAAACACTGTCAATTTCTTGTTCAATTCCCGAGAAATCAGATAAAATATCCTAGAAAGGGCGGAAATGAAATTGTTAAGCAATTATGTCTGCATGTAGGGTATTAAAGAATAAAAAGAACTAAATACCTAAACACTTATTATTCGTAAAAACGGGAAAATGATACTAACTATATGGAAATGAAGGTATTTAAGTAAATGTTTAATACACAGAAATGTAAATAAATTAAATCTTTTAGCTGTCTATACAAACTTTTTTTTAGAAAATCATTGAAAATAAAACTTTATCAGCATAATGTGAACGTATGTTCTAAATTTTGCTAAAAATCTTTATAAATTTGTAGTAACAGTTTTTAGACGAATTAATTCCTTGAAATTTCCCTTCGGTAGTTTTTCAGTAGCTGCTTTCTCAAACTTATGAAAAACTTTTGTCCGTACAACTTTGTATTACTCTTATTCTCAGTCAGTATTATACAATAACTATTTATGGGCCAATAGCACGCATTCAGTTGTTTGAATAAAAGAATACGGGCGCATGTATTTCTAAAACGCTTAAGTAGTTTTTTATTAGACAACTGCATTATATTAAAGTTTTTTGTTTTAGATTTCTGCAGTAAGAAGAAACTATTTAGTTAGTATTTAAAAGATAGCAATTAATTTAATAAGTTAACATATTGAATAAAAGCAGGGCTGCTAGTTTTAGGGTTTTGACCCCAGATTTGGGGTATTCTTGTTGCTGAAAGGGACAAACAATTTTTATTGGGGTTTGCATGCTGAAATTAGGATTTTTTGGGAAAAAAAGAATATGAGTTTAATTTTTCTATAAAAGACAACTAAGTTCCATGCACACATATACATAAGGGTGGTTATTTTTGCAACATGACTTAAGGTGCATGTAGACGACATGTTTTATACATCTGACTTGTCAACTTTTCAAGTCACATGTAATTGTGCATGTCTGTCAAAATTGCTGTTTTACATAAGGTTTGTAATATTTGGTCACAAACGTACATGTAATTTGCTTCTGACATCGTCTCTGTTTTTTCGCATTGTTATTGCAGAAACCAAAGTAGTTCTGGGTTTCAAAATAGCTTACAGCCGCCACGAAAATTTTTATTTGCGCCGTAAAATAGTTTAGCCATCTTAATATTTTTTTCTTTAAACTTAAAGATACCAATTTTGGATTTTATAATGAAACATTATTTATTTATATATTTACATAATATCTATAATTGCAGTGGAAAGTTTGACAAGTCAGATGTAAAAAACATGTCGTGTACATGCAGCTTTAATATCAATGAGCACCACCCAAAAAATTTTTTTTTATCTAATTAAATATCTAAATAGCTTATCTGTCAATACTTGATGGATCTTCACATTCGACTATGTATTATAAGTCCATAATTTGTATTTTCCGGGAAAAGTTCATGTATATTAGTGGTGTTTAAAAAAGTTATAGTGAACTCTTATGTCAATGAATTGGATAATTTGAATATTTTGTATATGAAAACATTAATATTTTTTGTTTTATAGGCTTAAGTTCATAAAATTTAATTTTCATTAAATTATTTTTAGTGAAAGAAAGAATTTACAACATGAAATGAATTAATTATTTTTATAATTTTATTCTTGACTGAATTCGGGTTGAATTTACTAGTTTCGAGAGCATCTGAATCGTACAGCCGTTCTACCGTTTGCACCACTGCGGCGCCTGCTAGTCTATAGTCAAACATCAATCTTATTTGAGGAGTCTTATTTTTCCCGTTATAAAATAAAACTCTTTTGAGGAGTTTTATTTCTCCGTCTAAAATAAAAACTCATATTGTTTAATTTCTTCTTTTTTTAATAGCGATTTTGACTTTGGGTGTCAATTTAATTCACAAAATAACTGTTAAAAAAGAGCTTTTTTAATATCGCTTATAACTGTTACGGTCCCTGAAATATATTTGTTCTTAAAAATCACAGACCTTTTGAAAAAAAAAACAACAAATTTTAAATAGTATTGTGGTTATTTTTGTTGAACTGTTTATGGTTCGAGCCCCGCGGCAGTCAAGAATGAAAAATTATTAATAAATTTTATTTAATTTCATGTTGCAAAATTCCTTTCTTCAAAAAAATAATTTAATGAACTTTAGCCTAATTAAAAATATAAAAATTTGGATTAGAACAAAAATTTTAAAATATTGCGTTTCAGTAGTACGATTCAATAACTTGTATATAAATTATTTTCCAGAGTGGCCTCTCGTATGGGATATATAGTAAATTATGTATCACTCTTCGCATAATTTAATTGTGTAATTTCTTGTCCTATAAAACTATGACAGATCAAATTTTACTACAAAGGCGCTATTGGGTACAGTTTTAGACGTACTTAATTGTTTTGAGAGAGTCATGAAGTTGTATGATTTTTTGTCATATAAAACGGGTCTGAGCAAAAATTAATTTCACTCCGTGCAACAATAATTTATAGCGGACAATTATTGTTGGAAATATAGATTTTTAGTGTGGTTGGTCCACATTTGTGCTAATAACGCTTTTCCTACTAAATCTTCGACTTAGAATTAGACAAATATTAAAAAAAGTCATTTACCACTTTTAGTGGAGGATCTAACTATTAAGATTCTGTTTTAATATTTTTATTTATTTTTTTAGAGAAATTGAGAACTCAAGAGCATATTTAGCTATAGATTAATATCAAAAACAATTTTCCAAAACTTTTTTATTTGAGAAAAAGTTTTTTTATTCTGGTATGTATAGATTTAAGTTTCCTAAGAAATATTTTAAAAATAGCTACAATAGCAGATCTGGGCCTTAAAACATAAACAGCCGTATTTATAATGGAAATTTGGCATGAAGTTAGCACAAAGTTTATTTATAATATACTTACGAAACTCTGGCTAACGATTTGCTTAACTCTTTTTAACCAGCTGCCAAACGTTTGCCAACTTGTAAGAAACAGCTGTTTAATGTTAAACAATTTGGTTGGTATTATTTTAATTACTGTTTTATTTTATGTTTCTTTCTTTTTTTATTTTATATTAATTTTAAAAACTTTTTAAATTTGTTATATGTGGAGGAAAAAACAAAAAAAATTTACAAAAAAATGACAAAACCAGCGATGATTAATTCAAACGTGTTGCATTTTTCAGTAATACAATGTGGCATCATTAAAATTCAGTGTTGATTTTTTTTTTAGTTAGCGGATGGACAAAAGTTTGTTATAAATAAACTCTGTGCTTACAAGCTGCTAGGCTTAATCGGCATTCTAGTTAGCAGCTCGTTGTACGTAGTGTACAAACTGTGGCTAACTTTTTGTTATAAATACGGCTGAAAACTTTTAACAAAATTATTATTATATTATCAATTTCATTGGTAGACTGTTAAATTCGCCCTTTTTTTCCAGCGAATGTGTTTTAACATCCCCTAGTTTTAACTTTAAATTTTTTCTGCATTTTATTTACAGTATTTATTGCTTATATGCACATCGGTTATAAGCATTTACCGCTTCTTTGCATTTCGACTTGTGCAATTTTAGTTTGCTATTTAAAAAAGCCAACATTGTTTTGTGTATCAGCATTCGCTTTTAAGCAAATACCGCATCACAAAATAATACAGTTTTAATAAATTGCTTCTAAAAAGTTCTCATAAAAGCATCGATCCAAACTTTAGTTAATCACAAAAAATCCGAAAAAAAATTGTTTCTTCAAAACTAAATATTCTAAATTTTTATTAAAGTCGATGCAAGGTCAATTCTTTTTGTTTAGAATGTTGAAAGTTTTCTTGCTTAAGAGCACGAAAATGAATGAAATTACTGATTTGCAATAAGCGATAAATACCGTTTACTACATATTTATTAATTTAAAAAAAAAGCATTTGAAAACATTTAAAAAAAAAAATTTATTTTACTTTAATCATTTGATACTTCATTAAAAGTGGTTTTTTTATATTCATGCAAAACCCTCTTAGTTTAGAAAAAATTATGTATGTCCGAAACATACGAGTTCTTGTATTTATTTAGATATTTATGAGAAAGTTCAATTGCTAATACAAAAGCTATTCCTTCTCACACACAAAAAGGATATATCTCTAAGGACATGTTCCCGCATTAAATAAAAATTTATTTCTTATTTAATGGTTAACTTGAGCCGCAAGACTATAAAACTGATTTGGTTTTTATTTTATACTTATAAAAGGCATTTTATTACATGCTGGTACCAAATCTACAACAAGAACAAATGAATTTGTATCTGAAATAGGATAATAAGAATGTATAAGGATGAACCCTGTAGTTCGCAAAACTTTTAAATTAAAATATTTCCAAGATTTTGTTACTCGTGCTTAATTCTCAATTTTTATTTTTGATAAAAACACTGAAATTTATTATTGAAGGGATAAGCTATTCCTATGCGCATTTCACTGGTTGCTTAGGCCAGATCGTCAGGAAACTTCATCCAAAGATTTTAGAAAAACTAAGGATATTAATCAAGTAAAAACTGTTAAGCGAATAAGAATTACTTATAAGCAAAAGTCTTACTTTACAAAAGTCTTAATATCACCGAAATCTGAACAATATCAACTACAAGACTCTCAAATTTTCACTTAAAAATTAGTGATTTTAGTCATAATAGATTGCAAGGGGTAAGTCTAAAATATGCCAATATAATATTTAATTAATTTTTTGGTAATTTTAACATTTCTTTACATCGAAAATGTTAAATAGCCCAAATTTTAGGGCGGGTTATTTTTTTTTTTGATGAAGCGTATAGCAAAAACGTAATCTATAGGTGATTCTGAGAAATTTTGCTCAAGAGACCATAGCTCTAAGTCGGGTTTGGAGCCCCCCAAAATTTCAAAATAGATATTTAACCATATACACATAGAATAATTTAATTAAATTCGTCATATCGGATAGAATTATAGTAGATTTCTCAATCTGGGCTTGTTTAAAAGGTATTTTTATCACCTTTCAGAATCTGTATTGATACCAATTTTTATTTTTAGTAGAGATATTAGGAATGTTTTGTCGTAAAATAGCCTAAAATGAACTTTTAACTAATATCATAATGAATGATATGAATGAATAATGACGTTTACCAACACTAAACGTTGCCAAGCTTGCTTTTCCTTCTTCCTTAATCATTTATCGTGCAATGCGCACGCAGTTTGCCAAAATACTTAAATAAAAACTCGGTTATCACAATACCAATATTTTTTTTATTTTTAAATTTAGTGTGACACAATCAAAGAGTGCAGTGATAATATCAAAGTTATTATGGATAATCAAGAACCATCAACATCGTCTGCGGTGTCTTCGCAAATGGAAGCAACAACATCAACAAGTCTTGAGTCTAGATTGACTAACATGCCTCATCAAGATACTGTTGTTTTTGGTTTATCAAGTTATTTAAATGATCTTAGTTTGCCTACTAAATGTGACATTTTAAAATATTATTTTTTTTTAAGTGATCGTGCTAAATTTGAAAACAAAATGTTCTCGTATAAAACTTTTACTCCTCACGTAACAGATAAATTGATCCAAATTTGGTGTAAATTAAATATTGAAATCATTTTATATAAATAGACTTTTATTCGACCTTTACAAAATTTATTATTATTATTTAATTAAGCTTGAGGTCTTTTTTTATATAAAAAATATATTAAATTTATTAAACCAATATTTCGGCACTCCGTTGTGTGCCTTCTTCAGGGTTTTTCTTGAATTTTTGGCAACAATTTTTAACAAATTAAATAAATATAACAAAAAATCAAAAAACAATTTTCAATTAAATACAAAAAAAGGTTTTCCAATTCAAAAACTAATCTATTACATTATAAATAAACTTTTAACTTCCGTTTATATTTTTATAAACTAAATGCCTATAATTTTGTGCTAAACTTTCAGTATCTGACTTAAAATTAATTCTCATTATTGTCGGTACATTAATAATTTGCAACATTTCTAACATAAGCCTACGTTTATAATTCTGTGTTTTCAAAATCAGGATAATGGTTTAAATTTGCACAATGAGCTGGTAAAGCCGTTTTTTGGGATGGTGAAAGACCTCAAGCTTAATTAAATAATAATAATAAATATTGAAATCATTAATAGAAAGAGTGTTTAAAAAAAATTAACTGGTTTGCTTGATAAATACCAGAAACATGTACAACATAGAAACAAAAGAGATGAATTTAAAGCATTTGTTGATTCAATTAACGAATTATTTTATATTGGCAAATCGTCGTTCGTAAATTATTGTGTTCTATATGGTTATATTTTACATATATTATAGAACACAATAATTTACGAACGACGAAATGTAATTGCAAACTAAAAACAACAGAATGCTCGTGTGGATTGATTCCAGAACATCTAAAAGAATTTATGATGGATCAGCATAATGATAGAAAATTCACAAAACCTGAATATACGGAAGACGTTGAAGAAGTAGCTACAACAATACCAACACTTACAACTGGTACCGATGATCCAAGATACGAACCACCTGAATTACACATGGATGAAGATGAAAATGAAGCAACAACAGAAGTTTCAGAAGCAACTGTTCAAATGAGACGAGGTCATTATACTCAACGATACGATTTCGATGAACCACCACTGGCTGATCCACAGAAAGACATGTACAATTACACAGTACAACAGCCAATCTGGGGGGTGAGAAATTCCAAGTCAGGGTGATGGTACTAGGTCAGTATAGTAAAACCCTCAAAGGGTTTGGCGTTCGTATGTGTCAGTTTTTTTTTATGACATTTTAAATTTTTTCCTTATCTTGATGTTTTTTTGTTTAACATAACTCGAGAACCACTTGTCCGATTTTGCTAAAACAAACTCAAAAAAATTTAGAATTACAATTTCTTTAATCCGTTCATATAACGTTTTTCTTTATAATCAACAGTTTTGCCGGTAAAAATAAATTTGTGGAGAAAAAAAAAATATTTTTTGCCTAAAAATTAAAATTTATTTTAATAAATATTGCCTATTTTTAGGCAAAAAAATATTTTTTTTCTCCACAAATTTATTTTTACCGGCAAAACTGTTGATTATAAAGAAAAACGTTATATGAACGGATTAAAGAAATTGTAATTCTAAATTTTTTTGAGTTTGTTTTAGCAAAATCGGACAAGTGGTTCTCGAGTTATGTTAAACAAAAAACATCAAGATAAGGAAAAACTTTAAAATGTCATAAAAAAAAACTGGCACATACGAACGCCAAACCCTTTGAGGGTTTTACTATACTGACCTAGTACCATCACCCTGACTTGGAATTTCTCACCCCCCAGACAAAAATCCCAAAAATGTTCCACAGTGTTATTAACGAGTGTTTCAAAACGAGTAATAGAACAGAATCGTGAAGGAGTTATGGCACTTAAAAAATAATATTACCACGTTAAAACATTAAATTGTAGGTCGAGAATAATGTTTAAAAATTAATTGAATTAAAAATGTAAAAATAGTGTTTTTTTGTTGAAACCTTGAAAATGTTGATTTTTTCAGATCGATTTTCCTACAAAAAGGAGTTTGAAAACAAAAAAATTGATCTTAATATAAGTTGTTGGAAATTATCTGAACTTTCATAATCTGCAAAAAAAAATCTCGATACAAATTGAAGAAAATCCAGAATTTATTAGTTAAAAGTTCATTTTGGGCTATTTTTCGACAAAACATTCCTAATATCTCTACTTAAAATAAAAATTGGTATCAATACAGATTCTGAAAGGTGATAAAAATACATTTCAAACAAGCCCAAATTGAGAAATCTACTATAATTCTATCCGATTTTATGACGAATTTAATTAAATTATTCTATGTATATATGGAAAAATATCTATTTTGAAATTTTGGGGGGCTTCAAACCCGACTTAGAGCTATGGTCTCTTGAGCAAAATTTCTCAGAATCACCTATAGATTACGTTTTTGCTATACGCTTCATCAACAAAAAAAAATCGTTCCATACAATATCACCCGCCCTACCAAATATATATAAAAATTTTAATTGTAGTGAAAAATTACTGATGGAAGTGGTAGCGCCAAAGCTGCCGGGTAAATACATTCAGATTTAACTATAGATAAGTTATTTAGATATAGTAGAACAATGTTATTTAGAACTTTAAGGAAGCATATAATATATTTGTTATAAACGTTTTTCAATAAAACCGTATTAGAAAGTAACAAAAAAAAACAGAAACAAGTTTTTGCTTCCTAAATATAGAGTATTTGATAGTTCCAGAGATCGCTAGCTTAACATAGTGTGCTTCGCTACTTTTTATATATTTATTATTATTGGCCTGGACTGTCCAGTTTTGTGGGTCTTGTCCAGGTACCAGCTAAAATACAATTTATTTAACTTTGAAAAATTACCTTTTTATTAATTATATTTTTTAATGATTAAATTAATATTTTGTATGTTTAATTTGTCGAAAGACATTCCAATTAACATGATACGGTTTAAAAATGCTATAAAAATAACGTACAAAACCTAAATAAATTGATCTCGTTTGTTATACATGCAATACTTTTTGTAAAAAATCGAATCCGAGTGAAATTAAAATCGATCAAATTTTGAAACGAGCCAGTGTTTAAAGTTCTTTAAATTATTTCCTTTTATATACTTTAAACTATGAGTACAGCTAATCTTCATTAGAATTAATCTTAAAATGAGGAAAAATTACGGTAATTTTGAAAAAAATTTAACGGGTAATCTCCATTGACTTAAATTTTACTCGATTTCCATAAAATGGCTGTATATGTATTTTTTTATGTGATTAAAATTAATATATTGGTTTATTATACCAATGCGAATTTATGCAAACGCTGCCAGCAATTCTACAACAATACGAAAAACAATAGAAACATTGCATTGTAAGTTTTTACTGCTCGAAATGTCAACCATTTCTAAACAAAACATTGTAAAACCAAAATAAATTGGTTCGAACTGTCGAACTTTCGATGCCACCTGTAGTGAATTGGCCCTGATATATATATATATAATTTTGGTTGGGCAAAAGATAATCGCCTAATGAGAAAACGGCCATAACAACCACTATGTTATATCTATTTCTTGTATGTTATGACAAAGTATTTTCGTTTTTGATCTTAGCATACAAGTATTTAGGACTAATCAGATCTGCCCCAAAAAATTAATTTTTTACCACCACCAGAAAATTATCTTAGTCATGGTCCAGACTTGCAATTTTTGTTGATTGGGGATGGGTACTCAGTTTCATGTAGATCCGGTTTTTAATCCGGTTTTTAATTCTCACACTTTTTAACTTGAAGTTGGCTGTAGGTGTATTTGAATTTATATAAAAAATATAAAAAAATCAGTGGAAAGACAAGATGGATACAAAAATTGCAAAACTAGAATTTCATAATCTGGACACTAATGCAATTTCAAAGCAGAATTTAAAAAAAATTGCAGCAACAAACATTGCAAGTCTGGGTATCTTAAAAAAAATTGAACATGTACAAAAATATGCCTCAAAAAGTCAAAATATGCATTTTTGAAAAAATATGCTAACTGCTTTTTAGCACATTTTCTTGTCTAAAATCAGATTTTTAGCATATTTTTACTTTTAGAAAAGCAAACATTTTAAGCAAATTTTGTTTCAAACCAACTTACCATGCATATTTTCAAACAATTTCATATTTCTTTTTTACTTCTTCGTTTTTCGCATCATTAATCTAATACTTTTTTTAAAAAAAATTTTTTAATGAAATATATATATTAAAATTCGTTTTTATTTAGCATAATATTTTTTATAAACTGATTTTTAGCATAGTTTTTTTTTTACAAATTTAACATATTTTTAGAAAATTTAATGTATTAAAAATTTTATGTTTTTATCTTAGCAGATTTTTAGCATATTTTCTTTATTTTACGATTTAGCAGATCTTAGCATATTTTTTTTTGAAGTTTTGGCATATTCTTATCAGTCCGTTATGGCAACACTGAATGCAACTGCATTAGAGTTTTTTTCCCGGACTTTTTCGGTTCCCGGGAAAGCGGGAAATTTTTTTAAATTTGCCGGGATCCCGCTCCATATAAATAATACAAAGTAAATTTTGTTATTAATTAATGAAAAAAAACTTTTATAAAAAAACGTAAGGGAACTTGTTTACAAAGAAAGTAAAAGAAATGGTTGAATACTAAAAAATTAATTGAAGATTGAAATAGGAACTTGAATTATTATCACCTTACGCCTTTATTCCCTATTATTATGCTTTTATTCAGTATTATTATGCTCTGGATACAAGATAAAAAGATAACATAAACATAACAATTTAATTCATAAAACAATAATAAAAACAAAATAAAAATTGAGGTACTCAAGATATGAGATCAAAAAGTTAATTAATAAAATAGATAAAATACTTTAAAGAAATATATAACATTTTTTAATGGCTTAGGAAATAACTTTCTGACACACTCAAAGCGCTTTGTAAGTCGTCAAAAAGTATATTCCTGATTTTATTTACTAATTATCATGTTTTCGAAAAATTTCGTTCATTTTTGACTGAGGTTGGACGAATAGTTAAAAGTGCACCGTTGTATCATGCTTCGGATTCACAATCAAAAGCGATTTTTTCTTTTTTATAAACAACGTCTATATCAGTCAAATGTATGTCAAGGTTGATGCAAAAATAACATCAACCGGACTGCTTCTTACAAACCTTTTCATTTCAATAGGTCCATTTGTAATCTTTAGGACAATGTGTTTTTCAAGTTGTATGTTGTAGTGTCACACGAATTTCCAAAATGTTATCTTATTTCGGTTTTCCCGCACTTCACGGGTATATAAACCAACACAAATTGAAATTAAAAATTTGTGTTTATCACCTAATAAACATATCGCTCCTTCATTGCATCATAGTCATATCTCATATCTCAAATCTTTAAATCGGTACATTTTGAAAACTTTAATCGCATTTTGCCAAGATCGTTTGTTTTTGTAGATATGACTTTGTTGCAATAAAGGAGCGATATGTTTAGGTATCTCCTATTTTTAAGACTTGTTCATGGACAATGAAACTTTACTGCCTGCATCTTATTTTGAATTATTGTACTTTATTAACTCTTCACTTCACTAAATGTAATAATTATCAACTGTTGCACTGCCCATTCTGCTTTTAATAGATTTATTGCATCAGGAGACATTGATTTTAATAAATGTACTCACTTCTTGCAATTGATCCAATCCACAACCCATCCACAGATGCTAATTTTTAGAGAATAGAAAACTAAATTTCAAAGTATAAATCTATTTTCTGAAATTATGAGGAATTTTTTATTTCCCGGGATCCCGCAAGAAAAATCCCGAGAAAACGGGAAATAAAAATTTCCGTCCCGGGAATTCCCGGGAAAAAACCCTAAACTGCATACTTATGGTTTTCCTGGTAATAACCATTGCTAGGCTAAGATTTTCCATTTATTACAAGCGTTTTAATGATCATGTTATTAAATGTTACGTTAAAGCGATTGATTTTCCTCCCTTAACTTTATTTAAAAGCTGTCTTTAAAATTCTACTGGAAAATTTTCTCAGTGCTTATCAACGACATGTAAACAAGCAAACTGATGATTTCATATTTTCTAGTATTTTCTAGAGGTTTTAATTATTGATGAGTTTTTTTGACTGTATCTGTTAGTGTGTTTGTATTTTTTAAGAGTGCTGTGTGTTTCAGTCGTTAATTTTTTACTTGCAATTTTTCTCAGTGTTTATTAACGACATGTAAACGAGCAAACTGATGAGTTAAGGGCATTTTCTAGTATTATAGAGGTTTTAATTATTGATAGTGTTTATTGTGTCTGTTGGTGTTGTTGTTTGTTTGGTAGGAACAGTGCTGTGTGTATCAGTCGTAAATTGCCGACTTGACTTGTATGATAAAAAATTAATGCCACTTATTGTCAGAGTTTTCTTACGATTAGTATTCAGGAATAACAGGAGAATGTTGTAAACTTCTTCATATATCTAGCACAATTGTTGGTAGTAGTTCAAAGATGCCCAGTAGTGGCTGATATCAGCAAATGAAACTCACACGTATACTTACGCTCTTTTGTTTGATCGTCAATCAACCAATAGGAAATCAGCATGTTGAGTGCGAGAGACAAACTACACTGGCAGAACTTCTGTGTCTTATTTTAATCGTCATCGAGACTGCTGTGAGTTAACACATAAATTGAAATTATTGCGATTTATTAATGATGTCAGTCGAAAATTATTTTATGTTACAAAATGCTTTTGATGACATGCAATGTCTTATTTGTCATAAGACATTTAAAAAAACTAAGAAATATAATTTAAAAAAACATTTTGAAGATGTTCACAAAGACATGAATTATTTGCAAATAAATAAATAAATAAATACATTCACAAAGAGTATTACTAAATTAAGGAAAAAAAATATTGTATTCTATTAATTTGTAATTTTCAAATAATATCTACATTGTTTTGCATTTAAGCTAACGATATGTGTTTTGTTTGTGAAAAAAATTCTTTGTACCTGAAAAGGGTCACTTTTACTTTCGTTAAAAAGACGTACCTAAATGCAGAAATTATTAAGAAAAAATAGCCACAATAATTTGTTGGTATTTTGTGCTTGTAAAAATATTTTTGTTTCTGTACCAATCGCGTCGGTGGGTTTTTTTCTTTGAAAACACTTTTCTTAAGTAAGTAAAAATATTTAAAAAACAAGTTAAAAAAAGTCTTGTTTTCCTACAATTTATGTGTAAACCTATACACATAAAAGCAAATGTGACAGCAGGTAAAATTTTTGGGTAAGAAGATGTGTTTTATTGATGTATTAATGAAACTTGTTGGTTTCGCACTATTTTTATTGCTTACTTTTTTATGCCACAAACTCGAAATTTTACAGGGAAGGTTTTTTTTTAAATAATCAATACATTCATCAAGAGTATTACTAAAATAAATACATTCACCAAGAGTATTACTTAAATATGTACATTCATTAATTTTAAATTTCCCTTTTGTTAAACAAAGAAACAGAAAAAAAATGACAACACCCGTCACACATGTGCTTTCGTCGCAATCTCGCTGACGACTAAATAAAATGAATAGCAAATTGTTTTCTTCCAGTGTTATTTCGTCACTCTCACCAATACTACTACCGTGGGCATCAATGTAGTAGTTACATATCTATGTACGTATGTATGCATATAATGTGTTTATTTACGATAAACTACGTTTTCACATACAGCCAAAGAAAATTGTTTACAAACACACGCACATACATATAAATGTGAAACATTTTGTGGCATTTGTTTGTGGATAAATTGATGTGGTTGTTGATGATGAGTTTTAGCAACAAATAAAATTTTCTATGGTAAATAATAGTTGTTCTATTTTTGTTTTTCTTACTGGTAAAATAGTTTTATGATGCGAATTCTAAAGCAGCAAAGCAACTAGTATGAGTAAGGGGGAAAGGGCAGGGTGATGTGTTTAAAAACTTTCATTGTATGTCACTGTCAAAATAATGATAATAAAATTGTTTAATGCTTTTTGTTGTTTTGTGCGGTATTTATTTGTTTTGACTACTTTTAAGCCACCAGTAGTCGACTGTAATAAAATTAAGAAATATATTTTCTTGGTAAAACAATGTATGTATTTTTATGTCAGGGCATAAAATCAAACTCATTTTGGGACTCTAGCTTCTATCCAAATAAGGATTGTTATTGCAATTAATTCTATTATTGCCTACGGCCTTTGCTAATGCACATAATCAATTGAAACTTTTGATTTATATTATTTTTTGTAGTTTGTAAAATAAATTTCTTTTAATAAAGTGAGAGAGTAGCAATTTGATGAGTGCGTTTTCCTGTTCTAGTTTAATTTCTGTTTTAGTTTAGTTCGGCTTAGTTCTAGTTACGTTATAACTTAGTTTAATTTTCGTTCTGGTTAAGTCATACGTCAGATTATATAATACTAGCTGTTTGGTCCCGTCGCTGCTGGGGTTTTTTTTAAATAAAATAAAAAATGAAATACTGGAGAATTGTGTTAATAGCTTGACCCAAGCGCTATCTACCGGGTAAAAATTTTATAAGGAAACTTATTTTTGTTTAATAAATTTATTTTGTGAATTTGAAAAAAATATTTAAATATCAGATTAAATTTTGGAGAAACCTGGCTCCTGACTAACATAATTTAGTGTCCAAGTTTGGTGTCAATCGGCTCTTGAGTTTTAGGAGCGCATACACGGCACAAGCGTTTTGATATTGTTAGCTAAAATGCAAAAAGGCGTAACTAACAAAAAATTCAAAATCGAGTTTTTGATTGATTATTATGAATGCCATTAAATTACATGTATGTATTGACAAAATTTTATACTTCTGTGATCAAAACTTACGCTTTTATTAACAAAAAACAAAAGGGCGTAACTACAAGTGTGTTTTTTTTTTGTAATAATTGCAAAACAACATAGTTTCACATTATTTTCTAACAACATTTAACGCAATGGTTTTCTTTGAAAATTGTTTAAAGAATTGCTTTGACGACTAATCGATGCAGGTGTATTGACATGTTTCTAGTTTTTTGCTTCTCCTGCAAAATTATATTTCTGTTAGTTACGCCTTTTTGCATTTTAGCTAACGATATATATAGATAATAGCACCAGGTTAAAAAAGGCTTGCGAAACGAAGTTTCTATGAAAACTTGTTTAATAAATCTTTTAGGGCCATTATTACAACTTACAAATAGTTATTTTTAGGATGCTATCTGACAGATAAATAGTTTTGGTTCTTACAAGTTAACATTAACCTAAAAAGTGACTGATAAGCTAACATCAGGTTTGTCCTCATGGTAACTTTACAAGTGAACTTTAAGAACTTGAAGATGCCATGTTTTCTGCTGAAGATATGGTAACTTCAATGATAGTATTAAATTACTCAACTTTTTCAAAAAACACAATTTAGCACAAAAAACAAAACAATTTATCATTAAAACAAAAAAAAAGCACAAAAATTTACTTTTGTTTTTAATTAATAAATAAAACAAAACTAAGTCGTTGCAACTACGTATTTTAAACAACCAAAAGTAGTCGGTATATACTGCAATGTTGCCACAGTATATAAATTACATTTTTTTTTATCGGACAGTTGTAATAATGGAAAAAAACTTATTGGTCACTTTATCGTTCAAGAAAGCTATTGTTCACGTTAACTATCAGCAACTTTATCATTAGGTTGTAATAATGGCCCTTAGAAAACTGTTTTAGTTTTTATTAATAAGGGGGAGTCTTTTAATTCAGTTTGTGTTTTAAATTCCTTATTGAGCGTTCAATCAAAAAATCTAAAATTAAATTTTCTAACGATCTTTATATCATAGCTTCCCGCATTGCCTAAGAACATCTGCAAGTAATTTGCGTAGTTTATAGTCACAGACAACTCAAAGCTTAACCGAGTATATTCGTTTTCCGAAGAAAAATATTTCATGGTTGTTGTTTGGTTTTTCAGCAATTGTAAATTTGAATCAGGTCCTTAAAAAATATTGTTATTTTTTAAAATTATTTCAACAAAGCAACAGTGAACATTATCACGCTAATGAATGGATTACTGTTCATACAAATTATCTCTTCGTCGAATAAAACCGATTGCCGTTTGTTTCTTTTATTGTCTATTTTCTTATCATTGGTAGCTTCGCACCGGTCGAGATGTACTGTCTCTATAAACTAAAATTTAAATATAAGCAGAAAAGGCTTATAGTTTACACAATAAAGTTAACAAGGTAATACAATGTATTACGACATGTCAAAAAATGATGTAGAATGAGAAAAATCTTGTCATGTAAAAGCAAAATGTATTGAGCAAGAGAGAATACGGCTACAAAATTTGACAAGCGGTCGGTAAATGTTTATTTTCTAAACCATTTTAGAAACTTATGTATTCTCACCACACCAGAGGTGTATTTTAACAGTTTAACTTTTTCAAAATGAATAGCTTCTTTAACTCATTATTTAGTAGCTTCCTTCCATAACTACATCTATAACAACTTCTATAACTACTTTTTTCTGAATGTATTAAAGTAAATAAATAACACAGCCCGACAAAATTAAAAAAAATATTTGCTTCTTTGAATTTGTCAACTGATTCTAGTTAATTTTGGTGCGCTGAATTCAAATCTGTAATCAGTTTGTCTCTATCAGCTCTAGTTTTCATGATATAGCTTTTTTATACCCTCCACTTATGACCTCCATTTATGACCGTCTGTTAGTTTTTTCAAAAAATTTTTTCATCAAAATTTCTTATTTATAGTTATGGTAGTTACCAAAAAAAACATTTTTTCCGTAAAATTTTTTTTTGCTAGCTGATTAACGGGAATTTTATATGTACAATATTATTGAGAACGTTATTTTTTCTTGTTGCACTCCAATTGAATATCGTAAGTTAGTTGCTTGAAAGAAGTGGTTTATTGCAGTTGGCAAAGTTTATTAAAAAAGTGTTGATCTATGGCAACTACCATAACTGTAAATAAGAAATTTTAATGAAAAAAATTTTTTGAAATAACTAACTGACGGTCATAAATGGAGGTCATAAGTGGAGGGTATAAAAAAGCTATATCATGAAAACTAGAGCTGATAGAGAAAAACTGATTACAGATTTGAATTCAGCGCACCAAAATTAACTAGAATCAGTTGATAAATTCAAAGAAGCAAATTGAGTGTTGGCCTGTGTAATTTATTTTTTTTTTTTTCAATATTTATTTATTGAATCTTCATATATTTAATATGGACTAACAATAATTAATCAAATCTTATCCTAATACTTTATTTATTTCCTGCCATTGCCAGACAAAAATGTTCTTCATCACGGGTTCTGTTCACATATATAAGTGTTTATCGCTCATCTAACTGGGTAAGTGCTGCAGTGTCTCTTCTTCTTAAGCGAGTGTGGCCGCCATGATTTAAGATATTTCGAGCTAGTGGATTTGGGTGTTGTTCAAGCCTTTTTAAATATTTTACCGCATATTTTGTAATCATAATTTTTACTAATGGCACATTGAGATCCTTATGAATGTTTGAGTTTTTAACATACCAGGGAGCGGCTGTGATTATTCGGAGAAGTTTATTTTGGCGCCTTTGAATTTTTTCGATATTAGAGGCCGAGGCAGTGCCCCATAGTTGAATACCGTAGCACCAGATAGGCTTTAAGATAGAGTTGTAAAGTAGAAGCTTGCAATCGAGACTAAGGACAGAATTTCTTCCAATAAGCCAATGAATTTGAATGGCTTTCAGTTTCATTTGAGTTAATTTTGCCTCTATATGGCATTTCCACGTTAATCGCCGATCCAGATGCATACCGAGATATTTTACGTGCGAATGTTGAGGAATTATTTGTTTATTGATTGTAATAGGGGGGCAAGATTCCCGGCGCAAGGTGAATGTTATATGTACGCATTTTTGCTCATTGACCATTATCCTCCATTGTCTTAACCATATTTCTAGTTGAAATATGTGATCCTGTAAGTAACGAGATGCTTCATAACGGTTTTCGTGGACGCTTAGAAAAGCTGTATCGTCTGCAAATGTTGAAGTTTGTGTATAGTTGCTTGTTGGCATGTCCGAAGTATAAATTAAGTATAATAGGGGGCCCAGGATGCTGCCTTGTGGGACTCCAGCGTCAATGGGCTGAGGTGAACTTAAGAAATTTCCTTCTTTAATAATAAATTGACGACCGACTAAGTAGCTTTCTAGCAGCTTGTGTGTGTTTGCCTGTAAATTTTGCTTCAATTTATGTAATAAGCCTTCATGCCAGACTTTATCAAAAGCTTGCGAAAGATCGATGAAGAGTGCTGAGCAATATTTCTTTTCTTCAAATGCTTTTCTTATGACATTTACTATTCGATGAGTCTGTTCGATTGTGCTGTGTTTTCTTCTAAATCCGAACTGATGGTTTGGAATACATCTATTTTCACTTAAAATCGGTGTTAATTTTGAAACTAATAATTTCTCAAACAGCTTTGACATATTTGATAATAAGCTAATAGGCCTATAAGACTCAACTTTTGTATGATCTTTACCTGGCTTTGGTATCATGGTAACTAAGGAAACCTTCCATTTTTGAGGATAGTATTCGAGGCGTAAAATAGCATTAAAAATAAAAAGAATAATTTTCTTTGCTATGCGAGGTAGCTCTAAAAGCAGTTTATTACTGATCTTATCAATACCAGGTGCCTTCTTAGTGTTTAAGTCACAAATAGCCTTTTCGATTTCTCTTATCTCAAATCTGAAGGGTATAGCTGCTCTAGCAGCAACAGGTGGTAACTCGACCGCAATATTGTGAGATATATTTGGTGTAAATACGTTTTTTAAATGATCGACAAACAGGTTCCCTTTTTCAACATCATTTCTTGCCCAACTTCCATTAAAGTTTCTTAATGGTGGCTTAGAGACAACTGGCCTTTTGAGATTTCTAGCTGCACGCCACAATGAGTAGTCTGATTGTGGAGTTGCATCAAGTGCCTTGAGATATTTTTCCAGTGAAGCCGTTTTCTGAGTCTGCAGTAACATTCTCAGCCTTTTTGTACAGTCTTTTAGTAAGTTCTTAAGTTGAGGGGATCTGTGCAATTGCCACTCTCTACGAGCTAGTTTTAGAAAACTGTCAAAATTGACAATAGAGCGATCTATATACTCCGGTGTGCTAAGCGGAATATTTTCTGTGCAATGGGTACTGAGATATTTTTTATATTTTAACCAATTTATATGTGTAGCTGACGTCGCTATGTATCCAGATGGAGATTCAATTCTATTGGTGTTTATAACTATTGTAGGTGTGTGATCAGAGGATAATTCTAAGGAAGCTTCAACGTGAATCGTTTTTGTGGGGATGTTTTTAACAACGCCAAAATCGATGACATCTGGAATTTTTTTGCGCATCAGCAGGCCAATATGTTGGTTGGCCACTCGCGACAACATTTAAATTCATTTTAGAGATTGTATTAAACAAAACACGACCCTTTGGTGTTATTAGTCGTGACCCCCAGAATGTATGTTTAGCGTTATAATCGCCAGCAGCCAGGAAACAGGGCCCCAATGACTTATAATATTTATAATATTGGCTTTCTGATATTGAAAACCTAGGTGGTGAATATAAAGATGAAATTACTATGTTTCGATTTATCTCTTCAACACAAATGTTCGTTGCTTGGAGATAATCTTCACGATGATCACACATTGGGTAGTGTTTAATTCGGTTTTTTATTAAAATGGCAGAACCTCCACAAGCTCTATCTCGAGGGTCCTTGGTATCATATAGAGTATAACCATTGATTTTGAACGTATTTCTTGAGGTCAAATGAGTTTCAGAAACCATCATGACATCAATTTGTTTATTTTTAAGAAAGTATTCTAATTCATTTTTATGTTGGCGGATGCCGTTTGCGTTCCAAAAACAAATTTTTAAACAGTTCATGGCTTGTTAAGAATAGCTTGCAATAACATCGATTGCATTCTAAGAATTTCCTGTATCATATTACCCATTGTGTTTGTAAAATTATTTACTGTTTGCACTAATGTTTCCATGGTTTTTTCTAGACGACTTAGATTAGAAACTGGAGTTTCGTCATTACTTGACGAAGCGCCTTGCATTGGTACATTGTTTGATTTTAAAACGTTAGCATAAGAGGTTCTGTTACTACTAGGCTGCGGAGCCTGAAGATCATTACTGTTTACTTGATTCGTTACCTGCATTTGAGGGGGATTAGTTTTCGGTCCAACCGACTGCTTGACGATAGTATATACAGGGCATCCTCTATAATTGGCAGTGTGATTGCCACCACAGTTGCTGCATTTTTTTACGTTGGGGTCGGTTTTGGACTTGTCGCAAAGAACTGTACCATGTAATTCGCCACATACTACGCAAACAGGGGGTAAGTAGCAGTATGCCTTAGTATGGCCAAATTCTTGGCAGTTCAGACATTGAACGGGACCACCTCTTTTGTGCGGCTCCTCTATAGTTACTTTTCTGTACAGAATGTATTTTAAGTTATAGATGGGATGCGTTTCATTTTTTTTAAGTTTAACGTCGCCGGGTTCAAACTCCACTCGAAAAAGTGGTTGGGGAATTTTTTCTCTATTTTTAATGTTTAATACATGTTTTACCTTGAAGCTTTTTTCTTCAAGGAATGTTTTTACCTCTTCTGGGTCCACACATGAGTCAATACCCTTAATCACTACCTGAAGACCTTTACTGCTTTTCAGTTGGTATGTATAAAAATTTTTTTTGAGTGCCTCAAAATTGCTTATAATTTTGCGAAAATCATTCTCATGATTGATTTGTATTTTTGTTTCGTTTATACTACCACGCTTGATAGCAGCTACGTAAAACGAATTTTCACCTATAACCGATATCAAACTCTTTATGAGCTCATTAGAATTTTGCTCCCTCAGATATATCGGGGGAGGCTTGGACGATTTTATGACGTTTTGTGCTTCAGAGGATTCATCCTCCAGAATTGCAAAACGATTTTGAGAATTTATTTTATCAAAATAAATAATGAATTACTTTTGAATGCGTTCATTTTGGGGCATCCCTTGTAAAATTCATAGGTTCTTCCAGTAGAATTGTAGAATTGTAAGTATTGCTTTTATGTTTTTCTGATTACACATTATTTTGTAGGCGAAATTTTTACAATTACAAAAACAACCAAAATATGCTCACGAAATTTTCATGTTGTTTTTGTAAATATTATAAAGCTGCAATGATCTGCTTTTTTGTCAGCTGTTTAATATCTTAACTTTAATTTTACTTATACATACCATCCGCGTAAACATAAAAAAAATACTTACAACAGACTTTTTTTTAACACGGAGAGAATTCCATAAAATTTTGATTTTACAAAGTCGTATACATTGTATTACCCAGTAAAAACTTCGCTTACTTTTTCAAAATTTTTCATTTTCATTATTTAGCAGCTTTCTGCTATAATTACTTCTATAACAACTTCTATAACTACTTTTTTCTGAATTTATTTAGGTAAAAAAATAATGACTTACTTTTGAATGCGTTCATTTTGGAACATCCTTTGTAAAATTCATTGGTTCTTTCAGTAGAATTGTAATTATTCTTTTTACTTTTTTCTGATTACTCAACACATTATTTTGTAGGCGAAGTTTTTACTGGGTACCTTGTATTTTTAATTAGATACGTTCAAAATATTCAATATTTAGAAGGGTCTATTAATTGACTTTTTAAACTTTGCTGAGCCATTTTACATAAAATTATAACTAAAAATTGATCTTGAATTTACTTAGCTTCAAATAGAATCATTAAACTGACCTTTAAAAAACAAACAAACAAATATGCAGGATTAAGGAGTGTTCACGATATCCGTAGGCTATTTTCAATTTTTTAATAATATAATCAAACTATCCATGCATATTGTGCACTTCGTGATTTTTTCGGTCAATTTAATCGCAAAAATTTGAGCAAACCGGGTCTGAAGGAGATGTGAAAACACCAGTGCATGCTCGTATAGCTCGTACTGCAGAAAATATTGCTGCTGTTCGCGATAGTGTGGCTGAAGAGCCGTCCACCTCAACTCGTCGTCGTGCCCAACAATTGCACCTCTCACGCTCGTCGCTGATGAACATTATGCATAAAGACTTGCATTTACATGCTTACAAGATGCAATTGACTCAAGAACTAAAGCCTCTTGACCGTTCCAAACGTCGTCAATCATCTTCAGTGATAAGGCACATTTTCACTTCAGTGGATTCGTCAATAAGCAGAATTTAAACGAATGATAATCCAAGAGCGATTGTCAAAAACCAATGCACCCACAAAGAGTGAGTGTTTGGTGCGGTTTATGGGCTAGCGGCATCATCGGGCCGTATTTTTTTTTTCAAAATGCGGCCGGTCAGGCAGTAACTGTGAATGGTGCTCATTATCGTGAGATGATAACGAACTTTTTATGGCCCGAATTGGAAGATATGGATGTGGACGATATGTGGTTTTAGCAGGATGGTGCCACTTGCCACATAGCTAACGAAACAATGGCTCTTTTGCGCAACAAATTCAATCGCCGTGTTATCACACGTGGTGGCGATGCCAATTTGCCGCCAAGATCGTGTGATTTGACACCGTTGGACTTCTTTCTTTGGGGTTGTTTGAAAGAAAAGGTGTACGTCGATAAACCAGCAACAATTCAAGAGCTAAAGGATGAGATAATTCGGCACATTAACGACATAGAACCTCAATTTTGCCTCAGCGTGATCAAAAATTTGGACCATCGGATGGAGGTGTGCCGCCAAGGTCGCAGCGGCCATTTGGCCGATATTTTGTTCCTTATATAATTAAACCATACCAATATTATCATAATTAAAAGAAATGACAAAAAATTCCTAAATAATTTGTGTTTTATTCAAAATCAACATAGGCCCTTAAAACTGCAATTTTCTAGTATTACTCATACGTACAATTTTAATCTTTATTTAATTCAACTAGTTAAACATTTTTATCTAGGAAATATTTAAAACTGCCTATTTCCTTTGTGTTTATGTCTTTCCGTTTTTTCGTTTGAACAGATTCGTCACTGCTACTTGTTGGTTTTTGAACAATGTGTTTTGATAATACTGCTTTAATTTGAGTTTATGAATTTTAATTATTTACTCAATTTTTTGTTTGTTGATTCTAACTCCCAAAACAGAAATTTATTTTTATAAACTTAATCCGTTAACAGTATGGAAAAACATTAATAGAAATCAAAAATTATTGTAACCATAATTTTGCAGCACTTCAGTTCACAACTTTTACTAACTCGTATTTATGTCATTAATTTTATGTCACTGACATTTGTGTGACATTCTCGTTGTGTTCCCGGTGTGCTTGTTTATACTTATATAAATGTATGTAAAGTAAATGTACATTTAATTTAACCCCAACTTAACATCTGTTTTACCTCAACTTTAGTTTTTCCATTCATATTTCAACGTTTTTCCTCTTTATAGTATTTTTTGTCGTTGATACATTCTTGAACATACCCAACAACATAATGGTAAATGTCAACGCCAGCCAACAGCGAGACAAAATTAATTACTCTCCTTGGAAATGTAATTAAGAAAATATTTACCCACCATTGGAAAAAAATATATACAAACCCACAGATAAATCCAAGCAAAGACAAATGTACACTTGAATGTATAAAAATAAAAATGTTTACTGAAAAGAAAAGTCCCGAAAAAATCATAATATTTCTTAAGCAAAATGTTTAACAAAAACATATCAAACATTTGTTCTGACAAGTTTTTCTTTTTGTTTGTTTAAGAATAAACAGAACAGTGGCACCTAAGCAATACGAATATAGTTTTATGATGTTAATTTTCTACATGCAGACTTTTAGTTCTGTTCTAGTTCGGTTTTGGTTCTGTTTTAGTTCTGTTCTTGTTTTTTTTTATTTTTTTAAATTCATTTATTTACATTTTGAAATTATTTTTAGTTCAGTTCCGCCAAGCCACGGACTTATCTGCAGGATGAGTTTAATACTAATTTAAGTAAAATAAAAGGAATAATAATATACCCCCTTATGCAAAAAAAGTTAAAGTTCACATTAGTTAACCAATAAATTAAGCCCAGCAAAAGTGCATGTATTCAATGTATTGGTTAACTAGTGTGAACTTAAACTTTTTTCTTGCACGACATAGATAATATTTTAAAGAATTTGATAATATATTTAAAATTAAAAATTCATTGCAAATTTCAGAAATATAATTTTAAAAAATTTTTTATTTTGCTTGTGTTTGGCAAATTAAATAAATTAGTGGGTTATTTGATGAACAAAGCTGGTAGCACCACACTAAGGACGTTTTTCCCATAAGTATCGTGGAATATTGCTACTTTAAATCTTCCTTTTGCTTTTCGTATTGTGATGTACTGATGGTCTAAAGGTAGCTTGTTTTGTTTTTTTGTTGTTTTGTTTTGTTCTGTTCTGTTCTGTTCTGTTCTGTTCGGTTCTGTTCTGTTCTAGTTCTGTTTAAGATCTGTTCTAGTTCGGTTCTTGTTCTGTACTAGTTCTGTTCTAGTTCTGTTTTGTTCTAGTTCTGTTCTGTTCTAGTTCTGCTCTAGTTTTGTTCATGTTCTGTTCTAGTTCGGTTCTTGTTCTGTACTAGTTCTGTTCTAGTTCTGTTTTGTTCTAGTTCTGTTCTAGTTCTAGTTCTGTTCTAGTTCTGTTCTAGCTCTGTTCTAGTTTTGTTCTAGTTCTGTTCTATATCTGTTCTAGTTATGTTCTAGTTCTTTTTTAGTTCTGTTCTAGTTTTGCTCTAGTTCCGTCCCAGTTCTATTTTAGTTCTGTTCTAGTTCTTTTCTAATTCTGTTTTAGTTTTTTTCTTGTACGGCACAATTTTTATCTTACTCTTATCTTGTTCTGTTCTACCTCTAGTACTGTTCCAATTCATGTTATATTCTGATTTTGTTCTAGTTTAGTTTATGCCGGCGACTCACTGTAACTATACCTTGATATTTTCTTTTTTATTCTATTTTGGTTTTCCTTTCCTCTTTTAATAAGAGGTTAAACTCTTAAGAATGTGGTTTTATTTGATGGTAAGTTATGACGTTATGAGGATTAATGGTCAGAATTTTGATTGTTTTTATGTATATCACAAGTTTGTATGTAAGTGTGTACATTTATGGTCATGGTCATTTTGTGGCAGTAACAAAAATAAAAAAAAAATTTATTTAAAAAAAGTCATCCCTTTTAATATTATCTTTTATAATTAATGAGTGGTTTCGTGGTAATTAATCATGACAATTATGATTTACTCACGAGATATATACAATGTCAACATGTGTCCTTTTTCTTTCCTCGTTTTTATTGTCTCTTTGATAGTTTATTGATATTGAATCTGGTTCATAAAATAATATGATTAATATCGTATTTTTGCTGTAAGTTTGAAGGGTAGAAGTTTAATTTGTTATTAAAAGTACTTTTTTTTATTTTACTAATTTGTTGCTAGATTCAAACATAATTTTATTAAGTGTTTGCAAACCTATTTGATAAAAAAATACGTTAAGATTACTGTCCTTTCTACTCGAAGGAATCAAGTTGAATTATAGATAATAATAATTAGATATAATGAAGAGATTACGTTGATTTGGTATCGAAAGTATAATTAATAGTATATACTTACTTAGAACAAAAATTATGGACTGCACCCTACCACTGTGTAGACTTGCATTTCAAAAAAATAATAACAGCCTGTTCATCGATTTCGAACGTTAACATTCGCATCGAAAATTACATTTAAAACAAAAACAAATTTTCGAATATAATATAATTTTCTATGCGAACGATGACGTTCGCAATCGTTAAACAGGCATTTGAGTCTTATAAATATTTGCAAAATACTAGACCAAGGTAGGTCAAAAATAGCAACTTTAAATTTTCATAGTCGTATATTTCCTTAACTTAAAGAGATAAATTATAAAGAAATCGACAAGCGCATTTCACTTAAAAATAATTTTTAACATCAAGCTAAAATTAAGAATTAATTATCGTTTTTAGTTTTTGTAAAGCCTGAACTGTCCTACTTTGAAACCCTATGGCGCTTCTCCTGATAAGTCTTAAACCTCACATCCAAAACTTAAGCTCGACTGCAATTTTTTAATTGTCACCTCAAATTTCATTTCAATTGGAGCAACCGCTTACAAAATATGGAATTATTTCCATTTTTTCCAAATTTCCCAAACTGTGCAGCGGTCAATAAATAAATGCGAATTCCTTGCAATCTGGCCCGCGTCCTATTTAGCTAAGCAAATGGAAGCATTTCCGAAGCCTTGAAGCCTGTTATTTTGCAAGAATATCTTTATTTTTATTTTAATTTAAAATATGCGGATAAAGTTTAATTATTTATTTCAATATAGGCAGTGATGCCAGGAGAAATTTCAAAAAATCCCTACGTGTCTAAATAAAAACCCCTTTTTTCCCCTACAATCAAAAAATGTTCCCTTCACTTTTCCCTACGTTAAAAATTTATTGTTTTTAGCAACAGATAATCAAATAAATATTTTGTAAATATTATAAGAAAAGCATTTATTAACAAGAAAAAAAACTCACATATAAAAATTCAATTTCAAAAATAATACAGTTCGACAAATTAAAATTTTTCGTTTTAGCAGAAACGCCATTATATATCTTTTATTCTAGAGACAAAACATAGTCATACTTCGTCTTTAATTTCCTTAGCTTTTGTCCTTTTTAAAGAGCTTAATATCTTTCAAGAATACATATTTTAAATAATTTTTTTTTTTATAAGTATCTTATAATTTTTAGCAAACTTGGTACCAAATAAAAGGGAAGGCTCTGTAAAATTTTGAAAAAAATATTTCCTTCAGTTCCCCTAAACTACAATATAAAAAAATCCTTTTAAACATATATCCTTCCTTATCCTCAAAAGCTTTCATTAGTTTAAAAAGTGTGATTGGTTTTTTTGCAAATTAATTTCTATGTAAAAATTTCATTTATTCGATAATCGATTTTAATATTCGCATGCATTTTAGTTCGCAAATGGGGAGCGGGCAACGCACTTTCGGGTACATGGTTTTGGCCATTGTTGAAGATTGCCAGGCTATCGGGACTCATAGTATAGGGCTTCGGTTTAAAAATACTACATTTGTACTTAAATGCCATTGTATTTATATGAAAAATTGTAAATTTTAAATGAAAATAAGACGAATATTTAGGTACTTTTAGACAATATATTGAAAATGAGATTATATTTTGAAAATTCTCTACATTTGCCGTAAAATAAGATATCTGTCTTTTTTCCCTACGCTTGAAATTTTCCGAAAAAAATCGCTACAAAAAGGGAAAATTCCCTAGTATTGGCATCACTGAATATAGGCTAGTGTAAAATTTTAACTATTTTGGATTTATATTAACATGATAACGCGTTTCAAAAAATTTTAGTTTTCCATAATATTTTATACATTGCTTTTTTCAAAAGGACTAGTTATTTCAATAAAAATTCGTGATACCTAAATTAAAATATCAAATAGTTTTCATAACAGCTCATTTTTATTTTGGTTTAAATAGTGCTATCTGCTTCTTTCAATGTTCAAATAGAAAAAAATTTTATTTATAAATAGTGCTATCTCAGACATATAAGTATGATTTAAAATAACATTGTAAAATTAAGTTTAGTTATTACCCTTAGAGCTAACGAGAAAAACAGTTTTTACGCTCTCTTGTAAAATTGTGATTTTGCAGATAGCACTATTTGAATATAAGGGCTCAATATGTATTTAAGAGTGGGTCAATTTTTTTCTCGACCAGGCGGTTGTCAAAATCGTTATCTACGACGAATTCTAAGAAGGTTTGCCCAAGAAACCAGGGATCTAAAATCAAAATCGAGCTTTCCGTTTTTAACAACAAAATTCTCTTTTCGATTTTTAAATATGCTAAAATTTTATTGAAAAAATTTTCCAACCAGGCCAAGATTTTGTCAGATGTTGTGTGCTGATAACCAAGATATACGTACCAAAAATGGAAAACTTAGCTCTTGTCGTTGTACAGATAAACTTAAATCTTTAATGTCCTTGTATGGGAGGTGCCCCGCCCACTTAAAATTTCAAAAAAATATATAGCTTATAGCACCTCCCAGACCATTAATAATATACTGTAAAAGTTTCATAATGATCGGCTCAGCGGTTACGAAGATAACCTCCTGCAAACAAACAAACATTACCTCTTTGTAATATTAGTCTAAACGAATAGAAGTTTGTCTTAAAAAACCGGAAGCTCGATTTTTATTTTAGACACTTGGTTTCTTAGAATTCGTCGTAGATTACGAATTTGACAACCGCTTGGTGAATTTTTTTTAATGCATACAAATTGACCCACTCTAATGTATATATCGTAAGATTTATTTCCAGAGTCTTGATACTTGATATAACATCGAATTTCATCCAAAAAATTTTATGCCGTGAACAAATAAAGCGGAACAGATAAACCCTTTATCCATTGAAAAAGGAGCTAAAATAAATTTCAGTGTCCATAATTTAAGGTTGTAAAATTATCGAGGAAAGAACTTAATTCCAAGAAAAAAAAAATCCGTTCGTAAAAAGAGCCATTATGTATTCTAAAAGTTGAATATGTTTTTAATTTTAAATTGTTTATCTGCACATAAAGTTGTATGTTTATTTTGAAATGTATTGTAAGTAATAAGATTAAATGAATTAAGACTTAAAAACAAACCTAGACAAACATTTTTTTTACTTTAGAATGAGTATATGTTTGTATGTATATCTGTGAATATGTTTTTATTTTAATTTTTGTCCCAACAATTTCAATTAACATTTACATACATTTATTTTCATGCAAGGACTTTACATTTATTGCAGAAAAAATGGGGAAAAAAAACAAAAAAAAAACTCTAACAATGTGACCCCAAGTTGGTAGACCAGTCTTATATTTAAAACACCTTAAAACACCTGCGGATTTGCCATGACTAACAGTGGCATGCAACAAATCTCTTTTAACATGTTCGTTCTTTCACCTAAAGCACTCAAGACAATAAATTAGTAGTAGTATGTGTTAGATCCTTTCATCTACATACATACTCATGTGTTTCATACAAGTATATCATTGTGCACTTTTCAGTTCTTTTTGGTACGTTTGTTGTGCTTTTTTTTTTTTTTTGCAGGATGACTTTTGTTGTATTGCGTTTGTTAAAACCACAATAATAGTTACTTCTGGAACAATTGGTAACATGCAGCAGCATTTTGTAGCAACAATGGGAAATACGAGTACATATATGGCTGGAGGAAGTATAAGTGTGTGTGTGTATCATCTGTCTGTCGACAAACAGGTGGTACTAAAGCAAAACTTGGTTAGTGGCTGGCACAAACTGGTAAAAATGTTAAACACTTTGTTTAGTGTCAGTAACTTCCGTTATCCTGTTGTTGTATTTGAAAGTATGAAATGGCATTTAAAATAGACTTTTGTTACAATTGTGTTGGCTCAGTCTCTTTCTATCCTTTTTTCCTTTATATTTAACGTTATTTTTATTCATGTATGTTTAAATTACTCCAGGGAACTTGTACTCAACTCAGACAAGTACGGGCTATGGACTAGGATTGTATGCTTAGGAATATTTATATAAATGTAGTAATACACTTATAAGGGGTTCCATTATTGGATAATTCTTTACTATTAATTGGAACGTGAGAAATTTTTTTTTGGTAAATCCGAGCTAAATCTAACAATCCTTAAAATTTAAGAACCCGCTTTACATTTGAAAAAAACGGTTAAAATATTTGAAAGTTCAAAAACTAATTCTTATGGTAGAAATCAAACGATTTAATCTCTCGTCTAATAGTGGGTTTATATCGAGAATAAGATACAAAACCAAAACTTTGTATCGGGGTTTTCAACCAGAACTTTGTTTTTTAAAGTATGGCAACACCAACAACATGATAGTTTTGAGATTTAGTTCATATGGTTTTTTGAAATGTTAACCATTCTTAGCAAAACCAAACAAAAAAGCTCGAACTGTCAAAATCAGATGCCGTTTCAACACCACCTGTAGTTAATTCGCCTTGGTCCTACCTTTAGCTATCGGTAAGTTGTTAAAACGGGCCTAAAACTGTTAAAGCTGGGAGTTATAATAAAACAGAAAATACAAAAGAGAATCTCTTTATTGAGTGACAATTCTCAAAAAAAAAGTGGTAAGAATAAAAAAGTGTCACATTTGGGTGAATTTTGTAAAAGTAGCAAAATAGTATCCAAGCAGTCGAAAAAATTGCAAATTGCTACTTTAGTGCAACGCTGGTTATGATGTACAACCGCCTTATTTCGGGCGAAAAATTAGTCATACACATAAAATGTCAAAAATGTCATCATCCGCCTGCTCTTACTAGAAAACTCAATAACAAGTAAAATTTTGTACTAGATTCGGCTCTGCCGAATATTATATACCCTTTACCATTGATAAACCGTTTCTTCTTTAGCTCTAGTGTCAAAATCCCTATTCCAGGAGCATATTTGTATGGGCAGATATTTGGGCTTAATTTTATTAATCTAACTTTTTTTGTATGGACCTTATTGTACATAGAACCAAAAAATTGGGAGGACACTTGTATGGCGGTCAGGTGAGATACAGGACCGTTTTGGCTCATGTTCAAAATTTAATGCTTGTTATATTTATTTAGGAAATGTCGCTTTGGCGCTATTGTGCCAAAACCATTAATATGGGAAGAAAAATTTTGTTAGTTCCCACTTTAAGGTAAAAGTTAAAAAACTTCATAAATTATAATCCGACTTCAAAAAGTATAGGCTTATGGGCAAACATCAGCGATTTATGGGTAAAATTAAAGGCAGGCGTGGTTTCTTGCTAATATCGCCGCTATTTGTAAACTGATTTGGCTAAATTTTAATAGCAAACTATTTGAAGTGACAACCTAACAGATTCATACACTTTCCACCTATTGGGAATGGTATAAAAACCAATTTAGGGCAAACCCTTTTATCCCTCATACACTCTCTAACACACCGTTGTAGTCTGTCATGCATGTTAATATGTGTGTTTTTCTTTAACAAGTGTGTGAGTTTGGCTTTGTTTGTGTGCATTAAGGTGTATATAAACTAACTAAACACAAGGATAAATGTAAATTAAACTATCTTTAAAAAAATAAGGATTTTGACACAGGAATGTGACGTGTTCCTTAAGCAAAGTTAGTTTAAAACTCATTTTTTCTCTGCTTCATGCCTAACAAAATGGAGTTTGAGTCAATAGATATGTAGATGTTGTACGAGTAGATTACCCGAATGGGTGTGTGTCAGTTTTTTTACTTCAGTTTATTTTATATATTTAGAAGTTTGTAGTTAATATGAAAATCTGTTGAGTTAAATAAAATGTTGTTAATTTTTGATTTGTCGAATAATAAACATTTTGTATGTGTTGATATTTCAGAGATTTTGTCATTGGTTGTACTTTGGTTTTGGTCAAGACCCTGGGGATACATGTGTCTTTTTGTTAAACAATTTGAGTTTATAATTCGTTCATTATGACCAACATTTTCCAAACTTGTTTAATGGTGTTAAATAATTTATTGAAATTCAAATTCAAATAACCAAATATCATCCTTAAATAAAAAAATACAGTGCGTGTATGACTATATGGAAGTTGTCGTATTAAATTGCATGAAAATTTTAAATACTAATTAAGTTTTCTCACATTTGTTTTTGAGTTTGCATATACAATTGTTCATTTGCTGGTTGAAATGAGATTTTATTAAATAAAATTTTAAATATTTTTTGTATGGTACACAAGAAAATCTACCTTTAAGACTTAAAAATGCTTAATTGTACCCTTCACTACAGGTTGAAAATTTATTTATAAGTTTGTCATTCTGTTTGTAATTTCGACAATATTGATTTTAGATCCTACACAGAAAGAAAAAAAAAATTGATATCAATTAAAAAATGTATGGTATTAATTAAAAAAATTAATTAAATTTGCACCAGTTAACAAATTAATAGTATTTATTAAATATTTTTTGATATTAACAACAATTTCTGCTGTAATGTGTAAACGTTTAATTCACATGATTAATTTGAATTAAAACTGATTTTTTTTTTTTTTTTGATTAATTGAAAACAAAAAGTCGGCGAGAATTGTTTCTGTGTATAAAGTTTACAACTCTATATTCTGTGTTCTTGTAAGGAGCGATGTCCGTCCGTCCGTGTGTATGTTGAAATGGGTTTTTCGTAGTTCTATATTTATGTCACATATCGTCACCTTGAATGCAAATGGACGTAACAACACATTAATTTTTTTACGGGAGAAGCGAAAAACAATACAAAATTAATAATAGTAAAGTTATCTTGGTATATTAATTTCTTTAATAAAGTCGATATTAATTTTGGTCGATTAATTGTTCGAATAATTCAAAATTGCTTATTTTCGATCAACGAATAATTCGAATAATTTATGTCGATTTATCGAATATCTGTTTTTTCACAGTATTATTTTTTTTCTCAAATGTAAAAAAACAAGCCGCTACGTTTAAAGTATACTTTTATTGCTTCTTAACTCAGGAACATTTCCTTCGAGTAAGAATTTTTAAAATATAAAGGGTATTTTTTATAGAGTGCCACAAGCTCAAATCATAATAAAACAAGGAAATATATTTTTTATTTCAATGAAACGGGCTTTATTAAAAAGAAAATTTAATACAATTAATGTTTAAATATGATTTCTGCCATGTGGCCGCCACGGCTGGCGCGTAGAAGGTGCAATCTGGAACACCAATTTTCAACAATTTTTCGCATTCTGACCATCATCGTTTTTGAAGAGCTATGGGCCAATGACTCCGCCAGCCCATAAAGCGCACCAAATAGTAATTTTCTGTGGATGTAATGGTGTTTGGACAAAAGCGTGTGGATTCTCCTCACTACAAATGCGACAATTCTGCTTATTTACGTACCCATTCAACCAGAATTGGGCTTCATCGGAAAATAAAATTTTAAATGGAAATTTAAAATCAATATCAATTTGTGCTTCAGCCCATTCGCCGAATTATTTTGATTAAAATTTCAAAAATTTCCACGCGTTGCTCTGGTGTTGATTCATAATGAAATTTCAAAGCAAACTAAACAAAAAGCAACTATCTGCTGTTAAATGGGTGCTCAAATAAAGCAGTGATGCCAATTTAAAGCTGTGGCACTGTAAAAAAACACCCTTAAGTATAGTACAAAGAATGAAACCTTAGTTTGGGAATAATTTATTTTTAGGAATATAAAGAACAGACTTCAACCACAATGATTCAGATGAGGAAGATGATTTTCTTGAGACGAATGAAAACAACCTTCTACCAGACCTTAACAAGACTATTAAAAGTATTAAAAAATCAAAAAGAGATTCAAGTGGTTAAATGAAAGACTACTAATTTTAAGAAAAAAAAAAAAAAACAAGCAAAAGGACAGAGAAATTTGATGCTTTACTTTCAATCTCCTCGACGTCAAAAATTACGCAAAAGAAAGAAATCGTTTGAAACTCAAACATTTAAACTGTATACTCTATTTGAAAGATTATTTTATAAGATTAGCTTAAATTTTGATGCTATTTTTTATTGGAAAAGTTTTTCTCTTTTATTACATGGTACTTCACGTTTCTGTTAAATTCTTGTTACATTTTTAATAAAATTTTGATGTAAACATACATAATTTTTGGTGTTTAAAAACTTCTAAACTAGACAAAATTAAAATTATTCGATTAACCGAATAATATTAAATTTTTAGATTATTATTCGATTGAAATTTTACCTCATATAATTATTCGCGCGATTAATCGATTAATTCAAAACATCGATGAATTAATTACCCTAGTAGTTACGTAAGTTTGCATTTAAGGTGGCGATATACTCCGTTAAAGTTTCCCAATAAAAAATTTTATCATATTGCGAAGCACTTAAGGAACATTTAAACGAATAAGCGCACAATTATGCGCTATACAATAAGACATACAGAAATGCAGTAAAGTAAGTGAAAGAACTCTTAACAGCTTTTATAAAATAAATAACATTTCAAGTGCCACGGCATTCCCTTAATAGGAAGCAGGTTTGTAAGGGAGAATAATAAAAAATAACTGTATCAAAACATTCAGTGTGTAAAGCTGATCGTTACATCCAACAATTTTTATATGCGCTGAATAATGCGCTTTATGTGTCAAAAATTTATTGCTTCAAAGTGGGAACTCGCATATAAAATTCTTGTCTTCCGTAAGCACAATGGTAAGCGAAACTTTTATGTTTCTCCCTTTCAAACCTGCTTCGATGGAAGCTCCATTTTTAATTGGGTTTCTATTGAAATTCCACCTGACCGGTCTACAAATGGTTGAGATATAAGCCAAAAAAAAAACAGACGGCCGCCTTTAATAAAACCCATAAGGCCCTTGTTGTTGTTACAAGAATCTTGGTTATCAATACACACAACTTTCAACGAAATAGGGGTGGAATTTGAGAATTGGGCGTGGCACTTAAAATAAATTTATTAATATCTAAAGAACGGTTAAAGAAAAAATGGTTAAAATTTCGTACACATAGCTGGGTAGCCAATACACAAAATCCGTCAAAAAGTGGGTGTTATTTGATAAGTGGGCATGGCAAAAGCAAAGCGCACCGGGTTAAAAGTAAAGTACATAAATACATATATATATATACATATATATTGTGCTGTTTTTATTGTTCTTTATTGAATGAATGCGGATTGGCACCATCAAATTAACTCCTCTTTCACTACAGTGAAATTGAGCCGAAATTGAGGACGTTGACTCTTTTCTCTATCTGGGTAGTCGCATTTCGTAGTATTGCGGTTCTGGTATGGATATAACAGATCGCATCAATAAAGCCAGAGTCGCATTCCACGCGCTAAATAAAGTCTGGCGAGCGAACAACATTTTTATATCCACAAAAATTAGAATATTTAATTGCAGTGTAAAATCCGTCCTACTAGACAGCTGTACTACATGGAGCACAACGCAAACCACAATCAGAAAGTTGCAAACATTTGTAAATCGTTGCCTTAGACAAATTCTGCGCATATTCTGGCCGCATTAGGTGAAAGTGGTCTTAGATTGGCCATAATCTACGTAGGCCATGTAATGAAATCTGCAGAGATGCACTCGGTTGGCATCCGCATGGTTACCGCCTGCCTGGTCGCCCACGAAACACTTGGGTCAGGATGTTGAGAAGAGAAGTCGAAAGCTGCAACAAGTCATGGATCCAAGTCAAAGCTCTAGCCAATGATCGTTCCAAATGGAGAGAATTGACGGACGCCCTATGTTCAAAATGAACTTTTATATATTGAAGCGATATGTACAATATCAATTCATTTACATATATAAATAAATGGGAATATGTATATATATTGAATATATATTGAATGAATTAATAACACTGTGCTAGTTAAAAAAATAGACAAGAGGGCACATGTCGTTTTAACTTAATTCGGGTACGCTGAATCGAACGGTGCTAACCGTTTTTTTAGTTTAGCTCTTGTTTTCGAGATATACCGTTGTTTCGTTTTAGAAACATGATTTTTTTTTTTTGGAAAAAAAAAATTTTTTTTGTTCTATCAAAATTTCGAAATTTTTATTTTTTAAAAATTCATCAAAAATTGGCAAATGCAGCAGGCAGGCTTCTAATTTTTTCTATACGTATAAAAAACGAAATTGCAAACAAAACAAATCTGTACCAACTTTTGATTTTATTTACAAAAGTCGAAAAATTTTAATTAATTTCAGAATTTCATTAAACGCAATATTTGTATGGGAGCCTCCCTAAGAAGTGGAGATAAGGGCCAAGTATGTTTCGAGAAAATGTTAAGGACGAAAAACTAATTGAGATCGGTCATAAATTTTATCCCACTAGGGGCGACTTCTGGGCAGTTATGGGGCTTTTTCTTCAATATATTTCTAGTCTGCATTGAACATTTTGTATCGGAGCCCCCTTAAGGAATGAAGATAGCGGTTAGGTATGTTAGAAATAAATGATTTAGATGAAAAATAAAGTGGGGTTAGTCATACATTTGACCCAATTAGAGGCATCTTTGGCACTGCAGGGCCCAAATTAAAGAATTTTGTTAAACCGCCATATTTGTATGGTTGAAATTCTTAAACTTGGCTGCTGCAGTGCAAGCACCACTGGATTCAGCGTACCCGAATTAGGTTTAAACGACAAGTGCCCAGCTTGTCTAAAAAAAGTGTCAACTTCTATCACAGCGTAATTAGAACAAGTAAGAAAGTATAGTCGGTCAAGCCCGACCATAGTATACCCTACACCCCAGTATTTAAAAACACATCATGCTTATGTATCCATATAAATATGGATTTATCTATTTTTATAAACTTCATTAAAATCGGTTTGAAAGTTTTTCAGAGGCAGAATTTGCCCTCTACCTCCCCTTGTGGTCCTTTTTTTGAAAAACTGTATAGCTTATGTGTCCATATAGATATGGATCTATCTATGTTTTAAATTTCTTTAAAATCGGTTTGAGAGGCATAAATTGCCCCTATCTCCCCTTGTGGTCCTATTTTTTAAAAAATGCAAACCTTTTGTGTCCATTTGGATATGGTTCTATCTATGTTTCAAAATTCATTAAGATCGGTTTGATAGTTTTTGAGAGGAAGAAATTTCCCCCTATCTTCTCAATAGGCTTGGTCCTTGTGCCAATAAGAACCTTTGTCCCAAATTTAATCAAATTATCTCCAAAATTGCGACCTGTACTTTGCGCACAAGGTTACATGGACAGCCAGCCTGCCAGCCAGCCGGACGGACATCGTTAGTTCGACTCAGAAAGTGATTCTGAGTCGACCGGTATACTTAATATTAAAATGTTAAAATAAGCAAAAATATGCATTTAAAACCAAAATATGCAAAAATATACATTCTCACCAAAATATGCGACAATATGCAAAAACAAACCGATGCCATTTTAACGCAAATTTAATGATTCGGAAAGATAATTGGTCCACATCGATTTTAGACTGTTGACAAAAAAATGCATTTGCATGGAAATCGCATCCCTACTTATAAGTCTTCAATAACATAGTTGAAAATAAAGACTGTTACATCTAGAGAAACAACTTTTGTTTTTAGTAACTAACTTCTCTGACCAGTCGGCATTCGGCTGGGCACAAGGGCTTTCTCCACTATGGTTGAACAAAAACCGGTAACCAAAGATTCTCTGCAAAGCCGGTCTTCGTGCAAAAAGCCATAATTTTTCAACAAAAAATCTGCAAAATCTGCGTCCATATTTTAAAAATCTTCAAAGCACATTTACAATTATTTCCGCTTAGTTGAGTTTCTAAAAATGCACGACTTTTGACGCAATTAAACGTGAACTCAATTAAACAGTACAAGGTTAATTACATCGCCTACGCAATTAAAACGAAAATCGCTTAATTGAGCAAGATGTGCAATAAAGCGAAGCACCCATGTGTAGATAGAAAATAAAACTCATTTCTTTATTTATTTTATATAAAATTTATTTATATAACAGAAACATGAAACAAGACTTTCTTGCCGCAAAATATTTTTTTTAACGTTTGTGGAGCAAAAATACATTAAGTAGACGGTAACAATTAACCGAAACATTTGCTCTTGATTTTCGCAAAGCGGTCTTATTTTCCGAAATAATTAAGCGGGTGACGCAATTTGACGGAACTCAACCAAACGGGTATTTTTACATATACAGTTATACTGAATGATTTCGTTCCATGATTTTTAGTGCAATAAAATGGGAAACTCAATTAAGCGGGGCTCAATTAACCGAAAACAACATTTTTAATGTAGTTTATTTAGAAAAAGGTATAACAATTAATTTCAAAATATTCTGGAAAAATATATGTAAGTGGTTCTCAAAGTATAAGGTATAAAAAAGGAAATGTTTTTTTGAACTTTCAACACAGAAAAATTTGTTTGATTTCAATTTCACTCGAATGCGATTTTTAGAACATGGCTGATAATTTTTGGATATTTTTACATTCAAAATATTAATCCAAATTTAATTACTTAGGCTGAGTAAGGATTAATCACATCTTGGTTATTTTAAACAACAAATGAAAAGTTAAATGCATGTCATTTAAACTGTCAGATTTGTTATTAAAATTTCACAAGAGATCAAATATTGCAATTATTAAAGATATTTAAACATAAGTACATGAGGAGCCGCAGAACAAAACGTACTTTTTGACGCATTAACATTTTTTGGGAAATTGAGGTTTATTTATTTCGACCCCTTAAAAAACTGCATGAACCTTGAAATGGAAGCAAGTTTTTGCTTACTTAAAGATGAATCAAACTGCCGTAAGTAAACACATTAAAATTCAAGGATTTTTAATATCAAACGTTTTGTTTAAAAAAATATTTAATAATATACATATTTAAACTTTCTACAGATTCTTGTAATGCTTTCATGTTTTAATTATACTATTGTATTAATTATTTTTTCATAACACTCATTCACCAAACAATAGTTAAATTATTGCAATTATTGGTGGCTATTCTTGAAAACTCGTCGAAGAAATACAAATTTACATTAAAACTAAATAAATAGTTTTTGTTTATCATAAATTTCTAAAATTAAATAAACGTGATAATTTTGACGCGTTTCTCTCTCTCTCTCTCTTTAAAAAATATTTTAAGGCGTTACACACATCAGCAAAAATGCATAATACCCTCTCCACTTTTGTGGTGTGGGTATAATTACAAATATGAAAATGTTCTAAGACTAAATTATTCTAAGGTTACTACGATTATAAAATATGAAGTTAATACAATATCGATCATATATATATACTAATATTTATTTATACAACTTTCTGTTCTTTTGTAAATACCCTTTACCGTGGTGCGATTGGTGAAGGGTATATAAGATTCGGCACATAATGCTCAAACTTGTCTTATTTAAAGTTTCATTTGTTTTGTTATTTCCCTTTTAATGGCACGAGTTACATACTCCTTTCAAAACTCGTGGGTAATTAAAAAATTTCCATAAATAACAATTAGAGATGATATATGATCTAATTGGGTTAATTATAAGTTGGCTGGACTTTTAAAAGCATGTGTAAGAAAGAAGTTTGTTTTTTATGTTGACCATGTCGTTTACCTGGCAGTCACCTAAAGTTTAAATTTTTTTTACGTTCATATGTGGAAATAAAGTAAAAGCCAGGCTAAAATGTCAAGGACAAAAAAATGTATGTAAAAATCTATCCCCCGTATTTATAAACGATTATTTTATTTTACAAACGTTTATGAAGGAGAATTTTCATACAAAATTTGTTTTGTAAACCTTTATTAAATTTAAAATTTTTTTATAAATACAGGCATATTATATGTTTATAGAGTTATTAAATATATTCCACAAAGACCGCTTCTTATTAAAATTGATTTTTTTTATTAAACGAACCTTACTAAATAAAGAACATTTTTAGAATTTTGTAAATATAATTTATTAAAGGTTATTTCGCTGGTGTCGAAAGAATTTTTATTTTATTGGAAACGCTCCGTAAAGAATTTTTTATGATACAAAAAGGTATTACATTTGTTTTTAAAAGTTTATTAAAAACAATCAGCCCAATTATGAATAAAAATTCCCCGGGAGTTTTCTCCCTTCTCCCATTTTTCCTATGTTAATACAATTGTAAAAATGGGGAAAGGGAAATAACTCCCGGGGAATTTTTATTCATAATTGGGCTGAATGTGTATATACAGTTGAACTTCTATAAGTCGAATTTCTGTAAGTCGTAAATTCTTTAAGTCGAAGGGAATCGACGTGATTTTGTTTCTATAACTTGAATTTATTTATCTTGAATTTTTCTATAACTCAAATTAAAATATTTGCACCACGCGTGGCCACACTTCCACAAGTCGAAATTTTTTCCAAAAATGTGTTGCTATCTTAAATTTTTGTTTTATTTAAAACTAATTAGCCTTTGAAATATGACATTTGTCCTAAGTTAAATAAAGTTTGATAAATCTAAATCAAGGCGAATTCATAAAGGTGACATTTTCGAGTCATCTGTTTATTGTTTATTTTTTTGTGTGTATTCTGAATGTCAAGCTTTGTTTACATTTTGTAAAAAAAAATAATTCAAATTAAAAATTCAATAAAAATTGGAAAAAAACTGATTTAAATTTTATAAAATAAAAAAAGTGAATATAAAAAAGAAATTTAGAAATTAGAAAGAAATTAAAAATGCGTAAGAAATTAGTGGAGCCACAATTAATTTGCAATAGAGGAACAAGATTTACTTTCTAAAGCAATTGTGTATATTTTATAAAAAAAAAATTTTCTTTTTTATATTTTCAACAAATACTTTGTACACTCACTCTAACTTTGTACAAAAACAAAATACATATACAAATTCAATAAAAAGGGATAGCTAGCATAACTCTATCTCATGATGCGGTCACCTTTATGAATTCTCCTTGATCTAAATTCATTAATTCTAAGTTTTTCAAGTTTTGAATGTAAACACTTATCAAATCACAGAATAGTTCATTAAATAAAATCATTAAATATATACATATGTATTTGTACGAAATAAAATTAAAATAACATGAATACCGAACGAATTTTATTTTTTTCTAACTTGAAGTTTCTGCAAGTCGAACTTTTTTGTCGGGATAATGGAGTTTCGAGTTATAGAAGTTCAACTGTAATATTAAAAAAACTCAACAATAACTGCCGGTTTAACGATTTCGAACGTCAACGTTCGCATAGAAAATTATATTTAAAACAACAACAAAATTCTAAAATTTGTTTTTGTTTTAAATGTAATTTTCTATGCGAACGTTAATGTTCACCAAATTTGAGCTACATAGAAAAACTCTCAAAATTGTTCACCAATTAAAGCATTAATCCAAAATAAAATCAATTTTAATTAAACATTTAATCAAGTGAATTAAACGTTTAATCAAATGAATTAAACGTTTAATTTATACTCTTAATTTGTTTACTAGTGCAAATTAAATAATTTTTTTAATTAATATCAAAAATGTTTTCATTAAAATCAATTTTATTTTTTTTTTCTGTATGGGAAACAATTGGTAATTCGGTTAATCCAAGTATTGTACTTTTACTTGTTTTACTTCCTTTTTTGTTAAATTATTTAATTTAAAAGAAATAGTTGAATAAAAGTCTAAAAGCGTTTTCTTTTCCAGCATAAATAATGCCTGTATTCTGCTTTTTGGGGATGTAAATCATGATTTTTTCGATAACAAAATTACAGTTTAAGAATAAAATTTTAAAAATATCTTGTAATCGCCAGAATAAGTAACATTTTATACGTTGTTCCAAACAGGTTGGCAACATATTGCGTTCGAAAAAAACCTCTATATAATATTTTCCGGTTTTAATATCGATCAAAACCAAAGTGTTTTTAAAAAAAAAACTCTTCTTAATCAAGTTTTTAAAAACTTTTATGGTTGCACCTAAACAAAAAAAATCTCATTTAAGTAAAATGCCTTCTGCAAATTTTCATCTGATGATTTAAGCATCTAATTACAGTTTTCTAATGATTCAAAAGAAATTCTTTGAATTGCATTTCCTTCATTTGCATATCTTTTTAACCAGATTTGCATTACAATATTTTTGATTAAAGTGTAAATGCACTTTTTTAAAAAAAAATACGAAAAAAACAGTAGACCATCCTTGATTTTTACCCTGTTTAACTAGTCTTTGAAATATAAAATATTATGTAAAGGATAGAAGTTGTATGATAGTAAACGATAATAATGTTGCATGTTTAAGAGATATAAACAAGTTTTAATGTTTTTTTTTTTTTGTTTTTGCTATTTTCTCCACAATTTCCTACAAAATAAAAAGAAAAATATTATCAGAGAACAAAGTGGAAAAAATTTCATGTGAAAAGATGTTACAAAACACTAATTTGTTAATGGCAAACAAAATATATACACACACACACATACACACAGCTACTTTTACACACAAAAGTCAAAAAGGTTCATTATAAATAAAAGAAATATAACAAAAACAAAAAGTGGAAAATATAGCAAATTATTGCTAAACTGAAAAGACGCCCACATAAAAAGCTTGTCTAAAATAGAGAGTTAAGAATAAAAGGATATGAAGGGACTTCTTGCTGGCTGTCGAAATTTAGTACCATCTAGATAGAGATGAACAAGTGAGTAAGTTTGGTTTATGATAAAAATACATTTTGCATTATCTTTATATATATTTCTCAAATGTTGGTCTATGACCCCACGTAAGCTTGGAGTATTTAGACATATTAGTTTCATGGAAGTTGCTATGCATATTCAGCAAGAGCCGCTAAGATATAAATTCAGCTAACGCCCTATGCAAATATCTATTCCTATTATAGAGGCTGTATTTTATAAACAGGTGGTCCGATTTAAATGGGACATATGTCCTTAATGTTACATAGAAAAAATTCTAGCCATTTTTTTCAATTAAACCATTTTAATCAAAAATTAAATCCGTTTTAGCTGAAAATTTAATCAAGTCAATAAAACGTTTACTTATATCAGCAACATTACTGCAGAAGATGTTGGTTATATCAAAAAATATTTAATACATACTAATAATTTGTTTAGTTACTGGTGCAAATTTAATTAATTTTGTAATTCATATCAAATTTTTTTTTAATTGAAATCAATTTTTATTATTTTCTGTGTAGTTGACTTCATTCGCAAGTTTCTACTCCAAGTAAAGGGTGGTCCAACCATAATGACCGGGGTCAATTGTTAATAAAACATAAAGTTTTCCGAGAATTATCTTAATATGACACTAATGTGTTAAAGAAAATATCAGCCAAATGCTCGCCACGGCTTCGAAGGCAAACCTCTAGCAGATGGTCTATATTTTCAATGACTTTGAGACATAATTGAGGTTCAGTGTCGTTAATGTGCCGATTTATCTCATCCTTTAGCTCTTGATTTGATCTTGGCTTTTTGACGTTCACTTTTTCTTTTTAATATCCCCAAAAAAAGAAGTTCAACGGTGTCAAATCTCATGATCATGGCTGCAAATTAACATCGCCACGACGTGAGATAACACGGCCATTGAATTTTTCGCGCAAAAGAGCCATTGTTTCTTTGGCTTTGCAGCAAGTGGCACCATCCTGTTGGAAGCACATATCGTCCAGGTGCATATCCTCAATTTCTGGCCACAAGAAGTCCGTTATCATCCCGCGATAGCGAACACCATTCACGTTAACTGCTTGGCCGACCTCATTTTCAACAACAGCAATGTTTTCCGCAGAACGAACTGGGCAAGTATGCAGAGGTGTTTTCACATTTCCTACCGACCCCGTTTGCTGAAATTTGCTCACAATGCTCCCTACTGTGGACATATTTGGTCGCTTATCCTAACCAAAAAAAGCAAGAAGTGCACGAAATGCATTTGGATTGGAACGCCCATTTTTGTAAAAGGCTTCAGCAATCTTAACGCCATGCTTAATTGTGTACCTCTCCATGATTAAATTTGTCAAACATTGAAACAAATAAAGTTCGTCAAAAAACTTGAGTTTAAGGTGTGACTTTCAATTAAAATCGTGCATTATGGTTGGACCATCGAGCCCAACCGAATCGAGATAAAAAGCACATCGTTGGAAAGGTAATTGAATGCCTTTTCAGTCGATATGCTGCAAATTTCTATCTGATAAGAAGTGGCTGAGTTATAGCACCTCAAAGTTCAAAATTTGCCTATTTTTTACGCTTTTTTCAAAATTTTCATTTTTATTTCGTTTTTTTTCTACGTTATAGTAAAGTTCTGGAATGTTTTATTTTTTTACCAAATAGTTTATTTAATTAGCAACATTTTAAGCGTAGTCGAGAGACGTTACAAAGGCTGGTGGGATGAACAAATGATGGCGGACTAATGTTGGTTCCTCATTCGCGAAGATCTATCCGAAAAAAACGTGCTATAACTCAGCCACTTCTTATCAGATAAAAAAAGCAGCATATCGACTGAAAAGGCATTCAATTACCTTTCCAAAGATATGCTATTTATCTCGATCGGACTTTTCGGTTGGGCTCCACAAGGGTTTAAGTGGGACCATACACCGAAAAACACAAAAGTACCGTTATCTAAAAAACGGTACTTAGATAAAAAAATTACAGCGTTTTTCGTGTTCAGGAGGTCCCAATTAACTTATCTAGGCATGTGGCGTTCTTGGTATTTTTTGGCTGTAAACCAGTGTTATTGACCGTCAGTCACTGTTATAAAATAACAATTTTTACAGAATTAAACGAAAATTATAAAATAAAGAAGCCAAAGAAAAAACATCAAAATGCTAACACCCGTTTCCTATGGCTACATTTCTAAACAAAAACTTTCCAGATGATGTTGTGTACAGGGAGGTAGAACAGAAAACCACACCAGGATAAAACGAACATAACCAACAAAAAGTAACTTTTGGAACGAACAAACCGAACAAAGATACTTCTACAATAAACATAAAACAAGGAATGATAATCACCATCGCGTGCTTAAGAAATTAAGGAGTGGATGTGATTTTTATCATTTAAGGCATTAAAATTTTCAAATAAAATGAACTTTTTTGTTAAGCAAATAGCCAAAAAAAAAAAAAAAAAAAAAAAATGATAATAAAAGAAAAATTCTTAATAGATGACCACAATGGAGGGAATAAACACAGGGAAGGATACTTGATTGAGGGGTTTGTTTTATTTTCTTCTTTTTTTTGTTTGTCTTTTTGACTAAATTTTAAGAAGGTGTAAGAGGGTGGATGTTTTACACACTCTGAGAGTGTAAAATTGGAAAAAAAGAAAAAATAAAATAAATGAACGAAAATTACAACCACTCCTCTAAATGCTATTAGACTTTACTTTAACTACATTCTTCTTTAATAACTATTGGTAACTGTATGAAATGTTATATGACTGGCTGTTTTATTTATCGTACTAAATTCAACGGAAATTACAAATTTGTCGGACAACAAATTGAAATTTATAAAAGAAACGAAAACGACATACGCTGTTATTAACACATTTAATCTAATAAACCGTCATGCTACAGAAGTATTTTGCAAATTTAAAAAACTACCGCCAGCATTGCATTTTTATCGTTTGTGTATTAATTTAAATGGAAAACTGTTTCTCACTGAAATCAATTTAAACATCTGTTAATGTTGTTTCGTATTAAAAAGAAATGTTTTCGTTGTTCAGTTTTTTTTATTTCTTATAACTTAATTTTCATATAAAAAAATTTCATTACTTTTTTTTCTACGCAGACGAAAATGGAAAATGAATCGCGTAGCTGTTAACGACTTTCAATATTTCTTTAATATTTCTTTGCTAATGGTTTCAAAGTTATTGAAATAATTTTTTTTTATACCAAAATATTTTATAAAGCACTGAAACTTTAAGATGGTTATATTGTTTTATTCAGCGTTTAAAAAAAGCTTCATCATTTGTCATTGGTAAAAAACGGTTGCTTTTACTTCTGATTCATTTTATGTAAACAGTGGCTGTCAAACCAACTCAAAAAGCGAAAAGTTGTACAAAAATTTTGGTTTTTGTTTGACAGTTTTTGGTTTCGACTGCAGCCCTGGGTTTTAGCTGTCAAACGAATTGTCATTCTGCTCTCACTTTTTGCTCAGGCACATCATCATGAATAGATTCATGCTTGAACAACGCCACAAAATTATCCACATTGACTTTGAAAATCACCCATCGGTTTTCACAACTTATTGGCCACTTCATGATTAAAATGACGCAACTTATCTTTCACAAATGAAGGCGATTTGTAGATTTAGAGAAAATTAACTGTCAATTAGACTTCAAGGCCCTACGATGTGACACCTATTGATTGTTTTCCGTAGGGCTTTGAAGTCACTGGTTTGTGCTGATAAACCAGCAACAATTGGCTTCTTGGAAATCAACATTGTTCATTTTATTCGTGACAGGCGCGGTGCCTATTTTTTTTAAAATCAGGTTCATTTGGCAATGCCGTGTATTAATTTGCTATTAAAATTAATTTTTTTTTAAGTTAAATTTCAAATTACACTTGAATTACACCTAAGAGAAATTACCTACTCTCTTCCCACTACAGTAAAAAGTATACCAAATTCGGGTAATTTCCCACAAAGTTGCAACACTGGTTGGACTCTTTGGGGATATTAAAAATAAAAAGTGTACGTCAATAAGCCAAGAACTATTCAAGAGCTAAAGAATGAAATCAATCGGCACATTAAAGACACTGAACCTCAATTATGTCTCAGAGTCATTGAAAATATACGCCATCGGATAGAGGTATGCCACCGAAGCCGTAGCGAGCATTTGGCCAATATTTGTTTCACACACGGTTGTCATAGATCCTTCTATCATTAAATAGATATTAAGACCATTCTCTGATTTTTTTTTTTAAATTAACATCGTGCGATTGGTTGAAACACCCTTTATGTAGGTAGTCACATTGCATTCTCAATATTCAAATAGTTGTAAAAAGTCTATTTTATTGATATGAATATTCAATAAAAGGTAAAAATTGTTAAAATTTGTAAAAAAAATATTTGCTTAAAAATATATTGACAAAAAACCTTTCCCTTGAAAAATACATGTAAAAACGAATTATTGTTTACAATATTTGATAAAAATGCTTTATTTGTAATTTTTTTTGACAGTGGTGTTCTATTATTAAAACTTTACGTCAACCTTAAGTGAGCGATAAGTTAAATGAAGGTTGATCTACCTGGTAGGTTAAAGTAAAGTTCTTACAATAGAACACTACACAGAAACAAATAAAAATTGATTTCAATTAAAAAATTTGTGATACTAGTTAAAAATTTAATTAAATTTGCACCAGTAAACAAATTAATAGTATCAATTAAACCAGTTAATAGTATTAATTAAACGTTTAATTTACTTGATTAAACGTTTAATTCACTTGATTAAATTTTTAATTAAAACGGATTATATTTTTGATTATTGCTTTAATTAGTGAACAATTTTGGAGAATTTTTTCTGTGTATTAATACGGCCGATAAAATCTATTATTTAGCTATGGGCAAATCGTAAAAACAGCCCTAAGTCAATTTTAAATGCAAAATAAAAACATTTTCTTACGTACCAAATTCCCTACTTAATTCTACACTTTAAAGTGATTTTCGGAGTTGAAAAAGGGAACAATAAAAATAATTGGAATATCACTACTTTCATTGTGCAGAAACTATAAGTTTTTGCAATAAATTTGCTCATTTAGGTACCCTACATTACAATTTTTCGTAATTTTTCCATAAATTTTCTAAATGACGCTTTATAACTTTTATAAATCTTATGCAAATTAAGAAAACTAACAACGCACTTTGAAAGATCAATTAATTCTCAATAATTTAGAAGAGTTATACTGGTTTTTAGCATTGTACCCAGTTTATGATATTATTACGCATACCAATCAAACAAATAAAAATCAAACGGTTTGCTTTTGATTTCCTTAAAAATCATTTATTGAGGTTCTTACGCATTGTTCTACGCCCTGCAATAAATTCTGAAAAAATAGTTTCAGAAGTTGTGACATTTATAAAAGTGTTATCCATTACCAATATGTGAAGATTTCAGCAATTTTATTAAAGGCCAGCTTGAAGACATGCAACCAAGAGAAGACTCTAAAGAATTGCTTCATCTGAGTCTTTACTTTTTGGGGGATAGGCCCTATTCAAAAGTAACAGCTTCAGGAGCTATTAATCAGGCCCGCTGGATGAAGAAAATTATATACACGAAGATAAGAAAATATGGTTGGACATGGTTACGGCAACTACGCTATGTTTATTGTAACAATATATTGTTGTCGTACACAAAAACATTTTATTTATGTTAAATATAAGCAATATTATAGTTACTGTAAACATATCAATGATTATCGCAATTATAAATTTGAGTATTGTTGATTGAAAAATAATTATTTTTCTAACAACTAAATAATGATAACTTTGAAAACATGTTATATTGCTCACAACCATTTCATGATAATTAATAGCTATAATATGATAACTTTCTATACGTGTAATCAAAATATTTTTAAGATGCAAACAAAATATCGTTACACTAATAATATTTTGGTATCGCCATTTGCAAAATAATTTTGAATCAGTTGTGGGGTTTGCTTTAAACAATTTAAATAAAACAATTTAAAAAAATACCGGCCTTATTTATAAAAAATAAATCATGTTAATAAAGGGTTTATTAAACGGATTTTGTATGAAAATCCATTTTATTAACCCTTTATTAACCGGTTTTATTTTTTATAAATTAGGCCGTACATATTTAAAACAAGTTTAAAAAAATTAAGAAATTGTATTTACATTAAAAAAAAATTGTAAAGTGCCACAAAATAAAAAATCGATGCAAAAAAGTTTTATTGTTAAAGCTAAGGCACGAGCTCTATGTGTTCATTTGTCCTTCAAGTTGTGCTGAAAAAAGGTCAACAGGAAAAAGAAAGACAAAAAATGAAAAAACAAAAAAAAAAAAAAAAAAAAAAATGTACTTTGGACTTCAAGAAAAACTCTTGACAAAAGTACGAAAAAACAGAAGTAAAGGAAAAAAAACATGTAAAATCAATTAAAATGGATAATCATTCAAAAAAGCAAACTTCGATCTACCAAAGGTTAAAATACAATTTAGTTTAAGGATTGATGTTTGACTATTGACGTCAGCAGTCGTCGATGGCTGCGAGTGTAAAACGGCAAATCCATCTGAGGAGATCGAGTGGTTGCGATCGAAACATGTCATGGTAACCTGCCGGCCCGGGTTCGAGCCCCGGCCACGGTCAAGAATGAAAGATTATCAATAACAATTTTAATTAATTTTCATGTTGGAAAAATTCCTTTCTTAAATTTAATGAACTTAAGCCTAATTAAAAATATAAAAAATTTGGATTAAAGTTTTAATTTATTTTAAATTTTTGTTTTATTATTGTGAAAGTGCTGCTGTATCATAATATGATTACTTCTTAACCTATTATGATTTGCAGGATAAGAATATGATTAAGGGAAATATATTCTGATGTAATATCACGATTATATTTTTGGTCATACAAATATTATTCAATAATAATCGTAATATGGTGACTGCAACATGAATCTTATCATAATATGTTGCTCTTAGAATATGTTTACCACAACCATGTTTTTTCTTTGCGTGTATTCTTTAAAAATATGCATTCTTCTAAACCAGCTGCAACCTTGCATGTACATTTAAAAAATGAATGCCTTTCTAAAATTTAGTTAATTTATTTTAAGAATAAATATTATCAATGGGAACCTCTGTCAAAGCCTCGATTCACTTCTCTCAATGATCTTATTTCATTTAAGCGGTTGGATTACTACAAAATTATTAATGAAGTAGATGCATGCGCCACGTTAAAAACTTTTCTAGGTCATTAATAGTACTTTACCGCAAAATTGCCAACTGCAAAAAATGGCAAAAATTCTACACACGCCAATAGCGAGTACAAAGTACAAATTTTAATAGAAGACTTCCTTCAAAATAAAGAAATTCAAGGATTCAATTCCACAACCAATCTTATTTTTTTAGAAGCTTGCAATATTTCAATAGATTTTTTAAAAACAGATCTAGAAAATCGGGAAGCCAACAAGTCATTTCGAGATGCAAAGAGCACAGTTTACCATTTACAAGTGGTAAGTGGCGTACACTAAAAGAAAAATGACGATCTAAGTTTAAGATCAAAATTCTTGAATTAAGATTGCAGAAATTTTCAGATTTCAATCTTGAAATTTGGTCAGTAAGATTGACATTCTCAAATTTAAGCACAAATTCTAATTTTTTAGAATTAATTCTAAGAATCAAGAACGGAATCTTAATTTTAAGATCGTTTTCTTGAAATTAAGAATATATTTTTAAAGTTTTTTTTGAAATTAAACATCAAGGTTGTGTAATAAATTGTAAGACGCTGAACGAAGAAGACTTATATAGAAAAAATAAGTAAAAAAAAATATTAAAATATTGTGAAAGGCAATTAAAAATTGTATCGGAGTTTTTAGACAAAGCATTGTTAAAAAACTTTCTTCAGGAGTTTCAAATGGAGTCTGTTTTCAAGTATCTCAAGGGTAAAAGTACTCCTTCTTATTTTTATATGCAAAAAAAAAATGTTTAAATCCATAGATTTATTTCATCACCTGTTATTTGACATTAAATTTATTTGTTTCAGACTCAAAAGTGATTTTTTAAACTTTGCAGTACATGAAGAAGGAAGTCATAAAAGAAGGCATTCCTCCTCTGGAGCTAAGAATGGAGTTCCAGAGATTCCAAGTAAATGCACTTCCCGTCTTATGAAATTGGTTCTTTACTTAATGAAATATATATATATAATTAAAATTTCGGATTTTACTATCCCTCCTTTACATTTATATCCAATTAATAATGGAAAGACATATGTTAGACATAAGTTAATATAGGTATTTATGTACTTGTAAGTAATTTTTATTTCAACATTTGAATCCGGATTAAAACCAATAAGACTATTTTCAAGAATACATTCTTAAAATCGATCTTAAAAGAAGAATTTCATTAAGAATTAATTCTTGATTAAAGATTTCTAATAAAAACAAAATCTTGAATTCGATCTTAAAATGAGAATTAATTCAAGATTACGATCTTAAATGCGACCTTAAAAAGTTAAGATTTTGTTCTTGAATTAAGAATTTTCGCATTTAACAGACTATTAAGATTGAAATGATTTGACTTTGAACGTAAAATCTTGATTTTAGCAAGTTTTTTCCCTTAGTGTAGCAATTGTGGCGAATTGTGGCTTTGGCTAACACTTAATTCAATTCTGAAAAAAGATTATCAGGAGCCCAATAAATGATTTTTTAACACAGCAAAATAAAACGTTGGATTTTAATTTGTTTGTTGGGTATGAGTAATAATATAATAAACTGGGTATAAATCTGAAAACCGGTATAACTCAGGAACGACGATATGAGCAAATTTAAAAATTAACTTTCATTAAAATTATAAAGCGTTATTTACAAAAACTATGGAAAAATTGCGAAAAGATGTAATGTAGGGTACTTAAATCTGCACACAAAAATAAAGCTTGTACATTTTCTTTAAAATTATTTCCTTAAAAGTGAAGAAAATCTTGGTTTTTGACAAAGTTATGAAGAAAACTTTAAAAAAGGCCGGAAACCCCGATTTTTGGCCAAAACTCGACTCGAGCAACATCTAAACCTCTTCCGAAAAATCTGAAAAAAAATCTCAAAAATACTTAATCCTTAAAGCTCTTAAATTATGCTTGAGCAACCATGAAAAAAAAAAAAAAAAAAAAATTAAAATTTTTTATGATTTATTGCATTAGTTTTTGAAATGATGGACAAGGATTATCGGTTGATCTTTAAACCAGAAATGACTTAAGCTCTAGAAATTTGCTGGAGTATAGTAATCAAATCTTAAAACAATGTGCAGGTTTCGTGAAATACCTGGGACATTTTACTTTTTTGACAATTACCATTATATCGAAAACAAAAATCCAAGACATGTTGACAGCACCACTTGACAACAAAAACAGAAAAAAATAAACCAACAACAAAAATCACATTTTCCAAAAATTACTTTTGAATCAAACGTTAAAAAGAAAGAACTCTTAAATTATTTGGTTAAATTAAGGGGAAAACTTCGACAAACGTGCTTTGGTGTCGAGAAACTGTCAAAGAAAATTAATGAGCCCAAAACCACACATACACACACAAACACACTCTCTTCTTAATACGCAAGTAGTGTTCAATAGTTGATTGTAGAATATTGGAATTGAAACTGAAAGAACAAAATTAAGAATTATTTGAATGAGGGAAAGTCGGTAAATAACAAACAGGTGTGAGTATCGGTACTGGTATGAGTCTTTCAACTAAACACATGCATACGAGTAGCTTTTCTTTACATGTGGCATTAACTAATTTTAATATCATCAAAAATTAATTTCATTAATTCGATTAGTGGTCTTCCATAGAATACGTAAGTAAATGAAAATAGAATGAGGAAATTAAAGAACAGATTCTGTGTATTAGGTACAAAGGGTTTCTATTCCCGTACTTTTTCATTTCCTGGAAAAGCGGGATGGATTTTTAAATTTCCCGGAAATTCCCGCCCAATACAAAACAATGCATAATATTATTAAGTATTAAGAAATAGAAACTAGAATTATTTCCTTTCGTAGGTTACTTTATATTATATTCAACATATTTTATTTTTCGAATTTATTCTATGAGCTAAATTTCAGTTATGTATTTTATAAAGCTTTTTTGTAATAGTTCTATTCCTTAAATTTTTAGGAATGACTTTTATACACTACCAGACTATTATATTGTATTTTCTTGTTACATTTTACCTTAGCTATCCTTTGGATAGCAATGAAGTATATTGTATGTACAGAAAAGTTTACAATTATTAGACACCAGCAGAATGGAATGCATTTTCTGGCCCGCTACGGCCTTCGTCAGCATCGTTTGTGTCACACTGGATAGTGATACTTTATAAATTGAATGTATTTAACTCAACAATTTTAACAAATAGAGACTGGGAATTATTTCCTTTCCTTTTAGGTTACTTTATATTAAGCTTAGTCTAGACGATATGTTGAATCAGCAAATTTATGTTGAAAAATTTGCTTTCAGCACCAACATATCGTGTAGACACCAAATTTTTTCAACAAACGTATGCTTACCAACATATGACAGGCATTTGTTAACGAAGTCAGCAAACGTTTGTTCACAATTATAGCATATCGTCTAGACACAATATTTTTACTTTTCAACAAATTTTCTTCGTATGTTGACAAATATGTTATTTGTTGAAAGTCGTATACAAGCTTTTCAGCATACGGCAAATTTGGTAGCATATAAAATATATAAAGCTTAGTCTAGACGATATGTTGAATCAGCAAATGTATGCTTACACTCATATGCTTAAAAATAATTACAAATGCCTCTATCAGCATATTTCATATGTTAGGTGTCTAGACGATATGCTGAAAATACCAAATTTTTCAAATTCAACAAATGCCAGCAAATGATATTTCAACATACAAGTTAGCATACAATTTTTGAGTCTACACGATATGTTGAATTGTGTATGTTGCTATGTATGTTGAGTAAGGAGAACATTTGTCTAAAAATTAAATTTAATTTGACAATTCTCTTTTTTATTATTTAATTTAAATTTGTTTTATCAGTTGTCGATTTAGTGCAAAAATGAATAGTTTAATACTTAATAAGTAAGAGTGCTTTATTAGGCTGGGTCAAATCCGCAAAAAATTAAAATATTAAAGGACCGGATTGATCTAAAAATTATTAATAAAGCCTCACAGTTAATTAATTAATTGCAATTGTACCTCTATGGTATATTATGTGCCGACCAGCAGAATATTTTATGGATTCATTTGATACTCACACCACCATAGTGTCTGTAACCGATCGACTCAATCACTATCTGAGTATATGTAAGAATGTCCGTCCGGGCGGCTAGCTGGCTGTCCAGCTTGTAGTGCGCAAAGTACAGGTCGCAATTATTTGATGAAATTTGGTACATTGGTTATAATTATTAATTGTAATTAAAAACTGTGAGGAACAGTCCATAATTTCTCAAAGCTTGCTTGTATATTCTGTGGTATGGGGTATTAAATGACCGGACTTACCCGACTTGTTTATCATATATAACTTAATTTGACCAAATTTGAATAAACTATCATGATTTGTATCAGTTTAGCCTTATTAAAGAGATATTTGGGATTTCTGGTCGGTTGAGTAATTTTTAGTATTAAAAACATAAATTAGACCAAATTTCAATACAATTATACAATTTTTTTAACCGTTTTAAAGTCCCGCTATCTACGTGACCTTTATTGAGTTGTATGTCGATTATCACAAAATTGCATCGTGTTATCTTTAGCTATTTAAAGCTAAATTGGACCATATTTTATCACAATATCGATATTTTTACGGTTTAAGGCCTATTAAAATGATTTCCAGATTAGGCTTTATGTGGAGCATATGGTAAATTGAGGGCGGATCTTCTCCAAATTTAGTTGACAGACCAAATTTTACACTAATAACGTTATTCGGTACGTCTTAGGCATATTTAAGTATTTCCGAAAATGTGTTTTACATGGGGCCTATTGTAAATTATGGAGCGATCATCTTAATGTAATATCTAGTCGTAGAAAACGAGTTCAGAAATATCAATTTGTAAGTGTGTTGGGGTTCTGGTTTAAAAGAAAATTAACTCAGCTAAGCGAAGTCGGTGCTTGATAGACCATTAAATTAAGAACCCTTATTAAGCGAAGCTTAATAAGGGTTAAATAACATTAAATAACATTTATTAGAATTTACATTTTTAACTTTAATAACTTCAGAATTCTATACGCTACCGTACCATGCATTCTATTATATGAAAGCTTGAAGCGTTCTCTAAAAAATATATGTAAAACAATACCACAATATCGACAAAATTATGAGATTGGAGCCGTTTGGTAAACTACATTAGTTACTAAAAATATTTTTTGAAATTGGTTATTAATGGGTTAATATTTTGGCATGTTTTATATACCACGTGAAAGGTATTTGGAAACACCGTTCAGCGATACCCATATTGCTGAGATCAAATTTATACTTCAAGAGATATTGGTTAAGAATTTATCAACTTTTATGGTCTATAACTCAAAAACAAAGTTCGTTGGCCAACATTTTTATTTTCAAAGCACTTCTAAATGCTTTTTTTTGTTTCTTGCTTGCCGATGAGCTAGAAATCTTGATAAGTTCCGGGGTTATATACAAAATTAAACAAGTAATTAAAAGAATACAAATTTTTAAGCTTAGTCTAGACGATATGTTGAATCAGCAAATTTATGTTGAAAAATTTGCTTTCAGCACCAACATATCGTGTAGACACCAAATTTTTTCAACAAACGTATGCTTACCAACATATGACAGGCATTTGTTAACGAAGTCAGCAAACGTTTGTTCACAATTATAGCATATCGTCTAGACACAATATTTTTACTTTTCAACAAATTTTCTTCGTATGTTGACAAATATGTTATTTGTTGAAAGTCGTATACAAGCTTTTCAGCATACGGCAAATTTGGTAGCATATAAAATATATAAAGCTTAGTCTAGACGATATGTTGAATCAGCAAATGTATGCTTACACTCATATGCTTAAAAATAATTACAAATGCCTCTATCAGCATATTTCATATGTTAGGTGTCTAGACGATATGCTGAAAATACCAAATTTTTCAAATTCAACAAATGCCAGCAAATGATATTTCAACATACAAGTTAGCATACAATTTTTGAGTCTACACGATATGTTGAATTGTGTATGTTGCTATGTATGTTGAGTAAGGAGAACATTTGTCTAAAAATTAAATTTAATTTGACAATTCTCTTTTTTATTATTTAATTTAAATTTGTTTTATCAGTTGTCGATTTAGTGCAAAAATGAATAGTTTAATACTTAATAAGTAAGAGTGCTTTATTAGGCTGGGTCAAATCCGCAAAAAATTAAAATATTAAAGGACCGGATTGATCTAAAAATTATTAATAAAGCCTCACAGTTAATTAATTAATTGCAATTGTACCTCTATGGTATATTATGTGCCGACCAGCAGAATATTTTATGGATTCATTTGATACTCACACCACCATAGTGTCTGTAACCGATCGACTCAATCACTATCTGAGTATATGTAAGAATGTCCGTCCGGGCGGCTAGCTGGCTGTCCAGCTTGTAGTGCGCAAAGTACAGGTCGCAATTATTTGATGAAATTTGGTACATTGGTTATAATTATTAATTGTAATTAAAAACTGTGAGGAACAGTCCATAATTTCTCAAAGCTTGCTTGTATATTCTGTGGTATGGGGTATTAAATGACCGGACTTACCCGACTTGTTTATCATATATAACTTAATTTGACCAAATTTGAATAAACTATCATGATTTGTATCAGTTTAGCCTTATTAAAGAGATATTTGGGATTTCTGGTCGGTTGAGTAATTTTTAGTATTAAAAACATAAATTAGACCAAATTTCAATACAATTATACAATTTTTTTAACCGTTTTAAAGTCCCGCTATCTACGTGACCTTTAGTGAGTTGTATGTCGATTATCACAAAATTGCATCGTGTTATCTTTAGCTATTTAAAGCTAAATTGGACCATATTTTATCACAATATCGATATTTTTACGGTTTAAGGCCTATTAAAATGATTTCCAGATTAGGCTTTATGTGGAGCATATGGTAAATTGAGGGCGGATCTTCTCCAAATTTAGTTGACAGACCAAATTTTACACTAATAACGTTATTCGGTACGTCTTAGGCATATTTAAGTATTTCCGAAAATGGGTTTTACATGGGGCCTATTGTAAATTATGGAGCGATCATCTTAATGTAATATCTAGTCGTAGAAAACGAGTTCAGAAATATCAATTTGTAAGTGTGTTGGGGTTCTGGTTTAAAAGAAAATTAACTCAGCTAAGCGAAGTCGGTGCTTGATAGACCATTAAATTAAGAACCCTTATTAAGCTTTTGTATATAACCGCGGAACTTATCAAGATTTCTAGCTCATCGGCAAGCAAGAAACAAAAAAATGCATTTAGAAGTGCTTTGAAAATAAAAATGTTGGCCAACGAACTTTGTTTTTGAGTTATAGACCATAAAAGTTGATAAATTCTTAACCAATATCTCTTGAAGTATAAATTTGATCTCAGCAATATGGGTATCGCTGAACGGTGTTTCCAAATACCTTTCATGTGGTATATAAAACATGCCAAAATATTAACCCATTAATAACCAATTTCAAAAAATATTTTTAGTAACTAATGTAGTTTATCAAAACGGCTCCAATCTCATAATTTTGTCGATATTGTGGTATTGTTTTACATATATTTTTTAGAGAACGCTTCAAGCTTTCATATAATAGAATGCATGGTACGGTAGCGTATAGAATTCTGAAGTTATTAAAGTTAAAAATGTAAATTCTAATAAATGTTATTGTTTAATATGTAGGTTTGAGTTTACATGTGGTAATAATTTATATACTTTATGCAATTGTTGCAATATGAGTGTTATTTAACTATGTGGTATGACAAACACCAGCTTCGCTTAATAAGGGTTCTTAATTTAATGGTCTATCAAGCACCGACTTCGCTTAGCTGAGTTAATTTTCTTTTAAACCAGAACCCCAACACACTTACAAATTGATATTTCTGAACTCGTTTTCTACGACTAGATAATACATTAAGATGATCGCTTCATAATTTACAATAGGCCCCATGTAAAACCCATTTTCGGAAATACTTAAATATGCCTAAGACGTACCGAATAACGTTATTATAGTAAAATTTGGTCTGTCATAGTTTCATAAAACTAGAAATCACACAACAAAATTTGGAGAAGATCCGCCCACAATTTACCATATGCTCCACATAAAGCCTAATCTGGAAATCATTTTAATAGGCCTTAAACCGTAAAAATATCGATATTGTGATAAAATATGGTCCAATTTAGCTTTAAATAGCTAAAAATAACACGATGCAATTTTGTGATAATCGACATACAACTCAATAAAGGTCACGTAGATAGCGGGACTTTAAAACGGTTAAAAAAATTGTATAATTGTATTGAAATTTGGTCTAATTTATGTTCTTAATACTAAAAATTACTCAACCGACCAGAAATCCCAAATATCTCTTTAATAAGGCTAAACTGATACAAATCATGATAGTTTATTCAAATTTGGTCAAATTAAGTTATATATGATAAACAAGTCGGGTAAGTCCGGTCATTTAATACCCCATACCACAGAATATACAAGCAAGCTTTGAGAAATTATGGACTGTTCCTCACAGTTTTTAATTACAATTAATAATTATAACCAATGTACCAAATTTCATCAAATAATTGCGACCTGTACTTTGCGCACTACAAGCTGGACAGCCAGCTAGCCGCCCGGACGGACATTCTTACATATACTCAGATAGTGATTGAGTCGATCGGTTACAGACACTATGGTGGTGTGAGTATCAAATGAATCCATAAAATATTCTGCTGGTCGGCACATAATATACCATAGAGGTACAATTGCAATTAATTAATTAACTGTGAGGCTTTATTAATAATTTTTAGATCAATCCGGTCCTTAAATATTTTAATTTGTTGCGGATTTGACCCAGCCCAATAAAGCACTCTTACTTATTAAGTATTAATATGCACTAAAACTATTCATTTTTGCACTAAATCGACAACTGATAAAACAAATTTAAATTAAATAATAAAAAAGAGAATTGTCAAATTAAATTTAATTTTTAAACAAATGTTCTCCTTACTCAACATACATAGCAACATACACAATTCAACATATCGTGTAGACTCAAAAATTGTATGCTAACTTGTATGTTGAAATATCATTTGCTGGCATTTGTTGAATTTGAAAAATTTGGTATTTTCAGCATATCGTCTAGACATACATAACTGAAATTTAGCTCATAGAATAAATTCGAAAAATAAAATATGTTACATATGAATTAAGTATTAACACAAAACAAATAACAATTCATTAAAAAAACATAAAATTTCAGTTGTTTATGTATTAAAGGGTGGTCCAACCCAAACACACGATTTTAATTGTAAATATGTAAAACAAAAAGTTTTTAAAGAAAATTCTTAACATTTTTAATTATTACAGAAGTATCTATGACAATTATATGTGAAACAAAATATCGGCCAAATGCTCCCCACGGCTTTGGTGGCATACCTCTATCCGATGGTCCATATTTTTAATGACTCGAATTATCTCATCCTTTAGATCTCGAATTGTTCTTGGGTTATTGACGTACACTTTTTTCTTTTAAATATCCCCAAAGGAAGAAGTCTAACGGTCTCAATCACTCTTTGTGGATGCATCCGCTTTTCAACAATCACTCGTGGATTTTCATTTGCCCAAATGCGGCAATTCTGCTTCTTAACAAATCCATAATACAGACCAGAAAAATCACAAAGTGCACAAAATTTTCGTAAAAGGCGCAACAATCTTAACGCCCTGCTCAATTGTAAACCTTTCCATGGTTGAATTTGTCTAAGACTGTAACAAAGAAATGTCAAATTAAGTTGGACACAAAACTTGAAGGCGTGACTCCCCTGCAAATAATAGGACTAGTCCAAACACGCGTGTAAAATGTAGCCCACAAGGGACTAGGACTAGTAACCCAAGTAACCCAAACGTATGGAAAAAACATAGTCTATTCAACATTACGATGTCCTAGGGCAGGACCATATAACCCAGCTTTGGACGTCAAAGGAGTAGTTTCATTATTACAGAGGATTAGTTTTGAAGTCGTTTAAAAACCAAAACATGTCGTTAAAAAACGACAACATGTCGCCTCACTATGCTTGCATTACATTGGACCAGTCCATGGAGTAGTCCATTTTATCAAAATGGATCAGGTAGTCCAATATTATTTGCAAGGTCACAATTAACATCGTGCATTATGGTTGGACCACCCTTTATAAAAATGCAAAGCTAAATAAATTAAATTATTTGAACAAAATATTATAAGATTTACCCCCAAGTTCAGTTATAATTAACTATCAGTTATAGCTGTCAAAACATATTGTTAACTGGAGGTGAAATCTGGGATTAAAGATTTTAAAAATCAGTTGCCGGCCAATTTCTGATTTTATTTAAAAAGAGCCCTGTCAACGAGAAAACACGTTCACTTAATTCATTTTTAATTTTTTTTTTTTAAGTTTTTCACTTTTGTCATCATCTCTTATAGTCGTGAATAGCATTTCGTGCATTTCGCTTTGTTCTATGGGTTGATTGCTCCTACTTACTTCCTGTATCGTATTAGGGAAAACCACTTAACAGGGAATTAATAAGATTTCCCAGTTTGTACTGGAAAACCACTGATAGAGGTTTTGGCGGTGTGGAAAGGTTCTCTGCTAATAAGAGGGATACGCGGGGCAAAACACTTATGGGACTTGTAACTACGGGGTAAGCTCCGGTTCGTGTGAGGTAACCACTAATGGAGTCTTACCTTTACGATTAATTGCGCTCCGTGTTAGGTTATCTCTCGGTTAAATTGTCTACTAGGTATTTTGTGTTGCTTGGCTAAAATTGAACTCCGTGTTAGAAAACCAATTGGTGTAATGTCTAGTTTTTCTTAACAAATAAGGCGGTCCATAACAAAACGCAATATTTCAATTTTTTAAGTTTTTTGATTTTTTGATTGAATCCTATTCTACACATTGAAATCTATATTACCTTTATTATAGAGCATTCCAAAACTCAAAAACTACACTGCAATTCAATATCAAATATAAGGGTTCAGAACAAAATGCAATAATTACACATAAAAAAGTGTTTTCAATATCAAATATAATAGTTCAGAGCAAAATGCAATAATTACACAAAAAAAGTGTTTTCATTTTTCTACAAGTGGTTGCAATTAAAATCAAAATGATATAATACAAATCTATTCAAAGCAAAAAGCAGAAATTCCAGCCCTAGTTCAGATCAAACCGCAATATTTTCATACAGTTCAAAACAAAATGAAATAAATACTATGATTCGAAACAAAACGCAATAATTCGAAATTTGCTATCTAAATAACTTTAAAACAAATAAATAACTTTAAAACAAATAAAATAATTAATTTGTGAATAATATTATTTGTTGTAGACAATAATACCTCAATAATTGTTTTTTAAAAAAATTATGTGCCATGTTCCCGTTACCCATTGTCTTCCAGTTTTTTTTTCCTTTAACATTCTCCTGTTCTAACACTGTAAAGGTACGTTCATACTAATAAAATATTTGACGAAAATATTTGTTCTGCTATTTGCTTCAAACTATGTGAAACAAAAAAATATTTTCTTTAATGTTCAAACTAAGCTCAAATATTTGACAATTTTTTTTTGTTAAAACACTAGGCAATTAGTGTCAAATAAAATAAATAAATTCATGTTTGCCATGCGTTCAGACTAAAACAAATATTTGCATTAAATAATTATTTAATGAAAGTGTCTTAAAATAAAAATATATTTCCCAGCGCAGAAGCTATTTTATTTGTTTTATTCTGTGGAGCAGCATCTCTTATAGTGTTAGAACAGGAGAATGTTAAAGAAAAAAAAAAAAAAAAAAAAAACTGGAAGACAATGGGTAACGGGAACATGGCTAAAACTTGCGAAAAATTGCAAACTTGGAAACAAAGCCTAAAATATATTTGAATTCGCTAAATTGGTTAAAAAACAAAATGTCGGAAAAAAGAAAAAAAAAATTGCGAAAAAGCGAAAATTCGCGAAAAATTTAGATATTTCAAACAAGCCATTAAATTTATTAAAAGCGCCTAAAACTGTAAAGCTACGGTCACACTTATTAAATATTTGATCAAATAAGCGTAACCCCTACCTTTGTTTATAGTAAGTGAGATTTAAAATGGTCTTAATATTACAAAATAAACTATTTATACTACTAGACATATCAAAAAACAGTTTTTTGTAAGATGTGGTATTTTAATCAAAATAAATATTGATATTAAGCGAAATGATTTTTTAGTTTGGTTGTTGGTCCCGTTTTTCTCGTCAAATATTTGATAAGTCTGACCGTAGCTTAAGGAATGGCAAAATTTCGATAAAAATTGCTAAATTAGTGGAAATTTGCTAATAGCGGTATTATAGCAAATCCTTATAATTATTTAAAATCGTTAAAGCTGTAAAGATTCACAGGGAAAAATCACTTTTTCGCGAGCATGGCTAAAATTCGCGAAAAATTGCAAACTTGGAAACAAACCCTAAAATTGATTTGAAATCGGTTAGAAAACAAATTGTCGAAAATAACAAAAATTTTTCTTACAAAAATACCGAAAATTCGCTATATTCGCAATATTTCCATACAGTTCAAAGCAAAATGAAATAAATACTATGATTCGGACCAAAACGCAATAATTCGAAATTTGCTATCTAAATAACTTTAAAATCAAATAATGTCAAATAAAATAATTAATTTGTGAATAATATTATTTGTTGTAGACAATAATACCTTAATAATTGTTTTTTATAAAAATAAAAAAGAAAAAAAAGATTTTAAGAAACGCTTTTCTTTACCTTAATATATTGATCAGTTGTGAACACAGAATAAATATGAATACCAAAAAAATCGACTAAAAGTCAAAAAATAACAACATTTCAAACAACATAAACTTTTAAATCAAAATGGAAAACAACTCACACATCCCTTAAAGAAAAGCGTGGGGCGCGTTGTTATGAAACAAAATGCTCAATTATTGAAAATTGGTAGCTTTAAACATGATTGGTTGTATTTCTTTCGGTCTGAAATATTAAAATGTACTCACGGCAGTCATGTTTTTTAAAGTTTAGGTTGGTATGGGCGCCCCACGCTTTTCTTTAAGGGATGTGTGAGTTGTTTTCCATTTTGATTTAAAAGTTTATGTTGTTTGAAATGTTGTTATTTTTTGACTTTTAGTCGATTTTTTTGGTATTCATATTTATTCTGTGTTCACAACTGATCAATATATTAAGGTAAAGAAAAGCGTTTCTTAAAATTTTTTTTTTCTTTTTTATTTTTTACTTTTTAGTAACGAATAGCTTTAATTAATACATTACAATTTACATTTACATTTACATTTACGAAAATAGTTTTAAATTTAAATGAAAATATTTTTAATATTTAGGGGTAAAAACTGCAGTAAGTAAGGAATTCATTAGAAAATTTTTTTTTAGCCAGGATGAAATCTACGGGGGGCAGAATTTTTTTTGTAAAAGGCTTTTTTTAGCCGCCTTTTACTTAACGCAAATGGATGCAAGATTTGATGCTGCGAAGTGAAAGAAAAGCATTTCACAAAAAAAAATTCTGCCCCCCTAGATTTAATCCTAGCTACGCTCATGTATTCGTGTATTGTCATCGGAAATATGTATGCCTGCAAAGTTTCATCCATTTGCATTGAGTAGAAGGCAGTCAAAAAAGCATTTTATCAAAAAAAATTGTTTGCCCCCCCTAGATTTTTTCCTGGCTACGCCCATGTATTCGTGTATTACCATCGGGAGTATGAATGCCTGCAAAGTTTTATGCATTTGCATTGAGTAGAAGGCAGTCAAAAAAGCATTTTATCAAAAAAAAAAAGTTGTTCCCCCCCTAGACTTTATCCTGGTGAATGCCTGCAAAGTTTTATTCATTTGCATTGAGTAGAAGGCAGTCAAAAAAGCATTTTACCAAAAAAAAAAAAATTTGCCTCCCCCCCCCCTAGATTTTATCCTGGCTACGCCCATGTATTCATGTATTGTCATCGGGAATATGTATGTCTGGAAAGTTTCAACCATCTGCATTTAGTAAAAGGCGGTTAAATTAACGTTACAAGATTTGATTTTCCGAAGTGAAGCTAAAGAAAAGGTTTTAACACCCCTCCCCTAGATTTTATCCTGGCTACGCCCATGGATTCATGTATTGTCATCGGGAATATGTATGCGTGCAAAGTTTCATCCATCTGCATTGAGTAAAAGGCAGTTAAATTAACGTTACAAGATTTGATTTTCCAAAGTGAAGCTAATAAAAAGCATTTAAAAAAATTGTGGCCCCCCCCTTGATTTTATCCTGGCTACGCCCATGAATTCGTGTATTTTTATCGGGAATATGTATGCCTGCAAAGTTTCATCCATTTGCTTTGAGTAAAAGGCTGTCAAAAAAGCATTTTACTAAAAAAAAAAATTTTGCCCCTCCTAGATTTTATCCTGGCTACGCCCATGTATTCGTGTATTGTCATCGGGAATATGTATGCCTGCAAAGTTTCATCCATTTGCATTGAGTATAAGGCGGTTAAATTAACGTTACAAGATTTGATTTTCCGAAGTGAAGCTAAAGAAAAGGTTTTAATTATGTGCTTCTTACTTAAATTACTTTTTGTCGTTTATGCAAAAAAATGTTATGGTGTGATTATTGCGTTTTGTTATGGACCTCCTCAAATATGTTCTTTGTTAGTTACAAGTTTTTTACCTCTTGTGTCCTCGAGCTTGACCAGAACAGAAATTAATGCCAATTGAGTACTTTTAGCATGGTGTTTATTACGATTATTTGTCTTCATTCCACAGTTCACCTCGCCTTTTATCAATTAAACATCAAATGTGTGCGAACAAAATTACAATAACTAAATTTTAAAAAATCTTCGGAATTCCTGATAAAATTACCCGGGAATTTTTTTCTGGCAACTCCCGTATGAAAAACCCTAATCAGGTGTTATGTCAGTGTTGGGTGGCATGGAAAACACAAAAATACACACATCAATGGAATGTACATTGATGCGATCAAAACCTTTGGCACACATCGAATTCATGAAATGTGTTACTAGAATATTGAACTTGAAGGGCTTCTTTTACTGTATGGACAAGTTGTTATCGAAGGGTATTTTGAATTATGGCTGATAAGTGTTTGACCTGGGGTTTTAGATAATTAAATTGAAAAATACTTGGCTTAAGTTGGGATCAAGTTAATTATTAGTAAAATTAAATACGTTAAAGTGGTTTAAATTCCTAAGTTCTCTATAATAATTCTCTTAAATAATATTGAAACTAAATCTTTGTCGTTTCTATCCTTCAAAAATGTACCTTACAACAATACTTTCGAGAAGTAATATTAATTTGAAATAAGATTATAAAATCAGAATAAAACAAAACAAGTTGTACGTTTTTAAATTTTGTTTTATAAAAAACAAAGAAATTACATACTAGTGATTTGGGATATACAGACATACATCAAATTGGGTCGAAAAATACAATTCACAATAATTTACAACAAAAGCAAGCTTTATTTTATATCAAATATTTTTCTCAAATCATCTAGATATTTTAAGCTAAAAATGTATACAACCTGGAGATCATTTTTCGCATTCGTGTTTGAATCGAAATGTTTCTTTTTGAGATTGCCATACTTGATCGAATACCAACTCTCGAAATTTCATTCGTAAGGTTAATAATTGGTTTTAACTTATTCATATGTTTTTTATTGTTGTAATGCTATGGAATGCCACTACGCTTATTTGATAAGCCAGAAAATTTTATTTGGTACGAAACCGTATTCGATCACGAATGCGAAGATTTGGCTCATAAACAAACATTAGTAATTAGAACATATTGGAATCTTGTCAAATCGACAGAAATATCATTTAAACGCATTGTTATTAAACTAAAGCTACGGTTACACCTAACGAATATTTAATGCCCAACAAACACATTACCACTATTTTTATAAAATATTATGAAAAGAATTTTGTATGAACATTTTTTTAATAAACCATATATAAATCTGTTTGATTTTTTAGAAATAAAGCGTATACTCTTTTCAAAAATGTGATAAATGTTGAGCCACATTGATTATTTCACACGAAAATTTTGACATTTATCAATGTTACCTAATATGCGAGTTTGTACAATTTGACGCTTTTATTCCTGCAAAGTATGCAACATTGTTTTGCGTATGTAAACAAACCCCACATGTATTTTACAAAAATAATTTTAATAAAAAAGAAAGTAAATATGGATAAAGAACTGTTACCGGTTGTGTTATTTTAATTTTTAGTTTTACTTAAAATTCCACGTGAAATAAGTGCAGCTTACATGATTTCGCAGTTGTAAAAAAATGTTGCCAGAAACATTTCGGAACTTTTCCACAAAATGAACATAGTACAACTCTATCAACATTATTTCATAGATATTCCGCACATGTTTTTTTTCATATGTGTTTTGACAGCATTTCACGTAAAATGTTGAACAGAGTACCAGGCTTAAGGTCGTAAATATTAAAACACATATTTATGTAAATAAAAAGTTACCCATAACTTTTTTTAAAATTTTTGTAAGTTGCTCTTGCATGAGGCCCGCTAATGTCATTGTACATATTTATTCTCTAAATCTACATATATAAAAATGAAACTGTCCATGTATGTAATTGCATCATTTAGAACGGCTGGAGCGATTTAGCTGATTTTTTTTCTATTCGATTCGAAATTTTCAGGAGATGGTTTTTAAAGAAAAATAAATTTAAAAATACCTGCTAAAATTCGGAAATTTTAAGTTTTTCATATATTGCCTCCTTTTCACTTCTCATTTTTTCTTATAAGAGAAATGAAACGGTCCATGTATGTAATCGCACCGAAAAAATAAATTTAAAAATTCCTGCTAAAATTCGAAAATTTTTAGTTCTTAATGTGTTATTTTAATTTTTTATTTCTTATTAAATAATCTGTTCATATTTGTTAATTGTTGCTAAAAATTCCACGTGAAACTCTATCAACATTATTTCATAGATATTCCGCACACATTTTTTTCAAATGCGTTTTGACAGCATTTCACGTGAAATGCTGAACAGTAGAAACTCAAAGAACTCTTCTTCTATTTTACATTTTTAATGTGAAAATATCGAACTTCTGATAATAAATAAATTTTTATAAATATGCATTTGAATAAAAGGATATATACCGAACTATTATTAATTTTAAATCCTTACATTTAATCGATGATCTCTTTTTAAAAAGTTTTGCATAGATTTTATGAAATTAAAAACACTGTCTGCTTTTCACTTCCTAATTTTTAGTATGAGAAAATTCAAAGCGAAACTCGAAGAACTAAAATTTTTGACACTTTTCATTAGTAAATAGTAGGGTATTCATTTAATCGGGCTTTTGCTTTAATCGGTTAATCGCTCGATTAATTAACCGAGGTTTTCGTTTAATCGGTTAATTTAGTTTTTGATCGGTTAACCGATTAATAAAGTTTTTTTTAATAAATAAGGTAATTTCAAATATTATAAATGCATCAATTATTTATTATTTGAAGTTTATAAGTAAAAAAAAAAAACAAGAATAACAGTTCTTGATCTAAAACGAGCAAACAAACAAAAATAACTCACATATATGTGTTATGTATTTTTAAATTAAAACATTATCAGGGGTGTTCTGGAAATCGAAAACGTAAAACGCAAGAATTTTAAACGTGATTTTTAATAAGATTTCTGTACTAAAAGAATTTTATTGACATATATACAAATATTTCCCTAGTAAACAATATTTTATAACAAAAATTATAAAAATTTGATTGAAAGTGTATAACAAACAACTTTCAAAGAACACCCCTCAATAAGTACATATTTATTAAAAAATAGACTGTGAATCATTTTATTAGTTATTCAATAGTTTAAGGAGATCTGATAAAATAATTTTTTGGAAAAAAATTTTGGTTGGTGTTGAAGGAATCAGAAGGTGGGTGTTGAAGGAATCAGAGGAATCAGAAGGAGCCCATTATACAGAATATCTAATTTCTCAGTCCTTTTCCTGGATTTCTCTAAACATATAAAATCTTCCATTATGCCATTAAATTTAATTTTTTAACACTTCTAATTGTTTCGGTTAATTCTGTTAAAAGATTGTTTATGTTACTACCGAGAGTTTATTCTGTTTTTGTACTGTATTTTAAGAATGTATTGCTAGAAGAAAATATATGGTATAAAAAATATTTTCTAAGCGTGTATATGAGACGAAATTATTTATTAAAACACAAAATATATAAATAAATAAATAAATAAATATAATAAAATTTGTTATAATTTTACAAAAAATTAAAAATTATGTAACATCGGTTAATCGGTTAATCGACTGAAATTAACCGGTTTAATCGTTAATCGAAAATAGACTATTTTAAATTAACCGATCAGTTAATCGGGTAGAAATTAATCGGTTAACCGAATGAATACCCTAGTAAATAGCTTCGGCGCGAGGCCGAGGCGCTCAGCTAGTATTTATGTAAATATAAAAATTGCCTTGCAAAATTTGATGACTCTTGTCAAGATTTTTGTAGACTGTAGCTGTTGTAGTTACACAGGAAAAGCCACGCCTACAATCAGTGAGCCGCCCATTTTTACCTTACATATTTATATTGATATTAAAGTAACTCGTACAAAATTTGATGGCTCTAGTTCACAGAATTACTTCATATAGGAAGTGCCATGACCACTATTGGTAGTCCGTTCATTTTTGTCCAAAATATTTATATTGATACTAAAGTTAGTCCTACAAAAATTCGGAATTCTAGCTGTTATAGTTTTCGAAATATACATACATATATACACATTGTGGTATTTAATTTATAAGGGAAGTGCCGCACCCACTGTTATTAGCGCTGTATTAGTTTCCGAGATAAAAAATGTTTAATACTTATTTTTCCATTGGGCGTGGCACCTCGCCTACTTGCAGTTCCAAACAAAATATAGTCTATGTTTTCTTCCAGACATACAGGAAGACGCTGTGAAAATTTCAATAAAATCGGTCCAGTCGCTTAGCCGTCTATAGCCTTAAAACAAACATACGTACATACTTACATACAAACACACATTAATTTTTATATATAGAAGTATTCATCCACATTAGTTAAGAGGGTAATTTCGGTTTGGCATCTAGACCCACTTAGTATACCGATCGACTTAGAATCCCTTTTTGAGTCGTTCTAATGATGTCCGTTCGACCGGCTGGCTGGTTGTTTTTCATGTAAACTTTGTGCGCAAAGTACATGTCGCCAGTTCAAAGATAATACGTTTTAATAATTTAAAGACAGTCTACTGAAAGTGTTGATAAAACATAGGTTATTTCATAAAGCACCACGCAAACTAATTTCCGGAAAAGAGTCTTTGTGACCATAAATTTTACTAATTTTTAGGTATTAAGTTAAATTTGATCCGAAAATTTCTAATTGCAACGTGAACTTTTTCAAATCGGTCCATAAAATAGGTTCCATACAAATACAACTCAAGAAAATAGCTTTAAATGCCGCATTGAAAAAAAAAAAATTGGCGCCGATAACTTTTATAATAGCTGCTATGTTATGGTAAACATTTGAACTGATAGCTGTAGAACTGAACATAGGCGCGTGTAATCGATGAACATGATATAGACTATTTTTAGAAGTAATACCTTCTAATGGTGAGAGTGTGTGCAGTAGAATTATATTTAATAAAGTATAAACAAGAATTAATACCCATTATAATTTTTTTTTTCGAAATTGCAAAAAAGTTTACGTTTTTTCTTAAATACATTTGTGAGAAGGAAAGCGTTCTTTCGACATTGTGAAATTGTCAGTAAAAATGCGCCACTTTTGATTATAAAGTTACAGTTTTACATAAGTGGCTGAAAGAGTTTAAAACAAAAGAAGTTTTGTACATCTGTATATAGAAATTGTTTTGGCCAAATCCTGTCGACTTAACTCATCTCATAAAACTCATTAAAACTTAAAACTTAATTTTCTTAAAAATTTGCTAATGCATTTATGAATTGTCTTAAAAGCTAAATGTCAGAAGTATGAAGAACCTTCTATAACGTATTCCCCTGTCTTTCCTGTGAAATGATATTTCTATTCCTCAATTTTCCCATAAACCTTAATTAAGTTGAATTTAATCTGACTTCATTTTTTGTTGTTGTCTAATTTAATTTTACAACAGACACTCGTTTATCTTGTTTAAAACACATTTAATTTTATTTTCATTTTATTTAATTTTTTTTTTCTTTTCTTTTCTTTCGAAAAATTTTATTTACCTCAAATACATTAAGATTTATGTAATTGTCTTTACGTATTTTATTTTCTTCCTTTTCATTTTCATTGTTGTCTGTGTATGTGTGTGCGTATGTTTTATTGTAATATTTTTTTACGTTGTTGTTGTTGTCATTTTTGCTTTTATTATCCTTAGCACGTAATTTAAAAATGAAACATATGTGTGTTATTATGCTCCTTTATAAAGCCAATTTCACAATTTGCATTTTATTTCTTAAAAAATTCATTTAGACAAATTTAAGAAAAAAATTTTAATTTCATGAAGGAGTTTACTAAATATTTTATATTTACAATGTAATGGGTAGTAGAAAAATTGATTTCCTAAGTAAAAATTCCAAGTTTTTTGGGAAGTACGTTTGTTGTGGCGGCCCTTTGTTCCTACTAGGAACCACAGGACATAATTTATATATGTATATATAATATATGTTTGTTGTAGATGTTATGGTCCAATGACGTTACTCGGTTTTGATTAATCAAATTTCCACTAAGAAGACCTGATAGATGTTGCCAATCATTGTTGCAAAACATTTTGACAGTGTAGGTCACATATCTAGTTTATCCTTTTATTGAACTCCAAGCATAACTTCATATCACATTATAAAAGCAGCATTGCCGAAAGGTAAAACTTTATTATCAATGTAAATGTCTGTTAGTAAAAGTTAACAATAAGAGCTTCGAGTCCATTTTGTGGCTGATGCGAATGTTGAGCAAGTTGGAACGAAGGGTTGACTTAAAATCAATTCGTTTAAAGAACAAAGAATTTCTAAAAAGCATCTCTCCCTGCTCTGTGTTTAATTGTGCAGAAGAAACTTAAAAAACGTTATTAAACCACCAACTATCATTTTTTTGTTTTTTTTCTTGATTGGAATCTGTCAAACTGTATGTAAGATGTCCAGTTTTTACTGACGGGTAAAGGATGGGTGTAGTCACGCCATCAGGTGTCTTTATTGTAGATAAGAACCCTACAAGAAGACTACAGGTCATTTTACTAGTTATATGACCGGTAGTGTTGACCAATATATTAGTTAAAGTTTCTATTAGTTTATTAAGAGCAAAATGAAAAAACTAACCGAAACTCTTGTGTACATGTGATTTTGCCTCTCTTTCTAACTAATGAATTCCACTCGACTACGGAACCTATATCTGCACTGCTTATTCTGCTGCTTTTGATTAGTCAATGATAACCAAAATAGTGGTTAATGCTAACTAGTTAGTCATAACGTAAATATTGGTTAGTACTTACTAGTTATTTTTAACGTAAAAATTGGTTAGTACTAACCTTTATAAAAAATACTTTTTTTTTTATTTTCATTTTAATTTTTTTATTAAAAAAATTATAATGAAATTTCATTAATACATGACAGTCAGGAAATTAGATTTAAGTAAAGTAAATACCACGTACCATTATTTCTGTGGCTGCTCTTTAACGTTCCACTTCTTGCATGAGTCTGGAAATGTAGGTAAACATACGTGTTTCCAATCAATTAATCGTAGATCTTACAATGTCATTTTATTTTGTTGACAATTTGTGGCAAGAAATTATATATGTACATCAGGATTTTTAATAATTCTTTTTGTTCCTTTATTTTCATCACCAAATCTTAAATGATTATCCTGGCCAAGGCCACCAGCCGAATGACCGCTACCTGTTGAACAAGCACTCCTTTCAAAACGACCTTTTCGCACATGACCTCTGTTGTTTCCTGATAATCCAGCACCATGTCCTCTGAAGCCGCCATCAATACGCCCTCCTTTACCATTAGCATTCATTATAATGCAGTGATTAGATATGTGTATGGTTTAAGAAGATTTGATCATATCACACCATATGCAAGTGACTTATATGGAGTAACTTTTATTAACTTATTGAAAATAAGAACATTGACTCTGTTGCACAAAATTATTAATAAACGTATACCTATGTATCTCTATAGAAGACTCTCGTTTACCCGTTCACAAAGATCTAATGATTTGATGCATGTCAGATACCGAACTTTACAGTCATCGTGGCAATTTTATACCCACTCAATTCGTCTTTGGAACTTATTACCCCCAAGTATTCAATTTACTAGTAATCCAATGCATTTTAAAAGGGCTTTATATAACTTTTTTCATTAATAAATATACATATACAAATATATATAATTGTGTTCTTTCATTTTTGCTATTTCTACTATTTATATATTCTTTTTTATGTAATAATCAATTATGTATGTATGTAATTTAAAATTTTTGTTAAAATTTTGTTAAATATAGTTTTTCAAATTATCATTAACCTTTTCTAATCCTGTACTGTAATTATAATACTTAATGTCTTGTTGCACGGGATAACAATATGATAAATAAATAAATAAATAAATTCTGATTACAGCTTTCTGCCGGTGTCACTTTTTTGTAGTATTTTTTTATCTCACTACTTTAGTTACAAATTATAAATTTAATTGTTTTTTTTCTGCAATACCAATCGCAAATATTAAATTTAAGAAATTCACAAATTTTTTTTTTTTTTTTTATATTTAATATTGGCATTATTTGAGAAATGTTTGTTGTACCATTCTAACATATATGTAAGAGTGAAACAACTAATCTAAAATTGTTGCAAGTGTGTTAGTAATTTTTTTTAGTTTTGGTTATGCATTTCTTGTAGGGAAGAATATAGACTTTCAGCGGTGTTGCAAAACTTGGTGACCAAAAATGGCTAAATTTACGGAAAACAAGTAAGAGTGCTACATTCGGCTATGCCGAATCTTATATACCCTTCGCCATTTAGCGAGCAGAATACAGAGAAACTACACAAAAACAAAATAATTTTTACATATACATACATACATATTTACAATACTAAAAACTTCATTATAATTTAAATTTAAAAAGGCGAAAACTGGTAAATATTTTTTTAAAATCGTTTTTGAACATAAAAATTAAAAAAAAAATTAGTTTTATTTTGATTATAACTCAGCCATTTTTTAGCCGATTTGACAGATTTATATACCGACGTGTTTAAGAAGAAATTTGCCAGTTAGTTGGGTTATAAATCTTGGACTCGGGAAGATCTATGGTTCCCGAAAGTGGGTATTTAAAAAAAAAATTATTATTTTGGTCAAAACTTTTTCGTATCTGAACCGATTTTTCCGAGTTTTTCAGAAAATATTTTTTACTAAAGATTTCCGATCTTTTGATATACAAGGTATAAACTTAGGTCATATAACAGTCCAAAAAATCAGGTTTTTATAAAATTTTTGATATTTTTTGTACGGGAGGTAAACGCCCACTTCTCCGATCCCGCGCACATTTTGTGGGATGCTGTGTATTGATAACCTTAATGTGTGTACCTAATTTGAAATTTTGGCTCTTGGCGTTTTCAAGATATACAAAAAAAAAGTAATAACAATACAACAACAAGGGATTTTTGGAAAAAATTAGAGGTAGTCGTGGTTTTTTGCTCATATCTCAGCCATTTTTGGACCGATCTAGCTGAATTTCAATAGCAAGAAATGGTGGACTATATGTGACATAAATGTAAAACAATCTGGAGTCTCCGGAAAACACATATCAAACGTAAGATGGACGGACGGACAGACGGACATGGTTAAATCAAGTTCTCTCCTCATAAGGACCCAGAATATATATACTTTATAGGGTCTTAGATCAATATTGTAGAAATTACAAACGGAATGACAAACTTGTATATACCCTTTTCCACCTGAGGTGTAGGGTATAAAAATGGCTAAAAATGGGCTAAAAAATGGCTTAAAGCTTTTTTAAATAAAAACAAATTAAAATTTAATAACAAAACAGAAATAATTCATTTAAAGTTGTTTACGATGAAGTTGTAAGTTAAGATTACATTGTTGAATAAGAATAAACGTAAATTAATATTTTGATAGATATTTAAAAAATTAAATCATCGATAAATTCGATGTCGTTATTGTTCATCTCAAAGGAATCACTCGTTTTATATTACATCCAGAGTCAATCGGTATACTTAAAGGTGGGCTTAGGACCAATATTTTAAGGTGTTACAAACGTCAGCACAAACGCATGGTTTATATTTTATTGTTATGTTAAAAATATTTACCTAACTGATAAAATCGAATAAACGGTTGCTAAAAGTAACCTATTTCTCAAATTACTTTTAACGATGTGTGCTTGGCTAAATACCCTCTCTACTTCAGCATTAGACCATGGAAGTGAGAGCAACTTTTTAGGCAATTCTGAAATTTCTAAAAAAAATTTGTTGCCGTCTGCATCTCTTTATTGAAATCCTTGCAACTAGAAAGAAACACCGACGTTTGTGTTGATCCATTTTATAAATTTAATATTGGAATAGTTTTCCTTTTTTTTGAAAGATTTTTCATAATCATAGTTTATAGCGATTTTGAACATTGTAAAAGTTGTGATTTAATTTAAAGGCGTTTTAATTGTTAAAAATGTTTATTTAACTTTTTAAATTTTTATAATAAAATGAAAATTATTCATTTAAAAGAAAAACGAAAAAAAAAAATTTTATGGCTAAACAAGTTGAAAAATGGCCAATGGCTAAACTCATTTTTAAATGACTAACAGGGTGAAAAATGGCTAACTCTAGCCACTAAATGGCTAAATTGGCAACACTGACTTTCAGGTAAACATAGTGAAGTTTAGGTTTGGTTTGGTAGAAAGGCCGGTGCGAACGAAGTAACCTACACACCCTCACCCAGAAGCCAATATGATCCATTGTGACGCCGTAATTTTTGATAGGATACTGATTAAAAAAAAAAATGGGAGAATAAAGAGTGATAACCCAAGAATAGAAAAAAGAAGTGGAAGATAGACAATAGAACAAGACAAGATAAAACAACCCTATTAAACAGAAATCTACCCTAAATGTAACCAGTCTCCTGTTACGCAGCCAGCACATTCCCATTACGAATCCCGTAAGATTCTCGGGCCCAAAACCCAATTCACAGTGAAATATAGTTGGGGAATTCACAAGGTGTTATAAAATCATATGTCTTAAAATAATAACATGAACAAATTCAGTGTGCTTTTTTGAATTTAAAACAAATATACAAAATAATTATTTACCAAAATAAAAAAAAAATATTTTTTTATTCTAATCCATGAATTAATAAATTAAATTAGACTTTACCTGATTTTACCATTTTTCAGACGCAAATCAGAAATAAATTTTATTTAGTTTGTTTACCAAACAGCAGATTCCTAAGCTGATCTAGTTTGACGCCGCAAGTGATTTGTTTAAAAAATTTCTAGCCGCAGGTAAAATTCGGATGTTAGCCGGATAAAATTTTACAATCAACGGCTTACAAAAACTAATTCGGCTCAGCTCAGCCTTTCAGCGCAGGTCTTTTCGGATTAATTACGACAGCACAATTAACATAGCAAACAAAGTTCTATTTACCTAAGACTCTTTTTGTTTACAAAGCAACAACAATATTTTTAAGCCATTGTAAAATGTTAGAACATTATGACAATATAACATGATAGCACACCTTGTGAATACCCCAAGTGTATATCAGGCAGAAATTCTTACAGTTCTTTAGGCGACAGAATTGCTGGCTGAGAACATTAAAAAGGATAGCTTTATACACTGATAGAAAGGTGGCTCCTTAATCTCTAAAGCGGTACATTGTTAATGCGAAGCAAGTTCAGGATTGAAAAAGAGGTCTTGATGACTACTAGTTCACACTTTGCTGAGTTACTTGTAGTGCTTATCGGCCTTCGAGTAACATTGATATACATTAGCTCTTGATTAACCAAACCTATTTTCTGGAAAAGCTTGATTCTTTACTTGCAATAGGTCCGTTTCTAAATTTATTGGTGTAGAATTTTACACATTACAGAAATAATAAGAATTTTATGTTGCTTCTAAGCTTAAATTTGTTGTGGGGTAACGGAAGAAGTATTTGCTCCAAGCCCATAATTTTATTGTGTGCAGAATTAAAGATTAAATAATTCTGAGGGTTGTGAGATACACAAGTGCAAAAAGACAAACAATTTGTACCTTAAAAGTGTACCTAAAAATATGTATACGTACATCTATGTGTAAATATTATTCATATACATAATGTTTTATTAACACATACCCATGTATAAATATTTATGCGAATATACGAGCATATGTAAATAGATGTGTAGATGAAAGCGTGCAGGTTTTTACATTTAATTCGTATCTTCTTCTTATTCTTCTTACTTTTATTTAACATGGCCTTAATGCCAGCTTTTTATATTATTTTGCACTCTAGATTTTGTTTTACAAATTTTTTTCATGTAATGTCTATTTGTTTAGATACAAGTGAAATAAAATGTGTGCCAGCATTACGAGCGTAAAAAGTCACGCCACTAAAATGTATAAACTTTTCTAATTGTTTTTTAAATAAAGGAATGACAAAATTAAATTTTTTACAAAACACGAGTATGTATTGTATAAAATTAAATGGGGTTTTGTAGAAGAATATAAAGGTATAAAAGTTTTATTTAAAGGTGGCACACATTTATTTTTGTCGCTTAGCTAATTTTTCTAACACTTAAAAAGAGACGGTAAAAAGTTAAGCTTAAACTGAAAAGTTAAACTCTGCCTCCATGTATCATTCATCATGATAAATATACTTAATAAAACCATGATTATAATATGCTTAAGTGGATCAAGTTAAATATAAAAGTTACCAGGGAAAATATTGAAAGGACCGCAAGTGGTAGTGCTCTATACCCATTATTAAAGATTAGTTTCTAATGATATTCAGCCTTCAGAAATAGTCCTTCTAGAAGGTATAATTTTTTTTAAATACCTTCCAAAATATTCTTTACATATTCGCTACTCCCTTCTTTAGGAAGGGAGAAACGAATTTGTTCCGTTTTAAGATTTTTTGTTTAAAGTGACATTCGTTACTCTCTTTTTTGATAAGGGAGAGAAGTTGTTTTATTTTTATAATTTTTTTGGTCTAGTTACTCTTACGAAAACGAATATATTGCGCATTAGCTGTTCTGTTTTCCTTACCAAGCTTATGTCGAGCCCTTACCGCAAAAAAGCTTAAGCGACAGAAACGCAATTTTACAGGTGAAGGTTTTTTTATGATAGTTTATAAAAAGTTTATTTGAAGGTTGGCGCATAAGATGAAATTGTTTTTGCTATAAAATCGTAACGGTACCTTATGTGACCATGATATTTTGGGGGATGATTCAAGTGTTGTTAATACATTCATTTAAAAAAAAAAAAAAAAAAACCAAAATTGAAAACTATGTCGTTTAAGCTATTTTTGCGATAAGGGCTCAATGTTTAAATAGGTACTCTTACGTAAACGTGACGTTGCGGATGAACTTAATATAGTTAAAAACTTTTTTTCATTAAGCGCATTTTAACATGTTTTCTTATGTTCAGTAACTACCAACTATTGAGGTCGATTGCAACATTCTTTATATTCCCTTTTAAAAGTCCTTCTTCTGGAAGCCTTTTAGAATTCCTGTAAGATGTAGGGAGTATGGAAGGGCTTGCTCCCAATGAAGACCTGTGTAAGAAATAAAAAAAAGTACGGAAAACGACAAGGAGTGCTTGTGTCGCTGAATTATTCCTTCTAGTAGGCCTCTTTACTCATTCCTTTTACCGCTGGGCTATTTGGATACAAAAAATTAGTTTTTTTCTTGTTTTGGTTTAATGTTTTTTTATTGTGTGATATTGGGACCGAGTCTTTTAATAACCGCATTACAAGTATTCTATCGATGAATACAATTTTAAGTTATTTGCTTAAACTTTTGTTTTGGTGGCAGGTTGTGTGAATTTGTTATAGGATATTTCCTAATGTTACACTCACAATTTTATTACAGTAACGGACTGTAGTTTATTTAAGAAGTATTCCAAGCAAATTTATTTTTAACTGATTCTAACAGTTATTCAAAAAACTAAGTGCATATTAATACGGATTTTCAGTTGCAGTTAATATTGTCCGTTGTTTAAGTTAAATTCTTCTTTATGTAAAATTAAATAAAAATGTAATTTAAAGTAACGAAAAGTTCATTTAACTTTTACTGTCAAAAATTCAACCACGAATTCCGTAAAAACAAATGAATATTCAGTTATTTTATATAAATTAACTATCAAAAAATTAACTGAATATTTATTCCGTAAAAACAAATGAACATTCAGTTATTTTATATAATTTAACTACCAAAAATAAATTTTGACTTATTTATAAAAAACGATTTACTTGTTTTGTGTAAAACTATTCAGTGTTTCTATTTGTTAAAATAATTTAGTTAAATATGTACATTAAAGCGGGTCGATTTTTTTTTAAATTCGTATAGCAAAAACGTTATCTACATAAAATTCTAAGAATCGGCAGGGTTGTTAGATGTGACGATTTTTCGTCATTTTGACGATTTTTTTGAGAAAATACAGTAAAATGACGATTGATGATTTTTTTTACTAAAAGTGAAAGTGTTATGACACTTAGGGCCATTATTACAACTTACAAATAGTTATTTTTAGGATGCTATCTGACAGATAAATAGTTTTTGGTTATTACAAGTTAACATTAACCAAAAAAGTGACTGATAAGCTAACATCAGGTTTGTCCTCATGGTAACTTTACAAGTGAGCTTTAAGAACTTGAAGATGCCATATTTTCTGCTGAAGATATGGTAACTTCAATGATACACAGAAAAAATTATTTTTCCAATTCAAACAAAAAATTTGTAGAATCAAAACATTTTTTGTCTGAAATCGGTCCTACAAACAAATTCGCATATTCAAACAATTTATTTCCATTTCGTTTATTGAAAAAAAACTGATTTTTTCAAACAAATAATTTAACTGAATCAAACAAATAGTTTACTGAAAATCATATAAATTTCAAACAAATAATTTTGCTGAATCAAACAAAAAAGTTTTTGCACAAGCAATGACGCGCACACAAGCAAGCACTGTAGAAGTAGATGAAGGCAGAGCAGAGCGGCGCCGGCTGGCTTTGAGACACATTTTTTTGTTGGAATAATTTTTGCACCAAGTCTTGTTTGTTCACACAATGTTTTTCTTCTTCAATCACTGTTCAGTATCCTTTCCTTGGCAGCAGACCGACTCGGCATGTTTTTCGTCATCATTTTATTTCTTTTATTTTATGTAGGTATTTAACTAAACATTTTTGAAAAATTGAATACGGGATTTTGTTTTTCATTCTTTTTTACCAACTTTGAAACCAACAAAAAATTTATTTTGTTTCTTCTAATGTTGTTGTTGTTTAAAAAGAGTGAAACGTTTATTACCTATTATTGTTTTTGTTGTTTTTTACTACAAACCTCGCCACAATATTTTATCATCTTTCTTATAGTTGTACCTTTTCAAAGCGTCCAAAAATAGACTATGTGTTCTTTTTTTGTTGTTCTTATATGTCACATAAAGAAGTGTTGCTTACGGTCAAATAAAAAAATGCAAAAACACGACAACAATAAAGAGCGTTAAATATTTCATACAAAATTATGAAAACTAGAAGCCAATAACGCGTTTATTATATTTTTGAATAGTTGTCAACATTTCTGTTGGCTAAAATAAAAATCAAACAAAAATATTAATTGAATCAGTAAAAAAATTTGTAGAAATTAAAAAAAATTTCAAACAAGCGTTTGTTTGAAAATAATTCAGCAATAATTTTTTCTGTGTAGTCTTAAATTACTCAACTTTTTCAAACACAATTTAACACAAAAAACAAAACAATTTACGATTAAAACCAAAAGTAAAGCTTTTAATTAATAAATAAAACAAAACTAAGTCGTTGCCACTACGTATTTTAAACAACCAAAAGTAGTCGGTATATACTGCAATGTTGCCACAGTATATAAATTACATTTTTTATTTTATCGGACAGCTGTAATAATGGAAAAAACTTATTGGTCACTTTATCGTTCAAGATAGCTATTGTTCACGTTAACTATCAGCAACTTTATCATTAGGTTGTAATAATGGCCCTTACAAGAAATATTAACAATTATATTGGGAACAGTCCAAAACTTGAAAATTAATTTTTCGAAATACAAAAATTATTGGAAATTAAACAAAAAAAAAAAAAAAATTTCTACCCCATCACAAACCAGGTGGCTTTCATCAGAAGCATTTGTAATTCGAATTTTTTACTATATGAATGCCATCGATACTGCCAAAAACATACACTAGAGCCCCGATTTGCGTCGGTCCGCTTTTTAGAAATTGGTTAAAACCGCTTTGCGTTTTTATGATTTCGATTTGCGTCGTTACATACGCTTGGATTTTTTTTACTGAAGTCATAAAAGGCGAATTTATTTCGATTTTATTCTGTTAGGTAAGTTTTTCTAAGTATGGTTGCATGTTAGGATGTAAGAAGTTAGTTCTTAATAAGAAGTTGTATAGAAAAATGAGTGCAAAGAGGAGAAAATGCATTAGTTTGGAACTAAAATTGGACGTAATTAAACGTATCAAGTCGGGTGAAAAGGCTGTTGATATAGACATACTAAACATTCCTTTGTCTCTTACGGAATATTCAGTTAGTTTTTTGATAGTTAATTTTTATATAATAACTGAAAATTCATTTGTTTTTACGGAACATGGAGTTGAATTTTTGACAGTAAAAATTAAATAAACAATTTGTTAAAAATAAATGAAAAATAAGTAGAACGGTTTTTAAATGAATTTTCATTTATTTTATATTACAATTTCAGTTAATTTTACGTACGGAATATTGTGAGTGTAATATTTGCCTAATAGTCGAAATTCGGCCATTAATTTTTATGTAAATATGAAGAAAACATAGTACATTTATTCCTTCTAAGTAAATCGATTTGGCGAGGAGCTAAGCGCCGAACACTGGCACCAAAAGCCATTTTTTCGCGTATAAATTCATAACTTCTTAAGCCCTTATGGCACTACATTTTTAATGCATTGTTCAAGTTTTGGTGAACAGTACAAATATAATGTAATACAAAAATTTACCAAGTGCAAAGAGTTAAGCTGTATTAAGATAAATGGCAAACTGTTTTACCAAAGTTATCGATAAAAAATTAAGTTATGTCAAAAAAAATGTAAAATTGTTTAACTTAAAATTGACATTTCAAGCTTGAAATATTAAAAGTGTTGCTGAATCAGCGGTTTATGGGCAAATTCAGCTATTTACCGCTTTTTGTTTTTAGGTTTCTCATAAACAAAAAGTTGGCAACATTTAATAAAATAAACAAAACAGGGATGGCTAAGTTGTTTCAATTGTACTTTTTTGTTGATACTTTTTAAACAAAGATTTATAATACCTTTTTGTGGTGTTTTTTATGAACATAAATAAAATTAATTTCAACTAAAAAAATCTTTTAGTACAATTAGGGTAAAAAAGTACAATTTTTAAAGGTTGTTGGTACAATTTTAAAAATTCTCCACGCCATCCCTGAAACAAAACTATAACAAGAGAAAAAAAAAACTAAAAAACTTTGTTTACATTTTTTATAGTTTGCTCTTTCTAACATTTACTGTTTCTTTCTATCAATTCTATATCAATTAATGAATAAAAAATGTAGTGTCATAAGGGCTTTAGCTACTATAGTGAGGAACACTAAATTAAATGAAGGTAACTTTTAGAACAAACTTTAAATTCCAACAAAATTATGGTGGATTAAGAGGTGGGATACGGGTACTCCCCATACAAAAAATTTATATTGTTCTTATATCTGAAGAAATACGATAGTGCGGCCAAGCATTGTACCAGTAAAGACATTTTGTTTACGCTAAATTCAATGGTTCTAGAAATTTCTGGAAGTTAGCGCTCGTATTCGCGATTAAATATTTCAATACTAATAATAATACTTTTGCTATCATTGTGCAATTTAAATCAATCCAAGTAATCTTAATGTTCATTAATATTAAGGGTTAAATAAGATCGCTTCCTAAATAGTATTGATATATTGTAAATCTTTCAACTCCATATATATATTATCTATATATAAATCGGCAAAGGCAAAACACTTAAGAACACTTTCCTCCTCTGTAGGACAACCGTTTTGAAAAAAACAAATATAAACCATTTGAAAGGTTTTTACTTACAGAAGTGCAGAATATATATTTTATTAAAATCTTTTCAATATTTTCAGAGTTATAAGCGTTCAAATTTGCTACTAACAAATATGCAGAGCACATACATATATACAAAATTTGTTTTTTTAATTATCAAATAATAAAAAAATAGGGTGGTCGATTATTCGAAATTATTTGAAAACTGGTTTTTGAATATTTCGACAATATAAATACGTGAAATTAAATTTCTTTCTTATAATTTTCCGTGATGCATGTGATAGTTTTTAAATTTTTTATAATATTGAACTAAGAAACATAAAAAAAACCTATTAGATGTTGTTTTTCATTTGGTACTTTTTGAATTTTTGTTAACATGGTCCTGAGTGAATAAGAATATGTAGGGGGAGGTTTTTGGTACTTTTTTGTTTAACATCTGGTACTTTAGTTAATAAAAATTAAAAATTATGGTCGAATTTTGACCATTAGGTGAACACTAGTATAATTAATTATGTAACATAAATAAATTTTGTAAATAAAAACTTTCAAAATATATTGACTTAAAACATTCATACTGATAAAATCCAAATTGGTCTATAGTTAACATATAGACTAACACGATTATAAAATTACAACTTGTTCTTATTTTAAATAAATCTTTCCGTAAAAGCTATTACATTAAACAATTAAATGTTTATTTAAACTTTATCAATAAATTTGAATTCAAAAAGTATCTAAATAAATTTCAACATTTGCCACTTTTAAATATACATAAATGTTAACTTAACAAAAGTATATTCCAAAAAAAAAAAAGCATAAATAAATTAATGCAAATACAAACTAAAACTTAAAATATTCCGAAATTTTTAACGCATTTTTTATGGTTTGTTTTGTTTTGATTTTCTACGGTTCGTTTTACTTGAATAGTTTAAAATGTGGAGCATGACTGGGGACCAGACAAACCAGAAAAAGAAACAATTTTTATTTCGCATATTTAGACAAACACATGCACAATATTTGTATTTTTATTTACTTAAAGTTGATCATAGAATTTTCTCACCTGGCTAAAACGCAACAACTTTAAAAATTGTTGGCATTTTGCCAAAATTTCAAAAAAAAAGCAACAGTAAATATTGTATAGAATTAAAGGGAGAAAAGTTTATATATTTTTTTGGTAAACTAAATATGAATGACTTTTTTTATAGACAACAATTGCACACACTTTAAGTAAAATAGAAACAATACAAATAAACATATATTTTTTTAAAGCAGAATTTCCCAATGGTTGGTGGTTTTGGTGTCGAGTTTTTAAAGATTTCAGAATAAATAAAGAAGAAAAAGCAACTCGATTAGAAGGTCGTCTTTTTATATTTCATTTGGTGTGAATTTTTTTCAATATTTATCTAAGACCCCACAAAGTGTATATATTCTGGGTCCTTGAATAATTCTTAAGCGATTAAGCCATGTACGTCCATCAGTCTGTTTGTCCGTCTGTTGAAAACTCGCTTACTTTCGAACAATTCAAAAGAAAAGAACAATATTGGTATCAAATTGCTACTAGTTATCCTAAGCAGGGGTTGGGTTTGAAATCCAGCCAAATCGGTTAGTAGCTAAGCAAATACCTTAAAGAAGTGCAGTTGCTGAAAATAATAAGTCTCGCAGACCACGTGAGGTGAATTTTAAATACATAAAAGGAGTAAAGGCAATTTTTTTTACTGTACTTAATGGTTTTAAAAGAAACAAGTAGCGACTGGAGTGTATTTCTTTGAATTCTTTTACTCTCACGACAATAGTCAAATTCATAGCATTTGCCATTGTGGTTGTACACAAACCGTCGTGCGGGAGTTTATGTGCTCTATCCGCCATTTTACACATTTCGAGTTAATTATGCCACTTTAGGTTTTCGACCCCAAATTTTTCAAATATGTAATCCGTTTTCGGCTTTCTCATTAATTTTATCTCAGAAACTAGATGAGAAAGCCGAAAACGGATTACATATTTGAAAAATTTGGGGTCGAAAACCTAAAGTGGCATAATTAACTCGAAATGTGTAGTAAAATGGCGGATAGAGCACATAAACTCCCGCACGACGAAACGTTTTGCACGCACATTTGATTTTTTTTGGTGCATTTGATTTTCAAATACATTTATGCAGGCCTTCAACATATATAGTTATTGAAATATCTCAGTGAAAACTGATGCAGTTTTTTTATTTAATTTTTTGGAATGCATTGTTCGATAAAATTCAGTGGTGCTCTCATTAATTCACTGACGCTATACTTAACTCTGGTATAGAAAAAAAATCGGACAGCCGTACCTAAACAAGACCGGAAAGTGGAACGTTTTCTTCCACTAAGCTGTTAACTTGTTTTTTTAAAAAAATCCACATAATTGAAATAAAAAATGGAGATAAAACCGTTAGATTAACAAAAAAAAAAAAAAAAATAGCTAAGTTGCCATTATTTATTTACATTAGCGGCCAAACACCTCACTATTAATGCCCAACCATAATATGCATAGCCTTGCTTAGCCTAGTGTCAAACATTAACAAAAAGACTCTCAAATGTATTTAAAAAAACAAAATCAACAAAGATTTAATTCCGTACGGAATGGAATGTGCGATTCGTTTCGCATTCTGCTTAAGCAAATGACAGTTTCATAAAATTTAACAAAAAGTTTCCTTAAGTTCAATATGGTTTGCCTCATATGATTTACATGTAATCAAAATCGGATTTTCCAATTGCAAAGCGTTGACGCCGCTCTATTTAGGGATGCTTCCAGTGCTGTAACAACAAAAACAATTTTTACAACCAAAATTTTTGAAAAAGTTACCAAATGTAAAAAAATATAAACAAATTTAAAATGCTTTTTATTAATTGAGAAAATCATTAAAATCATTGTAATACATTGTATGTAACACAAAGTTTATTTGCAATTTATAGTAAAACAATAATAATAAATCAAGAAAACAAAACAAGAAATATAATTATTTTACATATTAAAGATATAACGTGAAACTTAATTAAAAGTTTTTATTTATTTGAGACTTTTTTCGTAAAAAATTTTTTTTTATTTTTTGGCGCCCTATGCTCCAGTGGGAGTTACAGGAATATATAAAACAAAAAATAGAATATTTTTTAATATGCCAGTTATAAATAACAAAAATGGATAAAAGTTTTCCGCTTTTTAGCTGTTATTGGCAGGACTGTCAAATGTGGCGATTTCTTAATCCTTTTGTCGATGGAAATTTACTTTTGGCGATTAGTTTGGCGAAATTTAAAACGATTGGCGATATGCAAAATGCATTTTATGTAAATACTTTCTAATTTACATATATCTAAATTATTATACAAACTTTTTTCTCTTTTGTGTAAATTTTATTTCAAATTTATAATTCTTATTATAAAAAAATTTTTCAAAATTGTTCTAATATATCAACTATTTTGTAAATCATTGTAAGATATTACTGCCTTTCGCCTTTCGTAACGTACATTCAGTGGGGAAAAAGTATATGACTGACAGTCAAAAGTTTTTTTTTGCCAAATAATTATCTTAAAAAACATTTAATAAATATACATACCGACAAGTTATAAACACTAAAATTTCAAATTTCTTTAAACTTACAGACATTTCTTAAAGAAAGTTCCATAAATTTTAAAATTATATTGATAAATCAATGTAATTTTAAAAAATCTTTTAAATTCCTACGTGTATTTTCAAATATGTAAATAAATATACTTCTGGAAATAACCTAAATTCAGAACCTAAAACTTATTTTCAAGTTTTTAAAAACACTGAAACGACTTTTGTGTAATTTTTAAGTTATTTTCTATAATCGATTCCGGATGATTTAATGAACTTCCTACTTTAAAACTAATTATCTTTACTTCTCTTAGGCTGGGTTTTTGAGATCTCAGTTAAACTAGGTTTAGTTAATCTGAAAACAGATTTGGGCCGCCATTGGCAAGTTTGTATACAAAATTTTGTCGGAACAGCTTAGTTTTCCTTAAAATATTGGTCGTTAATGAAATAATAAAACAAAAATCACATTTCGCCGGAAAAATGCGAGTTTTAGACTACGTTAAACTAAGTTTAAACTTAATCCGCATCTCAAAAACTCGGACTTAAAATCAAGAAAAACTACGCTCATTTAAAAAAAATAATTGAAAATCTACATTGATTAAAACTTCATTTGTTTACGATTTCAGATCATGGCGTTTTTAATATAAAAATTACAAATGTCAATATTTTCTTAGCAAAAATCTTAAAAAACTTATTTGGTTGCTGTTTTGAAAGGGATAATAAAAAACTTCCTTTCATTGGTAACAAATAATGAAAAAATCGTAGTACACACTACAAATTATTCGAGCTCGTAAATAATTGTACCAAGAAAAACATATTCGTTCAAAATTATTATTGTTTTAGAAAAAAGTAACCAAAATGAAAAAAATATTCACATCTCCACATTAAAAAAAAAATATAACCAATTTTGGTTAGAAATAACCAAAAACGGAAGCTCTGGATGCTTCATACAAATTGTATGGGCATGAAAGTTTTTAATAACTAGAAAACACCTGCCGCTTTTGTTTAGGCACGGATGTAAATGGAAAAAAGGTTGTGAGCTTTTGTATAGAAAAATATTTAGGACATTAGAAAAAAAAACCTCACATAAACAAGCTTTGGAACCTCTGGTACCTAAAAATATTTTCTTTCTTTAAATTTTACTAAAAAAAACCGTAATAATGAACTAAAAATAAAAATTGATTTTATTACAAAGAATTTTCACATATCAAAGGTGAATTGTTTCATAAATTATACAGGCATTTCTTAATTCTTAAATGTTTTTAAGGATTTTTATTTTCTTTTTATTTGTATACACTTCACCATGGGTAGAAAGGGTATATATAAGTTAATCGTTCCCTTTGTAATTTCTACAATATTGATCTTATACATAGTAAATATATATTCAGGGCCTTTTAGGATATAAGTTGCCCAATAAAAAATTGAGCTTCAGACGAAGCAGGTTTGTAAGGGAGAAATGTAAGAGTTTCGCTTACCATACCGCCTACGGAAGGCATGCATTTTATATGGCGAGGTCCAACTTTGAAGCAATACATTTTTGACACAAAATGCGCTTTATTCAATGCATATAAAAACTGGTAAACGCAGCGTTCAGCTTTACACACTGAATGTTTTTTTTACAGTTATTTTTGATGTTCTCCCTTACAAACCTGATGAGTAGTAAGGGAATGCCGTGGCACTTGAAATATTATTTTTTCTTTTATGAAACTTGTTAAGAGTTCCTTCACTTAGTTTACTGCATCTCTGTATGTTTTATTGCGTAGTGCATAATGTACCGTTAGTGCTTCGCAAAATGATACAATTTTTTACTGGGTGATTTAACGATGTCCGCTTATCCGTTTTTGCGCCTGTCCATGTGTATTTTGAAATGGGGGTTCCGTAGACTTAAAAAATTATGGAAACTAGGTTGCTATATCTTTATGTCGCATAATATCCGTTGAAGTTTGCTATTGAAATTCAAACAGATCAGTCCACTAGTGGCTGAGAAATGAGCAAAAACCCTGAATGCGTCTAAATTGACTTATAAATCCCTTGTTGTTGTTGTTGTTGTTTTCTTTGTTTAACTGGATACCGGCAAGAACCAAAGTTTCAAAATTAGGTACAAGCATCTTAGTTATCAATAGACAACATCCGACAAATTGTGGGCGGGAGTGGGGAAGTAAGCGTGTCACAAAACAGATTTATTAATATCTAAAAAACGGTATTTATACAACTTTTTGTTCTTATCGCACCCTGGAGAAGGGTATATAAGATTCGGCTTTTCCCAATTTTTTAAATTTTTTTTTCAGCGTAATCAAAAGTTTTCTACTTGTGGCAAGTACTGAGTATTTTTTCAGTATTGTGGCGCAAAACATTAGACATTAGGTGTCTAATAGATTTTGTTTCTTCAAGAAAGTGTTTCTGTTTTAAAAGAATTTCTAAATACTTGTGCTATTGTGTTGTCGGATGCTCGTTGTTTTATGTATTTTTATGTAAATTCAAGACAAAATTGTTTGTTGTTTGACCTTTTTTTTATTCCCTCTTCATACAAATTCGTTGTACATGCGAATGTAATTGTATAAAGATACAGTATATACAACATATCCGTCATCAATCTTTGCCAATTAATTAGTTTAAAGAAATTTTTATGTCAACACAAACATACGTTTAATTTAAGTAATAAAAAAAAATTTTGAATAAATTTTTGAATGAGAAATTTAATAATCTTAAGAATAAGGACCCCCCCCCCCCCAATCGGTAAAAATAAGTTTTAAAAACAGTGGAATTTACACAATGGGGTGGTTTAGTATCGCATTTTTTCACATTTGTTTTAATTGTTATAAAAATGGAGAAAACGATAAAATTTATAATTTTGTACTTAAGATAATTTTGCTGACAGATTTATGAAAGAGTTAGAAGTGTAATTTTTAGTTATTCAAATGATCAGCAAAATAAATACATATTTTGAAATACTGTAAACTGGGTCAAAAGTTTAGAAAAAAAATAAAATAAAGTTTATATACTTTTGGATTGATGACCAGACCAGATACAAATATTTTGTTATACTTGACATACATAGCTGTTTGACCTAGACAATTTTAATGTGATGTTAAAGTTATGGGTTCTTAAAAAATTCTAAAGCGATCTAGTTTAATTCAATCTATTGTTGGCATTAAAGTTCTGTACAAGAGGACACGACCAGACCAGACCAGTCGAATGGCGTACATTTCTCTACACAGAAAATACGTTTGTCAGAAATTTGTTCAATTAAACAATTTTTTTTTTGTTGCCATAAATTGTAATCAAAACACATTAATTTAAATGTTTGTTTAATTTTTAGTTTATGCAATTAATTTTTTAGTTGACTAAATTTGTGTGGCATGACTCAAAAATACAAATCCGATAATTGATATGATCAATTCTTTTGCAGGGGCAAAATTAGTAAAAAACTTTATTGTCAAAACGAATTGTTTAATTAAAGTCGATTTTCTATTTTTTTTCTGTATATCTAGTTTTCATCAACTGCAGAAAAGCTTTCGACTCGATAATACGTTGTGCAACATGAAAATCACTAAGGGCAAGGGAGTTCCTGTTCAAAAAGTGAATATGTATAATAAAGGCAATTTACTCTAATACAACACTTCATGTCAGACACGAAAGAAGTTTTAGCGAACCCTGTACGACAAGTTCAGATGTGAAACAAGGGTGCCCTCTTCCGCCACTGCTCTTCGCCATCGTATTGGATGATGTTATTCTTTAACTTTCTTCAAAAAAGAGGTATTGTTTTGATTTTCAATAAACAGCTAAAAAATCTAGACTTTGCAGATGATTGAATGATGGTTAAATGAAATGCAAAGCAAAGCTAATGACCTAGTAGATTGAAGCGCAATGCGCATCAATAACTTTTCTGACAACCATATTAAAATACAAAATCAGACAATTGGATATCGTCGGCTTAATATGCAAACCTGCTAACTCCATTTCAGCACATTTTAAACGAGAGAAAAAAATTTAAAATTTTTATATTTGCAGATTGATAGAGAAACCAAAAATATAATTGGTTTTACACACTTCAAGACTCAAATTGAAGAAAATCTATCTTTCTCTACCACACTGCATCAAAATCTCAATTTACTTAAAAAGTGGATTTAGCAGGTTAGCATACTAAGCCGACAATATATTAACAGCCGTATTCATAAAAATTTATTGATGATTAATTGACCGTTTTTAAGCAAAAATTGCTAAAGTTGTATTCACAAAAGAATAGTCTATTGAACCTTTAATAAACCATTCATAAAGTAAGAAAATTTATTGTTGGATTTGCCCTTCTTTAAACCAAAAATAAAATGACATTTTGAAAGGTGTTCGCATTTTATGATTATATTTTTGTGAAATATGTTAAAAAATAATGACAAAAATGTTTTATTTATTAATATGGACATGTTAAATACATTTTACTATTTTTTTTTATTTTACACAACCAATTTAAAGTTATATTGATAATTTAAAAAAAAAAATTTTTATATGAATTAAATGAATATGTAGGGGCAAATGCAGATATTATCTTTAATTATTTATTAAATTATTGCAACTAGCTGTTTTTTTGGTTAAAAAAACAAACTATTGCACAAAAATATTAAAAAAAAATAAAATAAGCAAATCATAATACATAATAGTGATGTTAATAAAAAGTAAACAAACTTTTTATTCGAATACTTTCTTATCGTATATTTAAAAAAGGTTCAAACAAAAGATTTTATGATAGCTTTTGTCAACATTTTGTTCAGAAACTAAAATTATATGTAATTTTATTTGATAAGAATAATTTTAAAGGTTACAATTAAAAAAAAAATTATAAAAAAAAATTTAAATATAGAATATCATGTGAACCGAATAGAAGTTTTATGCATCACTAACAATAAAATGGCAGCAAAATATAAAGAAAGTTGTCATACTTAAACACAAAATCGCTACAAACAGTTAATAGTAAAAAAGCTGTTAATGTACGTTTATGAATACAAATTTTTATAAGAGGTTTATAAGACAAAAAGCGTTTAATAGTTATTACATACTATAAGCTTAAAATAAGAACTTTTTATGAATATGGCTGTAAATCAATATGCTATCTGGGATCCATGTCTTGACTGATGGTGTAGTCGAGGAAGCTTTGTAGAACAGGCTCAAAAAGGCCAGAGCTGCATTAGCAAGATATTGAGGTCTTCACAGATTTCAAAACATAGCAAATTGGAATTTTAAATGCTTTTCTTGTATAAAGCATTTATGTGAATTTTTACAACACTGAAAAAATAATTTCGATTCGTTAAGTATCGACTGAAAGAATAAGAAATAAAATTGCTTTAGAATCGAAAAAGTATTCGATCACGACTGCCAGAATTTGCCCCCTGGCTGCATAAAAACAATCCCCCAAAAATTGTTCACCAATTAAAGCATTAATCAAAATTAAAAACAGTTTTAATTAAAAATTTAATCAAGTGAATTAAACGTTTAATCAAGTGAATTAAACGTTTAATCAATAAAATTAAACGTTTAATTAATATTATTAATTTGTTTGCTGGTGCAAATTTAATTAATTTTTTAATTAATATCACAAATTTTTTTAATTGAAATCCTTTTTTATTTTTTTCTAAAAGTTTCGATTGAGGAGGGAATAACCATCCAACTAGCCAGAAGGAAATGAACATGAATGGGTCATACATTGCGTAGACCAAGAGATGGTATTACAAGAACAAACCAAGAATCGAATCGTCATGTTAGCCTATATCGCACAGTGCTTTGTTTCATAGACAAAAATACGAAAGCTTATCATGTGTTATATTGTAATAAAAGTTATGTTTCTCGAAAGGTAACAATATTAATCAAACCAACGTGAAAGAATTTCGAAGTTTTAGTTCCTATTGACGCTACCAGAGAGGAGAATGTCGTGCTTTAATTACCAAGCAATTACCAAGTTAATATCAATTTTTGGAGTACGAGATTAATGATTGGTTTTTCTAATAGCTAAGAATATTGAAAATAATACATTGTAGAAATATTAATTACAAAAGGTCCTGTGTCCTTTGAAATAAAATAAATTTGTGATTTAGATCTTTTCCTTTATGAAGTTATTTCACTTATTTATGTATATACATGTATGTTATTTTAACAGCCTGTTCGTCGATTTCTAACGTTAACGTTCGCACAGAAAATTATATTTAAAACAAAAACAAAATCCGAAAATTTGTTTTCTTTACAAATATTTTTACGAATTTTCATGAAATTCGGACTCCTTAAAAGAGTTTCATTTTATGGCAGCAAAATAAAACTCTCTGTGTAAGAGTTCCATCCAAACTTTAATTTTTTCGTTGAAAAATATGTCTTAACTGTGGAAGTTTGTTGGTTTTTAAGATCACCATAGATTCTGAAAGAGAATTTGAATACGAGTGTGTTGGAATATTACTCTAATATGGAGTGTTTTCAGAAAATGCAAAAAACAAATACTGTTTTCCATTATTTTTTTTGCCACAGTTTTAATTAAAGTCTTAATAAATTCTTTTAGTTTTGTATAATATATTGTAAAAAACTTTTATCATGGTTTTAAGTATCTGCAATACAAAATTATCACAACTTAAAATTTTCAAAACAACAGTAAATAAAACAAATATAAATTTTAATTAGAAATTTATTTTATAAATGCACACAGTAGTCAAGATACATATCGCTCATTTGCTGCAAGACCAGCATAATTCAAAAAAATCCATTTCGAGTTGAACGCATTTAAAGTTTTTGATTTGCTGTATCTACTTAGAAAAAAGAAGACACATTCTCTTCAAACTGGGAAAGTATAAAAGATATAAAGATGAATTCAATACACAATATAAAGAAAAACAAAACGAACAATTCTGCATCTCTAACTCCAAAATTTCATTTATTGAGATATGCTGGTCTTGCAGCAAATGAGCGATATATATCTGAATTTATCCGCAGGATGCTTTTAAATAAACGTCTCAGTAATAAAAAGTGGCACCATGTATTTATTTAATTGAATTGAAGTATTTTCTTGCGAGTCATGTTGAGAGGAAATATCACTTACCGAAAGTCATTTGAAATAATTGTATAATGAATGGAAATAACGTTAACGGCGTGAGTTTAATCAGTATGATTAATCTAAAGAGCGCTTAGTTTGGTCCAGGGATGGAAAATAAATACTTTTTTATTAATAAAAATACTTAACTCTTACTTTTCCTGGGTTTTTTTGTAAGAGACTTCGATATGAAAATACATGTTTATAAAAGTTTTATCACAGTATGCGATATTCAATTAAAAAAAAATTAACAACAATTTTCGAACATTCTTCAAAGTCTACATTTGTTTTTTTTTTTAAAGAATTCAAAAAACTGAACCATTTCAATACCCTTCACCGAAGGTAAAAGGGTATATATAACTTTGTCATTGCGTTTTTAATTTCTACAATATTTATCGCAGACCCTATAAAGTATATATATTCTGGTTGCTTATGAGAAGGAAAGTTCAAATCCGGTTGTCCGTCTGTCTATCTGTCTGTTGAAATGGGATTTCCGAAGCCCCCAGATATGATGGGGGCTTGGTTGGTATATATTTATGTCAGGTATTCTTATCATAATTTTGCTATTGAAATTCAGCCAGATCGGTCGAAAAATGGCTTCCCGAGTCCAAGTTTAGTAGCCCAAATTAATGTTCTTTAACACGTCCGTATATAAATCTGTCATATCGTGTAAGCAATGGGCAAGTTGTGAGTAAAATACTCATAAAATGGGCTAAAAACATCAACATTTTTATAAAAACCTAAATTTTACGGCTGTCATATGTTTTATGGATACGACTTATATATCAAAACATAGGAAATCTTTACTAGAAAATATTTCTAAAAAACTCGAAAAAATCGGTTCAGATACACAAAAGCTATGACCAAACTTTCGGGAACCATAAATCTTCTCGAGTCCAAGTTTTATAACCCAACTTACTGGCAAATTTCTTCTTAAAAACGTCAGTATGTAAATCTGTCATATTGGTTAACAAATGGGGAAATTATGAGTAAAATACTCCTAAAAAGTGCTAAAAACATCAAAATTTTTAAAAAACTAAAACTCTTAGGGCTATCATATGTCCTATGGATACGGCTTATATATCAAAAGACCAGAAATCTTTAGTAGAAAATATTTTCTGAAAAACTCAAAAAAATCGGTTCAGATACAAAAAATGTATGACCAAAATATACATTTTTTTTGAAAACTACCCATTTTCGGGAATCAAGTCCAAGTTTTATAAGTTTAAACACGTCGGTATATAGATCTGTCAAATCGGTTAAAAAAATGGCTGAGCTATAATCAAAGTACTGAAATTCAAAAAATTCCTACCGTCTAATTTTCTGTATATATTAGGGGTGGAATAGTGCACGACTTTTTGCCTTCGATACGCTAGAACCCCCAATTTTGTGAAGTTTATAAAAAAAAAACGCAGGAGCCAAAAAATTAGGGGGTTGGGATGGAGGTAAATGGCTCCTCTTAGGGGTCAAAGCTAGGGGAAAACGATACAAAAGCCAAAAACAGCTTCACAACTGTCTCGAGTCGCTCCTAGAGGGGTAATATGTAAGAGTGACTCCCACTAATATTCCCCCCCCCCCCCTACATTTTTTATTAACATACTAATTAACATACTAAGGAGCACATACCCCTATATGTGCTCCTTAAGGGGGCTCCCATACTAAATATTATTTTTTATAAAATTACCCGCCACCGCCCTTACTAGCCCCAGAGTGCCAATAGAGGAGTCAAATATATGACGGACCCCCAATATTTTTGCTACCCGAGCATTTCTTCAGAACACATTTAGTCTCCTTCTTTAATCATTAGGGTGGTCCCTATACAAAAATTTCGAAAATGGAGGAGTTGCACAACATATGTTCGCATAACTTTAAAACGCTTTAGCTTATTGAAAAAAACTAAAAAAACCGAAATCCCGCAATAAAATTGCCTTTAAGAAAAGGAAAAAAAAACAATTTTTTAATAAAACTTCGAAATTTTTGTCCTTGCTGCTAAGGATTTCCATATAACACTATGGAAAGAAAAAAAGTTTCCTAATTAGGTACAAGCATCTTGGTTATTAAAACACAACATCCGACATAATGTGGGCGTGACAAAAATAGATTTATTTGTATCTTAAGAATGGTGTTTACATAACTTTTAGTTCTTATTGCATTAAACGTATATTAGATTCGGCATAGCCGAATAAATCACACTTATTTGCTAAAGTAGATATTATATTATATACAATATAAATACAAAAACGGGCTAGATTTTTGGTTATATCTAGGTAATTTTTGACCAATTTTTGGCTAGGGGATTGTTACATTAATCCTTGTGCGAAATATTGGATTTTGAAAAGTCTGTGATTTATACTTTTCTAGGCTGCTTCTCATAATTTTTTTTAGTTACTAATCGATTTTAGCTAAAATTATATTTGTTTGTTTGTGCTTTTTTTTCATTTAAAATGATACTTTTCATTTTGCCTTTTAAAACTACTTAAAAAAGCACAAAAGTACTGAATTTTCCATACCTGGTTTGGTCATACAAACATTTCCACATGTAACTAGGACTAAATATAAGTATGAGTATGAAATATCAAATATATGTACATATGTTGGGATTAAATTCGACTTTTGTTTTAGTAAGCACACACATTTGTTGACATTAGTGAGAATAAAAGTAGCAGAGCTGTATAGATTTTAGAGTAGGCAAAGACGATCTAGAGAATAATCCCTATGATTATGTAAGTGAGAAAAGTGTTTACTTTGTTGGTGTGACGTTACACGCAGCGTTGCCAAATGTGCAGCAGATATAACTGTTTTTTGCAGATTTTTACTCCAAAAAACAGTTTTTTTAAATCAAGGCAGTTGTTTAAATTTTATTTGAATCGTACAAAGAACATTTAATTATTAATATGACAATCAAAAATTTATTCTTAAATTAAATCACATTTAGTACAAAATATTGCGACGATTCAGAACGATTTTTAAATTAAAAAAAATGATTTTTGTAATTTTATCAAAACAAGTGTCTACAGCCAACGTTAAGAGAATATTTTTTTCCAGTTCATATAAACAAAACCAAAACAAGAAATATTTTAAAAACTTCTAACTACTATACATATCGTCGGCTTAATATGCAAATCTGCTAAATCCACTTTTTATGAAATTGAGATTTTGATGCCATGTGGTTGAGAAAGATACGCCTTATCAACCAGTATGTAGTTTTTTTTCCATTTTAGTATTGAAGTGAGTAAAACCAACTATACAGAGGTGTGATGGAAATCACAAACGTAAAACGCAAGAATGTTAAAAGTGGTTTTTTATAAGATTTCTGTAATAAACATTTTTTTTTTAAAATATATTATACAAATACCCAGCAAAAACTTGGTAATGACTTGCAATTACTGAACAACTTACTTTTCAATGCCTACTTCATACCATCTGCATTACATAGAAGTAGTTTAGTAATGGCTGGCGTATAATCTGATACATAAGTACTTGCTTATGAGTTGGTTAACGAAATTTATAATTATCAAAGTTATTTACGGGAATACAAAATTTATCATTAATACGATTTCTGTATGACGTGCTAAATTCCCAATTTTCCATATTTGATAAATACACTGAAATTTATTGTTGAGGGAAAGCTAGCTTCTATGCGCATTTCACTGGTTGCTTAGGCCAGCTCATCAGGAAACCTTTTCCTAAGATTTTAGAAAAGCTAGAAATATTATACGAATAAAACTCTAAAGCGAATAAGAATTTTAAACACTCAAAGTTTTACTCGTAAGTAACAATATCAAAGCTTAAACAAAACACCAACAATAAACAGTGAGTTTATCTTTTCTTACATCCCTCTACAATTGGTTGGGTTCTTTCCGACTCGAATTGTAGTTATAAGTGGGTAAAAAGAAAAAACAAAATTAAAAAACAAATTGTTTCATTCTATTGTCTTCGTAAGAAAACAACAAAAAAAACCAATTTGCCAATTCAGTTTTCTGCACGGGCACATGCGAGTATATTATCAAAGTTATTTACGGGAATACAAAATTTATCATTAATACGATTTCTGTATAATTAATTCATAATAAAAAGCATCTAAGGATTTATTTAATCAAATCTTATAAAAACTGATTTTATTTGTACTAAATGAAGAACAATATGTAATAAATTTGAATATTGAAAATTTAAATACCTAATTGATTTTGATATATATTTTAATATTAAAAACTTGGTATTGTGGTCTCAACCAAACGTTATTATAACGACATCGTCTAGATGAAATAAATTATAACATATGATATCGATATTGTATCATAAGCTTAACGACTTATTTAACTCCCTATTTGTAAGTGAATGTGGTAATGACTTATTTAACTCCCTATTTGTAAGCGAGAGTGGTAAGTACTTGCCTCCAATAACATTCCCGTGTTAAAATAATAAGTTAAAATGCCAATGTAGAAGTAGTGAAGAGTAGTTATATTAGCTTTTTAACATTATTACTTTGCAATGTAAGTTTTTGCTGGGTAATTCTCTATTAAATAGAATTTTGTAACAAAAATTGTAAAAATTTGATTAGAAGTGTATTAAAAACCACTTCCAAATTCTTCCGTTTTACGTTTTCGATTTCCAGCACACCCCTGAAAGTTTTGGTTTTCCTTTCAAGCAGCAAATAGAAAAAATAAAAAGTTTTTTGTCTCTCCTGTTAAATATGTTGAAACGGAGTTAGCAGGTTTGCATATCAAATAGGACCAAAGACTTTTTAAGAAAAAATAATTTTAATTGCACAAATTTTCGTACAAACAAAATACATGGAAATTAAATTTATATGTGTAATTAAATAAATTTTTATGATCTCTAAGTGGGATTATTTAAATAAAATAATTAATTTTATGTTTGCACTCTTCATTTTATAACGATATGTAACCTAAAACGCAAAAGGCCCTATCTAACATTTGAAAATTTTACAGGAGAAGCAAAAAATTACCAGTTGTTTTGACAATTGATAATGTTGCATATCATGCAAACTGTTAGTAAGGCCTTTTAGCGTTTATCATATAATCTTTTGTAGATACGGCCGTTTGTTTCTTTTTAATAAAATCGCAAATGTTGGTCGAAATGCTCTAAATTTTTTTGTGGGCATTTGTGTTGGTGCAATACATCAGAATTAATGAAAATGTTTGAAAATGTGTTTTTGTTAGCTAGGTCCTTTTGCGTTTTTGGTACCGATATGTATTTCTTTATATAGAAAAAATTTAATAGAAAGTTCGTCGGCTTAATATGCAAACGTGCTAAAACCACTTTTTAAGTAAATTGAGATTTTGATGCCGTGTGGTAGAGAAAGATATGCCTCGCCGACCAGAGTGTAGTTTTTCTTCAATTTGAGTCTTGAAGTGTCTAAAACCAACTATATTTTTGGTTTTCCTCACAAGCTGCAAATATGAAACATAAAAAGTTTTTTGTTTCTCCTGTAAAATATGCTGAAAGGGAGTTAGCAGGTTTGCATATTAAGCCGACGAATTGTTTTTTTGCCTGAATAAAAATACACAGATATAGTTTTATCCTTTTTTAAAACTTTTTTTAGTTAAATAGCAGTTTTCTTCTCATAAAAACAGATTTTGTTTTGGAAGTTGTCAGATTTTTAAAAATAAATATGTTAACACTGTTTACACGTAAGAAATTTTGAGAGATTATTTTGTATTTTGTTTAAAGATAATTTTCATTCTAGTCAATATTCTATCTAGAAAAATATAAAACAGGTGAAAAGTTTAGAAGATCAAGACCCCAATGCTTAATTTCCAGCACTGGGGGTATTTGATATATTTGTTAGTGGTGTACTGTTGCTGGGTGTACCGCGTCCTTTGTGGGATCTTTATTAAGCAAATTTAAAAAGTCGTGTTTAATTTCGTTGCGTTATGAATAAACATTTTGAAAAGATTATGGGCTTAATTCAATCAGAAAGTTAAAAATCTTAAAAAATGGAATATAACATATTTTGCTTTGAAACTCCTTAATTATAAAACATCTAAATAAAATCTGGTAAAGTAATATATTGTGAGAGACTTACGCAGTTTTAATTATATTCCGTGAGCACTTCTGAGAGCTAGATGAAGTATTGAATTACCAACTTCAGCAGCTTTGATCGTAGGACCTGAAAAAAAGAATTTATACATTAAAGACATACATAGTACATGGTTCAATCAACAACATTTTGTAAATTTATTACCAAAACATTCACTGAAAGAAAGAACTCGTACGAAATTAAATTTTTTTCTATTTACTTTTAGTACGAGTCGTACATAAACTTTAATTCCTAAATAGGGTGACTTTCGAAAACAATTCTAAAATTTGTAAGTATAAAATTCTTAAATCAAGTAAAACTAGCTTGAAACGCAGCTTTATACGTGACGGCGTTTGTTTCAACAGCAACAACAACACGTCAAAAGTAGGTAAAAACGATTAACTTGTTTGTCGTAGGACCAACAACAATACTACATTAAGAAATAATTAAAACTTATTTATTTTTATGTGTAAAATAGTAGAATAATTTATAAAAGAATAAAAAATTCCCGAATTCTAATTCAATTAAATTTTCAAAGTAGAGTGATGACGAAAACCCTATCTGACTATTCAGCTGGTGTCTTATAATTGAGAGTTATTTTTGTAAACAAAGAGGAATACAAGAAAAGTGAAAGATGTATAATTGGAAAATAAATAATAATATTCTTTCTGTCTCTGGTTTTTGGGCTTATAATAATTATAAAATAAATACTTTGGCTTACAAAGTAAAAATATGAAAAAATAATACATGAAGAATGAATTCATGCTTGAATGCTTGTTTCAAGAACGGATTATTCAATTGCCCTGAAAACGGAATTGATTTAAATTAAAGTGAGATAAAAGTTAATCTCAAACTGTGCTTAATTCATTAATTTCTAAGTTGGTTTAATCCCAAATTCGTACTGGAATTAATGCAGAGATACTGTTTTACTTTTATTGTTTTCCGCCCTTTGTTACGGAAGAACTCTCAAAAAGACACAGTTTTCGTAATCACTCTACTTTGAACATTTGATGTACTTTAACAAATAGAATATGGGAATTTTTGCTTATTATTTTACTTTTTAAACATGAAAATAATATATGTTTTTCTTTTTGTAGTTTTATTTTTGTTTCTACTCAAAGCAAGCAAATCCTTTTATACCTTCTTTTCACAACACACTTTTACAAACAGACGTGTATGGAAGTATATTGTTTTTTTCAAAGTTATCCAATTTTGGATTGTTTTAAGTACGTTTTTAAGTACGACTCGCACTAAAAGTATGTAGAAAACGCTATATTTTAGTATGAGTTTTTTCTTTCTGTGTATGACTTGGTATAGTTGGTATTTCCAGTTTTAGCATTCTATCTTATTTTTAAGAGAAAGTTTTGAAACTATTGATTCAAAACTTAAACCTAACTAATTTTTTCACCACAACTGTTCTAACGACTTTCGTTTTATATGTATTAAGATGTCTAAAAGTAAAACAATTAATCGTAAACTCTTTTAAAACATGCAAACATTTATACTCCTCCAAATAATTTAGTTTAGTTAATACATTTAACAAAAATCATGCTGTGCAAATGGCTCATTACCATTTTAGTTCATTCAAAAGCATAAAAGAACTGGGGTTGAGAAGTGAGTGGTAATGCGTTGGGAGAAAACGGTTACAAATGACAATCTCAAAACCAGAACGAAGAAAAAATAGTACAAATATCAAAGAAACAAATGACTGGTATATATTTTATTTGAGACATAATTGTCCTCCTGAAGGGGTGGCTAATGGTGGTAGCTTAGCCCAAAAACAGTTATAAATATCCATGTTGATTTGCAAGTAATTTCCTTTCTTAAACTATACAAATTCATACATTTCACTCGCAACATTTAGGTTCCATTCATTTTATTCCTTTATTTTTTTTATTTTTCTCTTGTAATTGGCACACGGGGAGTTAAGGACAACTAAACAGAAGAATGAAGGAAGGAAATGGAGAATGAAAAAAACTGCATTTTCATTGAATCACCTCGGGGGGTTAACAAAAAGCATATTAATTTGTGTTGTAAGGAAACCATACATGCTATTAAGTCAACTAACTTAAATTGAAAAAGTCAAAAGGAAAAAAACGACATGGAAACACTATGATTAACTTCTGTTCATAATTTGATCGAAGGTTAATAATAATTTCACTTGAATGCGTTGTTCTTTGAATTAATAGATAATATGTATGTATTATGTTTTGTAGGTGTGTGTTGCGGCTTTAATAGATGTGTCAGCCTAATTCATAACAATATATTCTAAAAGCAAGTGTTTATGAAATAACGATGAATTTATGAAATGTAGCAATATGTCAAAAGAAAGTGGGGTTTCTATTTTTATTGTTTTGCGAATATATTGGGCTAATTCTAGTGATATATATAACGGCCCTGATTTTCTCGGTATGTAAAATACAGAGTGTTTTTTTCGTCGAATCGTTTTCAACCGAATACAAATTCTGCGCTGTAATTTTTTTAAATAGCTAATAATAAGCCATTTTTACTTGTGATCAGCGTTGCCACGACCAAAAAAATTTTGTAACCAAAATGTAAAAATAAAGTAACCAAAAGCGAAAAAAAGTAACCAAAATTATTTTGTATCAAAAGTATTAGCAAATTAAGTTTAAAAATATGTCTAAAGAAGAAATTGTGTTTGTTTGTATCGGATCGGAAGGGCCTTTGACCTTATCGTTTATCTAGAAAAGTGTTTCAGTTAGCCATATGAAGCATGAAGAGTAGCAGATAATGACCATCTACACTTTATACTTAATCTACAGTTAATAGTCTGTTAAAGTTTAAGCTTCTAAAACAATAATTTTTAAGTAGATGAAAAAAGTATTGGTTTTAGATGCACAAATACCACACACAATTTAAAGGTCACAAAAGCGGGTCGGGTAGTTCTTGTTCCAAAGCAAAAAATTGGTTATTTTTGTGTTGAAAAAAGTAACCAAAATGGAAAAAAGTACACAAGTACACATTGAGAAAAAAAGTAACCAATTTTGGTTAAAAGTAACCAAAACGGCAACGCTGCTTGTGATAGGTAAATAGGCTTGATATCTTCTATTAAATTGCAACTTCACCCCAAGTCTATACCAAAGATAAATATCTCAGCAATATGGCAATAACGTCGGCAGAATAACAGGCATGGGAAAACATATTTATGTTAAGGTCTTATGTGAAGTCTTTTTTTATATAAAAATATTATTATTTTTTTTTTTGTTTAAGTAAAATTAATATTTTTATATTAAAAAGAACTCAAGCTTAAACAAATTTATATAAATCTAAATAAAAAAGATCGAATAAGAAAAAAAAAGAAAAATATGAACAAAAATAATTTTTGCAATTTAATTTTAGTGTTTATTTAAAAAAAAATAATTTAAGTGTTTATTAAATTTTTTAATTTAATTCTTTTACTTCAATAATAATTTGCTACCATTTTACAAATTTAATTTCTTTCCCACACAATTTGTTTTTATTTTTTACCTTTAGCTTCTTTTTTTCAATTGACAACCATATTTGCCGTTTTATGTTAGCGATAATTGTCAATGAAAATTGATTAACAATTATTGCAATATAAATAACCGGCTATAAATATGCACAAAAAGTTGCTGTCTACTAAAGCCCTGCACGAATGCATTTGAATGCCGTTTCAAAACATTCGTTTGTTTTTCAACTACTGATTGTCGATTGCTTTTTGCTAACGAATCAAATTCTGTACTGTGAAAAACACATAAAGCACGAAAAAAATATAAACACACAAATGCAAATGAGTTTAAATTAGTGTGTTATAAACGACCAAACACGAAGTGTAAAGAGCACGAAATATACTCCACACAACAACGAAACAAACGAATAACACAAACTACACCAAATCACACGAATCGCACGAATCAAACGAATCACACCAAATCACACCACACAACAGTAACAAAATTGGTGGCATTATTTTATTTTTATTATTAGGTAATTAGTAATTTTGTATTAGCAAAAAACAAATGAAGATGCAAAATATTTTTATACAATGTTTAAGTTTTTATTTTAAATTAATTTATTCAAAAGTTACAAAAATATATTTTGAAATATTTTATTAAAAGTAAAAAAGAAATGAAAAGCTAAATTCAATTAATTGCAAAATTAAGATAAAAATAATATAATGAGCAAAATGGTTTAAAATTAATTTGTACAGTTTGAAAGTTCATTTTGTATTTCAGTTGCTTCTATATTTGAATGAAGAAACATTATGGCATTTATAGAATCACCGTTTGAAGCAATGCTGCATCTTTTTTCAGAAATCAAATTCCGTGCTACTGAAAAAACTCGCTCTGAAGCTGCACTACTAGCAGGCGTTGCTAATATTTTGCAGCTCACTTTGTAGAGAAGTGGAAATTCATTTTGATGTAAGTTCCACCATTGCAAAATGTTGAAATCTTCAGTAATACTAACATTTAAGCTTTCATACATTAGCAATTCGTTGGATACTGTATCAAGTTGTGTAGTATTTTCAGTCGGTGGTAAAAAATCAGAATATAATTCTATGATATGGCTAGATATTGCTGTTGCACTTTCAAATGGATTTTCTGATTCATGTTGCTCTTGAAAGTATTTTCTCATAATGTGCATGCATTTGTCTTCAATCGAGAGTTTTTCTTCTTCACTAAATTGAACTAATTTGTTTAATGGAGGGAATAGAAAAACAGCAATTTTATGGTAGATAGTTAGATTCCCAATTACTATGGAATCTATCAAAATTGCAAATTTTTCTTTAAACTCTTTTGAAATTTCTAAGTCACTGATATCACTATTACATTTTTTCTTTAAGCAAGGATATAAATATAAACAAGGTGTATTGTCGTATACTTTTCCCCTTCTAACTTTTTTAAAGTTTCTTCGAAAAGTTCCAAAACTTTAATTAAAGCTGTTATATGGTTCAAATGAATATTATTGATTCTATTGAGCTCGTTTTTTTGTTGCAAAAGTTGAACTATTTCGGACCAATTTTTTTCGACAGAAACAAAAAAATAGTAAATTGAATTCCAGCGGGTGGGTGAAAAGCTTTTAAGGGTTGTTTGTAAATTTACATTTAGACCAAAAATTTTAAAATATTTTACGAGTTTAGTACATAAACTACATAATTCTGAAACAGCAGGTACTTCTTTCATAGCTTTTTGAATAGTATTATGCAGTAAATGGTCAATGCAAAATATGTGGTTATTGTTCCGAAAGGCAGCGACCATGTTTGCTCCTCGATCTGTGACAATAATGGCTTTGTCATCCAGATCTAAATCGAAATTATTAAGTATTTTTCTTAACTTTCGACAGATATTATCATCCAAAAATATATATATTTAAGTTTATAATATACCTATTTATAAATATATATTATCAAATAAATAAATATTACTTGTACATTTTTCACCATCCATAGAATTAATGCCAAGAAGTCTACTAAATATATGTCCATCTTTTATGTAGTGAATGGTCACAGCTATATATGTTCTTCTAATAAAGTTATCGGTCCAAAGGTGTATATCATAACTTTTTACAAAATACCAAATGCGCACCTGAGTTTGCCTGCAAAAATGTATAAAGTCACTATAACAGGTCAAAGTTACGTTAAATAGTTACCACAAATTGGTAAGGTGAACTCTTTAGGCTCGGTCATATAATTGTAGCATAAAAAAGTAAGCAATACAAATAGTGCGAAACAATAAAGTTTCATTAAAACTTTTAATATTTTCAATTAGGCTTAAGTTCACTAAATTTAATTTTCATTAAATTATTTTCTATGAAGAAAGGAATTTTACAACATGAAAATCAACTAAAATTGTTCCCGATATTCTTTCATTCCTGACCGTGGCCGGGGCTCGAACCCAGGCCGGCAGGTTGCTATGACATGTTCCGATCGCAACCACTCGATCTCCTCAGATGGATTTGCCGTTTTACACTCGCAGCCATCGACGGCTGCTGACGTCGATAGTCAAACATCAATCCTTAAACCAAATTGTATTTCAACCTTTGGTAGATCGAAGTTTGCTTTTTTTCGAATGATTATCTATTTTAATTGAAACAGAAGTAGGGAGAAAACATGTAAAATCAATTAAAATAGATAATCATTCTAAAAAAAAGCAAACTTCGATCTACCAAAGGTTGAAATACAATTTGGTTTAAGGATTGATGTTTGACTATTGACGTCAGCAGCCGTCGATGGCTGCGAGTGTAAAACGGCAAATCCATCTGAGGAGATCGAGTGGTTGCGATCGGAACATGTCATGGTAACCTGCCGGCCTGGCTTCGAGCCCCGGCCACGGTCAGGAATGAAAGATTATCGGGAACAATTTTAGTTGATTTTCATGTTGTAAAATTCCTTTCTTCATAGAAAATAATTTAATGAAAATTAAATTTAGTGAACTTAAGCCTAATTGAAAATATTAAAAATTTGGATTAAAACCATGAATAGTTCAACAAAATAACCACAATACTAATTATTGTTTCATTAAAACATCAATAAAACACGTCTTCTTACCCAAAAATGTTACCTACTGTCACATTTGCTATTATGTATATAGGTTATTTACACATAAATTGTAGCAAAACAAGCCTTTTTTAACTTGATTTTCAAATATTTTTATTTACTTAAGAAAATTGTTTTCAAAGAAAAAAAACACACCGACGCGATTGGTACCGAAACCAAAATATTTTTACAAGCACAAAATACCAACAAATTCTTGTGGCGCTTCAAGCAAGCCACACATATATTTAGAATAAGTAATTTTTGGCTTGGGCGAGAATCATGCAAAATTTTCTTGGTTCAAAACTAGGGTGTTCAGCCGATTAATTCTTGTTCGATTAATCGAACAATTTTATACGATTAATTATTCGAATAATTAAAAAATTGCTTGTTTCGATTAAAGGATTAATCGAAGAACTTATACTGACTAATCGAATAACAATAATATGTAGTATTTCTGTTAAATGTATAATTTTTTTAAGGTTTTAAGTCGAATGAACAAACTAAATGTTTGTGTCCGTTAAAATTAAAAACACAGTCATGTTAAGTGAGTTATTTAGCTTATATTAAAGTTAAACTTTTCAACACAGTTTATTTATTCATTTCACAAAAGTAAAAACGACAAAGGTATGTTAATTCAAAGATATATATTAATTTATCGGGCATGTTCTAGAAATCGAAATGAAGTGAAATTGAAATCGAACGATAATTTAAATTCAATTATTTTTCATGGTTTTAAGTGTTGTTCTTGCAAAAAAAAAAAAAAACAGATACTTAAAGAATGAAGTAAAAAAAATGGAATATTTTTATGAACTTTCAGGAAAGGGTCGTTTTTAAAATTTGCTCGATTTTAAATCCACGTCATTTTGATTTCTAGAACACGCCCATATTTTTTAACAAAATAGTTCATGCGTTTCCCTCTTTAGACTGAGTTTGGCTTAAAAATATTGTACGAAGGATAAATCTAATAATAGGTGTCCAAAAATGTATTAACGTAAATGTTCTTCAACAACTTCACTAATTTTCCACTCACACAGTGACTATAACAAAGTACTTGAAGAAGATGCTCCACCAACAAAATCAAAGGGGGCTACAAGTGGTCCAATGAGTAAATATTTTAAACAAGATTCTTCGATCAATTCTCTAGAGGAAACTATTTGCATGGAATGTCCGTGAAAAGTTTGAAAAAAGTCCAAAGTTATATAAACTCTTTTAAAATCTAAGTGCCCGAAATTTGTAGCTACATTGACAAGTTTAATTTAAAAAAGAATGTTTATTTACTCAAGTACTAATTTTTTCTAAAATTATCGAAAAAAATCTCGTAATTTATAAAATTTCTGGATTAAAATTATTCGATTAATTTTAAAATTTTATTCGTTTAATCGAATAAGTTAAAAATGCCAACTATCGATTAATCGTTTAATCGAACAAAAATAAAAACCGATTAATTGAACACCCTATTAAAAACATATTTAGTGAATAAAACTTTCCGTGTTCGACAATCCGGACACATATGATTTTACGCTTGGTCGGATTATCGAGTTGTTCGGATTATAGTAGTGAAAATTATTAAAATAATCTATGAGAATGAAAACATGAATTTTTAACATTTGGAAACTCCGTCACCACAAATTTTTAGTTAGCGAGCCTGAGCTCTCTGAAAACCCGTCCTTCCCCTTCAGAAGGAATTTTGACTTTACTGTTAAAATTTCTTATGTATCGAAATATGATTGTTTCTTTGTTGCAAAACCATGTATCAACCTTTTCCTTTAATTCTCGATTTTATGCTTAAAGTTATGAAAACTTTTCTAATTCCTTAAAAAAAATTTTACATTATAAAAATGGTTTAATACATTTTGGTAAAAATTTTGAATTGTCCGAAAAGTAGAAGCGTCCCAATTATTGAAGTGATCGGACTGGCACATGTTTCGACTATCAAAGTTGCACTCTATATTAAAACGGTCAGTACACTTAAAGAAAACACATTAGTGGGTTTCACACCGAGCTTGTTAGTTTGTTAGTCGTTAATCGTTACTTTTTTACACGCATTTTGTTTTTGTATATTTAACGAGCTACCGGATTAACATTTAACAAATTAAAGACACGGCACTCCTGATAAAATAATTGTTAGTTGGTAACTCACAATCAGCTGTTGCAGTTTCTAAATAAATATAATAAAAAAGTCATTTGTGATACATTTCTAAAAAAATATTTGTGTTTTGGCAATTTTCGTGTACATTGAGAGTAAGAATGTTAATTAAATGATGTTTTACTACGAAAGTTACCAGACTAACAAAGTTTTAAAAAGGGGGTCGTTCACAGTTGGTAACTTTAACAAATTAACAATCTACCGAGTAACAAATTAACAAGTTCGGTGTGAATGCCACTATTGTAGAACAAACAACGTTAAAATTAAAAATGTCTGATTCAAAATGGCCTTACATTTTGCCACCAAATTTCATAGATTATTAAAAGACTTTAATATCTACAATTGATATTACGCTTGACGATAAAATGTTTGATTTTGCGACAAATTGAGAAAAACTAAAAACAAAATGAAAGGGTTTTATTACTGTTATAACCAGTGATACCAATAGTAGGGAATTTTGCCTTTTTGTGGGCATTTTTTCGGAAAATTTCAAGCTTAGGGAAAAAAGGAAAATTTTTTTATATTATGGCAAACGTAGGGAATTTTTTAAAATATTATCTAATTTTCAATATATTGTGTAAAAATACGCAAATATTCGTCGTATTTTCATTTAAAAATTAAAATTTTTCATATACAATAGCATTTTAGCACAAATGTAGTATTTTTTAACAGAAACCCTATACTATGATTCCCAACAGCCTGGCGATCTTCAACAATTGCCAAAACCTTGTTCCCGAACATTCGTGGGGCCCTGATATATAATTTGGGGCTACGAATATTCGCGTTCGCATTTGCAAACTATTCTCTTATTTTTGCTATAGCAATTATCTAATGAATAAAATTTCTACATAGATATTAAATTTGTAAAAACCAATCACACCTTCTAAACTAAGAGAAATAAAACAAGACAATTTCGAATTTTTAAAAACTTTTTAATGAAATCTTTTAAAGATACACTCAAAAGAAAAATCAATCCATCCGTACTCAAAGCAATCCGAAGCGGTATTAATAGTACGGTGAGTACGAATTTTCTTGAAGCAAGTACAGAAAGATCGATTCAAGTATGGATTTTCAATCGCAAAATATTTAAATTATCCATATTCAATCCCGATTTCGTACTTGACATAATCCGAAAATGAGATTGATTTAAGTAAAACTAAGATTGAATCAATCTCAAAATACGCTTGATTCAAGTTTATAAAAATGATTTTATCCCGAATTAGAAAGAAAAATTTATTATGATTGATTTACTTACCCGTATTACACCTTACAGAATGATAAAACACCAACATCATGCCCGATATGGTTTTTACTTAAGAAATCGTATGTACATATTTAACCAAAAATATAAACTAAATGAGAAGCAAGAGTTCAAATTTACTTTTTAACCCTTCGTGGTACACATGAGTCTGGCCAGACCTTTTTTCAATGTGTATAGAAAATCAAAACATGCGTAAGCCGGAGGGTTTAACAAAACGAAAAGTTCAATCTTTTTTATACTTATTTCAAGAAATTCCGGGATTGATTTTCTAAAGTAATCCCATTTAGGATTGTTTTGAGTACGTTTTAGTGTTATTCGTAGTTGAATTTTTGAGTACGACTCTTACTTAAAGTAATCATAACAAACTTGATTTATCCCGAGTGTTTTTCTTTTTGTGTAACGAAGGATATATTTTAAAAAGGATTTTTTTTATATCTTAGTTCGGAGGAACTGAAGAAAATATTTTTTCAAACTTTTACAGAGTCTTGCCTTTTATTGTGTACCAAGTTTGCTTATTATAATTAGATTCTTATATTAAAAAAATCTTTAAATAAATATTCTTAAAAATTATTAAGCTCTTTAAAAATTACAAAAGATGAGGAAATATGGAAATCAAATACGACGTTTGACTTTGTTTTGTCTCTAGATTAAAGGATTTATAGATTTGTTTCTGCCAAACAGAAAAAAATTTCAATTTGTCACATAGTGTTATTTTTGAAATTGGATTTGCTATATGCGTGTTAATGTTAAAAAAATAAGTATTTGTTTGCCTGTTGCTGAAAATAATTTTTAATTAAGGGAAAAGTGTAGGGACTTTTTTTTTGAAATTTCTCCTCGCATCACTGGTTATAACACATAGTCGATATGAAACATTTTTTTTACACAATTTCATATAAAACATGGAGATGTTGGTCTAAATATTTCAAATGTGTCACGTCACTATTATCAGATATTAAAACGTTTGTGTTTCACGAGTCAAATAGTGGAGAGTTGGCATTTCATTGAAAATTAGATTGTTTATTATAAAAACTCAAAAAAAAAAAAAATTAGAAAAAAAAATTTTTAAACTGTAGTCGTATCGCCAGTAAAATATTGACAATATCGATATATCGGCAAAGCTAAAAACGCTACGAATAAATCAATTGTAGTCGTAGTTCTCAAAGACTTACACTTACTTACTGACTTTAACTGCCTGTTTAACAATTTCGAACTTCAACGTTCGCATTGAAAATTGTATTTAAAGAAAAAACTAAATTTTAAAATTTCTATCTATGCGAACTTTGACGTTCGAAATCGATGAATAGGCAGTTAAAGTCACATAGATAAGTTTTCTCAAAAATTTTGTTCAATATTTTCATTCAATAATAAAAAACTATTTCACAAAATTTTATTTTTGTATTTTAAGTATTTCCAGTTTTTGTAGATAATGGAAAACTTACCTTATAAAAATTAATAACTTTTCTTTAAAGTTTAAACTGTTTAAAAATTCTTTAGACTTTTATTTAATCTTATTTTAATTTTCTATATTTCTTCTACGTCATTTTAACATTTTTTTAAAATTTATTTAATTTTTGCACATTTTTAATAAAAAAACAGGCCATATTTTGTGGTAATTTACCATCTTTAATTATTTACTTTTTTTAGGTTTAAAAACTGTTTGCAAAACAAACCCTTTTCTCTTTTATTTACTTTGCTTTAAGCTAAGACACTTTTCTTCTTCTTATTGACTGTGCTTTTATTTCCTAAAATACTGCACACTTCAAAAAAAAACGACATATTTCACTCAATGCTGTCCATCACCGCGGCGAATTTAACAACATAAAACCAACAGAGACTGTACTGTCGTTAGCTCTGCTTTTCATAAAAAAGATAATACACAAACAAAATCACACTTCAACAAAAAAAAAACACGACACAACTCACTCGATGCTGCCCACAACAGCGGCGATTTAAACAACTTAAAACCAACAGAGACTGCGCTTTCGTTAGCTCTGCTTTTTATGAAAAATATTCTGCACAAACAAACTCACACATAAAAAACACACGACAACAATCACTCAATTCTGCCCACAACCGCGGCAATTTTAACAACTTAAAACCAACAGAGACTGCGCTGTAGTTAGCTCTGCTTTTTATGAAAAAGTTTTCTATCACCGTTTTTACTAAGTTGCTTTCAACTTTTTACTTAGATTTTTTAATAATATAATATAATGGCGTTTTAATTATATTTATTTATAAAAATTACAAATATTTTAACACTTTTTATTCTCTTTTGAACGGATTAAAGGGAGTATTTTTTTAAGACGTTCACGCACATTGAAAATTTTTAGAAACTAAAAAGAAGAGGAAAAGGAAATTAAGAAAAAGAGAATTTAATAAGAACATGTTGGTTAACTTGAGCGTGAGAGTAAATGAGACAGATAGTTCCAGCAAAGAAAGAATAACAATAAGAAAAGATGGTTAGGAAAATTAGGAGGTTTTGTTCAAGGCGAATTTATTACTGTTGGTCTTAAAACCCTGCTGATAACTTTTTAATTAGCTTTATTAATGTTCTCTACAAGAAATGAATGAGCGAATAGTCAAATTTTTAAATTTTGAATGATAGAAAGAAATGACAGAAAACTTGATTCCGGTCATTTCTTTCTATCAGTTTCTTAACACCAACGTGAAAAATGTGACTATTCGCTCATTCATTTTTTGAAAGGTTGGATGCCAAAATTTTGCTTATTATCTTTGTTTCTGTTTTTGACATTGTACAATGACTTTACAAAAACAAATTGCTTGTGGTTTTTTCGCCTTGGGTTTGTTTTAGAATATTAGAGCAGGGTTGTCAGTTGTGGTGATTTAAAAACTAGTTTGGCGCCCTAATTTTTGGTTTGGCGACATAACGATTTTTTAGCGATTTATTAAGAAGTCGGCGATTTTGTTGTATTTTTAATGAGCCATCAATTCGTTTAGAGAATCGGTAAAGTCAATACGAAAAATATTATTTTTATTTTGGTATTTTTATTTATATTAAACATTCAATGACAAGTATTGAATTATGTAATGATAAAATGGCTGATGAAGATATTGAAATCTTCTAGAAACCCTTTTTTCAATCAAAAAATTCTCTTAAAGTAATAATTAATAGAATTCCTAATAACATGACTATGTTTAAAGTTAACGAAAATTTTGCCATTATAAAATATGGTAATTTATTATCACCCGGGGAAACCATAAATATGCAACTGCATGTTTTTCCCTGTACGTCCAATGAAGGCAGAAACCATATATTTATCCGTTTAAGACCTTTTTTTTATTAATTTTGGCATCGATTTGTAAGTGCATATTTGCACTATTTTGCAGCATTTATTTTTTGCATAATTTAGTAAAAAGAGCTTTTCCCCATAATGAGAAATGTTTTGACGTTGAAGTGTATAGCGTTTAAGATATCTAATAGAACTGCAACTTCAGAAATATGTTTATCCAATTTTTTGGTTTAATACTAATCACAAAAATTCTTTTCTTGCTGCTTCAAGTAGAAATCACCATTGTACCGTTATTGTGCACACTAATCATGTAAAAAAAATTCAATAAAATATTCCAATATCATGGCGACTTGTAACCAGTTTTGACGAATTTAAGCGTTTCGAAAAATATTTATTTTTTAGGATTCATAAAAAATATTTTTAATTAAAAATATGATTTTGCTTGTCGTGCTAAATTCCTAATTTTTATTCTTGATAAAAACACTGAAATTTATTGTTAAGGGAAAAGCTAGTTTCTATGCGCATTTCACTGGTTGCTTAGGCCAGATCATTAGAAAACATTATACCAAAAATTTTAGAAAGGCCAAAGATATTAGTGAACAAAACTGCTATGTGAATGCGAATTGTAAACGCAAAAAAAGTCTTATTTGCACCGATATCGAAGCTTAAACAAAATACCAATAATAAATGAACTAAAATTAATTAATCAAAAATTTTGTGTTTCCAAAAATTACTTTGATATTTTTAACAATTTAAAAAATATATATGAATGTATATATTTTATTATTATTAACTAAGAAATAAATCTGACAGTCCTGATTAGAAGTAGAAAAAGTTCAATTAAGCTTTATTTTTATCGACAGCTGGGATGGTTAAATGCTGACAAAACAGGCCTGCAAAATTTGGAAAAATTCTTCTTAAAAATACAATAATTTTGAAAAAAGTCATAAAAACTATATAAAGTAATTAGGCTTAAGTTCATCAAATTTAATTTTCATTAAATAATTTTTATGAAGAAAGACATTTTACAACATCAAATTAATCAAAATTTATTGATCAATTTTTATTCTTGACTGCCGCGGGAATCAAATACACTCAGGTCTCGTTTTATGCCGATTTATCAACAACCAAGTTTATTGAGTCAATAAAAAAAGTTGTTGCCCAAAATTATTTTTTTCAACAAAATGTTTAATTGATTTGTTAAAATAAATGGTTGAAAATGTTGAATAAATCAAACAAAATGTTAATCGAATCTTTATTTTTTTATTTATTAATGATGATGTCATAAATTTTCAATTTTTATATTTAAAAAAAAAACCCTAAAATTTATTATGCGGGGATAAGTAAGTTCCTATGCGCATTTCACTGGTTGCTTAGGCCAGATGATCAGGAAACCTTTTCCAAAGACTTTGGCAAAACTAAATATATTATTCAAATAAAACTTTAAAACAAATGAGAACTATGAGCTATTTAAAAATGGACAAGAGTTGTGAAAATACTGTCTTTACTTTGATTCAAATATTTTTTTTTATTGAATATGAAGAAATATTTAATTATTTCATTATTAAATATATTTTATTGAGTGCTATTTTGCAAAGTGTAAATTTGATAAATTTTTTCTTTGAATCAAACAAAAAGTTTGTTGACCTAAAATTTTATTTTTAACAAACTGTGTTGTTAAAAATTTTCTTGAGATATTTTTTTCTGTGAGCCATTGATGACTGCTGGCAGCCAAAAGTCAAATATCAATATTTAAACCAAATTGTATTTAACCCTTGGTAGATCGAAATTATCTTTGTATGATTATCTATTTTAATTGATTTACATGTTCTTCCTTACTTCCGTTTTTTCTAACTTTTTGTCAAGAATTTTTCTTGACGTCCAAAGTACATTTTTTTTTTCATTTTTTTGTCTTTGTTTTTCTTGTTGACCTTTTTAAACACAACTTGAAGGACAAATGTAAACATAAAGTTCGTGCCTTAGCTTTTAAAAATAATTAGTATTGTGGTTATTTTGTTGAAATGTTCATGGTTTTTAATCCAAATTTTGATATTTTAATTAAGCTTAAGTTCATCAAATGTAATTTTCATTAAATTATTTTTACAACATGAGATTAATAAGTTTTCATTCTTGACTGCCACGGGAATTGAGCCCAGGCTTTCATGGACAGGTTACCCTTACGTGTTTCAATTGCAACCACTCAATCTCTTCAGAAGGTTTTGCCGGATTAAAAACCATGAATAGTTTAACAAAATAACCACAATACTAATTAATATATAAAATATTAAAAAAAAAAAATAAGAAAATACCATAAATATAGCGAAAACCCGTTTTTTTAAAAACTTAAGGTTTATTTTTTTTCAAAGAAGGAACAAGACTTTACAAAGGTTAAACATTTATTTAAAGGTTATTAGTATGTAGTTCCGAAACACATCAGGTTTTATAAATAAGGATGAATCCAACTTCTAAACCCCTTAGAAAACTCTGGTCTATGGGTTCAAAATTTGTTGGCCTGTGTAACAGTTATTTAATTTTTTTTTTTAATTTTTAGTTAGAAAATAATAATATTGGTGTCAAAATGTTTCTAGTTCTCCTAAGCAGTTTGGAATGGACATCCAGCAAAATCGGTCCAGTAGGACAAGAGTTATGAATCCAAATGTGTGGATTGATATAAGATTTAGCAAAAATTCGTTATATATGACTAGAAATCATACTGTTCGATTGCGTGAAGATCGGTCCATAATTTACCATAGGCCCCGTATAAAGCCAACTCTCGTCAAATTTTGTGATGATTGGTCGACAATTTACCATGGGACCAATATTAATTCTCCTCTGGAAAATAATTTTAGTTCGGCAAAAACTGTTAATCAAATTTGTTTAAATTAAGTTTTATATGACTACCCGAAGCATTCAGCCAATGACGTTCGTATGTGGCTTATATATAACATCGCACATGTCCTACCCCATCCCCCACAATCTCCAGACCTCAATCCGATAGAGTACTTGTGGGAAGAACTCGATAGACGTGTGAAAAAGAGGCAAATTTCTAAGAAATCTGACCTAAAGAAGGCATTGATAGAAGAATGGCGAAAAATTGGCGAGGAGACAACGAAAAAGTTGTTGCATTCCATGCCAAAACGTTTAGATGCAGTTATAAAGCAAAAAGGTTTGCCAACAAAGTATTAAATGTGGTATAACATATAATAATTTTTTCGTTTTGCGTGATATAGAATTAGGTGTGCCAATAGTTTTGTGCAGTAGAATTGATATTATTTTTTGTTAAATATGCTGCAAATACTTAATTAAATTAAATTTTAATTAAAGAAATATTTGCATTTCTTATTTAACTGAAAAATGTTTATGGGAGACCATTTTTTCACTTGTACAATGTTCCAATTCGCCGTGCAGCGGAAATAAACATAAAAATTCTTGTTGTGCCAATAAATATGTGCGGCACTGTATGTTTATGTTCGAAATTGTATTTCAAAATTTGATTAATAAATTATTTGTTTGCCAAAAAAAAAAAAAAAAATAATGTTTTAAAACGACTGCGCAGATTAAAAAAAAAGGTTAGCCTTACTCAAAGATAATCTTATTGGGGAATTTCGTTTTTTTAGTTTATTCAATAAACGAAATAGATGTTGAGTTACGCGAATATATGTTGTTTAACCTCCTCCATTTTCGAAATAACGGTATATCTCGAAAACAAGAAGCCACGGCTGAAATCTAATTCTAACTGTCGGCGCAGGGTATCGAAGATTCGGCACAGCCAAAAATAGCTCTCTTACTTGTTATGACTGCATTCCTTTAAAAAATTAAGTAAGTAAATGAACTGCAATTTTATTCATTTATCATTTATGAAATCTATTATTCTTTTCATTTAAAATTCTACAAATATTTGTATTATTATATTAGTTTAAAAATAAATAAATCATTTTTCTTTGAATAAAATATAAATAAAAAATAAATTAAAATATACAGGGGTGTGCTGGAAATCGAAAACGTAAGAATTTAAGAAGTCGTTTTTAATAAGATTTCTGTATTAAACGAATTTTATGACAAGTATTACACAAATATATCTCCATTAAACATAATTTTGTAACAACAATTATAAAAATTAGATTAAAAGTGTACGTATACGTTTTCAATTTCGAGCACACCCCGATACATAAATAATTTTAATAACACAACATGAAAGTTCTAGTACAGTAGTTTTGATTTAACTGCCTTTTGTTTACGTGCACTTTTGACTTAAATGCACAAAATTGAAAATTTTTGGCATTATTCTTTATAACCCCATACAATTTCTTTTTTTAAGTGCACTTTCTTTACTTGCACATTTAAGATAAGTGCCCAAAAGTTTTGGCATTTAAAAATTATTTTCATAAAAAAATATTCCAGTTAGCTGCACTTTGACTTAACTGTAGAGCTGGCAAACAATCGATAGTACTATCGATACTATCGATAGTATCGATATTTCTCTTTCCATTGGACTATCGATTGTTTATTTTCGATAGCGATACTATCGTTGAAATCTTTTTTAAGAAAATTATCAATAATTTTTTGTTTCTATCTGGCAACAACAAACCAGTTGTCGTTGCCACCCAGCTTAGCAAGCTGCAGCGGTTATTTAGTCGGCTTAAGGACCAACCATATTTGCATAACCATGCTTATCCTAATATCAAAGCAAAAAAACTTTACATATGTACCAGGGTTCTCAGATTATTTTTTTTTACCTGAATCGCCAAATAGTTTATCGAAAATCGCCAACATTTTATATATTTAGATTTTAGGTAAAACAGATTTTCCAGAAATCGCCAAATACGAGTTTTTATAAAAAAAGTACACTTAAGTAATTTTACCTTTATTCTATATTAACTAACCGTTTTTCAAACTAAAATAAAAATTTTCGTTTACAAATTTATATTGAAAGCAAAAACAAAGTTGAGTTGTTTTATTGTTGTCTCAATATTTTCCAAAACGAATATTTTTATTTAATTTTGAAATATTTTGAAAAAGTGATTTACTTTCAATACAAATTCAATTTTTTTCATACTATCCAGTGAACATTATTATTCGTAAAATTTTGAAAATTCAACTTCATATGCAATCGAAAATCAATTGAAAAATATAACTTTTTTAGTGATGATCCGAATATTGTTGTAAAAATGATATATACCCGAATTATTGCATACTGGTTGTATATTTCAATACATATTTGAAAAAATTATAGCTTGTGATAAGGAAAATGGCGGAAAATCTAAGAATGAATAAACTTAGTTCCAAATTTGGAAAATTGCATTTTTTTAAATTGCTACATGGAAACGTACGGTAATTACTTAAAAATTAAATTAAGGAATTCTACAAAGAATTCGATAGTATCGATAGTTTGTCAACAAACTATCGAAAATATCGAATGTTGCGACTATCGATAGTTTGCCAGCTCTACTTAACTGCCCAAAATACATAATTTCTGTAATTATTCTTCAAAAACCTTGTTTGCTTGCATTTTGTATACCTGCATATTTTTCATTTTTAAGGCAGCTTTAAAATATTTTCATATAAAACATCAAAAATGCACACATGAAAAAATGCGGTGGCCACTTTTTCACTTAAATATAATTTTAGCAGTTTTCATAATCAAAAATCGCAAACAAGTCCTAAGTCCTACATGTACCTAAATTCCTGCATATGGTTTGTAGTTACAGCAAATTTACCACGATTATATGAAAGGAATAGCAAATATTAGGTCTGTAACAGAATAAAGTAGTTGTAGTAGTATTTAAAGCTAACGAATGCTCTGTAGCGCAACAAAGTTCAAAATTTCGAATTTTGCGCTTCAACGCTATCTCGTTCTTTATAAAAATGCATAACAAATGACTTCAGGTTGTTTGAACGTCATTGTTATTATCAATTTATTAATATAAACGTTGTTACTCCTCTTCCAACACTTTACTTTAGCTGCACTTTTATGAAGGTAACCACAATTGCGTACCTGCATATTAAGGCAGCTAAATACATTTAAGATAGCTGCAAAGTCAAAATTACTGTATTTGTGAAATTATTGATTGTACTTTTAGAAATGATCTTAGTGTAGTTACGTCTTTTTGTTTTAGAACAACTAGAGCCAAAAGGATGAAACTAACATGAAAAGTTAAAAGTTAAGAAAAAGAAATTGTTTAAAAATAAACAACTACAAAAATAAACAACTACGTCCGTTTGCATTTAAGGCGACCACAGATATAAAACCCACTAATGATATTGTAGTAAAATATGATTTTGTGAGAATAAAATTCAAACAATTTATAAAATATTGCTGCAGTTAAGTAAAACGAACGAAGTTTTCGTTCGAAAACGATGAACACGCCATGCATTAATTTTGTGATAATCAGTCAAGTATCAAACATATGTCCCATATAATACCTGCTTTCATAATAGACTTTAATGCGCCCAGAACTCCAACGATTTATAATATTTTTAATGTCAGCTTTTATAATAATTGGTTTTTAATTTTTCATTGATCTCATGAAAAGCCCAGTACTGATGTTAAATAAAAAACCAAGTTTTAATAGCTTAGGTCGCTTTAAAATTCTGAAAGCGAAATTTCTTTTAATACTTTAATTATTTTACAATAAATATTTAAATTTTACCTTAGTTTCAAAAGGGTTTCAAAACCTAATAATCTTATATGTCGCACTTCTTGCTACCAATAGGAAAATGGCGAAAAATTTATTAAATTTGTGATACATAAATTTAAGAAAATTAAACAAAGAAAAATAGCAAACAATTACACCGTTGTATCAAGGGGGCTTAAGAAATACTTAGTCGCAAAGTAAGGTAGGGTCGAAAATTAAGTAATTGTCGGTTACAATTCTCCCCCCAGTAGGCCTGCTTTCCTAGGGTCTTACTCCAATACATTACCGACATCTAGAACTGCCAATTTTACCGCCGGTCGCTCGATTATACCATTTTTGGTCTTTACTTGTGCCCTTCGTACTTGACCGTCTCTTGCTCTGGTTATTTCTATTATCTTTCCCTTAAGCCACGAGTTTCTGTCAGCGTTTTCATCAACCACGAGCACTATATCGCCAACACCAATTGCCTTTGCTCGCTGGGTCCATTTGCTACGCCGGGTCAATGTAGGTAACATTTCTTTTACAAATCGTCGCCAAAATTGATTAGCAAACGCCTCACTTTGACGCAAGCACATTCTATGGTCGATTGCTTCGAGGGAACAAAATGGTTTCGTACCATTTGAACTGCCAATAAGGAAATGATTTGGGGTTATGGCCTCTTGGTCCTCCGTCTCTAGTGAGACGTACGTTAAGGGTCTAGAGTTAACTATTAGTTCCACCTCCATAAGGGTGCTTCGCAGACTCTCATCAGTAAATTTTTGAGAGGGCGATATTTTATAGAGAATAGTTTTAATAGATCTTACCAGCCTCTCCCACGCTCCCCCCATATGGGGAGCTGCTGGTGGATTGAATTTCCATGAAATACCTTTCGATGCCATTTCTGTTTGTATATCATTGAATTTTATATTGTTTAGCTCGTTTCTCAGAAAACGATCGGCGCCACGAAAATTTGTGCCATTGTCACTATAAATTTCAGCTGGAGTACCACGTCTGGCAATGAAATTTCTTAAGGCCATTAAAAATGAATCGGTGGAAAGTGTGTGGGAAATTTCGATGTGAATTGCTCTTATTGTGAGGCATGTAAAGATAACACCCCATCGCTTTAATGACTTCCTGCCAAACGTTACTGATATTGGGCCAAAATAATCAACGCCGACAAACGTAAAGGGTCGCTGGAAAGCTCCCAGGCGTGCAGGAGGTAGAGGAGCCATTTGTGGCGGAAGAGGCTGAGCGGCTTCAATTTTGCACTGTTGACAACTTCTGCGAACAGTCTTAAAAATCACTCTCAATTTCATTATAAAATAAATTTGTCGGATTTCGTTCAGCACTGTCTCATGGTTTAAATGATGGTAGGCCCGATGATAACTCATAACTATAAGATTTGTTAAATAATGTTTGCCTGGCAGTATGATGAGATCCCTTTGGGGGCCGCAGGCCGGTGTTCCATATCGCGCTCGGTTTTTAACTCTGACAATGCCACCGTCATCTAAGTAAACATTAAGCTTATCAAAGGCACCCCCTTTAGTAATGGGTCGACCGTTTTGTAGTGCTGAATATTCATCGGAAAAACCAGCCATCTGGGCCATCTTGAGAATAAAAGTCTTTGCCTTAATAAAATGCGAAGCATTGAGCGTCTTCACAATGTTTTGTTGGTGTATCCTCTGCTGCTGTCGTTCAATGTACATGACCCAATTCGCCACAGCCCGGTGTAGCCTGTACCAGCTGGAAAAATATTCATAATTAATGGCAATTATTATCAACTTACGAGTGTGTAAATTGAGATAACGGGGTCGAATTTCTAAATTTCCGATATCCTCGCAGTTGGGCTCAGTCAAAGTACAGTTGTTTGGCCACTGCTCTTCTGGTAGTCTTAGCCATAAAGGGCCCTCAAACCACTCTTTATAATTTTCAGTAGGTGCCCTAAATTTTGTGGCAAAGTCAGCAACATTCATCGCGCTGGGAACCCAACGCCATTCGGCCGTGTTTGCAAATTTTAGGATTTCAGAAATACGAAACATAACAAACTGTTTGTATTTTCTAGGATCACCCGCTAGCCATGCTAAGACTGTTTTTGAATCGGTCCACATTACCCTTTGTTGGAATTTAATTTTGTGGCAGCTTACGGTCTGCATGAGTCTTGCACCAATAGTTGCCGCTTGAAGTTCGAGTCGTGGTACAGAAAGAGGCCGAAGTGGGGCCACCTTTGCTTTTGCTGCAACAAGCCTTACCTCGACTTTTTCACCAAATTTTATTCTAAAATACGAAACGGCTGCATAAGCGTCTTCACTTGCGTCGACAAATGTGTGCAACTCAGCAACATAACTTTCTTGTTGTAGTGAAAGCGAATAGCATCGTGGTATGGAAACTTCAGTAATTGCGGGTAAAAACGTTAGCCAATTTTTCCACTTAGAGTAGAGGGTCTCATTAAGGGGCTGATCCCAATCTATACCACACCGCCATATTTCTTGAAGAATTGATTTTAAATAGGACATAAAACACGCAACGAACCCTAAGGGATCAAAAACTGACATCAAAACTTGTAAGACTTCTCGTTTGGTAGGCACAATATCATCTTTTAAAATTTGTCGCTGAAGCCGCACAAATTTTAAATTCATTTTAAAAATATCTAATGAAGGGTCCCAGTAAAGGCCAAGGATTTTTTCAAACTGAACAAAATTTTCGTTATTTTCGAAAGTTTTCTGTTCGGGGCCATTTGTTTCTCCCAGTGCTTCTAAAACTTCATGTGAATTTGAAGACCAGTTACGCATATGAAAGCCCCCTTGAGCGTGCACTGCTCGAACCCCCAGTCCCAATTCAATTGCTTCCTTGGTTGTGTTGGTAGAGTCAATGAAGTCATCCACGTAATGCTGCTTCGTAACAGCCTCAATTACTTTTGGATTTTTTCCAAAATCGTTTGCATTTTTATCCCTTACAAAATGTGAAATGCATGGAGAGCATGAGGCGCCAAAAGTAAGCACGTTGAGCTGATAAACTATCAGGGAACTATTTTTGTCCCACCACAAAAAACGTTGGGCACCAGCGTCTTATTTACGCACCTTAATGCGGTGAAACATTTCAGCTATATCGCCACATATGGCTACAGCCCCCATTCGAAATTTGAACAAAATTTCCCTTAGGGGCATAAGTAGGTCAGGGCCCTTTAATAAAAAATCGTTAGGGCAATATCACCTGATTTGGCTGCAGCGTCCCATACTAGTCGTACTTTATTTGGTTTTTGTGGGTTCCTGACAATAAACGTGGGCAAATACCATATTTTGCTTTTACTTTGCTCTAAAACCGATGTAGGTAACCTTTCAGCATATCCCTTTTCCTCCAAGTTAGTAATTTGTTGTTGCAAAATACCTGCAAGAGCAGGGTCACGGTCTGCTTTTTGTTTAATGCACTTCAAACGCTTTAATGCTGTCGGTAAACTATTTGGCAACTCTGGCGGGTCAATCTTCCACAAAAGCCCAACCTCGTATCTGCCATCCTTAAACGTACACGTTTTGTTTAAAATGTCTATGGCTTGTTGATCCTCTTTTGACATGGGTGGTGTGTCTGTAGCTGAGATGCCAAGGTTTTCGTCAGAAAAGAATTTCTTCACCAGACCGTGGATAGCGTCGCAGTTGCATTTATGAAAATTGAGTTTGCCAGGTGCTGTAGAACCACCACCAAACAGAGTCCAACCGAGTCTTGTTTTCGAGGCAACTGGTTGATGCCATCCACCCTCACGTACCTTCATTGAAGAGATTAGATTTGGATTGTTTACCCCAATTATCATCGACGGGGTCACGTTTGCATAACTTTCTAATGGAATATTCTGAAGGTAAGCATATTTGCTTTTTACATTAATTGCATTCATGGTTTCATTAGATAAATTCAAATTTTTTACAGTATATACGTTACTGAGAGGATAAACCTTCGAATTGGGTTTAGCAGCAGAAATTTGTAAATTTAATCTCCTAGAATCATCTTCATAACGTGTGACATCACCAGTCCACCGGATACACAGTGGTTCATTGATACCTTTAACGCCCAAAAAGTCGGCCACTTCTTCCTCTAAAAGCGTCAGGGTCGAGCCATCATCCAAAAGGGCATATATTGTGACAGTTTTTTTGTCACCATAAAGCGTGACTGGCACTATACGGTAATATGTCTCACCTTCACTCGAGGACCTATGATTGTTGACTGTACCACCGGATGCCTGATCTTCACTGTGTAATAGTGGATTGTGCTGTACGGTACATCCGTTAATGCCACAAGGTTTAGTAACCCAACACTTGCGTTTATGGTTACCCAAACAAATTCGGCACAAATTATTTGTTTTTACAACATCCCATCGGTCGGACAAAGACAAATCTTTAAATTGTGTACAATGGGCCAACTTATGTCCTTCGAGGCATGTTACACACTGTTTCTGTTGGCTCTGAGTTGTGTGTGTATTCACACGGCCATCCCTCTTGGCAGGTTTTTTTTCATAGCTGACATCAAATACGGGTATGGTCACCTTGCATGTTGCCTCTGCTATCATGTACAGCCAGTCTGAAAAGTTCATCAAATCTGGCCGGGCTATATCTCTCGAATGTAAAGCCCACTGTAGCACCGTGTCAGTTGGCAACTTGTCTACCAGTTCCTGCAAAAGAGTTGGATTATTCAAATATTCTTCTAATTGAGATGCTCGTATGGTTGCACAAAGATTCTTAACAGCAAATGCGAATTCTATAAGGTGCTCCAATTTACCCCGTTGCAATGTGTACCTTCGCACTTCATCAATTAAATTTTTAATAATGCACTCGGGTCGACCATAGTACATTTTAAGTGTCCGTATTATGTCTGGAACCATTTCAGGCAGCATCAAACAATGCCGAACAGCTTCCCGAGCCTTACCTTGTAAACACTTTTGCAGTCTTACCAAGTTTTCCTCATTGGTGTAACCGGCAACACGATTGCTATACTCAAATGAGCTTATAAATATCGGCCACTCTATAGGATCCCCATTAAATGTCGGAAGATCTCGTGGCATGTAGTGCCGTGCCATTAATTGAGTCGCTAAAATGCTCCCATTATCAGCACCAAAACTGTTTGTTAAATTTATTCGGTTGGGGTTGTTGATATTTTTGCTGCTGTTACCAAAACAAATATGTTCATGATTTGTCACTTTTTGCCGTGTGACGTCATGTAAATTGTTTTGACAATTATCAGATGGTAACTGAAACCGATCGTTGCCACCTGCGGTATTATTGTTGAAACAGGTTTGTGCCTGTGCTAAGCTATGAGTTAATTCACCTTGTTGAGCTACCGTCCGTGTGGTGGCGATGTTGCCTTCATGTATTAATGTTGACTGCAGCTTAAATCTGCTGTTTTTGTCATTTTGACAATTTTGTACACACGGTGGTACATCAATATTTTTATTAACGTTATTAACCACCGGCCGTATAAAATTGTCTGATTGATGACATTCTTCAGCTTCAGCATGTAGTAACTCGTACTTACGGCGTAAAAATTCCTGCTTAAGTTGCATTTCTTCCTCTAGCTGCTGCAATTGAAGTTGCTTTTTGGCACTCATGTTCGTGCAGGCAGTTGTAGCTTGTTTTGGGGCGACGGTGACTGTTGCTGGGGCATGACATCTGGGGGTCTCAATGAATTCAATGGAAGAATTATTAGTTAAGTCCCGCAGTGTAGGGTTGTGAGAGGCATTTTGTTCATTTGTCCCTGCAATACATTCATGACAAACCCATGTAAAGACCTCGGTATCGTCGTCAATGTTACAGCAGCTGCTGTGAAAGCAATGAAGGCACTTCGAGCAGGTTACCATAGTTCCATCGTCCGGGTCAGTGCATAAGGTGCAGTTGGCAGTTAGAGTCGGGTTTTCCTGTGCCATATTCTTATTAGGTTAAGAATTTTAAAGAATATTGTTAAATAAAAAACCAAGTTTTAATAGCTTAGGTCGCTTTAAAATTCTGAAAGCGAAATTTCTTTTAATACTTTAATTATTTTACAATAAATATTTAAATTTTACCTTAGTTTCAAAAGGGTTTCAAAACCTAATAATCTTATATGTCGCACTTCTTGCTACCAATAGGAAAATGGCGAAAAATTTATTAAATTTGTGATACATAAATTTAAGAAAATTAAACAAAGAAAAATAGCAAACAATTACACCGTTGTATCAAGGGGGCTTAAGAAATACTTAGTCGCAAAGTAAGGTAGGGTCGAAAATTAAGTAATTGTCGGTTACAACTGAAATGTTCTGATTCTCGGTGGAGGTTATCAAACATCCGACACATCCGAATTAAGTGTTCTTACTTCAAATAACATTTAGTATTTTTTTTCCTCGAAGGTTTAACTAATAAGTTATAAGTTATTTTTCCAAATGACAATGTTTGCTAAAACATGGCTTCAATTTGTTTGGGCATATATATGCATATCCTTGCATATCCTTAATGAATTTTTGTCTTATACCCAGCAAAAACTTACATTGCAAAGTAATGCGTTAAAAAGCTAATATAACTACTCTTCACTACTTCTACATTGGCATTTTAACTTATTATTTTAATACGGTGATGTTATTGGAGGCTCTCGCTTACAAATAGGGAGTTAGATAAGTCATTACCACATTCACTTACAAATAGGGAGTTAAATAAGTCATTACCACATTCACTTACAAATAGGGAGTTATGATACTATATCGATATCATATGTTATAATTTATTTCATCTAGACGATGTCGTTATAATAACGTTTGGTTGAGACCACAATACCAAGTTTTTAATATTAAAATATATGTATATCAAAATCAATTAGGTATTTAAATTTTTCATATTCAAATTTATTACAAATTGTTCTTCATTTAGTACAAATAAAATCAGTTTGTATAAGATTTGAATAAATAAATCCTTAGCTGCTTTTTATTATGAATTAATTATAAATTTCGTTAACCAACTCATAAGCAAGTACTTATGTATCAGATTATACGCCAGCCATTACTAAACTACTTCCTTGTAATGCAGATGGTATGAAGTAGGCATTGAAAAGTAAGTTGTTCAGTTATTGCAAGTCATTACAGTAGAATCTCACAAATTAGAACCACTTTATGCACCGGGCAGTTCGAATTTATGAAAAGTTCGAATTTCTGGACATTTTTTTTTTTCAGAAAATGATAAAATTATAATGAAATAGTGATGGATAATGAATAGTTGTGTAAGCTTTATTTTAACTCAAAACAGTTTTTATTTAATAACATTTCATCTCTCACACGTATGAACGCTTCACTTGGACCTTCAGTTATCAACTGATCCAAATTTGTACAAGCTTATCAAATGTCATACGCATATTAACGAAGTATACACACCACTAATAACTCGGTGATTCCCCGTTTTATTTTTACTCAAATTAGCTAAAAAATAATTTGTAGTGAAAATACAAAAAAATAAAATAAAAAAAAATTCCAGAAATTAGAACACCCTGTTCTAATTTTAGAGCGTTTAATTTGTTTTTTCGCTTAATAAGTTAAAAATCATTAAACAAATTTACCAAGTATGTAGAAATAAAAACAAAAAAAAAATAAAAACACTTCCAGAAATTAGAACCACAGGTTCTAAGTTCAGAGCGTCCAATACATTGAAATGGCCGGTTCTAATTTCTGGACTGTTCGAATTTGTGACGGTTCGAATTTGTGAGATTCTACGGTACCAAGTTTTTGCTGGGCAATGCTTAAAAATGCATATATGTAATTGGCATATTATGTTAATTTTTATAAAAAAATTCAGACTTTTTGTTTTCATTCAGCGCGTTAAGTTTGCTAAAGTCTTTTTTTTTTTTTTTTATTAATTTTCCTAAGCTAATCCCGCGAAGTTCTTCGCTTGTCTGCAGGAAAGAAGCCAGTGTCTGTGGCGGGAATCGAACCCGCAACCCCGGCGCTGATAGACTTGCTCACTACCAGCTGGGCTACCGGGGCACACCCGGGGTATGGGTGTTCAAATCAAAATGCTTTTCGTGCACTTCGTGATTTTGTGGTCAGCATTCAGCACTCTCAATCTTAGCGAAAACAATGGACAGAAGTCAATCATCTTTGGTGTGTTGCCTAGTGCTGTTAAATTTTTAAAGCCTATTTTGAATTCTTTAAGCATGTCTTATGTGCATATTTTCCAACAATAAATTCATTAAATTCCATGCCCTAGTAATCAATAAAAAATTGATTAAAATAAAGTAAATGGTTGATCTTAAGTTTTTGTTTGTTTGTTTATTTATTTTTCACATATAAGTTAAGCAAGAACTTTACTTAATTTTTTTATTACTTTAAAAACTAAAACTATTTTGGTTATTTCGGTTTACAACTCATAACAAAATTTATTTCTTCTTAAGAACTTTTGTGTAATCTCTAAAACATATCTACATATTTTCTCAGAAAACACAAACAAATATCGTCTAAGTAAAAATTTTCAAAAAAAAAAAAAAAAAAAAAAATATTTGGAATTTTCTTTAAATAAATAAAGAAATCAACAAGTCATTTGTGTTACAGTTCTAAGAACAAGTATCCTACATTATCTTTGTTTCGCTTGTATCTACATAAATATATCTTTATCCTCCACTAAATTGTTGTTCATACATTAGAATTTTTCTTGCTTTTTGCTAAAATATTTTGCTGCGCGTAATTTTGTCACACTTTGATTGGCTAAAAGCATCAACTGACAAACTCTAGGTTCCCCAAAGTAAACACGAAATGCTTACACACATCCACATTCAACATAAATGTATGTATAATGTTGGTGTATAAATTTATGTACGTTTGATTGAGTGTGAGTTTGTCTGTATATTTGTTATAAGACTATATAATTTGACAAGGATTTCCTTTAATTTTAACGCATGCTCATTCATAAACAAACAGAAAGTTTTACGGCAAAATTTACTGTTAACACGTGCATTTCAAAGGAATTTTTGCAGTTGCACAATGTTTATAAACACTGTTTAGGCAACATTCGGCGAATTCGAAAATTCAACAATTTCTGTAATGTCTTGGTAAAAAAATTTCGCGCCAAAATGTTTATGCTCTTGGTTCTCTGGGGGGGGGGGGGGGGGGGGTTTGTGAGTAAGTGGTTGTTATTTTGTGTTTGTGGTGTTTTGTCTTAAAGTTTTTTGAAAACCCCATAGATAACAAGAGAATAACATGTGCTGGCTGTCTGCACGTTTATGGGTCTGCAAAGGTTCTGTAGTACACATGACACCCATTTTACTCGAACGAATTTCAGTTGCAGACCAACATGTTTATGCGGATGATGGTGTTGTTTTTGTTTCTTTGTGTTCACTTGGCTTTTGCTTGTTTACTTTTGCCGGCATTTAGCACAATCATAACAAAAACACCGATTTATTTAACGAATAAAACCGACCACAAACGACTGCTTAAACAAATGCACTTCGTGTACAAATTATCATTTGCTGCTGCTGACTGATGCCACAAAATTGTCTGTTCTGTTGGTTGGTTTTTCCTTTGGCGGTTGTTGATACTTGCACGGAAAGTCGGAAAATCAGTTGTTAACGAGTTTTCCCTTGGTTTGGACGTGTTCGTTACAAGCGGTCAAAAGCAAATTAAACGCATACAATTTAAACTTATTGTTCTAAAAAAAAGAAAATATTAATTATACGCCACAATAATGCTGTCGTAATAAAATCTTTTTTCGAATGTGTGTTGTTTGTGCTTGATTCTTAATTTATTTTTAAGAAGTGCAACAATAGTAAAAATAATTATTTAAGTGTAAACAATTTTATTGTTTAACAATAAATTAAAGGTTTAATTGTGAAAGGAAAAAAATAACAAAGTTTATATAAATCTCCTACACATTGAAAATAGCAAAGAATCAAAAGTATAAATTTAAAATCGAATTACTGAAAATTAAAAATAAAAAAGTCTGTGTTTCATTAATCAATGATTTGTTGTTTTTTTTAAAGCCATTTAAATTAAAAAAAAAGCGCTGACACTTATTCAAGGTAAAGTTCTGATACAAAATTACGGATTTCGAATATTTTAGAAAAATCTTATAACTCGAAAATTGGATCAATTTCTCTATAAGGAAAAAAACAAACATTTTGAACTACCCAGTAAAAACTTCGCCTACTTTTTCAAAATGAATAGCTTCTTTCACTCAATATTTAGTAGCTTTCTTCTATAGCTATAACTACTTTTTTTGGATGTATGTGGGTAAAAAAAAAATAATGACTTACTTTTGAATGCGTTCATTTTGGGACATCCCATGTAAAATTCATTGGTTCTTTCAGTAGAATTGTAAGTAGTGCTTTTATGTTTTTCTGATTACTCAACATATTATCTTGTGGGCGAAGTTTTTACTGGGTACTTAATTAAACATTAATTTTTTTTTTAAAGTTTCACAGTAAAAATAACTAAATATGTTTGTATTTTATGTTACCAATGAACGATTTGTGGCTATTAACTCTTGCGGTTATTAAAATAAACAAAAGTTAAATAAATATTTTGAAGTCATTAAAAAGACTCAACTTTTTAATCGCCAGGGTAACCAAATTACTCTAACATTTTTGCTTAGATAGAAAACTAAATATGCATACATATTTAAAAAATAAATTTTTGCATCGAAATTTAAGAAAAAAAAAAACGCTTAAACTAGTCATTATTAGTATTTGAAAATGTATATTTGAATCGAAATTGATTCAATAAATCTAAGGCAATAAGGAAAAAGTGCTTAAGTTTAAGTTAGTTTTGTAGGAAAGCGATTTTAAACTTGAAGGTTATTATCGAAAATATATTTTTATTCTAATAAAATCATCACTTCACTTCGGTTAAGCACCTAACGTGACCGAACGTAGGTTAACTTAAGTTGTTATTAAAAATGTTATTGCACATTGAAAACAAGTGAGCAAAAAGTAATTTCGCTATAACTTTCTAAAAAATCGTACAAAATAATTGATATTTTTTCCATGGGAACTTTTATATATGGGGATTACAAAGGTGCCATAAACATAAAAGTTTGCTTAAGTACACTTAAGCTATTTTTCCTCTTTGCCACAGAAATATTATCTGTATATTTTCCATAAGAATCTTGTTTTCCTTTTGTTAAGGGCATCATGAATTTAAGTAATATTATTAAATAATTTGCTCAAAGAAGCATTTTGGGTATGGATTCTATTAAACCAAATCCTTAATTTGGGATGACACTTGTATGGGGGTCGGATGAAATAATAAATAATAACTGATGAAAATTTCATTTAAATTGGTTAGATATGTTCGCAGAGGAAATAATTCTCCTTGTGTCCCCCTCTTGGTCCTAGTTAAAAAATATTAAAATCCTATTTTTCAAATTTCATCAAAACCGGTTCAGCTATTAAGCCGATTAAGCGTAGCAAACGCAAATCTCACTTTCGCATTCGCAGATTGTCTGGAGGCAGAATGTAGGGTGAACAGCGTACTCACGTTAAAATGGCTTCGTTTTTCTTTTGAGTACGGAAACTAGTACTTTAATAGATCTCTTCTAAAACATCAATTAATAAGCGACGCTGGACCCTATCCTAAGCACTAAAGTGGAACCTTATATAGCCAATGCCCGTTAGCTGGTTCCATGCTTCATTTTGTTGAAAATTCTTTTTAAATCGGACCGGCAGTTGCGGAGATTACCTGTTACAAACATACAAGCATTGAAACCTACAAACTTTTCCTCTTTATAATATTAGTATAGATATGGGCGCTCTTCCGCCAAATCTTGGGGGAAGAAAAAAGTAGTTATTTGTCTATAAATCGCTTAATTATGAGCAGATTTGGTTTTCACTACCTTTAACCTACTAAGTTTACTTAATGTATGGCTGACTTCCTAAACGCATGTTGCTTTGTAGTAATACATTGCAGCGTGTTCGTAAATGCAACCATGAAAATTTTTACAATGTATTTTGTTCCCTTTTGCAACACTGTTGTAGTTAATACGCAAGGAAAAGCAACAAAGGCATCCAAATAAAAGTAGATGCAAAGCGAATGCAAGACAAAATACGATGACGACGCAGGAAGATAAGTAAGCATTTTTTTGTTACAGTTTATAATATTTCTCTATTCAGTTACGCATAATTTTTATGTTTTCTTTTTATAATGTTTACAGCAATTTTGAGGCTGGAGTTTCCCTGTTCGCACAAATCTAAAGGCCCAACCATAATATGCATAGCCTTGCTTAACCTACTGTCAAAAATTAACAAAAAGTCTCTTAAATGTATTTAAAAAAACCAAAATTAAATCAAAAAACATTTGATTCCGTACGGAATGTGCGATTTGTTTCGCACTTTGCTTAAGCAAATGACAGTTTCATAAAATTTAACAAAAAGTTTCCTTAAGTTCAATATGGTTTGCCTCATATGATTTACATGTATTCGTACATTTGCTAAAGCCAACTTAAGCACATAATGGTTGGGCCTTAAGACATTTTCCAATAAAATATGTTCTTCCCCCATTGTTCGCTTTATTATGAATGATACAATGCATATAAATGTTCCTAAACGATTTCAGTGTTGCAAAGTATTAATATGCAACGTATTAAAAAAGTTACTACACAATGTATCAACTCGGTTTAAATACTGTATTGATACATTGTTAATATACGTTTAGGAAGTCAGCCTATATCAATGTTCAAAGATTATAAGGATACTGCAAAAAGTATACACTGATAGAAAATGCGTCATAACGCTGATGTATTTTAACATCAGTATTATGACAAGTGCCTTCGTTTTTGACCCCATGACACTTGTCATCATTGTGATGTCAACCATAACATCACTTGGCCAAAGTGTCATCAGGGTCAAAATGAAATTATGTCATCAATGGGATGACACATCGGCATCACAGAAATAACGAACATGTCCTCAGTGCGATCACGCAGTAACATCGGAGAAAGGACACATTAGCATCAATTTATTGACAGTTTGTCATTAAGTCAAAGTCATTAGAATTGACTTAAGTCAAAGTGAGAGAATATTATTATTTACTTTCCCGTTGCATATGTTTGTTTCACGTTTGCTGAATAACGACCTTTATTTACAGCAGAACTCTTAATAATAAGACACCAGCACCATGCCTCATGTGGTTTTCGTAATCATTCTACTTTAAAAATTTCATGTATTTAACTAAATAATTTAAAAAATAGAATATAGGAATTTTTGCTTCTTATAATTCCTTGTAATCATGAAAATAATGTGGCATTGAATTGATGTCACTATAGTCATAAAATAGATGACACGTAAAAAATGGAAAAATTGTACAAAGACGTTAGTCATTGGATTGTTGTTACTTTTTGTATCATTGATGTCATTTGTAGTAACGTTGATGTCACTATTCTGATATTAGGGCATCATCGATATGAAGATGCATTTTTCTATCAGTGTAGGCTTATGGGTAAACATTTACTATTTATTTAGCAAAATTAGAGGCAGTCATATTTTTGGGTTTATTCCAGTTACTTGTAAGCCGATTTGGCTGAAATTTAATAACTATTCAAGATCTACCTGGTCTTCAGGAACCCCTGTTCAACCAACACACAGATAGACGGACGGCCCGATGTTGTTAAGCCAACTAGGCTACTAATAAGGCCTAAGATCAATATGACATATATACCCGTTCAATCTGTGTTGAAGGGAAGAAAAATATGTACCTAATTTACCATTGTAACGAAATTAATTTTAATTTTTCGATAAAAATTTAAAATTGTTCAGAAAATTATGATGATTCGAAACATTCAAATCTGTGAACGAGAATTGAAGTCCACTTTAAGAAACATAAATAGGAAATATGATATGAACAGCTCATGTGAAGCTCTTTTCTTTTTACTAAAGTTTAAAAAATTGCAAATAAACATTGCACTTAAGAAATTAGGTTTTAGTACTGTTAAAAAGCGTGTATAAGGACTTTTTCTTATACCAAGTGTGTCGAACTCTAAAGCGGCTCATACACTTGCAATAAAATTGTTCAAATTTACGTATTGTACAATTATATCGCTAATGTGTATGTGATATTCAAAGGTAGCGCAATATATTGACAACAATCAAAAAAAAAGACTTTTGATTTTTATTGCACAAAGAAAAGAAAGTGATATGTGTTGGCAACATTTTACAATGCTGTTAATGTTATTACTATAGGTTATGTTCACCTTTTTATTGAAAGAATGAAACCATTGTGCGACTTATTGCATAATATAGGCCAAAATGGAAATAATATGGCGAATATCATACACAATAATATTGCTAGTGTGTGGACCGCTTAAGTGAATAAAGCCAAAAAACATGTTTTAATATGGTCACCTCCAATACCACTATTATTAAACAAAATTTTTAAATATATTATGTTTAATTTCACCGACAAAAATATTATCATTAAAATAGTCCTCCATCAAGAAGCCACTACCATATTATAGTTGCCTCCGAACATGTTATGGTTATTAATAACTGAAATAACTGAAATGTTATGTTTTCAACCATAACATTTTGCTCTTGGAAAAGAGAAAATTCCATTGTTAATTTAAAAACAAGTTATTGTCATATTTAACCATAAAATGTTTAGAGGCAACCATAATATGGTTGTGGCTTTTTGATGTAGGACTATTTTTACCATAATATGGTTGTCGGTGACAATAATATGGTTAAATTAAACATAATATATTTCAAAATTTCTTCAAAAATAGTTTAGTTGGAGGTGACCATATTTAAACATGTTTTTTCTCTGCGTGTATTTTTAGAATATTAAACAAATCTTTGGCGCTAGGTGAAAAGGTCTTTAGTCAAAAAACAGTAGTTTTTCGTAATTTTGTATCGAAAATTATTTATTTAGTGTATTTCATAGTGTGTTGGTGTATTTCATTGTGTATTTACTAGAGTATAAGTGTGTTTCAAGAACAGATGATTAAGACTAGAAGCAGTTGTGCTAAACTTAAATTATTAATGCCAAACGAAAGAGAGAAAAAACAGTAAATTGAAACCAATCAAAGACTTAAAATATGTTTTTGTGACTTAACACCTTTATGTCTAACTGCAAAGAAATTACAAAATTATCTTGTAAAAATTGTATTTAAACCAATATACTCGGCTTGAACTGAAAATTATGAACCCAAACATAATGAGGATATATGAGGAGTTCCATAACAAAACGATATATTTCCGATTTAACCATATAATTCATGTAACCATTGTTGTAAAACCTAGCACTGTTAAATAAGTTCGCTATAAATTAATGGTTTAGGTTCTAATAGAACTTTGAATGTATTTGTGCACTTTCGATTCAAGTAAAATAGCTTTTTTCATGATGCTAATGACATTAATCGAGTTTTTATTATTAGCAGAGTATATGCAAATAAGCGTGTTTTTATAAAAGCCTTTCACGTTTAAAAGCAATAAAACATTTGCAAATTATGAAATGCGTAAAAGTGGTAAATACTGTACTTATAAACTGATTATTAGGGATGCAATTTCCATGCAAATGCATGTTTTTTGTCCATAGTCTTAGAATGATGTCGACCAATTTTCTTTCCGAATCATTAAATTTTCGTTAAAATTTCATCGATTTGTTTCTGCATATTTTGGTGAAAGTGCATAATTTTGCATATTTGGGTTCAAAATGCATATTTTTGCATTCTTTGACATTTTTGAGTGATTTTTTTTTAATTTACATATTAAAAAAAGTTCTTTAAAAAATTTTTGAATACACACAAATATACATTCCAAAAAAAAACTTAAAATCAATAAATAAATTCTTTGGGAGCTTTGATTTAAATACAAGATTTTCAAAATTACGACAAAAGATCCTTCCATTTTAAGCCGATGCAGCACCTGACATGGTTTTAATGGGTTTTAAATATTAAATATATCCAAAACTGTAACAAGTTACTTGCAGAGGAAACTAGAAGACTGAAGAGACTTTTAAAGTAAATTAAAATTCTGTTTTCTTTTTTATTAAAATAGTTCAATTATTGACCTGCTAATAAAAAACCGAATTTTAAATAACTTAAAAGACATGTTTGCCGAAATTTATTTTAATACCAATTTGTTTTACAAAATTAGGTATCATAAAGAAAATATGGTCCATTATTGACAACCCGTACCAATAAAAGCCCCTTTTACACTATTCTCCGAGTTTTAAGAATTTTTCTCTTACAAAATCCAATGATTTTTAGTATGATTGCCAAAAAATCAAATCTAAAATCTTTTTTAATTACCTTTTGCATCTACACGCAGAGAAAAAACATGTTTAAATATGGTCACATCCAACAAAACTATTTTTAAAGAAAATTTTAAAAATATTATGTTTAATATAACCATATTTGTCACCTACAACCATATTATGGTTGAATTAGTCCTCCATTAAGAAGCCACAACCATATTATGGTTGCCTCTAAACATGTAATGGTTAAATATGACAATAATCTGTATTAAAATTAACAATAGTATTTTCCTCTTTTCCAAGAGCAACATGCTATGGTTGAAAACCAGCCATACTATTATAAGTGTTAAACATGTTTTAGTTATTTTTAATCATAACATAATATGGTTGTGGCTTATTGATCGAGGACTAATTCAACCATAATATGGTTGTAGGTGACAAATATGGTTATATTAAACATAATATTTTTAAAATTTTCTTTAAAAATAGTTTTGTTGGAGGTGACCATATTTAAACATGTTTTTTCTCTGGGTATACACTGTCACACTTGAAATAAAAAGAAAACTCTTTTTAGAATATAAACAGCTGATCAATATAACAAACATTTATATTTTTGTTTTAGGAGCTCTCTTTATATGACGTGATTTTAACAAATATTAAAAAATAAATAAAAGTGTGATGCTAACAACATAAATGTTATATATTTAATAATTTTTATTCTGATGCTGATGGCAAATTATTCAACAACTGCGTTTTGTTATTTTCATCTAGGGTGGGAAAGTGGATACGAATGTGCTTTTTTATACCTTTTTCGCCTATGTACCGTATTTAATTAGTTTCTACAATAGATATTAGTGATTTCTTTCAAATTAAAAAAAGCACTTGTAATTTTATATTTATCTTTATTATTTTGCATTTATTCATTAAAAAACAATAATAGTGAAAACTTGTTAACAAAATTTCAATTTTCCATCCTTGGTTTTCTTCAATCGCTTTAACAAAAATACAACTCTGATAAAATTAAAAATCTTATCGTTTATAGAAATTGTTAATTTCTTCTCAGACTATTATAAATTGTTAGTTCATCTGAGTTTTTGCATGTCGTAATACTCAGTATTAAAGTGTAAAAGGGCCTTCAGTAGCAAAGTAAGTACTTGCATTATCAATATATACACGGTATTTGTGTATGTATGTATGTCGGTGGTTAGTGCAAGTATCGACTAGCTGCCATACAATTGCTAAAAGAAGATCCTAGACTCACCTTAAAGTATACCGATCGACTCAGAATCACTTTCAAAGTTGATTTTCGGAAAAACCCTTTCAACGGAAACACAGTCAGATGGACATCGTTAAATTAACTTCACTACTCATAAGGACTCAGAATATATAAACTTTATAGAGTCTAATGCTATGTTCATACGACGATATAACCCACTCGTTTCGCTCTCTGAAACTAGTTTGCCAAACATGCTGTTCATACGATTCATTCTTGTTTCATTTTGACATTTTTTTTGTGTAATAAGTGTGATTTTTTTTAAAGTAGATAAAAAAGTAAAAAAACTTGAAAATATAATATTTAATACTTTTATTAATATTATTAGGTTATAATTATCACTTTATTTTATTAAACATCAATTTTTTTCTTTGTTTTGATTTTTTTTGAGAGCTAGTTCAGATAAACTAACGATAAATGTTATCAAAATTGGAGATGATAGTACATTTTTCCTGTTTCGCAGCCTGTTTCAAAATGAAACGACCTGTTTCGCTCTCAAAATTTTGTATGGGGAAACAAGTCGTTTCAATCATGTTTGGGGCGCGAAATAGGAATAAGAGAGCCAAACACGAATATTGCTGTCCGTGTGAACATGGTATAACAAGTATTGTTCGTATTACAAATGGAATAGCAAACTCATTCATACCTGTACCACAGGTGGAAAGGGGGTACGCTATAAAAAGTAAATAAAAATATTTTCACTTTATTAAATACGAGTAAATAAATAAAGTTAATTTAGTGCGTACTCGTATCGCAAGCAATTCACTTTAAAAATGTAATTAAACTATTAAAATTTATAAAAAAATGCTTTAATTGACTGTTAATTACCTTTAAAAGTAATTAATTAATTGCATAAATATCATAAACTAAATATAAAGCTGAATGATATTAAACTTATACGCATTAAAAGTGAAGGTGAATTTTGAAATACATATAATGAAATTTTATATTAAATAAAATCGATAAAATATTGCAAAACAACTAACTCCGCAATTAAATTCGACAGCATTAATTATTTGCTTCTTCGTAAAACTTTGCTTTTAGCAGAGCAACATTTGAGATAAAATCATTCTATACACAGAAAAAAATATCTCAAGAAAATTTTTAACAACACAGCTTGTTAAAAATAAAATTTTAGGTCAACAAACTTTTTGTTTGATTCAAAGAAAAAATTTATCAAGTTTACACTTTGCAAAATAGCACTCAATAAAACATATTTAATAATGAAATAATTAAATATTTCTTCATATTCAATAAAAAAAATATTTGAATCAAAATAAAGACAGTATTTTAACAACTCTTGACTATTTTTAAATAGCTCATAATTCTCATTTGGTTTACAGTTTTATTTGAATAATATATTTAGTTTTGCCAAAGTCTTTGGAAAAGGTTTCCTGATGATCTGACCTAAGCAACCAGTGAAATGCGCATAGGAACTTACTTATCCCCGCATAATAAATTTTAGTCTTTTTATAAAAATTGAAAATTTATGACATCATCATTAATAAATAAAAAAATAAAGATTCGATTAACATTTTGTTTGATTTATTCAACATTTTCAACAATTTATTTTAACAAATCAAGTAAACATTTTGTTGAAAAAAATTATTTCGGGCAACAACTTTTTTTATTGACTCAATAAACTTGGTTGTTGACTAAAAATTTAACAATTATACATACAAACTTTTTTATCAATACCGCAAAAATCGTCATCGCAGAAAATTCAAAAATTTTTGTAATCAAATATGCGATTTTCGTATTCAAACATGAAAATTATTTTTTTCTGTGTATGGGATTTTAAATTCTTTTATTATTATTATTATTATTATTATTATTATTATTATTATTATTAATATTTATTTAGTGCAAATTTAATTTACAAAAAATGTAGAAAGAAAAAAGGACTGGCTGCCAGGGCCTTCGCCTTTAATGAATTAAGATTTTAAGTATTTACATAGGTAATTGGTTACAAAAGAATATATAATAAAAAGTATAAAAAGGTTTATAATTTGTTTACTACGTCCTGAGGTAGATGCTTTTTTAGGTGGTTATAATCAAAGTTCTGTATGGATTCAGTTAAAGATGTTATTTGGTTGTTTTTGTTGAAGCAGGATAAGAGGTGATCCATAGTTAAGTTGTTGCCGCAGTTAGGGCATGTTGGTTTTAAGGAGCTGTTCTTAAGGATGTATTCATGGGTTAATTTTGAGTGACTTAGTCTCAGCCTTGTAAATATTTTTTGTTGTTGTTTAGTAAAGTTGGTAGGATATGTTGGTTTTTGTAAAAGAGGGTTTATTTTTTTGTAGTATGTATTTGGCAAAGTGTTATTGTTTTGAAGTTGATTTATTTTTACTAGATTTTGAATGTCTTTTTTTGTGTAGTTATTAATTAATATGGTTGGCGATTTGTTAGTGATTTTAGCAATCGTGTCTGCAAATTCATTACCTTTAATGTTCATGTGAGCCGGTGTATAGAGTATTTTTGTGTGTTTGCTACGAACAAGGTTTTCTTTGATGCGGGAGATTAGGGGATCAGAGTGCTTATAGGATTTCAAGGCGTTAACGGATGATAGGCTATCAGTGCATATTAGGAGGTTCACTCCAGGTGGTTTAAGTTTGATTGCTTCTTCTATGGCTGTTATTTCTGATGTAAATATTGAAGTAAAGTCAGGAAGCATTCCAGTTTTGACTAGGTATTGTTTTCATCCACTACAGCAAATGCATAATTCTTTTAAATGACTCAAATTTATTTTAATTAAAATCTTTTACAATTTTTGTTTTTATTTTACTGTCCCCACACCACAAAAGTGTTAATGTTTGTAACACCTTTGAATATTGGTTCTATTGGCTTTAAGTATACCGATCGATTTAGAATCACTTTCTGAGTTGATCTAACGATGTCCATCCTGCTGGCTGGCTGGCTGTCCAAGTGAACCTTGTGCGCAAAATACAGGCCGAAATTTTGGAAATATTCAATTTGATGAAATTTGGTACATTAGTTCTATTTGGCACAAGGACCAATCCTATTGAAAATGGGGCGAATCGGTTCACAATAATGATCCATAATAGGCCATATAGGCATATAACCGGAATGGAGTATCTGTACCAATAAACCATGTTACTGTGTTGGTATTTAGATTAAATTTGGTCGAAACTTATTCTATTGCAATCAAAATTATCTAGCCAAATTTTATTGGAATCGGTTGATAATTGAATATAGCTCCCTTAAAAAAATTACTCCTGAAAATTAATTAATGCCATAACTTTCTTATAAAAATTAGTATTTATATTAAAATTGACGGCAATAACTTTTACAATAGCTACTGTGTCATGACAAAATGTTGTGCTGGTTGGCCCAAAATTAATCATAGGTCCCGTATAAATCCCCTTCCTGAATTTATATAAAGGCAAGCAAATATCATATAAATGAAGATATCTCAATAATATTCGCCACAAAGAACTTTTATATGAATCTTAAATTCACAACATAGTTTTGTTCTGACGGGTCCATGATTGCCCATGGGTCCGAAATAGGGTACATTTGCAAAACTTTGTTCTTATATACTGAAGTGTAGGATAACACATGTTTGGGCTTGACCGACTACACTTTCTTACCTGTTCTTTTCTTTAATTTTTTTTCGCCCTTCACCATTTCGTTTGTAATTTCTACAATATTGAACTTAGAATGTTTTATTTCATTAAAAATGAGAACATTCCAAATTTAATTCAGAATTTTTATTTGTAATTTAGAAACCTCCAAATGATCTTGTGAATTTCAATTTTGCAAAATTGCAAACATTTTTATCAAAAATCTGGGGGCTAATTTCGGCAGTCGTGATTAAATACTTTTTCAACTCGAAAGCGATTTAATTTCTTATGCTTACAGTCGATACTAAATGAATCGAAATTATTTTTTCAGTGTTGCTAAGTATTTATTTAAGTTTTCACAACACTGAAAAAATTACTTATCGACTGAAAGAGTAAGCAATAAAATTGCTTTCGAAACGAAAAAGTTTTCGCGCACGACTGCCAGAATTAGACCCCTGATCTTTAATGTAAAGTAGAGGACATTTTGAGTGTAATGAGTTACAACAACTATAAAGAGTCTTTAATTTTGCATCATATGATGTTGGACAAATTGATCGATTTGATCTTATTTTCAAATAATTGATGCTGCGGTGGAAAACAAAAAAAGTAGGTGTCATTTTTTTTTATTATATTTCTCATGTAGCTGGGAGTCAAATACAACGTTTTAGTACTATTCAAAATTGAAATTCGTAAAAAAAATTTTTACGCTCCACAATATTTTAGGTCCTTTCGGGCAACAGAGTTGAATAAACGATGTCCGTCTGACCGTGTGTTGGTTAAAATGGTTTTTCGAAAGACTCCAGATATGATCGGGACTAGGTTCTTATATTTTTATACGCTTTTAATTTTTACCAATAAAACTCAAATAGAAGATTCAGCAAAGCCCCACCTTTTAGTATACCGATCGACTAAGGATCCCTTTCTAAGTCGATCTGACGATGTCTGTCCGCCCGGCTGGCTGGCTGGTTGTCCGTCCATGTAAACCTTGTGCGCGAAGTTTAGGTCGCAATTTGGAAGATAATTTTTTTTAAATTTTCAGAAGAAGAAAGCCTATAAAATTGTAAGCATTTTTTAGTTTTGCGATCTAGCAAACTAAAAAGAATTACTGTGTGATTAGAAGAAAAGACTTGATAATTAGCTGTAATATAATGCTGAGAGAAGCGAATAAATATGAAAGATAATGCATTTAGGAAACTGTTGTAGAGGTAGTTGTTAGGTAAAATGTAAGTATAGTTTTGCTGGGTATAAATATCCAAATAATAGAACATTTGAAGATTATAATATTTGTTCTCAAAGAGTTGAGAATATGCCACATATTTATTAGTTTTATAAACACTTTTTTACACCTAAATTATTGAAAATTCTAGTAACTAATAGAATCTAACACGATTTAGTTTTCAGGGTTCGTTATGCAAAAATCACTTATATGTTAAAATAACTTGATAAACTAAAAAAATTAGATTCTATTTATAATAAGAATATGTTTACAAAATAATGTTGATTTGAAACTTTGGCAAAGTGGAAATTTTCCAAAATTAATATTTTCATTGTTGATAGAAAGCAAACCGAAAATCTAATTATTCACGATCTAAGATTCTGAAGTGATTTAATAATTTTCTTAGTTTGAATAAATTTTTTTTTATTAGATAAAGCTATAAAAAAAGAATTTTTATTCTTAAGATTTTGGTAAAATTTAAATTTTGTTAAACAATTAAACGTTTTACTTAATTATAAACTAATTTAAATTTTCTAATCCTTTTCACAAAAAATAATATAAACTTTTTTGTAGCATTTTTTTTTTCAAATTCTTTATGGAAAACTCATAAATACGTAAATGAAATTGAAAGAAAAGCAAAACAAAACACCTCAAAAACACCTAACTAATAAATTAAGTAATAAATATTTTACTTAAATTCAACAGAAATAAATTGTTTAATAAAACTAAAACTATAATTTTCAATTAATAACAAAAAAAAAAAAAAAAATATGGCCAAGCCCGACCATATGAGACCCTACACCACAGCATATAAAAACAATTTTTGCTATTGCACCATAATTGGGACCCTGCCTAAACAAAATTGTGTTATGAGGTTAAATGTAATTTTCTATGCGAACGATAACGTTCGAAATCGATGAACAGGCTGTTAGGTTAGGTTAGGTTCCATTGGCAGCCGTGATCAAGCACAGCTCACGTGGGTCCATTAATTAGTTCCCGTTGTGTTACCATGTCACACCGTCTCCCATGGGTCCTATGTTGTCTGGCTGCTAGTGTTCCCACGCAGCCATCCGGTCGATTCAGTAAAGGAGTGGATCCTGTTTACATCAACATCAGAGAGACAAGTTTTGTCCCCAAGGGCTCTTCGACCAAACATTTCGAGTCTTAGATCTCCGAAAGCCGGGCAATTACAGAGAAGATGTTCCATTGACTCCTCCTCCTCCTAATCGCCGCAACTTCTACAAAAGTCATTGTAAGGGAGCCCAAGTCTCTGGGCGTGCCTCCCAATGGGCCAGTGGCCAGTTATAACCGCAATCAGGTTTCTTAGATGATGTCTGGACAGCTGTAGTGCCCGACGTGTCCTTTTTTCATCTATGACGGGCCAGATTTTCCTGGTTTCCCCACAGGTAGTTTCATCGTGCCACCTCCGACTGGCGATAATATGAAACTTGTGCGCTATAAGTTGCTTGCTCCTTGGGAGCGAAGCACCTACATTATATGTTGAACCGTCTCGATCCAAGGTGGTGGCGCCAACGAATCCGCCATGCAGTTCCCCAGTATGTCCCCGTGTCCGGGGACCCAATTAAGTGTGACCAGTGAATGTCTCGCTATCTCATCCAGAGACATCCGGCATTCTCGGCTGTTAGATTCAAGTAAAAGTTCTTTGTGCCGAATATGAGATTAATTTGTCTTTAAAGTGCAAAATAAACCACACAAATTGCTTGGCAAACATTTCAAAAAAATTTTTTTTTAAAAATTTTTTGTGTTGTTAATTGGGGGTTTTGCAACATTTAAAGCATGTTTGTAGAAATATTAAAAATGTTTGATATTAAGCAGACTTGTTTGATATTGATCAAACTTTTTGTGGTGTCTAGCGCTTAATGCAATGATTTCAGCAAAAACTTTGGAGAGTAAAGGCGTTGATGAGGAACCATTAAAATAATTTTTAGTCGTAAATTCTGATATTTTAAGCAGTATTGTTTGCCCCAAAAGAGTTCGTTGTTTAAACCACTCTTTACTTTAATTTAATTTCTTTTTGACATATTTTTCCTCCGTTTTAGGTAAAATGTCTGCCAAAAAAAGTTGAAAAATTAATTTTTATACAAAATATGTTTGTGTTGTTTATTGGCGAACACAAAACGGAAACAATGTGTGTGTTTGCCAAACCATTTGTGTGGTTTATTTTGCCCTTAAGTGATCAGTGGGCCTGCCAAAATGTTGACACGACACTGTAGATGCCGCAGAATTTGAAGGCCACACCAACATTTATAAGGAAGTTATGAATGGAATTAAAAGATATTTTCAGGCGTAGTATGTGTATGGTATTTGGTAAGTTAATTTAGATTGCAATAGAATATGTGTGGACCAAAGCTAATCTTAATAACAACATAACAAGTTGGCTTATGACCATAACAACTATATTCCGGAAAAAAGCTTGTATGTGGGCTATGTAAAATTATGGACTTGTTCTCACCATTTTCAACGGTCCTTGTGACAATTAGAACCTTTATACAAATTTTCAAAACTCCGAAATGTACTTTGCGCACAAGGTTTACGTAGAAAGCCAGCCACCCAGCCAGCTGGACGGAAATCGCTAGATTGACTTAAAAAGAGAATCTCAGACAATCGGTATACTTATAGGTGGGTCTAGGACCAATGATGAAAGGTGATACAAGCAATTATCACAAACGCAGAATACCATCTTAAATATTTTGGTGTAGTTAAAAAATGTTCTATGTGTGTTAATCTGAAGTACAAATAAATTTAGTTAATCTTTAATGTTTATTCCGATGATAATTTTTAGAATATAAAACAGAAACAAACTATTTGAAAGGTGGTTGTCTGAATTTTTCTACAGTTGCTCATTTCTGATATAAAACATCTGTTCCCGTGGCAGACCATCAAAATTATGTGCGTTTGCATGGATATAGTTTTTTTTTATACTTCTTTGGCTTCTTCTATTTCACTAAAATTGGGTGTTTTTTTTTTAGCTGCATGAGAACTTTTGATATCGATAACTATGGCTTGAATTAATAACTTGAGCTAAGAATTCCAAGCCGTGTTGACATTTTTGTTCAACAAGGTTTCAAGTAATTAAGAATAGTTTTACGCTAGAACAACACTTCCAAATTAGGAAAATTTACGTGGATAAACGTTAACGAATCACCATTAAAATTGACTATTTGGTGCCGTTCACACGCTGTTTCGAAATGAGTAAGGAGCTGCCGTTATGGTGAATGGCGAGCGCTATCGAGCCATACTGACTGAATATTTATTTCCAAAAATTAAGTGACAACTTTATTTCCAGAATTGGTCATGTTCACTGGCCCCCACGTTCGTGCGATTAAGCGCCTCTTGATTACTTTTTATGCTGCTAAGTTAAGTAATTCGTTTATGCCGACAAACTAGCAACTCTTGAAAAATTAGAAGCCAATATTCAAGCACTTATTGACGCCATCCTGCCAGATATATTGGATAAAAGGAGTTAAAAAATTGGACGGATCTAATGGACGATGTAACTCGTAGCCGTAGTGGACATATGTCGGAAATCATATTTAAAAAACAATGCCATGAAATTATCTACTAGATTGTAATAAAAAAAATTCATTTTAACAATATTTCTGTCTTGTATTATCATTTTAGGTTTTAATGCAGCTAAAAAACGCACCCTATATTTAGTTATTGATTGTGTGTGTGTGTGCTAAAACATCGTTATTTATAAATATCGAGTTTAACAGATACTTAAAGTCTTTTCGGTATGGCCAACATGAAGTGTGATAAATCGAAGTGTTGTAACTAATTTGGCAAAACTAAAGTGGCTTAGAGTGGAGAATATTCAAACAAAAGAGGGCAAATAAATCTACAGTTTTTAATCGAACGAAACCGCAGTAACAGCTAAGCGAAAACCAGTTTATTTTTTTGCAGTTTTTATTGCACCGACAAAAGCTAGGCGTTAAATATACGAAAACTGTTATTCAATGTACGAAACGTGGTGTTTTTGAATACAACGTACGAAAATTTAAAAAATTTTTTTACATTTTAGTGTTAAGTTCGTATAATAATGTTAATATGCATATTTAAATGATTCCGATATTGCATATCCTTTTTTCAAGCTTCAAGTTATTAAAAAACATGCTTCGTTTCTGCAGTCAATTTTTCTCCAAATTTGTACACCAGTGTTATTTTAAATAGAAAAGGTAATTCATCCATTTGGTAAATCTGGTGCACTCAATACCAGGGATTTGGCAAAAATCCAAAATTGACGGTACTCAAGAGATATGCACTATCTCTTGTGATCGTGGCTGACAAGAGATCCTATCTAGTACCACAAAAGTCAGTAGCCCGGTACCGGACTGACTATTGGTTAAAGTCTCCGTTAGTACACATTTTGCGGGAATTTTTTTTGACTCTCAAGAAGATTGTCTTTGCGGGAGTTTAGCTTTTTCATTGAAAATATACATTCGGGGGTTACACTAAAGGGCTGATTTTTAACAACTTATTGGATAGTTCGGCCTAAGGGAGAATTATCTTGAGGTGCTGTTGTTACTCTAAAGAAGCTGGTTGTGACCAAATAGTTAGGATTCATCATGAAATGAGTCCTGGGGTAGGTATTCATATAAATCTTTTCCACAGCTGCCAAAGAGCACGTGGCGAGGAATTGAGAAACTAGACAAGAATATTTTTTATATAAGAAGAAAAGCGGGAATTGTTTTAAATTTTTTCTTGCTTAATATTCTCTCAAAATGGCAAAATAAAATTTATTATATTTTTTATATCGGAAAAAAACTTTTCAGTGGTTTTTTAGTTTGAATACTTTTCTTCATTTTACAAAATAAAAGCAAAATCTTTTAAATTAAAAAATTTTGTATTCCCAAAAATTACTTTTGATAATAAACTGGCAAGTGCACGGCCTAAAAAAACTACCTGGCAACATGCTTTTGCAAGTTGTTTTTTGCATTTTGCTTTTTCTTAACCCACTTACAACTACAAATTAATGTTGGAAGAATTCCAATCAATTGTAGTGGGGAATGTAAGAAGAGATAAACTCACTGTTTATTGTTGATGTTTTTGTTTAAACTTTGATATTGTTACAAGTAGAGCTGTTGCTTATGATTCGTATATGCTTAACAGTTTTATTTGGTTTAATATCTTTAGTTTTTCCAAAATCTTTATGGATGAAGTTTCCTGATGATCTGGCCTAAGCAACCAGTGAAATGCGCATAGGAATAGCTTATCCCTTCAACAATAAATTTCAAGTGTTTTTATCAAGAATAAAAACTGGGAATCTTTTAAATTACAAAATAAAAAATTTTAAGAAGGTCTGCTTTAAAAATGTTTAAGTCAGAAAATTAAGACCAGCCTTCTTTACATATCGAGTCATAACCGCAAAAAAAGCTTAAGCAACAAAAACTAAATTTTACAGGAGAAGGTTTTTTTATTTTATTTCATAAAAATTTTGTATGAAGGTTGTCGCTTAAGATCAAATTGTTTCTGCTATCAAATCGTAACGGTATCTTATGTGACCATGGTATTTTAAAAGATATTGCAACTGTTGCCTGTAAAGTCGTTTATGAACAAAAAAACGAAAATTTAATATGATGTCGCTTAAGCTTTTTTTGGGGTAAGGGCTCGATTTGTAAATAAGTATAATTAAGCTTAATGCGGCACGTGTTAGGATAAAAATATCGATTAGAAATTTTCACAAAATCATTTTCCTTAACCATTTGCACTAAAAAAAGTTTAAAGTCAAACAGTGAGCAGTCTCATATATGTACATTAAGCATCAAGGTTAGAGTAGGAGTCGGACTTAAAAAATTTCAGCGTATGGAGTCGGAGTTATCACTATTTCTTGACGACTCCATAGCCCTCGTTATTGTATAATTGACTTTTCGATATCGGAACAGAATAACAAAGAAATACCAAAACATATTTTAGAATTTCAAATTGCACCTGATCTACACGTAAAAGAAATTTCACACTCTAGCCACGGCAGTAAAAATTAAACCCATTTTGGGCAACACCGACCTCATTAGAAAAGTGCATGAAATAATCCGTTTTTACTTTGATACAAAACTCATACAACAACATGTTTGCACATGTCTCTGAAATCACATGCAAAAACTATAAATTCATTAAATTTAATGGTGCAGAAAAATAAAAAATAAATTTAATTGAATTTTAGTAAGTTAATTGAAAAAGAAAAACACAATAACGGATTTATGGAGTTATGAAAATCATAAAGTGAAAACTAAAAATGTATATACATTTATGCACAAAGTTTACAACATTAAGAATAGTGGCATTGAAAAACCCCTATGTCCAGTGTTTGCACAAGTTGGCAAGCGTGTGTCATCTCGTTAGCAAGAGAAAGAGAAGTATACAGCGAAAAACACAAATGAAGCGTTATCTGATAAATGTGACGTGGTACATTTAAATACAATAAAAAAACACTTAAATTCACGGGAGACCATAACGGATAACATAAGTAAAACTGTCATGAGATTTGGCATACCATTGTTCTTTACTACTTAATTACTTTTTCCGGCTCTTAAACTTATTTTTGATCCTGCCCTGATTAATAAATGGTTTTCAATCGCTTTGGGCTTGAACGTGCTAAGTTCAGTTTGTAATACAAGGGATTTTGGCATCATCCTCTACTTGGTCTTTGCACCGAAGTCTCGGTCATACCTGCTTGCACAGATCCCCTCAACTTAAGAACTTACTAAAAGACTGTACAAAAAGGCTGAGAAAGTTACTGCAGACTCAGAAAACGGCTTCTCTGGAAAAATATCTTAAGGAACTTGATGCAACTCCACAATCAGACTACTCATTATGGCGTGCAGCTAGAAACCTCAAAAGGCCAGTTGCCGCTAAAACACGTATTTACCCCTAACATATCTCACGATATGGCGGTCGAGTTACCACCTCTTGCTGCTAGAGCAGCTGTTCCCCTAAGATTTGAGATAAGAGAAATCGAAAAAGCTATTTGTGATTTAAACCCCAAGAAGGCTCCTGGTTTTGATAAGATCAGCAAAAAAATGCTTTTGGAGCTACCCAGCATAGCAAGGAGAATTATTCTTTTAATTTTTAATGCTATTTTACGCCTGGAATACTATCCTCAAAAGTGGAAGGTTTCCTTAGTCATCATGATACCTAAGCCAGGAAAGGATCACACAAAAGTTGAGTCATATAGGCCTATAAGTTTACTTTCAAATATATCAAAAATGTTTGAGAAGCTGTTAGCGTCAAAATTAACCCCAATTCTAAATGAAAACAGATGTATTCCTAACCACCAATTCGGCTTTAGAAGAGAACACAGCACAATTGAGCAAACCCATCGTATAGTAAACGCAATAAGAAAAGCCTTTGAAGAAAGAAAATATTGTTCCGCTCTCTTCATCGATGTTTCTCAAGCTTTTGACAAAGTCTGGCATGAAGGCTTATTACATAAATTGAAGCTAAACTTACCAGTAAACACACACAAGCTGTTAGAAAGCTACTTAGTCGGTCGAAAGTTTATTATTAAAGAAGGTGATTATTTAAGCTCTCCTCAACCAATTGAAGCTGGAGTCCCTCAGGGAAGCATCCTAGGCCCACTTTTATACTTAATATATACTTCGGATATGCCAATAAACAACTACACCCAAACTTCAACATTTGCTGATGACACAGCTTTTCTAAGCGTGCACGAAAACAGTCAAGAAGCATATCGATACCTACAGGATCATATATTTCAACTCGAACTGTGGCTGAAGCAATGGAGGATAAAGGTCAATGAGCAAAAATGCGTACATGTAACATTTACCTTGCGTCGGGAAACATGCCCCCCTATTAAAATCAATAATCATTTAGTGCCTCAAAATTCGCATGTAAAATACCTCGGTATTCATCTAGATCGCCGTTTAACGTGGAAAAGCCATATAGAGGCAAAATTATCTCAAATGAAACTAAAAGCCATCCAAATTCATTGGCTTATTGGAAGAAACTCTGTCCTAAGTCTCGACTGCAAACTTTTACTTTACAACTCCATCTTAAAGCCAATCTGGTGCTACGGTATTCAACTATGGGGCACTGCCTCGGCCTCTAATATCGACAAAATTCAAAGGCGCCAAAATAAACTTCTTCGAATAATCACAGCTGCCCCTTGGTATGTTAAAAACTCAAATATTCACAAGGATCTCAATGTTCCTTTAGTAAAAACTATGATTACAAAATATGCAGTAAAATATTTAAAAAGGCTTGAACAACACCCAAATCCACTAGCTCGAAATATTTTAAACCATGGCGGCCACACTCGCTTAAGAAGAAGAGACACTGCAGCACTTACCCAATTAGATGATCGATAAACACCTATATAAGTGAACAGAACCCGTGATGAAGAAAATTTTTGTCTGGCACTGGCAGGACGTAAAATAACGTATTAGGTTAAGATTTGATTAATTATTGTTAGTTCATATTTAAAATATGAAGATTCAATAAAAAATAATGAGAAAAAAAAAAAAAAAAAAAAATCCCTGCCTGCGCGTTTCTTGGTAGTTTTCAGCTAACGCCTTTTTGGCTGGAAGGTTCGTTTCCATTCGACCGCAATCGCGCAGTCGCTATATTTTGATGCGCTTAACTACGTCCAACACTGCTTCATCCGCTTTTGCAAGTACCCATGTTTCGGCGCCATATAAAAGCTCAGGTATAATTAGTGTATTGTAAAATGTGATTTTCGTCTTTCGAAATAGGGCTGTCTTCTAAAGCTGTTTAACAAGCCCGAAGTAGCAAACACGCAGAGAAAAAATGTGGTTGCGCACGGTTACGGCAACTACACTATGTTTATTGTAACAATATATTGTTGTCGTACACAAAAAATTGTTATTTTTATTAAATATAAGCAATATTATAGTTACTGTAAACATTTAAATGTTTATCGCAATTAAAAATTTGAGTATTGTTGAATGAAAAATAGTTATTTTTCTAACAACTTAATAATGATAACTGTGAAAACATATTATATTACTCACTACCATATCATGATATTCAATAGTTCTAACATGATATTTTTCTTCACCTAATCGTAATATGTTTAAGATGAAAACAAAATATCTTTACTCTAATAACATTTTGTAACCGCCATTTGTAAAATAATTTTGCATCAGTTGTGTCGTTTGTTTTAAATATGCCTATCGAAGTATTTGTTAGTGAGTGGTTAATAGGGTATTCATTCGGTTAACCGTAAATCGGTTAACCGATTAATTACTACCCGATTAACTGATCGGTTAATTTCAAATTGGCTTTTTTCGATTAACGATTAAACCGGTTAATATCAGTCGATTAACCGATGTAATAAGATTTTTAATTTTTTGTAGTATTACAACATATTTTTTTGTATTTTTAATTATTTGTTTCGTCTCATATACAAAAGGTATGTGTTTAGAAAATATTTTTTCTTACAAACAAAGGTGTTCAGTGATCTTCATTTCAACCCATTTTCCACCGACCGATTTCAATGTTCAATCAACAGGAATGAGGCGAAAAATGGGTTAAATGTTTGATTGCCAACACCTTTTTCTTGTTTCACGTACTTTTTATATGTATGTGTTTAGTTATTTGTTTCTTCTCATACCTTCTCATATCAGTATTTTAACAAAATTAACCGAAACAATTAGAAGTGTTAAACATTTTTTATAATTAAAACAGGACTCTAAGGGCATAATGGAATATTTTATATGTTTAGAGAAATCCTTAAAAAGGACTGAGAAATTAGATATTCATCTAAGTCAAGTTTTGTCAAAACTTTTTTAAAAGATTTTTTTATAAGATCTCCTTTAACTATTGAAATAAATAATAAAATTATCTCAGTCTATTTTTTTATAAATACATATTTGGGGGATTCACAAGGTAGTTGTAAAGCCTTTTGTCTTTAAATAATTACTAGAAATATATATCGTAGGATTAATATGCGAACCGGCTTAATCCACTTTTTATGTCAATTGAGATTTTGATGCCGTGCGGTAGAGAAAGATACGCCTCGTCGACCAGCATGTAGTTTTTTTTTCTATTTAAGTCTTGAAGTGTGTAAAACTAATTGTATTTTTAATTTTCTATCAAGCTGCAAATAGAAAAAATAAAAAGTTGTTTGTCTCTCCTATAAAATGTGTTTGAAGGAAGTTAGCAGGTTTGCATATTAAGCCGACGATATTACTGTTGTGGGCTACCGCTTATAGAATTAAAATTTTTTTTTGTTTGAAACACAACAAAATTAATTTTAAGCAATTGGAGAATATTATTTAGGACATTATGACGATATGACTTGATAGTATACCTTGTGAATCCCCCAATTATGTATTAATTGAAAAATGCATATTACATATGTATTTATGAATTGTTCTTTTGTTTGCTCGTTTTAGTTCAAGAATTTTAATGTACGGTATGTTATTGTTTTTTTACTAATAAACTTCAAATAATAAATAATTAATGCATTTCTTTATATTGAAATTACTAAATTTATGAAAAACTCTTTATTAATCGGTTAACCGATCAAAAACAAAATTAACCGATTATTGACCGATTAAACCAAAACCTCGGTTAATTAATCGAGCGATTAACCGATTTAAGCAAAAGGTCGATTAAATGAATACCCTAGTGGTCAAACAATTTAAAAAAAATACCAATTAGAAAAAAAAGTTTTAAGAAATGAAATAAAAAAATTGTAAAGTGCCACAAAAAAAAAAAAAATAAAATAATTGAAGCAAAACAAATTTTAATTACTATTATGATTACTTCTAAGCTTATTATGATAAACATGACAATAATATGAATACTTCTTAACTAATTATGATTAACAAGATAAGAATATGATTAAGGAAGAAATATTATGATATAATATTACGAATATATTTGGTCATAAAATGGTTCACTAACAATCGTAATATGGTGACTACAATCATAGATCCTATTGTAATGTGTTGCTCTTAGAATATGTTTACCACAACCACGTTTTTTCTTTGCGTGTATATTTGCAAGTGCGTTCCTTTTTTTATTTCAGTGCTAACATCGTTCTTTTGGTTTCTCTTCACCACCAGACCCATTTTAGACGACCCTATCTCAATTTTTGAAAAAGCAACAGTTACACCTCATTCAGTCCTCCCAACAATGTCTATATCGTCTGCATGCGCGAAGAGGAAATGGCCCTTGGTGTGAATTGTAACTGTATTTGTAACCTTTGAAGAAATTACACGGCAAGCTGTTACCCTGTCTGAGACATCGTGTAGTTGTAAATGGTTTGGAGAGGTCACTTCCAATTTAAACTGTGGATTTCGTATCACTCAGCGTCCTTACTGGGATCACCAAACTTCCGTACAAATGTGCAATCGAGTTAGAGAAAGAAAATTCGTCCTTAAACTAACTTTGGACTAATATAGGTCAAATCGGTTCATTATTTTACCTAAGTGATTGACACCAGAAAAATGATTTTGGCACAATAACGATGGTAGGAAAAAATTTTATTTGGCTGAAATAATTTTCATGTATAAAACGGCATATATACCATACATAGTCCTACCGCATAAAATAGGACAAATAGGCTCATGAACTGCTGAAATAAAAATAATATAAAAAACTCAACAATAACATTAAGGCACATCCCTGACCAAAGTTTTTATAGTGCTATTATCTATCATCTTGATATTTTCAAGACCAATCTTAATATATGCATTTTTTTAAAACTCCTAAGATCAAAAAAGACAGTTTAAACGATTTATTACCATTTACAATAAACAAAATTGAATGTCTATTCGTAAAAATAAATACAAAAAAATAAATAAATGTTAACAAGATTTCAAATAACAATATAAATGGTTGTTGCAAGTGTTTCTTTCTACGTGTACGTGTATGTCTGTATATTAATGTAAATTTTTACACCCAAACATTAATAGTATGTTTAGGAAACATGTTAACAGATGTTTCAACACAATTTAGTTTTTTGGCAATTGAAAAGACATAAATCTATGTGTTAAAACGTCTTTGAAAGCAGCAAAAATAAAACTACAGGAAAGCCACAATAAAAGTGACTCCCAAGTGGAGGTGGTTCAATACAGACCTCATAGTAATAAACCATTTAATAGCTTTTAAAAATAAACTCTAAAACCACAAACGTAAATATTGCGTTTCTCAAAATAGCAGCCGAATAATTTGCCGCATGTTGTAAATGGTTTTGCTCAAACATTAATAATATTTAAATATAAATTTATACCGTGTAGTTTTTATTTCCTACTTCCTTTTTTTTTGGTTGTTGTTGTTGATGTTGTAATACTATTTGTTTTGTCAATTATATCGTTAGTCTGACAAAACTTAATGTTTATTATTTTAGACATGCAAAAAAGAGTTAAATTATTTATATAGGCGTTTTTATTTTTATATAGTTTATGTTGTCGAGGACTTTTAATACCCTGTAGGTGAAGATATTTTTTATTTATATGTATACTAGCTTAACCCGGTGCGCTTCGCTACACTGCTTTAACCACGTTTAAAGACTTTCCCTTTAATAGTTTTTCAGTTGAGAGATATTTAATATATGCATCCTATGGGAGCTATTTCCCCCCTGCGCCTACCCGCTTTATTTTTATTTTCAAAAGTGTAGTATACCATAAGAGCGACTTCTACAAAGTTGGAACATTCTCACTATAACAGTTCTTAAGATATGCCGTCCTACGGTGGGTACCACTTCCCCCGCTGCTATTTTACTTCAATTTTGGGGCTCAGAAGATCCTACCACCAAAAGTTCAACACAATGCGTGCAGCGGCTCTTATTAATATTTCTATCTATGAGGGGTACTGCTCCTCCTCTGCCTACACCGCCCATTTTTATATTGAAAGTTATAGTTTACCATAGTAGTAGATTTAACCAAGTTTAAAGACTCTCCCTTTAGAAGTTCTTCAGCTGAGCGATATTTAATGTATGCATCCTATGGGAGGTATTTCCCCCCTTGCGCCTACCCGCTTTATTTTTATTTTCAAAAGTGTAGTATACCATAAGAGTGACTTCTACAAAGTTTGAACACTCTCACTATTACAGTTCTTAAGATATGCGATATTAAACAATGGCGTCCTATGGGGGGTACCACTTCCACCACTGCTATTTTATTACAATTTTGGGGCTCAGAAGATCCTACTACCAAAAGTTCAACAAAATGCGTGCAGCGGCTCTTAAGATATGCGATATTTAATATTGGCATCCTATGGGGGTACCAATTCCCCTGCCCCTATCGAAAAAATAAGTAACCTATTTTATTGTTAGGGCTCACGTGATGTTGGAAAATCGGTTCAGTAGTTTAGGAATCTAGAAGCCAACATACAAACAAACAAACTGAGAAAAATTTTTCATTTTTATATATATAGTTTTTTTTTTTAATAACTATAATTTTTATTAATAGTGTTTTTTTTAGAAGTTTCCCTGTACTTTATTACAATCACAACTATCGTATGTAAGTATATCCTTTATAATATAAATTGTTTATTTGTTTTTTTTACTTGATATGAATTGTAAACCAAATTAATCCAGCTAATTCGTATGGCAAATATTAATATTTTTTTCTTATTTCTCAAATAATTGGGGGAATCACAAGGTGTGCTATCAAGTCATATTGTCATAATGTCCTAATGTTTAACAATAGTTTAAAAATATTATTGTTGTGTTTCATACAAAAAATAAGTCCTAAAATAATAAGACTTTTTATGTTTTGCTTATTGTTTTGTCATAATTACTTTGTAGAAATATAAATTATGAGGACCGCTCACAGCCGCCATATATTTTTCTTGTTATTATTTTAAGACATATGACTTCATGACTGCCTTGTGAATCCCCCAAATGTATAACTATTTTTAACACACCCCTATTGCACAAATGTAGAAAACAAATAAGAACGCATCACTCGTGGTAAATTTATACAGTCAACTTCTAATTTTCTACAGATTTTCCCATAACATATTCTTAAACATAGATATAGATATATAGATATATATATTTAGAATTAGAGACTGTGCGCTCTTTACCGGGTATGATGGAATTCCATAACCTTAAGACTCTGACAGAAATTGACCTCTCATAATTTAAGTAAAATAAATAGGTATGATCAATAAACCAGTTCTAGTGGAGTGTTCGAAATAAAATTTGTCCTTAAGGTATAAAAGATTTCCGATGTTAAAAACCTTATAAAATTGTTATATTATTCTCAGATTAATGAAACTTTCAAAATCACTTTCCAATAGATTTATAGTCAGTGTTCGAAAATAAACGCTAAATATCGCTCCTTAGTGTTCGCTTCAGTAGATTTGTGGAAAACAGAAACGCTAATAGTGTTTGTGTAGAAAACCATTGAAAAAAATAACGTTTCCGTGATTGTCATCTTTCGAAAACCAAAATAATACTGTTTTTATCTAACTCAACAAAAGATCAGAAAATTTAATTCCGTTCGGTTGTTTTTAAACCACAAACTTAATTGTGTCCGGTTAAGCTCATTAACGATCGTTCGTTTCTGTTGTGCGAAGCGCCATTTTGGCTGGTAAACAAAAACCAACCATTTTTGCATAAACAAAAAAAAAAAAAAATATGAAATGAAAAAAACAAAAAGCCAGCAAAATAATTTTACACAAACAAAACATATACGCAATACACACACAAGCTGTTCGTGCTGCGGTCGTTGCTAAAATTGTTTGTTTGTTCATTTCCCCAATAAAAAATGGAGCTTCCAAAGAAGCAGGTTTGTAAGGGAGAAATAGAAAAGTTTCGCTTACCATTACGCTTACCGAAGACATGAATTTTATATGGCGTGTTCCCACTTTGAAGCAATACATATTTGACACATAAAGCGCATTATTCAGCGCATATAAAAATTGTTGGATGTAACGATCAGCTTTACACACTGAATGTTTTGATGCGGTTATTTTTTAGTATTCTCCCTTACAAACCTGCTTCGTAGTAAGGGAATGCCGTGGCACTTGAATTGTTATTGTTTTATAACAGTTGTTGAGAGTTCCTTCACTTACTTTACTGCATTTCTGTATGTCTTATTGCGTAGCGCATAATTGTGCGCTTATTCTTTTAAATGTACCATTATGATAAAATGATAAAATTTTGTATTGGGTCTTTATTAATATAAAAAAAGAACATTAAAATATAATGTTTGTCTACAGTATCACTAGCACTGTTCTGTTTTATAGGGAAGAACACTATACAAGATATCGTTCTTGAGTGTCTGAGCCTTACGCTAAAAAATGTTCTATTTATTTTCCAACACTGCTTATAGTAAAAGAAGTCATATGAGTGTTTAAGATATATAATATATTTTAATAGGAGGGGGGCATGGCGTCATGATTCCACGCTTTATATGGGTTATATTTTAAATTAATGGACGATTATCACGAAGGGTTGTGATGTTATTTCTTACAAAATGTGATATGATTTTTCTCGTTTTTAGAACGCGATCTGAATGGATTTATTAAAATTATTTTTACTATTTTCCATTGATTAGGCAGGACTAAGCTTAAGCATTTATAAAATTGACTTCAGTCAGGCGAAAATAAATCGATAAAATTGCCATATCAATTCAGAAAGAGAATTTTTGCCGAGGGGTTTTTTGAGTTCTTCAATAATTATTTGTTGGCTCACACAAATTAGATGCCTCCTTCAAAAGCATTGGAAGCCGAAAACTTTCGGAATCCGATTCTGAATATTATAGTCTCCACCCATTAATTAAATTAACCAGATTTCCGCATTCATGATTTGCGTGATGTAGAAAAAGACTTATGTGCTTTGTCTTAGAAGCAATATTTCATACAGTTTATTCTTGCATGACGTAATTTTTCATTTGCCGTAGATAAAAAGAGAAATGCTCCACATCTGTTTATTGCTCTGCTCGCCACCAGTAATCTATCTTAGTTTTCAATAGTTCTTTACCACAAAACCGTCTGAGCTTTAAAGCTTTAAAAGCTAAGAGCTTTATTACAACTAAATGTCGTTTGAGTTTAGATTAAGTTGCAATCGTTTTTAAACGCACACTGACTTCAGGTTCAAAATTTCAAACGACATGCAGGGCTGTCAAATGATATTACACCTTGCTTCCCAGAGATGTATCGCTAGTCACTGATAATCACCAAATTTATTATTTTTTAAAAATCTTGGTAAACAAGTTCGCAGGAAACCAAAAATAAAACTTTTATATAAGAAAAAAAATCTTATAAACAATTAAACCTTCTTTAACTCAGTGTACCAGAGTAAAATATCTTAAAATTCAATGTTCATAAAATCAGCAACCTTAATATTAAAAAAATTATAAGGATTAAATTATATTGCTTTTATCTGTAAAATACAAATTTGTGAATTGTAAATATTTATACTCGATCAGACTCGCAAAACAACAATCTACAAGGAATGAAATAAAAGGATAAATGTTGAAAAATTCCAAATGAAAATTAAGAACACTTTGCAGCACCTAAAAAAATTCTCCACAATTAATCAAAACCATTAATCAAAAATAAATACAATTTAAATTAAAAATTTAATTAATCAAGTAAATGAAACGTTTACTTATATCAAAAACATTACTGCAGAGAATGTTGTTAATATAAAAAAATATTCGAAATCAATAGTTATCTGTTTACTACTTCAAATCTAATAAATTTTTAATTTAAAATCACACACTTTTCAATTGAAATTAATTTTTTTCCGTGTACAAATATTTTCAAAATCCTATTTGATATAAAAGCGAAAACAATTTTATTTTAAGGTTATTTTCCAAAAATCAATTGGTTTTCCATACTGGAAATACTTGGAAACATTACAACTTTTGAAAGGGAAAATGGGCGGGACTTTACCACTGCGTGTTAAACACACAGAAATAAAAATTGATTTCAATTAAAAAAATATTAACTAAAAAAATTAATTAAATTTGCATTAGTAAACAAATTAATAGTATCAATTAAATACTCTTTAATATAAAAACCATTTTCAGCAGTTATATTGTTGATATAAGTAAACATTTAATTCATTTGATTAAATTTTTAATTAAAAATTATTTTATTTTTGATAAATGGTTTAATTAAAAAATAAAAATAGCTAGAATTGTTTCTCTGCATTATCGAACGTAGAGGTTCGTGTAGTATTTTATACAGAAAATATTTTTCGACATGATTGTTTTTCATGAATAAAGCGCTTTCTGTAATAAACATTTATTGCTTCAAAGTAGGAACCCGCCATATGAAATTCATGCCTTCCGTAAGCGAGAGGGTTAGCGAACTTTAACATTTTTCCCTTACAAAGCTGCTACGATTGAAGTTCCATTTTTTTATTGGGCATGTACATAAATAAGAAACTAAGAAGACAAAATTCGTTTACCATATTGACAAGATTATCGCCAAGTATTTAAAGTAATGCCCAGTCGGCAACACACAAAATATTATCGCCAAATTGCCATCCAAATAGGACTTGCTGTAACAAAACTTGCAAGGTCTGATGGGGGAACTAATATTTTTCCGAGCCCAAGATATTTTCTTTCCAAAATTTAATAAACTTTTTCTTATTAAAAACTTATACTCTAACAGTAGATGAAACAAGTATTTTTTGTTTTCCAAAAAATTTCAATAATGACGTGACATGATAACATCAAAACAACTGTTACAAAGACAATAATCAGCTATTAGACTCTGAACTGCAAACCAGAAAAATTTTATTTGCTAAATATACATACATACATTTTAATTTGTAGGGGCGGCAGTAATATGGTAATTTAATGATAAATTAACTTATAATTTGTTTATTTTATTTTTTATGTGGTTTTTAATCAACATAAATTTGAATACAAACAAACGTCGTTACACCCGCTACATAAGAGACAAACACAAATATACTATTTAACTTATCATTAAAATCGATTTTTTCTTCATTTCCTCTTTTTTGCAATATGACAATTCATCATTTAATTTAATTTGAGTGAAAACAAAAGCAAAAAAAAGGAAAAATAAGAAAATGTTTTGTTTTGTTTCATTTTATTCATTGTCATCTTTGTAGACATGAGTCTAGTGTAAGAGAAATCTGTTTATTCTCATCTTTGTTTGACGTCTGTTACACATAAAATACATTTGTTTTAATTAAAATATAATTATAATTATTTTTCTTTTTTATTATTAAAATTTTATTAAATTTGAAAGTGAAATTTTTTGATTAAAATTTATTGTCATTTTAGCAGATAGCAGATAGATAATTGGTAACAGATTAAAACTAACAAATATTTAAATGCAACCTCAATTATGTTACCGAAATTGCACACAGCTTTACTGAAAATACTTTAATATCGATTTTTGGGATTTTTAATTTTTTTAATTTTTAAACTGCACTAATAACAGGACAAAATGTGGTTCATATCTAAAAGCTAAATTTACGATTAATCAGTTACAATTTGTATAAAGGTTGCTTAGACGGTCAAAAATTTATTATTAAAGAAGCCATCTTTTTAGACCTTAACCAATTGACGCTGAAGTCCCACAAGAAAGCAATTTGGGCCTTCTATTATACTATACTTAATATGTATACATGTACTTCGGATATTTTTTCCCCCTAAGCTATTCCGCGAAGCTCCATGCTTGTCTGCAGGAGCCCAGAGCCTCTGGCGGGAATCGAACCCGCAACACCCGCACTGATAGACTAGCTCCCTACCAGCTATCCTACCAGGACACCCGGGCCAACAAACAACCACACCCACACCCAGACTTAAACTATGCTAATGATACAGCTTTTCTATCTAATATTACTTAAAGGACTATTTCACCACTTCAGCTCAAATTCGAAATATGGCTTAAACAATGGAAGATAAAGGTCAATGGAAATGAGGAAGAGTTGGCGGGGGTTTCTTTAAAGAGGAACTCGATATAAGAGTTTCCTTTCGTCTGCCGGACGGTAGTCCGGAAGTGTCCTGCAGGCGGAAATCTCGGCTATAAAGTGGGCGGCAACTTGCAAAGGTATTATCACATATCGAGGGATATAAGTATATGGATGAATTTGCGTATTTATCTGCTACATGTCCACGGCATTATGACCTGGGTATGATGAACGGACCTCTCTACTTAGGTCAAATAAAACAGTGGTCTCAGTTGTGACTGGGCACTGGCCTGTGGGGACTCATGCGAGAAGAATGGTTCTGGAATTTAATTACTACCACAGAAGTTCTCATGGAATGCGGGGCATTAGGGAAAATCCCTGTAAAACCGGTGTTTGCCTGCTTAGAGAAAATATCTAGGATAGAACTAAAGTCACTTCTTCTCTTCACTAGGAAGAAGGATCAGCATTGGCGCTAGACCACTGAAGAGCCCAAGTGAGCTGCCTCTCGATGGCTGCTCAAAAAACCTATCTTAACCTAATTTAATTGGATTATTGAACGAATTTCTTTAATTGGTTTCGGCTTTCACTTTATTGCTCTATCTGAGCGCCAATCCGCTGCTACGGTGTTCAGTTTAAAAAATTAAAGGGCGCCAAAATAAACTGCTGTGAAATATCACATGGATCTCAATCTAAAAATTTCTACAAATAATGGGCCAAATCCGAGAATGCCATTTATTTTCCACTCTCTCCTTAAAACTCAAGATTAGACAAGTCAAACCTTTCGAGTGTGAACCGGCACTTAAGGAATAAAAAAGCTAGCTTCATATTTTTTGAAAGAGAGACAGAATTTACCAACATGGGTCTTAACTACAAGTTTAATTCCTTGGTGGCGTAACGTGACAAAAAGAGGGCTTTGCTGTGGAAGTGCCCATATACAGGGTTTTTTTTTTAACTGTATGAGAACTTAAAATGATAATACAAGCAGAATTATTATTGGAATGAAATTTTTTTTAATTTTAATTTGGTAATAAAAATAATAATGGCATGGCGTTAATTTCTAAAACATGATTCCCGGAATGTGTCCGTCGCGGCTACGAGTTAAATAATCCATTTGATAAGTCCAATTTTTCACTACTTTTTCAAAAGATCTGGCCGGATGGCATCAATATTGGCTTCCATTGCTTCAACACTCGCTGAATTGAAGTTTTTCGAGGCGCCAAATCGCAGGAAAGAGGGGGCCAGTAAGCTGGACCACTTCTGGAAATGTAGTTGTCACAAAATTGTTTTTTAAATTAATCGATTGTTAAGCGTGTTGTATGGCAAGTTGCGCCAGTCTTGTGGGAACGAAATGTCGTTGATGTTAAGCTGATTAATTTTTGGAAACAAAGATTCAGTCAGCATGCCTTGATAGCGCTCGCCACTCGCCGTAACGGCAGCACCTTGCTCATTTCGAAATAGAGTGTGAATCACACCAAACATCAATTTTAATTGATGTAATCGGGATTCGTTAAACACAAAAAATGGACAAAGTGCCCTTTGAACTTCGCGAAGAGATTAAGTTTTTTCAAAGTAAATTTCCACAATTCGGAAACGTTGTTCTAGCGTTAAACGGCTTATGATAACTTGGCAAACCTTTCTGAACAGAAATGTCAACACATTCTCTGCTGTCAAACCATAGTTATCGATAGCAAAAGTTCACATGCAGCTAAAAAAAAACACCCGATACAAAAATGAAAAAATATATTTTATAAACAAGTGCAAAAGATTTTGTGGATAAAATAATTGGCATTCTACATTTGTAAACTATTTAATTTCAATTGAGTATATTAATTATATTTCTCCAGTTAATTAATGAATTATTTCTTCGCACCTTTAAACAAAAGCTATCTATTATATACTTATTTCAATGGACATTTTATGTTTTGTGAGATTAAAAAAACTTATTTTAAATGGAAATATTTGAAAATAGTTTTTTTTATACGGGGTGTGTTAGATTATTGTAATTAAGTGTATAAATAAATGTGGAATAATATTCGTATAAATAATTGCTACTCTAAATTTTTTTGAATATATACTGAACAGTGAAGCATGGTTATGGCGAACAGCGGATACATATAAGCAGTGTTCGAAAATAAACAGATTATTTAGCGTTCGACTCACACCCCCAGAAACGATGTCTATTTTTTTAGTGTTTGTGTAGACGGACACAACCCTTAATACCATTCGTAACTATTTTCAAGAAAGAGCCGAACATGATTAAGAATACGAATTAAAAAAATTAATTAGGAAAGTGTAGAAATTATAAGTTTGTTGTAAAATCGCGGTGCTTCAATCCTCAAAATAAAAGGGAGCCAATTTCGTCTTTGCAAGAATTAGAGGACGGAAAGAACATTATTTTATCTTTTGGCTATGGTGCCGAATGTTTAACTCACAGTTTCTTTAAATAAATAATGAATTTAAATAAAAAGATATTTTTTTTTATGTTCCACATTGTGTTATAATCCGCATTTGAAAAATATTTGAGAATTACGTTTGAAAGCAAGTTGAAAGAAAATAAAGGCATTTTTAAATTTGAAATAAATTTCCCCTTTCTGTTGAGAATGCTATGATTTTCAAATCATTATCAAACGTTTGTCGATTGAGAAAACGTTTGATATCAAATCTTTTTCAATTTGAAATCAAACCTCCGTGTTTGCTGGGTCTTTTTTTCGTATGTGTATTTTGTTTTTGGTTTTTTTTTTTACCAGCCAAAACAAACGAAAAGTAGGGATTGTAAATTACATTTAAAACAAATTATAAAATATAATTTTGTTTTACATGTAAGTTAAGCGAAGGAAGTCTTCATTTGTTATCGAAGAAAAAGCCATTAATAAGCTGAACCGAACACAATGAAGTTTGTGGTGTTTTAAAAAAAAACCGAACGGAACTACATGCTCTCATCTTTTAATTAAGTTGGATAAGAACAGTATTATTTTTGTGTTCAAAAGATGACAAACAGGGAAACGTTTTAATGATTTTCTACACAAACACTATAATGCCTAATAAATCACTGATGGTTTAAACGCCGGTTTAGTTGAACTAAACTTGAATTTATATGCAGTTTAAACTCATCAACCATAAATCAGTGTCCCATGTATTATATGTTCTTAAAAAATAACATGTGGCAGCACTACGACAAATGTTGGCAAATTCATATGATTTGTACTGGTAGTTTAAACGCTTAAAGATGGTTTATATGTTTAATGATTTATAGATTTGTTGGTTTAAACACATTTTAAACCAAAAAGAGAGCTTAACTTGCTCTGATTTTTTAGCCCTAAGTGTTTGTGTTTTGCACAAATCTACCGAACCGAACACTAAGGAACGATATTAAGTGTTTATTTTCGAACACTGTTTATGTATATTTCCAATTATTAAATGAATTTTGCTCTGATAAGTTATAACTCTGCTCTTCACTTAAAATCGATTCTTTGGACGGACTACTGTAAAATTTTTATTTTTCCCCATAGAATTAAAATTTTATTCCACAACTTAAAAAAAAAAATTATTTAATCCACCTTAAAACTTCACAAGCTACCTGTGCATGAATTGAACAAAGTGCAACATTTTTGCCAGATACCGCTAAAATAAAAAATAATTAATTTAACGAAAATCTAAATGAGCAGAGAAAAATGTGATTTTTCAATGAAATACGAATAAATAATAATTGTTTATCTTAAAAAGATGAAAATGCACATATTGCATTCTTACATACATCAAAAGCAAAAACGGAGGAAAAAAACTTACAAAATTCTTTTTATTGATCAAAAATATTTTAAAATTTAAATATGAATTTTGAAATTTCATCACAGTGTTCACAAAAGTTGATGGTTGTTGTATCTGTCTGTTAAGTGGCAAGAAAAAAAATCTTTTATTTTTTTTTTTTAAATCTCAAAAACACCTGACACCTGCGTATGTACAATCAAATAAGTTCTTTTTGTTGTGGGTTTCAAACTTGTCTGTTTGATATTCTTTTTGAAAAGGAAATCGCCTAAAGTTTTGGGAGGAAATTGCTTTAATTAACACATGCCGAATTTCTAATTATGTACTTTTGCAAAATTTTTAATTGTAATCGCAGCCGCAGTAAAATAAAATCAATAAATGAACGCATTTTAATAATAGTATAGAGAACATTATTTTTTCTTTAATTATTGTAATTGTTGGTTTTGAATTTAATTTCTTTTTGTGCTAGAAAAATAATTCTTTTGTTTCTGACATTCATTTCTCTGCTATTAATTTAACGATCCAATTAATTTGCAAAAGTGTTTTTTTTTTGTTTTGTTCAGCTAAGTTCTTTTCTTTTCATGTTGTTTTTGTTGAAGTATTTTGTATGCAGTGAACTTTTGAAATTAGTGGTTTTGTCCTTGTCGCCATCAATACAAAGAAAACATCAATTAAATTTAAAATAATCAAAAAAACACATAAAGAGATCGGGAATAATATTACTGAATATGTAAGAGATTAAAAGAAATGCTAAATAAATAGTCGAGTGGAGATGTTTAGGAAAACAAGTTAAGGCTCGATGGAAATTCAAGGATTAAACAATTTTTGTGACCTTTAAATATAAGGTTTAGAAATAGAAAAATGTTTAATATACTACTTTTAAAAATGAAATAAGTTTTAGTTCTATTCGAAATTGGGCTTTAAAAATAAAAACTTTATGTATATTTTTTTTCTGTAAAGTAAATCTTGCGGACATTTAAAAGTTGCGATAGACTTAAATCGTTGGTAGGTAATAAAAATACCTGAACATGTGGTGTTAAAATGTGTTCAAATGAAAACAAAAAAATTTGTGAAAATTTTAAATAATGATTACAAAAAACCCTTGCCTTAATTAAATATGACAGCTGACCCGCAAGGCTAACGTTTAAGTAAGAGCAACGAGGCCTTTATTTAAAAAATCTTTGATATATTTAAATTTTCATTCTAGTTTTAGAAAATATTCAAAAAAATCTTTTTTAATATGGTAACTAAATATTTCAATGAAACATTAAATCGACAAATGTTGACATTATCCTCTGCCCATTTAAAAAATACGCTGGATATAAGTTGGATTATTAAAACACTTTTTCAGATAAAATATACCGTACTATCTCGATAATCCGAACAGACGCGCAATTTTTCGGACACATCTGCATTCCGGAACCTGCTATAAGCCGGACAGTATCTGTTTTTTACTTACTAATTGGGACAGAAAATTTGGTATTTTTCTTTTGTTCATTCATGATGTGAAGCTCATTGTAAAGGGTTATCCATTTCGCGGTTTCGAAAGTAAACGTAAATAAAACACATATAAAATATTTTTTTTCATGATATTTCTTTTTAATTATAAAGTTTGAACGTTGACATTATGTGTGAAACACTATATCAATTAAATGACCACAACGCGAAGTGTTGCAAGCATTGATTCTTTTAAGGTAATTTTGGACCACTTTTTGACACATATTGGGCGGTATCTCAGCCATAACTTGACGAATGTTGGTTCTTAAGTGCTCAAGAGTTAAAGGTTTATCTATCTGCATAAACACGGTCTTTCGCGTAGCCCCACAAAAAAAAGTCTAATGGTGTCAAATCGCATGATCTTGGTGGCCAGTTGATGTCGCTACGACGAGAAATTACACGGCCAGGAAATGTCTCTTGCAATACAGACATATTCGCTCGAGTTGTGTGGCATGTGGCACCGTCTTGTTGAAACCACTTATTCTCCAAGTCGTATTCTTCAATAGCAGGCAAAAAAAAGTCGGTTATCATACGACCATACAGTCCTAATTCATGAGAACGACGAGGAATCGACACATTCGGGTATTCGGCAACATTCTCATTTACAGCAGCGATATTTTCAGCGGAACGAGCGAAACGATGATGCACTGGCCTTACAATACATATCTGTAACCGCTCCAGTCTCTTCAAATTTCTTCACAATTTTGCCAATTGCTTGCGTAGTTGGACGATTATGTAAACCATAATCTCCTCTTAAAGCACGATATGTGGCTGTGCCAGAATCACCATTGTGGTGGTCATTTAAATGATATAGTGTTTCACACATAATGTCAATGTTCAAACTTTATAATAAAAAAGAAATATTATGAAAAAAAATATTTCATATGTGTTTTATTTACGTTTACTTTTGAAACCGCAAAATGGATAACCCGTTATTATAACGGAACATTTTTTGGAATTTTTGCAAATATGATTTATTAAGCTTACTTGAGACTCAGTAAGTTTGCAAAATATTTGCTACTTATCAAAGTTTAAAACATATATATTAGCGTAGATCAAACAAATTTTATATGTTGTACTTTTATCTGCGTTTTCATCCCAGCAAAAACTTTGCTTACAAAATAAGCAGAAAAATAATGAGAACTTGACGAACAGACTACTTATTTTTCTACTAGAAGAAGTACTTATTTTTGTTCGAGATGTCCCAAAAGTAATCCTTTATAATTTAGCCTATTATAATCTAAAAAATAATATGTTTTTTTTATACTTAAAATTTTTATAAAAATATATAGTTGCACAAAGTCAATAAAGTAAAATTTTTTTTATTTTTTTTTAATTTTTTTTTTTTTTTGTTTTTTTTTTATAATTATTTTATTTTTATTTTTTCTTATTCTATTTTACTTTATTTTATTTTTTATTTTTTTTTCTGTCTCTGGCGGGATTTGATCCCGCAACCTCGGTGCTGATAGACTAGCTCTCTACCAGCTAGTCTACCGGGGCAGTGTAGTTTTTGCATTAAAAAACTATGTTTTATGACTATAATGACATTTTTATTGTCATAATGAAAATACAAATTTTTCTGTATATTTAAGATATAATAATAAAGTTATTAGTTAATATATAACTAATAATCCAAAAAGTGGCGAATAAAGCTACAAAGTAATGAATTCTTGAAGTCATTAAAAGTAGGATTGTAAGTAAAGTTTTTGCTGCGATATAAAACATTGCGATAAAAATGCGAAAAAAATCATGAGAAGGTTTAATACAGACGAAACTTGAATCAAGAGATCGAGAGATGCCTCAATATGACAGCAAACAAGATTTTGTGACCAAAAAATGATTTTATTGTTTTATGCTGTATAAGAACCAAAGCTTTATTATTTTTAAGTTTAACTAAAAATGTTTTCAATTTTAAAAATTGGCTTTTTTTCAAAAATACTCTTAGGAGCTTCGGCGCGGGCTCAAAATGTAACTTTTTCTTAATTTTTTTTTTCGCAATTTTTATTTGTTTTAACGTAAGATAAAAAAATATTTCTATTAAAATATGATTCGAGAACTTTTATTTTTTCTCATACATCAATGACCCACCCAAATATCAATACATATGTACATTAGTGTGTCCCAAAAAAATTTTTCTTCTGGATTTTCATGGTTGCTCAAGTATAATTTAAGAGCTTATAGGGCAAAGAATTCTTGAGATTTTTTTCAGATTTTTCGGAAGAGGTTTAGCGGTCGCTTACGTCGAATTTTTGCCAAAAATCGGGTCTGCCGGCCTTTTTTTAAGTTTTCTTCATAACATTGTCAAAAACCATGATTTCCTTCACTTTTAAGGAAATAATTTAAAAGAAAAATGTCCAAGCTTTATTTTGGTGTACAAAGACTATAAGTTTTTGCAATGCATTTGCTCTTTTATGCACCCGACATTAAAATTTTTCGTAATTTTTCCATAAATTTTGTAAATAACGATTTATAACTTTTAAAATTTTTATGAAAATAAAACAAACCAACAATGCAGTTTGAAAGATCAATTATTTCTAAATAACTTAGAAACAAATATTTTTGAATTCGCTCTTACCGTTCCTCAGTTATACCGGATTCAGCTTTGTACACAGGTTATGATATTATTACTTTTACCCAACAAACAAATTAAATTAAATTAAAAAAATTGTGTTTTTGAAAATTCTTGTGCTTTTTTACAAAATACAAAATACGGGGGTATTATAAAAATAAAATTGATTATCAAATTGAGTGCACCCTATGCCACAGCTGTCAATTCAAACAAGTTTTGACAAGCAGTTTGTGTGAACAACTTGAAAGTGATTTAGTGAACAAGGAAAACTAATAAAAAAAAATTGCTTTAATAATAATAATCAAAATTAAAACAATTAAGAAAGTATAGTCGGTCAAGCCTGACCACATGATACCCTACACCATAGTATGCAAATTCTATTATTAATATTATTACTATGGGCAAACATGGACCCGCCTAAAATTATGTTTTGAGTTTAAAATTCCTGCAAAAGTTCATTGTGCCGTATATAATTTAGATATCTTCATCTATATGAGATTTTAGGATGGGGGTTAATATAAAACCTATGGTTACTTTTGTACCTACCAGAACAAAATTTAGTCATGGCATATATATCGTAAAGTTATTATCGCCAATTTTTATAGTTAAGCAAACATTTAAAAGGAAATTGTGGCATTAAAAGCTATTTTCGGGAGTAGTATTTGTGTGGGATCTATGGTCAAATATGAACCGATTCCAATATATTTTGGTAAGACAATTTTTATTGAAATAAAATAAGTTTGGACCAAATTGTTATCTACATAAATACCAACCTAAAAAGATGGTTAATGGGCACAAAGTCCGTATTTCGGAAAGAAGCTTTTGTGGGAGCTATGTGAAATTATGGACCGATTCGCCCAAGGTTAACATGGACAGCCAGACAGCCGGACGGGCATCGTTAGTCCGACTCAGAAAGTGATTCTGCGATTTCACTAGGTTCCACCTTTTAGTACAAGAGCAAATATTTACCAAATAAGTTTGGACCAAATTGTTATCTACATAAATACCAACCTAAAAAGATGGTTAATGGGCACAAAGTCCGTATTTCGGAAAGAAGCTTTTGTGGGAGCTATCTGAAATTATGGACCGATTCGCCCAAGGTTTACATGGACAGCCAGACAGCCGGACGGACATCGTTAGTTCGACTCAGAAAGTGATTCTGCGATTTCACTAGGTTCCACCTTTTAGTACAAGAGCAAATGTTTACCAAATCAGTTATCTTTTCAAAAGCGAACTAAAGTTCGGTAACCAAGGTTAATATGAACACAAGGGTGAGCCGATTTGTAAGGACAAAAATTTGTCGATATTATGCCATCGATTTTTCGATAGCTTGCGGCATGAGGAAAAAAAGTTTCAATAGGAGATATCAAAAATAATCATCCAAAACCTCAAGGAAAATATTTTTTTTTTGGAAAAACTGCTATCGCCATCGTTTTTAGCTTACAATTTCACCTTGGAAAGGTTATATTTAAAAAAAATTAAAACAGCTGATTTTTTTTATTACCTTAAAAATAAATAGATCAAAAAACTTGCTTTAAGTTTTATATTGTCATTGTCGTAAATTTTAATTGATATCGACAACATTTTCAAACGATAAGAGTGAAAATTAATTGTGAAACTAATCAATTAAATCTATTTCTTAACAGGTCATTTAAAATAAGGCCAATTAAAAAAATGACTGTTTAAATTTTAGTTGTAAAAATAAATGCATAATCATATGAAAAATGTATGTCAACAATTGAGACATCCTTTAAGGACAACAAGAAACAAACAAATATTTAAATGTAGAACAAAAAAAAAAAAAAACAAAAAAAAGGAAAAAAATAAAACTGCAGTAGAAAATATTAAATAAAAATGAGATTTATATTTGTGCCTTTTTGCTATTTATTGTCCACAACTTATTTGTTTATCTTTTAATGCCTTTAAAATGAACTCGTTAAGTTGCTCCACGAATTGTTATTTACTATTCAAGCGAGGACGTCAGTCAAAAATATCCAGTTTTGTATTAAGAATTATATTTTTAAATGGCGTTTCTGCTGTTTTTTAAGTACCAAAGAATTTATTTCAAATTCCATTTCTACCACCCCGTTTCGCAGTTAACTCAAGACAATTCTAAGCCAACTGAATTTCAATGTTACTTCCAACGTTTTCCCAGGCAGCGCCATGGCGAACAGCCACTTAAGTATAAATCAAAACTCCACACAGTTAAAATGACAAATGAAGACTGACATTAACAAAACATGATTTTTGTTTTTTTCCCGCTTTTGGTTTAAAACAAAATATATATATATTTTTTTTTCGAACAGTGTAGTAGAATCTAGTCGCAAGTTTAAGTGTATTATTTATAATATTGTACAAGTATTATAAAGTTGTTTTCCAGCTGCCATTGAAAGTTTTCAAAAAACAAAAATGATTTTTTTCTGCTTGTTCTTTCGGTGTTAAGATTTAAATTTTTCTAAAGTAATGCTTGTTTGTAATATATTTTCTTAAACAGATTTATAATGTTTTGTTGCAGACATGAGAAAGTTGCTAGAATATGCTGGTACTTATTGGGTACCTTTTTTCACCAAATAACTATACCCAAATGGATTTGTGAAAATAAGTAATTAGAAATAACAACCATGTGGGAAATTTGTGTCAATTGGTACAAAAGATTGGCCCTGGGAGTTGTGAAAATAGAACAGGTACAATAAGAAAGAACTCATGACCAGTGAAAGGAGAACCAATCATGTAGCTGGTTTATGAAGACCAAAAAGGTAGAAAAAGTAATGAGTTACAGGACAGTCTTCAACGGTGGTGTGACACATTTTTTGGGACTTTCTAAAATTTGGTTCTTGAAGTTAATTCTAGGACTTGTTTTATTGAAATAATATTACATTGTATTAAAATATTACTACATTGTAGTAACTGTCATTAAACACGTCCATTGAGAATAGATGTGTGACTGGTCGTATGGTGTCAATTGACCCCATCCAATGACAATCCCATGTAAAAGTGATAGTTCTTATCCATAGAAAGTGTTAAAACTAGAACCGGTCTCTGCCGCCAAAGACCTATCACGGGACGTTTTTGGTGTCAGTTCGCTTCCCTCTAGGGAAGTTAGAGTGCGATATTCGGCTGTGCCGAATCTTTGATGCCATCCACCGGCAGTTATAATATTTTAGGAGTGATATCTATATGATGTCTATTTATTATTAATCTTTTTTTATAAAAAAACAGACATCAGCATTCAAATTGGGTTGCCGTTTAGACCTATATTAAATTATTGACCGACAATCTTGAGTAAAATAACTTGAAAGCCAAACTTAAATTATTTTCGGACAGACGGACAGACGGACATGGCTACATCGACTAACAACTTCTCAATTAGCCAGAATATATTTACTTTATGAGATGAATAATAAAAAAGTTTCACACGGAATGACAAACTTAGTATATCCTCTTCACAACTAATTGTGGTGGAGGGTATAAAAAAATTAAGCTTTTTAGAATTAAATGTTACTAATGGATTAAGTTAAGACCCGCATAAATTCACCCATATAGGAATCATTTGCAAAAATCTTTCTAAAGCGCCCCATCCTTAAATAATATTATTGTGTGTATATGTTAATCGCCATATTATTTCCATTTTGCCCTATATTATCCAATAATTGGCACCATGGTTTCAATGAAAATATGCCGCAATTTTCAGTAAAAAAGTAAACCTTACTTATAAGCAACACAACATTGTACAATTTTGCTAACACATATCACAGTATATTGCACTTTTTTTTTGTTGTGCAATAAATATCAAAAGTATTTTGATTGTTGCCAATATATTGTGCCACCTTGCAATATAACATACACATTGGCAACATAATTGTATATTACGAAAAATTGAACAATTGCATTGAAAATGTATGGTTCTCTTAAGCCGCATAAGCCTGTTAAAAATTTTGTGATACCACATTTCAGTTTTTGCTTAATTTAAGTCCTTATTTCGAAAAGACTTTTAATTATAACATTATTCATATTTCTGGCAATAGACAGATTCTGCTTTAAGATACTACAAAGTTTTTCGGGACATGAACGAGTCAGAAATATTTTCAGTTAAATGGTTATGTATCGTTGAATCAGCATTTCAGTTTTGCAAAACCCGTTTGTTTGACTTCTAACGAATCTGCAAAATATTCTTGTAGTTTACATGGACGTTTGTTAAGTTTTCTTAATATGTCCTTCTTAATGGTTCAGGGGTTTTTCTACATTAAAATTACCTTCTTTGACCATATTATGGCCAAAGTAAATCATAATTTGTTCAAAATTCAAAATAGTATGGTTAAAATTACCTGTGTATATCTTTTTACACTTAAAAGGAACAGAGTATCATATGGCCGAACTCTTCTTTTCTATGTATTAAGCCCTTCCCGCAAAAAAAGCTTATGCGACACAAACATAATTTTACAGGAGAATGTTTTTTTTATTATAAAGGGTTTTTTAAAAAGAACTTTGTTTTCTAAAACAAGAATTTTTATTGTATTACAAAGAGAAAAGTTCGGCAATTATGAATGAAAAATGATATCTGGCAAATGTCCACCACGAGCACGCTGACAGATTCTTTCATCAAAATTTTTAATCACTTTTTGGCAAAATGGCGGGTCTATTTCGTTAACCCAATGGTGTCCAATCACACGATCTGGCTGGCAACTTAACAGCTGATGGTCATTAAATTATGCGATCGAGAAATTTGGTTTGCAATAAATTGATCGTTTTACCATCCTGTTGGTGTCGGCACATTTTGTATCGAGCCTGTCGACTCAAATTTAATGACCAAATTCTTAATAGCGGTTTCAGAAGGACATAATCGTTGTCCGAAAATATCACGAATTTTACGAAATATTTCTTTAACAGAACCACTATTTTCATAGTGGACTTTAATTATTTTAATGCGATTTTTGATCGAAATTGAATTCATTATAACAATTGCGAATGCATCTACTACGAATACGTCAAACAACTAAATGTCAAAAGTATCATGTTGATGGTGTTGCCACAATAAAAAACAAAATTCTTGTTGAAAATCCCGATACATATTTCATATTATGTATGAAGATCGGCGCTTAAGATGAAATAGTTTTTGCTATATAATCGTAACGGTACATTTTGAGACCATGACATTTTAGGAGATGGTGCAAGTGTTGCCAATAAATTCATTTATTAAAAAAACAAAAATTGAAAATTATGTCCAGAGTAGGTAAATGAATTTCTTTTTTCTTTCTTTCTCGCGAAGGTTTTTTTGTACAAAACTTTTCGATTATCATTATCGCGAGAAAGAAGAAAATATTGTTGTTGTTTCCTTCTTTTGTGTTTGCCGAAGCAAACACAAATGCTTCTCTTCGTTTAGCAGAACGAAGAGGAATGATATAGAAGGAAACAAACTGAAGGAGAATAAAATTAGAAAAGAAAAATGAAATCGAAATATCGAATGGAAGGAAGGAAAAAATAAAGAATTCTTTTTCTGTTTTTTATTGAAATTATATTGTTATGAAGTAAAATTAAAAGCAAAGACTTGGTTTAGTAAATACAGAAATAAGAAAAAATATTTAAATATTATTTATTTTATTGTTTATTTGTTCATTAAAACAAATTTCAATGAACAAAGTTTTTTCCTTCTTTTATTTCCCTCTATTTTTTTCCTTCGATTTAGAAAGAAGAAACAATTTTGTTTGCTTCTTCTCTCCATTTCGTTTCCTTCTTTTTCAGCCAAACGAATGGTTTTTTATTTCAGCACAAATATCAACGAAAGAAAACACAGCAGTTTCTCGCCTTCGTTTATAGAAACGAAACAAAAACAACAAATCTCTTCTTTTCGCGAAACGAAGAGGGAAAGATAAAAAAAAAAGAATTCTTTGCGAGGAAATACCTACCCTGATTATGTCGCTTAAGTTTTTTTTGCTCGATATATTTAAACACCGTATTCTGGCTTAGTTTTTCTAGCAATAGTTACAATTCCCTTTAGCGTATTAACCGTTTCGCTACAAGTTTTTACTGGGTTACTAAAAAAATCCAATTTTTTGGATTTTTATTATAATTGGCCCTAACAACAACAATTAACACTCACTTTTGAAAAAATGTACCTTAAATGTGTTTTTTGGACTGTATCCATATGGATACATATTTCAGTTCTGATAAAAAAATTTTGTTATAAAAACTAACATAAATAGTGGAATAATGCATGGAATGCTATAAGATTTTGCAAAAATTCATTCTATTCGAGCGGAAATCACACTGTAAAATTTTGTGAAGATCGGACCATAATTTTCTTTTAGACCCATATAAGCCATACTCCCGGAAAACAGCTTATTACGCTTAAAACCATAATAAATAATGCTATCAGAATAAAATTTAATACTTCCCAGTTTTATAAAACTAGAAATCACACTAGTAAATTTCGTGATGATCGGCCCATAATTTGCAATAGCCCCCATATAAAAACCACTCAGCAGCATCAAACGTAAAATTATTTTATATATATTGTGTGTATATTATTCAACACCATAACTTGCGTTTGTATCCATATGGATACATACAATGTTTTTAAAATCTGCAAAGCTTTTGTCCGGCTTAAAACAAAAAACTATTGATGCAAAAAGTTAAAATAAACCTTTTTCTTTATGTGGGATGTGTTTTTTTTTAAACATGGTCATATATATATATATATGTTTTTTGAAAGATAAAAAAACCTTTTTTTTGCAAAAAATTACATATAAAAAAACGTTTTTTTAAAAATGCTATATTTTTCTCAATTTTGTAAAAATCCAAGAGATTTTCATTAAAAATGATTCATAAGATCTTAAAAAACAATAACATACCGATATCTAAGCCAATTATTTGACCTGTAGATTGTCAGATGCCTCCAAAGTTGAGTGTATCCATATGGATACAATGTAGCGAAAGGGTTAAAGCTAGATTGACCATTAAAAAAAAAATAGAACAGGAGTTTTACATTATGAAGTTAGGGACAGACAAAAATGTATACATACTTTAAAATATATATTCTTTAAAACAATATATTTTTTATACTCAATAGTACTATAATAACTAGTTAATCAAACAAAAAAATTGCAAAATTTTAAGGCGGTATTTACTGATTACTTTTCCGGTTAAAACAAAAACTCGGATAAAATCGAGTTACGTGGTTGCGGAAGAAGACCATCGATATGTTAATCGCCATATTATTCACATTTTGCCCTATATTATGCAATAAATGGCACAATGGTTTCAATTAAAATATGGCGCAACTTTCAGTAAAAAAGTAAACCTTACTTATAGCAACACAACATTGTACAATGTTGCCAACACATTTCCCAGTATATTGCACTAGTTAATCCATTTTATTGAATACAATAAATTTAAACTGTTTTTTCAATTGATTATAATCATCCAAACATCCCCTCAAAAGATTTAAGCTATTTTCCAATTAGTTTCTTATAAAAAATACAATAAGAGTTCCTTTTTATATTTCAATGTTTTTGTTTGAGTTTTTCGTAATTACATCATTAGCCACACCAAGCTTTTCCAACTTAAAACAAAATTTTGAATTTCGGTGGAATTTTGTATGAAAGTCATGATTTTTTTAATCACGCATGAATGTGCGGGTATACAAAGACATTTTGTTAAGAACGATGAATAAATCTCTATTAATTTTGGAGGCTAATGACATTTTTGCACAAAAATATAAACAAGTAGTTCATGTGGCAAATACATTAAATTTTTTACTTTAAAAAAAATTTTTTCTGCAGTAACATCACAATCCCGTAAGGAGCATTCAACTGCCTCGGTTTTTGTAAAATATACTTCACTCCATCTGATCTCCTTACTATTCTTCATGTGTGGTACGGTGCTTCAAAGTCTATTTTGGAGTTTATCGACCGGGTGCAGGAGAGGGCGAAGATTCTCATTCTCATTCTCAAGAGCCCACCCTATTGTAGTCGTTTGGCCGGCGCATCGCACAACGCATAACAGGAAAAATTCGTTTCTTGGCCGGACTGTTCGTATGTGAAATAATCTTCCTGCTGAAGTCGTTCCTCTTATTTTCAACATTGATAATTTCAAGTCGAATGCCCACAAGCACTACTAATCTATTTTCCTAGTTCAAAACAATGCAATGCATTAGTAGGGCTTGTCACCTGAGTGCTGGTGCTAAAAAAAAAACTGTTGCTTATGTCCAACGATAGGTAATTGATAGGGTCGTTTTAAAGAAGTTCTTACAGTACAGTATAATTTCAAGAAAAATTACACCGAAAAGTTTTATCTTTTTTTACTTGGTTTGTGAATTTTAATTTATTTTAAGAAATTCTGGGATTTATTTTCGAAAGTAATCCCATTAAGGATTGTGTTATGTACGTTTTAGTGTTATTCGTACTTGAGTACGGCTCGAACTTTAAGTAAGAATAAAAAACTTAGTTTATCCTGAGTATTATATATTTGCAGAAATTTTCGCAGCTTTAAAGAAATCGCTTGTATTATTAAAAAATTGTCAGCATTAAAAGCAAATAGTACCAAAACTGGTACCACTTTTTTATCACATCTCTGACTTTTAGACTGGCGTATTTTCGCTGCATTAAAATCGTATTTTTTTTTTTTTTTTTTTTTTTTTTTTGAATTAGTAGTATTTGTTTATGATTGTATTGTATTCATAACGCGTTTTTTGTTGTTTTCTTTTTCTTTTCTATTACTGTTGCTTTTGTTTTTCTGTTATTTGTCTTTCAATTTCTGTCGTTTTGAAGGAGCCGGATTTGTATGTCGTGTTACGTGGAAGATTTTAAACGAAACCACTTAATGTCATTTAAAATACTCTTGTTAGTGACAATTTAAATTGTCTCTAAGAGATGTGTTTTTTTTTTTGTTTGCTTGATTTAACATACAGATTTTTAAAGAAATTTAAATTTTAAAAACATTTTCAACCAAATTAACAAATTAAATCCCAAAATTACAAGATAATACTTTGTGTTATGTAATCCTTTTGATTTTTTGATTTTTTGGATTTTTGGTTTTTTCAGATAACGATTAAGTTTTAAAAGATTCTTTTCAGAATATAACATACTGAGTATTAGTAAAGTAGGCTTTAAGCCAATTGCAAAACGTTGCAGGGATTAAGACCCGAGTCTCTCGCTAGAATCGATCTCGCAACACTGACAATGATAGACTAGGTCACTACCAAATAGCCTACCGGAGCAACCGAAATAATTCATTGCAATCCCAAAACTTAGTTATTTACTTATCAAAAATAAAAATTGGGAATTAAGCACGACAAACAAAATCTTGTGAATTGAAAATTTTGTATTCCCAAAAATAACTTTGTTATTTACTTTTTTTGCTGTCGGTAATGATAACTATCAGTTTTTTTTACCTTAAGAATCTGCTACGATTTTTTTGGGATGGATCTACATTTTACTTTGAAATTTTATGGCTCCACTTAATTTATAGTCAAATTGATAAAATTAATTCACGTGCATGAAACATTAAAAAAGATCTGAATTTTTTTGCTCTTAATGACTTTTTAACTGAATGCGGCTTACTATGGTCCCTATGTTAAATAAACTAGAAAAGATATTAAGATTGACACGGACCGATATGGACTAAAAGCTATACAATTTTGTCGTTTCGACCTAAAGTAGTTTGGACAATGGATCTTGTGTGGGAAATATGGTAGAATTTAAGCCTATCACTACAAAAATTTGTAATTAGAACTTAATGTCCGCAAACGTGAACGGCTTAAACAAAACTGAGTCTTTAACTTCAGGAAAAAAATCACAAGCCTTTAATTAAATCGTCAGCAGTAACTTCAAATTCTCTCTCATTTAATTCTTTTAACCCTCCGATGAGTGACAGTTCTGAACTTCACGGCCGTGTGAAAAGGTCCCTACGGACCTTTTTTGTAATTCATGTTTTTTTTCATATAAAAAATTTTTTTTGATTTTTTTTTTTTGTTTTTATTGTTTATAACTAAATTCTACATACAAAAATATTTTTTTAAATTTTTTTAATTTAATATTCTAATTTTATACTACTAGCAATAAACCAGTTCTTAGAATTTTTTGTTCTTAGTATTTTGTTCTTAGTATTTTTGTTTTTAGAATTTTTTCTTAGAATTTTTTTGTTTTTATCATCATCCCTAATGTCTTTGACTTTAGGTCTTTGTGTTCAGAACAAGTAAATTATGTGTTGAAACAATAAAAAAAATTATAATGATGCCCAAAAACATGCATTTATTAGTGAAATTCAGTACAAGGTCCATACGGACCTATTTACACGTCCGCGTACTATTCTCACTAAAACCTCAATAACTCCTAAAGTAATGATCCGATCGGCTTGAATATTTTTCCAAAAGATGCGCAAAATACTCTTGGAATACAGAGTAACTTGAGGGGGGGTTGTAGTGGCCGAAGTAGGAGTAATTTCAGTTTGAAAAGGCAAAAAGGTCCCTAGGGACCTTCTCACTCATCGGAGGGTTAATTTTTTATGTTCTTTTATTATCCATTTCCTGTTTACAAAATTTATGATATTTAATGAAAATATGGTAGCACTGTTGAGGGAATAAGGGTCTATATGTGAGAAGATAAGAAAAATCGCAGTCAAAATAAACTAGATTCCAAGGTATATTTACACAAGGTAAACTCGTTGGCCCATATGTTTGTCAGCTGTTTACCCCTAGTTAAACCCAAACATCAAATTTCGTGTATATGAGCCAAAATTTGTACATGTGTGCGCTAAATTGTTTTTGTTTTATATGAAGGCAATTTTGACAACTTGGTTCCTTTTATAGAGCAGCATGTCTACACTCCCAAATGAGTATACCTTGTGTAAATATTAGGGTATTCATTCGGTTAACCGTTAATCGGTTAACCGATTAATTACAACCCGATTAACTGATCGGTTAATTTAGAATTGTCTTTTTTCGATTAACGATTAAACCGGTTAATTTCAGTCGATTAACCGATTAACCGATGTTAAATAATTTTGAATTTTTTGTAATATTATAACAAATTTTTTGTGTTTTAATAAATTGTTTCGTCTCATATACATGTTTAGAAAATGTTTTTTTATACAATATCAGCCCAATTATGAATAAAAATTCCCCGGGACTTTTCTCCCTTCTCCCATTTTTCCTATGTTAATTCAATTGTAAAAATGGGAAAAGTTAAAAAACTCCCGTTGAATTTTTAATCATAATTGGGCTGTATATTTCCTTCTAGCAAAACATTTTTAACAGAATTACCCGAAACAATTAGAAGTGTTAAAAATTTTAAAAAATTAAATCAGGACTCTTATGGCATAATAAAAGATTTTATATGTTAAAAGAAATCCAGGAAAAGGACTGAGAAATTAGATATTCTTTATTATGGCTGCTTCTGATTCCTCCAGCACCCACGATAAGAGAAAAAAAATTTTCCAAGTCAAGTGTTGTCAAAAACTAAAGAAAATTATCGCTTAAATCCTAAACATTTAAACAAAATATTTTTTCAAAATTTATTTAATCAGTTCTCTTTAAACTATTGAAATAACTAATAAATAATAATAATCATATTTTTTAATTTAGTTATAAAATTCTGTTTAATAGGGAAATACTTGTCAATAAAATTATTTACTAACAGAAATCTTATTAAAAAACGACGTTTAAAATTCTTGCGTTTTGAGATTTCGATTTCCAGAACACCCCTGATGATGTATTACTTTAAAAATACATATCACATATTTATGAATTATTTTGTTTGCTCGTTTTAGATCAAGAATTGTTATTTTTGTTTTTTTAATAATAAACTCCAAAAAATAAATAATTTATGCATTTTTAATTATTGAAATTACCTTGTTTAGTAAAAAAAACTTTATTAATCGGTTAACCGATCAAAAACCAAATTAACCGATTACTAAAAGATTACACCAAAACCTCGGTTAATTAATCGAGCGATTAACCGATTAAAGCAAAAGCCCGATTAAATGAATACCCTAGTAAATATACCTTGCTTGGAAGATTTTGGAAAAAAAATGGAAATAATTCTGGTTAGTGGGATTGATATAAGAATTGAGGTGGAATTTAAGAGTTGTAGTCGAGTTTAAGTTTTGGGTTTGGGGGCTATATACTTATCAGGAGAGGCACCATAGTTCCCAAATTAAGGCATCTCGGGTATTACAGATAATAAAAACGATCCAGAATTCTTAATTTTAGTCCGATTTTAAAAATATTTAAACACAATTTTTTTATGCAATAAAATCTTTATTAACTAATACTTGTTAATGAAATTTTAGAAGTTAATAGATTTTTTAATGCTTTAGACAAACCAACTAAACTTTTATCTAAACTTTCGAAACGAAGCCCACAATTCTCCAAATACTCCCGAAAATTAGTTTTTGTTGGTAATTATTACAACATTTATAAGGAAGTAATGGCATTAAAAGCTATTTTTGGGAGGGCCGATTCCAAAAATGTGATGAAATTATTTGGATTGCAATAAATAATGTTTGGACCAAATTAACAGCCTAGTCAATCGACAACTTAGACGAGCGACAACAAGTCACACATTATCGTTCTCTTAAGCGGCCCACTAACTAGCGACTTGTCGTTCGGCAGGTCTAACATTTAAAACGAAATGTATTTATTTACTGTCAAATAACTGCATTGCCACATCAACAATTTCAGATATAAAACGCTAGTTTGAAAATAAAAACGGGCAAACATAAAAATTTAGCCAAAAAAATACCACTCTTTGCTTCAAACAAAGCAGCAAACAAAAGAAAGTAAAATTATAGAAAAAGTATAGAAAACAATTTTGTGAAAAATATTTAAAAAAAACTATACTATTTCATTAGTGGTGTTGTTTTAAAAAAAATATTTATGTAGTGTTGTTCCGTGAAGAAAAATTTTGTTTAATATTTAAACCAAATGCATCTGTCGACAGCAATAACTGAAGTTAATTATTTTGAAATTTGTGGTCGCATAATATTTCTTAGTGGGCCCCAAATGTTTATGAAAACTGTAACGTTATCGTTCGCTTACATTGTCGATCTACTTCTCGTTCCGAAAATGTTTAGTGGGACGCAAATCAGCTGTTTGTGTTGTTGAAAATTCAAAAGATCGATAAAAGTCCACATCGTGGGCCAGACTGTTAATTTTTTTTTAAGATTTGTAAAACAAATTCCTTCAAACTTTTTATAACGTTTTTAATATATTTTTAATAGAGCAGTTTTAATCTTTACTTTTCTTTATTTTTAGGTAATTTTTTTGCATAACATTAAAAAGGTAAGAAGTTATAATAATTGGCAAAAGAAATTATATTAATTGTAAGCTTTTATATATAAATTTGTAATGCTAATAAAAAAAGTTTAACAAACTTTGCAAGTTTTTTCTTTTTTTTTTGGCAATGTGACCTTTTACTCAAACAAATAGCTTATACAATTTGTTTAGCCTTAACCGAATATATATTCTGCATATTTTTCTAAAAGTTCTTTAAACAAAAAACTATTAAACAATAAAGCACTTGATAAACAAGAAGATTCCGCAAAGTTTTAACATGAATCATGAAAAAATAAATTCCCTATTATAATTTAAAATTTTGTTTACCGTTTAAATTATTTTGCCTTAGTACCATTAAATAATTATACCCTGTAGTAGTGAATGAGGGTACACTAAGTTAGTCATTTCGTGTGAAACTTTTTTTAATATTTTTTTAAGACCTTCTAAAAAAAAATTTATATATTCTGGGTCCTTGAGTAATTTGAAGTCGATTTAGTCGACTGTTCATCTGATGAAATCACACACACTGTTTGTTGTAAAATTGTTTGTAGTTTGGAATTGAATTCCAACACAATCGGCTCAGAACAAAAAAATTCTAGACCAACATGTGGAACAACCCTCTTAGGCCGGGCTTTTGAGATCTCAGTTAAGCTAGGTTTAGTTAATCTAAAAACAGTTTTGTATACAAACTTTGGACGGAACAGCTTAGTTTTGCTTAAAATGTTGGTCTTAAATCAATTAATAAAATAAATAAATTACTTTTCGCCATTAAACTAAGTTTAAACTTAATCCACATCTCAAAAACCCGGCCCAAGAAATTTATATTTCTGTAAATTTTGCACAAACTTATGTTATATGAATAGAAATCATACAACTAGATTTCGTAAAGGTTGGAACATAATTAACCATGGACCCCATACAAAGCCCACTCTTGGAAAACACTTCAGTTTACCCAAAACCGTAACCATAAGACTAGAAATCGCACTACCAAATTTCGTGAAGAACGGTCCATAATAAACCAAAGGTCCCATATAAATACAAGCGTACTTTTGGCATAGACTTTAATATGCCTAAGCCCAAATTCAAATACTGTGAGGCCAGGTTTCATAACGATTCATAGTTTATAGATTCCATATAAAGCCCACTCCAGAAATATTATTTTTCACCCGGGGAAGGGCATCTAAGATTCCGCATAGCCGAATACATTACTTTTACTTGTTTTAATGTGTTTATAGTTTTCCCTCAGATTTCACCTTCTGACATATTAAATCTTTTTTTTTTAATAAAAATATTTTTTTTTATCATTTCTCTGTTAAGTTGGGAACATAAACTTATTTGCAGCCATTTAAAAATGTGAAAAGTTTTAGTTGATTATTGTACATTAATTTGATGTTTCATTATTGTTGTACAATGCAATTTGTTTCATCGATAATAAGTTTTGTGTTGTTGTTGTTGTTGTTGTTTGTTGACTGCTGGTTATAGTTGCAGGTTTGTGGGTTTTGTTGTTATAGAAATTAAACCAATGTTTATTTTTGCGGGAACAAGTAAGAAAAAGTTGTAATAACAGCAACAACTTTGTTTCATTATTCTTTTTAGACTTAATGAAAATAGTTACTTTTAACAGATAAACATTGTTATACTTTAAACACTATTTCCAATTCTCTTTCAATACTTTAAATTGATAATTGTCCGGTCAAATTTTGTATCTTTTCTTTGTATCTTTGGCAAAAAAGTTAATTTTAATATAAAGTAATTTAATATAAACATCAACATATAAACATGCCTACACAAAGGGTCGGCCTGTTGAGATGGATCTAAACTTATTGGTAGTATGCTTTACTTCCTCAATAGGATGCCCCGCTAGGCTAGTTGGTAGTGAGTTAGTCTATTAGTGCGGCAGTTGCGGGTTCGATTCCCGCAGGAGACTGCAGGATGTTGGATAGTTTTAAATGAGATAGCGAAGCATTCGAAAGTAACGCTAATGTTGATACCAGAACTTACGCAGTGTCGAGGTAGCAAAATGGCAGATGACCGCCTCGTTTAGGCTGATCGTCTGGATGGTAGATTTGCTAAATGATGTGCTAAATTCCCAATTTTTATTTTTGATAAATACACTGAATTTTATTGTTAAGGGAAGCTAACTTCTATGCGAACTTTACTGGTTGCTTAGGTCAGATCATCAGGAAACTTTTTTCAAAGATTTTAGAAAAACTAAAAATATTATACAAATAAAACTTCTAAGCGAATGAGAATTATAAACACTCCAAGTTTGACTTGTAACCATATCAAAGCTTAAACAAAACAGTGGAACACTGAAAGTCACATAATAAGTCTTATAGACTTTTACAGTTGGGCGGGCTCGTGAATCCACCTAATCCTTTGCCTGGAACAAATAATTACGGAGATTTTGGTGATACTTGGGAACTGGCCGGAAGGGACTCATGTGTATAGAACGGGTCTGGAATTCGATGACTAATACTGAAGTTATCATGACGAGCGGGAAGAGGAAACTGTGTTTAATTTTCTGTGTCAATGTCTGGATGATCTATCTTAACTAAGGCGCTTCTTCTTTTTATTAGGAAAACTTATAGGTTGTAACATGCAGTGACAACTATTGAGTAGCTGATGGTCATTCGCGCTGGGTACTATAAAGGTAACAGTGAAGGACCAAAGTTTGGTGTCTTCTGAATGGCTGCCCAAGGAACTTAGCCTAACGATGAGAACTGTTATGTTTGCGAACTTCAACCAATGGTATCCCCTGTTTCTTATACTTGTACTACAAGTATAATTTTTTTAAAATGGTTTTTCCAAAAATTAGAAAAAACAAGTAAAAGTGCTATATTCGGCATGGTGCGATAAGAGCAGAAAGTTTTATATAACCGTTCTTTAGATATAAATAATTTTTTTTTTGCCACGCCAACTTCTCCAATCCCGCCTACTTTTTGGCGGATGTTGTGTATTCAAGACCAAGATTCTTGCACCTAATTTGGAAACTTTGGCTTTTGCCGTTCTCCAGATAAGCCGAAATCTATTATATCTTTGTACCATAGGTGCCACGCCCACTTTTCCAATCCCGCCTATATTTTTAAAGAGGTTAGGGATTAATAACCCAGCTATGTGCACAACATTTATCTTACCATTCTTTATATATATATAAAAAAAAACTATTTTGAGCTACACCCCACTTCCACAATTTTTCCCATATTTTGTGGGATGTTGTGTGTTGGTAACCGAGATGTTTGCACCTAATTTGGAAACTTTGGCCCTTTTCGTTCTCTAAATATAAAGAAATTTATAATGTGTTTGTATGAGAGGTTCCACGACCACTTCTCTAATCCCGCCACGTTTTAAGAGAGGTTGTATATTGATAACTTAGTTTCTTGTACCTAATTTGGAAACATTGGCTCTTGCCGTTTTCCAGATATATAGAAAAAAAACAACAACAACAACAACAAAAGAGTTATGGGTAAAATTAGAGGCAGTCGTGGTTTTTTGCTCATATCTCAGTCATTAATAGACCGATCCGGCTAAATTTAAATAAGCATATCTGACATAAATATATACCACGAAGTTCCCATCATATCTGGGGTCGACAAAACCGGATTTGAACTTCTCCTCTCATAAGGGACCAGAATATATAACTTTATACCCTTCAGTGAAGGGTATAAAAAAATACTGAATTGAGAGTAAAAACTCTTTTGAATTATATATTATTTAAGAAACTTTTGACATTAAAAATATTTCAAAAGTTGAAAATTTGGAAAAGTTTCAAAAATTTAACTATTTATTGGCCAGTAATAAAATTTTCAAAAAAAAAGTTCTAAAATATATTTCAAAATGATGCGGCAAAAAATAGTTTCTTATGTTTAAATTATATGAAGTGTGACAGTTTATCCCAGCAGATTCTGAACTATGTATATTTGCTAACTTCTGAAATATTTTTAACAATTCTACAAAAATACGATTATACATATGGGCATTTCCCCAGAATGGTCTACCAGGATGAAAAAATAGAATGTTGATAATCATCGTCTTTTATTGTTTATTATTATTAAAAAAGTCTATGTTGTTATAAAAGAATGGTTTCATAGCATGTCTCAGCTGTTTTACTTGAGGAAATTGCACTGGAAACTGGAAAATTTTATATTTTCTTATATTTTCTACTTTAAACACATTTTTATATGCTTATTTTACATGCAAAAATATGTTATGTTTACACTCTTTCTTCATAATCTTTTCATTACAATCAATTGTAAATTGAGTATTTAGTTGTTTGTTAAGGAAATTTGAAGACATTAATGGGAAACTGCATGGTGATAATAATAAAAAAACATATGGAAAAATCGTACGTTCGCGACCCGTACGTTCGCGACCGGTACTTAAGCCAATTAAACAAAAACCAAAAGAGATATTTTTTTGGTAAATACTGCATGGAGACCTACATTAATACACTTTTAAAATAAATTTATCACTTTTGAATATTCCGTTCCATTACGCAGATTTTTACATTTAACTGCTGTCAGCCAAAGTTGACTTCTATTTTGCGTACGTTCGCGACCACATGTTAATAACTATTATTATGAAAACTTAAACTCGATGAAACTCATCTTTTGCACTAAACATACAGCTACCCAAATGCCATCGAATCGCAAAAAAAAAGCTAGGAAAAGTTTTGTTTTCTATATTATTTGTACATTAAAAGCGTACGAACGTACGTTCGGGACCCCAGGAAATGCCCATATATATTTCAAAATCGTGGAGATAGATTTAGGTTTTTATGAACTGTAACATTATTTAAATATATTTAGAAATTGCAAAACTATGATATCGCACTTGATTATAAAGAGGGTATTAAGGGTAAAACAATTGTTAACTTAATATTAAAAGCTTACGAAAAAGAATTTTGAAACCAACCGTTACATTACCAAAAAAATAAACAAAATAGCACGACATTTTTACAGCGGGATAACATGAATATAACTTGTCAATTTTTTGCTTATGATCAAGTGCGATATATCCGAAAATTTTAATTAAAAACTTTTGAAATATGTACAATTATACAGTTTTAAAATACGTTTGGAAATGGTGAAGAATTTTCAATAGTGTAAAAGTCGCAATAAGAATTGCAAGTAGGATTAAGGTTGAGTTTGAAATAAAGAGTTTAATGAATTTGGAGTAAAAGGTATAGGTAATAGAGATTTTTACCCAGCGAATGTTTTGGGAGTCCCTGTAAAGCAGATTTCACATTTAAAAAAAATATATATTACAACATATTTTAAATTGCTATAAAACAAAAAAAAAAAAAAAAAAAGAACAGATTTTTGTGTAAGACAAAACGTTCCTTAAAAGCTAATAGTTATTTCCTACCCCCACAATATTAGAAAAGAGTTCAAATTTCTTTTAAATGTTGTCGCACTGTTTTAAATTAGAGTAACTCAATTGGAAAATTTATGTCTTTTAAAGGTATAATTAAAGTGCAAATTGTAAGTAAAAATTATGGCTTTTTTATATACAGAATGTAATATAACACTTTACTGGGTTCATTACCTGGTCATAATTACAATTTTAAACTTAAACAAAAAACAACTAAGAAAAACATGACGTTAAAATAAAACTTTGAAAGAATATTGAAGAAAAAACTTCGTTCAAAATAAAATTGTTAACCCTCTTGATTATAGACTTTACAGCATTTTGTTTTGTTTTCGTTAACGATACATTTTTGTGCTGCCTTATCCTTAGCCGCTTCGTATCCTTGAATTCTTTAAGCTGACATGCAACCATGTTTTTTCTATGTGTTTGTATAATTATTACCGACATGTGTGTTGCATATTTGCAATATTTTATATATTAGAATTATACTGCCATATATAAATATTTAGTGGTGTGTATTTGTTCTTGTTGTTGGTTTTTTTTTATTGAAATATAATCATATTTAATATATCTAGACGAGCAAGTACATCCAACTGTTTTATGCAGGTTATAAAATATGAAACAAACTAATATGTACAAGTGCTAGTAACAACAACTGTAGTAGTAGCCAACACTGCTACCAGAGTGTACATATATATATTGCACTCTCTATTACATTTGTGTGTAGATTTGTTTTAGTATCACTATCGATGTGGTGGTCTGCTAGAACGTGCCAGCAGGAAATATTGCAAGCGCTTCGAATTTTAAGTCCTTTTAGAAATTCTGAAATTGCAGTCTAACTCATTTCACTCCGTCTTTTCTGAGGAGTTCTTTTAGAATATATTTTTTTAAATATTTTATAAATTCAAATTTCCATTTTAAGTAATAGCCTTATCAAACTTGTCAACATCTACCATCAATTTGCGAAGATGTTAACGTCTTCCCATAAAAAAACATGGGGCTAAAAATCAACATCTTTTTACATCTTTACAATAAAAATTGATTTTTAATTAAAAATTTGTAATATTGAATTAAAAATTATTTAACTTTGCGCCAGTAAACAAATTTTTAATTAAAAGTTTAATGTACTGGATTAAACGTTTAATTCATTTAATTCAACGTTTAATTCACTTGATTAAATGTTTAATCAAAACTTATTTTATTTTTGATTAACACTTTAATTGGTGAACAATTTTGTAGAATTTTTTTCTGTGATGTGTTTCATTCTACGTATTTCGATTATCACTAGAAAAGTGGCAATAAATTCTATTATTATTATGGCATCACTGATCAAATGACATTTGATTTGAAAACAGCGTTACCATTTGTCAAGTTTTTTTTGAAAGTATGTATTTTGTTTAATTTTTTTAATTTTTTTATATTTTAAAGATTTTGTCACTTTTGCAGAAAAAAAGTTTTTTAAAAAAAGAAGTTTTTTTTTCAGACATGGTGACATTGTTGATTGATAGTAGATGTTGTAAGCAAGTGTGAAAGCATGTTCACATTTTCAATATCTTTCACGGGTTAGTCCCAAATGAATGCAATTGTGAAAAGGCTATTAGGGCGGTCAAAATCGTCGTCTTTGTAGGCAGCGTTGCCAGAAGAATTGAAAGGAAAATCTTCATTTGGCGAAAAAAAAAAATCTTATTTTAAAGAGAAAAATCTTAAATGTTTTATAACAAAGGCAAAAAAGTAAAAATTATTAATTTTTTAAAAGAAAATACTTTCTATTATGGAAACTATTTAAATTGAAATACGTTATTGCCGTTTTTATACAATATTAGATTGTAGGCTTAAATTGTGTTTTAGTTATATTTTCCATAAAATTCTTTCTAAAAATACATTTTAAATCAATTTAATTTCTAATAAATAATAACGTAAAAAAGTCTATCTAAATAAAGAAGTTTCATCGAAAGTAATTAAATTCTAATATTAGAGATAAATTTTGTACAAAAAAATTTTAGTTAGGGAGTTATGAAGCTCGTACATCATTTAAAATCTTAAGGGTTCTCAATTTAATATTATATATTTTGATTCCGTTGTTATATCGAAGGCATTTGGAGAAAATTGCATTTTAAAAAAGCCCATTAAAAAAATATCAATTTTTCCTAAATATATTTCAAATGGAATAGTTATTAAAATTATGTTGGTACACCTTTTAAAAGATATTCTTAAGAACTCTTGGTCTGGACAGACCACAAATAGAACAGCTAAAAACCCCAATGAAATAAAAAGTAAATATTAATATCTCAAAGAAATAAATACTCAAGCTCGAGGTCAGTATTGAGTATTTATTTCTTTGAGATTCCATTAAGAAAAGGTCGAATAAAAAAACCAACTTTTATTGCAAATATATATATTTTTTATTGAACGTATGCTTATTATGCTCGATTATACGAATTTATTATATAATTTTATTATTTATGAAAGTCATCGAATATGTTGTCCTTAATTTTGCACATTGCTTTTTCGCATCTACCAAACATTTGATTTAAACTTGATTCATTCAATTCAGAACATATCATTTATAGAACTCATGTTTCTGTTTTTATATGGCATTTTGTTCAATTTGAAAGATATTGCAAGAAAATAAGATTTTGGTCTGGCCAAGAGGGTCTATGAAATTGACTTTTACATAAAAATAAAATTTCAATCCACTTATTTGAACCAATCGAATCCAAATGAGTTTTAATCGATTCCGCACATATCATTTATAGAATTCACGCCCTGTTTTTTTGTTATACATATTCAAAAAATATTTCAAGGAAAACCCAAATTTGGTCTGGCAGATTAAGACGGTATTCCTAGGGTTAAGTTCCATTAATTTAACCTTTTGGTACTAAATACATGTACATACTTTGTAAAAATTTGTTTTCTCTTTTCAAAAATATTTTTTTTCATCAATATTCCTAAAAGGAACAACCGCTTGATGCTTTTTTAATATTTTGTATGCCCAGAAATAATGATGCATTTTTGTGTACGCTACCCTACAAGAAGTGAATGAGCGAGTAGTCACTTTTTTCACGTTGGTGTTAAGAAAATGATAGAAAGAAATGACAGAAAACTTGATTTCACTGGTCATGAGTTCTTTCTTTTTGTACCTGGTCTGTTTTCACAACTCCCAGGACCAGTCTTCTGGAGCAATTGGCACAAATTTCCCGCAGGGTTTATACATGAAAGTTCACAAAAATTTACATTTTTCTTTAAAACATATGCCAAAAGCACTAGTGAAATTAAAAAAAAAAATGTTCTACCGGGTATATTTTCAGAAAACTTCATATAAACCTTCATATTCGTGTTTTCCATAACGACGTTTTGGCATATGCGCCAAACCAAAAATAAGCTGAAGACATGTCTTTAATATTTAATTATTTTAACTCAGCTGCTGGCGGCAAACTACTTTTTTAAACTTTTTTCATCTGTGTACCATATTTAACTATTTTAAACAGCAAATATTTGCGATCTATTTAAAAAAAAAACACTTAACACAGTCTTAAAAGCCTTGCTTAATGAACAAATCACATAGAATGAGTTTTTAGATCTTCTAAAAGGCCTGCCAAGTGGAAGCGCTTACTATTTTCCCCACTGGGTTTTTACTATATTTTTTCTTTTTGTAAATTTGGACGAATATATGTATGTTGCATATAATAAATATATGAAATATTTTCTATCATAGTTGGTTGATAGTATCTCTACGAACATAAACATAGATATAATAAAATTAGGGTAGGGCACTTTTTATAGATAAGACTTTTAACAAATATTAATATTTTATTGCGTACTAATAAGTTTTCACTGAGGATTAATTTCAGTCAAAGATATTTTTAAAGCGTCGTAATCCAATCAATTAAGATTAATATGAGCTTCTTTCCAACACCAATTTCTTTTTATCTCTAGCGATTCTGATAATTTTAACCAAACTGAGATAAACCCATGTTGTTAAATTCCCCAACAACTGCAGAATAACCACACTCAAAAGAAAAATCAATACATCCGTACTTAAATCAATCCGTAGCGGTATTAATAGTTCAATGAGTACGGATTTTCTTGAATAAAGTACAGAAAGATTGATTCAAGTACGGATTTTCAATGGCGAAATACTTAACTTATCCATATTTAATCCCGAATTCGTGTTTGAAATAATCCAAAAATAAGATTGATTTATGTAAAACTAAGATTGAACCAATCTCAAAATGCGCTTGGTTCAATTATTATAAAGTTGATTCAATCCCGAATTCGTACTTTAAATAAACCAAAAGCGAAATTACAAGGAGAATTTTATTATGATTGATTTACTTTCCCATTTTACAACTTACAGAATTTCAATAATAAAATACTAGCATCATTCCCGATATGGTTTTTACCTTAAAAACTGAATGAACATATACAACTGAAAATATAAACTAAATGAGAAGCAAGAGTTCTTAATTTTACTTTTTAAACATGAAAATAATGTGCTTTCGTTTTGTTCCGTAGTTTCTACACACAACAAGCTAATCGTTTTTGAACTACTTGTGTGGTGTTGTTGTAGTGTCTGCAATAAACTGTGGTAACTAAAATGAGATTAAAACGCTCACTTTTATCGATCTGTAAAATCTGAACCTTAAACAAGCTTGAGTTATTTGTTGCACCCATCTATCTCCTTAAGTGCAAAATCGAGAGGTCGTTGATCCTCAAGACGCATTCGCAGACTTCAGACTGACCCCACAAGTTCTATTCACACTCTGATTGCACTCAAGTCAGTCACGATCAGCCAGTTATATTCCTTACAGAGAAACTTGTGCAATAAGCACCATCTTTATACCTCGAGATCGCAACGCCAAGTAGACGCTGCTACCACAAGACTTACACATACGAACATTTACAGGAGATGAAAAGATGCATAATCACAGGATCAAATTTGGTAATGTTGGGTCTTAAATTATTCATCAACTTGTTAGCTCTGGACTCGTTTACATTTAGCCAAGGCAAATACATTACAGGTGGTCTTTTTTAGCTTTATAATTGTTGGATGTCAGAATCGGTGTTGCCAGTGAACTTTCGAGAAAAATACATTTTAGTTTCCAATGCAAAAAGATACATTTTGGAAAAAATTTTAAAATCCATTTTAACATAATATTTTTATTTCACATTTAATGAATATTTTAAAGACAATGATATCATATAAATTCATTTCTATATTTATTTAAGTCATAAATATTAGGAATGTAATTTTTAAAAATACAGTAAGCAAACTTTAAAATTAATTATATGTAATTATATTTGGATGTTATAAAACAAATTCATTTTTGTAAAAATTAATATACGAGTTAAGGCGTTACTAAGGCGATTATATCAAAAAATTCTTAAACTAGTAATAAGTTTTAGTTGGTTAAAAATTCTCAAATATTTTATTTCTGTACATTTTGCGTACAGATTCAAAAGATAAAAAGATACGAAAAATGTACGTCATTGGTCAGAATTCTGTCCATTATCTTTGTTTCTGTTTTTGACATTGTACAATAATTTTACAACAAATTGTGTGTGGTTTTTGTACGAGTTGTACTTGTTGTTGTATCGAGATTACCTGTAATAAACTCACCTTGCATTTAAAAATCACAGACATTCGGCTTAACTAGAATAAAGCCTACAGTACACGGAATGTAAAAAACCACGTCGTTCTGACGTAATTTTGTCGTCATCGCACATCACGAACTTGCTATTGAGGCTTTGTAGCAGTGTTGCCACCTCACGTGTAATTACACATATCATGTGTAATATTTTTTTCATGTGTAGCCCATGTGTAATTGACTGCATGTGTAATTCATTTGTAATTTAATATTTGAACGTTTTGTGGCACTGATTTTTGTTATTATTTTTTCACAAGAAGTAAACAAATTTATTATTCTTAGCAAAACTTAAAAATTTAATTAATTTTAATAAAATTTAATTAAAAGAGCTGAACTAAAATGGTTGCATCATTAACTACTAATTATTTGGCATTTAGATAGCTTTTGCCACAATTTATAATAACGACGAAACATCCTGAGAACATTATTCTTTTCTTTTATTTCAAAGAGGGTGGATCATCGACTGCAAGAGAAATGTTTGAGCTTCTCAAAAGCACAATTTTAGAAAAAGGGATTCCTTTTGAAAATCTTGTTGGATTTGCATCAGTAGTGCGATTATCTATTCAATTTTAACATAATTTAAATTGTTAAAAATATTTAACAGCAAAGTTAACATAAATTTTATTCACTAACTTTTTTAATAATAAGTTATCTTTACGGCAAAATATTTTTCATTGTTTACTTTTTAATTTGTAGTTATTTTACAAAAAAAAAAAAAAAAAAAAAAAAAAAATTGGCAAATAAAAGCCACATTAAATTAACATTTTTAAAATTGACGTTATTTACATACATTTTGCAAAAATAATATCAAAAAATTTGTTTTTAGGGAGTTTATAAAAGTCATTAAAAATATTACATTTGAAAATAACTAATAGTGTTTTTTATTCTACACAAAAAATAAGTGGTAGACTTTCCAATCTTGCCGCTGTAAGTCTGGGTTCAGACTATGAAAGTTTTCTTTCAGAAAGTCTGAGTTTATTGGCGAGAGGGGAAGAGAACATGCTTTTTTCTCTCCTCTCTCACCCATAAACTCAGACTTTCTGAAAGAAAACTTTCATAGTGTGAGCCCAGACTAAGCAAATTTTTGCGAATTTTCCTAATTTAGCAATTTTTACTGAATTTTTGTTATTCCTTATAGTTTTAGCGACTTTTAATCAATTTTATGGTTTGTTCGAAATATTAAACAATTTCGCGAATTTTCGCTATTTTTGCAAAAAAAAAAAAAAAAATATATATTCCGACAATTTGTTTTTTTAAGCGATTTCAAATAAACTTTGCATTTTTTTTCAAGTTTGCATACAAGCGATTTTTTCCTGTGGTTCTTTAGAGCTTTAACGAATTTTAATATCTAGCCGCTGTTTGCAAATTTTTGCGAATTTGCGCTAATTTAACAATTTACACCGAATTTTTGCAATTCCTTATAGTTTTAACGACTATGGATCAATTTTATGCCTTGTTTGAAATATTAAAAATTTTCGCTATTTTTGCAAATTTTCCGAATTTTTGCAATTTTCGCTAGACTAGCAAAACCTAACTGGGGTTTTGATAGTTTCGAAAGTACTTTAAGTCGTTCCACACGAGATGTAGTTTGCTCTCGATGACAGTGTTCGTTAAATATACTAATTTATTAACAAAGATGCCACTTGAAAATTGAGTTACTGAATTGCTGTTTTGTAACCGTAAGCAATAAACTATGCCGGTAAAATTAACGTTAATCGTTAAAAGTTAGAGAATTCCACTACAGATACACCTAATGTTATGTTTGGACAGTATAATTCAGAAGTTAAGTTGCTAAAAGACGAAAAGCCTAATACATTTGCTAGCGTCGAAGGCCTGGTAAACCTTCCAACATATTTGGAAGATTTACTTTGTATATAAGATCTTGTTTTATTTTAGCTTCATAGTAATTTGAAGGCAGAAAATTATTAGAAAAAGGTTTTTGAAATAAAAAATTTCTTTGGAGACAGATTATTTCCTACTTTGCAAATAGTTATATTTGTTTGAATCTTTTAAATGGTAAAATAAAAATATTATTTTTTTGCAATAAATATAGCAACGAAACGATTGTCGTAAACAAAAAGCAAATAAAGAGACATTTGAAAAATATTTTTGTGTTGGATAAGTAAAAAATATAAAAATGTCCGGCATATCCAACGTTGACATTTGAGGAATGCATCAGATCCTTTATCATACCCAAATGAAATGTATGTAACATATCGTCACCTAAAATGCAATTTATGCTCAAAAATGGCGACTTTATTAAAGAATTTTTTTTTGTAAAGTTGTTTGCTTCTCCTGTAAAAAATAGAGTGTTTGTTACGCCCTTTAGCATTTTAGGTGACGATGTTTATGTTTATTTGTTTTGCAAAAATGCATAAATTTTTATTGGTTTGTACGAAATAAAAAGGTAGAATAATAAGTTTTTTGGTATATATGCTGCTTAAAATTCCACTTAGAAAATTGAAACTTTTGATCGAAATTTGTTTCTGCGACATGAGTAAAAAGATAGCATGTGCAATTCGTATTTTCATGTGTAATTTTGGCATGATCTATGTGTAATTTACCATTTCGTTGGTGGCAGCACTGCTTTGTAGTGACGTCAAAATTACATCAAAACGACATACGCATGTGGCTTTTTACATTCCGTGTACTGTAGGCTTAAGGAAGAATATACAAATTGTTCTGATAAAATAAATATTTTTTTCAAATATTTGTTTAAATAAATTAACAACAACTTTTTCTTTTGTTCTTGCTAAAAGGGAACCGTACTAATGTCCACATTTAAGTCTGTTTATAAAAACACTTCCGTATCTGTTATGCATACGTGTGTATATGTGTAAAAGTTAATATGTATGTTGCAGTATTTTACACATTTTTCCGTAACTGATATTTTTTATAGTGTTAAATATTTTCTATTTAATATGAGTTCGCTGGTATTTTTGTGGGTTGTCTAAAGTTATTTTGGATTGTTATATTCAATTTCCTTGGTTACAGGAAAATTCTTTAAAATGTTTGAAACACTTTAATCTATGGGCTGAGTTGAAGTCAAAATAACAATTTTTTCTTAAATTATTCAGATATGTGATAAAAACCGACTAATTTCATAACAAACGTTTTTAAAAGGTATGATGGATTTCAATTTCGGTATTATAGTCTCTTATTATTTTGTTCACAATACAGAACGATTAACTTACTATACCTTTATATACTTATATTATAAAGCTAAAATGTTTGTATGTTTGTAAGAGGTAATCTTCGGAACTTCCGGTCCGATTTTAAAAATTTCTTCAACAAAATGAAGAACGGAACCTCCTAACGGACATTGGCTATAAAAGGTTCCACTAAAAAATTAAAAAAAGCCGCTAAACTTTTTCACTTAATCAAACCACACCCATATCTCCAAAACTAAAAGAGACAGAAAAAATGTAGTAAAGGGTGGTTAAATTTCAAGGGCCGATGTTGATTTTGAATAAAACACAAACTATTTAGGAAATTATTGTAATTTTATTTTATTATGATATATTGGTATTACTCAATTATGTATGGAACAAAATATCGGCCAAATGGGCGCCGCGACCACGGCGGCACACCTCCATCCGATGGTCCAAATTTTCGATGACCCTGAGGCATAATTGATGTTCTATGCCGTTAATGTGCCGAATTATCTCATCCTTTAGCTCTTGAATTGTTGCTGGCTTATCGACGTACACCTTTTCTTTCAAATAACCCCAAAGAAAAAAGTCCAACGCTGTCAAATCACATGATCTTGGCGGCCAATTGACATCGCCATTACGTGAGATAACACGGCCATTGAATTTGTTGCGCAAAAGAGCTATTGTTTCGTTAGCTGTGTGGCAAGTGGCACCGTCCTGCTGAAACCACATATCGTCCACATCCATATCTTCCAATTCGGGCCATAAAAAGTTCGTTATCATCTCACGATAGCGAACACCATTCACAGTAACTGCCTGACCGGCCTCATTTTGGAAAAAATACGGCCCGATGATGCCGCCAGCCCATAAACCGCACCAAACAGTCACTCTTTGTGTGTGCATTGGTTTTTCGACAATCACTCTTGGATTATTATTCGCCTAAATGCGGAAATTCTGCTTATCGACAAATCCACTGAGGTGAAAATGTGCCTCATCACTGAAGATGATTTTCTTCGAAATTTATCATCCATTTTCATAATAAGTCTGGATAACTTTAACACGTTGTTGGATTGTGTATCTCTCCATGGTTCAAATTGAGTAAGTCTGAAATAGAGAAATGTCAAATAAAATTCGGAAAAAACTTGGCGTTTAGGTGTGGTTCACATTCAACATCGGCCCTTACAACTTAACCACCCTTTACTTACTTATCGTTGCTCTTTAGAAAAATTAGCGGACAGGTGTGTGGTACTTTTTTGAAATTCTGCCCTTTTAGGGAGTCAGCGGGTAAAACCTGAATTTTGGTACTTTTTTGTCAACCAATCAAACCAATAAACGTAAAAATAAATATAATATCACGTTCGAAATTTATCTAAAAAATACAAATTTGGTACTTTTTAATAATTCAAACGTTTTTTTTAACAAAGTATTTTTCTCCATTCTTTGGCACATACGTATTAAATGGGGTCCCACAACAATATTGACATTTTTGATACTTCAATAAGGAGACAAAAAGTACCAAAAAGGGGAAATTAAATTTCTTTCTTTAGGGTTTTGGTTCTACAACTGGTACTTCTTTTAATTACCGTTAATATTGGACCTAGAATCACAAAATTTAACATGCAATATTCTGAGTGATAAGACCCTATGAGGGAGCTTTTTGGCACTTTTTCGTTCTTTAATTGGTACTTTTTTTAATTTTCATTAGTATTGGACCTAGAAACATAAATTAAATATGCAATGTCCTGGGTGAATAAGAATCTGGAAGAGGGATTTTTATTGGTACTTTGCATTTCTCTAACTGGTACTTAATTAGGATAGGGTTCAGGGTTGCCAAATCACCTGTATTCAGAAAATATTAATTATCGTTTTAGAAGAGATCTACTAAAGCAATAGTGTCCATACTCAAAAGAAAAGAAAAGCCATTTAAACATGAGTACGCTGTTCCCCCTCCATTCTGCCTTTAGTCTCTCACCGCTCGACTGTCCCCTGACCGAGTGCAAAAGCAACCAAGAGAGGACATACAGAGAATTACTGCCACTTCGAAAATATTTAACCAATTTTGATGAAATTTGATCAGCGTAATTAAATCACACAGGGTTTATATATTTTTCAAAGCTAGGAATATGAAGGTACAGATGGGCAATTTCGATTTTGATGAAATTAAAAACTTATGTCGATCGATCTACACACAATAGAACACACAGGCCTTTTATTTCTTAATAGTAAGTCAAAAATTCATTCTCGAGGGGGCAACGCCGTGGGAACGGCTAGTATATTAAAAAATTTAAAAAAATATGTAGACTGGAAATAAAAAAGTATGTATTAAAAATCAATTTTAAAAGATTCAGAAAACTATATTTTCGATTTCAAATCATTTTGTCATATACCTTAATAACTTACTTATCAAGTTGCCTATCAGTTTCTTTCATTTTGGCTATATTTATTATTTAAATTAATTTAAATGAATAAAATATTTACTTGAAAATATATTTAGTTAATTAATGCTTTAATATAAACATTAATATCGCTGCAATATGTGTCAAAACATTGTGAGACAATGCCTGCTGTCGTATTGTCTAGATCTGGTTATAAATGCAAATTATTATTATATTTTTATTTTCATGCATTTTGTCCTTTTGTGAATCATTATTGTGTTCAAGAAAATAAAATGCAATTTGAAATTATTTTATATTTGGCATTATTTCAACGATTTGTTCATATTTACACTTTAAAAGTGATGGCAGGCAGTCGGAGCAAAAAGATGTTGAGGAAATGTTTGTGTGTCTAATGTACAAGAATAGAAAGGAAGGCATTCATTCACACATGTTTTGTGTTAATTTAATTAAAAATTTCTTTTCAGAAACAACAAAAAAACTAATTGTTGACAAAAATTTATGCTGGCAATAATGTGGACTTTTTAAAAATATGAATGTAAGAAAAAAAAAATAATTTTTGTATTGTATTATTGTTTTTAGTAAAATTTTGAATGCTAAACGTGTTAAATTTTTGCTTACCCTACACACCTATCATGAAAACTTAAGGCTTAACTATAATATGCTTAAGTTGACTTAAGCAAATTTGCGAATACATGTAAATCATATGTGTCAAACCATATTGTACATTAGGAAACTTTTTATTAAGTTTTATGAATCTGTCATTTGTTTAAGCAAAGTGAACTTTTCGTACGGAATCTAATGTTTTTTGATTTTGTGTGTTTTAAATTCATTTGACAGGTTTTTTGTTAATTTTTGACAGAAGCTTATGCATATTATAGTTAAGGCTTAAATCTTCCAACGTTAAAAAAATGACCGGTTAACCGGGTAAATATTATTTGCCGTCTCCTTAGAATTACTTGAATTGGAGTCAAGTTTTTTTTAGCGTACATTTAAGTCTAGTTTATGGACCAATTTACGGTGATAGGAAAGTTCTGACGTCGATGAACCTTTACCATTCATTATTTTAGGAAACACTGGTTAACACCGGTCGAAAAATGCATCTAATGATGCATTTTTAATATAAAATTATCTGCACACTCCTTAAACTGGAACTATTTAACTTCCACTGCAAAAGAAGAGTCTGTTTAATTAAACCATCACATAGAGACATCCATGTTTAGGTCGAACTACGCTCAAGATTGGAGGACAAACACTTTCTCCTTACTAGACATTTACTTCTCAATGCCACTTAGGCCGCTTGTTAATATATTTTATATTAATTAATACTTTTCCTATAAGGAGCATAGGGCCGTAACTAGTTCGTCCCATTCGGATCTGTCGAATGCAGTGGCTTTAGTTTTCCTCCAGCTTCTACGAATTCCACATCAATCTGCCGCTTCCATAGATGAGCAAGTCGTCCTTTATTCCTGCTTCCATGGGGACTCCATTCGATTACCTGCTTGGAAATATCATTATCACTACGAAGTGTGTGACCTATCCACTTGCGTTTACATATTTCTGTTTGTATAAGAATTTGTTGATTTGTTTCCGACGGACGAGAGTTTTAGATTTTATTTGGCCAATATATTTTATGAAGTCTGCAAAGACAGTTGCTGGTTCACATCCATATAATAGAACTGAATTTACCTTGGAGTTGAGATTTTAAGCTTCGTTCTTTGTAAAATATTGGACGATTTCCACAAGTTAGTCCACATTCCGAATTCTCGCCTTGCTTTCTTTACACGTGCCGAAATATCTGCTCCCTTTCGGTCAATTATGCTTCCAAGCTAGCAAAAAGGTTCTCAAGCTGTGTGCCACCAATATGGAAAGGGGTGTTATTTTCGCTAAAATGCGCATTATTTTCGTTTTACCGATGTTTATTTTTAGACCAGCAGTGAGGTCATGATCGACAATGTAGCACAACTTGTGTTCTATACCAGCATGTGAATGTGTGAGGAGAAAAATATCATCAGCATTGTCAAGGTCTTCTAGTCTATCTTGAAGTCCCCACACAATTCTATCTAGCACAATATTAAAGAGAGCACATACTGCTGACGTACTCCTTTACCGATGTATATCTTATCAGATAGTTTAATTTCATTCTCACCGATAACCCCTACGATGTTCTTTCCTGCGCTTAAAAAAAAATAACAATATCAACCGTAGAGGAGGCTCACCAATAAACAGTACAGAATCTGTGAAACCTTAACGATCTCCATCTTCGTGATGTGAGTATAAATAATAAACATGAGATCATTAGGACTTTCTCAATAAGGACCAGTCTAGAATTTATAAGAACTATTAAAGCACAGAAAAAATTTAAAATTGTCTTTAATCACCAAATTCATAGAATTAAGCAAACAATTTGTTGATTTTGCACCTTTTACCAAAATGATTAAATAGATTACTAAAAATTTTAAAAATTTAAAATTGTGAATATTTTTTTGTTTTCAATAAATGATATTTTTAGTATTAAATAAAAAATGATCAAAAAACAAATAATGTTTTTATTCATTTAATTAAATATAGCTCAGGTTTTGACAATTCCCAACAAGTTAAATTATTTTATTTTAAACGAAAAGAATCAATTTAGATTTTTTTTGTTATGAAATAATTATTTTAATTAAAAATTTATTTCAAAACAACTTAAATGTTAATAAATCCAAATTATATTTTTAATTTTCTTTCAACAAAAAATATAATTGATTCAATTATAACATTAATTAAATCGAAATACTTTTAAAATATTTTTTTTTAATTGATATACAATTACTGATCATTTTTTCTGTGCGCCTATAAACTAACAGCCATATTCATAAAAAGTTCTTATTTTAAGCTTATAGTATGTAATAACTATTAAACGCTTTTTGTCTTATAAGCCTCTTATAAAAATTTGTATTCATAAACGTACAATAACAGCTTTTTTACTATTAACTGTTTGCAGCGATTTTCTGTTTAAGTATGGCAACTTTCTTTATATTTAGCTGCCATTTTATTGTTAGTGATGCATGAAACTTCTATGCGGTTTTCATGATATTCTATATTTAAATTTTTTTTATAATTTTTTTTTAATTGTAGACCTTCAAAATTATTCTTATCTAATAAAACTACATATTATTTTAGTTTCTGAACAAAATGTTGCCGAAAGCTATCATAAAATCATTTGTTTGAACCTTTTTTATATATTCGATAAGAAAGTATTCGAATAAAAAGTTTGTTTACTTTTTATTAACATCACTATTATTATGATTTGCTTATTTTAATTTTTTTTTAAATATTTTTGAACAGTAATTTGTTGTTTTAAACAAAATAACAACTAGTTGCAATAATTTAATAAATAATTAGAGAGAATATTTGCATTTGCCCCTGAACATATTCATTTAAATCATATACAATTTTTTTTAAATAAATATCAATATAATTTTAAATTGGTTGTCTGAATTAAAAAAAAATTAGAAAAATATATTTAACATGTCCATATTAATAAATAAAACATTTTTTTATTATTTTTCAACATATTTTACAAAAATAATATCATAAAATGCAAACACTTATCAAAATGTCATTTTATTTTTGGTTTAAAGAAGGGCAAATCCAACAATAAATTTTCTTACTTTATAAATGGTTTATTAAAGGTTCAATAGACTATTTTTCGTTTATGAATACGACTTTAGCAAATTTTTGCTTAAAAACGGTCAATTAATCATCAATAAGTTTTTATGAATATGGCTGTAAATCAATAAGTAAATAACTGCTTTTCTATGACGTATACGTCCAATCAAGGGCGGAACAAAGCATTAAAGGTGGGAGCTGGATCACATAGTAAAGGTTCTTTCGGGACAGCCTCCAAACCAATTTATGATTTCAAAATATCAGTGCTTGAATATCCCAGGGGATGTCATGACCGCATTCTTAGATCTACGCTCGAACAAAATCTTGAACCCAAACAAAGACATTCGTGATTGTTAATTTTTGAAAATTCAATACAATTAAAAGTTTTGGCTGAATATGAAAATAGAATTTACAAATTACTTGTGGTCAGTTCTAGCCTTTTATAAGCTTAAAACTTAGAAGTTATGTAACATACATTTTTAAGAATCGATCTTTCAGCCCTACATAAAAACTGATCCCTTTAGAACATTGCGACACATTGTTGTTTACATTTGTCTTTTTTTACGTTAAATTTCATGACTTTTAAAAAAGCTTGAAAACACATTTCTGTTGAGACAAAACAAGCATTTATAAACTCTTACGGCCAATTTCATCAAGTTAAGTTGTTAATAACTATCAGTTATAACTGTCAAGAACATATTGTTAACTGGAAGTCAAAGTAATAGTTATTTTTAACTGAATTTGGTAAAATTGACCGTAATAATGAAAATTATTCTGAAATTAAAATTGTGTTCTGCCTAAAATTTTAAAGCTTTTAAAGTTCCTGTAAATGTAAACTGTCAATCTGAATCCATTTACACTATAGGGTACTAAAGAAAAATTAAACACATTAGTGAAACAAAAAGAATTTTGCATGCAAAAAATTTGAAAATTTGTAAGATAAAAATAAAAATTTTTGTTTAAAATTGATGTGTTGTAAAACAAAAATAAAAATATGATTAATTTGAAATTCTAAAAAAAATCGCTGATGACAAGATATATTTCTAAATTAAAAAAAAAATATCTATATTCTAAGAAGAACTAAAAAAATGGGATTTATAAATAAATCCCTTTAAATTTCTACTTCATTCAGCTTTTTCTTTGAAATGTTTTTGACCCTTTAGTAAACATTTTCTCTATATAAAATCCTTTGAATGACAGCAAAAACGTGTGTTGTCATCTGAAGCATTGAAAGAACTGCATGATTAAACCAGTAAATGTCAGTTGCACATTTACGCCAACACTTGCAATTGTGTCTACTTCTTTGAAAAAAAATTAAAAAAATAGAAGAATAATGAAGACTATAGAGACCATCGATAACTGAAGTTGCTGTAAGTTGTCATACATTTGCAACAGGATATAAGTCTATAAAACAAACTCCGTATTTGAACATACACTCGGAGTAATGAACTTACTTACATTGAAATCACCACTCATGTAACAATGACCAAAGTGTCCAATATATCCGCATGGAAAGTACCAAGACAATGACTATCATGATAATTTTGATCTACAATATTGGAAATTTATAAACACAAAAAAAAAAAGCTTATAAAACTTTTTGCATGCTTATGAAAATACAAAAAAAAATAAATTGTGTGGTTAATAATATTTTATAATATAAAAATTGTTGAAACAATATAAAAATTGTTCATTTTGTAGTCCTGCTCTATAACAAGCGGTTAAAGAAAATTCCAACTCAGTATAACAACTTTTATGCCCAGAATTGCTAAAACAGAAAATTCGCAAAAATGGTGAAATTCGTAAAAAACTAAAAGTTTTCATCACCAGCTGTTATGTTTCAACATTTTACTTGGACTTACCCTGCATTTACACATTAAAGTAGTTACTTGCAAGTAGTGTATACGTATTAACCTCGAAAATTTCGACTAAAAAGTCGAATGTCATAAAAGTTGCATGAATGTTTATACAGTCAAGTTGAAGTTTCTCATAAATCAAAGTTACCAAGTGCGAAACAGAGCTTCATTTCTAAATAAACAGTTGACATTATTAACACTGCACAACAAAATGGAGCTTTTTATAAGTTTCTTACATAAAAATTGCTAATCCTTATGTATTTTCATCTACCGATGACGACGGCATCATACGTTTTTCCCTAACAGGTTTAGTTTTAGTGAATAGTGACATAACGTCGGCTTAATATAAAAACCTGATATATCCACTTTTTAAGTAAATTAAGATTTTGATGCCGCGTGGTAGAGAAAGATACCCATCCTCGATCCGCATGTAGTTTTTCTTCAATTTGAGTCTTGAAGTGTGTCAAATCAACCAAATTTTGGGTTTTTCTCTCCAGCAGCAAAGAGGAAAAATAAAAAGTTTTTTGTCTCTCCTGTAAAATTTCTTGAAAGGGAGTTAGCAGGTTTGCATATTAGCCCGACGAGATATTATTTGAACAATTCACACCATTTTCCGTTTTATTTGGTCAGTTTTTCGCGAATGGTTCTTTCAATCTTTAAATATTTTCGGGATTATTACTATACGCAAAAATCTATTTTAGTTGAATAGGGTCGCATTATTGAATATATCAGGATTGTGTTGTGTAAATTTTCTGAAATAAAAATAACAGATCCTTATGTATTTTTGTCCGCTAACTTTTAACTGACTTGTTTTTGTCTACCACCTCTTGTGTTAGAGATATTGTACATTAATTATAAAAAAAACACTTTGAATTTGGTTTATATACACTGAAAGAAAAATGCTTCATATATTTAATGAATCATTTTCATAAAAAAATTTTCATTGGTTAAATGAAAATTTTCATTGTCTAAATGGAATTTCAGAGTTTTAATGAAGTCTTTTCGTTAAAATCGCTTCATTGGATTTCGTAATTACGTTAAAAATTTTCATTGGATATATGAAAACATAAGTTTGTCCAAGTTAAACAAAAAATTTTAATTGGGAACATAAAAAAACAATATACAAACATAACTACATATATTCATAAATTAATACAAAATTATAGTTTCCTTAAAAAAATTTTTAATTGTTAATTAAAAAATGTAAGATTTAATTATTTCATACATCTAATGTTATATGCCATTAAATTTATGAAATCAAAAATTTTTTTATAAAAGCAACATATTTCAATAATTGCCTTCATAAATTTACATTTTTATTATGACAATAAAAATTTCATTATAGTAATGAAACAAAAACTTTCAATCCACTTTCAATCAACTTTGTTATTGTTGTTATGGACAATTCAATCCCATATTTACGCTCTTAATTGAGTAAAAAACGTAGATTTTTTATCCAAAAACTACACTGCCCCGGTAGGCTAGCTGGTAGTGAGCTACTCTATCAACACCGAGGTTGCGCGATCGATTCCCGCCAGAGACAGAAAAAAATAAAATAAAATAAAAAAAATTAAATAAAAAAACAAAAATAAATAAAAAAATAAAAAAAATAAAATAAGAAAAAAATTGTTTTATTTTATTGAAAGTATTCATTCAATGAATAATATTCATAGATCTAATGTAATGTTTCATTAAATACATTTTAATGAAACAGGTTTTATTGATCCAACGAAGCGCTGCATAGATTCCTTTTTAATGCAATTTTTCATGGGATTAATTCATTGGTATTGCGAAGAAAATTCTTTCGGTGTATGAAATTTATCATCAATAACAATAACGAAATAATCCAGACAGTCCTGTATTAATACAGTAGTTTTGACTTAGCTGCCTTTTGTTTAAGTGCACTTTGGACTTAACTGCACAAAATTTATATTTTTTGTCACTATTGTTAAAAATACCATCCAAATTCCTTTTTTAAGTGCACTTTCTTTACCTGCACATTTAAGATAAATGCACAAAATTTTAGGCATTTTAAAATTATTTTCATACAAATAATTAAAGTTAGCTGCACTTTGACTCTACTGCCCAAAACACATATTTTCTGTTATTATTCCTCAAAATTCTAGCTTACGTGGATTTTGTATACCTGCATATTTATCATATTCTTATGTAGCTTTAAAATATTTTCATATAAAACATCAAAGTTAGAGCTGCACACATAAACAAATATGGTGTCCACTTTTTCACATAAATATCCAATTTAAGCTGTTTATAAAAACAAAAATCGCCAACAAGTCAAGTTGGCATCATTATAATTCATTTTTTTTGTTTGCATGTACTTTATGCATATGGCTTGTGGTTACCGCAACTTTACCACAATTTTATGAAAGGAATAATATAGTTGTAGTAGTATTTGCAGCAATTTCGAATTTTGCGCTTTAACTGCAACGACTACTACAACTACGTATTCTGTTGGCACTACTTTGAAACTTCCGTTTTTAACTTTTGACAGCTTGCAGCGCAATTCTTAACGTTGTACTACAGCGACTATTCTGTTCCACACTTTATTGTTACCAATTTGGCTATCTCGTTCTTTATAAAAATGCATAACAAATGACTACAGGTTGTTTGAACATCATTGTTATTATCAATTTATTAATAAAAACGTTGTTACTCCTCTTTCAAACACTTTACATTAGCTGCACTTTTATGCAGGTAACCACAATTGCGTACCTGCACATTAAGGCAGCTGAAGACATTTAAGATAGCTGCATTTTTGATTTATCTGCACCAAAAATCGTGCAAAGGAGATTGTGCAGCTAAGTGAAAATTACTGTATATTCTTGCACAGTCTCGTAAACCTTAAGACTTCTGGAAGCTGCATATTTCAAATAGCTTAAAATTAATATTTCCAATCAAGACATACAATAAGTGCTAAACAAATATGCGCAGTGTCTTTACGGCGACGGTAAATTGGGAAAATACCCACTATTAAAATAAAATTTGCGACTCCAGTGATCCGGCGGGAGCCTCGTAATCATACTGAAGCTTGTTATTTTTGGTTCTATTTAAAACATGTAGAAAATTATATAAAATGTGAAGAGGTTTTCAAAATACTTCAAGACCCTTTTATTGGGTTTAATTTTTTTTTTACTAAAATAAGTTCGCTGAAATGTCTTCTTTACGCATACATTGAAAACTGGGGGGAACAATTGGATTTTTCAAAGTTTTATGGGTTTTGAAGCAATACAAGTTAGATATCCTGATATACTCGCCAATGTGATTATTTTCAAATGAAAGAGATTTTTGTGTAGATTAATAATCTAGAAAATATTTTAAAGTTTGTGGGGTCATTCGTGAAATATTAAGCGAATAATACAAAAAATGGTGTTAATTATGCAAATTTTAAATATCATTATATCTTTAAAACTAAAGCTGTTAGAAAAATACTAATGACGCCATCATATTCAGCACTCTCAAGTTAACTAAAAATATTGGACTGAAGCCAGGAAACATTTAGTGTGATGACCAATGTAAATATTATTACTTTTTCTAATAATTGTCCTCTTTTTTATATTTGCAAAAAAAAAAAACAAGAAATATTTTTATACATTATTTTTATATTTTATACATTATTTAATTACTAAAAAGAGTTAAAACTATAATTATTGTTTCCGTAATCAGTCAATTTGGTAACACTGTTTATGTTTTTCACAATCGTGGCTATTCTGAAATACGCGTCGAATAAGTGAACATTTACATTAAAACACAAACAAAACAAATCCAAATTGACAAAAATTGTTTTTGTTTATCATATAAAATTTACAGTTTTAAAAAGAGGGAGAAACGCGTCGTACCTCTCGCGTTAATTTGATTTTAAAAGTGTATAGATAACCAAAACAAATTTTCGTAAATTTTGTTTTGTTTTTGTTTTCAAGTAAATGTTCACTTATTCGACGCGTATTTCAGAATAGCCACGGTTAACTGGCAGCGAGTGTCACAAAATCTCTAGCAGTGTTCAGAGTTTGGTGCATTTTAGGTTGCAACTGTTTGTTATTGCAATAATTGTTTCATTAGCGGAGTTAAATATTATGGCAATTTTCTCATTAGGCGACTATCTTTTTACGCAATAAAAAACTGCTCATTAAAGGAATTTGGGTTTCTTAATGTTTCATTTGCTTCTATTCTGTCGCAAAGCTAACTGGCACTCATCTGCCAATTATTTATTGCCGTTCATTTGCCGTGCAGATAAACGCAATCAGCTGACTCCCAACTTTTACATGTATTTAAGAGGTGTTGCCAACTGAAAACAATGTTTTTGTAGGTTTATTGAGAAACCCTAAATTGTTAACCGTTAATTTATGTCGACATTAAGTAACAGGCAGTTTGTCGATACATTGAGAAAATGGTCATTAGTCTTTAAAAAGTGCAAATTCAAAATATCATACACAGAAAAAATTCTCCAAAATGTTTACTAATTAAAGCATTAATCAAAAATAAAATCAGTTTTAATTAAAAATTTAATCAAGTGAATTAAACGTTTAATCAAGTGAATTAAAAGTTTAATTGATATTATTAATTTGTTTACTTTTTTTTTCAATATTAATTTATTGAATCTTTATATATTAAATATTTACTAACAATAATTAATCAAATCTTATCCTAATACTTTGTTTTGTGTCCTGCCAGTGCTAGACAACAAATTTCGTCATCACGGTTTCTGTTCACATTTGTAGGTGTTTATCGCGCTTCTGATTGGGTGAGTGCTGCAGTGTCTCTTCTTCTTAAGCGAGTGTGGCCGCCATGATTAAAAATATTTCGAGCTAGTGGATTTGGGTGTTGGTCAAGCCTTTTTAAATATCTTACTGCATATTTTGTAATCATAGTTTTTACTAATGGCACATTGAGATCCTTATGAATGTTTGAGTTTTTAACATACCATGGAGCGGCTGTGATTATTCGAAGAAGTTTATTTTGGCGCCTTTGAATTTTTTCGATATTAGAGGCCGATGCAGTGCCCCATAGTTGAATACCGTAGCACCAGATAGGCTTTAAGATAAAGTTGTAAAGTAAAAGCTTGCAATCGAAACTACACAGAAAAAAATAAAAATTGATTTCAATTAAAAAATTTGTGATATTAATTAAAAAATTAATTAAATTTGCACCAGTAAACAAATTAATAGTATCAATTAAACCAGTTAGTAGTATTAATTTAACGTTTAATTCACTTGATTAAACGTTTAATTCACTTGATTAAATTTTTAATTAAAACTAATTTTATTTTTGATTAATGCTTTAATTGGTGAAAATTTTTGGAGAAATTTTTCTGTGTAAGGATAGAATTTCTACCAATAAGCCAATGTATTTGAATGGCTTTTTGTTTCATTTGAGTTAATTTTGCCTCTATATGGCATTTCCACGTTAATCGCCAATCCAGATGTATACCGAGATATTTTATATGCGAATGTTGAGGAATTATTTGATTATTGATTGTAATATGGGGGCAAGATTCCCGGCGCAAGGTGAATGTTATATGCACGCATTTTTGCTCATTGACCATTATCCTCCAATTTGTTTACTTGTGTAAATTTAATTAATTTTTTAATTAATATCACAAATATTTTAATTGAAATCTACATTTATTTTTTTTTTTGTGTACGTAGCTCTTTTGTTAAATCCGACACCAAAATACACAGAATTTCCGTTAGATTTCATTAAAGTGCTACGATATTTTGTATTTGCTCTTTTGCACGGCTAATATTGAACTACGCTATTTATAACTTTTACAAGTCCTTTAATATAATCTTTTTAATCTAATTTTATGAATTTATCTTAAAAAAATTAAGAAACGCCTTTTCTCAATTAAAGAAACGATATATTCTTTACATAAATGGAAAAAAAACTTGTTTCTCGTCTGCTCCTGTGACTTGTTACCGGATGTGCATTATAGATATTATTGTACTTTTTGCTGATGTTCATACACATTTCCAATGATGCGTTAAATGGCGCTTAAAATATAAACCAATAGCTGCTGCTTTAAATTGGTAATTTATTAACTTGATAAAAAAAAAACTAATTTAAAGTATATATTTGTAGTTTGGCATTAAAGTCCACGTTGCGCCAGATATTTGTGTTACTTTACTGCTTCAGCTTTCTTTTTTTTTAACATTAAATTTAAATTAAGAGGTCCTTGACCCAGTCTAGGTAGACTATGATTCAAAGTAAATTTTTACGACTAAGTAATCGTTTTATATCAAAAAAAAAACTTTACGAAATTTATACTAAAACTATAGATTCTCAAAGTGAGAGATATTAAATTTTAATGTTTGAAAAGAAATTTATGTTTTCTTTAAAAGCCATCCAAATAAATAAACAAAACCCAAAAAACACAATCTCGTATATTTTATGACTTAGCAAGTGAACCCATCTGTTAAAGATTTTCCTGTTTTTTATTTTTTTCTAGCTCATCTACATTAAAACTTCATTCACATTATATAGTCTACAAAAATTCAATAATTATTTCGTTTTATTTATTATACACAGTTTTTTTTGTTTTTGATAAATAAATGTATTTTAAACATGTCGTTAAAATAGAAATTTATCACAAATTATATCAAACTGATGTTCAACAGGCAATTTAGTAGTAATCAATCACTGTGAACTTGTCAAATTATAATAAACATTTAAAAGCAAATCTGTGGCGAACAAGAGTTTTTCTTTTATTTTGAAATAAATTGATAAATAGTGGAATTATCATGGTTTATAAACAATAAATAAAATATTTAAGAGTTTGTTTTTACTAGAACTCGGAGTGAACGGTGCTAAAAAAAGTGAAAGTGTCATCTCTTAGGCAACAGGTAAGAGGAGATTAAAATCTGCTACACTGATAGAAAAGGCGTCATAACGCTGATGTATTTCGACATCAGTACTATGACAAGTGCCTTCGTTTTTGTTCCCATGACACTTTTCATCATTGTGATGTCAGCCTAAACATAATTTGACCAAATTGTCATCAGGGTCAAATATTGAAATAATGTTACCAATGACGAATCGGAATAAGTTAAATAAAAAATGTCATCAGTGCGATGACTCAGTAACTTTGGAGAAAGGACTCATTAAGCTCATTTAAATGAAAAACTGTCAATAAATTGAGTCATTGGGATTGGACTTAAGTCAAAATGAGAGAATATTATTATTTACTTACATGTTACACATGTTTGTTTCACTTTTGTTGTATTCCGTCCTTTTTTAACACAAAAACTTTCAATTAAAAGACAACAGCAGCATGCCCGATATGGTTACCGTAATCATTCTACTTTGAAAATTTGATAAATTTAACCAAATAATTTGAACGAATAGAACATGGGAATTTTTGCTTCTTATTTTACTTTTTAAACATGGAAATAATGTTAAGTATACACAAAATGTGCATCAAATGTATGACACTGTAGTCATAGCTTAAATGTCACGTTAAATATGACCGAGCAGTGGAGATATTGCTGTTGACCCAAGCATTTGTGTTCAGTCTTTATAGTCTCTACTAAAAAAATCACCGCATCTTTGAGAAGACGCAAATTTATTTATAAGTGATTCTACACTCATAGAAAAATGCATCTTCATATTCATTATGCCCTAGCATCAAAATTGTGACATTAATGTTATTACGAATGGCAGCAAGGAGGCAAAAAGTCACATCAACCTAATGACAAGCGTAATCATAAAATTTTGTCATATTTTACGTGACATTTATACTATGACTACAGTGGCAACAATTTGATGCCCATTTTGTGTATACTTATTTCCATGTTTAAAACGTAAAATAAGAAGCAAAAGTTCCCATATTCTATTTTCTTAAATTGATTAGTTAAGTATATCAAATTTTCAAAGTAGAACGGTTACGAAAACCATATCGGGCATGCTGCTGGTGTTTTATAATTGAGCGTTCTTCTGTTAACCAAGAGCATCAAAAGTGAAACAGACATGTGAAACGGGTAAGTAAATAATAATGTTCTCTAACTTTCACTTAAGTCGATCTCAATGACTCAATTTAATGACAGTTTGTCATTAAATTGTGCGTAATGAGTCTATTCTCCGATGTTACTGAGTCGTCACACGGATGACTTTTTTTTATTAAATTTTTTTAGGGTATTTTTAGGCCTCTGAATTAAAAAAAAATATTTTAAAGCCCGTACGATGAGTCGTGTACGTTCCAGGTGAGAAAACATCTAGGAGTACCTTGAGGCACCCTTGGGTACCTAGTAATAAAAACACATTTAATTTTTGAGAATTCTGTTTGTAAGTTTGTATTGAAAATAAAAAGTAATGTTTCAAATTAAAAATATTTAGTTTTGTTTATGATAATTGAAGTTTCCACTTTTAACAAAAGCATTGTGTTCGAGATTGTTTACAATGTTTTAAGAGCTTTTAAGAAATTTCAAAGTTTCTACAAATATTTTTCTAGATCTCTAAGCAATTGTAAAAAAATGGAAATTAATAAAAATTAGTTATATGTTGGGCGTCAGTAGAAATTTTGTAAAGCATGCCTTGAGGCACTCTTAGGCATTAGAGGGTTAAGCTTTTGTAGGCTTTTCAGATTTACAAGCAAAGTTATCTGTGTACAATTCCAAAGTTTGAAATATTTTACATTTTTGGATTTCCAAACTCTGAATTTTTCATACCTAAAAACGCTGGCCGCTCTTATTAACAGAAGATTTTGTGAGACGAAAAATAAATAAAGATTTTTTTTTATTCTTTTTCAATTAAAACAAACTGAAAAAAGCTAACAATTAGCAAAAACTAACAAAAAATTTTGTAATTTTACATTGACGATTTTTGTGACGATTTTTTTTAATGACAGTTCAAATTTGGCTTAAGATGTTGAAAAGCGTTTTAAAATTTTTGCTTGAACTTAAAACATTTTGCAAAGTCACTGTGCTTAAAATGCAAAGGTGGATTGTATTCTTAGAAAATAGTAATATTAAAAGAATGTTTTTGTGCAAAAAATCATTTTACAGGCGCCAAAATGTGCTCATGCATTTTATAACTTTGCTGCCTGCCTGCCACATTAATGTAACCGTTAAATAAATACAGGCGCTGACTGATATAAGCGAGGAAAATTCGTTAAGTGATGAAAATTTTGAAAAATGAAAAAAATATATATACATACATATTTTGCAAAAATTAAAAAAAAAACAAGTCAAGAGGGAAAATACTACAAAAAATGTTTTAATTAACGAGTAGATGAATTAAATATAAATAGACAATTTATTTTGCACAAAGGTTATTTTTATTTTGAAAATAAATTTACAAAGAAAACCGAAAAAAACACTGAAATAAATTTAAATCAACTAAAATAGAAACAAATTATAACTCAAAGAAATGTCAGACAGGTAAAACAAACGTCCAAAATGGATGAATTCGAACGGGTGCTAGATATTTGCGATACATAGTCTCTATATACATATGTATTTCTAAAAATTTTTTTTGTCTACTGGTAGTGTGTATTTCAGTTTCCTTTCAAAATTTTCAATGGTATTAATTTTTTTTCTTCTTGTTTATTTTCATTTAATTAGACCATGTTCACAGATGTCATGTGGTGATAACAGCCATGGCAAAATTTAATTTTAAATAACAAAATTTTTAATTTTTTTTTAAATTCAAACAGCGACCGCAACATACAAAATCAAATTATTAAAAAAAAAAAATAAGAAAATAATTTACAACATGCGAATAAAATGTAAAATTACAATTTTTTTAAAATTTTTCAATTTGTTTTTTAAAATTTTTCCCAAAAATTAAGTTCTGTTGGTGGAAGGTAAACAAGACCAAGTCACATTTTGGAAATTTTACTGGAGACCGCAAAAACATGTTGTAAATCTCAAATGTTTCTATCTCTGTATTATAACATTGTCTTTAGCCCGAATATTTTATGCAACTCTTATAATATTACGTCATGTAATGTAACTTGGTGTTGTTTTAAACTTTTCTATCTCGAAAACTGCATAAGAACTTATTGGAATTTCAGCTTTTGATAGGTGACACAATTCTGATTCCAAAGGAATAAAAAACGTATTTTGAAAAAAAATTTTACTTGATGTGGTTTACCTCCCACCTATAGGGTTGAAAATTAAGTAAAAAAAAAAAATAAAAAAAAAAATAATTGCAAGATAAACAAGAAAATATTGTCGTGTATACAGCAATTAAATACGTACCGACAATGCAATTTTTCAAAATAAATTCTTTACATAGTTTATTGTCGCTTACACATTAAAAAAAAAAAAAAGAAAAGATGCTGATGCTTGCTACTGTATGTTGCTGCAGCAGCAATGTGTTGCAATTTAAGTGTTGCTACATACAACAACTGGGTTACTATTTTCTTTATTTTTTTAAGGCAATTTCTTGTCTGCTAAGAAATCTAAAATTTAGTTTAATGTGAGTGAAATGCCAAAAAACAAAAAAAAAAAAAAAAAAAAAAACAAGACACACAAGACAAATTTTACAATAATGCGTCTGGCTACTTGCTCTAGCATTTGATGGCCACTTTAATGTGATTCATTGACGGTTGCTTTTTTAATTAATTGCTTTAATTCATATTCAAGAAAAAATTCCTTGGCAAACTTAAAATATTTCTATGTACGTAATTTCGTTTTTTGAATTAAATGTTTTATGGCGCCTTAAGTTATGCTACATAATTATTAATTAATCAATTTAATGCGTTAATATGTGCAGTAGGGGCATTCACAGTAGAGGTTAAAATTGCAAGATAACTGCTGTCAACTACTAACAAAGGGTGAACGTATCAAGGCAGACAGAATTCTTAATTATACAGTAGAATCCCAATTATTCATACGCCGTTAAATCGAAAGTCTCAATCGGTGTTCAAAGATAAGCAGAACATTATTTAGCGTACGGCTTATACACCCTGAAACGATTTCTTTTATTTTAGTGTTTGTTTGTTTGTACACAGCCCATAATAGCGTTCGTAACTATTTTTAAGGAACAATTTATAGTGTTCTGTTCTTCGTTATAAAAGATAGCAATTGTAGTGGTTCTGTAGACATACAGATATTTAAATGTTCTATAGTGTTCTTTTTTTACATTGATTAAGGAATGAGCAAACAAAAATTGTAAGACACGACCACAGCACGAATAGCTTAGGTGTGTATTGTTTAAAATTATTTTGCTGGCTTTTTGTTTTTTTTTCGTATGTGTATTTTGTTTTTGTAAAAATTTTTTGGTTTTCTTTACCTTTCAAAAAGACGCTATGCACAACTGGACGAACATTAATGAACCGATTACAACGAAGTTTTTGTGTTAAAAAAAACAAAACGCAATAAAATGTTCTCATCTGTTTCTTGAGTTGGATAAGTACAGTATTATTTTTGTGTTCGAAGATCAGAAACAGAAAAACGTATTTTTAATGATTTACTACACAAACTATAGATTACCAAGCCGAGCACTATAGATTAGTATATAATGTTTATTTTCGAACACTGGTCTCAATAATTCGTAATGTAGCTGGCCTTAAGGCTCAGTTAGCCGGGAGTAACAGTAACGTTGCAAATCAGCTGATTCATTTTGTTGTATGTAAAGCAATTAGAACGATTATAGTTAGCAGTAAGATATAGATTGGTAAGAAATAGATTGGTCTTAGTTTATTACGGTAAGGTTACTGTTACTCCCGGCTAACTGAGCCTTTACCCTTTTATGAATTTTTGTTTCTATTTTTATTTTTTGTGGTCAGTTTGTTATTTGATTTACAAAAGATCATCTTTTAAATGAAATATAAGCGGTTTTCACCCTTTGTATTAAGTGTACAACTCTGTTTTATTTAATAAGATTTTATAATTCAAAGCGTAAGTGTCTTTTTCTTATGTATTGTAAATTACTGCAGCTTTTTGTGGAATTTTTTCAACCGTAGCTTAGTAAATTTTATTCTACTACATTTTGCTGTTGCAGTGTTATAAGTGTTAGTACTTTAACTAAATTAATAAGAATAACAAGCCCTACAAGGGACTTTAGTATCAAGAGTAATACCGGGTTTGTTGTTTTTTTTTTTTAGTGTGTTCTAATAAATACATAGAAATACCCCGTTAATTCGTATTTTTCATTTTATTACCTCGGTAAAACTTAATACCGTTAAATCAAAAGTCCCTGTCATTCATGAAAAAATGGGTTATCCCTTGCGATTACGAATTATTAAGATTCTACTGCACAGAAAAGAATAAAAATTGATTTCAATTAAAAAATTTGTGATATTAATTAAAAAATTAGTTAAATTTGAACCAGTAAACAATTTAATAGTATCAATTAAACCATTTAATAGCATTAATTAAACGTTTAATTCACTTGATTAAAAGTTTAATTCACATGTTTAAATTTTTAATTAAAACTGATTATGTTTTTGATTAATGCATTAATTGGTGAAAAATTTTGGAGAATTTTTTCTGTGTTTGTATGGGAGTGCTAAAGTTTATTATGTATCTATTGCGATTTATTATTATTTAGGAATTATGACATTTTATAAGCCGATTCACAAAAAATTTAATAATTATATTATATATTTGGGGTATTCACAAGGTATTCATAAAATTGTAAAGTCATATGTCTTAAAATAATTACAAAAAATATATAGGACTGCTGTGGGCAGTCGCTTGTAATTTAGATTTTTACTCCACAGTTATGATGATTCATTGAACACAACATTAAAATTTTTATTTTGTTTGAACAAAAACTCTATTTTTTTAAGCAATTGTAAAATATTATTTAGGAAATGACGACGATAAGACTTATAGCACACCTTGTGAATCCCCCAATTATATATTATATAATAGCTGATTATAATCTGGGGCCTTATTTTGGCAGTCGTGATCGAGTGCTTTCTCGATTCGAAAGCAATTTAATATCTAATAATTTTAGTCAATACTGAACGAATCGGAATTATTTTTTCGGTGTTGTAAAGCATTAATTTGAGTTTCAGAATACTGAAAAAATAATTTCGATTCGTTCAGTATTGACTGAAATAAAATTGCTTTCGAAAAGAGAAAGTACTCGATCACGACTGCCAGAATTAGGTCCCTGATATCTGTTTACAAAAATTCTATCCAAGCCACTATATTTTACCGATCTTCACATTTTAAAATATAAACCCAAATATTTTCCAAATATCGAAATTTTTTTGTGTTAAAACACACTATAGACATTACTTTAATTAAACATTTCACCCACAATAGTATTTTATATATTTCAATTTTAAAAATAAATATGTATGTAAAATGTATCTAAATTTAGGTTTTTACACACACGAACATACGTTAAGAAATACACATATATACACTTGTCTATGAATATAAACAATTTATGCATATTTTGCATAAATTTCTCAATTAAACATAAATCATATTTATTACACACATCATCAAGCGAACTCATGCAATTGAATTTAAATGTTCATGAGTGTGTGTGTGTGTGCCTAAAAGAGGATATTTGCATTTGTCATCACTACTGGGTATTGTTTTTATAAAACGTAGACATGCAACAATTGCATTCACAAATAAACAAAATAAATGAATTTAACAAATAACTAAATTCAGTGCAAATAATTTATGTGATTTGTTTAAATAAAATATATGTACACCAACGACTACACAAGAAAAATCCCAAGTGTGCATTTAGGTAGATGCATGAAACATAAAAGAGAGGCAGCATAAAAGTGTTTAGAGTTGTGATTAATTTGGGAAAGCTTTACAGGTTTTAAGCTTAATAACAAAATTGATAATTTGGAAATCAAAATATTTATTGCCTATAATGTGGTTTTGATTTAGGGAAAAATTATGACCCAGTTTCTTCATTTCTTCCCATTTCTTGGGAAGTAATTCTACCATTTCTAAACAGCTGGACCGATTGTCTTCAAATTAAACATATTGCACACTAAGTCATAAGCAGGCACAACTCAAAATTTTTCAAAATCGTTTTTTTCATAAATCAGTTCACAAATCCAATCTATAGCGATCACGAAAATTTTTTTGCGTCATTATTTTCCTTAATTTTTCTTCTTTAACATTTGTGAAACTCAATTTGATTAAAAAATTGCAACCATATTTTTAGAGCAAGTTTTCGGCCTTTCCTAAATATTTTTAAACTTTGAGTTTTACTTGAATATTATTTAGTGTGCGATATGTTTAGCAAAGAAGTATGTAAGCTTAAGTTTAACAGCCTGGCCCACGATGTCGATCGCTGTCTTTCGTTTGCATTTTTAACGGCAAACAGCTTATTTGGGCCCTTCTAATAATTTTCAGTACGAGAAATCTTTCGACAGTGCAAGCGAACGATAACATAATAATTTTCATACAAGTTTCCGCCTTATTCAGAAATATGCGAACACAAATGTCAAAATCTGTCACTTGTGTTGTCGACAGAAGTATTTTGTTAAAATATTAAACGAAATTTTACTATACAAATATATTTTTTATAACTATTTATTTATTTTCAAAAGATTTTGTTATTCGTGCTTAATTCCAAGTTTTTATTATTGATAAAAACACTTGAAATTTATTGTTGATGGGATAAGCTATTCCTATGCGCATTTCACTGGTTGCTTAGGCCAGATCATCAGGAAACTTCATCCATAAAGATTTTAGAAAAACTAAAGATATTAAACCAAATAAAACTGTTAAGCGTATAAGACTTATTTGTTTAAAACAGCAGTACCCCGAAGGAAACCTGGGTGCAAGTGTCTCCAAGTCAACAGTTTTGTCGACTATTTTGTTGACATTGTCAACGCAGTGTCTACACTATACAACATTTACCACTTTATTTGCCTTTTATACGAACATTTTTTGTCAAAAACAACTGAGAACTATAATTTCTATAAAAGTTGAAGAAATAATAAAAAAGGATTGTTATGATAGATTTTCTTAAATGTAGTTATAAGTCTCTGATTCCAATTCTGAGCTGACAATATGTTCCCAAAAGAACAACCTAGTCAATAGGACGTCAGTAGTAGATTTCCAATGACACGCACATGTTAAATATCTATAGTAAATAACATTGCCTGGGGAATAATAAGTCATTAGTACTGGTGACTGTGTTAATAGTAAATCAGTACAGTTTCAGTAGTGACATTTCATGCAGGGTACTTATAAATTTATATAGTTTTATAAAATATTTTTCACAAAATTCTATTCTATTTTTGTTACTTACTGCTTTGTTTTTTTTACTGCTTTATTTGTAGCACAGAGTTGTATTTGTATGTCTTAATTTACATGTTCTGCCGATTTTTATTTTCAAACTAGCGTTTTATATGTGGAATTGCTGATGTGGCAATACAGTCATTTAACAATCAATAAATGGATTACGTTAGAAAATTAAAACCTGTCGACTGACAAGTCAAGTGTTATGCTATGTTCATACGACGATATAAACCACTCGTTTCGCTCTCTGAAACTAGTTTGCCAAAAATGCTGTTCATGCGAATGATTCTTGTTTCATTTTTACATTTTTTTGTGTGTTGTTAGTGTGATTTTATTTAAAATAGATAAAAAAAGTAATTTAAAGTTAAAAATATATAATTTAATACTTTTATTAATATTATTATTCTATAATTATCACTTTATTTTATTAAACATCAATTTTCATTTTGTTTTAAATTTTTTTAAGATCTAGTTCAGATAAACTAACGATAAATGTTATCAAAATTGGAGATGATAGTACATTATTCCTGTTTCGCAGCATGTTTCAAAATGAAACGACCGGTTTCGCTCTCAAAGTTTTGTATGGGGAAACAAGTCGTTTCAGTCATGTTTGGTGCGCGAAACAGGAATAAGAGAGCGAAACACGAATATTGCTGTCCGTGTGAACATGGTATTAGTGGGGCGCTTAAAAGAACGATAATGAATGATTTGTTGTTAAACGCTTAAGTTGTCGATCGACTACGTGGCCCAGGCATGTAATGCTATATCGCATATAACTATTTCAAAGCAGTACCCATGTTCGGTAACTTTAGTGAGAACTTCCCGCATCGAAAAGATGTGAAACAAAAGATTCCATTGTTTCTCGAGAAGTGAGAAAAAGAGTGTGTCTGTTACTCATGTCGAAAACTATTAAAAGAGATTACGTGACTACGTTATATATGTCATAGCATTGCACTCGAAGCCGATGTGACATTGCAAACGTTGAGGACGCCAGTCACAGATATATAGTTGCCGGCGACCAAAATTTACTAAAATTAAAAAATTTTCAACGACGGCGGTGAAAATACAACCGTCGCTATACCAAGTAATGTAAAGTGTGTTTTTAATGTTTGTTGTTTGCAAACGATCTTTGAAAACATTCGTATTATTTTATAAAAATGTTAAAAGCAAAAAAGTTAAACAATAAAAAAATGTGCCAAGAACCAAATATTATTAATATTATTCTTTGAAATTTGCATTTTTAATTGTTTTTTAGTGTTAAAATTTTTTCTCGCCCCATTTTTATTTGTGAGTTTATTTGACCGTCCAAAGCGGGAACTTTTCTTACCAAAATGTTACAGACACACTTTTTCTGTAAATTGGCGAGTAATTTCCAAACGTGACAGCTTGTACTCGCCAAAAAAAAAAGTTACAGACACAGTTCAGTGAGAAAAACAGATGTTTGTTTCAATATATGGCATTTTTGTTCCATTTCACACATTTCAATGGAAAAGTTTCTCGACGCGAGAGTTACAAAACATGGGCACAGGATACCTAAAGCAGCATGTACACGACATGTTTTTTTACATCTGACTTGTCAAATTTCCCACTGCAAAATGCATAATTGTCATGTGTTGCCTTAATATCATTGCTTCTGTAAAAGTCACATGCAAAGTCACCTGACAAAATTTCAATTAGAGCGTGCTCTATTTTCTTCTGGCAAACCATCTGACATCAGAAATCTATGCCGGGAAGAAACCGGCAGCGGCGTCCACTATTGACTGAAAAATTACCCGGCTGATACGTATGATCATCTTACCATTGAATAGAACTTATTTAAGTATGCATATAAAAAGCATTTCATTATAATATCCTAAATGGTATCTTTAAATTAAAAGAAAAAAAACGCAAATAAAAATTTGCGTCGCGACAGAAAGCTATTTTGAAACCGAGAACTACTTTGGTTTCTGCAATAACAATGCGAAAAAAAAAACAGAGACGATGTCAGAAGCAAATTACATGAACGTTTGTGACCGAATATTATAAAACTTCTGTAAAACAGCAATTTTGACAGACATGCACAATAACATGTGACTTGCAAAGTTGACAAGTTAGATTTAAAAAACATTACATGCAATTTAAGCCAATTAAAATGCTTGCCTTTTTTTTATTATCTGATTTAAAATGGTTTTGTAAGTACTAAAAACCGCCACTTCGGTCTAAAATAAAGAAATTTGCTTGATTGGTTAACTCGGCGCAGCCCGAAAATATGATTTATCAGTGGTGTGGGAGAGGCTTTGTGTAATTATGGATCAATTTTTACTACTTTCAGCAGACTTCGTCCTTAAAACAACTTAAACGTACAAATGAACAAAATTTCATCGAAATATCTCTAAACTTGCGACCCGCAGCCGGACAGGCAAGCATCATTAAATCGCTTAAGAAGTCGATCGGTATTCTAAAAATAGGTCTAAAATCTTTATTTCTTTGTGTTGCAAACAATAACAACAAGGAGAAATAAAAAAAGGAAGAAAGAATAGTCGGTCAAGGCCAGCCTTTCGACGTTTTATACCAGTAATGTAATGGCCAGTAATGTTATGAGGTTAACACTCACACAACGTTCCTCAATGCCGCATATTATCTTAGTATCAATGAGACTTTTTCGTTTTAACGCGATTTTGAAGTGGGGTTTTGAATAGGACCAATGGACAATGCTGGACCTTTCAGTACAAAATTTTGCCATGACAGTGGCTATAATAAAAATAAGTGTTACCAAATGTTACATCAACAGCAATACTTATTAGGAAGTTATGGCATTTAATGCTACTTGCGGGAGTGTTCTTGTATGGAATACAAGAAATACTGACCGAATATAAAAAAAAAAAAAATTCAGTGAAAAATGCAGTGATATATTTTTGGTCCAAATTTAATCTACATAAAAAATAAGAAAGTTTATGGGTACATAAAAAATAAAAAAGTTTATGGGTACAAAGAATTTTGCGAAAAGAAGTTTGTATGGGAAATTATGGACCGATACTCACCGTTTTTAATACTGTTCTTACTTATGACAATTAGCACGTTTGTATTCATTAATGCAGGGCTGTGGAGTCGGAGTTGAAGAGTCGGAGTTGAGGTTTTTGTACCGGAGTCGGAGTCGAAGTACCCACAAAAACTAGCGACTCCGACTCCGACTTTTTTGCATTAAAATTTTTCCAATATTTTTCAAAATAAAAAAATTTTAATGACCAATTTCTCCAATTCTTTTTAAATATCAATTCATATTTAAATATAATTTTTCTTATAATTTTATTTTAATTTGACATAAAAAAACAAATTTTAAACATAAATTAATATTTAAATAAATTAGTGGAATTGGCCATAAGAGGGTCTGCTTTTTGAAATTGTGAAGTCAGAAAACAAGGACTAGTATTCTTTTCATATCAAAAATTAAAAAATAAAAACTAGTCTCTTAAATAATGCTAGGTTAGAGTAGGAGTCGGAGTTGGAGTTGGAGTTGGACTTGGAGTCGGAGTCGTACTTAAAAAATTTCAGCAAAAGGAGTCGGAGTCGGAGTTATAACTATTTCTTAACGACTTCACAGCCCTGCATTAATGTATCTTAAAACTGGGACCTGTACTTTGCGCACATGGTTACATGGACAGATAACCAGCCGGACGGTCGGACATCTGTATATCGATTCTGATTGGAACCGTAGACTCATAAGTGGGTCTATGAGTACTTTTTGTTACATCTGTTACATACATCAGCACAAACGCAATGTCCTTTTTACTATTGTGGTGTGGGAATAATAAGGTCATAACTTTTTTTGTTGTTACCTCTAGAGCCTTTTCTTTTTTTCTTTACATATTTTTCCAAAGACACAAAGTTGCAATCGTATGTAAGCGTTTCTATTTTTATCCATCAAACCTTAGACTTGAGCAATAAAATTCAATTTCACTTTTATAATTAGTCTCTATTTTTAATTAAAAAAAGGTCGAAGAAATTATAATAAAATTATTGAAAAAGAAAGAAAAAAATAAATTAACATTTTTTTTTTCATTGAAAAAAATAGAAATGTAGTTTAGCCAAAAATGTATCTACAAATAACAAAAACCAAACTGTATATTTTGTAAATTTAACAAAATAAAATACACTTAATTAAAATCATACACACAATTTGATGTTGCATGTAAAACTGCATTAAATTTCACGGTTATTTTGTTAAAATAAAAAACAATAACAAACGGAAAATATTATTATTATTTTCTTTTTTTGTTCATTTTTTTAGGTCTTCTACTTACATAGTAATTATAATTTTAAAAAGTATTTAACACGTTTATAAAGTTTATTTGAACAAGTACAAAAAAAACAGTATTTCCCGGTGGTTGGATAGATTATAATAAAATACTTTAAACGTAACACTGTGTTACAGAATTTGAAAAATTTAAATACTACTAAGATACTAAAGGCAACTTTAAGGCCCGTTTTCACGACTTACCTATAAAGTTCGAAATAGTAAACGGTACCTTTAGCACTAGTGAGGAATAAAGTTACCTTCAACTATTTTTCGTTTTCACAACTTCTGTATAAAATAAACTTAACATTTTTGAAAATGTGGCAATACTAAAGAAAATACCGATTATTTTTGCCAAAATAAAAATACAAACTGGCAACTACGAACTTTTTTACATTTACAAAATATACGAATAACTGGAGTTGCCATATATAAAAAATATGTGAATATAATATGGCAATCTCAAATCTAAACCCAACGACAAAAGTTAAAGGTAGAACGTTCCTCTCTTTAGCTTATCCTTCACTTTTAGATTAAAGGGAACTTGTGATAATTAAAAGCACATTATCTGTTCGATAACTTCCTACATTTAGCTATCGTTAAGTCGTGAAAACGGGCCTAAGGCTTGGAACAGGAAGCAAAAAATAAGAACTTTTTTCAAACTTATGAAATGGTTATACAGTCCGGCAAGCTCGCCTAGGGGCCTGTTTTTGACTTCGTATTGAAATATTATTTATCTATAAGTTGTATTAAAATACAAAATTGAGTTTGTCAGTGCTTTTTAAAATGATACTTAAATAATACATACTTAAATAGCCAAAATTGCTTTTTTATAGTCTATTTAAGTTTGCATTCTGTATTTAATTGAATACAGTCACTAAGGGCTTTAATATTAAAACGAATTACGAGCATTTTGAACGATCACATTGAAATTTAATTTTAGGGGGGGGGGGAAAGTTTTACCCTTTAGGCCTATTCGTGCAGCATTTTCTTTCTCCCCTGCATAACGGTAATTTTTGGCACTTTTCTAACAAATCGTAAAAAACACCCCTATAATTGGAGAGGGCGGGCATGAAATGTTCTACGTAAATGTTGGTACTAGGGTATTCATTGAATTGTTCTTTTGCTTTAATCGGTTAATCGCTCGATTAATTAACCGAGGGTTTGGTTTAATCGGTTAATTTTGTTATTGATCGGTTAACCGATTAATAAAGTTTTGTTATAAATTAAGTCTTTTCAATAAATAAAAATGGAAAAATTATTTATTATTGGAGTCTATTAGTGAAAAAAACAATAACATAACGAACAAAACAATTCTTGAACTAAAACGACCAAACAAAAAAGTAATTCATAAATATGAAAAACATATTTTATAATTTATACATAATAGTTTTATGTATTTATTAAAAAATAAACTGTGAGATTTTTTTATTAACTATTTCAAAAGTTTAAGATCTTATAAAATAATCTTTTGGAAAAATAACTTGGTTTAAATGTTCAGGACTTAAACGATTCTTTTCTTTAGTTTTGATAAAACTTGACTTGGAAAAAATTCTTTCACTTATCGAAGATGTTGAAGAAGTCGATATACAGATTCAAGAATGATAAAACAAGATTAAGCATTGCACATGTTTACAAAATTCAACTGTTAATTATGACGTCACTTAAGCATATTGTACTGTACTGTACTTATACGCTGATGTGACGTAGATGCGCAGAAACATTTCATTTTTAAAAGCTGTATGCGTTATCATGGTTTCTTTGTATCATGATACAGATTATCTAATTTCTTAGTGCTTTTCCAGGTTTTTTCTCAACATATAAAACCTTCCAAAATGCCATTATTTCGGCCAATTTTGTTAAAGATTGTTTTTATTACAATCGAGAATTTCTTCTATTATCAGGTCATCATCTGACTCATCCTGGCAAAGCTCAGCACCGAACTGTTTTGTACTGTATTTAAAGAATGTACTGCTCGAAGGAAATATAATGTAGCAACAAATATTTTCCAAACATATACATACCTTTTTATATGAGACAAAACAAATAATTAAAAACACAAAAAAATATGTTATAATACTACAAAAAACTAAAAAAATTTGAAACATCGGTTAATCGGTTAGTCGACTGAAATTAACCGGTTTAATCGTTAATCGAAAATTGCCAATTTTAAATTAACCGATCAGTTAATCGGGTAGTAATTTATCGGTTAACCGTTAGTTGGTACCAACTAGGGTGTTCAATTAATCGGGTTTTATTTTTGTTCGATTAAACGTTTAATCGACATTTGACATTTTAAACTTATTCGATTAAACGAATAACATTTAAAAATTAATCGATTAATCGAATAATTCCAAATCCAGAAATTTTATAAAGTATAAGAATTGTTTTCGATAATTTTAGAAAAAATTAGTACTTCAGTAAATAAACATTGTTTAAAAAAAAAATAACTTGACATTGTAGCTCAAAATTGTTGCTTCACTTCGGGCAAGCCCTTATTCTTTAAAAGAGTCAGTATTAATTTGGATTTTTTGAAACTTTTCACGGACATTCCATCCCTGCTATGCATCTGCATATAATTCCCTCTATAGAATCGATCGAAGTATCTTGTTTATTTATTCATTGGACCACTTGTAGCACTTTTTAGTTTTCGTTGGCGGTAAATTAGTGAATTTGTTGAAGAACATTTACCTTAATATATTTTGGGACACCTGTTACATTAAGCATTATTAGATTTATCCTTCGTACAATATATTTAAGCCAAACTCCTTCTAAACAGAGAAACGCATGAACTATTTTGTTAAAAAAATACGGGCGTGCTCTAGAAATCGAAATGAATTGGATTTAAAATAGAGCAAATCTTAAAAACGAACCTGTAATGAAAGTTGATAAAAACAGTTCATTTTATCTGATTCATTCTTTAAGTTACTATTTTTTTTGCAAGAAAAACACTAAACAACACTTAAAACCACGAAAAACTACGGTCATTTTGTACATAATTGAATTTAAATGATCGTTTGATTTCAATTTCACTTCATTTCGATTTCTAGAACATATCCGATAAATAAAAATTCATATACATATATAATATAAATTGTGTTGAAAAAATGTAACAAAAATATATGACTGTTTTTTTTTTATTTCCATTTGGTTTGTTTATTCGACTTACAACTTTAAAAAAATACTATATATTATTAATATTCGATTAATCGGTATAAATTCTTCGATTAATCCTTTAACCGAAATTAGCAATTTTAAATTACTCGTTTAAAATTGTTTGATTAATCGAACAAGAATTAATCGATTGAACACCCTAGTACCAACAGACCAGAAGGGAGAAACTTTAACCCCCCCCCCCCCCCTTAAATAGAATTCAAATGTGATTTTTCAAAACGCCGACACAAGTATATAAATAGTTTTTTGCTTCTTCTGTAAAATTTTCAAAATGTTTGTTGTTTTTGTGTTTTAGGTAACGATATGCATATATAAAATTTAAATTTGGTTTCATGAGAAAAAGAAAAATTATCTGTTTCAGCGGTCCCCAAATAACAATTCCTTGAGATGTGTAACAATATTCCCGAATATTTTGGATCCAAATCTTTCGTCAAATGTTACTAATAGCGAATTTGAAAATACAAATCTACATAAAAATATTCATATATCGAAAATTGCAAAAAGCTCTCTTTTAACTTCTTAATTACTAAAAAGCTCTTACTCTTCTCTATTGTCAGTATCAACATTTACAGCCTTATTTATAAAAAATAAAACATGTTAATAAAGGGTTTATTAAACGGATTTTGTATGAAAATCCATTTTATTAACCCTTTATTAACCGGTTTTATTTTTTATAAATTAGGCCGTTATTAGTTAAATAATTTAATGCGCAAACAAATTACACTGTGATACACCAAAATTATTCCGGAGTTCTTTTATACCAATTAGGTTTCGTTGGAATCACTTCGTAAACTAATTTTATAACGGTAAATGTAGTGAAAAACGTGTTCTTTAGAGTTTCAAATTGAAAGAGTCATAACTTCATTGTTTCCCAACTGATTTCCATAATTTTGTCCGCTTGAAGAACCTGATTTGATCTTTTAAATTTAGGACAGATAAGTGATGAGCATTCGCCATTATAAAATCACTTTACGAAGTTAACTTAAAAAAAAACTAAAACCATTTTCGGTTTCTATGGACTCCAACGAAACTAAATTGGTACATGAGAACCCCTGAATAATTTTTTTCTCAACTTTTGTACCTTTGTGTTATTATATTATTTCAGCTCGACGCAGTCAACAAAATATTAAAATTATTCTTTCTAATACATATTGATTTATTTTTTTATTAAAATGTTATATATTTTTCTAATCACTATATATTGATAACAAAAAAAATTATAAAATTTTGTACATAGTAAAAGTATACTGGCAAAGGGACCTAAGCTAGGGGGAAACACTTTGTTCTGGCGATTTATCAATTTAATTGAATTTGATAAGATTTAAAAGCCACTTTTTTACATTTATTTATTATTTTTGATTTGTATTCTTTTTTCTTTATATGAGGATATGAGTAATTGCAGTCTATTAAAATAGATTTTTTTGTTGAAATCTGAGCAAAAACGTTAAAGTGGTTGTTTCTAAAGTTTATATATTAAAAAGATGTAATGCAGTGTTCATACAAAAATTTAAATTTAAAAAAGGTTTACAAAACAAATTTTCCATGAAAATTTTACTTACCAAACATTTGTTAAATTTAAAAACGTTTATGAATACGAGGAATATTGTATTTAGTAGGGTATTCATTTAATCGAGCTTTTGCTTTAATCGGTAAATCGCTCGATTAATTAATCGAGGTTTTGGTTTAATCGGTTAATAATCGGTTAATTTTGTTATTGATCGGTTAACCGATTAATCAAATTTTTTTTAAAAATTAAGTAATTTCAATAAATAAAAATGAAAAATTATTTATTATTTGGAGCTTATTAGTAAAAAAAAAATCATAACAATTCTTGAACTTGAAATATATTATGTATTAATTAAAAAATAAACTGCGTGATCATTTTATTTCAATAGTTTAAGCAAAGCAGATCTTAGGTTAGGTTAGGTTAGGTTAAGAAGGGTTGTGCGCCCATGGGCACACCTCCACTCGGAGACCAATACAGTCCATTGTGAATCCCTTCAAAGAAATATGAGATAGAATAAGAAGAAGTGAAAAGTAGAGAAAAGGAAGTATACAATAGACGGAAAAAATTAGAAAGTAGGAAAAGCAGATCTTACAAAATAATCTTTTAGAAAAAGAATTGGTTAATTTGGCACTTTTCTTTAGTTTTGACATGGAAAAAATTCTTTCATTTATCGTAAAGAAATCGAAGACAACTAGAGTTTTTTTCCCGGACTTTTTCGATTCCCGGGAAAGCGGGAATTTTTTTTAAATTTCCCGGGATCCCGGGATCCCGCTCCATATAAATAATACAAAGTAAATTTTGGTATTAATTAATGAAAAAAAAACTTTTATAAAAAAACGTAAGGGAAGATTGAAATAGGAACTTGAATTATTATTACCTCACGCCTTTATTCCCAATTATTATGCTTTTATTCAGTATTATATATGCTCTGGATAATTCATAAAACAATAATAAAAACAAAATAAATTATTATGCACTGGATAATTCATAAATAGGGTTTTTTTCCATATACATATATATATTTTCCAATAATAGAAACAAAATAAAAATTGAGGTACTCAAGATATGAAATCAAAAAGTTAAATAATAAATGAGATAAAATACTTTAAAGAAATATATAACATTTTTTAATGGCTTAGGAAATAACTTTCTGATACACTCAAAGCGCTTTGTAAGTGGTCAAACAGTATATTCCTGATTTAATTTACTAATTATCATGTTTCCGAAAAATTTCGTTCATTTTTTACCGTAGTTGGACAAATAGTTAAAAGTGCACCGTTGTAGCTTCGGATTCACAATCAGAAGCAATTTTTTCTTTTTTATAAACAACGTCTATATCAGTCAAATGTATGTCAAGGTTGATGCAAAAATAGCATCAACCGGACTGCTTCTTACAAACCTTTTCATTTCAATAGGTTCATTTGTAATCTTTAGGACAATGTGTTTTTCAAGTTGTATGTTGTAGTATCTTACACGAGTTTCCAAACTGTTATTTTTTTCGGTTTCCCCGCACTTCACGGGTATATAAACCAACACAAATTGAAATTGAAAATTTGTGTTTATCACCTAATAAACATATCGCCCCTTCATTGCATCATAGTCATATCTCAAAATTTTAAGTAACTTTAGCAAAGTTTTCCTTCATACCTTCTCGTATTATATCTCAAACTGAACCGAAGTTATAGCAAAATATATCTTTAAATCGGTACATTTTTAAAACTTTAATCGGATTTTGCCAAGATCGTTTGTTTTTGTAGATATGACTATGTTGCAATAAAGGAGCGATATGTTTAGGTATCTCCTATTTTTAAGACTTGTTCATGGACAATGAAACTACTGCCTGCATCTTATTTTGAATTAATGTACTTTATTAACTCTTCACTTCACTAAATGTAATAATTATCAACTGTTGCACTGCCCATTCTGCTTTTAGTAGATTTATTGCATCAGGAGACATTGATTTAAATACATGTACTCACTTCTTGCAATTGATCTAATCCACAACCCATCCACAGATGCTAATTTTTAGAGAATAGAAAACTAAATTTCAAAGTATAAATAGCTATTTTCTGAAATTATGAGGAATTTTTTATTTCCCGGGATCCCGCAAGAAAAATCCCGGGAAAACGGGAAATAAAATAATGGAAATTCCCGGGAATTCCCGGGACGGGAAATCCCGGGAAAAAACCCTAAAGACAACCCATAATACAAAATTTCTAATTTCTCAGTCCTTTTACTGGATTTCTCTAAACATATAAAATCTTCCATTATGCCATTAGAGTCCTGTTTTAAATTTTTAAAATTTGTAATAATTTTAATTGTTTCGGTTAATGCTGTTGTTGTGTTACTATCGAGAGTTTCTTCAGTTAGGAGGTCATTATCTTCCTTATCCTGGCAAAGCTCAGCACCGAGCATTTTGCAAAAAAGTTCATTTCTGAATTCCTTAATTTCTTATTTTGAACTGTTTTTTAAGAATGAATTTCTTGAAGGAAATATATTGTATGAAAAAATATTTCTAAACACAACTTTTTTGGTGCACCTTTATAACTTTTTGGTGAACTTTGGTACAGATAACATTGTAAAATTCGACGTGATTGCATTGTAGAATGCATTTAAAGAAGCGAGTTGGTTTGCAACTGCCGTTTTGAAACTCACCCATGATTAAAAAAAAAAAAAAAAAAAAATTGAATATAATATAAAGTAACCTACGAAAGGAGATAATTCCCAGTTTCTATTTGTTTAATACTACAAAAAATCAAAAATTTTGTTACATCGGTTAATCGGTTAATCGATTGAAATTAATCGGTTTAATCGGTTATCGAAAAAAGACAATTTTAAATTAACCGATCAGTTAATCGGGTAGTAATTAATCGGTTAACCGATTAACGGTTAACCGAATGAATACCCTAGTATCTAGCCTGTATTTAAAAAATTTATTAATTTATATTAAGCGTCTTATTAAAAACCGTTAAACTATTTCCAGCAGACGTAAATTCTTCTAAATAATTTTTCAAACTTTAATTTCATAAACGGCCAATCTCACCAAGTTGAGTTATAATTAGCTATTATAGTTAACTGGAAGTTAAAGCAAAAGTTAGTTTTAACTTAACTTGGATAAATTGGCTAAAATAGTCTGAAGTGTGATTATGTAACGTTAACTAATATTTATAACTATTACATAAAAATGTTTACAAACAAATTTTCAAAGAAAAATATAAACTTGTGTGTATTACTTAAATTTAGGTACTACTGCACTTAAATAGTTTTATCGTTTTTCAAGCATTTCCGTTGTGGAATCTTATTAAAAATCATGCTTGTTTGTGTGTGTTTTAGTGCAGTATTGGCTTACAACAATATTTTACATAAAGACGAACTGATATTACAGTATAAAAATTAAACTGCAAAGAAAAAACGCTTATGAAATGAATTGTGTACAAAAAACATAGTTCAGTTTTTTCTATTCTCTTATATCGAAGTAAATTTTTTAATCGCAGAGAGCCCAAATTTGGTTGCATTCAAATCTGTATAGCTGTAAAAGGTTGCAATCGATTTCATTGTAATCCCATGATTTCTCGTCAACGATTGCTAATATTTTCATGGCATTCAAATTTTCAATTCATCATAAAAAAAAAAAAATGAAAAAGATTCAATTAATTTTCTTAAATCAATTAATATGCTAATTGATTGAAATCAAATTTCATTGTAATCGATTAAGTGGCAATGACTTTATGTGGGTCAATTGCAAACAGAAAGCTATTTCAACTCTGTTTTAAGATCAAAGAAGAATTGAAGCATGCTAGATGCCAAAACTAATTTATCATAATTCTAAAGTTTTTTTCCATACTGATTGATGACAGTATTCCAATACTCCCTCATATTCGTTCCATACAAAAACAGTTGTCTTCAGCTGTACTGTGAAAATTTAAGAAACTCCAAAACAGTTTTTGTGTACGTTTTGATTGAAAGTGATCCATGTATCTAATAAATATTGTTAAGAATATTGAATTTCTCAAGAATAATTCTAAAATATAAGATCTAACTTTGCCATAAAATAATATGGAGAGACCATAATGGATATAAGACCTTTGTTCACATAAATCTAACCCGAAAACGTTTAGTAGACCCGGGAACGACTTCAATAAACCTAGCAACTTTTTTAATATAAAGGAACTAAAATCTGCCGGGGAACTGGAATCAAAACACTTTTAAATTTGCCCATACGTATGTATGTAAAATAACTCAAAATTCGTACTTTAATTTAAAGATAGACCGTGGAGCTACCCAGTTTTGCGGAAAAATAGTTTTTTCCTTTTATCCTTATATATATTTAAAATAAGTCGAGTTTGTTTGGCAGCCGTATTCTATGAATCAAAAACTTCAGTAAAGCTATAATATGCATATAAAGAATGCAATTATTATATGCAACTATGCAGCTACCTTCTTTTTTCAAAAAATGTATGGAGTTATCTATTTTTTACATAAAAATTGGTATTATTCTGATTTTTGTTTAATGAGAAATTATATCAAAATTTCGATCTGACAGGGTGATATTTCTATTTTTTGGTGTTATCTCAATTTTCGCAAAAGTAGAGTTGCCTAATTTTTCCATACGGCCCCATATTTAAAGGGTACAAGACAATGATCAAACGTTTTTTTAAGCATAGAACACATAAGCAAAAAATGCCAGCAGCCGTATTCTGTAATTCACTTAGCCGTAAGAGAATACAAAATTTAAACATTTTAGCGATTACATTAAAAGCTTAAATTGCGGCGAATTAATTTTAAATGGCATTGCCAAATTTAGCAATGCACGTTGCAGAATTGCATTCATAGCGAAAAATTGCTAAATCAACTTTATAGACTTTTAGCGATACAGATTTAGCTTTAGCGACCCTGCAGAAAATTTATGTCAATTGTTTCAACAGACTGGTCCTGGGATTGGTGAAAATAGAACAAGGACAAAAAGAAAGAATTTCACTGGTATATGAAGAACAAAAAGGTAGAAAAAGAAATGAATTACAGTGCAGTCTTCACCGGTGGTGTGGCACATTTTTTGGGACTATCTAAAATTTGGTTCTTAAATTGAGTTCTAGGACTTGTTATATTGAAATAATACTACATTGTAGTAAACAACACTAAACGCGTTCATTGAGAAAAGATGTGTGTCTAGTCAAATGGTGTCAATTGACCCCTTCCAATGACAACCCCATGTAAAAGTGATAGTTCTTATTCATATAAAGTGTTAGAACTAGAACCGGTCTCTACCACCAAAGACCTATCACGGGACTACTTTGGTTTCAGTTCGCTTCCCTCTAGGGAAATTACAGAATACGGCTGCAGGGTACCCGTGTACTTCACTATAATTTTTAAAAACTCATATCTTCACAAAGATCAATATTTAATTTAGAATCCTTTAATTAAAAAAAAAACTCAATTGAATAATTTTATATATTTAACTTAAATAATCGTGGAGTGCTATTTTTTCCATACAAACAAAAAAAAAAATTGCTTAAACCTGTAACCCGGTTATGTGTTTGTGTAGGTATCATCTTTGGAATCTTTTATCGATGTTACAAAACGACTTTCATTTTCTTGCTCCAAAGTTTCAATACCCTATAAACATTAATTTTGCAGCTACAAGCTTTTAAAGTCGTTAATTAATACCCGTATATGCATTCTAGGGTTAAATATAAAAAAATGGTTCATTATTTCCTCTAAGCAGATTAATTTTTGTTTTCATAATTCTACAGATACCTAAATGTATATCTAAATATTCAGATATATGTTCGTGGGCTTATAAGTAAAATAAGCCCTTACCTAACCTATTTTACAAAATTGGTTGTTCGGACGTCCAGCATGTTCCGTAGCTCTCTTTATCTAAGCGCATGTTTGTCGTGTAGGGTTTCATTTGATCGGCATTGGCCGACAAAACTTTCTTAATTTGTAAAAAAGAAACAAATATATAAAAATAAAGATGTCTGAAATATTGCGATTCTATCACACATGTACTTTAGGTACAAATAGAACCTTGTTGTCCTAAGGTCGCGAAAAATGTATATGAAAAATTTTTGTCGTTTTGTCTTCATGTAGGGTGCGCATTATGCATTTGAGCTGGTGTTTGTATCGATTTATATAGAATTACTTTCTGAATCTTTTGAAGCCTGCCACTCCGCTATGTCTAAATAAACTTGTCTAGAGTAAGAGCTAACACTTAAAGTACCAAGTTACTTTATTTTTGACATATTCGAGTTTCAAAACTTTTTAATTGTCACTTGAAATACATTTTAAAAATATTGCATTAATTTATGTGCACAATTCTTATACATTTAGTAATTTCTTCTTTATGTTTATATTCAATTATAACTTGTGCTTGAATTTTTATTACTTTTTTTTTATTATATCGTAGAATGTCAAGTTTTTAATTGATCTTTTCATATATGTATGTATGTATTTAGACATATCCACATGAAGACATACACACTTACATATACATAAGAGATTCACAAAAACATATCGCTTATTTACTTGAACAGTGTCATAATTCAAAAATTACTAATTTTGCGTAGAGCCGTTGAAAGCTTTTGATAAGAAATAGCGAAAACAAAAAATTTATGAAAATATCGTTCGAAGACAAAACATATCGTTTATTCTGAAAAATCTTTGATCTTAACATTATTACAGCCGTTGCAAAACTGTTTGTAATGTCTTACAGCCAGTCCCACGATGTCACACGTTAACGTTCGCATAGAAAATAACATTTAAAACAAAAACAAATTTTTGAAATTATTTTTGTTTTAAATGTAATTTTCTATACGAACGACATCGTGGGATTGGCTGTAATTGTTATAATTAAAAACAAACAAGTTAGTGTTTTATATGTGCCGAATCGCTGACACCCTCTACCGACAGTTGGAATATTTCAGAGTGGACTCTATATGGAATTTATAGATGATTAAGCCCACGAATGAGCTTTACTTGGGGCATATGGTATGTTATTGACCTTTAATTACGAAATTCTTTGCAGTGATTTTAAGTCTTATGAAACTTAAACGGACCAAATTTTTCTATAACATCATTATTTTTTAAAGCTTTTGGCGTTCTAAAGTGTTTTCAGAGAGTGGGCTTTAAATGGCGCCGCGCCTATGGTAAATTATGGCCCAACCTTCACAAAATTAAGCAGCGTGACTTTTAGTCTTATAAAACTGTGAGAGCTCCTCAATTTATTAAAATAGCATTATTTGTTACGATTTAAGGACTTCTTAACTGTTTTCCGAGAGTAGCCTTTGTATTGGGCCTAAGGAAAATTATAGAGCGACCTTGTGAAATTAAGTAGTATGATTTATAGTTATATAAAACGAATTTGTGCAAAATCTTATATCAATATGTGCATTCCGCAACCATTTTTGCTAGTTTCTGTAACAAAGTTATACATTTTTAAGGGTGGTGGTGATCCTACTAAACTGATTTTGCTGGATTTCAATACCAAAGTGTTATCGTAAGATAACTTTTCTTTTGAGTTGTTTAAAAGTGAGCTCGTATTAGACAAACGGAAGGACGGAGAATAACTCAAGAACCCAGAATAATTCGGTGGCAAAAAGAAAAAAGTTGTTTTAAAGTGGCTGTCCATACAAAACAAATTTTCGCCATTTTTTTTCAATTAAACCATTAATCAAATATAAAATCAGTTTTAATTTAAAATTGTATCAAGTGAATCAAACGTTTACTTATATCAGCAACATTACTGCAGAAAATGTGGTTTATATTTTGTTTACTGGTGCAAATTTAATTGATTTTTTTGAATTTTTATCTCAAATTTTTTAATTGAAAATAATTTTTAATTTTTTCTGTTCAATTATATTTGAAAAAAAAAAACTGTAACCGAAGAGAAGGGATGGTTTTATTAGAATAAAAATATATTTTCAAAACAAAACCTTAAGAGTTTAAAATGGCTTTTCTACAAAACTAGCAAAAACAAGCAAAAATGTAGAGTCGATATCTCACACCACAGCGTATAAGTTGTTTTCAGGGGCCTAATTCTGGCATTCGTGATCGATTTTTTTCTCGATTCGAAAGCAATTTTATTTCAGTCGATACTGAACGAATCGAAATTATTTTTTTAATATTGTGAAATTCAAATAAATGCTTTACAATAACGTAAAAGTATAACAATAAAAAGTATTGACTGATATAATCAGATATTAAATTGCTTTCGAATCGAGAAAGTACTCGATCACGACTGCCAGAATCTGGCCCCAGGTGGCAAGCAATTGATTGTTTAGTAAAATTTATATGAATAGCACTCAAAAATTTAAGTGAATTTTGTATAAATTTTTCTACACAATCAATCGTTTGTCGCCTGGAAACAGCACATAAATGTTTGCATAGAAAAAAATTGTTTAAAAAGTATTTCAAATTTATTAATGAGATTATTAAATCAATTTTTTTTTGTTGATAGAAAATTAAAAATATAATTTTGATTTAATTAACATTTTAGTTTTTTTTTTTTTTTAAAAACTTCGAATTGAAATATTAATATAACAGCAAAAATCTTAATTGATTTTTTCGTTTAAAATTTACAAAACCGGAGCTATATTTAATTCAATCAATTTACACATTGTCTGAAACTGCAAATTTTTTTGATCATTTTTTTAACTAAAATTAAAAAGATATTCATAATTTAAAATTTTTAAAATGTTTGGTAATCTATATAATCATTTTCGTAATAGATGCAAAATCAACAAATTGTTTGCTTGATTCTATGAATTTGGTGATTAGAGACAATATTTAATTTTTTCTGTGTGGACAATCATAAACTTGCCAGAACAAAGAGTTTGAGTTTCATTGAAAATTACTTTGTGCCGAATATTATTTAGATATCTTCATATATAAGAAATTTGTTTGCCTTTAAGTGATTTTAGAGAGGGTTTTGATATGGAAACTATGGCTTATTTTGGACCCACCAGCACAACATTTGGTCATGAGATAGCAGGTATCGTAAAAGTTATTGTCGCCAATTTTTGTATAAATACAAACATTTAAAAGGAAGTTTTGGCATTAAAAGCTCCTTTCGGGAGTAGTATTGTAGCTATGGTCAAATATGGACCGATTCCAATAAAATTTGGTAAGATGATTTTGCAATTGCAATAAAATGAGTTTAGACCAAATTAAATGTAAATACCAACATAATACGATGATTGCTTATACACAGAAACAAATTTTTGCGCCAGTAAAAGAATTAATAAAAAATAAAATCAGTTTTAATTAAAAATTTAGTCAGGTGAATTAAACTTTTAATCAAGTTTAGTATTAAATGTTTAATTGACTATATTTCAATTAAATGTTTAATTCACTTGATTAAAAGTTTAACTCACCTGATTAAATATTTAATTAAAACTGATTTTATTTTTGATTAATTCTTTTACTGGCTCAAAAATTTTTTCTGTGTAGGCACAAAGACCCTATTCCGGAAAGAAGCTTGTATGCGGATTATGTCAAATTATGGTTTTCAATAGGCTAGATCCTTGTGCCAATTAAAACCTATGTACCAAATTTAATAAAATTATCTCCAAAACTGCAACCTGTACTTTTTTCTTAAGGTTAACATGAATAGCCAGGACATTGTTAGATCGACTCAGAAAGTGACTCTGAATCGATTGGTATGCGCAAAGGTGGGTCTAGAACCAATATTTACAAACATCAGCACAAGTGCATATTACCCTCTCCAGTACTGTGGCGTTGGTATAAATAGACGTTTAGTTTCACACAAAATGATAAAGTTAATAAACTCCCATTAACCACTAGTGGTGGAGGGTATAAAAAAAACGCGCAATAATAAGTAGAATAACGGCATATGGACATTTTCATTTTGACGTGTCGTGCTAATTGTACCACAAAATGTAAAAAAAATTAAATGTGGAAGTCAAATTTGTAAAAAGGGTTTTTATATGTACAAAGTAATGAAGTAGCACTATATTCAGAAAAGAAATTACAGCAATCGACGCTAAGGACGTTAAAAAAACGGAAGTGGTTTTTGACTTGCATTTAGGGTTTTTTCCCGGGATTTTTCTTACGGGATCCCGGGAAATAAAAAATTCCTCATAATATCAGAAAATAGCTATTTATACTTTGAAATTTAGTTTTCTATTCTCTAAAAACTAGCAGCTGTGGATGGGTTGTGGATTAGATCAATTACAAGAAGTGAGTACATGTATTTAAATCAATGTCTCCTGATGCAATAAATCTACTAAAAGCAGAATGGACAGTGCAACAGTTGATAATTATTACATTTAGTGAAGTGAAGAGTTAATAAAGTACATTAATTCAAAATAAGATGCATTCAGTAAAGTTTCATTGTCCATGAACAAGTCTTAAAAATAGGAGATACCTAAACATATCGCTCCTTTATTGCAACATAGTCATATCTACAAAAACAAACGATCTTGGCAAAATGCGATTAAAGTTTTCAAAATGTACCGATTTAAAGATATATTTGGCTATAACTTCGGTTCAGTTTGAGTTATAATACGAGAAGGTATGAAGGAAAACTTTGCTAAAGTTACTTCAAATTTTGAGATATGACTATGATGCAATGAAGGAGCGATATGTTTATTAGGTGATAAACACAAATTTTCAATTTCAATTTCTGTTGGTTTATGTACCCGTGAAGTGCGGGGAAACCGAAATAAAATAACATTTTGGAAACTCGTGTAAGATACTACAACATAGAACTTAAAGAACACATTGTCCTAAAGATTGCAAATGGACCTATTGAAATTAAAAGGTTTGTAAGAAGCAGTCCGGTTGATGCTATTTTTGCATCAACCTTGACATACATTTGACTGATATAGACGTTGCTTATAAAAACGAAAAAATTGCTTCTGATTGTGAATCCGAAGCATGCTACAACGATGCACTTTTAACTATTCGTCCAACCTCGGTAAAAAATGAACGAAATTTTTCGGAAACATGATAATTAGTAAATAAAATCAGGAATATACTTTTTCACGACTTACTAAGCGATTTGAGTGTGTCAGAAAGTTATTTCCTAAGCCGTTAAAAAGTGTTATATATTTCTTTAAAATATTTTATCTATTTTATTAATTAAGTTTTTGATCTCATGTCTTGAGTACCTTAATTTTTATTTAGTTTTTATTATTGTTTTATGAATTAAATTGTTATGTTTATGTTATCTTTTTATCTTGTATCCAGAGCATAATAATACTGAATAAAAGCATAATAATAGGGAATAAAGGCGTGAGGTGATAATAATTCAAGTTCCTATTTCAATCTTCAACTAATTTTTTAGTATTGAACCATTTCTTTTACTTTCTTTGTAAACAAATTCCCTTACGTTATTTTATAAAAGTTTTTTTCATTAATTAATAACAAAATTTACTTTGTATTATTTATATGGAGCGGGATCCAGGGATCCCGGGAAATTTAAAAAAATTTCCCGCTTTCCCGGGAATCGAAAAAGTCCGGGGAAAAAAAACTTTACTTGCATTACAAAACTGCATAAGACTGCGAATCGAATAGATTTGTTTTCCAAGCTATCAAATTTAAAAATCTTTCCTCGTTTTAAGGTACATATGGGCATTTTCAGAGAAAAGCCGACTTTTTTTAATGTAACGCCAGAATGCAAAAGAGGTTGTATTTTAGAACCACGCTGTTCAACCGTTCTCCTTTTTGTTTCTTAATGTGGAGCTAGTTGCGCGTTACACCAAAATATAAAAAAGAAAACTATACATGAGAAACAATTTAAATTACTTCTGGCGTTACGTTACAAAAAGTAGACTTTTAGCTGGAACTGCCCATATTTTTATTACAAAAGGTATAATTCCAACATTATTTTTTTTACACAACAGCAATCATGATATATTGCTCATATTTCTGTATATATAGATAAAAAAAGAACTTGCTTTTAGAGTTATGACACTATTAAAGTAAATGAGCGATATGAATGTATGCATACGTATACAGTCAGACTCCACAAATATTTTAGCTGATCTCTGTGTGGAATTTATTAATTAAATTTTGTTATTTTTTCAACAGTTTATGTCATAGTTTTGTTGTGTTTTTGAGTTTATGCCCCCACATCGAGACAAATAAACAAAAATTATAAAAAAAAAATTGTAAATTATTTTGTGTTTTTATTTTTTTCTACTTAATTTTACATAAATACAATATATATAATATACAAAATACAAACAGACGTACACGTACATGCGTATAAAAAAACCTAAATACATTTAACAATAAGATAAAAAGAATCACAAATTAAAATAAAAATAAAAAATTATTAATAATAACTATAAAGAAGAAAAAAAAAGATTGAAAATGCTTTAAAATCTTATTAAAAAAAATAAGTGTATGTGTAATGTATTAATGTGTCATCACTTAATGTATCTAGTAAAATTTTTAATGCTTCTACATACAAACATACATAAATATAAAGGAAAACTTAAATATGTTTTTTTTAATAATTTGTTAAATTTGTTTTAAACAATTTGAATTGCTTGTTAATAAAACTTTTTAAAGTTTCTTGTTTTAGTTTTAAACTTGTGTTTTTGTTCTTAACGTTTCCATTTATTTTAATTCTATGAACTAATTCTCTTTTCTCTTGTTGTTGTAATTATTTGAAAATCTTAGAAATTTTTGCATAAAATTTCCTTTCAATGGATTCTCTAGAGTTCCTGCTCTATGAACATTTTCATAGTTGTCTTAAATGCATTTACAATACCATACATTTACGTCTCTTGGGCATACGCATGACTGGACAAAGAACCGATCGAATGGCTTCATCGAATACTGTTTTTAAGCCCTTTTGTGTAAGAGCTGAACATTCCAAATACTTCACTGCTCCAATCTCCTTGGCCATAGCCAAACCTTGGGGATAGGTTATGGGTGTAAATTTCTTTTCCTTGAGTTTCTCGATAGTGGCCTTGTCGTCGCGTAAGTCCAATTTTGTGCCAACCAATATGATGGGTACTTGAGGGCAATGATGACGTACTTCGGGATACCATTTGGCACGTACATTCTCGAAAGAGGCTGGATTCACCAGGGAGAAACAGATGAGGAAAACATCGGTCTGGGGGTAAGAAAGAGGGCGCAAACGATCGTAATCTTCCTGGCCAGCCGTATCCCAAAGGCCCAAATTAATGGGCTTGGCATCGACCATAACATTGGCCGAGTAGTTATCGAAGACGGTGGGTATGTATTCGCCGGGAAAGGCATTAGTAGTGTAACTGATCAACAGGCAGGTTTTACCAACAGCACCGTCACCTACCACTACACACTTTATGGCTTGCATTTTTTTTAATGTATAGATAAAAGTTAACCAAAATTTGTATCTTTTGTTGAATTTGATTTTACTTTATTCAATTGTATTACAAATTTAATTTATGTAGAAATTTTGTTAAATCACCAGCAGCTGCCTTTTGATTACACAATCGTTAATATATATATTTTTTTTGTTTTGCAAAATATTTGTTTATTAATAATAATTTATTATTAATTGTTGTTGCTTATTCCATAATAATTTTATTATGGTTTCTTTTTAAACAAGAAAAAAAGTTACTTGGTCACTTTTATAAATATTTATTGTGAATGTTCTTTATATCCAGTTTTTTTTTTTTAATTATAATTATGAACTTTGTGCTGGTATCTAAAAGATACTCGATTGAATCTGAATTTGACTTGCTTTACTAATTTACTAACTTTATTATTTTCAACACACCCAAACACTTTGAAATCACTGCATTAACTAAGTAATTATTTGAGTAATGTTGAAAGCAAACGAAAATTAAAAAAAATCAACACACAAAGAAATACCCACACATAATAACAAAACTCATAGATACTTTCATTTATTCAATTTTAAATACACTTGTGCTTGTCGCTCTAATCGAACGCCCACTATAAACAACTCTTTCGCTCTGGTACTTTTATACGACACAATAAATTACAAAATAACTATTGTTATCTCTTTCTAAACATGATCTTTTTTACTTTATTCACTAACTTACAGTGCCGGCTAAAATAAAAAGTCTTGCCATTATCTTTGAAATATGTGTAAGTTAGTAAACAATAAAAGTATCTGCTAGTTTGTTTTCATTCTCTTTTACTCTCTCACTCCTCTTACTTTCTGGTAATTAAATTATATCTCAATTATTATTTTATTTTTCGTAGTTTCGGTGTGAGAAATTGAAAAAAAGATTTTTTTATGACTCATTGTGTTTTTATAAACATAATTTGTTTTGTGTGGATGACGTATAATGACTTTTTTCAGCTCTCTCAACCTCTTTATCACATCTGTAGTCATTACGGCTGCCAGATTTGAAGATATATCGTAATTTTGACGATTTTTTGCTTCGAAATTAGCAAAGTTTCTATCAGTGATGCCATCAGGATACGAAAGATACATTTTTCGTATCTTTTGATGACTTCAGGTACCATGTATAATCCTGAAATTTTTCGTATCTTTTGAATCTGTGCGCAACATGAACAGAAATAAAATATTAAACAGTGACATGGCCGCTGATGAGTATTTGGAAAAAGTGTTTAATATAAAAAAGGATGTTAATGGGGCTGATTATTAAAAATTTGAAATATGTAGTTTGTTTAACATTTGTACTTCCATTTTCAAATGGATATGTGTGGAGAGAATTAAAACCCTTTCCTGTAAAATTTTCCTTTTGTCGCTTACGATATAATCGCAAATAAGTCTCGATATAATTAATTTTAAATTTTGCTTACTGTATTTTTTTTTAAATTACATGCCTGTACTCATAAAAATTTTTTCAATTTAATAAAGGTTTAAAGGACAAATTCACTATTAAAATTATAATTAATAAACGTTAGTTTTATTTAATAATCGTTTTTGAATACGGCGGCTAATATTTATGACTTAAATAAATATAAAAATGAATTTATATGATATCATTTTCTTTACAATATTCATTTAATATGAAATAAAAATGTTAATTTAATAAATGTTAAACGATAAAAATGGAACGATAAAAATGGATTTTCATTTTCATTTTCATTTTTGGTAAAAGTGTATCTTTTTACAAACTAAAATGTATCATTCTCGAAATTTCACTGGCAACACTGGTCCCGACATGCTAACCCCGGGTCTTCACGTAGCAATATTTATTGCGGCAAACGTCAAATTTCATTGCTCCATAAAATTTGCGACGTATAGACCGCATATTGCCATGAGTGGCAATCCATTGCGCAATGATTGCTCTTCTTATTGCTTGAGCAATTATTGCTTAGCAATATGCTGTCAAATCAGTTGTAATTTATCTGACATTTCATTTCTCTGTACGGTTGTTTTTTGTTTGTGTTTATTTATTAAAAAACCGATTATGGCCTTTAAGGCTAGGTTATTGGTAATGTAAAAATAAATAAATAAATAAATATATTATTATATATTATATTTTTTAATAAACGTCAAGATCAACAAAAGCAAACGACGAATTTATTTTTTTGTATATTTTTATTTTTTCAATAGAACAATTCAACTTTTTTTTTAACGCAAATAAACAAAAAAGTAATTCAAAACACAGCTACGACAATTACAATTAATTATTTTATTAATTTAAAAAAGAAAATATCACAACCACTTCAAAACACAACATAAAACATTTGTTATAAATATGTACAGCCACAAAACTTTATACGACTACTCGCGGTGAAAATTGCAAATTTATGGCAAAGCAATTTCAAGTGTTCTCCAGCAATAAATTCAACAATTATTGCTCCATTGTTCTGCCGACGTTTTTGCTTGTACTTAGCAATAAATATTGCAACGTGGAGACCCAGCGTAATGTTTTTCTAAAAAGTGACAAATTTTTTCATAACACAACTTTAAATCTTTTTAAATGTTTGTATAATACGATCCACAGAAAAAAATGTTTGTAAGCGAGACATCGTGAATAATTTTATCCTTAAAATTTGTTCCCTTTTCCAAAAAAATATATGGGCTAAATGAAAATTTCGAGGAAAAAAACTGTTCACTTTTTATGATCAAAATATTAAACCATTAACTTATTCTTCTGGCAATGTAGAGAGAATTTTGACTCAAGTTGATTTAAATCAGTGTTCGAAAATAAACCTAACGTTATTTAAGGTACGGGCTCACACACCCAGAAATGATATCTATTTTTTTTTTTTTTTTTGATTTAGTGTATATGAACACAATGCTTAACACCGTTCGCAACTACATACATATTTTCAAGAAAGTGACGATCATTATAAAGAGTTATGTTCTTCGCTATAAAACAGAACAATTGTAGTGGTTCTGTAGACATACATTATACATATTTTAATGTTCTATGTTGTCTCTTTTTACAATGATAAAAATACAAGCAAACAAAATATTTCTGCAACGACCACATCACGAATAGCTTCTGTGTATTGTGCACATGTTCTGTTTGTTCTGGCTTTTTGTTTTTTTTTTCGTATATGTATTTTGTTCGTGGTTAAAAAAAAGAACACAATTGAATGTTCTCATAATTTTGTTGAGTTGGTTAAGAACAGCAAAATTTTTGTGTTCGAAGGTCACAAGCAGAGAAACGTTATTTTTTTTTACTGATTTGCTATTAGCGTTTGTGTTTTCAACAAATCTACCGAACAGATATTTGTTTATTTTCGAGCACTGATTTAAATACACAACAAGTTGAAGTGTTATATTCGGCTATGCCGAATCTTATATTCTGTTCCCCATAGTATTAAAAATCGTGCCAAAACCTTGATGTCGAGAGTACAGTTATATGGGGTCTATGGGAAGTAATGGACTGACTGACTTGGCACATTTTTTACATTTAATACTCCTTACATTTATATAAAAAATATGTGAGCTTAATTTTATCTTCCTAACTTACATAGTATATGGGCACTATTGTGCCAATCCCAGAAGTAATTTGTTTATAACTCGGACATTCGTGAACTTATTTTGTCAATTTTCATAACCTGTACTCTATTTAGTATACTTCATGCGAAAAAGAAAAAGTTTACTTCATAGATTATAAGATGACTTCAAAAAGAAAAAGTTTTAAGGTAAAAAATTTGGTTAAGAATAACAGGCAGTCTTGTTTTTTTGTTCATATGTTAGTAATTTGTAGACCGATATTAATTGCGGACTATATGTTTGTAATAAAAATGTAAAGCAACCACATTTAAGCAAATACATGGACAGACAAACAGCATTTAATCTACATACTTCGGCACTGATAAAGATACAGAAAATTAGCCATATTCTGGAAATCAAAATCGAGTGAAATTACAATCGAACAAACTTTGAAAACGATTCAGTGTTTAAAGTTCATTAAAATTTTAAGTTGTATATGCTTTATACTATAAGTACAGCTTTTCTTTAAAATCAGGAAAAACTATTGTAATTTAAAAAAAAAAAAAAAATTACTGGAAATCTTCATCAATTTTAATTTTACTCGATTTCCACAATATGGCTCTATTTAATATATGTAATTATGTTTTTGTTTGAGTTTTTTTTTAATAAAAATCGAACAAAATTTGTTTAAAAACTAAATTTTAAGTTGACGTTATTAAAAATTAAAAAGACGTTTTTCAAAATTAAAAAGACGATTTTTTCACATATGTATCTGGCAGCCCTGGCAGTCATTAACAACGACCTTGTTTATTAAAATACAATTTTTCCCAATTTTGGTTACAGACCACCGCCGCCACCATCATCTCAAACTCGACATGAGTATCTATGTTAGAAATCCTAAAAAATTATTTTATGATAGATATTTTTTTTAATTAGAACTTTTTTTTCTATAAAAGGTTTAGTTTTTTCATGTTGCTTGTTTTTTGAGATATAAATGAGAATACTTTATGGAAGAGTCATTAAAAATTTTCTCATAAATTTGTTAAAAAACCGATTATAAACTATATGCTATCTTAACAGTGATCACGATTTTTCTTGCTAACCCAAAAAAAAAGGGTTTATTGTAATCGCCACTTCGTTTGTAACATATTGTAATATTAAAGTACATACTACGTAAAATTTAAGAAAATCAACTGCCTGTTTTTTTTTTAAATAATAAAGGTTATCGCTTTGGATTTTTCGTTAAAAGAACAATAAAAATAAACTCAAATTTGTTTTACATTCTAAACAAAAATTTTTATTTTAATTTCAAAAACACGCAGTTAATTATTTATTTATAAAAAATATTTGTTTTATTAGTTTACCGATTCAGGTGATCGGTTAGGGGTTTCAAACCCAGAAAGTGAATCCGAGATGATCGGTATACCCAAAGTTGGGCCTATTTCTATCTGTTAAACACATCAGCTCAAACTCATAGTACCATTACCAGTGCCCATGTTCTGTAACTCTCGCGTCGAGAGACTTTTCGATTGAAATGTGAGAAACGAAACAAAAATTCCATAAATTAAAACAAGCAACTGTTCGTTCTTCTCTGTTGATTTTTTCATTGCTAAATTATTTTGATTTTAACATTTTCGAAAAATATAAGAATGTTTTTAAATTTATTTTGTAAACAACAAACACTAAAGTCGCACTTTACATTATTTGGTTTAGCCAACGGTTGCATTTTCGCCGCCGTGGTTGAAAATTTTTCAATTTTAGTAAAATTTGGTCGCCGTCAACGATATGTGTAATTGGCATTCTCAACGTCTGCAATTTCACATCAGCTTCGAGTGAAATATTACGACGTAATCCTTTTTGATAGTTTCAACATGAGTTACAGGCACACTTTTTGTAACTTTTCGAGGAACGAGAAGTCCTCACTTAAGTTACAGAAAATGGGTGCAGGTCAGAAAAACAGAGAGAGTTCTATAGTTGGTGTTGACTCGGTGCGTTTCGCATCTTTTTAAAAATATCGACGCGAAAAATTCTTTAGTCAGTGCGCAGTGTTTTTTTTTTTATTTTAAATTTTCAGTGCGTTTTTTAATTTTAGGGGCACTAAATTTAATTGTATTGCAAATTTCTTGCGGTGTAATAAAATGATTTTGTACATGAGAGGAAAACAAGTTTGTAAAAACTAGTTTGTTTTCTGTAGAAATCTCCGATTAGGCAATTTAAGACATGCACCTTGAATTAAAAAAGTTACTTTAATCATTGCCAATTAGGGATGATAAATCAGAAAACCAATATCGTACCGACGAACTTCTAAAATCGTACTTTTTCGGCCCCAATAGTACTAAATCATTTTTTATAAATTTTTTTTATTTTATTTTTAAAAACAAAAACTTAATAAACCAAAAACAAAAGGTACTTAAAATTTATTTGTACATGTAAAGTATAGATAGCAAAAAATACATGCTGATTAATTATACATAATAATAGGGTGGGTAAAATTTTTTTCGCGTCAAAAGCACAGAGCAAAAATCGCTGCTCTATAAGTCATTCCAAGAAACTTTGCCAATGAAACCATAGGCCAAAAATTAATTTCGAGCCAATAAAGTTAGTTTTCCAAAATATTCAAGAATAGAGGCAAACAAATTGTATTTGGTATAGCTAGGCCTATATCATGCGGTTTTTAAGCGTTCTAAAAATATATCCATACGAGCATCTTCGGATTGCATTTCCAAATTTATTGTGTTTACAATTTTCAATATGTACTGCAAAAACAGAAAAGGAGTAGGAAGTCCGAATATAATAAAATTTAATTTAGCGCTTGTAAAATCTCCTTCAAAATAATTCGGAGTAAAATAATAATGGAGTGGGTTCCTACTGTTCCAAAATTCTGTTGATTACTTCTTGATGTGACCACCATCTTGTGTACTTATATTTGAAAATATTATGAATTCGTTCCAAAATAATCTTGAATTGAGAGGAAGTCGTCTTTTCTCCTATGTAGAACTTTTGCAGAAGTTGTTTCCTACATCTTTTAAAAACTTGTCAATATCATCAGAAAATGCACGCTTAATTGCTGCCGCTGATACTTAATTTAGAATGTGGCATAAGCAATCGTTCAATGAACAAGTGCAAAAATCTATTCACAATAGTGCAGTTCAGTGTTTGGTGCAAATGGTCTTGCAAAAGAGCAAATGCAAAATATCATAGCTGTTTTGTTAAATCCAACAACAAAAAAAAAAAAAAAATTGAGTTTCTCTTAGATTTTATAAAAAAGCTACGACATTTTGCATTTTCGCAAGACTTTTTACACTAAACACTAAACGCCTCTTATACTCATTGGACAGTAAATACGAGTTGCCATTTTATAAATATGTAGGTTTGAAAAGTTTGGAAATAGTACCAAATGAGTCGGGGGGGATACCAGCGTAGTTTATAGTTTTGAATTGTACCAAAAAAAATACAATTGGACCAACTTTATCGGCCCTGTTACCAATTCTTTTTATCAAACCAAATTAAAATAAATGTATAATTATGATAAAAGTTATATAACCTCGATATATTTATTCGATATCCTTAAGAACTTGTTGTTATCTACTTTTGTAGTGTTGTTGTTGTTTATATTTTGGATTGTTTTTAGTACTTTTTGGTGTTATTCGTACTTAAATGTTTAAGTAAGTCTCGTACTAATTGCAAGTGGAAAAAACTTAAATTCAGAACGGGTTTTTTCTTTCTGTGTATAGACTATCGATTTGAAATAGATCGATTTGCAGTACATTTCTTATTATTATAATAATTTTTTTAAGTCTTGAAATGTACTTGTTTGTAAAAGGAATGCTTTCTTTAAAATTTAAATTTGTGCGCTTTTCCGAAAACTCGCTTTTTTTCTCGATTTTGGCATGTTTTAAGATTTTAAACGCTGGTGTATGTATGTCGACTTTGTATTAGCGGTTTTCTGTTAAGGCAATCATGCTGAGAACTTGAGAATACGCACATCACTGGCAAAAAAATATACTGAGGATAATGCTAAAGATAATTTTAAATGAAGCTGTGATAAAGAAAGACTTCTTTCTCGCTGCCTGCCTATTTCAATAAATGTCTTATAAATTTCTAATTTTTTTTTGAAGGACCTCTTAGACTTAAAGATTCTTTTAATCAGCACAAAACGTTAAGTTAAAGGGAATTAAGCACGATTAACAAAATCTTTTAAATAAAAATTTTGTATTCCCAAAAATTACTTATTAAAAAAATGTTTCATATTAATTAAACAAATTGAAAAAAAAAAAATCATAAAATTACTCCAAGTGCTGGGAGAGGGCTAAAAGATATGTAGGTATTCGAAATCTATTGGATGACTATTGTCCCCATTCATACACCTACTAAACAAGAGTACTCCCAAATTTGACGTTTAAGTTTGATTAAGGAATATAGAAGTTTCACTTGCTATATGAAGTGTAGTGGAAACTTTTATGACCATTTTCTGGTTAACTGTTAAAAATTGTAATCCATTTGTGTTGATTGCGGTTGTGTTTTGCACATACAGTAGAATCCCGATAGTTCGTAGTCGAAGGGACTGACAGTTTTTCACGAATTAAAAGAGTTTTCGAAAGAAAACAAATTTCGACTTTACGATGCTAAAATTAAAAAAAAAAAAACGATTTATAGAGGTTTGCATTGCTTCACCGTCAATTTCTAAAATTATGTTATTTTTTCAATAATGATTTGTTCAATGCGTGTTTTTCTTTGTCATTTTTGCGTCACACTCTTCACAAAAATTAGAAAAAAAACAAATCTTAAGAAACACAGAAAATTCCAGAAAGTAAACTTGTGTAAACAAGCTTAAAAAAAAACATCGGTTTTAATTACTAATTATAAGAAGTTGTTTAGGAGTAAGTAAGACTTAGAGCGGTCTCCTCAGACTTAAAATGAAAAAAAAAAAAACAAATTAACGAGGGGACCAACATGTATGGGATTTTTGCGAATTTATTTCGAGTGGCTGAGGTTTTAGAATAAACGGTGTACGAATTATCGCGGCTTGACTGTACTTATTTTAATAAAAAAAAAACCAAATTTCGATCTACCAAAGGTTAAAATACAATTTTGTTTAAGGATTGGTGTTTAACTATTGAAGTCAGCAGTCGTCGATGGCTGCGAGTGTAAGACGGCAAATCATCTGAGGAGATCGAGTGGTTGCGATCGAAACATGTCATGGTAACCTGCCGGCCAGCGTTCGAGCCCCGGCCACGGTCAAGAATGAAAGATTATCAATAACAATTTTAATTAATTTTCATGTTGTAAAATTCCTTTCTTCATAAAAATAATTTAATGAAAATTAAATTTCATGAACTTAAGCCTAATTAAAAATATTTAAAATTTGGATTAAAAACCATAAATAGTTCAACAAAATAACCACAATACTAATTATTAATAAAAAAAATTTAACTTTTATTGTTAAATATTTTGTTAACTTTTCCGTATGAATAAGTTGTGGTCGAATTAATTTTTAAACTGGAAAATAGGAAAAAATATTCACCGAACAAATTTTAAAAAACATTATTAGGCAAATAAGATTATTAAACACATTCCAGTCTAAACTTCTTTCAATTAAATACATTTTTTTAATAATATTTTTTAATCTAAATATTACGCAAAAATTTACTTTATTAAAAATTAAAATAAATAGTTTTTAGAGAACAACCAGAGTTTAAAAACTGCAATCGAAACCAAAAACTGTCAAATGAAAAACGAAGAAGTGGAAGAAATGGCAGTTTTTCTCATTTGACTAGAGTTTTTTTTAACGCTGCGATCAACAATTCTTTACAATAAAATGGGCAATCATTGCGTTACGGTTTTTGCAAAAGCTTTTTATTTAAAAAAATTTTATAAAGCTTCAACGTAAAATAAATAAAATCACTATTTTTATTATTAAAGTTAAATTTATATATATTCGATATCTGTCGGATTGCAATTTCATATTCTACTTAATCCACTTATTCAAAGTAAAAAGCTTCATTACCCTCCAGCTAATGAAAATGAACCATCAACATCTTTAAGTTTGACAGGATAAAACAGATAAAAGTCCTCGCAGTTACTGACATATTTCTCTTTTTTTTTAATGTGTGTTTAATACAGTTATTATCAATTATTAACCATTTTATTCATCTATTATTAAAATTAAAAAATTTTTATTTTCTTCATATCCTTTCAGGTATGTTTATGAATATCCTTGATGTATCTAGTGGCAAGAGAACTGACATTGTATGTATAAATATCGCGATAATATGTATTATACTATTTATAAATGTAACCATTTCATTCTTTTTTTTTTTGTTTTTGTTTCATTTAAATTAAAAATTGCAGATAATATTATAAAATGTTTGTAAAGGGTGTTTTTTTTAAACCGCTAGAGTTTAAACAGTGGTAAGCGGTCAAACGAGTTGTCATACTGCTCACATTTTTTGACATTTATGATCAGTATAATCTGGCAAATCATTATGAATTAAATTATTTACATTTAGTTTGAAAATCAGTCATTGATGTTTTATCGAAAAGTTTTGTTCAGCGTTGAAGCACAGTTTTACCTTAACAGGTTTGTTAATAAAACAATTTTACAGGCTCCCTTACATTCAGAAAAGCGCACCGTTTACTGTGGTTTACACGCTGGTAGCATCTTCGGATCTAATTTCTTGAAACATTGGACGCTTAGAAGGGGGTTTGTCAGGAACAGACCGGTGCCCATATGCCGAAATAATTTTCAAATTAATAGAACATTTTTATAGAAGTATAATTTTTTGCGTTATTTTTTTAATTTTTAGTTCTTTTATCCCTAAAAAACACCCTTTATAGATAAATTAAATGTGTATTGTATGAAGAGTTTGAGAAAGAGGTGTTATAAAATTAAAGATAAACTTTCTCGATTTAAATAATTTTTAGTTACGGTACAAATGCATTTAAACTTGTTATGACACACTAACACTTTTTTTATAAAAACTTAAAATTTATAAATTTTATTAAAATTCCTTGTCATTAACATTATTTAACAAGATACGTGTACAAACTTTTTTTTAATAGTATGAACATTTAATCATAAGACTACAAAAAATGAAATTTGATACCGCACTATGGGTCTGGTAGCAAGTATAATGATAGTAAAAACCATATAGAAAACTAGATTTGCAGCATTTTTCTGATGAAGATGATGTCTATAAATTAGATCTTTGTGAGAACTTAAGGTCACACTAAGATGTTTTTAACTCTGGAACGGTATTAACCTTCGGCTTACCAATACCCACCGGGGTGACCATTTCGGTTTTATTGCTCTAAGGAACTTTTTACTCACTAAAGAAATAGTTTTCTTTAAAAAAAAATTTGGTATGACGAAATAACCCTCCAAAAAATAATTAAATAACAATATATAAAACACAATATATATACTTTATAGGGTCTAAGATCAATATTGAAGAAATTACAAACTGAACGACAAACTTATATACACTTTTACCTTCGGTAAAGGGTATAGAATTGCTTGGCATTGTTAGTCCAAAAGTCATAAAAAAAGATTAACTCACTGTTTGTTGTTGTTGTTGTTTTGTTTAAGCTTTGTAATTATTACGGGTAAGACTTTTGAGTGTTTATAATTCTTATTCGCTTTAAGGTTTTATTTGTATAATACCTCTAGCTTTTCTAAAATCTTTGGATGAAGTTTCCTGATGATCTGGTCTAAGTAACCACTGAAATGCGCATAGGAATAGCTTATCCCACCAATAAAAAATTTTAGTTTATCAATAGTAAGAACTGGGAATTTAGCACATTAAGACTAAATCTTATTAATGAAATTTTTTAACTCCCAAGAAAACCTTTGATGACATCATATTTCGTTTTGCAAGAATATAACAAATATACATACATGCTGCATAGACCGTTGTTGGTCGAACATTTTATTATTTCAAAAACTTTCATCGATTTTTTGCAATGTATAATTTACATAGATTATATTAAAGAAAATGCTCGCACTAAGTTATATTTCACTCGGAGATCGTTATGCTTATTGCTGGTCGGACTTGATCTGCGACAGAAACTTTTATTATTAATAGTAAGTAATTTTTCTTATCATGTTCGATGATCCAATACGGATTCCATATGACAGGTCAGGAATTTCACAAAATTTGATGACAAGAGTTTAAGTGTTAATCTTGCTATAACTATAGCCTCCGACTGAAATATTCCACTATTTACTTTTTTTTCTATATTCAAACCCACTGTTTACCATTAAATGCACACTTCCCGTGTAAATAGCTTGCAGTCATTATTGACTTTTTATTGCAGTTTTTTATCGGTTGGTTTGTTTGTTCGTTGTAATTGTTATTTTTGTTAAATATGGTAACAAATTAAGGTTTAATTTATAATTTGTTTATATGCCTTTTTAACCGTATTAAAAGATTTATTTTTATATAAATATTTTGTTTTTTGTGCATTCATTATTAAATTTTTGTTAAATGGTTTAACAGGTCATTATTTATTATTGTTTTTTTATTAAAAATAATAATAACACACCAGATATATAAAAGCAAATATAACAAGTAAAAGTGATATATTAGGCTATAACGAATCTTCTATACCCTTCACCATAGTATTTTAGAGATAATTATTTCCTTATTCTAAAACCATATTTATATAGACGCAGACTATTAACTCATATCTCTGCAATTTTAATTAGTAGCTTTTATTAACCACAAAAGGACCTAAGGGCTCGGTTATGTAATTGAAGAAATAAAAAAAAAATAAAAAATAAATTTTTCCTCCGATCTGGCTAAATTTCAATAGCAATCTATTCGACACTACATGTGGTATAAAGAAATAAGAATGTAGCCAGTTTCATATCTTGGGTCTTCGGAAAACAAATTTCAGCTTACACATAGACAAACGGACATCATTAAATGAACTTCGCTACTCATAACCAGAGCTGTAGAGTCGGCAAAAAATTGTTCTAAATTCGACTAATACCATGTTCACACGGACAGCAATATTCGTGTTTCGCTCTCTTATTCCTGTTTCGCGCACCAAACATGACTGAAACGACTTGTTTCCCCATACAAAATTTTGAGAGCGAAACCGGTCGTTTCATTTTGAAACATGCTGCGAAACAGGAAAAATGTACTATCATCTCCAATTTTGATAACATTTATCGTTAGTTTATCTGAACTAGCTCTCAAAAAAATCAAAACATAGAAAAAAGTAATCAGTAAATACCGCCTAACAATTTTGCAATTTTTTTGTTTAGCGGAATATCGAAATGTTTCCTAATTCTTGGATTATAAAAGAATATCTATCAAACAGTTAGAAATATTTGGTAAAAAAAAGTATTTTGCCTCTCCCGAAAAGTAGTTGTTTTTGAGTTACGAGGTTGCGGAAGAAAACCAACTATATGTAGGGTAGGTATTTCGACTCCGACTCTGGTACAAGAACCTCAACTTCTACACAGAAACACTCGCGATAAATCAAGTTTTTTATGATTACTTTAAGTACGAGTTGTACTCAAAAATTCAAGTACCAATAACAAATAAACGTACTTAAAACAATCCTAAATGGGATTCCTTTCGAAAATCAAGCCCGGAATTTCCTGAAATAAGTATTAAATTCCTATATCAAGTAAAAAAAAAAGATTAAACTTTTCATTGTTTATAACTTTCCGGCTAACGCATGTTTTGATTTTCTATACACATTAAAAAAAGGTCTGGCCAGACTCATGTGTAGCACGAAGGGTTAAAAAGTAAATTTGAACTCTTGCTTCTCATTTAGTTTATATTTTTGGTTAAATATCTACATAAGATTTCTAAAGTAAAAACTATATCGGGCATGATGTTGGTGTTTTATCATTCTGTAAAGTGTAATACGGGTAAGTAAATCAATCATAATAATTTTCTCTTTCTAATTTCGTTTTTGTTTTTTTTTCAAGCACGAATTCGGAATAAAATCAACTTTATAATACTTGAATCAATCGCATTTTGAGATTGATTCAATCTTAGTTTTAATAAAACCAATCTCATTTTCGGATTATTTTAAGTATGAATTAGGATTAAAACCATTTTATATTTCTTGAATCAAGCGCATTTTAAATTGATATAATCTTAGTATTACTTAAATCAACATAATTTTCGGATTATTTCAAGTACGAAATCGGGATTGGATATGGATTATTTTAGTATTTTGCGATTGAAAATCCGTACTTGAATCAATCTCTCTGTACTTGATTCAAGAAAATCTGTACTCACCGTACTATCAATACCGCTTCGGATTGATTTGAGTACGAATGTTTCTTTTGAGTGTACTCCACAGCCCCGCTTATAACATATTCAATATGTTTTGTGGTCTCCTATCAATATTGTAGAATTTACAAACGGAATGACAAACTTATGTACATATACCCTTTTCAGCTATGCTGAAGGGTATACAAATAATTGCAATCGAAAAACTTAAAAAAATTAAGTACTGGCATTCACATTTATATAAAATGCAAATATGTAACATTTTTCGAACAGATATTTCAAACTGACTGAATCCGTCCGCCTACTTTGTAAGTTAAATCGAAAATTAAAGTAGTGGTGAGTGCATTGGACACAGCTGTTTGTTGAAACAGGGAAAACAATTTAAAAATTTAATGAATGTTAATTTATTTTGTAATTAAATTAAAAAAATAAATAAAAATTTTTTGTTGTTGTACTAAGCTGTTTTTAATAATGAAATAATATTTATAGAAAATGAAATATTTAATTGATTTATGAAATATATAATTCAGTTAATTTGAGAGGGCACTAGAAATAGACATACATTTCAAAATTTAATAATTAAATTAAAAACTTCGATTAAAAGACACTAACCAAATTTTCGTAATAAAATTTATTTACGAAAGTTCTGTAGTTATAATTTATCTTATAAGTTCAAATTGTAATTTGTATTAGTAAAATAATGTTATGCGTTATGTTAGTGTACCAATCACTATACAGATTGCTCCAGCAATAATGTTATGTCAAACTATTGGTTTTTTTAAGGAAGTCGTTAAATATAAATAAATGTATAACAGTTTTAATATCATAATTTTAGCAACGCAGTACAAATTTTTTATAATTTTTCATTAGAAAATATATTATAATCTAAATGAAGGTGAAAAACGAGGGTGTATTCTTTGAATTAACCCCAAACAATGCATTAACTTTCACCCAGGGCTGTGGAGTCGGAGTCGGAGTTGAGGTTTTTGTACCGGAGTCGGAGTCGATGTACCCACAAAAACTAGCGACTCCGACTTTTTTGCATTAACATTTTTCCAATATTTTTCAAAATAAAAAAATTTTAATGACCAATTTCTCCAATTCTTTTTAAATATCAATTCATATTTAAATATAATTTTTCTTATAATTTTATTTTAATTTGACATAAAAAAACAAATTTAAAACATAAATTGATATTTAAATAAATTAGTGGAATTGGCCATAAGAGGGTCTGCTTTTTGAAATTGTGAAGTCAGAAAATAAGGACCAGTATACTTTTCATATCAAAAATTAAAAAATTGAGATAACATCTTATTTTGACAATTTTTCAGAATAGTTATATAGATTGTATCGAAGCATGTCCTTTTCCATGTTTTAATGTGACCTCAAATTTCTGTAACAAAAACCACTATTTGAATTTCGCCAAGATATCGTTAATGAAATAGAGCCGAATTAAGGAATTTAAAAATTAAATTTGTAAAGATGTTGTTTTTTATTTATCGTATATTAACAAATATTTTCGTAGCCATGTTCATGAACATGACTTGAAATCAGCTGTAGCTCCTGTGGCGAAAGCACTAAGTGAACTACATTTTAAGTTCCAACCTTCAAGGTGAATTATAATAGAATAAAAGGAAAAGGAACTCGGAAAAATACATGACATCGTTCCAGATATAGTTCCCATCAATGTGGGGGTTAACCCGAAAAATGATTTGAGAATACTTTTATCTACTCACTTTAGGAAAAATTGAAAAGAGATAATAAAGACTTGCAATTTCAAATTTCGGTCTTGGACAATAATTATATTGAATTAGGAACGGAAAAATGCAATGGCGAGTTCTTGATGCATTTAACGTCTAAGCCAATTGGACTTGGTGTTGTTTTCAACTTTTCTATCTCGAAAGCTATTACATTAGATAGGACTTATGGAAATTCACACATCTATAAATTCCAACAGTATAAAAAACGTTTTTTGAAAAAGATGTGAATTGGTGTAGTTTATCTCTCCAATACAGAACTATTTTTACATTTTTTAGCACTGTTTGCATAATTTTAATAAATTAATATAACCTTTAAAATAAACTAAAGTTCAAACTCGTTTCTTTCGAAAGTTCGGAGTTGGAGTCGGAGTCGTACTTAAAAAATTTCAGCAAAAGGAGTCGGAGTCGGAGTTATAACTATTTCTTAACGACTCCACAGCCCTGCTTTCACCGATCGCTAAGCAAACTTATAAATTTCCAGAAAACAGTCAAGAATATTTCAATGCAGGTTTGTTATAAAATCTGTTGCATATATCTAGGCTAAAACTTCTAGGCCCTAATTTACAGTCATTACACGCAGAGAAAAAACATGATTACAAAGTGTTCACTACGAACATTTTTATTCATATTTGCCTACACATATTAAAGTATTAATCAAAAATATATTCAGTTTTAATTAAAAATTTAATCAAGTGAATTAAACGTTTAATCAAATGAATTAAACGTTTAATTACTACTATTAACTGGTTTAATTGATACTACTAATTTGTTTACTGGTGCAAATTTAATTAATTTTTTAATTAATATAACAAAAAAAAAATAACAAATTTTTTAATTAAAATCAATTTTAATTTTTTTTCTGTGTAATATGTTTACCCCAATAAATTTATTACAGTCCTAATATTACAATAATTAGTATTGTAGTTATTTTGTTGAACTATTTATGGTTTTTAATCCAAATTTTAAATATTTTTAATTAGGCTTAAGTTCATTAAATTTAATTTTCATTAAATTATTTTTATGAAGAAATGAATTTCACAACATGAAAATTAATTAAAATTGTTATTGATAATCTTTCATTCTTGACCTGAAAAATATTTTTTGTCCTTAACATTTTTAAATTCACTACAATAATATTATATGGTGTTTTACACCTAAAAATTACTCTAATCTAGCTCAACATATTAAATTATGTGAAATGGTTGCTACTATAATATATTTTTTTTTTCAACTATACAATCAAAATCATAATATAAGTTGCACACAAAAGGTATGTTTAGTACCATAATTTTTGTTTGCTTTAAAACACATTCTCTAATTGAGCAAACATTTATTGTCAAAACAAACAATGTTTATTTATAAAAAAAATTAAATTTTCTTCACGTCATTTACGTCTGCGAGCATCAATAAATCGGACATCTTTGATTATTACAAAATAGTTAAAAGTTTTTTCAGGGAGAAAAAGGCCATGCTGCCTTGCTATAAGTTTATTAAAACAGGTAAGTAATTTAAATATAATTACAAAAATACGTACACACAAAAGTTGTCTTTCTTGCAGTCAAAACACCTACACCATAGAAAAAAGTTGGGAGTCAGCTGATTGAATTTATCTGAACGGCAAGTAAAAGGAAAATAAATAATTGGCAGATGAGTGCTGGTTAGCTTTGCGACAGAATAGAAGCAAATGAGACATTGAGAAAACCAAATTTCTTAAATGTGCAGTTTTTCGTTGGGGAAAAAGATAAATGCGTACTGAGAAAACGGCCATTAAATGAATGTCTTTAATTTTATTTTTTAAATATGCTTTGCTTTTTATATAAAACAACGTATATGTAAATACATACATTTGTATTTTTAATAAAAAATAACTTTTTGAGAATTAATTTGTTATTGTTTTTATTGTGAAATGTGTTGAAATAGACATTTTACATGGTTTTGGGAAACATAGAAACATGGTTGGAAAGGTCGTTTGAGTTTTCCTTCTGAACATAATAATATGTTTGAGACAATAATAAGTTAAAAACATTATGTCTGAACATATATTGTTACTAAAGACGTGTTTGACACAATCATAACCACAAGCATTAATGATAGTTTGCGATTGTGATTGCATTAACCATTTTTTTTCTTCTTGTCTAGTTAATTTATCGTAAACTAAAATGCTATTGCTCAACTAACATTTAATTTTTACAAAATATTGGTTTACTAAAAAATTAACCATCTTTTTTTTTAATTTGTACTTCTATGAGTCAAATTTAAAAGCTTTTTACAATAGTCTTTTTCCCTTAATATTTTACCTACTATTTGTTTCATCTAATTTTCGCCGCACTAAGTTCCAAGCTGCAGCGACTCGGTACCCAGCAGGGCCTCACCACATACCAACCCCCCAGGTTTATTTGTCAGTTATAAACAGTAAGTCCTGGTAATTATAATCACCGGTCTGCGAAAAATGGGCTTAGCCAACCTTTGGTTAACATTAAAGCTATAGATATGTATTTATACTTAGGAATGACTTCATACAATACGAGAATATCTTGTATCTTCATGTTACATGTTTTTACTTAAGCTCATGGTTAGCAATGACATAAACTTTGTGTGTATAGAAAATTTGACAATTAAAATAATTTATGAAATAATCTATTTGCTAACTAAAAAATTTTACATTTTTATTATCTTTAAAGGTAGACTTCTGTCACAAAAAGTTAAACTAGTGTATTTCAATAGATCAAGGTACATGCAAAATATTTTGACGCGTTTGCACCAGGAAATTGGTTAACTTTGACTTTTTAACGCGTTGTGTATTTTTGACCATTAATCAGCTGACAATAAAAAAAAATAGTTTAATAAAATTGTGAATCATGAAAGAAAAACTTATTGAAGAGCTTAAAAAACATACAATATTTATACAAAAAGAATAAATTTAATAAAATAAAAAAATCTTAATATACTTTCGAATCCGTTTTTAGTGTACAAACAAGAAAACAAACAAAAATCAGCTGACAGGAACGGCTTTTGTAACGCGCGTTGTGTAACTTGCAATTTTTCATGCGCTAAAGTTTTAAAACGCACGACACACGTCGACGAATAAACGCGCGTTATGTACTTCTATCTTAAAGATTGAAAAAATATAAAAAATATAAAAAATATAAAAAACAAAAAAAAAGTGACATTGTTGCTGCTAAACAAAAAAAAATACGTGTGGCAGTGTCTGTGTACAATTTATAACATTAATTTTCCAAAAAAAAAAAATGTTTTCAATGGAACAGCCAACTAAAAGTTCCCCAATACCATTAACGGCCAATTTCACCAAGTTCAGTTATAATTACCTTTCAGTTATAACTGTCAAAAACATATTGTTTAATTCGTTTAACTCAAAAAATTTAAATTACAAAAAAAAAACCGAAATTTCGCAATAAAATTACCTTTGATGAACTTTTTTCTCATATGCGCAGTCGTTGCAGAAAAAAAAAATTTTTTTTGCCAAAAATTTTAGCAACATTTCAAAATCTTTGTTTGTTTAAAATTCATTAAAAATTGGAAAATGCAGCTATGCTTTAAACTATTGTTATTAGCTACACACAGAAAACCAATTGGTTGGGAAACGGTTGCAGTAATAAAATATTGATCAAGTAACATGATTTATTATTGCAACTATTAAAAATGTATAGTTTTAACTGATTTTTAATTCTCTTGATTATTAAAACGTTATTCTAACTGAAATATGATTCCTTCAATTCTTTTATTAGTTATGATTACTAATTTAATTTAGTTCTAAAAATTAGTACATATGGTTAGAATCACAACCGAATTTAATACAGGGCAATACTGAATATTGGTCATTGCATCAATAATTTGCTTTCGTCAATAAATTTTGTAATATAAATGTTTATTCATTTATTGCAGCTAATTATTGATTGTTGGAATAGCTTCAATTCGAGTACAACAAATGAAAATATAATTATTCGGAATTCACAACCAAAAAATAGTTAAAAGCCCCAATTGCTTACTTAATTTTCTGTCAAAATATTTGATAGATTAAAACAATTTTTAATTTTATATTTAAAAAATATCTTTGCAGTCAAAAATGGAAAATATGCAAAAACTTAATAAATAGGGGTAAGTAATTTACGTATTATTATAGGTATGCACGTATTATTTTTTTATATCCTGCAAATTATATTGGACTACTTGATCCATTTTGATCCTGGGCTGGTCCAATGTAATGCAAGTATGGACCATGTCATTATTAAGAAGAGTTTGCAGTGAAACGACATGTCTTCGTTTTTTAACGGCATGTTTTCGTTTTGAAACGATTTCAATGCTAATCCTCTGGAGTATACCATGGAGTAGTTCTAAGACTTCTCCTTTGTAATGCAAGCTGGGTTGTATGGTCCTGCCCTAGGACATCGTACTGTAAAATAAGCCATTTTTTCCATTCATTGGGGTTACCTTTGGACAAGTCCTTGCCCCTTATGGGCTACATTTGACCGGTTAAAAAAAATATATTGATAACGACAATCAAATCTCTTGTTATGAACACCAATTATGTGTTAATTCAGTTGCAACTATCACAGTTTTGTTTCTAATAATCATACTAACAACTAACAATATCTGTTGTTATGACTGATAGTGTACTAAAATTCAAATGTTGCTATCAAAACCATTATGCTAAGCAACGAAGTATGTAATTGGAACCGAATTGTGTAATAGTGCATGCAACCGAGGAAATTCGATTGGCGCCAAATTCGGTTGTGATCACGAATCTGTTTTCTCTGTGTAACTAATGACTCTAAATTTGGGCCTTAATTTATAACAACAATTTGTTTATAGTACTGTGCTAGAATTTGATACTTTTTTTTGAGACAAGCGGCGCTAACCGTTTTTTAGGTTTGCTCATGTTTTCGAGGTATACCGTTATTTCGAAAATGGTGGAGGTTGCATAACATACATTCGCGTAACTCAAAAATGGCTTAGTTTATAAAACAAACTAAAAACCCAAAATTCCGCAATAAAATTTCCCTTAATTAGGGTTAAACCTTTTTCTAATATGTGTAATCTATTGGCTTGTTTTGTTTCCAACTTCATTTTTATTATTTCTGGAAAGAAATTAGAAGCATAGCTGCATTTTCCGATGTTTTATCATATAAAAAAAAAACAAAAATTTCGAAATTTTGCTAAAAAATTATTGTTTGATGTTTCTAAAACGACTACGCATTCATTCGGGTACGCCGAAAACGCCAGGTAACTGGTTTGTCTGTTTTTCAACTTGTACAGTGTAATTAATGGACAGCAATTGTAAATAACTGCATAGCAAAATAAATATAAGCAAAAACCAAGTTATAAAACCAATTCAATTGATAATAAAATTTAACAAAGCAAATGTATGTATAATAAATAATATCAGTTTCAAACATTTCTTTTCCTTTTGTATAATTAAATTTTGATATGTTTCAGCTGGAATTATCCAATTGCCCCCTAAGCAAAAGTTAAACAATATCTTAAAAGCATTAATTTTCGATTATTATGGCGATGCATTAGAGTGATAGAAGCAGAGATCTGGTGGATAAATTCTACAACGGGATACTTGAGGTCGATAGCCCTTAAAGCAAAACATTGGTCTCCTCGAGGCAAAAACATTGATGTATCAATTTTTAAGATCTGACTGCAAATATTAAAGATATAATAATAAGTTTAAAAAGGCCACCCCTACTTATGGTAGAAAAAAAAATATAAATTTTTTTTCGAAACTGCAGTGCAAAAATACGCTCTAATGTACATAGGGAGGGCATAGAGCTGAAGCGAACCAAGTCAACTGTGTTTCGGCAAAGGGTAAGAAGTTTAAAGGAAACATGCATTTGCATATAATTTCACCAACTTATAAGTTGTTTAGTTGAAGGCAATTTTAACAAAAATAAAATAACATTGAAATTACAATTGCTTTTGGCTGGCAATAACTTTAAGGCAGATTAAGATATGAAATCGTTTCAGTCCTTAAATAAAACTGTTTCTTTCTAGAAGTGTGCATTGTTGGACAAAGTTCTGTCACGATTCTTTCCGACCAAACAATATTAAACTTAAAATAGCAAGGATGATAGGAGAATATACATAATTCAGATGTAATAAAATGAGGATGTCAATGCTCATTTAAGTAATTATCGGCTTATATGAAAACTGTGGCCCTTTTTAGTTAACTAACACTTTAAACATTTTAAATAGTTTGAAACGATTTTCGTATATAATTCATTTAATACTTTGTGGAGCTTTAAGTTAAACCGAAACTTATAAATAAGTATTTTAATTATATGTACGTTCTTTTAAAAAATGCAAAATTAATTTTAGACAATTTTTTTTATATTTTATAAATTTTTTATTTTACTTTATTAAAACCACTTGTAGTGGAATTTATTTTATGATATTTATATTGTTTTAATTTTATTTTCTGCTTATTTAATTTACAGAATTACTTAAAATTTAAATCTGTTGATGATTTATTGCAAATTATATGGAAAATTACAACAAATATGCATTTGTGTATTTTAAAAGTGTGAGCGTATGTTCAATGTATGTGTGTTAGTGAGTTTTTACAGGAAAATTGTTTAAATAATTAAATCCGACAATTATTTTTGCAACTGTATCCCTTTTTATTGTTATTTTACACATTATTCTCGTTATGTTGAACAAACAAACAACTGAATTTACACATGAATTTAAAATAATACATTATTTTTCAACATTAACCCATAATAAGACAGTGTACGAAATTTGGATAGGGGTAAAAAGGAAAATTAATATTATATTATGTGGAAATAATTTAGTGGAAAAGCTTAACACATACTTGACTTTTCTCTCTTTTAAATGTTTATTCAATACCTGAATTAAGCAGATTTAATTTGGCTTCATTAGTCCTCGTCCAAAATATAAAACATTTTCTGCAAAACCTATCTTCAGTTCCCTTTTAAAACTTCATTTGTATCCGATACAATAAAACTTTTGTTATCAAGGTAATTTTTGGGAATACAATTTTTTTTTTTTAAATTAATAAGATTTTGTTTCTATGCATAGAAACTAGCTTCTCCTCCAACAATATATTTCAGTGTTTTTATCAATAATAAAAATTGGGAATTTGGCACGACAAACAAAATCTTGTTAAATAAAACTTTTGTTTTAAACCGTTTTAGGTGTTTTGTATGCCTTTTCTTTTTCTCCTTCTTTTTCTTCTTAATAACAAATTTAACAAACACAAAGTACACTTTTCCATTCATCGTTCCCCTTTATGAAAGCGAAATAAATAGAAAAAATGACAACTGCCAACTAATATATATTCAAAATTCTTTAAAGAACTATAAATAAATGAAAACTTATCGTAAATAAAAAAAGAATAACAATTTAAACAAATAAAATATTTTTTCAATGAATTATTTAAGCATTTTAACTTAATGAATTCACTTAAAAAAATGCATCGTTTCAACGTAATTGTACATATTGTTATGTATAATTACGTTAAATTAACGTACTTTTAAGGCTCAGTTAGCCGAGAGTAACAGTAACTTTACCTTACCGTAAAATGTAAGACCAATTACAGATTGAGACGTAACATCTTACTGCTAACTATAATCGTTCAAATTGCTTTACATACAACAAAATAAAACAGCTGATTTGCAACGTTGCTGTTACTCCAAGCTAACTGAGCCTTTATTCTCAGCCGTTGTAACTTTTACCTTGAGAAAATGAAAATTTGTATTCTTAGTATTTTTTGAGTTTTTTAAAATAACAGTAACTTCATTAATGTCTCCAACTACATAAAAACTATTTTTACTACTCCTTTCATATTTAAGTAAATTTAAATAAATAAATTACAGTACAAAGGGCATACGATGTTATTTTTGTTAAAAATGCAACAATACCCAGTACGTACTTTATGAATTCAACTCGTATATGAATGGTGGTAATGAATAAAACGTTAATAGTTTTAACACAAATTCACACATATCGGGCAAATCATTTTAAAGCATTTTTTCTAATAATATTTATATTTAGTACTCGTTAGAAGTGCTATAACCGTGCCTCTAATGGCTAATAAATCACTGATGGTTTAAACGCTGGTTTAGTTGAACTAAACTTGAATTTTTTTGTAGTTTAAACTCAACAGCTATAAATCAGTGTCCCATGTATTATATGTGGTTAAGAAAATAACATGTGGCAGCACTACGATATATCTTATCAAATTCATATGGTCTGTATTGGTAGTTTAAACGCCCAATTTTATGCGCTTAAAGATGGTTTACATGTTTAATGACTTATAAATTTGTTGGTTTAAACACATTTTGAACCAAAAAGAGAGTTTAATTTGCTCTGATTTTTTAGCCCTAAATAATTTTATGCTACACCAAATCGGCCCATTACTTAATTTTGGGATTGTACAAACGACCCTTTTGATCACAAGAAAAGTCAATACTTGGGACTTATTGCTAAAAGAACCGCTAGAACTAAATTTTTTAAAATTAATAGGCTTCATTTTAGGCTTCCGGGCCATGACTAAAATAATTAAATAATGGCAAATCATCATGAATTGATTGACTGTTCGAGCGACACTGCCAAATTATTCAAATTTACTTCGAAAATTGCATCGATGTTTTAGCAGAAGATTGCGTACGATCTAGATTCTAGATCGTTTCTGCACCACACGCAGAGAAAAAACATGTTTAAATATGGTCACCTCCATCAATACTTTGTTTTAAGAAAATTTTAACCATATTATGTTTAATTCAACCATATTTTTGTCACCTACAACCATATTGTCACCACAACCATATTATAGTTGCCTCTAAACATGTTATGGTTAAATATGACAATAATTTGTTTTTAAATTAAAAATAGTATTTTCCTCTTTTTCAAGAGCAACTTGCTATGGTTGAAAACCAACTATGCTATTATAAGTGCTAAACATATTATAGTTATTATTAACCATAACATGTTCGGAGGCAACCATAATATGGTTGTGGCCTCTTCATGGAGGACTATTTCAACCATAATATGGTTGTCGTTGACAATAATATGTTTGAATTAAACATAATACGGTTAAAATTTTCTTTAAACATAGTATTGTTGGAGGTGACTATATTTAAACATGTTTTTTCTCTGGGTGCATATTTATTGGTTTTTGTTTAAAAATATTGATAACAGTGATCCGGGTAAGAAGTGGTTTTAACAGGAAGACGCAACTTACCATAAGGGGACCGCATCCTTCGAGTTTTTGAAATCAAAATTTTGCGTAAAATTGGTTTCGAGAAAAGAACCTGTCAATTGGCCAACATGGTTCCTGTTATTGGTGACATACCACCAGAAATGCTTGAAAAAAGACCCAAAATTGGACGCCCAGAATGCGCTTTGTCAAGGATAGCCGCGGTACCAATGTGCCGAAAATTAACTTCAACTGCTATGCCATGTATTGATCTGCGGATAAAGACATTTTTTTATTGTTGGACTTAAAAAAAAACTCTTAAATAGCAAGAAAGGAGTTCAAAGTTACTATATTGTAACCATAGTTGCCAGATAAAATTGGTTGAAAATCGTCAAATTTTGAGAAAAAATCGTCAGGACGATTAGGTAAGCAATCGTCACACAAATCGTAGTTGTAAAACAAACAGTTGAAAAAGAGTTTTGAACATTATTTTTGTTATTTTAGTTCCCGTTTCTAATAAAATTTTAATAAAAAATATGTATTTTATTCTACCTTTATTATTTTAATATAAAAATTAAATATTCGACCTTAAGGTCTTTTTTTTATAAAAAACTTGTTTTTATAAATTTATTTAAACCAATAATTTTCCTTTAAGGTAGTTTTGGTCGCTTTTTGGGATGCGAATGGCTTATGTATATAAAAAAAATAATTTCTAACTCTAGACGAGGGTTTTTTTTAGCGACGAAAACTACCTTAAAGAAAAAAACATACGCTTTCTTTTGAGGAAAACAAACAACATTACGGATAAAAAAAATATAAATAAGTTTTAAATTTAAAAAAAAAAAAAAAAATTTAAAAAAACAAAAATTTTTTTCGAAAGGTTGATCAAATAGTTATCGAAGTTACTTTGGACAAATTTTGCTAACACCAATAGGTAATAAGTTACAAGGATGAAAAAAAACACCTGTATGGCCAAAATGTCAAATTTTGACCCACTTTTAACTCAGAAAATTTGTGTCTAAGCTACTATACAATAGGACTAACCTTGGTCCAAATTTCATCCAAATCGGAAGACATCAATTTTAAAATTGGGGCACTTGACATGATATCCCTCATATGTATACATATAAATATATTTTTTTTTGTTAAAATCTTTTTTTATGTTTGTTTGTAATACCGATATATACCGTTATAAAAATTGTTGTACCGATGTACCGATACCGATATAATTAAAATAACGATACCAATACCGAAGTAAAGAAAAGTTTAATACTTATACCGAAGTTCGTTTCGGTATCAAACCTTGCTATTTAATTTATTTTTAGCTTATGTTTAGTTTCATTAGAGTTATGGCTATAGCCATAAATTATAAGTCTGAAACTGTCCTAACAGAATTTAAATTCGAAGCTAATATCAATCATGGATTTCTTATAATATTTACGTGGATACATAATAGTGGACTAGTTTCATTAAATTACCTTATAAAAAGATTGACTTGTGTACCCTGTACGCAAAGCCTACATGGCCACACAGTCAGCAGACCATCATCGTTAAACCGAATCTCAAAGTGTTTTGAGTCGATTGGAATATAGAGAATTGGTTTCTTTCCTATAAATATCAGATAAAATTAAAAATTAGTTTTAAGTACTAAAAAAAAAATCACCCAGTAAATGAATGTTTCAGTGTACATAAAGTTGCAAATGAATATGATTTTAACCATATCAGTGCAATAAATTAAACACTTTAACACACTTAACAAATTTTCAATGAATCGCATTCAATTCATTATGTAGTTTTTAACTTCAGCAAGTTATATATATGTTTGTGTATGACCTGCAAGTTCACATGAATGTGTATATATGTAGGTACATATTTATATACTGGAGATTTTTATTTTGGGATTCCCTTACCGACATTTCGTGATTCACAAGATTCTCGGATTTTTTTTAAGGTGAATATAAATACAAAATTTTCTTTACTTTACTCATATATTTTGACAAAAATTAATGAATCTATGTTCAACTAACACTTGTAATTGCTTTAAATACTTTATTTTTTATTTAACATCAGCGATGAAAATGCTAAATGCTAAACTAAACTTAAGGAAAAAAACACAGCAAAAAACAAAAAAATGAGAGTAAATAAACTCACTATGTGTATGTTCTCTGCTTAAGCAATAATTGCTGTTGCTGAACCTAAGTAATAAAGTTTTGCTTATTTGTTTTTGCTACGCTTTAATTCAGCAGGTGTTAACTTCTTTGCTGTTAAACAAAATAAGCGAAATTTATATCGATAAATCATTTTCTAATAGTATGAAATAAATGCAACTATGTAAATGTAATGTAATTAGAAATTCTATGAAATTAATACGTTTACAAAAAACAAGAAGTTATTACATACATACTTGCCAGCCATAAATCTTTAGTTCAAAGATTCTTTTTGTTGCTTAGTAGAAAATATAATGAAAATAAAAATAAGAAAAAATCCCCAAAAATCGCCAAAAATAAAATTAAGTCCCCAACAAAATTCCCTATTCAAATTGTTTATAACCTAGTTAAAAAACAAATCACCAGTTTGGGGATAAATCCCCTAACTTGTCATTCCGTTTGTAATTTTTTCAGTATTGTTCTAAGACCACATAAAGTATATATTTTATGGGTCCTTATGATTTACTGATGTCCATCTGTCCGTGTGTATGTTGAAAAGAGTTTTCCGAAGACGCCAGAAATTATGGGAACCATGTTGGCAAGAGCCAAAGCTTCCAAATTAGGCTCAAGCATCTTTGTTATCCATACACAACCTCTCTAAAAATTGGATTGATTGGAGAAGTGGGCTTGGCACAAAGTACATCTTCATCTATATATAAATTCTTTTTATTATCGTACCATATTGAAGGATATATAAAATTCGGTATAGCCGAACAAAGCATTCTTACTTGTTTATTAACAATTTATTTTAAGACTGCACGTAAAAGACAATTTTGTGCTAAAAAATGCAAATTAAAATCGAGGAGTTTTGACAGAAAATAAATAAAGAAAGTTATAAAATGTTTTATTTTTTTTTTATTTAAGATATGACAAATAAGAATACAAAAATTGGCATCATAACTTCGCCTGGGATCTGATCTTTAATGTAAAAAAAGTGGTATTAAAGTGCAATGAGTTACAGCAACTATAAAAATTGTTTAATTTGCAGCATATGAAGTTTAACAAATTAGAGGGCTAAAAGCAGGTCCCGATAATTTTTAAATCCTGGCGCTCCAGCCTATTCTCCATGGGTCCAAAATAAAATGTACTCTCGAAAATTTTTTGTAAATATTGTGGTGCAGGGTATCATATGGTCGGGCTTGACCGACTTTTGTTTATTACTAATTTTTTACTATAATTAATTTAAAACTTGCAAGTACGCTAAAGATTCGCCTTTATTTTATGCACATGTGTCGTTCTAAGCAGGGTTCGAAAATAAACAGAACATTTTTTAGCGTACGGCTGACACACCCAGAGACGATATCTATGTTTTTAGTTTTTGTGTATACGAACACAACCCTTAATACCGTTCGCAACTATTTTCAAGAAAGTAACGAACATTATAAAGTGTTCTGTTGATCGTTAAAAAACAGAATAATTGTAGTGGTTCGGTAGACATACAATATATTTTAATGTTCTATGTTATTTCTTTTTTACAATGATAAAGAAATCAGCACACAAAAATTTTTAGCAACGACCACAGCACGAACAACTTGTGTGTGTATTGTGCACATGTTTGGTTTGTATAAGATTTTTTCGCTGGCTTTTTGTTTTTTTCGTATACATATATATTTTGTTTTTGTAAAAATTTTTGGTTTTTTTTACCAGCCTAAAAGGGTGCTAAGAAAAACTAAAACGAGCGAAGATTAACTTGCTGAAAGGAACACAACAAGGTTTGTGGTTTAAAAATGAACAGAACGCAATGATCTCATTTTTCTCGCTTTTCCGGCTAGGAAAAATTTTAACGCATAAAAAACCCTAGAATATACACATAAAAATAAAATATTTATAAAATTTATTGTTTGTATATTTACCATTAAAATTTTGCGTGGTTTTTTCTTTGTTGGCTTAAAAGAGTCAAAAGTTGTTTACTTCAATGTAACAATGACTACAACAATTAGCCAGTTTAACAGTCCACTGATATTATTCAACAGTTCAACTTGAAATAAATTAATATTTGTCACCTCAGAACACCAGACTGAGCTGTAGCCACAGTCATGTAGAAGTGCATGTGTGTGCATATGAAGGAGTAGTTTGGTTTTACATTGGAAACTTCAGGAAGGTTAATGAATTACCACGCTACACAACCCAAAAATCAAATTATAAACACGGCAAAAAGTTTTATTTCTAGGGTATACAACATAAGTGATACACAATTTCATAATAAAAACAAACACATTATAACAAACATTTTAAAAAACAACAGCTTCCCCACTAAACTCACATCTACATTGATAGACAATACGATTAAACAATTGGATAAAAACAGAAATGACCACAACAAATCTGCAAACATAGAAAAAGAAGAGAAAAAATTTTACAGTGTAAAATACATACCTGGGTTAACCGATAACAATAACATACGGTCGTCAATAAAAACAAAAAACATCTGTTTTGCATACAAACCCAATTTGACATTGAGCACAATTTTTTCTAGAGTAAAGGCGCCAATTAATAAACAACAACAAAGTAACATTGTATACGAATTACAATGTGAAGGAAACGACACACAGCAATGCGAGCTTATTTATATAGGAACAACAAAACGTACACTGGAGACAAGAATGGGAGAACACAAGATGGACATAATGCGGAAAAAAGAGACAACAGCACTAGCACAACACATCCTACATACTGGTCACACAATTAAGTTCGATGATGTTAAAATTTTAGATAAAGAAAATAAAGAAAGGAAAAGATACACAATTGAAAGCCTTAGAATACAACAACAAATTAAGAGAACAATGAATTTGAAGGAAGACACAAACAACATAAATGCGAGTTATATTGTTGCCATTACTTGAGCTGTGATATACATATTTAAAGTTTAAAGTAGTATGTATTTAAATATTAAAATAATGTTTTATATTTGTATGCTCCTGGGTACATTTAAAACTTTTTAATGTGATTAAATTTCATATTGTAAGTCTTTATTGTTTTATGTGTTACATTATTGTACTTATTTTACTGTTTTATAATTTTAAATAGACAATCCCTTGAAAAAGTCGACAAACAATCGACGAAACGTCGGGAACAAAATATTGTAATTAAAAATTGAATTTTATTTACATTGAAGAAATTTAGGCCCTATTAGCTTGACAAAAATAACATTCATAAATTCATCACTCTGGCCAAAGAAACAAATACAACAATTGATATGTTTGTGTTTGTAAGTTGAGTATGTAATACCTTTGTATGTATTTATGTACGGACATATTTTACATATATTGAAATGTTATATCCTTAATATTTGTATTATTTTCTGCCATTATGCCTACTGATTAGAGTAATTGTTATACACATTGTAATTGACTATTTTGTTAACTAATAATAATATCTGTAAGGAAACAAACATATTAGTTTTGACAAAACCTAATTTTCGATTGCCAATAAACTGTGTTCAATATTTGTGCAGTAGTTTGGCAAATAACCAAAATGATGAAATAAGATATATTGTATTTGGATATGTTTGCCGAATTATTATTATTTAGTTATTTATTTATTATTTAGTGGGTATTATGCGTTTGTGCTTAAGTTTTTGTAACGCAAAAAAAGGTGGCTCTTGGTGCCTAGAGCCACCTTTTAGCTCATCGAATGTCTCAAAATGGTTTCATGTCGTAGTGTCCACGGACATAATGTCCATGGACATTATGTCGCACCAAAGAACGACATTAAGTCCATGGACGCTATGTCGCTCAGCGATGCGACAAAATGTCCATCAATATAGTGTTATAATGTCCATGGACATTATGTCCTTTTTTGGTGCGACATAATGTCCATAAAACTTGTAAAGCCAATGTTTACTTAGCGAAACCGGTACTTGTTATACCATAAAGGAAAAAATCCTTGAGCCCGGCCGAAGGCCGGTCTTTTTTATACCATAGAGGATAAAATTCTTGTTCCCGGCCGAAGGCCGGCTATGCAGAGAAGCTTTAGTTAGCGAAGCCGGTGTTTGTTATACCATTGAGGAGAAAATACTGCGCCCAAAAGTATTTTCGTTATATATTTAATATATACACCCAGAGAAAAAGCAGCAAAACCATTTTTAAAAAAATGTTAAACAAATTATGTTTAATTTAACCAAATCATGACCGATCTTAGGCGGTATAACCTTCACATCAGCACGGAGGAAATTCTGCTGCCACATTAGGAGTGTCAGTCAACCCTGAATGGCCACTGTGCGTCTCAGGAACTAGGAGATATGCGAACACAGATATCTCTGAAACGCTGGCTCCGAAAAACAGCACGTTTGGGTGCTTAGATAGCAGCCCTATCACCAAACTAGGAAGTGAAGGCTAGCAACCTACGCGACCAAATTTAAAATTGCTAACGAATCGTCCAAGAAATGTAAACGAAACCGAAAACAACTGATGACGACTTTTGGCTATGGTATAATGACTACGATTGGATTTTGGAACATCAAAACCCTAAATGACAAAGACGGTATAAGCTCCAACATGAATTCACGTTTTCTGCAACTTGAAAGAGAATTCCAGCGATATAAATTAAAAATTTTGGGTCTAAGTGAGGTTCGGTGGAACGGAGCCGGTGAATATAGATCCCCAACAAACAACTCGATTCTGCTGTACTCCGGAAAAGATATTGGTAGCAAACGAGAGGCCGGAGTTGGTATTTTACTATCACCAGAAGCTCGAAAGTGTGTAATTGATTGGAAACCCATATCTGAACGCCTTATGTGGGTCAGATTTCGCTCCAAGGTGAGAAACATATCAATTATTCAATGCTACGCGCCAACAGAATCAGCAACCGAAGACGAAAAGGATGACTTTTACAGTCAACTTAATGCTGTGTATGACTCACTTCCTCGTGGGGACATCTTTCTTACAATGGGTGACCTTAACGCAAAAGTGGGTAGTGACAACCAGTCTATTGAACATGTCATGGGTAAACATGGGATTGGCTTGCGAAACGATAACGGCGAAAGATTTATCGATTTCTGCAATTCCCGAAGACTTGTAATTGGAGGTACCCTTTTTGAACACAAGACGTGCCACAAGGTAACATGGGTCTCTACGGACAGAATTAATACATCAAATCAAATTGACCATATCGCAATCTCCCGGCGCTTTAGAAAATGTCTATTAGACGTTCGTTCAAAGCGTGGTGCAGACTGCGGCGTTGCCAAAGACCACAGTCTGGTGATTGCGAAACTCCGCCTGTGCACAGCAGCAATCCAAACCGCAAGACCCAGGACTCGTCCTCCAAAACTAGATCTAGCCCGGCTAAAAATAAGCGCTATTAAAGATAGCTTTAGAGACCAGATGGCCAATGAATTCCTCCTCAATAATAACAACAACCCAGTCCTTTCCGTAGACAACCAATGGATCGCGATAAGAGACAAAATTAAAAACGTCGCAAATAACATTATCGGCCCTATACCTAAAGGCAGAACAACATGGATGAGCGAAGATACCTGGAGGAAGATAGAAGAACGGAACGAAGCAAAAAAGGCAATAATACACGGAAACACGGAAACGGAATCTAAGTATAAGATTCTTAGGAAGGAAGTTCAACGATTAGTCCGAAAGGATAAAAGGAAATGCATTAACGATTTGGCAGACGAGGCCGAGCTAGCAGCTAACAATAACGACTGCGGCACCCTTTACAAAATAAGTAAAAAACTTGTAGATAAAGACCACCACACAGAACATCCGGTAAGAGATATCAACGGGTCTTTATTAATATCTGACGAAGAACAGCTACGGCGTTGGAGAGAGCATTTCTCCACGGTACTCAACAACATCTTTTCTGAGAACCTGCAACCAAATGCGTCGTATTCACATACTCCGAGTGCCCGTATTAAAACCGACCCTCCATCTATAAACGAGATTGTTACTGCTATCCGCCAACTACCGTCTGGTAAAGCTGCTGGTATAGATGGGATACCAGTTGAACTGTTAAAAGTCGACCCAACTCTTACTGCGCAAATATTTCTGCCTATTATAACCATCGCGTGGGAACAAGAGGAGTTTCCTACGGAATGGAAAGAAGGTATAATTATCAAACTTCCCAAGAAGGGCAACTTAAAGGAATGTCATAACTGGAGAGGTATATGTGTTCTCCCAGCTATTGCTAAGATCATAGCTAAAATTATATTACTCCGTATCAAAGACCATCTTGAATCGACTATTGGTGAATTCCAAGCTGGTTTCCGCAACGGGTTTTCCTGTGCAGACCACATTAATACGCTTAGAATTATTATTGAGCAATCTGCGGAATATAAGTCTAACATTCATCTACTATTCATAGACTACGAAAAAGCTTTCGATAGCGTAAACCGTGACCGTATTTGGTCTGCTCTGGGAAACAGGGGAATTCCACCCAAAATCATTGCAATGATAAAAGCTAGCTACAGCAATGCTAATTGCTACGTTCTTCACAAAGGCCGTCTATCGGACCCCTTTGCTGTACAAAGTGGAGTTAGGCAGGGCTGTATCTTATCACCAATTCTTTTTCTAATCGTTATGGGTGACGTGTTAAGCGCAGCACTTCAAAATAATAGACGTTGTAGTGGCATAAGATGGAAGCTCAATGGGAGTCACTTGAGCCACCTAGCATATGCTGATGACATCTGCCTCCTTTCGAATAGCATCAACAACGTACTTTATATGGCGGAATCTATATCCCAAGCATCAACACCTGCGGGTCTACGTATAAATATCCCTAAAACAAAACTGCTAAGCTCATGCAGAGACTTTCCTGCTAATGACTTGTGTTATGAGCAAGTTAACAACTTTTGCTACCTGGGTAGCACCGTATCTGTCGATGGAGGAAGTGATCTTGATGTTGATAACAGAATAAAAAAGGCAAGAGCAGCTTTCGGGTTATTAGCTCCATTGTGGCAAAACAATAATATAAGCCTTCGTACTAAAATACGAATTTTTAATTCAAATGTAAAATCAGTTTTATTATATGCATGTAATACATGGAAGGTAACAGTTCAGCTAACCAACCGCCTACAAATTTTTGTTAATCGCTGTCTGAGACGTATTCTTCGCATATTTTGGCCAAGAACAATTTCAAACGACGAATTACTACGAAGAACTAATCAAGTTGAAGTTGCCATTGAAATAAGACGTAGAAAGTGGAACTGGATTGGTCATACGTTGAGAAGGGATGATAACAACATAGCGAAGCATGCCCTACAATGGAACCCCTTCAATAACGTGAATCGTGGAGTCGGTCGACCTCGTATAACCTGGAGAAGATCTACAGAGGATGAAATGAGGTCTCTAAATTTGAGCTGGAGTCAACTTAGAAATCTTGCACAAAACCGTGTTCGTTGGAAGTCAGCCGTAGTGGACGCCCTATGCTCCAGTAGGAGTTAAAGGAAATCATATATAATATATATATAAATCATTGTCACCGACAACCATATTATGGTTAAATTAGTTTCTTTAAAAATAGCTTTGTTGGTTGTGACCATGATAAAACATGTTTTTCTCTGCGTGTATGTAAATCTTTTTTTGCATTTAACTTCTTTAGTAATATATAAGAAAAAATATATGTATGCACTTACATTTTTCTTTTTGTTATATGTGGACATTATGACGCCTTCATATTTGACATAATGTCCATATTAAAAACGACTTAATGTCCGCGGGCATTATGACGTTTTCCAAAACGACATAATGTCCATGGGCTTTATGTCGCATCGAATGGCGTCATAATGTCCATGGACATTATGCCACCTCTCAGAATCACCTTAGAAACGGTCAAATGATATTCGTCGAAAACAAACATTATATATTATACTTTTGTGTTCTGTTAGGTAGAAATATAGAAAACACAAAAGCTAATAGTGTTTGTATAGTAAATACCTTAAAAACGTTTCTTTTTTTGTGATCTTCGTACACAATAAAAATACTGTACCTATTCAACTCAACATAAAAATGAGAACATTTATTGAGTTTGGGTTTTCGTAAAAAAAACGCATTTTCGTTGTGTTCAGTTCCGCACATTAATGTTTTCTCATTGCAGTTGTGCTCAGCGCCCTTTCGACTGGTGAATACAACAAAATTTTGTTTACAAAAACCAAATACCTGTATGTTTTTAACGAAAGAAGACAGCCAACAAAAAGTTTTTACAAAAACAAAGCGTGTACACAATACAAATACATACACAGGCCATTCATGCTGTGGTCGTGAAATTGCCAAGCAACAAAAAAAAAAAAAGAAGTAAGAACTTTCTAAATATTTTTGTTGGCTCGTTCCTTCATCAATGTGAAAAAACACTACAGAACATTCAAATATGTAAGAAAAGATAAACTCACTGTTTGTTGTTGGTGTTTTGTTTAAGCTTTGATATAGTTACAAGTAAGACTTTGAGTGTTTATAATTCTTATTCGCTTTAAGGTTTTATTTGTAAAATAATTTTTGCTTTTCTAAAATCTTTGGAAAAGGTTTCCTAATGATCTGGCCTAAGCAACCAGTCAAATGAGCATAGAAGCTACCTTTCTCTCAACAAAAAAATTTCTGTGTATTTATCAAATATGGAAAATTGGGCATTTAATTTAAATTAATAATAAATTTTGTATTCCCAAAAAATAACTTCTATTAAAATATAATGTTTGTCTTCAGAACCAGTACAATTGTACTGTTTTATAACGAAAAAAAGAACACTACATAATGTTTGTGACTTTCGTGAAAATTGTAACGAACGGTATTAAGGTTGTGTACAAATACACAAACACTTAGACAATAGATATCGTTTCTGGGTGCGTGTGCCGTACGCTAAATTAGGGTTTAGTGTATACATGTTTTATTTTTTCTTGGCTGTTGGTTTTTTTTTTTTTTTTTGCTAAATATACACAAGTATTTTGTTTTTGTAAACAGGCTTTTGTGGTGTTTACCAGCCATAAAGACGCTGGCCATACTGCAACGAGGAAACATTAATGCTAAACCGAACACAACAAAGTTTGTGGTTTAGTATACTATTTTGTATTGCGTACGAAGATCACAAACAAAAAACCGTTTTTTTTTGTATTTACTACACAAACACTACTAGCGTTTGTGTTTTCAATTTTTCTACGGAATCAAAACACTTAAAAACCTTATATAATGTTTATTTTCGAACACTGATTTGAATTGAATCTAAATAATCAAATAGACTTTTATCAACTGTATTAAATATCCTTTCTTAAATGATTGCTATATTCAATTCAATCTATAATTTCTTCTTTAACTTCCGAGCTGCAATGATTGGAAGAAAAAAACAAATTTCCTGTTTTTTATTTTTATTTAAATTTATATAGTTATTTCGTAATTAACAGTTTTTTATTTAATTTTCTTTTCTTTAATTAACTAAATGTCAACATAAAAAGTTGACAACAACAAATTTTAACATTTAATACAACATGTAACAAATTCTATGGCTAAAGCATTCAGTATTAATATAAATGTGCTAATACATACAAGTATAGTAAGTATTTGTGTGTAGGATTATAGCAACAGGAAAGTGTTCATTTGGAAAATGAATGCATTCACACACAGTCATTTTTACTTTTTATATATTAACAACTACATTTGCAGATATGCAGTTGTATATTTATATACATATGTCCATGAATACATACATTTGTATGTACTTTTGTATGTTGATGTTTAAGTGCATATTTTTTAATGTTCGTAAAAAAATAAGACCAAGGATATATGAACTAACATAATTTACGCTCTGAGTTCTTTTTTAAAAACAGCAGAAATTTATACTTAACTAATACACAACGACTTGACTTTACACTATGAAAGCTTTGTGATCTTCAATAATGTGAATTATGATTAAAGTTTTGTGAAACTTCCACATTTTGCGAAAAATGCTGCAATGAATTAAGCAATTTTACAAAAAGGGTTATTTAATTGAAATATTTTTTTAAAAATAGCTGTTATATAAACAATGGTGAGGAAAAATTACTATTTTATAAGTTTTTATGAAAATTATTTTACGAAAATATGCTTTTTTATTAGATTTTTTTTTGAAAATTTCTTTTATTACAGAAAGTTTTTTTTAGGAAAATGTTTTACTTTATAGGAAAGCCATACGAAACTTTGCTATTCGAAAACTTGGTATTTTATAGGAAGTATTTAAGAAAGCATTGTTATTTTACAGAACATTTAGTTTTAACGAAAATTGGTTTCTTTATTAGATACAAGCTGGCCGCCCCGGCTTCGCTCGGTAGCTGATTACTAATGACCGATGGAGCCGTTTTCTGATTTTAGGTCAATCGAGAAAAGTAGGCGTAAAAGTGTGCGGGGCAAAAAATTTTCTTTTCGTAATAGCCTAAGTTGGACCATGGCGATCATTAGAAAGAAAAAATCGTCCAAATCGGTCAAGCCGTTCTCAAGTTATGCGATCAGCAACACACAACATTTCATTTTTATTATATAGATTTTTTAGGAAAACTTGGTTTCTATGTAAATTTTATTTTTACGAAGACTAATTATTTTTCCAAAAATTTATTGCAAACCCTTTTTAAAGAAAATTTTACATATGTTTTTTTTTTCTTTATAGGAAATTTTTTAATTAAAATTAATACGAAAATTTGGCATTTATGGAAAATTTTTCCGAATTTTTTTTTTGGTTTTTAGCAACTTTTTTTAAGATTAACTGTAATTTCTTAGGACAATTTTAGCGAAATATTTTATTTTACAGGAAATTTTTAACGAAAATTTATAATTTATAAGAAATTTTTAATTTTGTAGGAAATTTTTACGAAAGTTTTTGTTTATAAAAACTTTTTTTACGAAAATTTGTTATTTTATAGGAAATTTTTGTATTTTATTGGAAAATTAAAAAAAGTGGCTTTTTTTTATAGGAAATCTCTTTTAAATTTATTTTATAGGAAATATTTTAGAAAAATTTGTAATATAGTAAATTTTTTACAAACACTTGTTATTTATAAGAATTTTTTTTTGTTTTATGGCAACTTTTTTTTTACAATTTTAACGAAAATATTTTATTTCATAGGAAATTTTTAACGAAAATTTATAATTTATAAGAAATTTTTTTACGAAAATTTGTAATTTTGTTGAAATTTTTTTACGAAAATTTGTTAATTTATAGAAAATTTGGTACTTTATTGGAAAATTTTACAAAAATTTGTTGTTATTTTATAGAAAATCTATTAAAATAATTTTTATATAGAAAATTTGTTACGAAAATTTGTTATTTTATATGAAATTTTTACCAAAACTTTTTGTTTTATAAGCACTATTTTATGAAAATTTATTATTTAATAGGAAATTTAAGAAAACTTAGTTGTTTGGGGGGAAACTTTACAAAAATTTATTAATTTTAAGAATTGTTTTGCGAAATTTACTATAGCGAAAATTTTCTATTTTATTTAAAAGTTTTATTTTTGCGAAAATTAGCTTCTTTATATAGAAACAAAAAATCTGGCCAAAAGATAAAAAATGGGCTAATTTAAAGATATTTTTACAAAGACTTACTGATAAAATTTTTAAAAAATTTAGCTTTTTGTGGATTAAACGAAAATTTCATTTTTTCCTTTTTACATAAAAGTAATATTTGTAGGACATTTTTTGTACAAAACATTTTCAAAAATTGTGATGAGCAAAATTTTTTTTTTTTTTGTGTAGGGTACTTTTGTATAAACCAACTACTGTAGACTACTAATTTATTTTATTAATACAGTAAACACTTAAGTTCTCTTATGTGTTTTCGTATGTTTTAGTTGCTTCTTACCAGCATTGTCTTTTTCGTTCTTTTTGCAAAGCTCTTTTTTTTCTTAACCTGCGTTAAATTCAGTCAAGTGCAGTTAATTACAATTAAGCCAAGTTAACTCACCACTTTAGTTGACTTTAAGTTACTTTTGGCACAACCAACAATGAGCCGACAAAATATAGACACACACATCTACATACAAACATTTTCCTTAAATGTCTTTTCTATTTTCATTTCTTACTCTGTAATGCAGCCATATGGTATTGCACACCTTAAGGTTTTCCTTTATCCTTTTAAATCCTGTTTATATCCGGTTTCTTGATATGTGAAAAGGAAAAAGTTGTACTTGTTGGCTTTTTAAAGTATCTTAAACTCTTCCTACAATTTTTTATTCTTTGCATTCGTTTTCTTGACATTCTTATGGTTGAAAAACTTTGTGTATGAGTGTATAGATGTATTTGTTGTGGGGTTTGAAGAAGTTGATTTAAAGTTGTTGACTTCTTCCGCTACGTTAGCGTAACGTTTAAATAATTTACTACAAATGTGGTTCAGTTTCTGAATGCACTTGTTTGTTTTTTTGCTCTGTTTATTGTCGTTAGCACTGTTTGTATTGTTGGCTTAAATGTTTTGTAGCCGTATGCCAACCTTTTGACTCATACATGTTTTGTCTGTACCTGATTACATTTTTTCTTTTTTAATTTTTTTTTTGTCTTGGCTTAGCAAAGTTTCTTTGCAAGTTATTTTGCCGTTTTGTTTGGTTTTAGATTTTTAAACAGCTTATTTTCGTTTTAAGTTTGTTTTTAATTAATTTCAAAAAAAGTTTAGTTAAGTAACGTAAGCAATTTAATTTAAGTCTTTAATAAAAATGAGACTTCAAGAAAATAAAATTTGTGCAACCAGCTTGCACATGACTCAAACTGATCTAGAAATGTACTAGAACTAAAACTCATCTAGTAGACCTTAACTAAAAATTCAACTTAATGCAATAAAATAAAAAAAAATAGTTCAGTCTGTAATAGGAGTTTCACTTGAATTCTCTAAATTTCAATTTTTCTTTTAACAGTAGAAAGCTAATAAAATAATTTTTACTACTACTTTATATCGAGTGCTTACCGCAAAAAAAGCTTAAGCGACATAAGTTTCAATTTTCGTTTTTTTTTTGTAATAAATTAATTTATTGGCAATATTTGAATCATCTCCTTAAATGTCATGGTCACATTGGGTACCGTTACGGTTTTATAGCATAAGCAATTTTAGCTTAAGCGCCAACCTTCGTACAAAATTTTTATAAAATATAATAAAAAAAAACTCTCTCCTGTATAATTTTATTTTTGTCGCTTAAGCTTTTTTTTGTCACTTTTAAAGTGACATTATGTCCATGGACATTATGAACATTATGTTTACGAAATTATCGTAAGAACGTAAAAATTATCCTCCCAAAGTACTTTGACCTTATTTATATCCAACTAGTGGCAGAAATATTCTAAGCAATATTATAACATTGCCTGTTATTAAAAAAATGCCTAAACTCGTAAAAAATATACGTTTTCCTAAAAGGATCTTTTATTTAACTATTTTTTGCATAAACATTTTTATCATCTTTTCAACAAATGATATTTGGAATTAAAAAAAAAAAATATATGATGATGTACCATCATCATGAAAAAACCATTTTTATCTTATAAGAGCGATCAAATGTCAAAGGACACATTTTCTAAACAGTCTTCTTCTATTGCAAACTTCTAGTAATTTTTTTGCGTATTCCAATACTGAGCTAAATAAATTTCCAAATGAAAAGCAACTTATTGATGATGATTTTGTTGTTGTGTATTTGTCAGAATTTTTACCCATTTTTTCCATTTTTTATGTTGACATATAAAAAGAGATGTTAGTAAAATATAAAAAGGATAAAATAAAAAAAGAAAAGAAAAAACGATGAAGAATAATGCATCCACAAAGCCAATAAAATAAACGTAAATAAACAAATGGGTTCCTTTTTATTATGATGTCTATGGCTATGTACATACATATGTATGTATTTAATAGATGTATTATGTGCGAGTGTATGTCGGATATAAGTATATACTCCTTTAGATAGTCATAGACATATCCTATATCATACATTTCATTCAAATCTATGAATGTCTGTGTATTAGTAAAAAGCTTATTTTCCTTTTATTTGAAACTGAATTGACTAGAGGAGAGAAAAGAAATAGAAAAAGAAAAATAAACGCCAATTGAATGTCCTTTATACATTAAGTATTTTGATATGACAATGAGACGACAGCAGACTTTGTGCTGCTCACAGCCCCCGTATTAATAAATAAATGTATAAAATACTTATTTTATTATTAAGAAGATGCTTGAAAAATCAACTGTCAACAAGCGAACAAACAAACAAGCACATCACATGGAAACATCATGTAGTATTTCATATTCATCCTCGCCAGCCATTATTTTAGTGTCTTTGTGCTTATTATTGGCATTACATTTATAATGTTTGCCACACCATCACGTGACATATCCTTTCAAAGAAGATGAAAAAGCAAAAAAAAAAAAAAAAAAAAACGAGAAAAAAACTGAAACAGATAAATATTTGTACATCAAAGATGGCAACACGTGCAAATGCGATAATTCTTTCGAGAGTGGCTTTTGTGTGTGGTCGTATGTTACAGATTTGGTTTTTTTTTTTACCATTTTTCCCCTTTTGCAAGAGATAAACCCTTTTGAATTCAACAGTTGTGCTCACATGTGACCACATATTCACACGAGTGCTTCTAGTTTTTATGAAAAAAGAAAAAAAAGTTTTAAATAAAGGTGTTCGGAATTTTGGCAAAAAATTGCAAAAAGTATTGTATTAATTCAAAGGCCATCAACTTTCAAGCATATTTATCTTAAATTTCTTAAAATTCAAAATTTTTTGTTGACTAATGATGTAAAGAGAGCCTCTTTTTTATTTTATATTTATTTATTTAACTATACACGGAAAGAAAACCATTCGGGGCAAATTAAGTTTTTTATACTTACTTTAAGTACGAGTCGTACTTAAGAATTTAAGTACGAATAACACTAAAACGTACTTAAAACAATCCTAAATGGGATTACTTTCGAAAATCAATCCCGGAATTTCTTAAAATAAGTATAAAGTTCTTAAACCAAGTAAAAAAAGATTGAACTTTTTGTTGGTAATGCCACTCTGAGAGTAGAATTCTAAAGTGAGGGTTTTAATCTCATATAACTTATAAGTCTTATCTCTCAGCATTGCATTATTTATGCGTGCATACACTTGTGTTTGGCAAAGTTTGTTGTAGACACTAGAACAACACCACACAAGTAGGTAAAAAATTATGTGCTTGTTGTGTGTAGAAACAACAAAAACAACAGAACAAAAAGAAAAACATACATTATTTTCATGTTTAAAAAGTAAAATCAACAGCAAAAGTTTGAGTTTATATTTTTAGTTTAATATGTATATACAATTTTTTTTGCTGGTGTTTTATAATTGAAACTCTTTCTGTATGATGTTAAACGGGTAAGTAAATCAATTATAATAATATTCTCCTTCTGTTTCTGGTTCTCTGGGGCAAGTGTTTTATGTGTAAATCAATTTAATTCCAGTTAAGGGTTATTTAAAGTATGAATTCATTATTATATCAAATTTATAATGCTTGAATGAAGAGCATTTTGATATTGATTCAATCTTAGCTTTACTTAAATCAATCTCATTTTCGGAATATTTCAAGTACGAATTCGGGATTCAATAATCCGTAAAATCTTTCTGTACTTGATTAAAGAAAATCTGTACTATTGATAATTCTTCGGATTGATTTAAAAACGCAAAGATTAATTTTTCTTTTCATTGTATTTATTTTAAAAGAGTAGATTTTTTAAGTTTTTAGTGGTTTTTAAAATTTATTGAATTTAAAATGCCTACACGACCGTTAACGCATGTACGACATATTATTAAAAAAATCATTTATTCTAGCTTTATAGATTCCAGCGAGAAAAGTCTCAGTTGTTGTTTTTTTTTATTTTTTTTAATTTCCTAAGCAAATCCCGCGAAGCTTAACGCTTGTCTGCAGGAAAAAAACCAGAGTCTCTGGCGGAAATCGAACCCGCAAACCCGGCGCTGATAGACTAGCTTACTACCAGCTAGCCTACCGGGGCACTTCAATTAACTCAAAGCTTTTAATAATAATTGGTTATATAATCCTTAACCCACTGCCAATCTTTCGCAAAAATGTTTTTTTTACAAGGGCTTCAAATGTCCTGATTGGACGCCCCAAACACCCATTATTTGCCCAACCAAACACCGCTGGGGAGTTCTCAAAAAATATGTTGTTGGTATGCCTGGAAATGTGGTCTAACTGCTGCCAAGTGTACAAGCGGCATGGTACTGATTCCAGCGACTGCTAAACCGACTGTAAACAGAGTAAATTATAGCAAAAACTTAAAAATATTTTACATAAAACTGCATCTGTAACAACTTCCTAAACGCATTACCTTTCATACCAAATCGCTACACGTAGCATTATACTACGTTCATTAAGTATAACAAACAAAAACCGGCTAAAACATTTAGTTAAGTAGTCAAAGGATGTTAAAGAAAACAATTTAAACTTTAACCAGAGTGCAGATGTCCTAAAATGCGTTATATGTCTTGTGGAACCAAGGAATTCATTATGTTTCCTCTTCTTTTATTACCAATTCATTACTGGATATAAGTGATCACATGCATGTATACATATTGTTTATTATATTAGTTCTTATTAAAATCATTAACTATGCTACAAAACTCTTCTCGGCTTCTTGCTGTGTGTATAAGATCGCCAATGGTTCTCATTCCATTCTTTAATAATGACATTCCACTAGAATCTCGCCTCTGCCAAATTTTTTCCTTTCCTTTTTGTAAATGTTTTAACTTACAAAGTAGGTGGGTGATCTGTACAAAAAAAACTAGATATCGTATTAAGGCCTGAGTCTTTCAATCTATCTACTAAAATAAAATATTCTTTCGTCATGTATCACCTTTTTTGAAATTTTTTATTAATAAATTTGAATACATTTTTTAAATCACTTTTATATATCTTAATAAATATTAATGTACTCATCAACTCTCTATTCATTCATTGTTTAAACAAAAGCTGTCAAAAAACAAACAAAAAAATCCTTTTTAATGCATTCTTTTTGTTCCACAATCATTTAAATGACTGCATTATTTTCGTTTAATTTTCTTTTTATAATGTTTTTTCTTTAAACTTTTATATTAAAGGGATTTTTCTACAGATTTTTGCAAAGCAGCAAATAGATAAGGGCTACAGGCAAGAAGTGTTACATGTTGTTCTACATAAATATATCTACACGGTATACGAGGATAGTGCTTTAAGTAAAGAAAATCAAGATGGAAATAAAGAAGATGAACTTTAAGAAAAGTCAATACTGTTCACAAGTGGTCGCAGTCTTTACACTATCACACAAATCTTACGTACTTTGACTAAGAACAGAGCTGCATTTTTGTCAAAATACGTAAGACTTGTAAGAAAGTGTAAAACTAACCTTTAGTAACACCTCAAAGTATCTAGAGAATTTACGGAAATATATTTTTTATAGTATATTAAATGCATAGATCTTGAGAACTTTTAAGAGCCAGGCAGGACTGCATAACTGCGCTAATTAATAGGCGTATAGCTAGGGTAACAAAAAAAAAAACACGAAAAAAAGTTTTCAGCTATTAAAAAAGCGTTTAAAAACATGAAAATAAGCTGTTAAAATTAAAAAAAAGCAATTTAAACTTGTTGTAGTAAATTATAAGTTGATGCAATAAATTTTAGAAAAGAAAACTATTTCTGTTTGGAGTCAGCAAGTTCTTGTCCATAGAAAAAGTTCTTCCTACGTCTACAGATGTTAAGGGAGCATATTTAGAATTGAGTATTTGCTCTGAAGCTTATTTTATACGATTGGACTTATAATTCCGCTTGCCTCCCAAAATATCCCCAATATCTTTTAATACCGAAAATCCTTAATTTTTTAATGAAACTGATTTTAATTTTGTATTAACTTTGTCATCTATATCCCCTGAAACACGGGACATTTTTCTTACGGTCCATAAATATGTTCACTTAGAAAACCTATGAAGGATTTTTTGTTTCCAATTTTGTTACAACTTCGTGTAAAACCCCAAAATTTACAGAAATTTGCAATATTTGATCTACAGAGAAATTCTTAATTGCTAAAACTATATTAAAAAGGCCAACAAATACGACGTTATTATACCAAAAACAGAGAGAAGGGGAACTACCAGACGTTACGTTATACAAAAACTATATTTAAAAAGAAATAAGACGTTAAAAAGTATGATAATAAAAGACGTTATAGACTGAGGAATTTGATCGTAAGAATACAGCTATGGAATTTTCGAGAGAAAATAACTCAAACAAGCAAATTATGAAATAAGTTGATAAAAAGGCTTAATGCTAAAAACATAAACACATAAAAATTATACACAAGACTATAAAAAGTACGTTACTCTACCGCTAAGACAGAGTTTCATAAAAACCAAGTAAGAAAGTATAGTCAGTCATGACCTTATGATACCCAACACCACAGTATTTAAAAACAAGTTTCGAGAGAGTATGGCTATATGAATAGGTATCTATCTATGTTTTAAATTTCATTAAAATCGGTTAAATAGTTACTGATGGGTAGAAATTAACCCTAGCTCCCCTCGTGGTCCTATTTTTTAAAAAAAATTCATACCTTACGTGTCCATATAAATATGGATCTATCTACATATGCCTTAAATTGCATTAAAATTGGTTTGGTAGTGGGCACAAAGACCCTCTTCCGGATAGCAGCTTGTATGAGGGCTATATAAAATTATGGACCGATTCGCCCTTTTGACAATTAGAACCCACGTACCAAATTTTCATTAAATTATCGTTAAAATAGCGACCCGTACTTTGCGCACGATGTTACATGGACAGCAAGCCAGCCGAACGGACATCGTTAGATCGACTCAGAAAGTGATTCTGAGTGGATCGGTATACTTTAGGACCAATATTTTAAGGCGTTTCTCACATCAGCACAAATTCTTTAGTGTAGCTATAATAACATACAGAGATAATACAGGTTTTTGGGATGATATTGTTCAAGGGAAGCACAAAATATTACTATAACGTTGAACGATTTTTTTTAACCAGTGTTGTTACAGCACAGAAATGGTTGATTTTTTACTATTTATAAAAAAAAGTTGTACATAAAAAATAATAATAATAACAATTTTTGAAAAATTTTATTATATAAGTTTTTTTTCGTATGAAAAAAATTAAAAATTATCTTAAAATGGCAAAATAAGTAAAAAAAGCCGATATTGCCAAAATAAGCAAAAAAAAGCTCTAACAAATATAGCTCATTTTTTTTTTTTTATAATCGGAGTTTGTGTTCAATCAAAATCTTTCTATCTTGTAAACCAAAAAATAAGCATTTGCTTTTTTTGGTTGCCCTACTTTTAACTATAACTTGATCCTAAATAGAAAAACAGCCTATGAGTGTTACTAGTCTCAGAACGAGAAAGAAATAAAGCAATTACTTTCAACGGGAGCTGCTGCCTTTCTAAGATGTCAGGTCGATTCTGTTTAAGTTTCATACACATTTAGCATTAAGGCTAGACTAGGATTCGGAGTTGGAATTTCAGCGGTTAGAGTCGGAGTTAGTGCACTTTGTTGACGACTCCACAGCCCTGGTTGTAAATGTTAAAAAATTATCAACGCTAAATTTTTAAACAAAGAAGCATAACAAGAAAAGAGTACTGAAACGGACGTGGGGTACTGTGGTATTTCTGAAAGGAAAAAGTACTAAAAATAGTACCATAGTACTGAATTTGCCATCACTGATGCATATGCTTTCCTATACAAAGTAAAGAAAGTTAAGACTGTTATGAGAAGTGTTGCCAGTGGATTTTTCGAAAAAAATACCTAAAAATGCTAAAAAAAATCCGATTTTTCCCTACACGCTCAAAAAATTTCCCCTACAAAAATTCCTACGCATTATTGTCATTAAAATAGAAGCAAAAACTTTATTAAAAAAAATAAATTTTATCCGATATGTACATATATTAAAGCTTTGACAAAAAATAAGTACAAAACTAAAAAAAAATAATAAATATGGGGAATTTCATGTCCAGTGACCCAATTTTGAAATGGATGTGTTCCGATTTGGATGAAATTTGCATCAAGGTTGAAAAACCCTTGTCTAGAGTTAAAAATAATTTTTTTTTATACATAAGCCACTCGCATTCCAAAAAGCTACCAAAACTGCCTTAAAGGAAGATAAATAAGCTTTCTTTTGAGCAAAAAAAAAAAAAAAAAAAAAAAACATTCCGGATAAAAAAAAAATTTTAAAAAATTTTTTAAAAAAACAAAAATATTTTTTTTCAAAAGATTGATAAAATAGCTATCTAAGTCTGAATTTACACGTTTCATCTTTAGATGCTCAACTTCTTTTCAATTCCTTTTTAAAGATGCCAATATAATCACACGCAGCAATCGGTTTCAACTTTTTTCGGTGCAAAACAACAACAATTTTATTAACAGCGAATGAAAGAGAAAAAGAAAATAAAAAATTACATGCATCCATCGTTGCGCATATATTTACAAACGAATAAAAAGACAAAGCGTACTGACCGAGAACAGGCATCTCAGTACCAACCCCTTTTCTTCTTTCTTCTCTCACCTAAAAACATAAGAGTTGAACATCAAAAGATGAAACGTGTGAAAGCAGACTAGGCTACTTGGAAAAAATTTTGCTAACACCAATAGGTAATAAGTTACATGGATGATATACATAAGCCACCTATACATAAGCCACCTGCATGCCAAAAAGCGACCAAAACTACCTAAAAGGAAAAGACATAAGCTTTCTTTGAGCAAAAAAAACATTCCGAATAAATTTATAAAAAAAATTTTTTTATATAAAAACAAGTAAGAATATATAGTAGGTCAAGCCCGACCATATGGTAACCTACGCCACAGTATTTCAAACACATCATGCTTATGTGTCCATATAAATATGGATTTATCTATATTTATAAGCTTCATTCAAATCGGTTTGAAAGTTTGTGAGTCCTTGGTCCTTGGTCCTATTTTTGAAAAACTGCATAGCTTATGTGCCCATATAGATATGGATCTATCTAAGTTTTAATCGGTTTGAGAGGCAGAAATTGCCCCTATCTCCCCTCGTGGTCCTTTTTTTTAAATGCATACCTATTGTGTCCAAATAGATATGGTTCTATCTACGTTTTAAATTTCATTAAAATCGGCTTGATAGTTTCTGAGAGAAAGAAATTTCCCCCTATCTTCCCTCGTGGTCCTACGATTTCGCCCATTTTCAATAGGCTTGGTCCTTGGGCCAACAAGAACCTATGTCCCAAATTATATCAAATTATCTCCAAAATTGCCACCTGTACTTTGCGCACAAGGTTACATGGACAGCCAGCCAGCCAGCCAGCCCGACGGACATTGTAAAACAAAACTAAAAGAAATGAAAAAATAACAATTTCTTTTTTAAATGAAACTTTTCGTTTTATAGCTTTGTCATTAGTCGTTATTATGGAGCTGAGTTGTTATGAAGTTCCTCCAAATAAATCCAGAAAAAATGGCAAGAGACACCAACAAATGGCAAAGGGATTTAAAAAAAATAGAAAGGTATGTGTCAAGGCCAATAGATAACCAGGCGGTGGTATTACGACAGTTGACTAGATATAATTAGAGCAAGCACAGCAATCTCCAATTTTATTATTATAATTGCCAGCAAACCGCTATATCGATTTGGTTGAAACTTGCGTCATATCTTCATCATATTCTTATTTACTGAATAGCATAACATACAATACATAAATATGAATATACTTTGAGCTAGAGGTTTTTACTATTTATTACGAAAACTATAAATGTGGAGATTGCAGTCTTTACATTTATACCCCTCATTGGTGCTATGAATCGGCTGCCTATGCTATAAAATCTTCTTTGTTATCAGCACTAAAAAACGGGTTGTTTGTATAGTTTTTTTTACTAAGTCCTACAAAAGTCCTCCATTTTTAAAGGTTTTAGCTAGTGTCCTGTGATCAAAAATTCCTTAACACAAGATAGTGCATATGTGACAGTTTGGTATATTATTGAACTAAGCCCACAATTAAATGTCTTTTCATTTAAGTTTGTTTCTTACAACATGTTTTAGTGATAATGCAATAATAAGGCATAATTCATGTCATATTAATGCACTAAAATACTGCATTTTAGGAGTTAGAGTTGGTAGTTATAATAACTTTGCAATTGATTAATTTTGTTTAATGTTTTCTAGGTATGTATGTTACGTAGTTTGGCAGCGTGATTCCTTGTCTCCTTAATGATAAACTAAAATTTGCTACAACAGCATTATTCGTTACGGTTATAGGCGTACGATATTGTTTTCTTAGATTGGGCTTTACAAGGGGCCTAAAGTAAATTATCGACCGATCTCCACAAAACGTTGTAATATGTATGATTTTTAGTTTTGTGCAAAATTAAATGAAAATCGGGGCATTTTGTCTCTAATTTATGTTAGGTTTTTTTTTAACAATAATATAAACTTTTTAGGGCGATTGTATTGTTTCACATTTGGGTCTATAACTCTTTGCTACTGAAAGTGATTGTTCTGGATTTCAGTACTATCGAAGCAGTTTAGAAAAAGTCTTACAAATAAATTGTTATTTTCTGTTAAGTCTACAGTGAGGATGTGAGTTTTTTCAACAGACGGACATGACTAAATCGACTTACATATTACACAAGGACACATAATGTATATAATTTATGGGGTTTTAGATATCCTTAATTTTTATAGTAAATTAAATTACGTTTAAGTTCATATCCCCCTTTTATCTTCTTTGAATTCGCTTCTTTTTCTAACTCCTTAAAGTAATTGCGTTCATTTTACGGTACTTAACACATTAAAACACTTAAATACTAGTACAAGACATAAAAGTATATGAAATAAAAATCTATGTCATTAACAATTATCTTTTTTATGTTTTTTTAATATTACCAACGGGGCATAAGTAGAAAAGATTACTAACACATTTTACGCGACATTCATTGCATTAATGTACACGTGTTACTATACAAACAGTGTCGAACAAAATTTGCTTTAAGTTTTTACTTATTCAAATAAGAATTCTTACTTGAAAAAGCCATTTATTATATTAAAAATGTTTCAGCAAGACAGTGGGGTTAAAAACAAAGGCAAACTAAATCTTTGGTTTAAAAAGGATATTAAGGTTTTGATTTAGGAAGTTATATCATATATGTAAAAAACCGTCCTAGCAATACCTGAAAAGTGCACCTGGGGTACAAGAAAAATCGTTTATTGTGTTTTATTAGTTTTGTATTTCACTGTATGCTTTACTGCTTAAAATAATCTAGAGTATAAACAGTGTTACCTCGGTAAACGCAACTCTCTATAATAATCGCAACACTCAAATACTGAACATTAGTGACTCTGTTAATGCAACTTTTCAAAAAAAAAATCTCAAATAATGCAACAAAGTTTTATTTTTTCTTTTCTTAAGGTTTGTTTTTACTTTATTTTGAAAGGGTGTTTTCGATATTACCACAAACACATACTGCAATACAAAGATATTACAGGCGGTTTGTGTTTTGATTTAATTTTACATGCAGAAAACGGTTGTTCTAGGTCCCATACCTTAACAAAATTTTATGTCAGAATAAGAGCTTTTTAGACCGTTATGTTGGTCTTCAAAAAGCTTCACGAAACTGCAGATCAAAAAAAAAAAAAAAAAAAATATAATAAATATTTCACTTGCAAGTCTTGATATTTTTTTTTTTTTAATATACATATATTAATTCTTTATTCATAAATTGCTTACAATATGTAGTGCCTCTGCGTCTTAAAGACATTTTAGAGGCGAATTGGCAAGTAAAAATTATATAAACTTAAACTTAAAAGTCATATAAACTTAAGTATACATATTATAAAAAAAAGAGAAAAAAAATTAATTTTTTTTTTTGAAATCATGAAAGAAGCATTTCTAAATTTTGTAAAAGACGCTTTTTCACTTTATTTTTGAAAATAGAAATTCGAACAATATTTCTTATGTTCTCAGGAAGGTATTAAACTCCAAACTACCAATGTGTTCTATCCTCTGTTTTGTGGTTTCCAATCGACATCTTGCTACTCTTCTACTCTTATGGAACTTAAGCAAATTTAATCGAAGATTCATGTTTGACTACAGACTGGACCGCAGTCTCGCAGAGCAAATGGTAGATCGGCAAAGAATTCTAATGATGGGAATGTGGTTATTTTCAAAACACGAAAATTCGACCCGAGTTCAGTCCCGTATTCAGTCAAGCAAAAAATTACCAAAAAAAATTTTAATTCAATTCATGTTAAAAATTTTTTACTTCACTAAAAATAATTTAACGAAAATTTAATTTGGTGAATTTAATATTTAGTTCAACAAAAATCAAAATTGTAATAAATATTTCATGTGAAAGCGCGATCGCAAATTCCACACTCACTTTATTCTTTTTAAACATGAATCTTTTACTTTACATACATTAGAAAATTTATTTTTTATTATATCATAATACTTTTTTGTGTTTTATTGGTTTTTCTTTTTATGCCCTCCACCACAATAAGTTGTGAAGAGGGTATACTTAGTTTATCATTCCATGTGAAACTTTGTGATTGTTCATCTCAGACCCCATAAAGTATATATGTTCTGGCTCCTTGAGTAATTCTAAGTCGATTTAGCCATATCCATCTGTCCGTCTGTTGAAAACACGCTAACTTTTGAAAAACTCAAAAGAAATGAACAAACTTGGTGTCAAATTGCTTATAATTATTCTAGGCGGTTTGGGATTGAAATCCAGCAAAATCGATTCAGTAGGATCGGAGCTATGAATCAAAATGTGGAACCATCACTTAAAAAAATTTATAATTTTGTTACACAAACTAGCATAAATGTTGGAAAATGCACGTTACAGTTTTTTAGGACTATAAATGACACTGTAAAATTTAATGAAGACGGAAAACAGTTTAGTACGCCTAAAACCGTAATTAATAATGCCATCATAACAAAAGTCGGTTTTATGGGACTAGTAATGACACTGTGTAATTTCGTAAAGATCGGTGCATAATTTATGGGTCGGTTTTATGGGTTTTATGGGACTAGTAATGACACTGTGTAATTTCGTGAAGATATTTGCATAATTTACCCTAGGCCCGATGTAAACCCTTCTCCCGAAAAACAGTTAAGTACGCCTTAAACCGTTACTTATAATGGTATCAGAATAAAATTGAATACTTCATAGTTTTATAGGTCTATGATCGGTCCATAATTTACTATAGGCACCATATAAAGCCCACTCTGGTAAATTAATTAGATACGCCTAAAATCGTAGCAGCTATATTTATTGTGGCAAAATTTCTTTCAACGTAGTTTCATATGGCCAGAAAAAATGTCATGCAATTTTGTGATATACGTTCCATAATTTACCTTAGATCCCATATTTAGTAGCCTTCTGAAATTCACAGTAAACACTAAAACTAATTTCACCACTGTATTGAAATTTATGTTTTTTAATACCAGAAATCACTCTGCGAAATTTTAGGATGATTAGTTCATAACTTACCATGGCTGCAATTTAAATCCCCCTCCTGAAAATCATTTAAGTTCGGCTTAAACTGTTACGAATCAAGATATTTTACTCAAGATTGTCGGTCAATAATTTAATATAGGTCTAAAACGGAACCAACTTGAATGCTGATGTCTGTTTTTATAAAGATAAATTAATAATAAATAGACATCATATAGTTATCACTACTGAAATATTCGAATTGTCGGTGGAGGGTATCAAAGATTCGGCACAGCCGAATATAGCACTCCGAATATATACTTTTGACTTGGTTTGACATAAGCACTTTGAGCGAAAAACAGAAGTAGACATTTTTAACTCGGTAAACGCAACAGCCTAAATTTCTATTGGTTGCGTTAACCGAGGTTGCACTGTAGAAGCATTTAATAAAACATGTTGCAATTTTTTTTTATTCTTACCGCATTTAAATATTATGAAAAATATGTGTAACACCCTTTCAAAATTTGATAACACTTACATACATATTTGTTAAAGTTTTCCATAAATGCCATTTGAAGAACCATATAAAGGGAATAAAAGGAGGTTGCCGTTTTTCAATTTGTATTTTCCATGAACGAGTATAAAGCAATTTTATTATAAATAAAATGCGGGGGATATGAGAAAATACATTTACATTAAAAAGACATATTATGAGTTGCTAATGTGGCAATATTATGTTTGATATGGCAACATATTGCATTGAATTATTACCAACACGAAGGCATACACAGACTTGTATTTGTAAAGAAAAAAAAATACTTTATTAAGCTTCGTACAGATTTTACAATGTTGTCATTAAAATTGCCTAAAAATGTCTTGCAACTGTATGAACATTGCAAGCTCATTTTCATTTGGTAGATATGTAAAATTAATGCATCTGACAATGACACCATTGTCAGAAAAATGACAACATTGTATGATCTGACCACCGTCTGTACGAAGCTTTGTTGTTCTGAAACATATATATATATATAATTTCGAACGCCATACAAAATTTTTAATAAAAAACTATTTTAAAAAGAAAACTTTTTTATATGGTGTTAGCTTATTGGTGTTTTATGATGTTGTCAACTTAATATACCGATTTCAAATAGTAGGAAATAAGCAACCGTATGTAAAAAAACTAATTTTTTTTTTAGTTAAATACAAGTTTTTATAGGTTATATTAAAAGCAACATGTTTTGCATCTGCACTTTTTTGCCAATGAAATTTGAAACAAGTGAAAAAAATTAAAAAAAGTGTCATATTTTTACGTCATTTAAATTCTAATAGTCAAGTACCAAAAAAGCAAAGTTTTTTGTTTTAATAAAATAAAATGTATTTCATTGATGTATGTGTGTTAAGGTACAAGTTCGTAGCCTCATTTTGGTTATTCAGGCTGATGATAAGTTTTTAGTCTTAATAAAATTTAACACAAACATGAATAAATAAATATTGGTTAGATATAAGAAACATTAAATAAAATAGCCCAAATTTTGACAACTTATGTATTCGAAATTTTCCAAAATAAAATTCCCTGGAATCATCAAAAATCAATTAATATATAATAATATATTTAATATATGAAGATTCAATAAATAAATATTGAGAAAAAAAAAACAATTGTTAGAGAAAATTTTAACCCAAATATCGCTGTATCTTAATCTTTAAATATTTTTTTTTTTTTGCAATATTATTTATTGAATCTTCATACATTAAATATGAACTAACACTAATTAATCAAATCTTAACCTAATACTTTATTTTATGTCCTGCCAGTGCCAGACAAAAATTTTCTTCATCACGGGTTCTGTTCACTTATATAGTTGTTTATCGCTCATCTAATTGGATAAGTGAGGCAGTGTCTCTTCTTCTTAAGCGAGTGTGGCCGCTATCATATAAAATATTCCGAGCTAGTGGGTTCGGATGCGATTCGAGCCTTTTTAAGTATTTTACTGCATATTTTGTAATCATAGTTTTTACTAAAGGAACATTAAAATCCTGGTGAATATTTGAATTTTTAACATACCAAGGGGCAGCTGTGATTATTCGAAGAAGTTTATTTTGGCGCCTTTGAATTTTTTCGATATAAGAAGCCGAGGCAGTGCCCCATAACTGAATACCATAGCACCAGATTGGCTTTAGAATAGAGTTGTAAATTTGGAGTTTGCAGTCGAGACTAAGAACAGAGTTTCTTCCAATAAGCCAATGAATTTGTATGGCTTTTAGTTTCATTTGAGTTAATTTTGCCTCTATATGGCTTTTCCAAGTCAAACGTCGATCTAAATGTATACCGAGATATTTTACATTCGAATTTTGAGGTATTATTTGATTATTGATTTTAATAGGGGGGCATGATTCCCGACGCAAGGTGAATGTTATATGTACGCATTTTTGCTCATTGACTTTTATCCTCCATTGTTTTAACCATATTTCTAGTTGAAATATATGATCCTGTAAGTAACGTGATGCTTCATGACGATTTTTGTGCACGCTTAGAAAAGCTGTGTCGTCCGCAAATGTCGAAGTCTTTTAATATAAAATTGTTATATTACTGACTGATTGATTCATCATCGCCCAGCCAAAACGTCTGAAGGTTTAAAGTTAAAAATCTCGCCAAATCGATCTACTTCTATACTCAAAAGACAAATCAAACCATCCGTACTCAAATCAATCTAAAGCGGTATTTATATTACGGTGAGTACGGATACACAGAAAAAATTCTTCAAAATTGTTCCCCAATTAAAGCATTAATTAAAAACATAATCAGTTTTAATTAAAAATTTAATCAAGTGAAGTAAACTTTTAATCAAGTGAATTAAACGTTTAATTAATACTATAAACTGGTTTAATTGATACTATTAATTTGTTTACTGGTGCAAATTTAATTAATTTTTTATTAATATCACAAATTTTTTAATTGAAATAAATTTTTATTTTTTTCTGTGTATAAATCAAGTTTACAAAATTTACAAAACATTTTTCTAGAGTCACTGACATACGTATACATACCTATAAAATAATGGGCCACTACAATATTGAAATTTTTGGTACTTCGAGAATCAAAATGGGAAAATAGAGTGTATTAAAAAAGTTGAATTACGGGAAATTCAATTTATTTTTTTAGCTTTTCCGTTCTACATGTGGTACATTTTGCAGGGTCCTGAGTGATTGGGAGCATATAAGTTGAAAATTGTTTGTACTTTTTTGTTAAAACCTATTAACAAAAGTTTTGGCATAAAAATATGTCCACAAAAGAGAGGGAGGCGCTAGCGAAGCAGCCAGTTATAAGCTGGCTCACATGTTAAAATAAAAGAGGATAGCAACGGTTCCCAAGAGGGAAGCAACTAAAAGTATTTAACAACCTTCCAAGGGTTAGCAATACAGTCATGGGAAAAAAATATTATTGTTGAAAATTTTAACTTTTTTTATTTGAGCTAAAAAAAGGTTTTTTATAACTCTTTCAAATATCGTGTAAACGTTAACAAGTTTAGGCTTAAGCCGATATTTAGTTTAGATAAACTAGCGATAATTTGTTAACAAAATTGGAGATGATATTAAATTTTCCTGTTTCTCAGCACACAGAAGAAAATATCTCAAGAAATTTTTAACAACACAGTTTGTTAAAAATAAAATTTTAGGTCAACAAACTTTTTACTTGATTCAATGAAAAAATTCATCAAAATTGCACTTAATAAAATAAAATAAAACATTTTTAATAATGAAATAATTAAATATTTTTCACACTCATGGTTCGCTCCCAACATTTTATTTGGCGAAACATGTTGGGAGCGCAACACACCAATATGGCTTTCCATGTCAACGTAGTATAACATCATATAGAAAAATTCTAGCTATAATTTAAAAACTTTAAATTTAAGATGATTTACAAAAACTTAATTTTGATTTGTGTTCCATTTCTTATGTACTTACAGATTGATGTCTTCTTCAAAATCTATTAAAACGGCTTTAATCTTTATCAATGCCAGCAACAGTCGTTGAAAGTTAACAAAACTTGTACCAAATATAGTACAACACAATAGTAGTATTAGTGAAAACAATACAAGCAACAGCAACAATAGCATTGTGCTAAGGACTCAACAACGAAAGGACTAGTACAAAAACATAATCCACCAAACAGAGGCCAAGTCAGAAAAATAACTCCATACAAAAATTGGAGAGGAGAAAAAAATACAGCAGCAACATAAATTACAATGGTCTAAACACTTTCCAGCCCCAACATATTTTGTAAAAATAATTCAAACAATCGTGGATTTTAAGTAGAAATAATCTCTGACTACGACAAAAGAAAAAGAACGCAATTTCATGAAAAAAGATTCTAGCTTTTAGATTTGCATACACAATCAAACATATTCATCTAGTTAATAGACATCCATGACTATAGAAAGTAGATAGAGAGAGAGAGCGAGAGAGTGAGTGTGTGTGTGTAGATATTTTAACTTGTTTTTAATGCGTTTTTATGAAGGCATTCAAGGATAAAAAGCTTTTATTGAAATAATCCGGCTCAAGTTAAAATAAAATCCTTAACCGAACAATAACATACAATCAAATACCAAATACTGGAAAAAATAAGAGCAAAGTGAAGTTATACATATAAAAATCAAACATATTACCAGTTGAATCACACATACACTTCCCAACCAAAAGAAACGCCTTAACAGATTCTTTTAAATTTCATCTATCAAAGTGCTGCTAAACTACACTCTTTCTTTCTGTCTTTCTTTGTCTTTTTCGGTAACAAAGAATAAAAAAAAAAAAAATCACATTAACATTATCACCCTGCCACAGTCAGGCAGCCAGCTTAAGCTCCTGCTCCCCAGCCAGCATCACCATGAAGTTGTCAAAGTTATCTAACCAAACCAACTCGCAGGATCCGCAAGCTGTTAATTCGCGTATATTTGTGGGAAATTTAAATACATTTCAATGTTCTAAAACCGATGTCGAGCGTATGTTTCAAATTTATGGCCGTCTCGCAGGTTTGTAGACTTTTTGCCACATAAAATCTTTCTGTCTGCACGTCCGTCCGTTTGTCTGTCTATCTGTCTGTTTGAGTATGTGCAGCAAGCATTAATAGTTGCTGCAAGTAATTGTGCCACATACTTTTATACATTTTCAATATGTTTAAGATTTAATTAAAGAAATTTTACACAGTTTTATTGTGGTATTTTTATTTTATATCTATTTTTTTTTTTTGTAGGAATTTCCATGCACAAAGGTTATGCATTTGTACAATTCACAAATCCTTTTGATGCTCGCAACGCCTGCCTGGGAGAGGATGGAAAATTGGTCTTAAGTCAGACATTGGGTAAGTTAAAACGAAGATTGATGATTTTTGTTTTCTTATGGGTTTTAATTAAATAATAAAAGAAAAATATATTATTCAGTAGATTTATAAGTTTAAGAATATGAACGCTATATTTGCTAAGAATTTAAGTGCCAGTACATCTCTGTAAACTTATTTTTTGTTTTTTCTTCTAAGAAAAAAAAAAAAAAAAAATTAAAAAAATTTTAAGCCTCAACGAAACAGGGACTATCTTCAAAACTACAAATGAGTTGGGCTGTACCCCACAAGATTATAAAAAAATCACATAATCGAACCAGTGTTCGAAAATCAAACCACTATTATATAGCGTACGGCATACACACCCAGGAACGATGTACATATATTTTTTTTGTGCTTGTGTATTAGTTCATAACTGTTTTCACGAAATCAACAAACACGAAAGTAACAACTAAACAGTAGTGCTCTGTCATTCGTTATAAAACAGTACAATTTTAATGGTTCTGTAAACATACATTACATTTTAATGTTCTGTAGTGTTTTTTCCCCATTGATGAAGGAATAAGACGGCAAAAAATTTAAGCAACGCTTTATTTAAGTTTTGTTGTTCCTTGCAATTTGTACGGCTTTAGCCCGCATAGCATGTGCGTGTTATTGTATTGTGTATATGTTTTGTTTTTGTGAACATTTTTTGTTGCCTTTTTTTTTTTTTGTTAAAAACTCATCTGTTGTTGTCTTCACCAGCCAAAAGGGCGCTAGGCACAACTGAAACAAGCGAACATATGCTGAGCCGAACATAGCGAAGCTTGTTGTGGTTTTTTGCGAAAAACAGAACGCAATGAAATGTACTCATCTTCATGTTGAGTTGGATTAGTACAGTATTTTTATTATGTACGAAGATCAGAAACGTTTTTAAGGTATTTACTAGGGTATTAAAACGATAATCATTGTTCGATTAATCGAATAATTTTGGGCGATTAACTGTTCGAATAATCTAAAATTGCTTATTTTCGATTAACGATTATTCGAATAATTTATGTCGATTAGTCGAAAACAGGTTTTTCATAGTATTAGTTTTTTTATGTAAACATAAAAGCCGGTACGTTTTAAATACCCTTTTATTGCTGCTTAACTCAGGAGCATTCCTTTGAGTAACAATTCAAGCACAAAGATTTAAACCAAAGAGCTTGGAAATAATTTATTTTAAAGAATGCTTAGTACAGACTTTTACCATAATGATTCAAATGAAGAAGATGATTTTTTGAGACGAATAAAAGCAACCTTCTACCAGACCTTAACAAGACTATTAAAATTGTTGAAAAATCAATAAGAGATTCAAGTGGTATAATGGATGGCCACCAATTTTAAGAAAAGACGAGAAAAAGAATAGAGAAATTGGATATGCTTTGTAACGCTTTACTTTCAATCTCTCCAACGTCAACAATAAGTGACACACAAAACAAAAGAAAGAAATCGTTTGTAACATGCACATTTAAATTTTTTTTAACGATTATTTTAGAAGTTTTTGATGCTATTTTTATTTAAAAAGATTTCCTCTTGTATTACATGAAGTACCTCTTGTTAAATTGTTTTTACTTTTTAATAAAATTTTTATGTAAAAAACATAATTTTTGGTCTTATTTTTAAACTTTAAACTAGACAAAATTAAAATGATTCGATTAACCGAATAATATCAAATTGTTCGATTATTATTCGATTAACCTTTTACCTCAAATAATTATTAGCGCGATTAATCGATTTATACAAAACACCGATTAATTGATTAATCAAGTATTTACTACATAAACACTATTAGCGATTGTGTTTTCCATATTTATACCGTACAGAACACTAAAGTACAGTATAAAATGTTAATTTTCGAACTCTAGTTTCAACTAAGGCAGGCATCCATTAGTTATTTCGGTATCGGTATAGCGGTGCATAAACGTTTATAACGGTATATGTTAATCGTGCTTACACCAAACTTCTGATCATATCTATTGGTCTCACTTCTGTAAACCACTTTGACTAACAAAAGTATTGTTGTGTTAAGGATTATTACAATTTTCCGAAACATACAATACATCGCCAAGTTTTATTAAAATCAGTTTACAATTAACCACAGTTTCTATATAATGATTTCGATTGAAAAAATTTTAAATAAGTCTTGCACCGTTCCGAAATATGACATAGTTTGACTTATTAGCGTTGCCATATGTACAATTTCATCTGCTTTTTAAAGATCGTTTTAAAGATTTTTCATCAAAAATATGTTTATTACGATAATGCCAGCTTTTTCTGTTTCACCTTATTTTTTTTAAAATTAAAGCCGGAGCACGCGTTACGGTTAATCGGTATCTTTAGCGCACTATGAGTAATGACTTTTTGTTTAAAAAAATATGAATGGAATTGATCCTCGCGACGGTTGGTGCCACGTTTAAATTGGAGACTGCAAATAACGGCCAATTGGATTGGAGGAGACCTCTCGATAATTTCCTGTGGTTTTACGTGAAGTCACTTGTTTGTGCTAAAAAACGAGTATCAATTAACGGCTTGCGAACATTAATTCGTGTTATATAAGCAGCAATGCTCAAAAAAGTATTCCAAGATTGGAATTTAGTTTTTCGTGTTTTTTTGTATATCGGGCGTTAAAAACACCCTAAGGATATTTAAAAAGATAATATAACTTTTATATGTAGACCATTTCTTGTATAAAACTCTTATTCGGCTAAGTTCTTTTACCAAAATTTTAAATCATAAAAAATTGCCAGTTTTGGCGATTTTCGGTATGCAAATATATAATGAAGGTGAACTAGAATCTGAACTAGAACATCATAAATTTCTTGCGCTATTGCAAGCATTGTTACCAATTTAAACAAAAAATATGCAAATTTAAATCTCCAAACCTGTACTATTGTAAAGGCTAACCTCATTATGCAAAAAAGTTAAAGTTCAGATTAGTTAAACAACACATTTTTTTTTTGCTGAGCTTTAAAAGTGTATGGGTTTTTATGTCTTGGCTTACTAATAGTATGTTCACATTTGGCTTCTTAAACGCGTTTAAGCAGTTCGAACGTGATTAAGCTCTAATCACTTCAAAATCGAGATGATTACCCATACATTGAAGTGATTTGTTAATCACTTCAAATTGACATGATTACAACTAAATCACTTCATAAATCACATAGAATCCACTGAACATACCTCAAATGTAGAATCGCCAACATGATCGTGTACAACCGGCCAAGATTTCTGCTTAATGTTTTTATTTTTTTCCTTAAATAATTCATAAATTTTCACAATTTAATCATTAAAATGGTTAAAATAATCTTCTGATAACTTTATAAAAGTGTTTTTATCCAATTTTAATACTTCAAAGATATATAAATTTGTTTGTTGTGTGTGTTTTTTTTTTCTTAATCATCTAAAATGTAATGTGAACGGCTTTGATTAGCTAAATCAACATTTTGCTTAAACGCGTTTAAAAACCTAAGTGTGAACTTAGCATAATATTGCAAGATCATACAGTGACTGAATTGCTCTTGTCGCTTGTATAGCGCTGCATTTTTTCTAACATTAAACTGTTATTGTTTTTTTTTCTAGCGTTGTCAACACTTAACAACACAAATACTTTTTTACATTTTTCTTCACATAACATTTCTGTGATTTCTCGGAAACGAAAGAAATTAGAAATTTTATTTTAAAAAAAGGTACACAATAAAGTTCAATATCAACAAATTTTTCTTAAATCCACAAAAAGCTTCTGCATAAACATCTGTCCCTAAAAAAATATTGAAATCTTTAATTTGGGGACAAATCCCCTAAACTGGAAACACTGATAGTAAGCTGATAATTTGTCTCGAATTCTTTAACGTTTTATTTATTTTATTTTTATAAAATTTCGAAAAAAAATCACTTACATTAAAATCTATCGTAATAAAACCAAAATGTTTGCCTAATTTCCTATAAAAGCCGTTAATAACACTAGGCAACAGCCATTTTGTTATTTGGTTCTAGCATACTTTTTCTCATGGATTTGGACCTACTGAACACGAAAATGAATTTTAAAAATTTTTCTGTCGATTGGTTTGCGAGATACAAATTTTTTAATTTTTTTTTTTTAATTTTTGGAGGTACACTTACTATTTTGAGCATATCTTTAGTCTTCTTTGACCTATTTTATCCTACTACTACTCAAATTAAAGACAATTGAGCCGTCTACAACTTATTTTCAGAAAATTTTCAAATCGGGTTAGTAGTTTTGATGTTGGCGGCTTAAAAAGGTTAAAAAACTGGGTTTTTTTAGTAAAAATGTGGCTGAAAAATTCATATAAAAATTCATATAAAATATAAAACGCGATGTTAACAGCGATTTTAATTTTTTTACGTATAGCTGACACTTTTCCAAAGAAAATAAGCCCTTACTTAACAAAATCTGATGACAAATGGCCGACTTATTATTTTTTTGGTAAACGACCGAAATTCCTCTATTTCACGATTTTTTGATTTTCATTATTTGCACAGCTTACCTACCCAACGCAAACGAATAAATACATTTGAACTTAATTTAAAATAAACAAATTAGTCTTCGTATATTATTTTTTAATTTATTTACAGCACTACATGCTCATACATATTTAAACATAAGGAGACACGGTTATCAATTGCATTTCAAAACTGTCTGTGAAAGTGTAAAGAAGTTAATATTTAGAAAACGCAAGGAAGACAATGAGTAAAAGACTACGTGTGTTCGAGTGTTTGAACGATCCAGACAATTTCTGCAATGTTTGTGGCCAGTTTATAAAAAAAAATCACGCACACAAGTTTACTCCAGCAGTACAATTGCACTATTTGAATTATTTTGGTATTTCACCAAATATCACAGAACCATGGACACCTAAGTCGCTGTGTGATCTTTGCTATATAATCTTAACCAACTGGGCAGCTGGCGGAAGGTAAGAATTTTTATTTAAACACATTATACATAGCGAATATAGTAATTTATTTTAATTTTAGCCGCCATATGAAATTCGATACACCAATGATGTGGAAAAAGCCGCTATGCCATTCCACAGACTGTTATTTTTGCCTCACCACAAACAGTGGGGTAGGAAGATTTTTTAAATGGAACTACGCTCAAGTGGGATCGTTTGCGCTTCCAGTACCACATTCGCATGATGTGCCATATCCAGTGTGCCCTGGTGCATCTCTTCAAAAAGCAGAATCGTCAGAAGAAGAGTCCGAGTCAAATGCAAGCGAATTTGAGCCGGGTGCAAAGCGAAAATTACTGTCACAGGCCGAACTAAACGATTGGGTGCGCGATTTTGGTCTCACTAAGGAGAAATCCGAACTTTTTGCGTCTCGGATGATAGAGTGTGGATTTGCGGCTTCAGAAGTGAAAGTATCAACGTACAGAAACCGTCACAAGGAGTATGCAAAATTTTATACAAAGAAAGACCAAATATGTTTTTGCAGCGACATTTCAGGCTTGTTCCAAGAGCTTCACCAAATTCACAACCCCAACGAATGGAGGTTGTTTATTGACAGCAACAAAGAGAGCTTGAAGGCAGTTCTCTTACATAATGGGAATGAAAAGCCATCTGTTCCTATTGCTCATGCGGTTCATTCAAAGGAGAACTATGAAACTATGGACATTTTGCTGAAATGCATAGAGTATAGGAAATACAATTGGAAAATATGCGCCGACCTTAAAGTTGTGGCCATTCTGTGTGGACTCCAAGGAGGCTATACGCGACATTGCTGTTTTCTGTGCCTTTGGAATAGCCGCGCTGATGATCAGCATTATATAAAAAAAAAATGGTCGGTACGAACGAAACCTGTAGTTGGAGAAGCGAATGTTCAGCGCAAACCACTAATAGAGAACCGTGAAAATATAATACTTCCGCCGCTGCACATAAAATTGGGTTTGATTAAAAATTTTGCCAAAAAATTAGACAAAGAAGGTGAAGCTTTTGCCTATTTACGGTCAATTTTCCCTTACCTTTCGCTGGCAAAAATTAAAGAAGGAGTCTTCGCAGGACCCGAGATAAAAAAAATTTTGAAAGATGAAAAATTCCCAAAGCTGTTATCACCCATCGAAGCCGCAGCATGGAATTCCTTCAGGCTTGTTGTGGAAAACTTTTTAGGAAACAACAAAAGCTCGAATTATAAGGACATAGTTGAGGATCTGGTAAAGAACTATGAAGCCATGGGAGTGCACATGTCACTTAAAATACACTTTCTGCATTCTCATTTGGATTTTTTCCCTGAGAATTTAGGAGACGTGAGCGACGAACACGGCGAGCGCTTTCATCAGGAATTGAAGGCTATGGAACGACGCTATCAGGGCATGTATGACACGGCTATGATGGGTGACTATATTTGGACCCTAATACGTGAGACCGATTGCAGCGAATACAAAAAACAAAGAAGAAGTCAGCAGTTTTTCCACATGGCATAAAATGTACACTTATATCTTTGTTTTTACTAATTTTTTTTGTGCGTTGATTTGCTTAATTTAATTAGTTAGTTTAATTTCGTTAGTTTAGCTAATTGTGCGATACATTGAGCATGTAGTGCTGTAAATAAATTAAAAAATAATATACGAAGACTAATTTGTTTATTTTAAATTAAGTTCAAATGTATTTATTCGTTTGCGTTGGGTAGGTAAGCTGTGCAAATAATGAAAATCAAAAAATCGTGAAATAGAGGAATTTCGGTCGTTTACCAAAAAAATAATAAGTCGGCCATTTGTCATCAGATTTTGTTAAGTAAGGGCTTATTTTCTTTGGAAAAGTGTCAGCTATACGTAAAAAAATTAAAATCGCTGTTAACATCGCGTTTTATATTTTATATGAATTTTTATATGAATTTTTCAGCCACATTTTTACTAAAAAAACCCAGTTTTTTAACCTTTTTAAGCCGCCAACATCAAAACTACTAACCCGATTTGTCGATTGGTTTGCGAGATACAAATTTTTTAATTTTTTTTTTTTAATTTTTGGAGGTACACTTACTATTTTGAGCATATCTTTAGTCTTCTTTGACCTATTTTATCCTACTACTACTCAAATTAAAGACAATTGAGCCGTCTACAACTTATTTTCAGAAAATTTTCAAATCGGGTTAGTAGTTTTGATGTTGGCGGCTTAAAAAGGTTAAAAAACTGGGTTTTTTTAGTAAAAATGTGGCTGAAAAATTCATATAAAAATTCATATAAAATATAAAACGCGATGTTAACAGCGATTTTAATTTTTTTACGTATAGCTGACACTTTTCCAAAGAAAATAAGCCCTTACTTAACAAAATCTGATGACAAATGGCCGACTTATTATTTTTTTGGTAAACGACCGAAATTCCTCTATTTCACGATTTTTTGATTTTCATTATTTGCACAGCTTACCTACCCAACGCAAACGAATAAATACATTTGAACTTAATTTAAAATAAACAAATTAGTCTTCGTATATTATTTTTTAATTTATTTACAGCACTACATGCTCATACATATTTAAACATAAGGAGACACGGTTATCAATTGCATTTCAAAACTGTCTGTGAAAGTGTAAAGAAGTTAATATTTAGAAAACGCAAGGAAGACAATGAGTAAAAGACTACGTGTGTTCGAGTGTTTGAACGATCCAGACAATTTCTGCAATGTTTGTGGCCAGTTTATAAAAAAAAATCACGCACACAAGTTTACTCCAGCAGTACAATTGCACTATTTGAATTATTTTGGTATTTCACCAAATATCACAGAACCATGGACACCTAAGTCGCTGTGTGATCTTTGCTATATAATCTTAACCAACTGGGCAGCTGGCGGAAGGTAAGAATTTTTATTTAAACACATTATACATAGCGAATATAGTAATTTATTTTAATTTTAGCCGCCATATGAAATTCGATACACCAATGATGTGGAAAAAGCCGCTATGCCATTCCACAGACTGTTATTTTTGCCTCACCACAAACAGTGGGGTAGGAAGATTTTTTAAATGGAACTACGCTCAAGTGGGATCGTTTGCGCTTCCAGTACCACATTCGCATGATGTGCCATATCCAGTGTGCCCTGGTGCATCTCTTCAAAAAGCAGAATCGTCAGAAGAAGAGTCCGAGTCAAATGCAAGCGAATTTGAGCCGGGTGCAAAGCGAAAATTACTGTCACAGGCCGAACTAAACGATTGGGTGCGCGATTTTGGTCTCACTAAGGAGAAATCCGAACTTTTTGCGTCTCGGATGATAGAGTGTGGATTTGCGGCTTCAGAAGTGAAAGTATCAACGTACAGAAACCGTCACAAGGAGTATGCAAAATTTTATACAAAGAAAGACCAAATATGTTTTTGCAGCGACATTTCAGGCTTGTTCCAAGAGCTTCACCAAATTCACAACCCCAACGAATGGAGGTTGTTTATTGACAGCAACAAAGAGAGCTTGAAGGCAGTTCTCTTACATAATGGGAATGAAAAGCCATCTGTTCCTATTGCTCATGCGGTTCATTCAAAGGAGAACTATGAAACTATGGACATTTTGCTGAAATGCATAGAGTATAGGAAATACAATTGGAAAATATGCGCCGACCTTAAAGTTGTGGCCATTCTGTGTGGACTCCAAGGAGGCTATACGCGACATTGCTGTTTTCTGTGCCTTTGGAATAGCCGCGCTGATGATCAGCATTATATAAAAAAAAAATGGTCGGTACGAACGAAACCTGTAGTTGGAGAAGCGAATGTTCAGCGCAAACCACTAATAGAGAACCGTGAAAATATAATACTTCCGCCGCTGCACATAAAATTGGGTTTGATTAAAAATTTTGCCAAAAAATTAGACAAAGAAGGTGAAGCTTTTGCCTATTTACGGTCAATTTTCCCTTACCTTTCGCTGGCAAAAATTAAAGAAGGAGTCTTCGCAGGACCCGAGATAAAAAAAATTTTGAAAGATGAAAAATTCCCAAAGCTGTTATCACCCATCGAAGCCGCAGCATGGAATTCCTTCAGGCTTGTTGTGGAAAACTTTTTAGGAAACAACAAAAGCTCGAATTATAAGGACATAGTTGAGGATCTGGTAAAGAACTATGAAGCCATGGGAGTGCACATGTCACTTAAAATACACTTTCTGCATTCTCATTTGGATTTTTTCCCTGAGAATTTAGGAGACGTGAGCGACGAACACGGCGAGCGCTTTCATCAGGAATTGAAGGCTATGGAACGACGCTATCAGGGCATGTATGACACGGCTATGATGGGTGACTATATTTGGACCCTAATACGTGAGACCGATTGCAGCGAATACAAAAAACAAAGAAGAAGTCAGCAGTTTTTCCACATGGCATAAAATGTACACTTATATCTTTGTTTTTACTAATTTTTTTTGTGCGTTGATTTGCTTAATTTAATTAGTTAGTTTAATTTCGTTAGTTTAGCTAATTGTGCGATACATTGAGCATGTAGTGCTGTAAATAAATTAAAAAATAATATACGAAGACTAATTTGTTTATTTTAAATTAAGTTCAAATGTATTTATTCGTTTGCGTTGGGTAGGTAAGCTGTGCAAATAATGAAAATCAAAAAATCGTGAAATAGAGGAATTTCGGTCGTTTACCAAAAAAATAATAAGTCGGCCATTTGTCATCAGATTTTGTTAAGTAAGGGCTTATTTTCTTTGGAAAAGTGTCAGCTATACGTAAAAAAATTAAAATCGCTGTTAACATCGCGTTTTATATTTTATATGAATTTTTATATGAATTTTTCAGCCACATTTTTACTAAAAAAACCCAGTTTTTTAACCTTTTTAAGCCGCCAACATCAAAACTACTAACCCGATTTGAAAATTTTCTGAAAATAAGTTGTAGACGGCTCAATTGTCTTTAATTTGAGTAGTAGTAGGATAAAATAGGTCAAAGAAGACTAAAGATATGCTCAAAATAGTAAGTGTACCTCCAAAAATTAAAAAAAAAAAATTAAAAAATTTGTATCTCGCAAACCAATCGACAGAAAAATTTTTAAAATTCATTTTCGTGTTCAGTAGGTCCAAATCCATGAGAAAAAGTATGCTAGAAACAAATAACAGACAAAAGTTTGTTATTTGTGACCTAGTGTAATACCTGCAACAAGAGGTTGCACTTTATTCTGATGAATTTTCATTTTATTTGTCATACTTTTTTTCGGAAATTTATTTGCCAATTGACCTCTGAGCCAACAAGTCATGTGTGAAAATATGAATATAAATGAGTTCGAGAGTACGAGTGGCACATACATAAATGTTGCATGCAAAACCTCTTTTAATAAAATATCAATTTATTTTTATAGCACTTTGTCTGTTGCTCGAATTGTTGTTGTTAGTTTCTTTTACACACTTTCCTGCCTTTGCAAATTACTTCAGATTCTTGTTCTCGTTCGATATAAATCATGCTTGTATACTATAAACAAACTCAAATGTACGTCATAAGGCACGTTCTCGAATAAAGTGTTATAAATCGAAATTTTAGAAGTTATGTAATTATTTTAGAGGAACATTTCTGGTCAAAGAGCTTAAAACTTAAACTAAAACTTTTGAGTATTTTTAACTGGTATAATAAATAATTTTGTAATATAATTAATTTAAATTATTTTTAAATATTTGTATTTACAATAATTAGTATTGTGGTTATTTTGTTCATAGAATCATAAAATTTTAATTAGGTTAAGTTCATCAAATTGAATCTTTATTAAATTATTTTTATAAAGAAAGGAATTTTACAACATAAAATTAATTAAAACTTATTGATTCTTGACTGCCACGGGAATCGAACACAGGCTTTCACGTATAGGTTACTTAAATGTTTCAATTGAAACTACTCAATCTCTTCAGAGGGGTTTGCCGTTTAACACTCACTTTGTATTAACTTTATCTTATTAAACCGTAAAATACATAACCAAAAAATACAATGCAAGCACATTCTTAGCCAGGGTACATTTGTACACCATTATACATTTTAATTATTTTCAGCTTCACAGCAAAAACTGTTTGATTTGAAACCCGTCAAATAATAATATAAAAAATTAATTCAATAAATTATTATAATTGATGCAATTTTTCATTGTTTATTAAATATTAGAACAAAAAATTAATACTAATAACTATTAATTAATAAAAATTTTGAGTTGTGTCATTTTTCTAACAAATGAGCAATATTCTACATATTGTTTAAAGAGCTTCAGTTACACATTCGTATGTCGAATTCATTACAATGTTTAATGAAATTTTACACCTTTATTGAAAATTGTATGAAATATTTCATGTGAATATTATGAGAAAAGGAAAGAACAAAAATATAGTAATATTAATTTTTTTTCAAGAAATTGCACTTTTTCCCGAAAATCTTTATTTGTGGAAAAAATTTGTTTCATGGAAACAGATGCTGTCAAACGAACTCAAAAAGCGAAAAGTTGTACATTTCGATTTTTGCTCGAGTAGAGTAATTTTTTTATTATACAAAACTACTGTATAATAAAATCGATATAACTAAGGATTAAAAAACAACGGGTTGGATATGAATTCATGGTAAAATTCACAAAAGTTAAATTAATTTGTAAACAAAAATGGTGTTAGAGATTATTAATAAGATAAGATTTTTGTTTAAAAAACAAGGTATTCTTAAATTTTGCAGAGATAGACAATCTTTCGAACCCGTTTGAAGCAGAAATGCAGACGAAAATAGTCTCTCAGATGCGACAAAACTCATTTGAAAACTTAAGTATTTCTGCGCCATGTTCTAAAACTTTGAATATAACATTTCATAACGTCAGTAAACAAGCGGATATGCCTCTCTAGAAAAATAAGAAGATCTAAGATATCTCAAGACTTATTTTATAGCTGAACCACTGCGTAGGATGGCCGAAGGATAATTCTTCTCGAAATTTTCTTATAACATCTGCACAGACGTTTCAAAGGTTAGTTCTTGTAAACTTATCAGAACTTTTACTAGGTGTAGGGGTGACCGTGTCTTCAACACTCTTGGAATGCAGGGTTATGTTAAGTATCTTAATAAAACATTTTTTTTATCTATTGTCTTTGAAATTTTCGAGTTTGTGTCTCAAATCTTTCAGTCATTTAACTTGGCGACTAAGTAAGTCGACAATTTTTGGGACTCTGAACTATTTTGCATCTCAGTTTATTCATTTATTGTTATTTCTAAAAATGTTTGTAGTAGTGGCTTTGCTAATGGGTTTTGAAATTGCCTCGAAGTAACTCAAAATTTGTAGAAAAATTATTTTTATTTTCACAAAAATTAATAAAAAAAATAAGCAGAAAAATCTTAAAACGTATAAATTCATACAAGACTTCTAAATGACAGAAAATTTAAGTACTATTGTACAAAGTAAAACGTCTAAAGCTGCCGGTCCAAAAGTAGTAGTGTAAAATTGTATTGACACGTTACTCACCAAAAGCGTACAATTACTATACGTATCGAAAGCGTGAAGTAGGATTACTTTCTGCTTTAGCATGTGTCTTAAAAAGGTCAAAAAAGTAACATACACATAAAACGCTTGGAATTAAAAGAAACTATTTATTATTCCGTTTAATTTTATACTCTTATGCAAAAAAATAAGTATTGAATCTTAAACTGTTTTTTTTTCTAACTTTAAAAAAAGTATCGTCGTATCGCCAGTAAGATATCGCCGATACCGACATATGGGCGATACTTCGGATTTCGGTATTCGTTACTTCCCTTATTTTAATATAACTAAAGTTTATGTCAAATTAGGGACTATTATTGCTTTATTATTAAAACACAGTGATAAAGCAATAATAATGTACTTTTCATGATGTGTTTTACTACTGATGCAAAATTAATGAATTACTTGACATAAACTTTATTTCTATTTTAATATTAATGCCAAAATCTGATAAAAACAAACTAATCATGTGCAAAAATGTGTGCATTTAAAGTGTCAATAAAAGAGCTAATTAAAAAAACTTGCATTTCCATTAATTTGTTTTTTTCTCATTATTTATTTATTGAACCTTCATATATTAATCAAATCGAAAAAAAATTTCACTAATTTAATGTATTTGTCCCAGATCTGCTTCTCAGAACTATATTGTTAAATTTGCATGTGTACGTGGAAAGCTTTAAAAAAAGACTTACCTTAAAAATAGATCAAATTCTTTTTAACGTGAGATCGTTACTTGCCTAAAAAAGAAATAAATGTACATTAACCTTTTTAAATAATATTAGTGGTATTCGGATAAATAAATGTTTATCTAAAATTAATATATATTATATTTTTTTCTGGTTGCGGCCATTGGAGTTCAATAAGCAACAGTGCCGCTAACTTGAATAGGTTCATATTTTTTTACATTAAAATTAATTGTTTTTATGTTAAATAATAAAGTAATTAGCTTTATACAATTTTTAAAATATTAAAATATTGTATTACTATTATTATTATTACCATTAAAAAAGCAAAAATGACAGCAATAATTTATTTCTGATTTTTAATAATTTTTTTTTCGTTTGATACTCTGTTTTGGAACACAATTTCTTGGCTCATTTGAATAGGTTCAACGTCATTAATTAAAAAACAAACAAGAAAATATAATTTTCATTAAAAGTTTTTTTATTTTTGAAGAAGTTTTATAAGTATATCGTCCTTTATTGGATATTACTTCACAAATACGATAAAGATTCTCAATTAATGTCAAGAAAATTTCGGCCCGAGCTTTTTTAATTTCTTTAATTAAAGTTTCTTTTGATGCACATTGCCTGACCGGCTCATACGCTTTTCGAAAAAGTAGTCCCCATTCATTTTCTATAATATTCAAGTCAGGAAAATATGGTGGTCACTCCAAAATTTTGACATTTTGGTTTCGAATCCATTCTTTTACAACTCTTGCTGTATGAATCGTGGCATTATCTGGCTGATATATACACTGAATAGGTTCAAAAACACAAGATAAATGTGGAAAAGCCTGCTTAACTACATTTTTGTAACTGATCGCGTTCATTCTAGATTAACCCTGCACGGTTATTCTTCGTCGAATCGACGAAGCTCATTTACATTTTATCATATAACTTTTTTATATGTATTCAAATTAGGCCCTTTTTTCAACAACGTTATGCTAGGAACACAACTGGGACGAACGACGAATTTTTGGCCGCGAATATTCGTCGCCAAAAATAAAACATATTTGTGTATATGAAAATACACACAATCATGGCGTCGGACAAAATTCGTCATACGCGGCGACTTTTCAATAGATTTATTTCTATTTCATACGCCTGCGAACGACGAACAAATCAGTACCAGGTGACCATGTTTGATTTTAGTTTTCAAGTATTTTAGTATATAAAGATACTTTCTTAATTTGATAATTGTTTTTTATTATTTTATCGCATTTTAATTAAATATACAAAGTAGATAACTATAAGAATAGTTTTTAATTGTGTTTTTTTTAATGTTTGGGTTTTTTAAGTAAATTTTTTCTTATATGGTCACACTATTTCTCTCTCTTTGCAAAAACAGCAAACAAGTTTCTCAATTAGTAAAGCTGAAAGTTATTCGTCGTTATTGTGTTTCATACGACGAATTTACTCAGCGATTTTTTACTAAAAAATTCGTCATGTAGGGCGAAATTCGTCGTTCGTCCCAGTTGTGTTCCTAGCATTAGATGATGCCGTAAGCTTGTAGTGATTGGACGTACGCTGGATCCTCATTTTTTTAAAGTTGAAATTCAGATGTGTGAACTCGTCGCAACGACGAAGAGTAACCTTAGTGTAAGTTTTTGTGTCTATTTTTTTGGAACATTTAATATTACTTTTATCAACAGCTACGTCATATATACTCACAAAATGTTCCATAAAGATCGAAACCCCAAAAACCGACGACAGTATCTGAAAAATCTCCATACATTTCTCGTGGCTCCCTATTTAAGAGGCAGATTCGAGACACCTCCCTTGCAGGCCTTTGTTAAGGAAAAAATTCAAAATAAAATACCTAATCGAAAAGAATCCGTCGAAAATGTTGTCAAAGAATCAAAAGAGCGTAGAATTTGTCGTCTCTGTCCCTTTAGCAAACTCAGAATGACGAGAAGTACATGTTATATATGCCAGAAAAGCATCCGTTGTGAACATAAAATTGAACGTTGTGTCTCATGCGTAAAATATGGCTAATAACTAAATATTTTTTTTCTTTTGTATTATTTGACTGATTATTTTTAAAGGCTGAAAAAAAGTAATTTATTTTTTACTTTTTGTTGTTTTAAAAAAGTTAATTAATTTGAAAAACCAAAAAAAATAAAAATAAATTTTAATAAAACGCCTAACTAAAACATATTTTTGTTTATTTTTTACTTTGAAAATCGTTCCGCTAGAATTTATTTTTTAAAAAGTTCGTCGATTCGACGAAGAGTAACCTTAATGTACTAAAATGAAGAGTAACCTTTCAGGGTTAATGAATTGAAGCTCATATGCTCAATAGTATGAAATTGCCCCCCACACCATCACACTACCCTCACAGCTATGAAGACGACTCAGGTAACGTTCTTCTTTTCGTAAATCATGGACATAATAATTATAACCAACTGGACCTTCCAAATTAAACTTTTTTCATACCTCTATGACTTTGACCAGTTTCCACAAAAGCTTTAATTTTGCCTTTTTCTTCTTCAGTTAGTGGCTCACTGCGCCCCATTAAAAAAAAAAGAAATATATTGAAACAATATTGCATACTCAAATTATTAAAGTTTTTGTCCGTTGTTATAGGTAAACTTAATTTAATCTTAATGAGCCTAATCAACTGAGCTAAAATTTACATTATTTTTACTGCATTTTTACAAAAAAGCAAAAAATAACAAAAACTATTTATTGTACCGTTAGTTTTGATTCTCTAAATTATTAGCATACAAAAGACCTATCAACTTTAGTTTTAATTAATTGTTCTCTTAAAGTTTGTATTAAGATAAGTACATATGATAATTGAAAAAACGTATGAACCTAATCAAGTAAGCGGCACTGTATGATAACACAAGAGAACAAAATTGAACTTTTTTTGTGTTGATTTCTCCATCAGCTCGCATTTTTAAGTTACAGATACTAATCGTATTTTTTCCAAAAGTTAAAAGTTCAAAAACTCTTCATAAAGCGATTTTCAATCTTATTTTTTTTTTTTGAGATGTAATTGTTAGCTATGAAAAACAATTAAATTTTTGGAAAATGGCTGAGTAATGGTTGTTTACTTAAAAAAATAAAAATTTTGTATTTAAAAAAATCATAAAAAATCTACAACGAAAAAAAGATAAGGTCTTTTTACTTTTAAAGTAAATTCACATAACATTATTAACAAAATGAGACATAGATCATAAAAATCGATGAGCGCGTTTCGTTTTTATTCACAATTAATTAAGTAAAAGTACCTCATTTTGAAGTAAATAGAACGACAGCCAACACACACACACATTAAAACATGTTATTTTTGTATAAAAACCGCGATTTTTATCCATTCAGTTTTCTCAGTAAATTGTGAATAAAATTAGAAGTTCTGCACCGATTACAATGAAATTAAGTTCGTTTCATTCGAAGTATTTTCAACTCAATGTTTTTAAGCCAAAATTGTAATTTTTGTCGCAGTTTTAGTTTTTATGAATTTTTAAAAAACCGGCAAGAACTAAAGTATTCAGCTTTGGTTGATATTTATTGGTTATCAATTCACAACATCTGGGCGGCTCTAGATAAATGGGCGTGGCTCCTCCCAAACAGATATAGATATAAGAGTCAAAGTTTCGAAATACGGTACAAGCACCAGCATGTGCATAGCTCCGCTCGTGCTAAGTCGAGCTCAGCCACAACACAAGTGAATAACAAGGATCACGATATAAGAAGATACTAAGAGAATTAAATTGATTGAGCGCAACGGAAGAGAGTATATTAGAAAAATATAAAGAGAGGGTAAAATTTACCACCACATCCACAGTTAAAGGTTAATGATAATTTATTATTCTGTTTGATTTTTAATATGCTTAAGAAGAAGGGACACTGCAGCACTTATCCAATTAGATGAGCGATAAACACCTACATAAGTGAACAGAACCCGTGATGAGAAAATTTTTGTCTGGCACTGGCAGGACATGAAATAAAGTATAAGGTTAAGATTTGATTACTTATTGTTAGTTCATATTAAATATATGAAGATTCAATAAATAAATAATGACTAAAAAAAAAATAATTTTAATATGCAAAATCTAAGCATTGAAATTGCTTGTTAAAAAACTATAAAAAAGTATCGTCATTTCGCAAATAAAATAACGCCGATACCGATATATGTACAAGTATTGGCAAACTCGAAGTATCGCTAATATATCGGTATAAGGTACTAAGAACAAATCAGTATCAGATGACCATGATTGATTCCAGTTTTCAAGTATTTTAGCAAATAAAGTTACTCTGTACTTTAATAATTGTTTTTTTTTTTTATTATTTTATAGCATTTAAAATAAATATAGAAGTTAGCTATAAGAATAGTTTTTTGCTGTGTTTTATTTATTATTATAAGTATAAGTTTGTATGGAAATTATGGACCGATTTTTCACACTTTCAATAGGCTTCGTTCGAGTAACAATTTAAGTGTATGTACCGAATTCTTTCAAATTATCCACAAAAGCGCGATCAGTACTTAGCACAAAAGACAACCAGCCAGCCGGACATCGTTAGATCGATCGGAAAGTCAGTAGATCGGTGTATTTAAACGTTGGCCTATAAACAGTACTTCTCTATTTCACATTTCAGCACAAAGGCATAATTGTCTACCTTTAATACAACTTGCATTTGCCAAACGTATGTATGTGGTGCGAAAACGAATTGTAGATTGCGAAGTTAAAACAACACGTTTGTTTTAAAAATAGATATTTAAACCAGAAAAGACATTTGAAAATTCTAACAATTTTTTGACCGTGGCCGGGGCTCGAACCCGGGCCATGACATGTTTCGATCGCAACCACTCGATCTCCTCAGATGGATTTGCCATTTTACACTTGCAGCCATCGACGACTGCTGACGTCAATAGTCAAACATCAATCCTTAAACCAAATTGTATTTTAACCTTTGGTAGATCGAAGTTTGCTTTTTTGAATGATTATCCATTTTAATTGATTTTACATGTTCTTCCTTACTTCTGTTTTTTCGTACTTTTGTCAAGAATTTTTCTTGAAGTCCAAAGTACATTTTTTGTTTTTTCATTTTTTGTCTTTCTTTTTCTTGTTGACCTTTTACAGCACAACTTGAAGGACAAATGAATACATAGAGCTCGTGCCTTAGCTTTAACAATAATTAGTATTGTGGTTATTTTGTTGAACTATTTTATGGTTTTTAATCCAAATTTTTAATAATTTAAATTAGGCTTAAGTTCATTAAATTTAATTTTCATTAAATTATTTTTATGAAGAAAGGAATTTTTGCAACACGAAAATTAATTAAAATTGTTATTGATAATCTTTCATTTTTTGACCGTGGCCGGGGCTCGAACCCGGGCCGGCAGGTTACCATGACATGTTTCGATCGCAACCACTCGATCTCCTCAGATGGATTTGCCGTTTTACACTCGCAGCCATCGACGACTGCTGACGTCAATAGTCAAACATCAATCCTTAAACCAACCAACCAACCTTTGGTAGATCGAAGTTTGCTTTTTTGAATGATTATCCATTTTAATTGATTTTACATGTTCTTCCTTACTTCTGTTTTTTCGTACTTTTGTCAAGAATTTTTCTTGAAGTCCAAAGTACATTTTTTGTTTTTTAATTTTTTGTCTTTCTTTTTCTTGTTGACCTTTTACAGCACAACTTGAAGGACAAATGAATACATAGAGCTCGTGCCTTAGCTTTAACAATAATTAGTATTGTGGTTATTTTGTTGACGTCAGCAGTCGTCGATGGCTGCGAGTGTAAAACGGCAAATCCATCTGAGGAGATCGAGTGGTTGCGATCGAAACATGTGATGGTAACATGTGATGGTAACCCGGCCACGGTCAAAAAATGAAAGATTATCAATAACAATTTTAATTAATTTTCATGTTGCAAAAATTCCTTTCTTCATAAAAATAATTTAATGAAAATTAAATTTAATGAACTTAAGCCTAATTAAAATTATTAAAAATTTGGATTAAAAACCATAAAATAGTTCAACAAAATAACCACAATACTAATTTTTTTTTTGGAAAAACTTCTACGAAACTCTAAGGAAAACTTATTTTAAAATAATAAATAGTACTAAATGTCAGTTTCTCAATCTTGAAAAACAGTTTTTAATAAATGTATCACAAATTGATAACATATACATCTGGGTGGTTCAAAGAGATGGTTTCTTGTATCGACTTCTAATAGCGTAAATATGTTGTATAGTAATAGTAAAAAACAAATGTAATAGTCTGCATTAGACCCCTGCAAAAGATTATTAATTTATTTTTTGTGTAAGAGCCCGCGCTTTGACCTTCAATTTTGTAAAATTTTAAATATAACAGCAATAGCATTATATGGCAGAAAAGCATAACTGTTTTTTAACGACTTTTAAGTTCGTGAAAATAGTGTGAGAAGCATCCATGAATCTATGCGATAAAAGATAAAGATAATGTTTAATATAGATGAAACTTGAATCAAGACGAGAGATGCCTTGATTTTACAGTAAACAAGATTTTGTGACCAAAAAATTATTTCTTTGTTTTATGTTGTATAAAAACCAAAGTTTTATTTTTTTTAGTTTAATTAAAAATGTTTTCAGTTTTAATAAATAATAATTGACAGTAAATAAAATATTAAAATTTAAAAAATTGACTTTTTTCAACAATACCTAATTCTTTGGAGCTCCGATGTGACGTTTTTTTGCAATTTTTGTTTGTTTTAACGTAAGCAAAAAAATATTGCTATCCGAATAGGATTCAAGAACTTTTTCTCATACATCAGTGACTAGAGTATCCACTCGATTAATCGAGGAATTTTTCCGCCATTATTTGATCGAATAATCAAAATAGCCAATTTCGAATAACAAATAACTCGAACAATTTATGTCAATTAATCGATTAAGATGAATATCTTTAAAAAATCTACTTTTGTTAAATAAAAATATTTGTTTTTATATTTCTAACTGTTTAATATTATATAAAACTAAAAAACATGTTCCTAACTTCTACATTTATTTTTATCACACAAATTTTTGAGCATATTTCAGACCCTCTTTAGATTTTGTTGTGTGAGAGACAAATTGTGAATATCATTATAAACGTCAAATTCCATTCGTTAGAACTTTCATACTTACATAGCAAATTTTTCATATAAAGTTTGACATTTATCGTAAAAAAATGTGTAAATAAAAGGAGATTACAAAAAATTATATAAGTTATCAGTAAAATTTAAATCAAAGTAATTTTAAAAACTTAAGTTTATAAAAAAATCAGAAAAAAATACGGTGATTAAAAAAAAAATAACTGAGAATGTCCATCGACTTCAATTTCACTCGATTTCTAGGAATAATAAATTGGTTTTAAAAGTTTTTCATAACTGGCTGGCACCTCTCACAAAAAGTGCCTGGACTAAAATACTACATGTTTGTTTTTTTTTGTGTTTATTAATATAAAGAAAGTAACAGTTCATGTAGAGATTTATGTTTTTTCCCATTGAATAAAATTATTTGAATTATTCGAGTAATTCGAATAATTTAATAACCTATCTCGATTAATCGAGCTAATTTAAAATTCCAAAATCGATTAATTTCTTACTCGAACAAAACCAAAAGTCAAATAATTGGATACTCTATCAGTGACCCACCTTAATATATGTACATATACATTTTTTTCTTTTAAATTGTAAGTGTTTTGATCAAAACCGGACAAATCGCTCTCAAGTTATGCATTAGCAGAACCGGCTTATTTCGTGCGAAATATTAGTCCCGCCAATAAAAAAAAACTAGACGGGACAAAAAAAAACTGGAAAAGGATTTAGACTCAGCACGCAAAAGTCAATTGAAATCACATAAAAAAGTTTTTGCTCCCGATTTTTTTTTTTTGGTTTTTTACCGTCAAATAAGCTTCGCTTGCTTCGAAGCTTTCTAAATAAAAATATGGAAGAGAATATTGAACAATTTAAATAGCAGGGCTTGTTAGAAAAGAAGTAAATATATAAGGATATGTTGTCTTTACACTGCAGTTACACGCTCAAGCTTTTCTTGATAGCCTTTTACATATACTGTTTGTCAAAATTTCCAAAAATTTAAAGTTGTGACGTAGGCCGAGGCCACGCAATGAGCGGCTAAGCGTCAAGCGGCTGAGCGATGAGCGTCAAAAAATTAAAACATATGAAATACTATCGAAGTGGCCACGAAATGAGCGGCATGCGAGCGAAATTTTTGAGCGGCTAAGCGTCGTCGCTCAGGAATAAAACTTGTTCTAATTTTTAGTTGTTTTCTGAGCGTCAAAAAATAAACATGGCAAAAGTGAATGTGGAGGTTACAATTTCATCTGTACAAAGCCGACCGCTATTATGGCAAGACAGATTACCAAATTTTAAAAATAAAAATATAACCGAAAATTAATTTTTTGGTTTTGTCAATCTAGTGTTATCTGCTTGCAACAGCAAATCAATGGATTTCACATTTGGGTAGATTTGTATATATATGGTTAATGATGAACACCAAGGCCTGTTCGTCGATTTCGATTAATATACATATATATATTATAATTTGTTATTATAATTTGTTTTTGTTTTAAATGTAAGTTAAACGAACGAAGTCTTCGCTCGAAATCGACGAACAGGCCAGGCCGCAAACTGTTTTTTTTTTCTTAATAAACGCAAGTGGTCAGAGGTGTCCCCCAAGGCTCGATACTTGGACCACTATTATATTCAATTTACTCCAATGATATACCAAAACAAATTAAATATTCAAAAGTTCAAATGTACGCGGATGATATTCAAATTTACCTGAAAAGCTCCAAGTATTGTATTAACTCTAAAGTAAATGAACTAAATTACGATCTAAACCAAATCGGCATCGGCTAATGGATTACGCCTTAATCCTAAAAAATCAAAATGTGTTATTATCACCAAAAAATCGGTTAATATTGATGTTGAAAATAACGTAATTCTGGGAGATACTAAAATTGAAGTAGTAAACACGGTCAGAAATCTTGGGGTTGTCTTTAACAGCACACTTACCTGGTCTGACCACATTACCCAGGCATGTGGTAGAGTGTACAGTATGCTGCGGAATTTGTGGACTGTACAGTACTTTACACCACCCAAAGTAAGACTTTTGCTGGCAAAAACTTATCTTTTACCTACACTTCTTTATGTATCAGAAATATTTTCTGGATGTAACTTAAAAGACTTCATGAGGCTTAAAACGACATTTAATAACATTGTACGCTATATTTATAGTCTAAAAAAATTTGATCACGTATCTCAATACTCCTGTCGTGTGATCAACGTTAGCTTCGAAGACTATCTGAAATTAAAAAACCTTTTGCTCTTACACAAAATTATAACGACAATGAAACCGAAATATCTATTTGACCGTCTACAGTTCATGAGGTCCTCGAGAGTAAACAGCCTAGTCCAACTTCGACATCGTGATGCAGCGTCTGAGAAACAATTTTTTATATATTTAATACGTCTCTGGAACCAACTTCCTGTATCTTTACAACTTTCAACCAACGCAACTAAATTTAAAAATAACTTCAATAACATTTATAGCATTCGAAATAATTAAATTAATTGTAAAATTCAAATATTTATGTACTCTAATTAAGTTTTCTACTAATTGCAATTATTGATCTAATTATCTATTATTACTATATCTGCTAAATTATTTTATATATTAGGACACTTACATATATTAAAACTAACTTCTCTGATTCTAATACTCTAATTATAAGATAATGTATCTTGTTGTATTAGAAAATCACTAAATAAATAAATAAATAAATAAAAAAAAAAAAAAAAAAATCATATGAATACGATTTTCGCGTAATAACATTAAACAATCCACTCTTTACAATAGCATTTTAACAACTAACCGCTCAGAACTGACGCTCAGTAATAAGCCACTTGCCGCTCAAACTTGACGCTTTGACGCTCATCGCTCAGACGCTTGACGCTTAGCCGCTCATTGCGTGGCCTCGGCCGTAGGCTGCATTAAATTTTTGAGCAATTTACTTTCAAGTTGTCATCAAGAAAACAATTTATAAATACAAACGAAAAAATTGCTCATTTACCTTGAAATCAGCTGTTTTCTTGAACGCAAATTGAAACACTCACTGGAAAGAGAATTTTAAAGGCAAGTTCGTTTCAATTTTTAAAAGTATGAGTGTATTGGTGAAAAAGTGTGAGTGTATTTAAACTTGATAGGCAAAAATTGATCGTGTAACCCTCAAGTTATCGATCACTCAATTTGCTTAGGCATTTTTTACTTATTGAATCACAAATAGTTCCCAAAGTTTTCGCTATTTTTCTTGCCTTAACTGTAACTGCATCATAAATGTATTAATGCATGCTTGAATACTGGGTATTTTTTTTGTAGTTTTTGTTGTTTTTTTTTTTTTTTTGGTAAGAGTAGAACTGTGTTCTCATATGAGTAAGTGTCTCTGCGAGTATAAGCTTTTATGAATTTTAAAGAAACTCCAAAATATTTACAGCATATTTTTTACAGGAATACTACACCAGGACACACAGTTCATAGTTTATGAACAACTACATACGAATATGAAAGAAGTAAAAACATGAGACAAGTGATTCTTTTTTTTCGGGGGGCAAAAATGAATAAAAAAATAAAAAAATTAATAGAGTAAAATATTTATATTACGGTCAGAGGAGAAAGTGGGAAGTAGAGAGGAAAGCAAATGTGTGAATTTTACAGAAAACATATTTATGCACTTAGCGTTTACACTTGCATACAGACTATAAGTACAGATAAATTTGATGATGCCATCCATTTCTCAATATGGTTTCCATACAAATGTTTTTTTCCTCTTTCAAAAATTCATTTAAGACATTCTGTGATTTAATAGCATTATGAGGGAATTGAATTTAAAACTGTGAAAAAAATGTATATCAAAAGTAAAAATTGTATTTCAACAATTTGCCAAATTGAAATGAAGCTTTAAAAATCGTTTTATTATTATTTTTTTTTGTATTTTTTGTATTTTTATTTCAGCCACTTTAAACCATTTAAGTGCTTATTTCTGTAAGCGGCGGAAATCCTTCTTATTTTTATCCTTAATCTTAATTATACTTAAAAGTCTACAAGGTTTTTTTATCTAAGCATTTTTAAGGCTGTAGATGGAAAGACACAGAAGCAAAGAACAGAAAAATGTTGAAGGAAAAAAAAATGGAAAATATTTTATACTTGACGTCTTGGTGGTAATTTTCCACTGCTTTCGTTTTAGCTTTTCTACTCTGTGGCACCCTTGGCTTGTGTCTCATTCACGTACCTTGCCCACTTATTCTCCACCTCATTCTTTTGCATTTACCATATTTATTTTGCCCTTTTTATTATTTTTTATATTTATTTCATGGGTGTGCTTTTTAGAAAACATAATTCGGAAATCTTAAGAATTATGTGGAGTGCCTTCGCTTTCATATATTTGTTTTATTATTAATTTTTTAGTAATTTCTAAATGCTGACTGTCACACCCTTTTCATATTGTTTATACTGTAAATATGAATGCGTGTAATATTTTTTTAAGGATTTTTTTTTATCAACATAATTTTTGCATTTTTACGGGGTTTGTTTTTTTTTTATAGTTGACTTGCGAAAGTATGAAGACAATTTTTATTAAGACAAATTGTTGTTGATTGATTTATGAGTTGCGTTTTTAAATTGAAATTGGGAAGTTTTTTATTATATTAAAAAGAATTTGGTTACATAAATCAAAGTACAATTAAGGTTAAAAAAAGTACAATTTTTAAAGGTTGTTGGTACAATTTTTAAATTCTCAATGCCATCCCCGCTTTGTACACTTGCATAAATTTTTGGGGAACGCATGGTAGATGTTACAAATGTGAAACATCTAACATCTACTATCAATAAAAAATGTCACAGTTTCAGAAAAAAAAAAATTTAATTTTAAATACTTTTTTTCTACAAAAGTGCATGAACTTTAAAAGAAAACAACAAAATGCATTTGGAATAATTAAACAAGAAAACCCTTGCAAAAATGGAAAATCTCAACAAATGCCATTTTGTCATTGATGCTACTATAATAAAAACTTTATAAAATAATCGAAAGATGTAGAATAGGCAACAATGAGACAGGAACATCTTGTTAGGATCTTGATTTTTAGCTCTATGTAGCTCAAACAATTCATGTTGAAAAAAATTGGTTTTTTACAAAATTCTACTTTTTAATTAATTTTTTTCTTTTAAATTTTTAACTGATTAAAAACCTTAAAATTAAATTAATGTTTTTAAGTCTCGATTTGTTTTCATTACAAATAATTTTGGAGCATGTCAAATTTCAGACGTTAGAAATTTTGTACTAAAAAAGCAAATTTTTCATATTTAATTGACATTTATCGTAAAAAAAAATAAACGCGTAAACCATGCACTGTCAGATTATGGATTTACTGTCAATTTCTTTATTACCTCGTATCTGCTAATAGGCTAGATTTTGATATTTGAGCGCGAAAAAGTAATACATTAAAAAACAAATTAACCAAACCTATAGAGTAGAGATTTAAAATAAAGGAAAAGTGCATCACCAATTAAGTTATCAGCCATGTTCTGGAAATCGAATACATACAAGTTAAATTGGACACAAAGACTTGGACTTAAAAAGTTTATACAAGAAATTCCTTTCATATGGAACATACGTTGAGTTCTTATCACTGTTCGAAAATAAACACTAAATAGCGCTACTTAGTGTTCGGTTCCGTAGATTTGTTGAAAACACAAACGCTAATAGTGTTTATTTATTTATTTATTTAATTTATTAGTCTATGGAATTCATCCTTACAGACGATTTATACAACACAAATGTTAATTACTCACATAAAATAAATAATTATGAATTAAAAAAAATTATTATTATACTTTTAGTTACATTAGTATTTAAAGAAAAATCTATAAATCTATACAGTTCATTAAATTGAATACACATTCTCCTGAGAGGATCAGCGTTTGCATAATTAGCTCTAAAAAATTGAACGGATAATGGTGAGAAGTATCGTGTTGGTCGTTGAGGAATGTTGAACGAAATATTGTTGATCAGAAAACCAGAACAAACATCACCGTTAATAATATTCAATAGAAACGAGACATTTAACATAGATCGTCGGCTTTTTAAGGTTGGCAGCTTAACAAGGGCGAGCCTGCTGGTATATGATGGAAGACATAATGGGTTGAAATTTAAACTTCGAAGACAGAACAACAGGAATTGTTTTTGCACAGATTCAATCCTGTCGATATAAATTTGGTACATAGGGTCCCAAATAATGGAAGCATACTCCAAAATAGGTCTCACAAGTGATGTGTATAAAGTTTTAGTTACATAAGGGTCATTGAATTCTTTAGCCCACCGTTTTATAAAACCAAGAACTCCTCTGGCTTTGTTTACCATAATTGTTATATGATTAATGAAACTTAGTTTAGGATCCAATAAAACACCAAGATCTAAAAAGCTATCCACTTTTTCTAGTTGATAATTGCCCAGCATATAATTTACAGATATCGGTCGCTTTCGGACAAAACGCATATATTTGCACTTTTTTAGATTCAGCTCCATTAAATTTGAATTACACCATTTGTAAAACGAATCTAAGTCATTTTGAAGTAAAACATGGTTGGAGTATTCACTAATACTCAAGAAAATTTTCACATCATCAGCATACATTAAAATACTTGAAAACTGAATAACTTGTGGTAAATCGTTTATAAACAAGGAAAATAAAAGCGGTCCAAGGTGACTGCCCTGTGGTACCCCGGATGATACGTTTATATTTTTCGAAGATTCATTGTTGAAAAGTACTCTTTGCTTTCTATTTGTTAAATATGAGTTAATCCACATTAAGCTAATATTAGCAAATCCCATCAAATGTAATTTCTTTATAAGAAGTTTATGATTAACTTTATCAAAAGCTTTGCTGAAGTCTGTATAAACTACATCTGTTTGTTTTCTTTGAAGAAACCCGCGATTGACTATTGTAGTAAGTTGTAATAAATTTGTTGAAGTTGAACATCTTTTTTGAAAACCGTGTTGGAAGGGAGAAATTAAAGTGTTGACTTGATGACATAAGTGATCCGTTATAAGTTTTTCAAACAATTTTGGTATAATACTTAATTTGGCAATACCTCGGTAATTTGTAATGTCGGACTTGTTCCCAGATTTGAATAGCGGAATAATGAAGGAATCTTTCCATTTATTTGGAAAATACCGATATTTTATTGATGTATTAAACAATAGTGTTAATGGAATAGCTAAAACATCTGCACATTTAATTAAGATGACACTAGGAATTTTATCAGGTCCACTTTTGTAGGAAAATTTAAGCTTTCTTAATCCATGAGAAACTGTTGAAACATCAAACAACGGAATATTAATTGTTTGATTAGCGGTAAGTGTATATGGATAAATGTTTGAATCATCAAAAATTGCGTCCGAATATGTAGTTGAGAAAAAGTATGCAAACAAATTACTTATAATAGCATCATCACTGGATTCATTATGCTGAAATTTCATTATAGCCGGAAAGCCAGTTGTTTTCCTCTTAGAGTTAACAAATTTGTAAAATGATGTTGGATTATGTTTAAAGCTATTTTTCATTTTGATCAAATAGTTTGAGTAACATGATTTATTCAGAGTAATATATTCAGCGCGACTAATACAGTATTTCCCATGATCAACAAGAGAACCAGATAGTTTGTACTTTTTGAAATCTTTATTTTTTTTATTTTTAACTTTAGCCAGTTGCTTGGTGTTCCAAGGAGGCCCGGATAATATTTTGGTAATTCGTTTCGGAATACATAAGTCCATAATTGAATACATCGTGTTGTAGAAGGCATCAGTCATATGATCAATAGCAGCAGTTGTGTTCGAGGGACAAGTTAATAGGTTTTTCCAGTTCGTACTATTTAGAAGTTCATTTAACATTAAGTAGTTTGATTGCGTGAAACAGTAACATTTATCAATATTTTTAGAACATTTATTTACAAGTCCAGATGGAACGGATATATTAATTTCAATGGTAGGATGATATCGGTCTTCAGGAGTAGAAATTGGGTTTATTCGGTTTATGTAACACTCCTCAGTTTCATTGGTAAATATTAAATCCAATAATTTAAAATTATTATTAAGTATACCGTTAATTTGAAAAAGACTCATATCATGTAAAATATTGAAAAGCTCATCACACTTATTATTTGAATTAGACGGAACAAAATATTTATCATCAGGTAAAAATTTCCAGGCTATTGAAGGTAAATTGAAATCACCAAGAACAATAACTGAGTCATCCGGATTAGCATCACGAAGAACAAATTTAATAGCTTCGCCATGTGTATCATATAAAGACTGAGGGGATGATGGAGGGATATAAGAACAAGTGATAAATATTTTTTTGCTTTGAAGTTTGATTAATACAGCGATAAATTCGATGTTGGGTGAAGAATCAATTAATAACACCTCAGATGGTAAAATACTGGAGACCGCAATAAGAACACCACCACCATTCGTTAAGGTACCACGGTCACGTCTAAAAATGTTATATTTATTAGAAAGTATTTCAGTATCCAAAAAGGTATTGTTAAGCCAAGTTTCAGTAAAAACGATTACGTGATGATTAATGCTAAAACTTTTTATATACAAATCAGACAGTTTAGTTCTCAATCCACAGACATTCTGGTACACTAATGAAATGTTATCACCAGTGAAAGCTCTTAGTTTTTTGGAACATTTAAAACGTGTGGAGGAAGACGGCCAAAATTAATTGATCTTGGATTTTCCCTGTATTTATATTCACGAACCAAAGTATTTTCTGGCCAAAAATTTGGGTCAAGTATACGTTCAAAAAGATCAGCAGAAACAGTTACTTTAAAAGATGTTATCGATCTTGGTTGAGAAAAAACAAACTTATATGTTGAAATATCTGCGTTTGGACCCACCTTAGATTTTACGTAAGAATCCACTGCTTCAGCAGTAGTTTCAGAAGCTAAACGAGAAATAAAAATGGTTTTTTTAGGAGGAACAGCTCTTATCGTATAATTGTTGATTTGACCAGTATTAATAGCAGGGTCAGGTTGATTTGAGGCTACTACAGCATAACTCAACGGCGTATTAGTATTAGTAAGTGTAGATGAACACGGAGTACTTATAACATTCACAACAGGCACAGGATCATCACGTTTATCTTTATTAGCATTTCTTGCTGATTTACGGCGTTTTGGTGAAGATTCAGGTGGAGATTTTAAATTTTCCAGGGATTTGAAATCATCAAACAATTTTCCATATGCAGAAATACGCTCAGATAGTTTTGCAGCTTCCTCTTGCATATCCAAGAATTTATTTTTAGTATCCTGGAAAAAGCGGTAAAAACTAACACCAATTTTTCTACAGTCGTTGCAACACCAATGTAGCCCTTTATTATTGTTGATAGAATCAGCAACAAGCCCAGAAAGGCCACTACACTTAAGATGACAAAACTCGTGACACAACCAACAAACAATTATTCTTTCCCCGTCACCTTTAATCGTACAATTTTTCATCAAACATCCCATAATTATTAATTTAATTTATTAATATTATTTGGTTTTTATTTATATTATTTATTAAAATTTAAATTTTAAAATTGAAACTTTGTTACTTTTTTTTTTAAGTGTATTGTAATAAAATATTATTGTGAATGAAAATCAGAAATGGCAACGCTTCTTTCGAAATTTGGCAGAAATAGGAGCAGCTGATAAGTTTATTATTTGTTGTTACTGTAAAATGTATGAAAATAAAGTACAAGCACTTGCTTATTTGTTTACTATTGTTATTGTTGTTATATTAATTTTTTTTTTTTTTTTTTTTTTTTTTTTTTTTTTGGTTTGTTTTTATTTCTTTTTATGCTTTGTTCTATTGGTTTAATGATTTTATGTATGTATATTATTTTATTTTATGATTTTGGTAGTTTTAATAAATTGTTTTTGAAAACTTTGATAGTTAGAGGTAACTTTATGAGCTGTTTTTGTAATATTTTTTAGCGAACAATTTAACGAATATTTTAATATAAATCACAGATCTAAATTCTATTTAAATTGAAAATTATTGATAAAAAGATACGGAGCAAAAAATGTACGTGTTACTTGTTTGCAAACAAACAAAACATTGTGTAGTAAATCATTAAAAAATATCTTCGCCTGTTTGTCATCTTTCGAACACAAAAATAATGCTGTTTGTATCCAACTAAACAAAAAGATGACAACATTTAATTCCGTTCGGTTTTTTTTTTTTTTTTGAAAAAGCCACAAACTTCATTGTGTTCGGTTAAGCTCATTAATATTTGTTCGTTTCTGTTGTGCTTAGCGCCCTTTTAGCTGGTAAAAAAAAAACTAAAAAGGTTTTACAAAAACAAAATTCACACACCAAAAAAAAAAAAACAAAAAGCCGGTAAAATAATTTTACACAAACAAAACATATACACAATACACACACAAGCTGTTCGTGCTGCGGTCGTTGCTAAATTTTTTTTGTTTTTTCATTTCTTTATCAATGTAAGAAAAAAATTTTTCTGTTTTTAACGAAGAACGGAACACTATATAATGTTCGGCTCTTTCTTGAAAATAGTTAAGAACGGTATTAAGGGCTGTTTTCGTCTAAAGACGTTAAATCGCACGATCTAGGCGGCCAATTGACCGGTCCCGAACATGAAATAAAATTTTCACCGAACTCGCCTCTCAATCCATTGTTAAGCGTGCTGTGTGGCTGTGGCACCGTCTTGTTGAAACCACATGTCATGCAAGTCAAGCTCTTGCATTTTGGGCAAAAAAAGTTAGATATCATCTCACAGTAGAGCTCACCATTCACAGTTACGTTACGATTCGCATCATCTTTGAAGAAGTACCGTCCAATGATTGCCACCAGCCCATAAACCGCAACAAACTGTGACTTTTTCTGGATGCATTGGTAGCTCTTGCAATGCTTCTGGCTGATCTTCACTCCAAAATCGACAATTCTGCTTGAGCCAAAAATGAGCTTCGTCGCTGAACACAATTTTTCGATAAATTTTTTGATAATTTTTTGATAATTTTTTGTAATAAGATTCAATAATTTGCAAGCGTTGTTCGTTTGTAAGACGATCATGGTTAAATTAAAGACCAAATTGAAGATGTATGACAGTAAAACAAAACACGAAACGTGCATCAGCTGTTTAAACCAGTGTTGCCAAAGAGATAATAGCTAAAAAATCACCCGATATTTTCCTTTTATTTTTAGAAGAAAAATATAACTAAAATTTTCTTAAAAATGTTACTAAAGTTGAGTCAACTAGAACTACAGCAACAATTTGTAAGAAATTGTTTCTGACGTTTAAAATAATTTTATCTAGTTTTGAATGAAAGTTTCAACAAAATGTTGTAAAAAAAAATAATAAATGCATAATATTGTTGTGGCTAAAATTTGCAAACGGTTTCTTAACGCAAAATGTGTGTGGTTGCAAAAGAAATTGTTGCTCTTTTATGAACACCAAGTGAAAATGTTTTTTTTATTGTGAACGAAGCTTAAAGGTTTAATTTCATAACAGACGTATATACACCTAAGTCTACCCGTGTTGTGAATACTAAGCGGGCAATCTTCACGCCCGTTTTGAAAGGCGTGCGAATTAATTATTAAAAAACTTTGAAAATATTAAAGAATTTTTCAAATGCATTCTTGCCACACAATCAAATGTCAATGTATAATAAACATATCGTTACTTTAATTTAGAAAAGGCGCATCACGCATAAAAAATTTTTTAAAGTTTTAGACATAAAACTTGATAAAAAAAGAATACAAACAAAAGCTTATGGATATGTTTAGAACTAATATCGACCCCATCGTATATGCCAATTTTTTTGAAATTGAGTTTTTGATGCAATCTTGTTCCATATCCAAAGAGACGTCACCTGACAAAATATTGTAGGCGAATTCCACTTCGTTGCTCCAAAAATTGATTGTATATTTTCATTTTAATATTGCAAGCGAAAGCAGAGAAAAAGTAGAAAAATGGCTGTCCTGTGAAATTTGGTTTTTGTAACATACGATAATTTCGTGCAAAGGGGTCGATATATCTTTAAGTTCTAAAACTATACATAAGCTTTTTCATATTTTCTTTTTGATCCACCCAGTAAAAACTTCGCCTACAAAATAATGTGTTGAGTAATCAGAAAAACATAAGAGCACTACTTACAATTCTACTGAAAGAACCAATGAATTTTACAAGGGATGTCCCAAAGTGAACGCATTCAAAAGCAAGTCATTATTTTTTTACTTTAATACATCCAGAAAAAAGTACTTATAGAAGTTGTTATAGATGTAGTTATAGAAGAAAGCTACTAAATAATGAGTTAAAGAAGCTATTCATTTTGAAAAAGTAAGCGAAGTTTTTACTGGGCAGTTTTATGTCTTAAGAAAAATTAAAGTAACGATATGTACGTTATTTATTTATTCAAAATTCATATGCATGGACAAAGTCATAAAATAAAAGTAATTTTTTTGGTATTTTTTTTTTATTCATATTTTTTTATTAAGACAAGTTCGTAACAAAACAAAGCCTTTGTTTACAATTTCCACCCACAGTAAATAATAATAAACAAAAAAAAAAGATCAAACATTTAATATAGAAGCCAAAACTGGACTGAGCCATAAAGACAATGAAAATAATATGTGGCCGAATAGAAAAGTTTTTGTTTGGAAACTTTGTTTTTAGCAGCCTTTTTTCCTGGCCATAAATTTTATTCAAAAACAATGACCAAATGAAAATAAACAAAGTACTCATATGTTATTTTTACTTATGCACAAAACTCTTTTATTAAAATTTGTTCTATTTCTATATTAATTTTTTTCCCAAAAAACTTTTTTGTTTTTCTATTTTAGATGTCAACATGGTGGCTGAGCCAAAACCCCATCAAGTTGGGCGCAAAAGACAGAATGTTAATAAAACCGGAAATGATTGGTAAGTGTTTGTTTGGTTGGTTAGAAAATGGAAAGGGTGTCATCATAAATGAGTGGTATTTGGTTTTTATTTTAATTCTCTTGAAAAAAAAACATTTCTATAAAATAGTTTTTAAAAATATTTAAAACGTTTTATATTTCCTTTTTTTACAACAGACATAAATTGTTGACCCCAAAAAAGTATTTGCCAGAGTTAATATAAAGTTGCTTAAAAGGATTTCTGTTTGTGAAATTTAACGCGAAAACTTGTCATGTATTGGTACTTTGTCTTTGTCCCTGGCATGTTATGGAGACTGTTGAAAATAAAAAAAACGAGATATAATAAAATACGGACATTTTCGATGTTTCATATTTTTGCTATACACACTTACTGACTTACAGACGTGTGTTTGAAGGACTTGTGTGGCACCACCAATACTTCATTACACGTTGTGTAATTCTTTTTCGTCTACTACCACTACTTTTTGCAACGTTAGCTTTCCGGTTATATGTAGCTGTCATCATTATCCTGGCCATCAACAACAAATGTCAACTGTTGTATGTAGTGTTGACAGAACACTCAAACCTATAGATTTCAATTGCACACACACAAACGGTCGCATATTTATACCAGTGCGATAGGGTCCAATAATCACTAACATATACGTGTATACTTGAAGTACAAATATATGTTTATATATATGTACATATATGGTCTGTAGTTTGAAACTTGAGGTCAGACGAAAACGGCAGAAATAAGTAAAAGTTCTAGCCGGAGAAAAACATGATGAAAAAATGCTTCAATTTGAATATTTGCATGCGAGGGAATAGTTGAAGGAGTTTAGCCGAATATATTGGCATTCACCCCTACCGTGAATAACATGTGGAATTTTTGTTCCCATGAAATTTTCATTCCCCTCGAAGGGAAAAAAGCAATCGTGAATCTCATGTGAAAAATTTTTCACGCTATCAGTCCCAGTGAATGCAAAAAAGATTAAAAAAAAATAAAAATCAATAAAATTTTTGTTCAAAAATATACACGTGTATATTTTAAAGAAAAGTTAAAATAATAAAGCAAAATTTTTAGTATTGGAGGGATAGTTTTATTACAACGTTATTTTTTTGCACTTTTTAAATTTTATGTAGTAAAATATTTTCTAAGATTTTGCATTCGAAAGCTCCACAAATCCACAGGTAATCGACCTGTTGTTTTACATTTTCTTGACCAATGTATCGGTTTGTGCCTTATTAACGGAAATAGCCATTAATATTCGATTTATAGGAGGAACTACTTACATACATGTTCTGTTCCCTAGCAAAAATAAAGTGAAAAAATCTAAGGGAAATGTGAACAAATTACGAGGGAAAAATCTTTTCACGATAAGGGGAATTTTTTCCCGTGAACATTTTTTCACGTTATTAATCTCATTTGAATTACCTTTTTTTCATGGGAGTTTTCATGATCGCAAATATGTGAAAAGGGGAATAATTACGAGGGAAAAATTATTCACGATAGGGGTGATTATGAAAAGTTCCCTAATATGTAGTACTTTCTAAATTTAGTAAAGGAATCAAAATATTAAATTGTATCTATCAAAGTTTATAAAAAAAATCGATCTATATTTCGAATAAAAAAGAGAGGAAAGGTATCAAATGAAAGGAATAATTTTCTTCATTTTGAACTCTGAATATTACTAATACATATCATAAATTTGTTATATATTCAAAAATCATTTTCACTGAGAAAACTACAAAAATGGCTAATTAGTATTAAACAAGTAAGAATTTTAAAATCGGCCATGCCGAATTTTTTATACCATCCACCGATAGGTAACACTGTGCAACAAAATTCGGGTCATCGCCACCAGCCTCAACACTTGCAACGTGAAATTAAAGTAGACTACTAGTAGAGCAAAACTGCCAAAGGGTTTTGAAAAGTTAGCTCGGGTTCCCGAAATATGGGCCCCTAAAGTTTTTGTATTTTTTGAAAAGGCGTTTGGTATAAGTCAAACAAAATATACTGAATGTACTTCTGGGCTAAAAAACAATATCAGATGTCTGCAGTAGAATCGTATGCCGATTCTTTTCTTAGAATATATTTACCCTCTAACACTCATTTTAAGGGGTCATTTTTGTCCTTTTTTTAACTTTCTCAAAAAAGTATACTAAAACGGCACTTTAGACGGTGTAAATGTTGCACAAATATTTTCTGCATACAATTTTACTAGGGGTCTTCTAAGACCAAAACAACGTGCACTGTGTTTAAAACGGATTTTTAAAATTCCGGGCCTTATCGCTAAGAAAGATTTTTTTCGAAATTTAAGAACACTAAATTCTCTATTTCGTCAACATTTTTTCTGATAGTACCTCTTAATTTTTTACATAGGAGAACTATTCTTACTACCCATTAATATTATATCAACCATAACCGCAACCTCTTGACCGAATATTTTATTAGGTGTGTCACTTTGAAACCTTTTTTTTCTTGAATTTTACTGCCAACAAACAAAAAAACATAAAAGATATATGTGCATAACGCGCTACATTGTCCGAAAAAGACATTTAAGTGATGAATTGTTGTATTGTTTGTTATTTACACAAGGAAACCCCAAAAAATACGAGAGTCAAAGTTTGACTTTATTCGTAATTTGGTTTTAAAGGTTCTTAGTTGTTTGCAGACATTTAACCAGACAAATATGCAAACACACAAGCATGCACAAACATATCACAGAAATAACCACGTAATGGTGTACAGTTAAGGGTAATTAATTAGCAAACATATACTGCCCTCCTAAGGAAGAAAGTCACATTTCCATTTTAGTAGTTTTAAGCAGGATAGAAAAAAATTCTACTCGCGAGCAGAATTCGAGTCAATTCTCTTCTTTTAAAATTTGTACTTGCAAGCTTAAAAATAGGACACGAGAGCACAAATTTTAAAACGAGAAATTGACTCGAATTGTTCTCACGAGTAGAATTTTTTTCTACCCTGCTTGAAGGTACTGATATAGAGATGTGACTTTCTTTCTTAGGAGGGCAGATCTTTAGGGAATTAAAAATTAGATTTAAACATGTTTTATTTTTTGCTTGCCGACGGTTGTTTAAGATTTCTTTTTGAAGATGCCATTGCTGCTCTGCTTTTGTCCGCAACTGTTGAAACAGTTTTCATAAAAACTGTTTAATGACATGTAAATAAAGGCGAACAAGTCCTCTCGAAAAATAGCAACAACAAATATGATTTTTTTTTAATTTTACCCAGCCTTTTTCTTAAGTTCTGTTATAAAAATTTTTGTTAGATGTTGTTTTTTTTTTTTTTTTTGTAAATTTTCACATTCTTGTGAAAATTATGTAGTTAAATTGTTCTTGCTATTCAACATTTTCAACTCGCATACACTTTTAGTAAATATTTAAATATACTATACAACTGTATCCTTCTGCCCCTGCCACCTCCTTCTTTGGTTCTCCGGTTTCAACATTTAACTAAAATGTAATGTTGTGTGGCCATGAGTGCTGTCAATTTGTCAAATTCCCAACTTAAATAGAAAAACAAAATAAATATACTGGAAAAATAGCAAAAAAAAAAAAAAAATAATAATAATGAAATTTAATTAAAATGCTCACTCATGTGACGCATGAAATTGTGTATTTAATTTAAAATTCAACAGTTTAGTTGCTTTTTTTCTTCCATCGCCATTTTTGGGAGTGTTTCATTGGATTTCAAATGTATGTGTGAAATTGACTGTTTTTGTAAAATAATTGACTGTATATGTATAAAACATTGCCAGTGGTAAAAACCTGAAGGCCTTTATTAGTCAGAATTTATAGAAAACCTCTTTCTTCCTTTTTAAAATATTCGATTTCCATTAAAACCTGCCTTCACAACAAATTCCTTCTGAAAGATATCATTTGTTTGCCTTTAACACATCATTTTTAACATAAGTCACATTCACTATCGCCAGATTTTAGTTGCTAACTAAACAAGGCCTTCTAAACGGAGTTTTAATCCCATTTTTATTATTGCTGGCTGCATATATATATATATATATTTTAAGGATATTTTATGTTGTATACAAACACATCAAAGTCCATTAATATATTTCACTGCCAATAAGAAAAGTTCATCAATCATCAATTATTTTCATTTATAAACCGACTCATACATGCAAACATTAAGTCCATATATGCTTTTACTTGTGAGTTAGTTGTTGTAGTGGTTTACTTTAAATACTCCTTAAGTTCTCTTTTTAGTTTGAAGGATAAACTTTCGAGAAGACTTTGTTGAAGTTCATTTGTGATGACGTCATTTATAAATAATTGAATTGATGTTGTAGATTAATAATGAAATTTTACAATTTAAAGTTCAAAGTTGAAACTATTACTTATACATGTAAAGAGTGTCCCAAAATTTAAGCAAGATTTGAATTTGTCGCGATTTGTGCAGTAAAGTGTTGTGGCAACCCCATAAAAAAAGACTAAAAAGTGTGTTTTCTATTTAATTAAAATCTTGAGTTAATTTTGGGATACCCTTTATTATGTTTGTTGCTTTTTTCTCGTTTTGTTTCCCCTGGGATCCTAATTTGCACGAAAAGCATTGCCGTACTTTAAATTTGTTTAAATGAGAGCGGGCTTGAGAGAATAAAATATTTCTTCTTCTTGCACAAAACAGCCCAGAGTTTTTCTTTGTGCAAATTGTGTAAAATCTCGAACAGCTGTAAAGGCAAAAACAAAATAAAAAGGCGAACAAGCAAGTGCTGTGTAGAAAATATATTTACTGCCTGGCCCACGATGTCGACAAGAACATTTCTTTCGTAAATTTATATTGAAAACAAAAACAAATTTTAGTTTTCTATTATAGTTTTCAATATAAATATGCGAATTAAATGTTCTTGTCGACATTGTGTCCTGGAAGTTAATAAAATTAAAGGTTTTGTTCAACATTTTTTATTTTTCGAATTTATTCCATGAGCTAAATATCAATTTCAGTTAACTGAAATTAAGCAAGGCGAATTCAACTATAGGTGGTGTCGGAACTACAACAATCCAAAAACAACAGAAACAACATAGGGTTTTTTGCATTGCATTGTTAGTGCCATTAGCTCGAAATGTTAACCATTACTAGCAAAACACTAACAAATCAAAACAAATAAGCCCGAACTGTCAAAATTAGATGTCGTTTCGACACCACCTGTAGTTAATTCGCCTTGAAATTAAGCTTATAGTATAAATTCGAAAAATAAAAAATTTTGTATATAATAAAGTGTTCCATACTTTATCATTTTCTCAAAAATTGCTTGAAAAGTAAAGAAATAGAGCTATTACTTACAAAAAGGGTATCCTGAAAATTGGTATCATTATAAGAACTGAAAACTCTTTTTAAAAGAAAGTACTGCGATACTTACAGCCTGGCCCACGATGTCGACCGTAATCGTTTTTTTGAATTTTCTACGACAAACAAATGATTTGCGCCCAGCTAAAAATTTTCTGCACGACAAGTCTACAAATTTGCGGCCCACTAAGAAATATTATGCGACCACAAATGTTAAAATCAGTCACTTGTATTGTTGTTGTCGGCAGAGGCATTTTGTTGGAATAATTAACGAAATTTTTTCTTTACACACCAACACTAAATATTGTTTTTCATTATATTTTTTTAAAACAACACCACTACACAGAATAAATTAAATACTGTCACTAATCACCAAATTCATACCAAATTCATAAAATCAAGCAAACAATTTTTTGTAAAGTAACCTTCGGAAGGAAATAATTCCCAGTTTCTATTTGTTAAAATAGTTGAGTTAAATACATTCAATTTATAAAGTAACACTATCCAGTGAGACATAAAGAATGCTGACGAAGGCCGTAGCGGGCCAGAAAATGCATTACATTCTGCTGGTGTCTTATAATTGTAAATTTTTCTGTACATAAAATATACCTCATTGCTTTCCAAAGGAAAGCTAAGGTAAAATGTATCAAGAAAATACAATATAATAGTCTGGTAGTGTATAAAGTCATTTCTGAAAAATTGAAGGAATAGAACTATTACAAAAAAGCTTTATAAAATACATAACTGAAATTTAGCCCATAGAATAAATTCGAAAAAATGAAAAATGTTGAACAAAATGTGAATATTTTTTTTAGTTTTAATTAAAAAACTATTCAAAAAAATTTGCCGTTTCAAACAATGTGTTAATTGATTTAATCAAATATAGCTCAGGTTTTGACAATTCCCAACAACAATTCCACAAGTTTAAATTATTTTATTTTAAACGAAAAAATAAATTAAGATTTTTGTTATTTAATTAAAAATTTATTTGAAAACAACTAAAATGTTAACTAAAACAAACTTATATTTTTAATTTTCTTTCAACAAAATATATAATTGATTCAATTATCACATTAGTTAGATGACATACTTTTTAATAGTTTTTAATTGATACTGATAATTTTTTTCTGTGTAATAAAATAATATAGTTTTAAAAAAGGTTTTTCACAACATTTTTTTTATATAATTTGTTTACTGCGATGGTTCAATTAGTAAGTGGCGGAATGCACCGATTGATAGAAGATTTTACACAAGTTCGTTTCACACAATTGGAAATGATAGTTCTGAATTTCGTGAATACGAATCATACTCTTGGAAAACAGTTTAGATTGCCTAAATCGTATCGAATAATGATGTAACAAAATTATGTCTGTCACAGTTCTATAAGACAAAAAATTAGAGTATAAAATTTCGTGCAGATCGATCAATAATTTATTATTCTCCCCATAGGAAAACACTTTAGAACTTCTTGATGGACGGACAATAATTTAACATTGGTCTAGCAGAGACCACTTCAGAAATATTCGTAGTAACGGGGGAGGTTATCCAAAATTTGGCACAACCGAATATAGAACTCTAACTGGTTTTTTTTAGTTCTTCTATAAAACTGATTAAACGTGTGGAAAAATTTGTTAAATTTTTAGTCAACAACCAAGTTTATTGATTCAATAAAAAAAATTTTTACCCAAAATAATTTTTTTCAACAAAATGTTTACTTGATTTGTTAAAATAAATTGTTGAAAATGTTGAATACATCAAACAAAATGTTAATCGAATCTTTATTTTTTCATTTATTAATGATGATGTCATAAATTTTCAATGCTTATGTTTTTATAAAAACACAAAAATTTATTATGCGGGGGGATAAGTAAGTTCCTATGCGCATTTCACTGGTTGCTTAGGCCAGTTCATCAGGAACCCTTTTCCAAAGACTTTGGCAAAACTAAATATATTATAAAACTGTGAAACAAATGAGAATTATGAGCTATTTGCAAATGGACAAGAGTTGTTAAAATACTGTCTTTTGAATCAAAGTCAAATATTTTTTTTTATTGAATATGATGAAATGTTTAATTATTTCATTATTAAATATGGATTTTTGAGTGCTATTTTGCAAAGTGTAAATTTGATAAATGTTTTCTTTGAATCAAACAAAAAGTTTGTTGACCTAAAATTTTATTTTTAACAAACTGTGTTGTTAAAAATTTTCTTGAGATATTTTTTCTGTGTACTTAAAGTAAAGGTCGCAATTTTGAAGATACATTCTTGCAATTTGGGACATTACCTTAAATTGTCATAAGCACGAGCACTTTTAAGAATGTTCAAAATTGGTTTATAGTTTCATTTAGCATCATACAAACTGCCAATTAATCATCTTATTGTGTTGATATTTAGATATAATTTTGTGCAAAAATTCTGATGTTTCGATTAAATTTGTTGCCCAAATGACTTATTGCGCAACCTCAACGATCTTACTAAATTTGATTAAAATTGGTCCATAATTGATCATAACATCCATACAACTACCATTCCCAAAAATAGCTTTGAATGCTATAACCCCCTTCAAAAATGTTGGTATTAATATAAAAGCTTTTATAATAGGTACTGTTGCATAATAAAATTTTGTATTGTAGGTCCATTATTGACCATAGGTCATATATAAATCCCCTCTCAAAAATCGCCTTAAAACGAAAAATTCTCATATAGATAAAGATATCAAAAGAACTTTTACATGAATCTTAAACTCATAACATAATTTTGTTTTGCCAGTTTGATAATTGTCCATGGGTCCCAAAAAAGTGTACACTCTTTGGTATATATGAAGATATGAACTGTGGTGTCGGGTTTTACTGGCCATACTTGATTACTTGTTTTTTATTTGGATTAAGAGATACGTTTAATTTGTCTTCAGCTTTTATTGATAGCAAACCCTGGTAATATTGGGTTCCAAATGCGGATTTTATTCTTTTTCAAGCCGGTTTTATGCGGTTGCAAGCCCGGTTTTTATTCGGTTGCATATCCAGATTTTATACAGTTTCAAACGTTATTTTTTTTATTCGCTTTTAGAGCAAATTTGTATTAAATATTGTATAAAACTGTTTTATTTTTCCATAAACCTGTTTTTTTATACGGGTTTAACTCGGTTTTTATTCGGTTCAGATTCAGTTTTTATTTGTGAAGTTTTATTTATTCTAATTAAAATTTTTCCTTTTAAGGATGGATTTGTCCTACTAAACTGTGAACCCAACATAATGACTATTTTCACTGCTAAAACAAAAAAAAAAAAAAAACATTAATTGATAAAAAAAACTACTTAGAATATAAAATTTCGTGAAGATTGATCAATAATTTATTATACCCCCCTTATATACATCCCACTTTAGGAAAACACCTTAGAACTTCTTGATGGACGGACAATAATTTAACATTGCAGAGCCCACTTCAGAAATATTCTTATATCGGGGGAGGGTATCCAAAATTTGGCACAGCCGTATATAGAACTCTAACTTGTTTTTTTTAGTTCTCCTAGGAAATGAAACACTATCCATCGTATACAAAATATCTTGTTGGTGTGCGGTTTTCACAATATAACTGATTAAACTGATTAAAGTTATAATTATTCTAATTAATATTTTTCATTTAAGGATGGACTTGTCCTACTTAACTGTGGACCCAACATAATGACCATTTTCACTGCTTAAACAAAAAAATCACTGACTTATTTTCCGTGAGCCTCTATATATCTAGTCGGTACGTATGTTGTCTCAGCATCTACTTAATGCCCAATTAATCAAAACTATAGCTAGAGATCTATATAAATTTAGTAGCTTCAAAAAACAGTTGTATTGTTTCCTTGTTGCTACAAAAATGGTCGCTTGGCAAACCAGGCGATGTGTTCTTACTTCCACCAAAATCAAATATTGACATTATCGCAACAAAGTTTAACAGACCATATTTTCCAACAGAAAAAATCTGTTTGTTTTTCTTTGTTTCAATAAATATTGAAAACAATTTTGAAGTGACCTCTAGAAGGGAGAGTTTAGTAAGTTGTTGAAAAGTAAAAAAAGCAACAACAACAACAACAAGGACAATAAAAACACATAAACATTTATTGATTGCTGAAAACTTTTCGTAGTTGTTGCCACTGATATTGTTAGTTTTGTTTGCACTAGCAAATAAGTGTTAAAAGTTTTTTCTTTCTTTGCTCCCAATGGCCATTACCAAGGGCAGGGACAGGAATAAATTGCTGGCTTAATGTTTGGGTCAAAAACTGAATGGTAATTTGTAAACAATGTCTTGTTAAATGGAGCGGCAATAAGCGCATCAATATTTGCGTTGGCCACTTTTTTTCTGGTGTATTGTGGAGGAAAGTTTATGTTGTGCTTTATAGTGTGATTTTTTTATTTTATAGCGAACAATTTGTTAGTTGACAATTCAATTAACAGGGATAAAAATAAAATTGATTTAAATCTGGATTTTGTTTTTCTTTTTTTCAGGGACTATTTCTATGACAGCTATTGTTCTTCCACCTTAAATCGCAGCAATTCGATACGTCCCAAAAAACGTAAACGCTTGATGAGCAATTCCAGTCGCATGGTTTCACTCAGTGATGCTGTCACAAGTAATAATATTAATGCAGCGGTAGCGGCAGCAGCTGTTGCCCAACAGCAACAACATTTGGCTCAACAACAGCAGCAACATCAGCATCATCAACAACAGCAAGTTGCTGCTGTCGCTATGGCTGCCATGGCTAATTTACTGCCCCAACAGCAACTGTTGCTGCACCAACAGAATCTTATGTCAAATTCAAATGGTGCCACAACAATAGCAGCTGCTGCTTCGTGCAATGGCTCTACCACAACACCCCATCATACTAGCCTTAATGTATTTCTGCAACAGCAACAACAACATCATCACATAAAACAACAACAGCAAGCCGCAGCAGCAGCTGCTGTTGCAGCCGCTCAATATGCTGCCGTTACAAATGGTGGACTTCAGTTAAAATTAAGTTCACCCATGATAACTGCTTCATCACAACAGCAACAATCTATAGCCTCATCAGCTGCATCATTGCTCACGCATAATGCTGAGCAACAAATGTCTACCACAACATCACCCACAACACATCAAACACAGTTGTTGCACACACAACAGCAACAACATCATCAACACCAGCAACAGCAAACGACAGTTCAGCTGATGCAACCACTGTCTTTAACCTTGTCACCACAGCAAAATCATTTACAGCAGCAACAACAGCTACAGCATCATCCTTATCATCATAATCATCAGCAACAACAACAACAACTTAAACAACAGTCATCCCAATGTCAGCAACAACAGCAGCTTCAAATAACAAGTCAGCTGGCCGATCAAATATCCATGAATCAACCATGGGGTCCCTTTAAAGCCTATAGTAAGTATTTGTTGACCCTCCATAACACCTACGCAATCTAAAAAAAAAATCAAATTTTTCCTATGCGCCAAAAAAGTTTTATATTTTTCAAAGATTTTCAAAGAAAATTTGAAACTTTACCAGAAAATTTTACACACGAACTCAAAACTTTTAATTTCGAAAAAGTACTGTCACGTCCACTTTATATAATTCTCTTGTAAAAAGGCAGAAAAAAAAATCTGTTCGATTTTCCCTAGGCTTCTATTTTATGAACAAAACCTACTTGTACGAGTTTCTCGCTTACTGGCAACACAGAGACTTAAATTTCAGAAATTTAGAAATATTTGAATATAATTCAGTTATTATCAAAAGTAATTTTGGGGAATACAAAATTTTAATTTAAAAGATTTTGTTATTCGTGCTTAATTCCCAGTTTTTATTCTTAATAAAAACTTTATTCTTAATAAAAACACTTGAAATTTATTGTTGATGCGATAAGCTATTCCTATGCGCATTTTACTGGTTGCTTAGACCAGATCATCAGGAAACTTCATCATTCAGTTATATTAAAGAAATGAAAAAAGCCCCCAAACATTTTTATGGAGAACAACAGCAATGATTTTTGGGGGTTTATTTCACTTTGTTTGGGGTGTTATTTGTTTTTTCAATCAAAAAATCAATATGAAATAATGCCCAAATATATTTTTTTTTGGGGATTATTTCAATTTTAAATTATAACGAAAACTTTTTTGGGCGCAAGGACTTTCTCCTCTATGGTATACCAAACACCGGCTTCTCTAACTAAAACTTCTCTGCGTAGCAAGCCTTCGGTCGGGCACAAGGGCGATTTAAGGAGCTTTAGTTCGCGAGTTGGTATTGGTCATGCCATAGAGAAGATAGTCCTTGTACCCGCCCGGAGGCCGTATATTCAGAGAAGCTTTAGTTAGCGAAGCCGGTGTTTGTTATACCATAGGGGAGGAAAACCTTGCGCCCAGCAGAAGTCCCAACCATGCTGTATTTCGAGCGACTTTTAACCAACACCTTAAAATTAATTGCATTATACATATTGGGGGTTATTTCACTTCAGAAATTGGGTTCTTATTTAATATAAAATAAGCCCCCAAAAATTAAGGTATTATTTCATCAAAGGTTTTTTTGGGAGTCAAACAATTTTTATTAATAAGATTTAGTTTTAAATTCCCAATTCTTACTATTGATAAACTGAAATTTATTGTTGGTGGGAAAACCTTTTCCTATTCACATTTCACTTGTTGCTTAGGCCAGATTATCAGGAAACTTTATCCGAAGATTAAGGAAAAGCTCAAGATATTATACAAATAAAACTGTTAAGCGAATAGGAATTATAAACACTCAAAAATCTTACCCGTAATAATAACAAAGGTTTAACAAAACAGCAACAACAAATTTCTTACAAACCCGACTACAGTTGGTTGATTTTTTGTCAACTCTAATTGAAGTTTTAAGGGGAGAACAAAAATATAAACAAGTTACTTTATTTCATTGTTGCCAGTTCAGTTTTTTGCACTGCCACTTGCAAATATGTTATCAAAGGTTTTCTTGGGAGTCAAAAAATTTTCTTTAATAAGATTTAGTTTGAATGTCCTAAATTCCCAATTCTTACTTTTGACAAACTGACATTTATAGTTGGTTATTTTTTTTTTCTGTTTCATATCGTTGCGTGTTTATTTCATTTTTAAAATTGGGGCTTTATTGCATATGAATGAGGCCCAACACGTTGAAGGTTATTTCATAATTTTTTTCATGCCGCCTTTTTTTTAAATTTGTTTTGAAAAAAATTATCAAACTATTTAAAAGATTATTTAGATAGTAACACAGACCTGCAAAATTTAGAAAAAGTCATAACCCTGGAACTGACGTATAATTTTCTAAGTGTTTGAATTTGTACTCAGAACTTCTTCATCTTATCAGGTTTTCGCGATATCTTTTCTTAAAGTTTAAAACCCACTTTTTTGCCATATTCGAAAAGTTGTCTAGAAAAAAACATGGAAACATTAGTGCAAACAGTAAATAATTTTACAAACACAATGGGTAATATGATGCAGGAAATTCTTAGAATGCAATCGATGTTATTGCAAGCTATTCTTAACAAGCCATGAACTGTTTAAAAATTTGTTTTTGGAACGCAAACGGCATCCGCCAACATAAAAATGAATTAGAATACTTTCTTAAAAATAAACAAATTGATGTCATGATGGTTTCTGAAACTCATTTGACCTCAAGAAATACGTTTAAAATTAATGGTTATACTCTATATGATACCAAGGACCCTCGAGATAGAGCTTGTGGAGGTTCTGCTATATTAATAAAAAACCGAATTAAACACTACCCAATGTGTGATCATCGTGAAGATTATCTCCAAGCTACGAACATTTGTGTCGAAGAGCTAAATCGAAGCATAGTTATTTCATCTCTATATTCACCACCTAGATTTGCAATATCAGAAAGCCAATATTACAAATATTATAAGTCACTGGGGCCCTGTTTCCTGGCTGCTGGCGATTACAACGCAAAACATACCTTCTGGGGGTCACGACTTATAACACCAAAGGGTCGTGTTTTGTTTAATACAATCTCTAAAATGAATTTAAATGTTGTCGCGAGCGGCCAACCAACATATTGGCCTGCTGATCAGCAAAAAATTCCAGATGTCATCGATTTTGGCGTGGTTAAAAACATCCCCACAGAAACGATTTACGTTGAAGCTTCCATAGAATTATCCTCTGATCACTCACCTACAATTGTTACTATAAAAAACACCAATAGAATTGAATCTCCCTCAGGTCACATAGCGACGTCAGCTACACATATAAATTGGATAAAATATAAAAAATATCTCAGTACCCATTGCACAGAAAATATTCCGCTTAGCACACCGGAGTATATAGATCGATCTATTGTCAATTTTGACAGTTTTCTAAAACTAGCTGTTCAACATTCCAGCATTGCCCCAAAAATAATAAAATATATTCCTCAGATGTCGAGCGTCTCTTGTCTGAAAAAAGGAGAGCTCGTAGAGAGTGGCAATTGCACAGATCCCCTCAACTTAAGAACTTACTAAAAGACTGTACAAAAAGGCTGAGAAAGTTACTGCAGACTCAGAAAACGGCTTCTCTGGAAAAATATCTTAAGGAACTTGATGCAACTCCACAATCAGACTACTCATTATGGCGTGCAGCTAGAAATCTCAAAAGGCCAGTTGTCGCTAATCCGCCATTAAGAAACTTGAATGGAAGTTGGGCAAGAAATGATGTTGAAAAAGGAAATCTGTTTGTTAATCATTTAAAACACGTATTTCCCCTAACATATCTCACGGTATGGCGGTCGAGTTACCACCTGTTGCTGCTAGAGCAGCTGTTCCCCTAAGATTTGAGATAAGAAAAATCGAAAAGGCTATTTGTGATTTAAACCCCAAGAAGGCTCCGGGTTTTGATAAGATCAGCAACAAAATGCTTTTGGAGCTACCCAGCATAGCAAAGAGAATTATTCTTTTAATTTTTAATGCTATTTTACGCCTGGAATACTATCCTCAAAAGTGGAAGGTTTCCTTAGTCATCATGATACCTAAACCAGGAAAGGATCACACAAAAGTTGAATCATATAGGCCTATAAGTTTACTTTCAAATATATCAAAGCTGTTTGAGAAGCTGTTAGCGTCAAAATTAACCCCAATTCTAAATGAAAACAGATCTATTCCTAACCACCAATTCGGCTTTAGAAGAGAACACAGCACAATTGAGCAAACCCATCGTATAGTAAACGCAATAAGAAAAGCCTTTGAAGAAAGAAAATATTGTTCCGCTCTCTTCATCGATGTTTCTCAAGCTTTTGACAAAGTCTGGCATGAAGGCTTATTACATAAATTGAAGCTAAACTTACCAGTAAACACACACAAGCTGTTAGAAAGCTACTTAGTCGGTCGAAAGTTTATTATTAAAGAAGGTGATTATTTAAGCTCTCCTCAACCAATTGAAGCTGGAGTCCCTCAGGGAAGCATCCTAGGCCCACTTTTATACTTAATATATACTTCGGATATGCCAATAAACAACTACACCCAAACTTCAACATTTGCTGATGACACAGCTTTTCTAAGCGTGCACGAAAACAGTCAAGAAGCATCTCGATACCTACAGGATCATATATTTCAACTCGAACTGTGGCTGAAGCAATGGAGGATAAAGGTCAATGAGCAAAAATGCGTACATGTAACATTTACCTTGCGTCGGGAAACATGCCCCCCTATTAAAATCAATAATCATTTAGTGCCTCAAAATTCGCATGTAAAATACCTCGGTATTCATCTAGATCGCCGTTTAACGTGGAAAAGCCATATAGAGGCAAAATTATCTCAAATGAAACTAAAAGCCATCCAAATTCATTGGCTTATTGGAAGAAACTCTGTCCTAAGTCTCGACTGCAAACTTTTACTTTACAACTCCATCTTAAAGCCAATCTGGTGCTACGGTATTCAACTATGGGGCACTGCCTCGGCTTCTAATATCGAAAAAATTCAAAGGCGCCAAAATAAACTTCTTCGAATAATCACAGCTGCCCCTTGGTATGTTAAAAACTCAAATATTCACAAGGATCTCAATGTTCCTTTAGTAAAAACTATGATTAAAAAATATGCAGTAAAATATTTAAAAAGGCTTGAACAACACCCAAATCCACTAGCTCGAAATATTTTAAACCATGGCGGCCACACTCGCTTAAGAAGAAGAGACACTGCAGCACTTACCCAATTAGATGAGCGATAAACACCTATATAAGTGAACAGAACCCGTGATGAAGAAAATTTTTGTCTGGCACTGGCAGGACGTAAAATAACGTATTAGGTTAAGATTTGATTAATTATTGTTAGTTCATATTTAAAATATGAAGATTCAATAAAAAATAATGAGAAAAAAAAAAAATATAACACGATATGTCATCTAAAAAGCTATTTGTTATTTCTTGTTCATTTTCTGAGAAAGCTTAACCTGAATTTTAAAAACTCCAATTTTTCGCTATATTTATGGTATTTGCGCCATTTGTTTTTTAATATGTTTGATCTGAATATGATTTACTATTGGTGAAATATAATAAAACTTTAAAAATTTTAAATATATTCAACATTTTTTTATTTTTCGAATTTATTCTATGAGTTACATTTCAGTTATGTATTTTATAAAGCATTACATTCTGCTGGTGTCTAATAATTGTAAATTTTTCTGTACATACTATATACTTCAATGCTATCCAAAGGATAGCTAAGGTAAAATGTAACAAGAAAATACAATATAATAGTCTGGTGGTGTATAAAAGTCATTCCTAAAAATTTAAGGAATAGAACTATTACAAAAAAGCTTTATAAAATACATAACTGAAATGTAACTCATAGAATAAATTCGAAAAATAAAAAAATGTTGAATATAATATAAAGTAACCTACGAAAGGAGATAATTCCCAGTTTCAATTTTAAATATATTTTGATTCGAAATTTTCTAATACATCTGGAAATAGTGTTTCTTATAAAATAATTTTCACCCCAAAAACTTTTGAAATATCTACAAAGGGATTTAATAAATTTTTACAAAATATGTCTCTTCTTAAACTTTTCATTTATTTGCTTGTTTGTTTGGTTTTATTTCTAGGCAATCCTGACACATTAATTTGCGGCAATTGTCGAGAATGTTTCAACGAGTTGGCTGAATTATTAGACCACAAGAGAAGTTATTGCAAACTACGTTTCACATGCAAATGCCAGGATATAACATTGCCAACAAGTGAGTATGATACAACAAAATAAAAGCAAATAACATTTTAAAACACACAACTATAAGTATTTTCCTAATGCACGTACCACTTTGCAAAGTGCAACAATGAAGATGTTTATTTTATTGTTATGGCACATGTTGTATGTAATAAATAGCATTATGGCTATACCAAAGATTAATTTAGGATGGCTCCATTTGCGTTAGATATTTTAATAGTTATGACAACCATAAAATGTTTGTAGACAACCATTATAATATGGTTGTAGTAACCATTGAACAGTTTCTTCCAAAATTTTTTTATTATCAGTAATCATATAGAAACACATTTCTCTCCATGGAGTCAAATCGGATTCTAATATCTCGTGACTTTTAAAATATTTATTGAAGTTTCAATTACAGCTGCAAAACTATTGATAGTAATTTTGTTCGATATTTTATGCCCTTTACCAGGGGTGGAAATATATAATGTTGTCATACCGTTCATAATTTCTACAATATTGATCTTAGAAAACTATATTAAGTAATTATGGGATCTTTTGAGTAGCGAAGTTGATTCAACTATGTCCGTCTGTCCGTGTGCATATTAAAATGGGTTTTCCGAAGACTCAAAGATTGATGGGAACCAGGGAGTTTTATAGTTATATTGCATATGTTCAGTCATAGTTTTCTATTGAAATTCAGCCAGATGAGTCTAATCTAATGAATGACATATGAGCAAAGAAATCTACCTCTAATTTTAAATATAAATCCTTTGTTGCTGCTTTTTTCTTGTATATCTGGAGAACGGCAAGAGCCAAAGTTTCAAAATTAGGTACAAGCATCTTGGTTGTCAATAGACATAGCATTCTACAAAATATGGGCAGGGCACAAAATGGTCTTATTTATCTATAACGAACGGTAAGAGAAAAGTTGTCCAAATCCGGTACAATTAGCTGGGTTGTCAACACTCGGGAGATCGATTATTTGACTTTTTTCCAAAACCTGTTTTCGAAGATTACGAATAGTTGCTGCTAAGCGAAAACCCGCTTAAGCTTTTTAAAAATAACCGGTTAACCAGGCTTATTCGAATAAATAGACACACAAAAATCAAATTAGTTTTTGAAATAAAACGTTAATTACACTGTACAACAAAATGAAATTTTTTTTTTCAAAATAACAATGTTCTGCCAACTGATTCTTTAAGAGGGGACTAAAAAAAGATATACGTGTATCGGTGTTTCAAATGTTTACATCTGAAACTCATTTAACGGTCTATTTAAGGTTGAACCCTTGTGTAGTGAAAAAAAACGTAGAAAATCGTGTGATAGACCCCTTTCACACTCGGCAAGTTACTTGTGCAAGTCTCTTGCGCAACTCTTGGTTTGTAGACGTCAGCGATAAAGTCGGGGTAAGGGGAAACAAATTTGTAAAGATTTTAATCCAAATTTTTAATATTTTTAATTAGGCTTAAGTTCATTAAATTTAATTTTCATTAAATTATTTTTATGAAGAAAGGGATTTTACAACATGAAAATTAATTAAAATTGTTATTGATAATCTTTCATTATTGACCGTGGCCGGGGCGTCAATAGTCAAACATCAATCCTTAAACCAAATTGTATTTTAACCTTTTGTAGATCGAAATTTGCTTTTCTGAATGATTATCCATTTTTAATTAATTTTACATGTTTTTCCTTACTTCCGTTTTTTTTTTTTTTTTTTTTTTCGTACTTTTTGTCAAGAATTCTTCTTGAAGTCCAAAGTACATTTTTTGTTTTTTCATTTTTGTCTTTCTTTTTATTGTTGACCTTTTTCAGCACAACTTGAAGAACAAATGAACACATGAAGCTCGTGCCTTAGCTTTAAGATTTTGTTGTACTCGGCAAGTAACTTGCGCAACTAACTTGCCGAGTCTGAAAGGGGTCATAATTAGGTTTTTGCTATATAGTGTCTTTAGAAGATTTATACAGAACATTACAAGCAACATTTTGTTGGTGTACATTAACCCTCGAATTCTTCTGAAAATATTTTGCATAAACTCGCTTATCCTCCAACAAAAAATTTCAGTTTATTTATCAAGAATAACAAATTTGGGAATTAAGCACAACAAACAAAATCTAAAAAAGTTAATTTGAATAAAAAAACAAGTTAGAGTGCTATAGTCGGCTGTGCCGAATCTTTGATACCCTCCACCGACAGTTCGAATGTTTAAGGAGTAATATCTGTATGATGTCTTTTTATTATTATTATCTTAAACTGTGACGATTTGTTATTAATTATGGTCTTAGGAGACTAAACTGTTTTCCGGGAGTAGGGCATATATGGGGCCTAGGGTAAATTATGTACCGATCTTCACGAAATTTCACAGTATCATTTATAGTCCTATAAAATTGTGACGAGCCAAAATTTGTTATGATTTCATTATTTTTTACGGTTTTAGGCGTACTAAACTGTTTTCCGGGAGTAGTGTTTATATGGGGCTTAGGGTAAATTATGGACCGACCTTCGCAAAATTTTACAGTGTAATTTCTAGTCGAATAAAACGGACTTGTGCAAAATCTTATGTCATTCCGTGCATTTTTGCATCATTTATGTTAGTTTTTGTAACAAAATTATCAAGTTTTTGAAGGTGGTGGTTCCACATTTTGATTCATAGCTCTGGTCATACTGAACCGATTTTGCTGAAATTCAATCCCAAACTGCTTAGGATAACCTAGTCTGTTTATTTCTTTTGAGTTTTTCGAAAGTGAGCGTGTTTTCAACAGACGGACAGACGGACAGACAGACGGACATGGCTAAATCGACTTAGAATTACTCAAGCAGCCAGAATATATATACTTTATGGGGTCTGAGATGAATAATAAAAAAGTTTCACACGGAATGACAAACTTAGTATACCCTTTTCACAAATAATTGTGGTGGAGGGTATAACAACAATATGACTTTTGGGTGTCAAAAAAACCTAACGGTAGTCTACTAAAAATTGAAGTATCGATAGTGCAATCAATACTATAACATCTCTAGTGCTAATGCTTTGAGTTCTTTATAGTGGTTCATCTAAGAACAGTGATGGTAGGGTAGGGCAAAGTAAAACTATTGTCAAAACTTTGGAAAAACTCATGAATATTCAGATTATTCCCTAAAGTCTTTTGGACGTCTTTATTAGATTTCAAGACAGGGTCATCCTATTTTAAGGTTTATATATTTAATACAATATAATATTTACAGTGGCCCTATAATATTTATAGCAATATGGATATGTCAAATTTTGTAGTTACGAGATATTTCCAGTTTTACTGAAGTTTTATTCGAGGAGTTTTTTGCTTTAAGTCTGTGTGTTATAGTATAAGTAACAACTTCAATAGAGCCTAAAAATAAATGGTAAAAAAATAAAAAATTTTACAATTTTTTCTTGTTATCACTCAGTTCTGTCTTATACAACTTAACATCCTGTTGCATATGACCACAGATATAAAAAAAGTTGACAAAAAGCAAAATACGTACGCCTCCACTTTTATGATGCGAAATCAGTTATTTATACTTTATTCCCAACCATATTCCCTTGATAACGGATTATTTGTGTAGTGACAAAACCAGTGGATAACCTCCAAAGGTAATTTTAATAACTTCAGCTATTTCCTACATGTAAAATTTGCACATTTTTCCGATATGGTCAGCTTCAACAAAACAATTTTTATAGTTAATATGGTTATTTTCACCAGGTTGTTTTTACGGCAAATAGTTCTCCATCAAGAAGCCACATTCATATTTTCGTTGCCTCCGAACATTGTTTTGGTTACTTCTTATAGTATGAATGTTCCTTAACCATAATATGTTGCGTCTTGAGAAGAGAAATATCTTATTTTTAATTTAAAACCATCATTTATTAGTGGTAAACAAGTTATTTTTGTTGCTCAACATAACATGCTTGGAGTTAACCACAATATAATTGTGGCATCATTATAAAGAGTTTATTAAATCATAATATGGTTGGTCGTGACAATAATATGGTTAAAGTTACCATAAAATGTTTAAAATTTGTTCGTTAAAAATAGTTTTTTTGGAAGGGACCATATAGAAAAATGTGGTTTCTTCAGTCTTTTAAACATTTCTTAGTACGTCACAAGTAAGAAAATAAAAACTGATCAAATAAGTCAAATGCAAAGATAAATAACATTACACAAACTTCTCGTAATCCGCCCTCTTAATCAGAGCTGTAAATGAATCATTCATTTTTGAATATATTCGCGAATCATTAATTCAGTGCAAATTTAGCAAATTTTGAATTAATTCCTTTCACATAAAATAATTAGTTGAATGAAATTTAAGTCAATTCAAACGAATTGCAATTTAATTCCGATTCAAAAAAATTTGTCAAATGAATTGCAATTCGTTTCCAAGTCATTTGAATTGAATTGATTGTGAATTAATTCAAATGGACTAGAACAAAGAATTAGCAATTCATTGCCAAATCATTTGAATTGAGTTGATTGAAGTTTAAGTTGATTTTGTATTGGAATGGAATTGTCGGCAGAATAGGAATTAAATTATGAGGTATAGCCGAAAATCCTATCAAAATGGGAAAATTTTGTTTATTTGCTAAAAGAAACTTAAATAATAATTAGTATTGTGGTTATTTTGTTGAACTATTTATGGTTTTTAATCCAAATTTTTTTTAATATTTTTAATTAGGCTCAAGTTCATTAAATTTAATTTTCATTAAATTATTTTTATGAAGAAAGGAATTTTACAACATGAAAATTAATTAAAATTGTTATTGATAATCTTTCATTCTTGACCGTGGCCGGGATTCGAACCGCGGCCGGCAGGTTACCATGACATGTTTCGATCGCAACCACTCGATCTTCTCAAATGGATTTGCCGTTTTACACTCGCAGCCTTTTTTTTTTATTTTTATCAAATATTTCCAACTGCAATAAAAATAGTAAATTGTAGTAATTCTCCCTAGATCTGCTCTTGAAATCGATTAATTACAATTCATTTTTGATTTCATTCATTTGAACTGCAATTCATTGTTCTTATTCATTTGAATGAATTCCAAATCAATTCAATTCAAATGAATCTGTAAAATGAATTGCAATTCACTTTTTCAAATTCATTTGAATTGGAAACCTATTGCAATTCAGTTTACAGATTCAGTTGAATTGAAAACGAATTGCAACTTATTCTGCAAATTCATTTGAATTGGAAACGAATTGAAATTAATTTCAGCCTAATTCGTTTGAATTGATTCAATATTCATTCAATTCTATTTTGCTGTGAAACGAATTATTTCACAATTAAGCTAATTAGTTACGAATAAAAATCAAAAAAGAATGATTCATATACAACTCTGGTCTCAATGTAGCCTACTCCTCAAAATCACTTTATCTATATTTATCTTTATCTTTATCTTTATCTGTTAAGTTCCGGCGCTGCCCGGGGTCAACCTATTATGAACATTAATGCAGTCATAAATCATTTTTTAACTTTTAACACTTTGTAAAAATTTAGAGCACAAAAACACACACAGAAAAAATGTTCACCAAAATTATTTCAATTAATTCAATAATGCTGTTTTAAACAATTTTTTTAATTGTTCCAATTAATTTGCCTTAATTGTAAACAAAAATTATAATGTTTATGTGTTTATTTGCAAATATGAAAACATACACACAAAATATTCTAAATTCTCAAACAATTTTTTAATTGTTTCAATGAACTGTGTTGATTGAAAAAAATATTTTGATTTGTGTTTACGTTTTATATAGCCTCTTTTACTGGTGGTCAAATTTCAATTAAACCTATTGATTGAAACTGAACAGCAAGAAAAGCTCTAACTTACAAATGCGTAAATTGATATGATCAATTTGGGTGCAGGCGGAAAATCGGTAAAGAATTTAATTAATAGTACAAATTTCTAACAAAAACGTTAATTGAAGTTGGTTTTTTATTTTTTCTGTGCAATTATTTGCCCAATTTTAAACTTAAGATATTGACAACGAAGCTTTTTGCAACAAATTTTGAAACTTTAGCTTTTGGCGTTCTCCAGATATACAGAATTATATTTTGTGACATGCTTACTTCTCTAAGCCCGCCCAATTTTTTAAAGAGGTTGTCTATTGATAGCCCAGGTATGTGTATCAAATTTGGAAAATTTTTCTACTATCGTTCCCTAGATATACAGAAACCTATTTAGTGCCACGCCCTCTTCTTAATACCGCCCACATTTTGTCGGATATTGCGTACTGTTAACAAAGATTCTTCTTCATAATTAGGAAACTTTGGCTCTTGCCGTACTCTAGATATACAGAACCCTATAATGTCTAAATGTATCGGAGGTGTCATGCCCACTTCTCCAATAATTTGTAAAGAAATGTTGTATTTTGATAACCCAGCTATATGCTTCAAATTTGGACATTTCTTTCCTACCTTTCAGAATTTGTCAAGTGTTGAGTATTGATAACGAAGATATTTTTACCAAATTTGGAAACTTTAGCTCTTGCCAAAGTTATTTTTGGGAATAAAAAATTTTTTATTGATAAGATTTCTCTATGACGTGCTAAATTCCCAATTTTTATTTTTGATATATACACTGAAATTTATTGTTGAGGGAAAGCTAGTTTCTATGCGCATTTCACTGGCTGCTTAGGCCAGATCAGTTAATTGTTTGTATAACGCGCTGTGTGACATGTGACACCATTTGCATAATTATTTGTATTGGAATTTGCTTTATGGCTTTAGGCCTGTATGAAATTAAGCCCGCTTTATAAGTCCCACACCCTAAAAACATCCAAAGGGCGAAGGTAGTGTTTTAAAACTGGATTTCCTGGGAAAAAAATCAAGGGATCCCGCACTTTATTCTGAAAAAAATTCCTGGGAAAATTGTGCAAGAATTCCCAGAGTTTTTTGTTTATTTAATTATTGCAACAATAAATAAGTTATGTCAATAAATTTATGTATATTCAAATCCGATAAACAAGGCACTTTTTAATGTTTTATTCCCTGAAATTTCAATTTAATTAAAGAAAAGGAGTAAAAATTTAAACAATTTAAAATTTTTTAAGACCCAGATTTATTTTATAAAAACCTATTTAATGGATCTTATGAATTGGTTTTTGATTTGCAAAATTAGACAAGCCGGGCACATGGCGTTTTAGCATAACTCGGTTACGCTGAATCCAATGGTGCCCACCGTTTTTTTTTTTAGGTTAGCTCTTGTTTTTGAGATATACCATTATTTCAACAATGGAGGAGGTTGCACGACATATGTTCGCATAACTCAAAAACGGTTTAGTTTATTGAAAGTACTTAAGAAATCGCAATTAAATTTCCTTTAAGAAAAGTTTTTTTTTAATATGAGCGGTCGTTTTAGAAACAATTATTTTTTTTTTTTTTTTTTGGGAAAAAAAATAATTTTTTTATCAAAATTTCGAAATTTTTTTTTTTTTTTAATTCATAAAAAATTGTTAAAATTCATAAAAAAAATGCTTAAATTTGGCCCTTGCAGCGCCTAGGATGCCCCTAGATGGGTCAAATGTATGACCAACCCCACTTTATTTTTCATCTCAATCATTTATTTCTAACATACCTACCCGCATTAAGAATGGAGATATTCTTTAAGGGGTCTCCCATACAAAATGTTCAAAGCAGACTATAAATATATTGAAAAAAAGTCCCATAAATGCCCAGGAGTCGCCCCAAGTAAGATCAAATGTATGACCGACCTCAATTAGTTTTTTGTCCTTAACATTTTCTCGATACATACTTGCCCCTTATCGCCACTTTTTAGGGGGGCTCCCATACAAATATTGCGTTTTGTGAAATTCTTAAATTAATTAAAACTTTTTGACTTTTGTGAATTAAATCAAAAGTTGGTAACAGATTTTAACCATTTATGTCTTGATTTGTTTGCAGTTTCATTTTTTATAGCTAAGTCTGCAAAAAAATTTTTTCCAATTTTTTATGAATTTTTAAAAAACAAAAATTTCAAAATTTTGATAACAAAATATTTTTTTTTCCGAAAAAAATTATGTTTCTAAAACGACTGCTCATATTAAAAAAAATGTTTCTTAAAGGAAATTTTATTGCGGAATTTCGGTTTTTTTAGTAATTATAATAAACTAAACCGTTACGCGAATATATGTTGTGCAACCTCCTCCATCTTCGAAATGACGGTATATCTCGAAAACAAGACCCAACCTAGAAAACGGTGGGCACCATTGGATTCACCGTACCCGAATTATGCTAAAACGCTATGTGCCCGGCTTGTCTAAAAAAAGTGTCAATTTCGAGCACAGTGTTATAAGTAACCTAAAATGATAACTATTGCTTAACTAAAGTATCATATTTACAATAATTGGTTAAGTAAAATTTTAATCAGACCAAAAAGTGGTAACTCTTTTAAAATAATAAATAATAAAAAAATAAAAGTACTTAACCAATAACATTTGAGGGTTTAACTAATGGTTAAGAAAAAGCTGGAAATAATCACCCTTTAAAATACGCCAAACACGATAAATAGATTAAAGAAAATAAGTTCACGTTCTCTTTAATCTATTACCAAACAGTCAGAGGCGTATTATAAATATGCCAAACACGATAAGGGTGAATATTTTATTTGTTAAACTGTTGTTGTTAGCTTACTAATAACTGTAAATTTCGGCCTAAGTGTAAGGTATCAGATTGTAAGTCTTATGTAATTTTACTTTCTCGCTCAGGCTAAATTAAATTTATAAATTTCAGTTTCATTTATTGTCCCACTGTATTGTGATTTCCAGTAACAATTTCTTAAAGTGTTACAAATGAATTGTATTGTACGTATGTAGGTGTAAGAACATTTAGAAGGATGTTTTGTTTGTAATTAATTTATTATTGTTTAACACTTAAACAATGAACAATTGTTTTGAGGGCATGTGTTGATGTTGTTGTTGCAATTTTAGTTTTATATGCAAATTATACAACACATAAACACTGAATTTATGTGAAATATTGTAAGAGTATTTTGTTGCAAGAACAAAAACTCAACTATTACAAGCAAAATATTTAAAAGTAGCTAAAAGAGAGAGAGAGAGAGTGGAAAAGTATGAGTGCTGTTGGTCCTATAAATAACAGTATTAAATAAACTTTTTCCAAGGATCAAGGCTGTACAAGGAAAACAGATGCTGTTGCTATTGTTTATTTAACAACATGATGATGCATTGTTTAATGTGGTTGCAACATTTAAACCATTTTCATTGTGGATTTGTTTGTTAAAGGGGATTGAGTTTGAAAAAATGCAACAATTTTTTTAAAATGTGTTAAAAATTGAATTGTTTATGAGTCTGATGCAAAAAAACAACAACTAAATTTATGATAAAATCTAAAAACAAAAAAAAAAAAAAAAACAAAAATTTAATGAAATTCAATTATTAATAAAAAAAAAAATGTTAACTTTCACTTTAGAAAATCCACCGAATGGTGCTAAATTATTGTGTGCAGTTTGTAAGGATGCCTTCACCAATCCCTGGGATTTAATGGTACATGCTCAGGCTGCTCATATGGTTAACATTTATGAATTGGGCAATGAACCTAATAATAACAACAGCAACAACATCAATAACAACAACAATGGGAACATCAATGGAATTGGCATTATTAGTGAAAACCATTTAACTGTGGAAGAGCTAGATAACAACAACATGTCAAAATCAAACAATAACAACAACAATAACAAGGAGCCTAATAACAACAATCTACATTGCAATAATGATAACAATGATACCAACAACAAGAACCGCAACAATGTCATGCCTTTGTCGCAGCAGCCAGTTGCAGCAACAATGACAACGTCATCTGTAAATACAACAACAACTTGTTTCTCAATGCCCGATGTTAAAATGCAAGCACCCATACAAACGCCATCATCAATGGTCAATATAAATGGCATTGATGTTGTAACTAACGGCAACAATTGTAACGATATCAGCGTCACCAGCAACAACAACCCAAACCTTTTATCATCGTCATGCTCATCATTGCTGGGGGATGGCAGCAGCAGTACAAGTGATACCGAAGCCCATTTAAGTATGGAGCTTAAATTTGGTATTTGCAATAGTCCAATTGGCTCAATTACTAATAAAGAGGTGAGTTCAAATGTTAACCAAAAAGATTTTTTAATTGTTTGTTTGGCAGTCTGTCTGTCTGTCCGTTGGTTTATTTTGTTTTCGTATATGGCCAAAACACAAAATTTGAATGCCAAATTGCTTTATTTCTTGCTGGATGCGGTTTAAGATATGGTTCAGTTGACTAAAACGAGATACTTGTTTAGGCAAAACGTTTTTTCTAATCGTTTTGCTTATTCGATAACATAACAGGATAATAAAGAAACTAACGATATATTTATGTTCATTGCATATTACAATTTGCATATACATTTTTTTCGTTTCATGATTTAGTCTTGCCCCCGGTACAACATCTGATATAGGGACGGATTCCTGAAAATATGAAAGTTAATATTTTTTTTTAATTCCCTAAGCTAATCCCCGTGAAGCTCTACGCTTGTCTGCAGGAAAGAAAGCAGAGTCTCTGGCGGAAATCGAACCCGCAAACCTGGGGCTGAAAGACTAGCTCACTACTAGCTAGCCTACCGGGGCACTCATGTAAAGTAAAACATCGTGACCGCAAGTGTTGAATATCGATAAAAATATTAACTAATTTTTTTTAAAATATTAAATCATGTGTTCTCAACGTGTTCTCTTCGCCAAGGCCAATTCATACAAGGTCGTCTTATTTTGAAAACGTTTTACAACACTGTAAAATATATTAACGTTGTGTCAAAAATTCAAGTAAACATTTCATTTTGTTTTCAATTTTAAATTGTGTGTTTTGAAATGTAATAACTTAAAAAGTTTTAAATTTCATAATTTTAAGCGATAATTATAGCATTTAGAAAAGATTCCCCAGAACCACAAGAACGGTAAACCATTTTGACACAAGGTTAGTTATCAGCTTTTGCTTACGTAGCAAGATAAGTTCACCTGGTGTAAATTCGCCTTGCTCTTCGCGGAGTAAAGTTGCTATTGCACGATTTGTATTTACCAGTGTACTTATCGAATTTCCCACTGCAAAATGTATACATGTCGTCTAAACGCAAAAAAAATTTGCTTCTGTAAATGTCAAATGGAATTACATTACAACGTCAAAGTCTATATAAAAAAACTTTAAAATTTTTGTCAGCGTTTTTTTTATATGAAGTTTGACGTTTATTATGACAAAAAATTGTCAGGTGAAGACCCCATGTAAGCAGTTCAATATTTTTCTATTAGAGCGTGTTCTATTTTGATCTGACATCACCTGTTTTGCAAGTCATTGGTTTGTGGCGGCATACATCATTTTTTATTTATTTACACATATTCTTTTTGCTTATTTGACCTTTATTTATAATTACTTTCAATTATTTAAGCTTGAGGTCTTTTTATTTATAAAAAATATTTTATTTATTTATATCTTCAATATTTCGCTAACCTTTAGTTAGCATCGTCAGCAAATTAACAAATTTTAATAAAAATAAAAAAAAAAAAAAATAAAAAAAAAAAATAAAAAAAAAAAATAAAAAAAAAAATAATAAAAAAAAAAACCTCAAGGTTAAATAATTGAAAGTAATTTACACATATTCTTTTAAAAAAAACAAAATTTTTAAATAACTGAAATAGAATTAAAATATAAATTTGTAAATAATTTGCTGTAATCAACGATTAAAGGTTTTGTCAGATGAAACCAAATACGAACGTGTGAAAGCAAAAATTATAAACCTTCTGTATTTGTCAATTTTGACAGACATCTGCAATTACATCTGGATTTTACATCTGTCAAACCCACTGCAAAATACAGATCGTGTTAAAGCCCCTAAAGAAAATACAAAGAGTAGATTAAGGCAGCTTGTTATGTTTTTTTTTTTTTTTTTTTTTTTTTTGAGAATTAGTTAAAAAAAGTAATTTTAGCTGAAAGTGCCCCTTACCGGGGGAGGATTGACTGAGCAAATTCGACGACTATATTCTTTAAGGCAATAAAGAATGTTTTTATTATATGGATAAAGTTAATGAAAAACAAACACATTTTTTGGACTTGTAACTTTTTTTCAGGCTTAACCAATAGATATAAAAAAAAGATCAAATATCCGAAAAAAGTTTATTATGAAAATGCACTTGCCAAGCGTTCCAGTAATCTAAGTAATATAAAAAATTGGCTTTTTACTATTTTGACCTAGTTTAACTAGGCCGATTCTGCCCCAACTGAAAACGCCGAATCTACCCCGAAAGCACTATGTATACATTTTTTTCTATTAATCTTCAACAATGATTTAGATTTCACTTATTTTTTGAAAATAGCACAATTCTTAATGTTGTCTTATAAAATCTATTTTAAATATTGATAATTTTCAAATACAAATAACTTACAAAATATAATCAAAATATTGAAAAAACATTTCCAAAAATTCTAGAACTAGTGTAGCTACTTCAGTTAGTAAGCTAGAGCTGACAAACTTTGGACCACTGCCGAGGCTGCCCCAATCTCTCCCTTGCGCACTTTGATCGACTTATTATCTATATGATCGGCCTATCGAAAATAAAAAAAGAAAAATTTCGCTTATAATACAACATTTTAAAAACGAGACGAAAAATGCTTTTTGAACGAAAATTCGTATGATTTACAAAATTTTTGCAACTTTTTAAATTTAACTTAAGATGTTTTGTCAAATTGAAAAATTGTTTTTAAAAAATAAGCACCCAGTAATGTTATCTATAAATGTGTTTTTGGTCCCTTTAAATACTTTAGAAAAAAGGTAATTTATCTAGTTCTTTGCTACACAGGAAGAAAAGTTTGTAGGTATGACAAATACTTTTTGTAGTTGAGCAATTTGTATTTGTCGCAAATAAATAGTATACTACTATTCAAATATTATTTTCTTTGCCAAAAAAAGTTGCGGCGAATGCGCTACACTTATCACAACTGCCAAATTGCAGTTGACAAAAATCATCAGCAAAATTTTCATTATATTAATTGTGATTGCAGTTAAAAATCAATTTTAAAAGCAATTTATTTAAATCAAAATTTTTTGTTTGAGATTACATGACAAAAATTATTTACTGCAAATGCGGATCGTTGTTGTTTAAATAGTATGCTTGCCTTTTCATAAACAATACGCAATTAATTTCGTTGTGTTGTTTGACAGCGCAGGCTTTCATTCATTTGAACTTTGTTTGTGATATTAAAATAACGTGCGAAAAGAAATGGAGGACAACCTTTCGAAAAAGGCGTTATTATAAAATTACAAAACACTTAATTAACCAAATAACATATTTTTTCAATCTAAATCTGAAATACATTCAATCAGGCAAGAAATTGAAACCAATTTTTTAGAAAAATTTAATCGCATATATTTTTAAGATCATTTAACCCTCTAACGGTTTGACGCTATTAATTTAATACCCTCCACCATCACTAGTGGTGAATGAGGGTATACTATGTTTGTGTGAAACTTTTTATGATACATCTAAGACCCCATAAAGTATATATATATTCTGGCTCCTTGAGTAATTCCTAGCCGATTTAGCTATGTCCGTCTGTTGAAAACACGATTACTTTCGAAAAATCAAAAGAAATCAACAATCCTCAATCAGTTTGGGATTAAAATCCAGCAAAATTGGTCCAGTAGGACAACCTTAAAAAAACTGATAATTTTGATACAAAAACTAATATAATTGGTGGAAAAAGTTAAAGTTCGTGAAGATCGGTCCATATAAACCATACTCCCGGAAAAGAGTTGAGTACACCTAAAACCGTAAAAAATACTGCTATCATAATAAAATTAAGTACGTCACAGTTTTATAGGACTAGAAATGACACTTCGAGAAGATCGGTCCATAATTTACCCTAGGCCCCATGTAATTCCTACTCTCGGCAAACTGTTTCATACGCCTAAAGCAGTAATAAATAATACAATTGAAATTGGGTACATCACAGATTTATAGAACTAGAAATCACATAGACCCCATTTAAAGTCCACTTTGGGCAATTAATTAAATACTCCTCAAACCGTAGCAGATGTAGATTTAATTTTAATTTTATTACAACAAAAAGAAAAAAAAATTCATTAAAGAGCTAAATATATTGGTATATATTTTTATTATATTCTGAATTACAATTGACGCTTTCTGAATTACAATTGACAATTTCTGATTTAAAATTGACCCTTTCTGAATTACAACTGACTAATCTGAATTACAATTGACGCTTTCTGAATTACAACTGACTAATCCGAATTACAATTTACGCTTTCTAAATCACAATTGACGCTTTCTGAATTACAATTGACGCTTTCTGAATTACAATTGATGCTTTCTGAATAACAACTGGTAAAGGTGTAGAAATCACACTGTCAACTTTTAGGCAAATCGATCCGTAATTTACCATAGGCCCCATATAACACCCACTCTGGAAATATTCTAACTGTCGGTGGGGGGCATCAAAGATTGGGAACAGCCGAATATAGTAGATACTCTCTTGTTACGCAAATGTTTGGTTATCTTAAGTAAAACAATAATGAGATTACAGTACTTTTTGTTTATAGTCACTACCGTTCTTAGTCACATTCGCGATATAGTCCTTTTTATATTTATATTCTGCAGACAAAGTAAAGCAAACTATTAGCGTTATAGTCACATAAGCAGAATGAATTAGGGTCTTTTTAGTTTTCGAAGACACAAATTGAGAAGTAATGCCTTTAATTTTTGTCATTTACTCTCCACCCGAAAAAAATGTGTTTTTTTGTCTTTGGTATCAGGGATGAAATATCCTTTTATTATTTCACCTATTTTGTTTTATACAGTATGCAACTCTATTTCAAGACCATAAGCCTGCTGCTGGTGTAATAAATATGAATTTTTTTAATTCGTTTTTCACATAAATAGTGGCATATATGTAAATTACGCTTATAGTCACATTAGCGATATAGTCCTCGATTTGGCTGCAACTTAACCTTCATAAGGGCTTCGGGTTACATCTGACCCATTTTAAAATAAAAGATAAATTTTTTCTAAGATTGAGTGACTTATATTTTTTATATTTTATGACTTTTATTTAATTTTAAATGCCAACAACAACGTTAGGTTTTTCGAAAAAAATATTTACAAAATTTTTTGCACTTAAGGTCTTTGGGTCAGTTTTGACCGGTAGCAAAATTCTTGAATTTTCGTTAGAAGTTTCCAGTTGTTATTTTTTTTCACCTCCTGTGACATCCGTTTATTTTAAAGCTTACTAATAAAGCAGGTAGATATATGTGTATTTGGTATTGACTGGACTAAGGTGGCGACATTAAAATTTCGCATTTATTGGTTCTCTAGTTAGCTTAATTGTATAGATCAAATAATGAAAGTAACAGAGAGTTTGTGGGATATTGTGGAAGGAAAACCTATTTTTAGAGCAATCTTGCCGTTGGACAGATTAAAAAACCTTTCGATAGTACTTGGATTTGACGACAAGGATACTTACAGTGAACGCCAAATTATAGCGAAGTTGCGCCGATACGTGAGCTATAAATTCTATGGGTTGGTTAGTTATGCCTGGAATATACAACCATATACAGGCAAATAAATAGAAACTTTGCCTGAAATAAACAAATGTATGCATGTAGTTCCTTATTTGACAGTTGTTTTGAAATGTCACAGTGTGACTGCAGACAATTGTTTTACATCGTACTAATTGGGACAACAACTGCAAGAGAATCAAATTTCTTTAGTAGGAACTATATGATGAATTTCATTTAAAAATCGAGATAAAACTGAAATTTTGAACCCGACCCACTCAGATATCGATGAAATTTTGTTCATAGCTAAATTTGATCAATACAAACAAACTCTCATTTTTAGAAATGACTGTTTTGCGATTTTTTGGGCGTGACACAGTGGGAACGTTTTCGAAAAAACGCGAAAATGGTCGAAAAGAGCTCCATTTAAACTACAATAACTCAGAATCGGCTAAACCGATTTCCATGATCTTGGTATCATTAAAAAGATATTTTAACAGGCTTTATGACACGTTAAAAAAAAAAAAAAAAATACACTGTAAATAATTTTATAACAAAAAAAAATTTTAACTGACGAAAAAACCAAAAAGATCAAGGGTTTTTTTACAGTGTATTAATTTTTTAGAAAGGTTTATCCTTCATCTATACCATATCAAAAAATAAAAATGGGTTCTTTTTTAGTTTTTTTTATATAATTTTTTAAGTAGTGTCACTTCTAGTAATTGCCCTTATATTTTATAACAAAAAAAAATTTTAGGTAACGAAAAACCAAAAAAGATCAAGGATTTTTTACAGTGTATTACTTTTTTAGACAGGTATTTCCTTCACCTATAACATATCCAAAAAGTAAAATGGGTTCTTTTTTATTTTTTTTTTAAATAATTTTTTAAGTAGTGTCACTTCTAGTAATTGCACTTATATTTTATAAAAAAAAAAAATTTAGGTAACGAAAAACCAAAAAAGATCAAGGATTTTTTACAGTGTATTACTTTTTTAGACAGGTATTTCCTTCACCTATAACATATCCAAAAAGTAAAATGGGTTCTTTTTTATTTTTTTTTTAAATAATTTTTTAAGTAGTGTCACTTCTAGTAATTGCACTTATATTTTATAAAAAAAAAAAATTTAGGTAACGAAAAACCAAAAAAGATCAAGGATTTTTTACAGTGTATTACTTTTTTAGACAGGTATTTCCTTCACCTATAACATATCCAAAAAGTAAAATGGGTTCTTTTTTATTTTTTTTTTAAATAATTTTTTAAGTAGTGTCACTTCTAGTAATTGCACTTATATTTTATAAAAAAAAAAAATTTAGGTAACGAAAAACCAAAAAAGATCAAGGATTTTTTACAGTGTATTACTTTTTTAGACAGGTATTTCCTTCACCTATAACATATCCAAAAAGTAAAATGGGTTCTTTTTTATTTTTTTTTTAAATAATTTTTTAAGTAGTGTCACTTCTAGTAATTGCACTTATATTTTATAAAAAAAAAAAATTTAGGTAACGAAAAACCAAAAAAGATCAAGGATTTTTTACAGTGTATTACTTTTTTAGACAGGTATTTCCTTCACCTATAACATATCCAAAAAGTAAAATGGGTTCTTTTTTATTTTTTTTTTAAATAATTTTTTAAGTAGTGTCACTTCTAGTAATTGCACTTATATTTTATAAAAAAAAAAATTTAGGTAACGAAAAACCAAAAAAGATCAAGGATTTTTTACAGTGTATTACTTTTTTAGACAGGTATTTCCTTCACCTATAACATATCCAAAAAGTAAAATGGGTTCTTTTTTATTTTTTTTAAAATAATTTTTTAAGTAGTGTCACTTCTAGTAATTCCGCAAAATTCTGAATAAAAAAATCAATGTATTCTTCATAGAGCCCATTCACATGGAGGCTTTTACGACGTCGATTTGTCGACGTCTCTTTTGGTTTGGTGGAGAGCGGTGTAGAGAAGAAATAGGGGTCAACAAAACGACTCGTTTTGTGTTGTTCATGTCGTTTTTTATATTTCTCTTTTAACTTTTTCTTTTTACGTTTTATTCTTTTTCTTACTTTGAAGTGTGTGGTTGAAAATACAGTGAGACCTCGATTATCGATAATAGACGCGACCGGCAGCATTCTTGATTATTTATTTTTTGATGTGTTTCTTATTTTATGTAAATATATAATGTATTATTATGTAAACACGAGAAAAAAAGTAATTTTGGCAGAACATGCTTTCAGTACGTTGGGAAATTCTCTTTCTTCATTTATTTAAATTTGTTTTGATTTTTCAAAAATAAACGAAAAAAAGATAATTTGTTTATAGTTTCGGATAACAGAGGTAATGCCGGATAATAGAGGTAATTTAAATCAATGCAAAAAATTTTTTATTTTCCAGTCAATTGAAGCTGCCGGTTAATCGAATGACGGATAATCAAGGCCATACTGTAAATAAAAAAAAGACATGCAACCAAAAATCATCGTATGAACGCAAAGAGATTTTGGAAGTTGCTTTAAAAGGAAATCAAGATAAAACGACGTCGTAAAAGCCCTCATGTGAATTGAGTGTTAATAATTTTCTATTTTGTCATAAACATTTATTACTTTACCCATAATAAAGAGAAATATATATAGAACAAAAAATTCATAATTCATAATTATAAACAGTTTCGAGAAGCCAAGATATCCCATTACAATTTTTACGCGTATATTTTAAAAATTTGAGTGAATATGAATTCAAACAATAAGTACAGATGCATAAAAATATCTCATAAGTGTTGCGCTTCGCTTCGTAAAATAAGTGAAAACGAGGCTGCAAATATAATTGAATATTTTCCAGCTGTCGCCAACATTCATTGTAGCCGTATTTGCGAAACTTGCCGGAATACACTGAGAAAAGCGCGCAGTCGTAATGAATCCAACGTGGAGCAGAATGAAGTCTCAAATTATTTACCAACAACGCCCAGCGATGAAGTTAGCGAAGAATTGAATGAACTTCCAACTTGTAATGCAAACATCGAAAGGACGGAAGTCATTGAAAATATAAATGATCATATTATTCCTCATCTACCAAACCAAATGTCGCCTCTTAAAAGGAAATATATGAAACAAGATGCATACAGAAATAGAAAATCACTGCAAATTTTCGAAAATATAGCAGATTCACTTGGAGCTGATCCATTATCTGATTTGTCAGCGCAACTTGAAAACGTCAAAGCCATTTACGAAGAAATTTTGGAAAACATCAAATATCAAATAGAGAACAGCTCAAATCTATTGGAAAAGCAAAAACTTTTATCTCTCTTACCAATCAATATGAGTCACGCAGAAATTAAAGATCGTTTTGGGGATGATATATCTCACGATTGTATCAAAAAAAGTAAAGATATCCAAAGGAATAAAACGAAGTTTGCAGATATCAATCTTTTTAAAATGAGCAGACGTAGTTTACCAACCGAAACTCTAAGCACAGTCAAGTTATTTTATGAAGATGATGAAATTAGCCGAATGATGCCTGGATCGCAAGATTCAATTACTGTTAAACAAGGAAACTTACGTAAAAAAGTTCAAAAAAGACTTTCGGTACGTATTACTAGAAGTGACACTACTTAAAAAATTATTTAAAAAAAAAATAAAAAAGAACCCATTTTACTTTTTGGATATGTTATAGGTGAAGGAAATACCTGTCTAAAAAAGTAATACACTGTAAAAAATCCTTGATCTTTTTTGGTTTTTCGTTACCTAAATTTTTTTTTTTATAAAATATAAGGGCAATTACTAGAAGTGACACTACTTAAAAAATGATTAAAAAAAAAAATAAAAAAGAACCCATTTTACTTTTTGGATATGTTATAGGTGAAGGAAATACCTGTCTAAAAAAGTAATACACTGTAAAAAATCCTTGATCTTTTTTGGTTTTTCGTTACCTAATTTTTTTTTTTTATAAAATATAAGGGCAATTACTAGAAGTGACACTACTTAAAAAATTATTTAAAAAAAAAATAAAAAAGAACCCATTTTACTTTTTGGATATGTTATAGGTGAAGGAAATACCTGTCTAAAAAAGTAATACACTGTAAAAAATCCTTGATCTTTTTTGGTTTTTCGTTACCTAAAATTTTTTTTGTTATAAAATATAAGGGCAATTACTAGAAGTGACACTACTTAAAAAATTATATAAAAAAAACTAAAAAAGAACCCATTTTTATTTTTTAATATGGTATAGATGAAGGATAAACCTTTCTAAAAAATTAATACACTGTAAAAAAACCCTTGATCTTTTTGGTTTTTTCGTCAGTTAAAATTTTTTTTGTTATAAATTTTTTTACAGTGTATTTCTTTTTTTTTTTTTTAACGTGTTATAAAGCCTGTTAAAATATCTTTTTAATGATACCAAGATCATGGAAATCGGTTTAGCCGATTCTGAGTTATTGTAGTTTAAATGGAGCTCTTTTCGACCATTTTCGCGTTTTTTCGAAAACGTTCCCACTGTGTCACGCCCAAAAAATCGCAAAACAGTCATTTCTAAAAATGAGAGTTTGTTTGTATTGATCAAATTTAGCTATGAACAAAATTTCATCGATATCTGAGGGGGTCGGGTTCAATGCATCTCGATTTTTACATGAAATTCATCATATGTAAAAACAAGATTGAATTGCGACGAGACCTTTGCCAACTAAAGACTATCATTAACATCTGCAAAACATGGCTAGAACGAAAAAGTTTTGCCAAACGTAGACATTTCTTAGAAAATTTAAGTTTTCAACTTGCCGCGCCCTATATAAAGCAGCCAAAACATTACTCAAAGACAAATTTTCACGAAAAATTGCAAAAAAGTGCATGTAGTGGCTGAGCAAGAACAGCAGTCGCCATCTTCAACCAAAACCTAGGAAAAAATATGTTTACCACTCAAATATAAGTCGTTGCCAATTGGGACTCAAAACAGATACAACTTCTTTATGTTAAATGTACTTTTGTATTCGGAATAAATGTTAACAATAAATACAGCTTAAATATACTGAATAAATCTAGAATAATATTTCATTTTATAAAATATACTTAATTGAAAAAAGTAAGTTTTTATATAAAATTTTCTATTTGGGTCAAATTTGACCCGAAGACCGTTAACGTCAGCAAATTTGAAGACCTTATGAAGGTTAAGTGTGTGACTATACGCGAAAAGTACTGTACTTTGTTTTCTTCAGCCGTTTAGGTTGTACTTTGTTAGGTGTCACAGATTCTTTGAACTTTTACAATTTATATAATTTATATATGTAATTTTTTTTTAGTATTCTTACAAAATTGTCAAAATAAATTTAATGCAAGTGCTTGTATCCTTTCTCTCTTTTAGGATGGCCATCGCGATGATGTCTCTTTAGACGACCGGATGTCAGATGATATTAAAGTGATGCACACTAATGGCTCCATGTCATCACGTGGCAGTTCACCAGCCATGGACAACGATGAAATACCACAAACAAGAGGAGCTTGTATAGTACGAACTTTAAGCATTGTAAGTTAACCGTTCATATAAAGCAAATATGCTTAAACCTGCATTAATATGCGTAAGTATGCATGAAAATGCAAATGTGCATATAAATATATTTATGTTCGCTTCAATATCTTTGTTTATGGCAATAAATTATTTTAATAAATTAAAATTCCACAAAAAGAATAAATAGTACAAATTAAGTGAAAATAATTGAAAACATAAAATGGATGATAATAAAATGCAAAAACGATTCAACGTACTAATTCAACATCAACAAATTGTTTTACAAATTGAAATGAAAATATTTATACTTTAATAAAGTTTATACAACATTAATATTTTTTTTTTTTGTATTTTTGCCATTTATGCTTAACAATTCCCTTCTTTTTTTTTTGGTACATTGCAGGAGGCAACCACAGCTAATACTCCCACAACAGCGGCCACATTGGGTTTAATACCCAACAGTTTGGCTTTAAGCTTGACTAACGCTACAGCGGCCAAGGCTGCAGCTGCTTTAACACCACAATAAATAGTCATTCTATTCAATATAACTGACTTGATGTCTGTCTGTCTATTTGTTCGTTCGCCCGTCGGTCGTTCGGTCGGTCTGTTTGCATATGGATGGATATATATATTTATTTTTTGCTGCTGATCCAAAAACTGAACTTATATCAAAACCACAAAAAATATATAAAAGCAACAAAAAAAAAAAAACAAATACAAAAATACTCTCATCGCACATAAAAACCAACAATGGTAGACAACAAACAAACAAACAAACAATTTGTTCGCACTTTTTTTTACAATTCTCAGCCAATGTGGAAAACAGCAACAACAAAAATTATTATTTTGGCGGACAATTGCCGATGATGCCCCAGCAGCCAACCACCAGCACTTTAGAACAGGCATACAGCAGTCATCCAACCAGACAGTCAAGTCACACACACCAACATACATACTTGCATATGTAAGTACCCCTCAACAGTTACACAACCAGCGAAAAGAACGTCAAGATTATAAATAATTTAAGCCTTCAGTTGCAGTTTTTGAACTTAAAACTATACAATGGGGTAAATATACATAATAATGAATATTGTATAAATATACATACATACATATGCAGCAAATAAATATATAGAAACATACAAATATTTTTGTTTTATATGCCATATTTTATATATCACAAACACAAAAAAAGTTTAAAAAAAACAACAAATTTTTTTTTATTTCTTTTCTACTTTTCAAAATTTTACTCAATAAAGCTTTGCTAACAATTTTCAAATGCATAAGTTTGGCACTACAGCTGTTTTCTGAAAAAAAAAACTAAGTTTAATTAATTTAAAATTAAAAAAAGTTTTATAATAATAAATTTATTTTTATACGACATTTCTTGCTTTTTATTTGATATTTTTTTATCCATTCGGCACTTTGTTAGTTAATTTGTTAACACCCTTTATTTTGTAATAATTTTATAAAGGAATGCTACAAAAAATAATAAATTGCCTGGGCCACAATGTCGACAAGAACATTTTTTTCGTATATTTGTATTGAAAACAAAAACAAGTTTTAGTTTTTTATTATTGTTTTCAATATAAGTATACGAAAGAAATTTTCTTGTCGACATTGTGGGCCAGGCAGAAAATTAACTGTTTCTGGTTTTTAAAACTAAGGCCGGGTTTTTGAAATGTGGATTAAGTTAAAACTTAGTTTGACGTAGTCTGAAACTCGGATTTTCAGGCGAAATGTGATTTTATTTTTATTTTTGCATTTAAGACCAACATTTTAAGTAAAACTAAGCTGTTCCGTAAAAATTTTGTATTCACACTTGGTAATGGCGGCACAAATATGTTGTCAGATGAACTTTACCAAATTTATCTGAGATCTTAAAAACCCAGCCTTACTATAGTTTATATAGTTGTCATATGCAATATTTCAAATCGGAAACAATTTGTTTGTTTTAAATTTTGCAACAGTCAATGTTTCTAATTTTAGTGTCTTTGTGCATCAAATTTCTAAACATTTTTTTAAAAATATCTAAAAAATTTTTAGCTCTTATTCTAAAACTACTAACTCTATTAAAGATCACAGTGGAGAGTACATTAAATCTTTTAATAACAGTCTTAGAACTTGTAACGTCAAAGGTAGCCTTGTCCAGCAAAATGATATAATTATAATATTAACATAAATAAATTACGTTGAACTAGTTAGTACACTGATAGAAAAGGCGTCATAACGATGATGTATTTTGACATCAGTACTATGACAAGTGTCTTCGTTTTTGACCCCATGACACTTGTCATCATTGTGATGCCAACCTTAACATCACTTGGCCAACGTGTCATCAGGGTCAAAATGAAATTATACCATCAATGGGATGACACATCGGCATCACAGAAATGACGAATATGTCCTCAGTGCGATGACGCAGTAACATCGGAAAAAGGACACATTAGCATCAATTTAATGACAGTTTGTCATTAAGTCAAAGTCATTGGAATTGACTTAAGTCAAAGTGAGAGAATATTATTATTTATTTACCCGTTGCATATGTTTGTTTCACGTTTGTTGAATTACGACCTTACGACCAGCAGAACTCTCAATAAGATACCAGCACCATGCCTCATGTGGTTTTCGTTATCATTCTGCTTTAAAAATTTCATGTATTTAACTAAATAATTTAAAAAAATAGAATATAGGAATTTTTGCTTCTTTTAATACATTGTAATCATGAAAATAATGTTAATAATATACAAAATGTGGCATCAAATTGATGTCACTATAGTCATAAAATAGATGACACGTAAAAAATGACAAAATTGTACGAAGACTTTAGTCATTGGATTGACGTTACTTTTTGCATCATTGACGCCTTTTGTTGTAACATTGATGTCCCAATTCTGATGTTAGGGCATCATCAATATGAAGATGCATTTTTCTATCAGTGGTGCACAGAGGTTTATTTCGATCAAAACTTAAAAAGTTTTTTGGACTTAAAAAAAAAAATAATATATTGCTACAATATTAAAACTAACACTTCAAAACATGTAATTACAAATTTTGACCTAAAAAAATTTCTGGTAAATATATATAATTTTCGAAAAAAAAAAAAAAAATATAACAACAAGACAAAATGTACAAAACTTGGTAAGCTGAGGATTTTTAGGAGTTTTTAGAGGCTAAAGGAACTTGCCACAGAAAAATATAAAGGTTTACAAGTAGGTACTTTGAGTTTCACAAACAAGCTCCGCCAAGGTTTTGAATTATTACCATTTTTTCGTGAAACCTATTGTTAGAAACTTTTCAACCACATATAAATAAAAAAATATGAAATATGTAGTAACATTTGTTATTGAAAACATCAAGAAAGTTAAAAATATTGAGTTGTACTAAAATTTGTATATATGAATTAGTTAAAATTAATGAAAGAAACACAACTGGGACGAACGACGAATTATTCGCAACGAAATAGAACACATTGATGGAGTGTTTTGTTTGTTCAAATAAATTTATTAAATTTATTTAAAATCGCTAAATGGGTGAAAAAAGTCGGAAAATAACAAAAAAAAATTTGCAAAAACTGCGAAAATTCGCAAAAATTTTTAATATTTCAAACAAGCCATAAAATTGATTAATAGTCCGCAAAACTTGCTAACAGCGGCATGATAGCAGAGTCAGTCTACTATGTATTTTATATCGTTAAAGCTGTAAAGAATCAGAAAACTTACAGGAACAAATCGCTTTTAACGCGAACATGGCTGAAATTCGCAAAAAAAGTGAAACAAACCTAAAAACAAATTTGAGATCGCTAAATCGAAATGTAGAACACCAAAATGCACTTTCGAGTGGGTTCGGATTCTAGAAATCACCCGATTAATAGTTTTTTATGTTTTTTTTTTTGTTGAAATATGGTCAACCTATGATTTGATAAATGTTATTTTACTAATAAATTCTAAAGAAATTTTAATAAAATTTATTGCTAGTTAAAAAAGATGAAAATTAAATTAAAAAAAAAAATGGAATTCACGCACTTATTGTGCCTCATTTGACGAATTTAAGCAACGAATTCTTGCCGACGGATTCGTCATACCATGCGAAGTTCGTCGTTCGTCCCAGTTGTGTTTATACCATAAAATTAAAAAACTTATAATTTTGTTACCTATAAAAATTGGCTTATTATATAAAAATCCAAAGAGATATTTACTTGTAGACTTGTAACTAGTAGTTTTGAGAAACAGGGCTTTGAGAGTCTATAACCCAAACAGATATAAATTATAATCTTAATCGGCTATAAGTGCGGATTTTTCAGTACCTAGTTTGATTAAAACCCCTTTTTTGGGTTAATTTTTGAACATAGCTTAACAAACCCTTACCGCAAAAAAACGTTAAGCGACAAAAACACAATCTTACAGGAGAAGTATTTGTATGAAAGTTGGCGCTTAAGCTAAAATAGTTTTTGTTATAAAATCGTCACGGTGTGTTGCCAATAAATGCATTTATTAAAAGACACGAACATTGAAAATGATGTCGCTTGAGCTTTTTTTTTGTGATAAAGGCTAGATAGTATGAAAGTCGACTTTATAGTTCAGCCACATTTCTTGGTTCTTCGATGATGAGAACACGATGCTACAAGTTTATTTTTTACAAAAAAAAAATCCTTTAAAATATTTTGTCTTAATTTAATTTACCGTACATTTTTCTTTCGCCAAAGCGCATGTTGGGAATCAACAGCCCTTGAATTCAAAGCTTTATGGGTACGGTCTTATGAAATAGGCCCAAATTGTTTTGTTCTACATCTAGTGACGAACTTCGTCCAGACAAAAGGACTTTTAACACAGTAAAAACAGTACTTACATTTCACCAACAACTACCCAAGTACCAACTTGCTTAAGCCCTTATGACACTACATTTTTTATTCATTAATTGATATAGAATTGATAGAAAGAAACAGTAAATGTTAGAAAGAGCAAACTGGAGCAAACTATAAAAAATGTAAACAAAGTTTTGTAGTTTTTTTTTTCTCTTGTTATGGTTTTGTTTCAGGGATGGCGTTGAGAATTTTTAAAATTGTACCAACAACCTTTAAAAATTATACTTTTTTACCCTAATTGTACTAAAAGATTTTTTTAGTTGAAATTAATTTTATTTATGTTCATAAAAAATACCACAAAAAGGTATTATACATCTTTGTTTAAAAAGTATCAACAAAAAAGTACAATTGAAACAACTTAGCCATCCCTGTCTTGTTTATTTTATTAAATGTTGCCAACTTTTTGTTTATGAGAAACCTTATAACAAAAAGCCGTAAATCGCTGAATTTGCCCATAAAACGCTGATTCAGCAACACTTTTAATATTTCAAGCTTGAAATGTCAATTTTAAGTTAAACAATTTTACATTTTTTTTGACATAACTTCATTTTTTATCGATAACTTTTTAAAAATTGTTGACAGTTTGCCATTTATCTTAATACAGCTGAACTCTTTGCACTTGGTAAATTTTTCTATTACATTATATTTGTACTGTTCACCAAAACTTGAACAATGCATTAAAAATGTAGTGTCATATGGGCTTTAACGCATTATTATTCATATCTTATAAAGATCCAAGTTAAAGTCAACTGGGACCGAAAACGTTTACACATATCGCGCTTGATCAACAGAAGGGTATTAACTAGAAATTTCAAAAGTTTCAGTAGAAGCAAAACCATCTTAGAATTAATAATAAAAAATACGAAAAAGTATTTTTAAACCATTCATTTCATTACTAAAAATACTACGTGTCGATTTCTTCCAAAAATTAAAAAAAAAATTGATTTAATACCCTCTTGTTGATCAAGTGCGATATTGAGATTTGTACTCTCATGTAATAATCACTTGCTAGATGTGAAATAAATTTAACGTGTGTTGAGTGCTGCGGCGTGCTGCGGCGTTGTACATAATTGCGTGCTTTCTTATGATGTAACCCACACCAATTAAGAAAAGTCAAATAAACGAAGAAAGACAAATAACATTGTCTCATTGCTGTCCGATTTACTGATGGGATTTGTGGTACAATTATACCAAATTTAGAACAATCGAAACTCTATTGGTACAATTCATCCTTTATTTTTGCAATTCTGAACCCAATGGGTTAGTAGATAAGGCATTTAGTGCTAGAATTTGTACTTGTGTAAATTTGTTGCACTTGGGGCCATTGTTAAATTCTATCAAGAATTTTAAAAATATTTAAATAAAACCTTCTGGTGAGTTTATATTGTTTCTAATGCTGGGTACACACAGTGCAATCTCAAAATATCAATACGTTTTGATGTTAATGCAATCTGGAATGAATGAAAAATGAACGAAAATGAATTTAATTTGCTAGATTGCGTAAATGAATTGCATAGTGTGTACCCAGCATAAACAATGAAATGAACAAAAAGTAATGAGGCTATTTTCTAAATATGAAATTCAATTATTGACCAGAACCAACGATCAAAATTAACTCAAGCTATTACCATTTTAAACTTTATATCCTTTACTTCGATTTTGTTTTAATAGTTCATTTACTTTAAATTATTTTTTGTTTGTATGTACTTATTTTTAATGCAACTACTGTATTAAATTAATTAAAACAACATAAACATGTTAATCGTTAAACAAAAATGCAATTAAAAATTTATTAAAAATATTACTACTTTTTAGTGAAATAGACTTAGTTTAGTAAGCATATTTATATAAATAAATATTTAACAAACATATCATTTACAATTAGTGGAAATTATGTATTAAAAATGCATATTAAAAAAAAATTAAAATATAACGTTATTAAAAACAAAGAAATTTTTAAACAAATATTTATTTATTTTATGTAAATAACTGTGTAATTATCAAATTTAAAAATATATAGATAAATGTTTAAATGTATTTAAAACAAAGTTATTGAAATATTACTTTTTTTTTTAAAATAAAGCAAAAGCAAAATTATTTTTAATAATTTTTGTATTTATTGCAAATTAAAATTTTAATAAGAAGAGGTTTTGGTTAAATATTGGTAGTTTTTATTTTGAATTAACAAATCGAGAATTTGTTGTGATTGTTCGATCACCGATACTTTACTAACAGCCGTTGCTAAACAAGAACGGAAGGCGGAATTTTTACACTGATATGCCATACCTAAACAAGAGCCTCAACATTGTGTCACGATTGGTAGTGTTAATTTTCTTATTTATTAAGTCCTACATAAAAGAAACGATAATTAGGGATAAACCGCAAGATTGACCAAAAAATTGCTGAATTGCCTTTATTTATTAGCTATAACGATTAGTTATATCACTATTTGAATGGTGGGCAATACTGGATGTACCAATTGCAAAGCGTTGACGTCGCGCTAGTTAGGGATGCTTCATAAAAATTGTATGGGAATGGGAAATTTTGACAGCTAGAAAACGCTTGCAGCTTTTGTTTAGGTACGGCTGTTCTAAGTTCTTGTTAAAAATTCTTTCCGTATACACTATCCCACAAAGTCTTAAGTATTTTGCGAAAATGCTTCCCCGATCTAACTATTGTTTGAAAATTTTCAAAAAATAATAACATTTTCAAAATACGTAAGACTAGTGTGATAGTGTAAAGCAGCTTCAAGGAGATTTTAATAAAATATCGTTAAACTCCTCATTTCGGTTACTGTGCAGAGCAGGGCTGTCAGTCTTGGGGATTTATCCACAAAGTTTGGGATTTCATGTGAGCAAAAATGACAAAGAAAGTCATTTGGGGATTGGAGATTTTTTGGGGACTTAAAAAAAAAATCGGGGATTTTTTGGGGATTTTTAACTTTTTTATTATTTACGCTTACTTTTCTTTGTTTCGTATATAAAATATGAAAAAACTTTTATATTACTCTTATATAGTGTAAAGGGTCCTAATAAAGATTGCCATTTTTGTTAAGTGTGTAAAAGGTACTTTATAAAGTTATGTTATTTTTCTTGAGTGAGTGTTTAAAAAAAAGAATTTAAAAATACAATCTAAAACCGTTGGCAACACATCCAATTTTTTATTTTTATGTCTTCCCCAAAAATAATTATATATGAAAGACAAAATAATAAAGATTGGGAAAAAAATGCTAGGCTATTGGCTAGTAGTTATGATCCATCGAAGTACTAAATAAATGACGGATATATGTATTTTTATTGTTGATAATAAGGATAGCTTAAACCGATTGAACAAGCTCCAAATTCTTATAAATTGGCTAATTCGTCTTCAATAACAGCATATTGTTCTGCTTGTTATTCCTCACTGGAATCGCATAAAAAGGATTTTAAAAAACATTCCGAAACCAGTAGCTACAAACAAAATAAAATGATTTGTTGGACTAAAAATTTTTATTTGGGGATTTTTGGGGATTTTCTTATTAACATTTTTCTAACTTTTTTTTAAAAAATTTAAAATTTGGTCAGAAAAAAAAATATTAACTCTTTAAGGTTTTGTTTTTTTTGGGATTTGGGAATTTTTGGGGATATTTTTTTGGGGACAAGCAAAAAATTACCTGGCAGCCCTAGTGCAAAGTGGCTTAATTAACGGCTAATAAAGGACCTGTTTGTTAGTCTGGACAACAACTTTATATACAGTCTAGACAATAATATTGTCTAAGGTCTGTTGTAGTTTGTCCAAAACTTTGCAAATTTATGCTAGGAACACAACTGGGACGAACAACGAATTTCGTCTAGCACGACGAATTAGTCGGAAGAAATTCGCTATATAAATTCGTCGTATGAAACACAATAACGACGAAAAAACAAAAATGGAAATAAAATAGTTTGTTTATAAGCAAGAAATAGTGTTACCATATGAACAAAGAATACTTCACAAATAAAACATTAAAAACTTAACTAAAATACTTTTTTATTGTTAATTTTTTTTTTCAATTTGAATTTAAAATAATATTCAGTTAAAGTTTTCAATTTCTGAAGTAAAAAGTTACTTTATTTACTAAAACACTTACCATTTTGAAACAATATGGCTACCCGCTGCTGATTTGTTCGTCGTTCGCCGGCATATGAAATAGAAATAAATCTATTGCAAAGTCGCCGCGTATGACGAATTTCGGCCGACGCCATGATTGTGTGTATGTTTTATTTTTGGCGACGAATATTCGCGGCCAAAAATTCGTCGTTCGTCCCAGTTGTGTTCCTAGCATTAACTTAATAATTTTAACAAATAGTATATGGGAATTATTGATTCTTATTTAACTTTTTAAACAGAAAAAAAATCTATATTTTTCTATTTGTAGTATTGTTGTTGTTTCTACACAAATCAAGCAAATCGGGTTTTACCTTTGTTTGTTGTGCTGTTGCTGTTTCTATAACAAACTAATACAAGCACACGCGTATGCACGCATATTGGTTTTCCAAAGTTATCCCATTTTGGATAGTTTTAAGAACTCTTTAGGATTATTCGTACCTTTATTTAAATGCACTACAAGTTAGTAGAAAAAAACTTAAATTTAGTAGGAGTTTTTTCTTTCTGTGTAAATATACACTTCAAAAATCAAACTAACATGAGAGTTGAATGGCCAGTTTCACCAATTCTATTAAAATATCAATTCATATTTAAATATTGTTTTTTATATAATTTTTTTTTTTTTGAAATAAATTAATGAAATTTGCCATAAATGCGTTTCTGTCTCTTTTAAGAACTGAACATTTTGTATGATAAACAAAAACAATTTTCTTAAATTTGTTTTGTTTTCATGTAAATTTTTACTCCTTCCACGCGTTTTCAGGATTAGCCACCACTATTCACTAGTATTTTAACATCTACTTCCGAAGCGTCTCCCTTTCTTTCGTGGACATTTTTACATGCCAAAGTTTATGTTTCTATGTTTTAACAAAAAAGTACGAAAATTTTCTATCATAGGACCCAGTACCAATAATTTTATGTTTCTTAGTTCAATATTATCGAAAATTCAAAAAGTTGAATATATAGAAAATAAAGAAATTTAATTTCCCGTATATTCCCTTTTTGACAATAATCAAAAATTTCAATATTGTAGTGGGAGCACATAATTTAATACGTAAGTATATGTCAATTTATAAAGAAAAATGTCTTGTAAAAAAATAACTAAAAATAGGTACGCATTTCGAAAAACTACACAGAAAAAAATTTTTGCGCCAGTAAAAGAATTAATCAAAAATAAAATCGGTTTTAATTAAATATTTAATCAGGTGAACTTAACTTTTAATCAAGTGTATTAAATGTTTAATGGACAATATTTCAATTAAACGTTTAATTCACTTGAATAAAAGTTTAATTCACCTGATTAAATATTTAATTAAAACTGATTTTATTTTTGATTAATTCTTTTACTGACGCAAAAATTTTTTTCTGTGTACCCAAATCATTTTTATATCTCTCTTGATAGTTGCGAATGTAATATAATATTTTATCCAGTGTTTATTGCTTAAAAATATAGATGGGGTAACAAAAAAGATCCAGAACAAGTGTTTACCGGTTTAATTTACAAAAGGGCCTAATATCAAAAAAGTACCCCTGCCCGCTTATTTTTTTAATGAACAACGATAAGTTTTAATTTGTTTTGTATCTCTTTTAAATTTAATTTTTCTTTGACAATTTCTGTAGTAAAAATTTGTAAATTTTCGGTCGAAAACAGTCCGTTTACCCTCTGAATGTGTGTTCTCATTTATTGTTTTTTGTGTACGTGAACGCAATTTAATAAAGTGGAGTAAAGTTCAGTCAAAATTGTAAAAACTTTTGGGTTCTAGAACTCACTTATTATTGACAATTTGAAATTAACGGCAAACACAAAAAGTTATGAGTTTACCTTGGGTTCATATTACGCGGGTCTGGCAAGGTCAATAGAATGGTTTTTGCAGGTACAGCCACTTAAGAATCCACATTGTTATGGTGAAAAACTAAAGCTTAATGTCTGGAGATATTGTTATTCTTTCTGTTAGTTTGGGGGTTCTTACCTGGTTTCAGCAGCTTTTAACACAAACAACTACTGACTAAATATTGAACATTTTGTAAATGCAAAGGATATATGAAGCCAATGTTTCTCGTTAACGCAGTTTTAAATATTTTTGTTAACTATTCAAGCACTCGTGAAAGTAAAAAATCTTCTTTGTGCAGCGGTAACACATCAGTTCAGATAGTCAAATTCAGCGTTTGACCCCATTCGCTATTAGTTCATGTGGCACTTGTTTTCTTTCCTTTGGAATGAATCCGCATAATTTTAAATTCCGAATAATTTTAAATAGTCTGTTGTGTTAATCCTAGTGATTCTTAACGTTCCTCTCGTACTGGATCTAATGAAGTAATGTCTCTAATTCTACTGCTTAGAATTCCTGGAACAATTTACACATGAACTGTAGTTATTTTCAAGCTTTGGCTGGGTTCACACTACGAAAGTTATCTTTCAGGAGGTCTGAGTTTATTGATGAAAGGGGTGAGAATAATAGCATGTTTTCTTTTCCTCTCACCTATAAACTCAGGGGCCAAATTATGGCATTCGATATCGAACGAAATCACAATACAATTTATATGAGAATTCCGATCGATATCGAATGCCGTAATTTGACCTTAGGCTTTCTGAAAGAAAACTTTCATTGTGTGAACCCAGACTTAGAGTAGGAACGAATTTACTTTTAATTTGAAGATATAAAGAAAATATTTTTTTTAAGTAAGACTAGTTAGTATTAAATTAATATTTAAAAAAAAAAACATAAAAAATGCGAATGTATTCTATTTTAGCAAACAATAAAATTTAATTATAATTCTTTTAACCAAAGATTTACATTCATAACCCTTAAGTCTCTTGTATAAACCAGTAAATTAAAACTTACACAAAAATGTTAATCAAAAATATAAATATTTAATTACTCAAATTAAAATAAGTTTTATGTATGTACGTTGTACAATAAATTGTATAAATGTTTACCCAAAGAAATCTAAATAAATAAAGTAATTGGTGAAACAATAATAATAAAATTCAATGTCCTCCAAAACTACAAATACAAAAAAAATTCAACAAAAAGTTATTATTATTATTATAAAATAAAAAATAAAAAAATAACCAATAAAAAATTGCATGTAAACAATTAATTAAACCAAAGAAAAACCAACAAACAGTTTTTAATTTACTCAGAAAGGAAGTGTAATTAAAACAAGGTAAGATTTTCATATTATAATAATTAAATTTAATCTAATCCAAAACCGCATAAATACAGCCCAAACATACAGACAGTAAAATAAAATAATATTATCTTAAACTTATTTAGAAGAACCCTGCAGTTCTAATGACTTTTCCTTAATTTTTTTTCGATATCTAAACTCTGGTTTAATTGAAACGAATGACGCCTAAAGTTTAAACGTAATAACACTGGTAATAAGTTCTTACGTAATATCCATTCCCTACAAACAAATTTGTAGGCGAAACCCTTTTAGGCACTTAAATGACAGTCCAGGGAACGAAAAATTTGGTACATAAATAAATCAATATATTGGACAAAAAAGCTTTCGGTATCTATCATTAAAAATGAATGATGGAGATGAAAAATAACTTGGTTTTGGTAATACATTTGACCCGTGCAGGAGCATACTACGTGCTTCAGGGGTCAAGTTTAAGATTTTTACTAAACCGCCATATTTGCATGGTTGAAAACCTTAAATTTGACCCCTGCAGCGCGTAGGATGCTCCTAGATAGGTCAAATGTGTGACCAACCCAACTTTATTTCCTATCTCCATCACTTATTTCTAACATACCTGTCTGCTATCTCCATTCCTTAAGGGGGTTCCCATTCAAAATTTTCAATACAGACTAGAAATATATTGAAGGAAAAGTACCATAACATCCTAGAAGTAGCCACTAGGGGGATAAAATATATCACAGAACTCAATTAGTTTTTGTACCCTCCACCAAAATAAGTTGTGAAGAGGGTATACTAAGTTTGTCATTCCGTGTGAAACTTTTTTATTATTCATCTCAGATCCCATAAAGTATATATATTCTGGCTCCTTGAGTAATTCTAAGTCGATTAAGCCATGTCCATCTGTCCGTATGTCCGTCTGTTGAAAACACGCTCACTTTTGGAAAACTCAAAAGTCTGGCATAATGAAACTCTCCCGACCGAATGGCTGACAAGTATAATCGTGCCTATCCACAAAAAAGGAGATAAGACAAACTGCAACAATTATCGTGGTATTTCACGTCTTAACTGTGGATATACAATTTTCACCAATATTCTATATTAACGTCTAAATGATTATGCAGAAAATATATTAGGCGATTACCAATGTGGCTTCAGAAAAAACAGATCTACAACAGATCAAGGGTTTGTCATAACTCAGATTTTTTAAAAATGTTATGAATATATGATCGATATACATTGCCTATTTGTAGATTTTAAACAAGCATTTGATAGCCTAGATAGAACCGTAATTTCACTACGTCTTTTGGAAATGGGAATACCGCGCAAACTTGTAAATTTAGTAAATATGACATTAACAAATACAAACGCCAGGGTAATAATACAAGGCGAATTCTCAAACACATTCGACGTTGGAGATGCGTTATCCTCTCTCGTCTTCAATCTAGTTTTACATTCAGTAGTAGAAGAAATAGATCAAAAAGGCACCATTTACAATAAATCTACTCAAATTTGCGCTTACGCAGATGATATTTTGATAATTGCCAGAAGTAGAAACATACTGAAAGATACTTTTAAACAATTAGAAGAAGCAGCGCAGACTACAGGACTGATGATTAACAGAACAAAAACAAAATATATGCTCCGTTTACACATACAGCAAGACTCACCAGACCTTGTTATATCTAATAATGTGTACGAATCTGTTAAAGAATTTAAATATCTTGGAATCAATCTAAGTTCACATGGGGACACCACTGTAGCAATACAAGATCGCATCCAATCTGCGAATAAAACCTGGTTTCTTCATCTAAAACTCTTTAGATCCTCCTTGTAATCTAAGAAGCTGAAACTTAATCTATATAGAACACTTATAAGAACAGTCCTATCGTATGGGAGTGAAATTTGGACACTAAAAACATCGGACATACATCAATTACTTTGTTTTGAAAGAAAAATTCTACGTAAAATCTTTGGCCCAATTGAAATTGAAGAATGATTGTACAGATCCCGGTACAATGATGAGTAAGAGATACTTAATGAAAATCAAAATATTATACGTTTTATAAAGGCACAGCGAATACGCTGGCTTGGACATGTTTTACGAATGAACGACTTCATGACAGTGAAGAAAGTTTTTGAACAACACCCAGAAGGTATTAGGAAAAAAGGACGGCCAAGAAAAAGGTGGAAAGATGATGTTGAAGAAGATTTACAAGTAATCAAAGTTGAAAACTATAAACAAAAGGCCATTGACAGAGATAAATGGAGAACGATAGTTGCAGAAGTATTGGTGCATAAAGGACTGTAATTGCTAAGAATAATAATAAAAGCGAACCTCGCCATTTCTTACTGATAGTGATGTGGTCGATCTGTTTCTCAGTTATTCCGTCAGGAGAAACCCAAGTCACTTTGTGTACCCTTGGATGAGGAAATAACGTACCACCAATAACAAGATTGTTTGTTGAACAAGTCTCCACTAGCAACTCTCCATTCTCTGTCAACCGCCCCAATCCATGCTTACCCATTGTGCTCTCTACACTTGTGTTGTCAGCTCCAACATGAGCGTTAAAGTCACCCATCATTATCACAATATCACCTCGATGTACTGATGTTAATACTCCACTAAGAAGGTCGTAAAATTATTCTTTTGAAGATAATTCGGCTGCTCCTGTTGGTGCGTAGCACTGAATGCATGTAAGATTGCGGGCTCGAGTACGCAATCTTGCAGTTATAATACGATCTGAGTGTTGCTTCCACTCGATAAGGACTTTCTTCGCTGGCTGTGACAGTAAGATGCCCACCCCACTAGATCTAGGTTCATCACTTGTCTTCCCGGCATAGAGTAGGGTAAGACCATCGGCAGTTGTAAGTTCATCCGAATCATACCAGTCTGGTTTAATTAAAATAAATTCTTTCTTGTTTGAAAGACTTCTAAATTTAGCGCCTGAAAAAAACCCGACAAAAGGTCTAAAGGTGTCAAATTGCACGATCTTTGTGGCCAATTCACTCCTCCTTTACGAAAAATAATGCGTTTTTCGAACTTTTCTTTTAAAAGATCCACTATTTCTCTTGCTGTCTGGTTTAATTAAAATAACAGTCTGGTTTAATTAAAATAAATTCTTTCTTGTTTGAAAGACTTCTAAATTTAGCGCCTGAAAAAACCCGACAAAGAATAGTCTAAAGGTGTCAAATTGCGTTTTTCGAACTTTCTTTTAAAAGATCCACTATTTCTCTTGCTGTCTGATTTAATTAAAATAACAGTTTGGTTTAATTAAAATAAATTCTTTCTTGTTTGAAAGACTTCTAAATTTAGCGCCTGAAAAAACCCGACAAAAGGTCTAAAGGTGTCAAATTGCACGATCTTTGTGGCCAATTCACTCCTCCTTTACGAAAAATAATGCGTTTTTCGAACTTTTCTTTTAAAAGATCCATTATTTCTCTTGCTGTCTGGTTTAATTAAAATAACAGTCTGGTTTAATTAAAATAAATTCTTTCTTGTTTGAAAGACTTCTAAATTTAGCGCCTGAAAAAAACCGACAAAAGGTCTAAAGGTGTCAAATTGCACGATCTTTGTGGCCAATTCACTCCTCCTTTACGAAAAATAATGCGTTTTTCGAACTTTTCTTTTAAAAGATCCATTATTTCTCTTGCTGTGTGGCAATTGGCACCATCCTATTGAAGCCACATACTCTCTACGTTTAAATCATAAATTTTCCGCCACAAAAAGCTTCGGATCATCTCCCTGTAGCGATTTCCATTGACCGATGATACCTTAAATTTTGAACAACTTTTATGTTAACTGATGTATGGATTTATTGGTTTAACACATTCTAAACCAAAAAGTTAGTTTACCTTGCACTGAGTTATTAGCCTTTAATGTAAAAAATGATTTTGCTTTGACAGTTTTGGTATGATATTTGGCTTTAAAGAGAGATACATTTCGGTAAAGTTTAAAAACTGTTTTTGTTTGGAAAATTGTTTGTCTTTCAAGACATATCACACCTAAAGGTTTAAAAATATTTGGTAAGCTTTATTCGTTGCTTTAAAATTCGATTTAAATTTTTTACTATTTAAGTTTTTAATTTTTTATTAAAAAATCCTTTTTTGATACATTTAACTAATATAGAATGATAATTTTGTGTTGTATAGGTTTGCGGTTTGCTGCAATAAACTCCAACATTTAACGTAAAATATCATTTGAAAAGTTACTTACTATAGGTAGTACTCTTGAATTGGATGCCAAAAGTTTTGAACTATAACTCTCTATTTCATACAAATAGAATATACGAGTCCAAAAGTTTATCATAATTAAATAATTTATTAATTGTTTCCCTTTAAGTTGGCCGAAAAATCTGGAAAGGGAAGAAACCCTTATTTGAGCACTGCCTTCTATAGCTGTTGTAGCTTTAATTTAACACACCCTACAACACAGCAAAATGTTGATAGTCTAGTTTATAGAAAAAAATGCTCATTTAAAATACCAATACATCCGCAACAAAACGTTACTATATTTACGTGAAGTACTAAATATTTTTTTTGTTGATTTTCTATTTTAATGGCACACCTTGTTTGTTATTTTCATTGTATTAGTTAAAAACATCATTCTGTTGTTATTTTCCACTTGCAAGGACATGCAATACAAAACAACTAAATTGAACCGAAAAAAAAATTTTGTTGAAAACTTTATTAACAAACTAAATAAGCTACAAACTCACACACATTTGCAGACTTACAACAAACAGTTGTTATCCTTCGTAATGTCCTTTTTTAATCTACAAATACTTAAACATTTCTGTACGCAAACACACACACACACACACATGTACAGCATGTTGACCGGCTTTTGTATCCAAAGTCTGGCCGATTTTTGTGGACCATCATCATGTTCCAAAAGTTTGTTTAAATAGCTCTTAACAAAAAAAACCAAAAAGGGCAACTAGAAATGGGAGAGTGAAAGAGAGCAAAATGTTTGTAAAGTAAAACAAAACATTGTAAAACAATTGCCATTTTAAACATTTGTTGCAGTAATTTTCAACGTTGTTACTCTGAAATTTTCAAGTAGCCATTCGTGTGTTTTTGCCATGTTTGTGTATGTGTTGTTGCAAATTTTTGACGTCACCAACAATATGGCCATAATGAACATTATGCGGATGAGTTAATCAAAAGTGTGCATATATTTTATGAAGTTAATGCTTTAGAAAATGGGGCCATGTCCACACTTGGAATGTTTTTATTTTCTACAGGATTTTAAACAATTTAAAATATGCAAAATGTTCCTGTTTAAACTGGCACACGCACACACAGGAACAGTTACAAAGAGTAGAGAGAGGGAAATAGAAAAAAACTAATATTAAATTACTTATCTTGTCGACGATTTGTAGAACACCCTACGTAATATACAAATTAATATCAGAACTTTTTTATTTGCCTTCTTCAAATTACTACTTTTCAACTAAAACATTTCGCAAAGCTGTTGATTTAAAAAACTCTTCATATTATCGAATATGTATGTATGTGACATTAGCGTGGCCGTTAGTTGTATGGAGAACTTTTTTTTTTTGATTTCTTATACTCTCCCCCTCCAAATCGGTTCAGTTTTATGTAAAAAAAAAATGCAAACAAATTTCGTAGCGATAAGTTGTGTTTTAGGGAGGGCGTCCACCCCTCAAAGTTTGCCATCAAGCCATTTATTCAAATGTAATTTGTTTGCGTATGACTATCTTCTAAAAACAACATTTTACAAGAATATGATATATGACAATATTTTAGCTCTTCTAGTCAACAACATAAGCCTCCAAGAAAGTTTTTTGCTAAGGCTAATATCTTAGAAAATAATTAAGCAAATAACAACAAAATACCAAACATTTTATATACGTTTTATATATATAAAAAGGCGATTTAATGTCAAGTGACACAATTTTGAAATCGATGTCTTCCGATTTGGATGAAATTTACACCAAGGTTAGTCCTATTAGATAGTAGTTTGCACACAAATTTTCAACAAGATCGGTCAAAATGTTTCAGAGGTAGAGGGGGTCAAAGTTTGCCATACAGGTGTTCTTTCTCATCCATGTAATTAATTACCTATTGGTGTTAGCAAAATTTGTCCCAAGTAGCTTAGATAGCTATTTAATCAATCTTTTTTAAAAATATTTTTTTGTTTTTTTTTAAAAATTTTTTAATTTTTTTTTTAAATTTAAAACTTTTTTTTTATTTTTTTAGCCAAGTGTTAAATTTAAAAAAAAAAATTTTAAAAATTTTTTAAAAAAACAAAAACAATTTTTTTTAAAAGTTTGATCAAAAAGCGATCTAAGCTACTTGGGACAAATTTTACTTACACCAATAGGTAATAAGTTACATGTATGAGAAAGAACACCTGTATGGCCAAAATGTCAAACTTTGACCCCATCTAGCTCAGAAATTTTTTGACCGATCTTATTGAAAATTTGTGTCTACGCTACTATCTAACAGTACTAAAATTGGTGTAAATTTCATTTAAATCGAAAGACATCTATTTCAAAATTGGGTCACTTGAATTTAAATCCCCCTTTTATATATATAAAACGTATATAAAATGTTTGGTATTTTGTTTTTATTTTCTTAATTATTTTCTAAAATATTGATTTTAGCAAAAAACTTTCTTAGAGGCTTATGTTGTTGACTAGAAGAGCTAAAATATTGCCATATATCATATTCTTGTAAAATGTTGTTTTTAAGAGATAGTCATACACAAACAAATTACATTTGAATAAATGGCTTGATGGCAAACTTTGAGGGACGGACGCCCCCCCTAAAACACAACTTATCGCTACGAAATTTTTTTGTATTTTTTTTTACATAAAACTGAACCGATTTGGAGGGGGAGAATATAAGAAATCCAAATAAAAAAAATAACGGCCACCCTAATGTGACATAGTTCACCTAAAAATCACAGCAAGATTTAAAGAAAAGGGTTTATTTAATAAAAATCTGTTTGTCGTGCTTAATTCCCAATTTTTATTTTTGCTAAAAACCAATTGTAGTCGGGTATGTAAGAAAAAATAAACCCACTGTTTATTGTTGGTATTTTGTTTAAGTGTAGATATCGTTGCAAATATGACTTTTTGAATATTTGCAATTCTCATTCACTCTGCAGTGTTGTTTGCGAATATCTTTGGCTTTTCTAAAATTTTTTGGGAGAATGTTTCCTGATGATCTGGTCTTGGCAACCAGTGAAATGCGCATAGGAACTATCTTATCCTCAAACAATAAATTTCAGTGTTTTTATCAAATAAAAATTGGGAATTAAGTACGACAAACAAAATCTTATTTATTAAAAAAAAATTTTTTTATTGCCAAAATTTACTTTGATGAAACGGTTTTATCCTCTACAAAATTGTAAGAAATTTTATGTTTTTATTATTATTTATGTAAAAATATTTAAATAAACAACATTAAAGAAATTGAAATTACATATTTGGGGTATTCACAAGGTGTGCTATCATGTTGTATTGTCATAATGTTCTAACATTTTACAATGGTTTAAAAATATTGTTGTTGCTTTGTAAACAAAAAGTGTCTTAAATTAATAAAACTTTGCTTGCTTGTTTATTGTGCTGTCGTTATTAATCAGAAGAGACATGCGCCGAGGAACTGAGTCGAGCGGCTATGATTTTGTAGCCGTCGCCGTTGATGGTCTAGTTTTATCCGGCTAATATCCGAATTGTACCTGCGGCTAGCAATTTTGGCAACAAAACACCTGCGGCGTCAAATTATATTGGCTTAGGACTCTGATGTTTGGTAAACAAACAAAATAAAATATTTCTGGTTTGCGTCTGAAAAATGGAAAATAGTCAGTAAGGATCTAATTTAATTTATTAATTCATGGATTAGAATTAAAAAACATTTTGATTTTAGGTAAATATTTATTTTTTTTATATTTGTTTTTAATCAGCTGACTTAAATTCAAAATAGCACACTAAATTATGAGGGGTTGTTCACAACAGTCGTATTTTTTCATGTTATTATTTTAAGACATATGATTTTATGACACCTTGTGAATCCCCCAATTGTTTTATTTATTGCAAATAAGTTTGTAAAAATACTTTAAGTTATCCTAAGCAGTTTGGGATTAAAATCCAGCAAAATCAGGGACCGTAACAGTTATTCCTTTTTTAATGAAATTCAGAGCATAACGTTATTATTTGATTTTTATTTTTTTGAACAAAAATAACTCTTACTTTTTCATTTTTTTGAACATAAATAACTGTTATAATAGAATAGAAAAGAAAAAAAAAATTATATTTGAAAAACTTAGTTGAGTTGTAATTAAAACAATTAGTTGCGATGAGTTGTAATTTTTGTTTGATGTTTTTTTTCACCGCAATATAGCAAAGTTGTAAACCATAATACAAAAACTACAAATCAACTGATTTGAGTTGTGAACCGTAATAGGGGCCAATATTCACCATAATGGTTTGTACCATGTATGTGTGTTTGTTGGTTTTCTTTTAGTATAGGCAGTGTTGCCATACCGTAGATTTATATTTTCTGGCAAATTTTTAAGTAGCAAAAAGAAACAAAAATTCCCAGTTTCTATTTGTTAAAATTATTTCGTTAAATAGATTAAATAATAAATAAGAGTGATAATAAAAATTATATTGGGCATTACGCTAGTATATGTAACCAAATACAAAGGGGGGAGGGGGAAGAAGAGTATAAAAAAAGTAATTTTTGGGATTTCAGTATTTTGGTCATAACTCAGCTATTTTTTAACTGATTTGACAGATTTTTATACCGACGTCTTTAGGAATAAATTTGCCATTTACTTTGGTGATAAAATATGAACTCGGGAAGACCTATGGTTCCCGAAAATATATATTAATATTTTGGTCATTACTTTGTTGTATCTTAACCGATTTTTTCGAGTTTTTTAGAAGATATTTTGTACTAAACATTTCCGATCTTTTGATATATTATGCGTATTTATCGGACAATGGTAAAATTTAAGATTTAATGAAATTTTTGATGTTTTCTGTTCGGGAGGTATTACGCTCACTTTTCCAATCCCGCCCATTTTTTTTAGAGAAGTTGTGCATTGATAACGATGATGTTTGGATCTTATTTGGAAACTTTGGCTCTTGCTGTTCTCCAGAAATACAGAAAAAACAAATAAAAAAAACACAACAAAAAGGGATTTTTGGGTACAATTAGAGGCAGTCGTGGTTTTATACTCATATCTCCGCCATTTTTGGACCGATCGATCGGTCGGATCGGATATACCAAAGCCAGGCCACGGAACTACTAACGATGGAAACACTGTCGAAAAATGTCACGGGAGAATAACATCGAAGATCTTTTTAACAATCTTCTATTTTCATCGGATCCTTACATATCTTCTCTTTCTACAAAGCTGCCGAACAGAAATCCAGAACCATTGTGTCACGAGTCAATTACTTTACTTTTAGATACTTCTATTTTAAATGAAGAAAACCTTTCAGGAGATGATTCGGATTAAGCGGAAACCCATTCAGATGAATAAACATTTATGTAAATTTATGTACATATATATTTAAAATACACAATTATGTTAATTATTTTTAATAAACAAAACCTTACTTATTTTTAATAAAACCTTTAAAACACAAGATTCCTATCTTTTTTTCTATTTATACAACTTTTATTAATCATTATGCTCTCAGTGAAAATATTTAAATATACAAATTAACGCAGTCATTATGTCAACTTGTTTTGTATGAAAAGTGCCACGCCCCCTCAATCGAATCCGCCCATTTTTGGCGTGAGCTCGCACCGTACTAAGTCACTTATTCGTAGAAATGTGTATCCCTCTAAGTGCTTATAAACAAGAGTTATGCCTTTTTTCGCGCTAAATTCGTCATTGGGACCACTGTGCGATCTGGCTGGATAGAAAACTTAAGCGGAGTATATGTGACATAAGTATATGACAACCTAGTCCCTATCATTTCTGGGGTCTTCGAAAAACCCATTTCAACATACACACGGACAGACGGATAGACGGACAACCGGTTTCAACTTCGCTTTTCATAAGGACCCAGAATAAATATACTTTATAGGGTGTAGGATCAATATTGTGGAACTTAAAAACGGAATGACAAAGTGATATATATCCTCTTACCTTTCGGTAAAGTGTATAAAAATAGTAAAACTGAGCCCAATCGGTTTATTATTTCACCTGGCTCCCATACAAGTGTCCTTCAGAATTTTGAGTTAAGGTACGATACAAAAAAACTAGGTTGATAAATAAAGCTCAAATATCCTCTATATATAAAATTTGTCATCTGTTGAAATCGCGACAGCGCCAAGTGAGATCGGCAGCAGACTACCTTCAGCGACTTCTGATCCCCGAAGGGGCCTCACGTGACTTCTGACCCACGTGGTACGTGAAAGTAAATCTATTCAGCCACGATCTCAAGGGATCTTTCGATTTTGAACTCGGCGAATTTCCTGGTTTTGACTGTAACTAATTTTTCTGTACGGTGTGTCATAAAACGGTAAATTGTCCTTAGGATATCGCCCCCCATATTGTCATGAAGTCTGCCAAAATTTAACATAATATATCTTTAAACTAGTTGTCAAAATTCCATGCCAAACAAACTTGTCAATAGATTTGGTACAGCCTTATATTGAAATCAACGACATTTTTAAATTAAGATTGTTGATATTTTGAAAAATAAACAAGTTGAAAACATTTCAGATTCACTATAATCTTAAAATAATTATATTATAAAATTTTTTAAATATGCAGTAAAAATTTAATTTTTACCTAAGTTATTGGAATTGTCCATGAACAATGTACATAAACGTAAATGTGGATTGTACATATACATATGTAAATATTTATACAGTTTAATTTTTTTTAACATTATAGTTAAAACTATGCACTGCCCTTCATACATGAAGGATGAGTAGTTTTAATCAAACCTTTTTTTGCCATTTTTTACGTGTGTTTTACAAAAAACTCGTACATAAACAAATTTGTAGTTCGCACAAATTAACCCTTTAAGACAAGTTTATCTTCATACAGTGTGACTTTTTATAGGTAGTAAATAGCTTTTGGTTAAAAAGACTAAAAATTACGGTAAATAAATGTTTTATTCCTTAAGTTTTTTGTACATAATCATTAACACCATTTCTGTTGCACGGGTGGAAATAGTTTGAATAAGTTTTTCATTCCGTTTCTAATTTCTTCAGGTTTGGCATAATATAGATCCACAGACGCCTTGTATTTCAAAACAGATTTCTAGGAGGTCCGCTAGCTAGATTATTTAAACGTTATTTTTAACATTTTAAAATTTTTTATTTAGAAAAATCTTCAGGGATTTTGAATTTAAATTTCTGTTTTTTTGTGTTTATGTCGACTAGTAAAAAAATAGATAAATTAACCGAAATATTCCAAGGGCAATTAATTTTTACGAACTATTTACTTCTCTAACAGTATTGAAATTAAATTAAAAAAAAAATATATAATAAACATTTGAAAAATGAAATTAAGATTTAAATATTTACGTTCATATTCATAAAAAATAATTTTGATTTATAAAAGGTTTAATGAACACATTTTCATAGGAAATTTATTGGCCACATACAGATGACACCCTTTATTGAGGCCCACCGATTTACGGAATTATCGAAAGCCCATAAAAAGATTGGTCGGGAAAATCACCAAACTGAATACACTCAGGTCTCGTTTTAAGCGGATTCAAATTTATGCGATTTTTAAATTAAAGATTTTTACGGTTTTTGAAATTTTAGATATTTTTTTAAGCTTTTTTACCGTTTTAAAATTTAACCAAGTTTGCTTCACTGATATAATCGTTATAGTTTGTTTTATTTTGTGTTTTTTATATGCATAGCCTATACGTATGTATGAGTGGTTTTAAACTAATGAAGAGCACATAATATAAGTTTTACAACAAAGGCTGATCTTATCTTATCGTCGGCAAGAATTCGTTGCGTAAATTCGTCAAATAAATCACAATAAGTGCGTGAATTCCAGGTACATATTATTGCGACTTGATTCTTTTTTAATTTATAAAAAGAAATACCTTGGACCCTAAATATTTTTGGTGTTCTGCATTTCCATTTTGCAAACTCAAATTAGTTTTTGGGTTTGTTTCAGCCATGTTCGCGATTTGTTCCTTTTGTCTGATTCTTTAAAAGCTTTAACAATTTATAATAAATAGTAGATTTTGCTATCATGCCGCTGTTAGCAAATTTTTGCGAATTTCCGCTAATTTAACAATTTTTAACGAATTTTTACCATTCATAATAGTCTAAAGCCCTTATGACACTACATTTTGTATTCATTAAATGATATAGAATTGATAGAAAGAAACAGTAAATGTTAGAAAGAGCAAACTATAAAAAATGTAAACAAAGTTTTTTAGTTTTTTTTTCTCTTGTTATGGTTTTGTTTCAGGGATGGCGTTGAGAATTTTTAAAATTGTACCAACAACCTTAAAAAATTGCACTAAATTGTACTAAAAATTTTTTTAGTTGAAATTAATTTTATTCATGTTCATAAAAAACACCACAAAAAGGTTTTATAAATCTTAGTTTAAAAAGTATCAACAAAAAAGTACAATTGAAACAACTTAGCCATCCCTGTTTTGCTTATTTTATTGAATGTTGCCAACTTTTTGTTTATAACGAACCTAAAAACAAAAAGCGGTAAATCGCTAAATTTGCCCATAAGCCGCTGATTCAGCAACACTTTTAATATTTCAAGCTGGAAATGTCAATTTTAAATTAAACAATTTTACATTTTTTTTGACATAACTTCATTTTTTATCGATAACTTTAGTAAACTTTTGGACAGTTTGCCATTTATCTAAATACAGCTTAACTCTTTGCACTTGGTAAATTTTTGTATTACATTATATTTGTACTGTTCACCAAAACTTGAACAATGCATTAAAAATGTAGTGTCATGAGGGCTTAAGGAACTTTTAATCAATTTGATGGGTTCTTTGAAAAATAAAAAATATTCGCGAATTTTCGTTTTTTTTTTTTGTTATTATCGGATATTTTGATATTTTTAACTGATTTAGAGATTTTAAATAAATTTTTGGGTTTGTTTCAAATGTTGCGATTTTTTCGCGAATTTTAGCTATGTTCGCGATATAAGTGATTTTTATCTGTAAGGGTTGTGATTCTTTGCAACTTTAACGGTTTGTTAAAAATATCAGACATTGCTATTATGCCGCTGTAAGCAAATTTTTGTGAATTTCCGCTAATTAAGCAATTTTTACCGAATTTTTGCCATTCCTTAAAGTTTAAGAGACTTTAAATCAATTTTATGGCTTGTTTGATATATTAAAATTTGTGCGAATTTTCGCCATTTTTGCAAATTTAGCCAAGTTTTTAACAGAAGCGATTTTTCTCTGTAATTCTTTACAGCTTTTACGATTTACATGCGGTTAGCTGTCCCTGTCCCAATTTATTCGTCGTTCGTCTGCGTAAGAAATACAAATAAACCTATAGCAGTGTTCGTTACGCAGGACGAATTTCGGTCTACGCAATGTTTGTGCGTATTTTCATATAAACCAATGTGTTCTATTTTTGACGACGAATAGTCGTTGCGAATAATTCGTCGTTCGTCCCAGTTGTGTTTAGGGCATAAGTTGGTATTAGGGATGCCAATCGGGACTGGTTTTGGCAAATCCCGGGATTCGGGATTTCAAAAAATCAAATCCCGAAATCCCGGTATTTTTTTATTCGGGGTTTTTAAAAATGTTAAGATAAATACTTTTTAGAGATTTTTATTAAAAAAAAATGCATTCAAAAGGGGTTTACAAACAAAAGTTTTAAAATTAATTAAATTAATTAAATTCTTAAATTATTTAAAATAAATAATAAAATAAAATGTATGTATTTGTATATTTAATACGTAAATAAATGTATTTATATTGAAATATAATAAAAAATATAAATTACACATAAAAATATTAAAAACTAGCATTTAACCTGCTACTTCGTTAGTTAGTTCAATATTATAGAAAATTTAAAAATTTAAAAAAAGCAAATGAAAGAAAGTTTATTTCCCGTGTTATCCTTTTTGCATCTTGAATTTTATATTTCGAGGTCCAATACTTACAGAAATTCAAAAAAGTACCAGTTAAAGAACAAAAAAGTACCAAAAAGTTCCCTCATAGATTCGTATCAACTCAGGACATTGCATGTTGAGTTTTATGCTTTAAGGTCCAATACAAAGGGAAATTCAAAAAGTACCAGATAAAGAACAAAAAAGTACCAAAAAGTTCCGCAATAGATCTTGGGTTTTAAGGTTGTAGAACCAAAAAGCGAAGGAAAAATATCAAATTTCACGTATTTCCTTTTTTTGGTACTATTTTTTTCCCCCATTAAAGTATCAAAAATTTCAGTATTGAAGTGGGAGCCCATAATTTAGTACGAATATGTCAATGAATGGAGAAAAAGGTTTTGTAAAAAAAGTACCAAAAATAGTTACGATTTTCACCACTTAAATGTTCGAATTTCGAAAAAGTACCAAATTTATATTCGTATTTTTTTGATAAGTTTCGAATGTGGTATATACCTTGATTCTATGTTTATTGGTTCAAAAGATAGATGGGGTGCCAAAAAAGTACTAAAATTCAGATTTAACCCGTTTACTCCCTAATAGAGCCGAATTTGAAAAAAGTACCAGACACCTGTCCGCTTATTTTTCTAAAGAACAACGATAGGTATTAAATTTGTTTTGTATCTCTTTTAGTTTTGAAGATATAAGGTTACCGAATTTGCCCGTTTTTGCCCTTTTTTACCCTCTAAACATTCGAATTTCCGAAAATCCCGTCTTAGTGGATCGATTTGGGGAGTGACCAATCTCTGGTCCAAATTTCAAATGTTTAGCTTCAGGCGTTTAGGCTGTGCGATGATGAATCAGTCAGTCAGTCAGTAACGTTACAATTTTATATATATAGATTGATTTTGAACATATCTCCAAAATGATTATACATATTATATGTATATTGATTACTGAAATTCCAAAGTCATTATACATATTATATGTATATTGATTACTAAAATGTGTAAAAATTTAAATTTATGACTTTTACTGAATTAATGATACGAAATCGCAAAATTGAAACATTTCTTTAAGGATTTTCAGTATTTTTTGTAGATGTCTAAAATTCTTTAATGGAAATTTTTTGTTATACTTTATAATATGAAACAAACTTATTTTGTTTTTGTGCAAAAAAGGACAAATGTTAAAAAAAGGACCATTGCGTTCTTCTTTAATGGTAATGCTAAAACAGTACAAATAGTAGCGTTCTTTAAGCAAAAAAAGAATTTCCTGTAAAATATAGAACAATTTTCAAGCGAAAAGTTTAAGAACCTGCCATGTTATTGTCATCGCATAATCTTTGGATAAAGATTATATGAAAAAGGGGTATTTTGCAGCAGTAAACATATGCTTTTCTAAATACCAAACCACAAAAAATCACCCTATATGTTTGAACATACATACATACATATAAACCTACTTAAAAGTCTGTGTGCACTTTTATGAGTAAGTCAACTAATTAAAATAAATTTAACTAATTAAAGTGAATACATAGAACAAAAAAAAGAACAATTCCCAGGAGCTTGTTTAACAAAAGATTACTGGAGTATCCCAAAGGCGTAATATTATGCGTTGGTCGTGTTATTGCGACTGTGGCAAAAATTCATTCTACCACACCTGTAGCGATTTGGCAATTTTTTGCGTCTATAAAAACTGAGCAAACACAACATTGAATTTGATAGTTGAATTTTAGACGTGGAAGTGTTTAAATCGTATCAAACGCATAGAAAACTAAAAAGTAGTTTAAGAGGACACAGCTCCAATTACATTTGGCAGGCAAAATGGAGCCTGTAAGCCGTATGGAATCAAAATCTTCGCTGCAATGGAAGCGGGCAGCGATGATGGCCAAGACCATAACGGCGTTCAAAGAAACTGTAGAGGTTGATAGCGACGATGATGTGGATACTAAACAGCAGATTAAATATGGTAAACCTTCCCAGGCAGCTTGGGCAATATTTTCGGAATACTGTGACAATAGTACTATCCATGGCATTAAATATTTGGGCGAACAGAAACGTCCTTGCTTAGAAAGGTATATCCTTAAGCCAAAGTTATTGGAACTAAAACTTGTTTAACGCTTGTATGCACTTGCAGGTTTTTTTGGATTATGGTTTTTGTTTTCTCCATTTACCTGTGTGCCTCTTTGACCATGAATATTTGGTGGAAGTGGAATAATAATCCTGTAATTGTAAGTTTTGCCGAAAAATCTACGCCCGTTTGGCAAATTCCTTTTCCCGCGGTCACAGTCTGTACGGAAACAAAATCGCGTCAAACAGTTTTCAATTTTACCGATATCTATTGGAGAGCAAGCGATTTGATGAATAATGTAACGGTGGATGAGTTAACGGATGAAGAGTAAGTAAGAAAAACATATAAAATGGTGATTTCTGGGGAAAGTTAAGAAAAATTTATTTAGTTTGGTTTAATTTGTGATGGTAAAAAAGCTTAAGCAAATAGTTCGATATCTCAATTCCTTTTTTAATACTTAAAAACCGTTGTCGTAAAATTGGATGGTCTACATCGATGGTGACTATAGTTTTGAAAACAAATAATGGAATAGGAGACTAAATATAAATTTAAGACGTACGAACTTTGTGCAAATAGATCGTTGAGTGACCCAGCAATGCAAACATTAAATATCTTTCTGAATATCTCTTTAATACTACTAGGTATGTATGTATCGATGCAAATATCGCTCATTTGCTTAAACAACGTCATAAGTCAAAATTTTGCTTTGATATCACTAATGCATAGTTAAACAGGTATTTTATAAAGTGGTTATTATTTCTTATGAATTTTTTATAAACTCAACTATTAAGAGAAGAATAAAATTTTCTTTTTCGATTACATTGTGTGTAAATTAAAGAATTTTTAAGTGGTTTTCTGTATAGCTTATATTTTTGAGTTGTGATGATGTTGCAGCAAATGAGCGATATGTAAGTATATGCGAATCACTCTTCAAGTAAAGGTACTAAAATTTGAGAAAAAACCATTATAAATCGCTTTCCATATATATATCCTTTAATTCGTTACTTTTATTTCGCTATAAAATCATAAAAAGTTGTAATTCATCAAAAAGTATTGTAATAATTAGGGCTAGTACTAGAGTTGTCAATTATTCGCATTTCAACTTTGTTCGAATAATTCAAATAATTGTTTTTGTTCGTTCGATCAAACGATTAAATCTATAAAATTATTCGATTAATCGATGAGAATAACGAATAAAACCAAATTATTTAAAAAAAAATTATAATGTATTTTTTAATAAGTTATTCGTCAGTTCATCTACAATTAAATCTATAAAATTATTCGATTAATCGATGAGAATAACGAATAAAACAAAATTATTTAAAAAAAAAATTATAAGGTATTTTTTAATAAGTTATTCGTCCGTTCATCTACAACTATAGAAAATCTTCCATTTTCTTTTCTTCTTCTTTCTCTTATACGTAAGACTCTTCATCTTATCTCCATATGGTTGTATTACTTAACGGCATTGTAAAACAAATTACTCCATAATAATCCGATATTACTTTGGCGTTGGCAGACCTGTCATCTTCAGCCAAACTTTTGCATACAATTTCTTCTATAGAACAACCGCTGTCTCTCTTTATATATTTTTCCATTGGACCAAGTTCGACATTTTTTGATGTCGTTGAATTATCTTCCACTAAATCATTTTCAAAGGTAATATTGTGACTCTTACGCAAATGGTAAAAATATATATAATTTAAAAAAATACAATAACAACATTTTCTACTTTCATGATATTTTTTAGCTTTTTGTTTATTTTTTCACCTAAAATTAAAATTTTTTTTGACTTTTCTACATTTTGTATAAAATCACTAAAAACGTATTATTATTTTACATAAAAAAATTGTTCGATTAATCGACATTAATTAATCGATTTATTCGTTATTCGAAAATCGCCATTTTGAAATTATTCGAACAAGAGTTTGGTTTTGTTTGATCGATTAATCCAATTATTCTTAATCGACTAACAACTCTAGTTAGTACTGACAAAAATTTATTTTATTTAAGATTAAAATTTTCCTATAGATGTGACTTTTAATATCTTTCTGATATTTTATTAATGTTGGTGGCCTTCCTTTTTTGTATTGGACTGTATTCTTCATCACTATTTTCTATTTGAGTACAATCTTTGCCTTAGTGACCTGAAGAGTTTTAATGACAAAGCAATTGATTGTCGGTTTCCTTTTTCTTTTTGCAGCACTGTACACAATACATTTTGAGAAAACCAATGCAATGTCTGTATCATTTGACACCAAACACATTTCTCAAACCTTTTTCAATTGTTTGCTTTTAACATTTGAATTCAAATTGATAATGATTGCAATTTAAATATTTGACATACAATGTTGTATCAATTTTATATCAAATGTTATTTTCAAATCAAAAATAAGCTTTGCAACACTGAATCGAAGAATAAAACATTAAAAAATGGCGATTAAAGTTAAAGGTGTTTAACAATTAAAGAAAAATTACATATTACGTGAAGTGAATTCGCCTATAGAAAACATTTATTTTTTTATGAAACAATATATAAATTATTTGTGAATAAAAAATTAATTACAAAAGTGTAAGAATGCCAACAAAAATAAAACGGGAAAGTGAAGAAAATATATGTTTTTTGTACGATCGCAGTGCTACGCCATGACAATCCTCAAAATAAAAAGAAGCCAAGTATTTCGTCTTTCCAACAGTTTAAGAACGGAAAGAACACTTTATTATTTTTTAGCTGTGGTGCCGAACGTTCTGAAAGTTATTTTAATAACAAATTAATTTAAATTAAAAAAAAAAAATATTTTTCATTTATGTTCCATACTGTATTTAAATCGACGTTTAAAAAGAATTTGAGAATAACGTTTGAAATCAAGTTGAAAATAAATGCTTTTCTCAATTTGAATATAATTTCCCCACTTTGTTAAGAATGCTATGCTTTTTTAAATCATTACAATGCATGTGCGTTCTTTTGTTAGCAGGCACATTTAAAACGCTTTTTGCACTTTTATCGTAAAAATTTTTATTGCACATATCTACACAAAAATACTTTTAGAGCCATGTATGTTTCATTAAAAAGGGTGGACGCAAGATGCTTAAAATCAAAAGAAACGAAAAATTACACACGAGATGAAGGATTAGAGGGTTAGAATTCTCGAAATTATTTTTCACGTTAATTTATTTACTAAATTGAAACCTTTTCCGAGAATCCTCTTTCTATTTGTATACCCTCCACCACAATAAGTTTTGAAGAGGGTATACTAAGTTTGTCATTCGGTGTGAAACTTTTTTATTATTCGTCTCAGTATATAGACTATAAAGTATATATACTCTGGCTCCTTTAGTAGTTCTTAATCGATTTAGCCATGCCCGTATGTCCATCTGACCGTCTGGCCGTCTGTTGAAAACACGCTCACTTTCGAAAAACTCAAAAGAAATAAGCAAACTTCGGTCAAATTGCTTGTAGTTATCCTAAGCAGTTTGGCATTGGAATCCAGCAAAATCGGCTCAGTAGGATCAGAGCTATGAATCAAAATGTGGAACCACCACTTTAAAAAGTTGATAATTTTGTTGCAAAAACTAACATAAATAATGGAACAATACACGGAATGTTATGAGATTTCGCAAAAGTTCGTTTTATTCGACTAGAAAGCACGCTGTAAAATTTCGTGAAGAGTCGTCCATAATTTACCCTAGGCCCCATATAAACCCTACTCCTGGAAAACAGTTTAGTACGCCTAAAACCGTAATAAATAATGCTATCACAATAGAATTTGGTACTTTACAGTTTAATAAGACTATCAATGTCACTGTGAAATTTCATGAAGATCGGTCCATAATTTACCCTAGGCTCCATATAAACCCTACTCCCAAAAAACAGTTTAGTACGCCTAAAACATTAATAAATAATGCTTTCAGAATAAAATTGAATACTTTACAGTTTTATAGGACTAGAAATAGCACTGAAAAATTTCGTGATAATCGGCCTAAAATTCACTATAGGCCCCAAATAAAGCCCACTCTGGTAAATTAATTAAATACGCCTAATATCGTAGCAGATATTTTTATTGTGGGAACATTTCTTCCAACTTAGTTTCAGATGGCCAGAAAAAATGTCATGCAATTTTGTGATATATGGTCCATAAGTTACCTTAGATCCCATACTTAGCAGTATTCTGAAATTCACTGTAAACGCTTAAACTAATTTCACCACTGTATTGAAATTGATTAAAATTTATGATTTTTTTATACCAGAAATCAATCTGCGGAATTTGGGGATGATTGGTTCATAACTCACCATGGCTCCAATATAAATACCCCCCTTGAAAATAATTTAAGTTCGGCTTAAACTGTTATGAATCAAGATCTTTTATTCAAGATTGTCGGTCAATAATTTAATATATGTAGATCAAAACCGCAACAAATTTTAATGCTGATGTCTGTTTTTATAAAGATAAATTAATATCAATTCTGAATTATTCGAATTGTGGAGGAAGGGAACAAAGATTCGGCACAGCCGAATATAGCACTCTAACTTGTGGAACTATCAAAAATAAAAAATTAAAAAAGCAGTGGGTTAACTAAATCGTCAACTACATAATAAACATTTTCAACTTAAACCATCCATCGTCAGTTTAAACTCAAGATCAGGTACGCACGTTGACGTAACTCTAATTTTAAAATTCTCATGATCACGCATGTTTTCTCCCCACCTGTGGTGGTGTAGGGTATATTTACAATTAATATATACGCTTTATTTTTGCTGCAAAACAATAAATCAATATTTTTAACCAACTTTTAGACTCGAACGCTTGGATGCTGCCTTCCTCGTTTGTGATGCCCATTTAGCCGAGGGCATCAACAAAGGATTCAATCAGACAGAAGGCAAACGTCTTATAAGTGTATTGGGTACAATAATGCCTCAATTCCAGCAGATTTTCGAAATGTGTCGATGGCGTAATGTGGGCAAGAAATGTGACGAGCTCTTTGTGAAATATCTAACAGACGAAGGAGTATGTTTTAGTTTTAATACTTTAAGTACACAAGAAATTTTAAAGCCTGATGGGTAACACATTTTTGTTAAAAAATATCACTATAGAACTATAACGAATAACAATTTTTTAGGTTAATGGAAGATTTTGCTTTTAATACGAAACTGCGTAATCACACCAGTTGGAATGTTGAGGATGGCTATGGAATTAATGCAGACACCGAAAGCTATCCACATCGCGTGTTGGGTCCAGGAGCTAAAGCAGGTTTGGATTTACTTTTAAGTGGTTTAGTAAATGATTTTGATGATTTATGCCGTGGTCCAGTACAGGGATTTAAAGTAAATTCTTAAATTGTTCATTAAATAAATGTAAGTTTAATTGATAATTGTTTTTTTTTCAAAGATTCTTTTAAATACCCCCGGTGAGGTAGCTCTAGCTTCTAAGCAATATTTTCGCATTCCCTTTGGCCAGGAGGTGTTAATTGCTATTAAACCAAAGATTATAACAACTTCTGACGGCTTAAAGCATTATGAGCCAAGTCGGTAGGTTTTTTAAAAGTTATTTTAATTTTATCGCTATTTAAATTTTTTATTGATTTGTATCTATTGTCTACCATTTAATTAACTTAATCATTTAGGCGCCAATGTTACTTCCAAAATGAACGTGACTTACGTTATTTCCGGACATATACCCAAAATAATTGCGAATTGGAATGTTTGTCAAATTTTACCATGCAGGAATGTGGGTGTGTAAAATTTTCAATGCCAAGTAAGTTTTATTGAATACCTACAGACATATATCAGATTAATTAAAGTGGCACATGTCTCTAATGAGCCTTTATACATATTCCTTACCGAAATAGCAGTTAAAGATCAGCTATTCCTAAAAAATAGTAGCTTGATGGAAAAAGCATTTACAGAAATATTTTCAAATTTTATTTATGTTAACAGAAACAAACAAAATGTTTATTAAATTTGGACTCCAATTTCTAACATATTTTTCATTTAATCTATAAATAAAAAATATTTTTATAAAAAAACAAAAAAAAAGGAAATTTAAAATTTGTTTCTTCCCATCCATATTTTGTACATACTTTTTGCTTTATTAATCACCAAGGCGCGACAATTACGACAAAATGAAGAGAAGAAGAGAGCTTGAGAATACCACCCATATGTGTGTTTATTTTGGAATAATTCCTAACAAGGGATGTAGTTATTCTCTCCCATCAATCTTCTTCCTGTTTCATTCACTCACTTTTGCTCTATTTACTATCCTTGGCTACAGAGAGAGCTCTCAATATTTGGTTTTCATTATCAATCTACTTTCAAAATTTTAACAAATAGAATTCGGGAATTTTTTTTTTTTTTTTTTGTTGCTAATTCTGCCATAACACTATATTTTTCACATTTTGTTTTACATTTTAAATGGAAAACATCTGAAAATCAAAAAATTGCATAAAAACCCGATTTATCAACATTGAAATGTTTTTTTCTTATAGTGTTGTTGTTGTTTCTAAACAAACAAGTAAATCGTTTTCAACGTACTTTTGCAATGTTGTTTTTGTTACTACACATACAAACAAATCGTTTTGTTTTTCAAACAAAAATATTAATAGAAACAGGAAAAAATGTATGGAAATTTAATAAAATTTTCGAACAAGACTTTTGTTTAAAAGCGGCTTAGTAACATTTTTTTCTGTGTCCCACATTAGAAAAATCCTACCAGTCTAACAAATTTCTCTTTTGCTTATAACGAAATGTTAAAAAAAAGTTTACCCCAAACAGGGACATACTTCTTTATTTTTAGGGTCTCTATAAGGAACATTCTTACCTTCACCGTCCACATGTCCGGAATTGTATAGCTCTTCTTATTTTTAATTTATTTTAATCGTTTAATCAGAATCGTTTTGATAATACAAAATAACACAAAACATCTGACAAACTGGACTATGTAAGAGAAGTGGGCGTGTCTCTTTCATTCTAAGACAGTATAGAATTCTATATACATATCTGAAGTACGGTAATAGTTAAAGTACCCACATTCTGTACAATTAGCAATACACAGGATCTAATAAAAAGAAGGCGTGATTTAATAAATGGGCTTTTCACCTCCTATACAGAGGCATATTAAATTTCTTTATATCTGCAAAACGGTTTGCAGAAAAAGTAACCAAATTTGAAACAAAGAGCATGAATATTAATACACAATAACTGTCAAAAAGTGGGCTGGATTTGACAAGTGGGCGTGGCATTTTCGATACCAAGAGAAAACGCAAAAAGTTTTTGTATATCTGAAGAACAATAGCAATAATAATAATCAAAGCAAAGCAATAACAACCAACATTTTGTACAAATAGCTTCGTAAATGGGTGTTAGCGAAGCGCAATGGGTTAAGCTAGTATATTAAGTAAAAGAAAAAACAAAACAAATAACTATATATATTTTTATATATTATATATTAAAAAAGATTTTCGTAATGTGTTATCAATGAAATAACTCGATTACACATATTACATGTAATTTGTATTCAACTGACTGATTTCATTGTATTTATCAAAATTAAAAAACTACAATTCATTTAAGGACATGCTGAAATTCCCGTATGTGGTTCACGCTCCGTTAGTTGTATGAATGAAGCGGAAGATGAACTTTCGCGTAGAGAATTTTATCAAGGTATTCAAACGTCTGGAGAAAACTATCGTGGGCCAACCAGTTGTAATTGTTTGCCATCTTGCACATCAATCGCTTACGAAGCAGAAATTTCGCAAGCCGACTATGATCACACTCTAACAATGAAAGAAAGGCAACTTACAGTAAACTCCAATAAAACGGACGAGGGAGAGTAAGAAAATAATTTTTTTTTATTGTATGAAAATATTTTTCAATTTGTTTATTTATTGTTTTTTTTTTTTTTTTTTGCCACAGAACAAAAAAGTCACGTTTATCTATATTCTTCAAAGAAGCCCAATTCTTAACATCTAAACGTTCTGAGCTTTATGGTACCACCGATTTTCTGGCCAATTGTGGTGGTCTCTTGGGTCTATTTATGGGTGTTTCTACTCTAAGTATTGTAGAAATCATTTATTTCTGTACAGTGCGTCTAATAACCAATTTAAAAATGCGTCGCAAAAAACGCAAGGAAATCAAAATCCTCGAAAATGAAAATGATAAAAAAGCCTAAAATTAAATTTGTTATAATATACCTAACTACCTAGTTACTATTTAAATGTCTTGTATATGTAGTTGTTTTGATATTTTTAATCAATAAAAAGAAAAGAAAATTTCTTACCCATAAAACAATGAAAATTTACTTCAAGTCAATGCACAAATTAAACATTTGATTTGTCTGCAGGCTTTACAAAGTTATTTTAAGTAAATAAATATGCAGCAGTAGCAATTATTGAATTGAATAAATCTACATCAATTCGATAGGGAAACTTTAATGAAAAATACTTGGAGTTGGCTCTTAAGTCAATAAGACAAACATATGTCTTTAAACTTTCTACAGTGTGAGAGAATGCATTTTTATTTTATTTTATGGTCAATTTTTAGTTAAGAAAAAAATATTAATTTAGAAAAGCAATGATGACGATGTTTTAAAAAAAATTTTTTTTGTTAAGGTAAAGCAAACAAAAATCAAAGAAAAACAAGACAAATAGCACACAACAGCATATTTTTCATAGAGTTTATTTATGGCGTTCTGCACGCATAAAAAGAAATTGGATGTTAAACTTATATTTATATGCCAGTCATTAAAATATTTTATATGTCCGAGGCGTCCAACTTTGAGACAAAAAAAATAAAAAACATAATTCCAGAGGTTCTATCATCAAAACTTAAACTGATATCTGTATGTTAACTTTTACGCCAAACGGACCATATGTTTATAAGCGGTAAATATATCTCCCAAAGATTTTGATTTTGTCCCACAGTGCATACATCAACACATGTATAAACCCATACTACGACGACAAAGTGCAAAAATATCTTTAAAAGTCCTTACAGTATAAGACTAAAGAGTAAAGGAAAAGTGTAGGCCAATAATTCTCTAATACCTTTAGCTGTGTAAACACTTTTAAAACAAAATAACAGCATTGTACGAGTACTCGGGGGTAGTTCGAACAGAATTTGTAAAGAATATGCAACTATGGAAGATTTATTATAATATCAAAATTATATCAATATGACATCTACATAATTTGACATTTAGAGTTATAACTATTCCCTATAAAGTCGAATATCCTGGAAATAGGATATATTCTTAACATGTTTTGAAAACTTCTTTAATATAAGTCAAGTGGCTTAGGCGTCTGTCTATAACCCTGCAAATAATTTTGGACCCCCTGATCCATTTTGATAAAATGGACTACTCCATGGACTGGTCCGATGTAATGCAAGCATGGACCATGTCATTATGGAAAAGTGTTTGTAGTGAGACGACATGTCTTCGTTTTTTAACGACGTGCTTTCGTTTTTAAACGACTTCAATACTAATCCTCTTGAGTATACCATGGAGTAGTTTTAAAACTACTCCTTTGTAGTCCAAAGCTGGGTTATATGGTCCTGCCCTAGGACATCGTAATGTTAACTACACCATGTTTTTTCCATACGTTTGGGTTACTTTTGGACTAGTCCTAGTCCCTTGTGGGCTACTCTTTACACGCGTGTTTACTGGTCCTATTATTTGCAGGGTAAGGTAAGAAAATACAAACACAAGTTTGGTTCAAATATTTTCGATTAGTAGATCAACGCTCTTGTTATAAATGAAGTAGTCACAGAGGATATCCAATATTATTGTTATTTGGTACACAGAAAAAAATCTTTCACTAATTAAAGCACTAATCAAAAACAAAATCAGTTTTAATTAAAAATTTAATCAAGTGAATTAAACGTTTAATAGATACTACTAATTTGTATGTTATAGTATCAATTATAAAATTATAAAATATTTTTGATTTTGTTTTTGCTTTCAATAAATTGTCGGCGTTTCGATGCGTTTTACACAATTAGGCCCTTAATTTACTTGATTAATTTTTTAATTGAAACTGATATTACTTTTGATTAATGCTTTAATTGTAGAATATTTTTTTCTGTGTATGTACATTTTCAATGAATAGTGGTGTGGATGAAGGTGTTACAAATTGCATATACAAAGCTCGTACATGACATGTACGCATTAAGATAGGTATGGAAAGGTGATCTAAAATTAAGAATTAACAATACCACGTTGAGCAAATTCTTCACTTAGGTTAACCTAAAGGTTACCAGAAAACAATAGACTTTTACTATCCGTTAGCTACGTCCTATAACACTACGCCAAAAAAAAATTACCCTTAAAAATTAGATATTTTTTAGCTAAATTGGGGCGGCCGAACACGAATTTGGCACCAATTTATTTCTCTCAAGTAGCGTTTTCGAATTATTCGCAAAAATCGTGTTTTTCTCTAGTTATATTAGATATTGCCAAAAATCTTGAAATCTGTTTATCTAAATTATAAAAAAATTTAAACTGTATTAACATCTTTTTCCCCTTTTAGCACATATTTAAGGTGTGTTGATCGAATAAAAATTGACTGAGTTACAGGCCTTTAGATTTGGAAAAATTCTTGAGATATTTCGAAATAGCTAAAACAACTGCAGAAAATCTTGAGAGAAATAATTGAGTGCCATATTCGTGTTTAGCCGCCCCGATTTACCTTAGAAAACATCTTATTTTTGAGATTATGGCAAAAAGTTTAAAACTTGTGACCAAGATTGTAATCAGATATTTTTTGCCAGATACTATTAGCAACATCGACCTTTTGCGCCTGACACATTAATCCCCGATTGATTTAGACATCATACGAAGGAAGTTTTGATGGATTGGTCACTTGTTAAGCTCAGAGAACACCATCGCTTAAGGCGCATATAGACGACATGTTTTTGTCATCTGACATGTCAAATTTTCAAGTCACATGTAATTGTGCATGTCTGTCAAAATCGCTGTTTTACATAAGCTTTATAATATTCGGTCACAAACGTACATGTAATTTGCTTCTGACATTGTCTCTGTTTTTTTCGCATTGTTATTGCAGAAACCAAAGTAGTGCTCGGTTTCAAAATAACTTGCTGCCGCCATGAAAAGTTTTATTTGCGCCGTAAAATAGTTCAGCCATCTAAACATTTTTTTCTTTTAATTCAAAGATACCAATTTAGGATTTTATAATAAAACGGTTTTTATATATATTTTCACATAAATTCTATTCAATGGTAAGATGATCAAACATATCTCGGTATTGTAAAAAATTAACTTCAGCCGGCTAATGATTCCGTCAATATTGGACGCCGCTGCCGGTTTCTTGCCGGCATAGCTTTCTGATGTCAGATGGTTTGTCAGAAGAAAATAGAGCACGCTCTAATTGAAATTTTGTCAGATGACTTTGCGTCTGACTTTTACAGAAGCAAAGTTAAAAAGGTAACACACGACATGTATGTGTTTTGCAGTGGAAAATTTGACATGTCAGATGACAAAAACATGTCGTGTACGGTCGCCTTTAAACTGCGTTTACAAACAACCGACAAAGCACTCGGAAACCTGGTCGCCCTAAAACCACTTGGCGGACATCTACCCTAAAACAGCCTAACTACGTCACGATTTACATATGACTTCACGACAGCACAAGACAAAACCAAATGGAAATTTCTAATTAAGGCCATTTGCTCCCAAGATGGATTAAAGCGGATTATCTTCAGTAAGAACTTAGAGGTTATTTTGATTCTAGCTTGTGTACCAGCCCTCGTACACTAAATCAAATATACTACACACATTAGAAATCCTTTTCATATATTATGTTATTATATTAGGGCAGTTCTTGTTTAGGAATTTTTCGCTACACAAGGACACAAAACAGTTGGTAAAAAAGAAGTCCAAAAAAATGTGTAAGCGGACAAGCCTGATTATAAATATAAAACCCTCAAAAAACTCTTGTATTAGTAGTTAAATGATTTTCAGCTAAAATATTTTTTCTATGCCATGAGTTATAAGAGATCTAAATATTAAGCAAAGGCCGTGGATAAAATTGTAAGGAAGTTAAAGTCAATTATAGATCTATCATTAGAAAATATTGTCAAGATAATTATGTTTTTCAACAATAAAAAATATGTCTGCTATTTTTTTCTCAAAGCTAGAATTTTCTCTGACTAAACTAAATTTTATATGAATTCGAAATTTATATAAAAGTTGCTTCTAGCAACCTTTTAATAATTTTTTCTTATAAAATCTATTATTTAGAAAACTGTTACAGCTAAAAGAGTTTAAATGACTAGATATTGTTATATACCGACTTTTTTAAAATATCTTTCTAAGTTTTAGAAGTATTAAAAAAAATATATGTTTATGGTTTGCTAGGCTTTAGGTATAAAACAACTTCTTTTAAAATAATTATATAATTGAAAATATGTAAAAAGCTGTCTTCCATATTTTTTTTTGTTTGTTTTGATCTCCCCTAATTTAACTTAACACCAACTTCCATACAATAACGCATTCGTCTACAAGATACATACAGTTATTTACTATTCTGAACATTAAATGGAAAATGTAAATGAATTAACTTAATTAAATAGACAAATATTTAGACAATGCTATCAAATTGGTTACAGGATTTGTTTATTGTTTTATTTGATAGACAAATGAAAGAAGATGCGTTTAAATTTCCTCATCTTCTCACCAGGCTCATAAGATGTCAAAAAGAAAAACCAAATATGCGGACGTTTATTGGAGGTATAATGCATAAAATATATATATGTTGGCGCCTTATTTTATATCTATACTCACTTTTTGGACTTGGACCTGGCCGGATTTTCAAAATTAAAAATAAGCAAGAATGTTTAATTGGTTAAATCTGACCATATGATATCCTACAATACAGTATATAGACTTTGCTAATATTTTATCAATTAGTCTTTAAACGCTTTATCTTTCGCTTCCCCCAGCAGTGCATTAAATCAAATCATAAAGTTTTTGGCAAATGCACGAACTAAGAATAATCACCAAAGTAAGTAAGATTTAAGTTCGAATAGAAACTAGGATTTTGAATTATTTAAGCTAATATATCTTAAAATGTATGCCTGTACGAGAAGGCCATTTGCTTACACTGCATTAAGTGTTCGGAAATAAACAGTACATTATTTAGCGTTCGGCTCACACACCCAAGAACGATATCTATTTTTTTAGTGAGTATGTAGACGAACACAACCGTTAATACCGTTCGTAGCTATTTTTAAGAAAGAGCCGAACATTATAAATTTTTTTTGTTCTTCGTTAAAATGGTTCAAATCAAAATGCATTTCGTGCACTTTATCTTTAGCGACGAGGCACACTTTCACCTCAGTGGTCTCGTTACCAAGCAAAATTACCGCATTTGGGCATATGAGAATCCACAAGTGTTTGTTGAAAAGCCGATGCGTCCACAAAGAGTGTCTGTTTGGTACGGATTATGGGCTGGCGTCGTCATCGAGCCTTACTTTTTCGAAAAGCAGGTCGGCCAACCGTGAATGGTGTTCGCAATCGCGAGATGATAACGGATATCCTTGAGGATATGGAACTAGACGATCTGTGGTTCCAACAGGATGTTGCCACTTGTCACACAGCCAACGAAACAATGGCACTTTTGCGCGAGAGTTTCAATAGCCGTGTCTTCTTACGTCGTGTCGATGTTAACTGGCCGCCACGATAATGTGATTTGACACCGGTTGACTTATTTTTTTTGGAGATATCTTAGAGAAAAAGTGTACGTCAATAAGCCAAGAATAATTCAAGAGCTAAAGGATGAGATAATTCGGCACATTAACGACATTGAACCTCAATTATGTCTCAGAGTCATTGAAAATATGGACCATCGCACAGAAGGGTGAACAGTACCAAAAACGAGGATTAATTCAAAAATAAAGTTAGTTTTTCGTATAAGTATTTGGTACCATATAAAAGTATATAAAATTCAACACCAATTGATGTACACATTTTGGATCTATGTTGTTTACTTTTTTTGCTATACGCTGGCAAAGTTGAATAATATTTTATAATTTGAAAAAAATTTGTTAAAAAGTACACAGAATCCAAAAAAAAAATTGTTGTCATAAATTACAGGCTTACCTGAATTAATATTCGTTTTGAATATGTTTTACCCCACTGTGCATCGTATAGAGGTTTGCCAACGAAGCCGTGGCTAGCATTTGGTAATATTTTGTTTAGTTGAATTGTTGTCATAAATTTCAGGCTTTCCTGAATTAATCTTCTTTTTTTTTACTTTTTGTCGTACGATTGGCACGTCCCGTCACATTGGTAATGCCCATATTACATTAAAATTAGGTAAAATTAATTTTTGTATGACAAGAAATAAATTCATAAAGCTTTCTGATGATTGGCACATAATTTGCTGTTGGTCTAATACAAAGCGTACTCTTTGGAATGAACTTTCATGCGCCTTTAAGGTGCTATCAGACGGGATGTATTTTACATATGTACTGTCAAATTTTCCGTCTGTAAAAGTTATACACATCGTGTGATACATATGAAACTTTGCATGTGTAAAATACATGTGGAAATACATATGTAATTTTTTCGATTAGAACACGCTCTATTTTCCTGCGACAAACATAAACAAAACAGCTGGTTTGTTTTGAAACGAAATTGTATGGAAAAATTTATTGTAAAGAAAAATTAAAGAAAATGTTGACATACATACGGAATTACATATGGGTAAGAAAAGTGACAGTACATATGTAAAATACATCCCGTCTGATAGCACCTTTAGCTGCAACGAATTATAATACTGAGAGGGCAGTATTTCATAAAGATTGTTGTATAATTTATTATCTCCATATAAAGCTAGCTGATAAAATCTTTTTACTTTCTGCGAAAGGTATCAAGGATTCAGTACAGTCAAATTTTCATAGCACTTTTACTTATTTTTCTATAAAAGCAACAAGGTTCTCCTCATATCAATAATAAAAATAAAATTGTCATAAATTCAGGGTTTTTTTGTTCATTTTGTTACATTCTGTTTTATTTTTTTACTCAATATTAATAATATATTGATATGCACGAATGCAAATGTTGTAAAATGTTTCCCTATACTTTACGTGATAAATGCATGTTTCAGTTTATTTTTTTCAGAAATTCACTCTCGTCATTTCCTTTTAAAGGACATGTGTAAGTGTGCACATGTATATTTATTACTAGCAATAAAGTGGATACATTTCTATTAAAAATGTTTTTTATTGAAACCAGTAAATGTGTGTGTGGGAAATTTTCATTTAACCCAATAAACATTTGCGATATACAGGCCTGTTCTGCAAATCACTTTTACTCAAATCACACGTGCCTACTAAAATCACACGTGTGATATTTTAGTGTCCCGTTTTTTTCGTGATCTTAAATTGCCGAAAGCACACCCAGAAACACAAAAACGGTATGACTTTCAGAACACCACAAAATCACGCTCGTGATTTCAAAAACACGTGATTTGAAATCAAGTGGTTTTCAGAACAGGCCCGATAATACCGTGTTCAGATATACCTTGCTTATTGAGTCAATCAGCCGTGTCACAGATTCCGTTCGGAATGCTGTCAATTCCGTATTTGCCATTCCGTTCGAAATCATTTTTGGTGCTTTGGATTCCAATCGTTTTCATCAATCCGAAAAATTTTGTTTAAGCGTTTTTTGTGTTACCCATTTGGCAACATCAGTATTTATTACAATTTAATATGGCAACAAATTCACTTAGCAAAACAAAAAACAGCTGTCAACAAAATTTTTGTACAAAAAAATTTACATTTGAGTTTTTATTTATGTGTAAAAAAGTAATCAACATTAAAATTTGTGAAATTTAGAAAGTAAATATGCCGGGCGTATCAATAACAAATGTTTAACAAATGTAATTGTTTCCAATTTTGCTTTGTTATTTTCAGTTTTGTTTTGTGTGTTGCCAGTATGTAAATTTTGGCAAAATATGACAACAAAAGAGATATGGCAATGCTTCATAAATCCATTACGAAAATGTTGTTTTCTTGTTAAAGATTTTAGAAAGAGTTTTAAATATTTGTAAAATAAATTGCTAAAAATTATTTAAAATATACTTCTTTTGAAAAATAAATAAAGAAAACATATTTGTTTATTGATAGAAAGTATATTTTGATAATTATTTGCCGTTTAAGATACAGAAAACTCCCATTCCGTTCATGAAAATAGAAATGGTTTCATTCCGAAAATTTTTTTCGTAATTAATTTTCTGAAGCACCAAAATACGGAATGAATTCCGTTTCCGAACGGAATTGTATTCTGTGACATGGCTGAATATTCGGTTTATTGACATATTTGTCACATATACACAATTTAGCTTACTCAAATTATATTACAACTACATACAACATTAAATGTGAACAAAAATGTACATGTAACGGGTCCGCCATCTAAACACTTAGCTCATGTCTGGTTTGACAGATAATTAGTTTTATCCTTCCGCTGAACGAATATGGTTGTGTATACGCTTGAACAACGCTGGGGAATATTGCGACATTACTTTGAAAATCATGGTAATGTTGCAGAATGTGTGCGAAAATTGCGTACGTATTTTGGAAGAAGAGAAGCACCGTCACCTCCGTATGTTTGTTATCTTGTGGAAAAAGTGAAAGAAACTGGCATCCTCATCGATAAACCAAAGCGTGAAAAGCCAAAAACAGTGCGTACGCCCGAGAATATTGCTGCTGTGGCAGAAAGTGTGCGTGAAGCGCCATCAACATCAATTCACCGTCGTTCTCAACAATTGAACATTTCGGAGACATCATTGAGACGAATTTTGCATAAAGACCTTGGTATGACGCCATACAAAGTCCAATTGGTTCAGGAGTGGAAGCCAACTGACCATCCAATGCGTTTTCGCTTCGCTAAGTGGGCCTGCGATCGACTAACAGAAGATGCCGATTTTGCCAAAAAAAAATCATGAAGCTCATTTTGATCTTGGCGGGTATGTAAATAAGCAAAATTGTCGAATTTGTGGCCCAGAAAACCCGCACGTATACATTGAAAAGCCAATGCACCGGATTTTGGTCCAGAGGCATAATTTGGCCATTTTTCTTCGAAAATGAGCAAGGAGTGGCCGTTACAGTCAATGGCGATCGTAATCGGGCCATTTTGAACGAATTTTTGTTCACAAAAATTGAAGAGGAGGATATTGGCAACATTTGGTTTCAACAGGACGGCGCTACGTGCCACACAGCCGAAGCTACACTCGATGTTTTGCGCCCTGTTTTTGAAGATCGCATTAGCAGCCGCAAAGCTGATGTCGTTTGGCCACCTCGGAGCTGCGATTTGATACCGTTGGACTATTATTTGTGGATAAGTGTTACGCCGACAAGCCGGAGACAATTGACGCTTTAAAGGACAATATTCGTGAAGCCATTGGTGAAATACAGCTGCACACAATCGATAATGTGCTTAAAAATTGGACCGATCGTGTAGCCTACTGCATGGCCAGCCGAGGCAGCCATTTGAATAAAATTATTTTCCATTATTAACCGGAAGGATTGTACTTTCAAATAAAAAAAGAAATTTTAGAAAATATTCAGTAGTTTTTTTTTATAGCATTTTCAAAAAAAAAAAAGTTATTTGGCGGACCCTTTATAAGCAAAATGTAAACAACTGATTCGATTTCATTAAAGTGTACTGAGAATCCCCGATCCATATTCAAGAATCGGTCGAACCAAAGTGGTTAGCTGTTTCTTGGTAACATAAGGATCTGAAAACTTTTCCACCTTTTTATAAGTCCCAGGACACCAGTAGCTTTGTAAGCTGTTAACGTGATAAGATTCCTAAAATCCAACTTTATGTCACACTTTTCTCCCAAATCATTGACATTGATAGTATATAGGCCATTATCGAAGAATTGGTCTAAACAAAAAAAAAAGTTGTTTTGACCGATTTTGCTGGAAGCCATAAGCAAAATAAAATAAAGTAATTTGATTTTATTTTTGTTTTTTTCTTTACCCACTTACAACTTTATTTAGAGTTGACAAAAAGTAAACCAATTGTAGACGGGACTGTAAGAAATGATAAACTCACGGTTTATTGTTGTTGTTTTTGTTTAAGCTTTGATATTGTTACAAGTAAAACTGTGGCTTATAATTCTTTAGTTTTTCTAAAATCTTTGGATAAAGTTTCCTGACGATCTGGCCTAAGCAACCAGTGAAATGCACATAGGAATAGCTTATCCCAGCAACAATAAATTTCAGTTTATCAATAGTATGAAATGGGAATTTAGCACATTTAAACGAAACCTTGTTAATTAATTTTTTGAATCCCTAGAAAAACTTTCATAATTTTATCACATTGGGGTAATTTTGTTTAGAAGAATTAAAAGTTTGCATTGTAAGTTCTTAGGCAGCCTACACAGAAAACTGATATAGCTTAGAATATATACATAGTATTTTTCAAGGACTCAGGATATAAGGAATTTTTAAGATAAATATTTTTTGGAATAACATGAAATGAAAATCGCTTTCAACATTTGTACTGTTGGTGGAGTGTAAAGTAGTTTAAACCACTCCTATTTAGTTTTGTTGGGTTACTCATAAGTGACGGCTGTCATAAGTTTATACATTAACTATGTATGTAAAGAGTATACATTATTATACATGTAAATAACTGACTGACTGACTGCACTTGTCACTTTAGTGTTTAAAAATGTATGAAAAAATAACACTTGTTTGTTGAATTTCACATGAAAAGGCGCGAAAATGTATACAAATTTTATTAGTTCGTTATGCATGTGTATTTATTAATACTTATTGTAAATGTGTATGTATAATACATGCATGCATGTTCATGCTTATGTGTATGTTTACGTACAAACATGTGTGTTGGTTTTATATTCACCCTGCAGGAAATGTCACTAGTGAATCTGTACTGATTCACTATTGACACAGTCACCAGTACTAGTGACTTATTATACCCCAGACAATGTTATTTACTATAGACATTTAACATGTGCGTGTCATTGGAAATCTACTACTGACGTTGGTACTACTGACTAGGTACTGACTAGGTAGTTCCTTTGGGAACATATGTAGACATTGGAACCAGAGAATCACTAGTACATTTTAGTACATGTACGAATACAATTTTTTTTTATTATTTCTTTAACTTTTATAGGAATTGTACTTCTCAGTTGTTATTGATAAAATTGTTTTCGTATTAAAGCCAAATATAGTGACAAATGTAGTGTAGTGTAGACACTTCGTTGACAATGTCACCAAAATAGTCGACAAAACTGGTGACTTGGAGACACTTGCACCCAGGTTTCCTTCAGGGCAACTTTATTTTCAATCAACACTTGTTGCTACTCGTATACAGATACAAGTAAATTGTATTTCAATAAAAAAGAAAAAATATTTTTTATATTTTTAAATTATGAAAATTTGTAGTGCAAATTCATGTAAATTTTATAATGGACACATATTTGCACAATATGAACGTAAATTTTGTAACACTATTAAGAGTAGATTGAAACAATAAACGAAAAAAAAAAAAAATAATAATTTAACTTTTGTATATCAAAAAAAAAAAAGGATTTAATAACTTAAAACATGACGTTTTTTGCACCAAATATCCATTATTTCTTTGCTCGTCTTTTATAGTGAGGTTTTACTTTGAAGGTCTTTATTAGCAATTGTCCTTAAACAGGAAAAAAGATAAAAACTTAAATGATTATTACAAAGAGACATCATTGTTTGTCTCATGCAACTTTTTGTATGAAAAATATCATATCAATCAGCAAACATTACATTTCTGCCGATCCGTTTATAATAAGTATACTTCAAGAACAACAAAATTTAAATTTAGAAGATAGATCCGTTTGGTAACCCATTATTTTATCTACTCGCCTCCAGACAAGTTTAATGGTGTTTTCTTTTCTACAAAAAATGTCACATTTTATTTAAAAAAATGCAATTTGGTGTTCGTTTCTTAAAAATGCTTTGCTCTCAAAGAGGGCAGCGTGTTTTATTCTAAAAAAAATCACCCTTAAATGTCATAAGGCATTTCACTTTACGCCCCGTAAAAAGATGGCTTCTGTTTATATATAGGGTTACCAGACGAAGTTGGGAAAAAATCGCCTCTAATCAGGACAATAAAAATTTTAGGTGTTAATAGTAATTTTTTTATTATTTTATAGTAAAAACAAAAGAAAGAATTAAATTGTTAATGGAAGGTTGTCAGTGATATAAAATTTAAATGGATTCGGTGTTATAAAATTGTTTTTGAAAAAAAAACGTCAAATCAAGAAATCGTAAAAACTTGGTGTTAATAAATTCGCAATCTGGCAAAGGTATTTTCTTGTTTACATATTTTATGAAAAACAAACTAAAGAAATTGGAATTTGGTCATTCATTTTGTTCATTTATTTAATATTAATATATTATCAAATTTGGGTTTATGTGTATTTTTTTTTTATATTTTGAAGAACATACTTTTTAATCCAATTTTGAGTTTTGTTCTCGTTAAATAAAAAATTGCATTATTACATGTTAGGCAAGACATTTTATAAATGCACCTTTTAAAATGTGGTATTTTTTTTGTAGAAAAGAAAACACCATAAGTATAATCGAGACTATATTAGACACTGGCAACATAATTAAGTCCTAATGCTTTTTATATAAAAATTTTACCTTTCTCAGTCCAAATTGAATCTATTATTGCACCTAGGATCAAGGGAGCGTTTAATGGGCAGCCGACACTACGAAGGCGCACTTGGATTCTTAAAGCGGTTCCTTTGTTGTACTCTCACCCAGTGACCAGAGTTATGCCAGGTTCCCCAGATTACTCTGTAGACATCATCGTAGCCGTCAACAAATTCGATTCCTTGCGGAAAAGAAAGATCGAACTTACTCCTACATAAGATAAAACATCAAACCATGATGTTTCTGATCGCCAGATATGCCTTATCGTAATATCCCCAAGACCATCGTCCTCCTTAGCATGACAACTTCTGCAGTTGCCACTTTAACCTACGCTATCTTTATCGCTTGGTTACATATCACCCAGTGACCGGTATTGACAGATATCACTGTACTTATCTAATCCCCAGCACGTGGCTGTTCTCTGTATGCATATTCCTCTGCCATCTCTCTTTATTATTCCTGTACGACTCACGTTTAATAAGAGTTTGTCAGCGAACCATCGAATGCCAATTAGGCCGTCAACGAACATGTCGTCCAAGAGACTACTTTGTTTGTCCAGGCCGTCTTCATTTTGGTTTCCCAGGCAGCCACTATGCCCTAGAATGCTTTGTAATCTCGTTTAGAGATACAGAGCATTGCACAGTTTTGCTGTACGTAGATATGCAAGGACCTTTGGATAGACGATAACATCTCCAACATTTCGCCGCCCGCATTATGGGGAGATTTCCACCGGCTAGTCATTGCTGTCAACCGATAGCCTTAAAGGGATCTTCATGTCCAGTTCCACGGTGACGAAACCTCCACCCCCCTTACTAGCCCTCTAAGAACCATCAGTGTAGACCCAGGGTCAGCTGTTTGCGTATCGTTGAGCAGCCCATCACCATTGCTATGATATGCCCTAAAAAATGCTCCGAAAAGGGGGTTCGTGCCATAGTGTAACCACTGGAAACCAGTTCAGCATAGTAAACCGCACGGACTAGAGCGAATTGATCCCATGATCATCCACGCAAATTACTTTTAGACTTTCTCGAACAGATTTTCCGGCTAAGATGCCATAGAAAATAATTAGTCTTATTACAGCCACAAAGATCCATTCAACGCTCCTAAGGCCCAGTTCCATCCCACAGATCGTTTACAGATATATACGGCCACAATTGCGCTATCAACCCTCTACCGAACGTTAAGTTCTTAAGATAGTTTGCTATCGAGAATCACGCCCCTTTATAGAGCGCTGTTTGAGATTATCAACTCTATGCCATTTAGCCTCAGCAGCCTTAAGCCATTAATCTTATTTATAACATTATTTCAGCTTATACTCATAAAAATGTTTGCCAAAAGAAAAATTTAGGATTTTGTTATCACGTGAGTTCAGCTTTAGTAAAGACATAAGTTTACACAGCTCTATACAAATATTCCTCAAATCAAGATTTCTTACATAAAATGTGTGCTTCTTATTAAAAGTTTGTTCAATTGATTATTGCATCTAGCCCTCATACAGATCTGCGCTTGGAATTCAATAAAGCTAAAATTCAATCGAAGTACACCCAGAGAAAAATCATTTTTTAATGTGGCCACCTCCAACAAAAATATATTTTTAACAACAATTTTTAAGCATATCATTGCAAAGTTAACCATATTATTTTCACCGGCAAACAAATAATGGTTAAGTTAGTCCTACTGCTATTCTTTAAATTAATGGTTGAAACATCTTTAATTACTTCACTCTAAATCCTGCATTTGCTAAAAAAATTAAATTTTTCAATAAAAAAAAAAAAAAAAAATAGAGCAATTCCATATGAAAGCGATCACCTTTTGGACGACCCCTCTCCGATTTTAAAATAAATAGTCTCAATCGATTGCCCAGCAAAAAATAATGTACCTACATTTTTTTTTTTTTTATAGTGACTGGTTTAGTGGTGGTGTACACCACTGTCATGTGACAAAATTGAAGAATCCTTCATAAGGGACCTCATTGAAACTACTAAAGGTATTGAATCAGGCTTTAAAAATAAAATTTACCTAATTTTTCTTAGAAATTTACCTTTAAATTTTCCCATGAAAATTAAATTTTCCGATTTTCCACAGAAGCTCCTAAATTTTCCGGCTAATTTTTTTTTTTGGATTCCTCATAATTTTTGCTTTAAGAATCAGCAATAAAAAATGGGCCCCGACTCCTTGTTTGGACAGGAGAAGAGCATTTAAGAGACCACCTTGTTAAAAATACATTTTAAAAATTATTTTACAGTTAAAAATACATTTATGAAGAAAAAATCAATTTTTTTTTTTAAGAGCCCCAAGTTGAGTGTGTAGTGAATATGGTCTGCCTGCCTTCATAAGATCGGCCATAAATCCATGGATAATAGCAGCAGTGGCATGTAATGGCACACCATACCCGACTGAGGCTACAGGTCATAAAATATTTATTACCTGGTAATTTAAAAAATTTGCAAAACATTTTATGACCTGTGGTCGGCTTATTGGCAGTAACCAATTAAGTCCCTCTTTAAAAAACATTTTATGACCAGTAGTTCACGCAAATTTTTCTATTAAAGAAAAGCAAATATCGCTTATTTTTTTTTACCTATTTTTTACCAAAAAATAAATATAAATACTTCACACACTCTGAGTCAAATGATTGAGCAGTTGAAAAGAAAATTCAATTTAGCGACCACTTTTCCGGAGAAATATCTCATTTTATCTGTGCTGCCTCAATCATGGTCTATACGCAAGATTTCTGAACAGTTTCAAACATCTTTTTACATCGCGAGAAGAAGCAAAGAATTAGTTCGACAGAAGGGCATATTGGCGACTCCCACCAAGAAATTTGGCTCAAGGACCCTCAGCGAAGCAACGGTGAAATTGATTCAAGATTTTTACTGCAATGATGACAACAGCCGCGCCTGCCCAGGTACACGTGACTATGTTATCACACGTGAAGATGGAGAAAAAGTACACAAGCAGCGCAGATTACTATTATGTAATCTATCCGAAGCATACCATCAGTTCAATGAGAAATACCCAGCAGAAAAAGTGGGATTTTCTAAGTTTGCCATCCTACGACCAAAAGAATGCGTGCTGGCATTAGACAGGCACGGAACGCATTCAGTCTGCGTTTGCATGTTTCATCAAAACATCAAATTAATTTTCTTTCCATGCAAGAAATTGAAAGTATTTCACAGTGAAATTGAAACATATAGGGACCTCCTGTCGGAGTCGTTGTGCGCATACCCCACGGAAAATTGTCATCTGTCCAAATGCGACAATTGTCCGAAGATTGACGAGCTAGAGCAATATTTGGCGGAAAAGTTTGAACAGCTGTTAATTAAGGAGGTGCATTTCGAACAGTGGATAATTAGCAGCGGCAGATGTTCCCTTGAGACCGTGGTAAAGCTTCATACCAAATATTTCTGATATGTCAATTAATGTAAAGCGGTACTCTTCGTCTGCCGACGTGCTAAATTTAAAGTTACTTTAATTTTATAATGATGCCAAGACAATTGAAATTTTTAATAAATATTGTAATTAAGTATAAGCAGCAAAATAAGAAAGATTTTTTCTTCATAAATGTATTTTTAACTGTAAAATAATTTTTAAAATGTATTTTTAACAAGGTGGTCTCTTAAATGCTCTTCTCCTGTCCAAACAAGGAGTCGGGGCCCATTTTTTATTGCTGATTCTTAAAGCAAAAATTATGAGGAATCCAAAAAAAAAAATTAGCCGGAAAATTTAGGAGCTTCTGTGGAAAATCGGAAAATTTAATTTTCATGGGAAAATTTAAAGGTAAATTTCTAAGAAAAATTAGGAAAATTTTATTTTTCAATTAAAGCCTGATTCAATACCTTTCCAACGAGCGATCGCTTTAGTAGTTTTTTTTTAAACAACTTTCAATGAGGTCCCTTATGAAGAATTCTTCAATTTTGTCACATGACAGTGGTGTACACCACCACTAAACCAGTCACTATAAAAAAAAAATATGTAGGTACATTATTTTTTGCTGGGCAATCGATTGAGACTATTTATTTTAAAATCGGAGAGGGGTCGTCCAAAAATTGGCCAATTTTGATCGTTTTCATATGGAATTGCTCAATAGTTTTATAAAATATTACACCTTACAGAATGTTTACCTACTTTATCGCTACTTTTGACGTTGAACTATTTTAGATCAAAATATTTGCAGCTACTTTTCCCACTAGTAAAGTCAAATAAATGTTTAAGAGTTCTATCTATTTTAGAAATTTAGTTTTTGTACAATTTCGTCGTGATCGAATACTTTTTCGATTCGAAAGTAATTTTGTTTCTAATTCTTTCAATCAATACTGAACGAATCGAAATTATTTTTTCAGTGTTGCGAAAACTCAAATAAGTGCTTTACAAAACTGAAAAAATAATGTCAATTAGTTTAGTATCGACTGAAAGAATAAGATATAAAAATGCCTTCGAATCGAAGAAGCATTTGATCACTACTGCCAGAATTAGTTCCCTGGTTTCGGAAAGGAATTTCTAATAAATTAATAGTCATATTGAAAATCATTAAATTTGTCTTTAATATAAATGGTAAATTAAAATTTTTTTTTTGCTAGAAACTTAACATCTTAAGTCAAATTTAAAAATTTAAAAATAAATTTTTTTTAATCATACTAATTTTCATTCAAAAAACATTTTTGTTTACGTTTTGAAAATTTTGTATTATAAACGAAATTTTTCTTCAATTTTGGTTTATTTTATTATAGATAAAAATGATTTCTTACCGAGTTTAAAAAACTTTTAAAAGTTTTTTTACTATACCACTGAATTTAACTTTGATGCGCTCCATTTAATTTAGAAAGCAAACTCTCTTAAACAATGTTTATTGCTTTGAATTATTTTATGAAGAGTAAAATACATACACTTTTTTAGACCTTTATTTAAAACTTTATAATATATAGTCCCAAAAGTGTTTTAAATTACATACATGTATGTATGTATAAAAACAGTTGAAGAAATGTTAGTATAAGGGGAAGTTCTAAAAAAAAAAAATTTGTTAGCAAAATAAAATTTAAGTTAACAAACATACATATTTCTATATATGTATACCTAAAGTATTTAAATGTAAGCATAAACATCTACAAGCACCCACACAAATTTGTTTCATAAAAAAATATTATTACCTTTGTGAAAATTGTTTTATGCAACAGTTGAGATTAAAATAGTAGCAAAGAATAAAACAAAACAAGAAAATTGTTTCATTTCTAAAGAAGATGATTATTTTAATTCTTTCCTAAACATTTTGTTCCGTATGGCCAATATCGGCCCGCGGTGAAATAATGTAATGTAGTGAACTAGCCATCTAGAAAGCTTCATCTCCCAAGGTATTCTTATTCAAGCTCTGTCTAGATTTTAAAAACAGACGGACGGGCAGCGATAGATAGTCTAAGAATTTTACAATATACCTCTTTTATATATCGACTTTCACACAATTTGGTATTTGTTACTAAATTTTGAATTCAATTTTACTAAAAATCTGTGCGCCTTTTGAATATACGCTACTTCAGAAGCCAAGTGTTTTGCTTTGTGTATTCATGTATACACACAAACATATGTATGTGGACACACATATCCGCAATACATTTTAGACTCACTGGTGCGTATACTTTATGTGTAAATAACAGCACTCATACCCATGAATGAATGCGGCGCGTTTAGTGGCTGCGGGTTTGTTTTTTGTATCATAATGTTCTCGGTGGCAAGAATCGTACGCTTTTTTTTCATTTCCACTTTTTTGTTCGGTTAAACTGTGTTGACATTATTTTATGATGTTTGTGGTCAACTTAAGAGTGTTTCATATTTGTAAAATTTGTTGTTTTTGCTTTTGAATTTTTTTTTTACTTTTATTTTTATTTTATTTTAAATGGACACTTTTTGTTAAGGATAATGAGCTTTGTTATTAAAAGCTATATTAATTAAGTTTATTTTTAAACAAATTCAAAGCTAAATAAAGTTTAAATATAAAACTTTAAAGAAATTTAAGATAATTATAAATGTTAAAGTAATTAAATACAAAAAATATTTTATTTATTAAAATTTTAGGAAAAAAATATGGCTTAATATTTTCGAATTAAAACTACACGTGCTTGGTAACAATAATTTTTTACTTAAAACTTTATGTGATTGGTAACAGTCAACCATAAGGGAAAGGGAAACTAACACCAAACTATTCACGTGACAGTTTTAAAGTAGTAGGGACCGGTTCTGGTTCTAACACTTTATATGAAGGGGAGTCATCACTTTAACATGGCGATGTCCTTCTAGGGGGTTAATAAGTACTTTGTTGGCACCTTGTAACAGGTCACTAAAATGACCGAAATGGACGTATTAAATGTTGGGTTAAAATAATGCCTGTCGCTTGTATTGTCCCGAGTGAACCATGTTAATATGATGTATCCCCCTTATATAAAGTAATAGAATCAGGTAGATAAAGCCACTTTCCACACAAAATCTAGTTACATGACAAGTTGTTTATCAATTACCTTCTTGAGTAACTGCTCCTGAAACACATTATCACGAGTTAAGTGATATATTTTTTCACATACAACCATTCGTTCCTTTTTTTTATAAAACTTGGTTCACTGCACCCAGAAAAAAAACATGTTTAAATATGGTCACCTCCAACAAATGTTTAATTTAACAATATTATTGTCCCCGATAACAAATATAAGTCGTCCATCAAGAAGCCACACCAATGTTATGCTTGCCTCCGAACATTTTATGGTTAATAATAACGAAACAATGCTTAACACTTATAAATAATAGCATGTTTCTTTTTCAACCATAGCATGTTGCTTTTGCCAAATAGGAAAATACTATTGTAATTCTGAAAACAAATTATTGTTATATTTAACCACAACATATTAAGAGGCAACCATAATATGATTGTGGCTTCTTGATGGAGGACTAATTTGACAAAAATGTGGTTGTGGGTAACAATAATATGGTTAAATCAAACGTAACATGTTTAAAATTTTCTTTAAAAATTGTTTTGTTGGAGGTGACCATATTTAAACATGTTTTTTCTATGCGTATGGTCACGGGATAAGTGCTTTAAAACCAACTAACACAAATTAAACGCTATTTTTATTATGGAATGGCTCCAGAATTTAATGGGAGTTCACTTACAAAAACTCAAAATATTTTCGAATTTTCTAAAGCGAACCAAGTCAAATCGCTTTAGCTCTTAGCACTCCATTTATTTTTGAATTTTGGCTGCCACATATTTTTATTAAGGCTCATTATATGATTACTTTTGTGTCTGAATAATTGAATCTGACCATCAAAATAAAATTGAGCAACTTTGGTTCTTTGTCCTGCGACTTTTCCATCATAAATTTCCCAAATTTGTTAAAGTTAATTAAAAAAAAACCACCAAAACAGAAAGGTTGTTTTAATAGTTTATTTTATTGTTTTAAATATCAGATACTTTGGTGGCTATTTTGTAAATCCCTTCACCTTGCGTTGAGAATTTATTAATATATATTTTTTTGAATTTTCACAAATTTGTATGAAAATATTTTTCAAGCTAGCTGAAGTGTTTCAGAAAAAAGCCCCCTTATTCAGTTTTGAACAGTGTTACTATTGTTGTTACTTACTATGCCAGTTTTGAGTGCCGAAGTTAAATTGAACTAAAAGAAATTATGCACTTCATAAACAGACGGAGACTGTGCTTTTCAGCAAAATGAGTCACAATTTTATGTAAATGTAATATAAAAAAAGTTGCAACGTAGCGTCTGCTACAAAACAAATTTAAATTGCTTTAATGCACTTGTAGCGCTCATATTTCAAATAAATGTTAATTATTGCAGCACTAATGCTATGTTCACACTAGGGTTTTTAAACGCTTTTAAGCAAAAGTTTGATTTAGTTAATAAAAGCCCTTCACATTACATTTGAGATGATAAAGAAGACAGTTAATTAGGAAAACAGCTCAACAAACAAATTTATAATTCTCTTACGTATTAAAAATGGATACAAATATTTTAATAAAGTTATCAGAATATTATTTAAATATATTAATGATGAAATTGTGAAAATATATTAATTTTTTAAAGACAAAATAAAATTATTAAGAAAAAAACGTCGTCGGTTGTACACGCACAGAAAAAATTCTCCAAAATTGTTCACTAATTAAAGCAATAATCAAAAATATAATCCGTTTTAATTAAAAATTTAATCAAGTGAATTAAACGTTTAATCAAGTAAATTAAACGTTTAATTAATACTATTAACTGGTTTAATTGATACTTTTAATTTGTTTACTGGTGCAAATTTAAGTAATTTTTTAATTAATATTACAAATTTTTTAATTGAAGTCAATTTTTATTTTTTTCTGTGCGTGAAAGGTGCGTTTATTGTGGCCGATGCTGATGTAACATAACAGTTTGAGGTATGTTCAGAAGATTCTATGTTAACGTCTAAACTGAGGACAGCGGTTTTTCCATCCCTGATGTCTATTGTGTGTGAAGGGAGTTGACAGCTTGAGGCACCACCGTAATCAAGGATTACATTTTAAGTTTGATTTTAATTATTTTATGTGTTATTCGTTAAGTTTATTCTTTTAAATTGTAAATTTTATAAAGTCGAAACGTTGTTTGACAGTCATATTTAATGGCTGTTTTTTTAACTCGTGTTTTAACAAAAACTGATAAAATTGTTTCAGAACTTAATATGTAAATTTTGTATTTTATATTAAATAAAATAGAAATTTGTAACGTTTTAGAAAAACAGGAAAGTGTTTTTATATCGTTTGAAGTGCTTTCTTTTCGTTTTAAATATTTGTGCCTTTTTAACCTTATCTTTTCTAGCCTTTATAATATCACCAAGTTGTTTGGATAATTGGTTGATATTTAAGCGCTGAATCCCGAAACCACTTTATACTCCATTACCCGAAAAAGCAATCGGCGTTTTCTCTGAAAATGTCACCAAAGTGTTTGAATCCTTGGCTTATATTCTGGAACTGTACCATAAATCCACCTCTATGTACAGCTACTACCCCACGAAAAATATCGGCTTTTTGTATGGACCTCCAAAGGACGTAATTGACTTTTGTTATTCTAAGTGATTAATGAAATGATTTAGTTTTAATTAAGTCAATTTGAAGTGATAAACAAATCACTTTAATGTATGGTTAATCATCTCGATTTTGATTTGATTAGAGCTTAATTATGTTCGAGGTGCTTAAACGTGTTGAAAAACCTAAGTGTGATCATTAGACTGCCACTGCCCCACAGATCGGTTCCTTTTCTCAGAAAAGTAATTGCTGCAAAATTTTATTTAATTCGGTTGGGGGGGTATAAATCGAAAACGGTTGGAGATAATCAAAAACTTTCTTTGGCAAAATTATTCAGCGTTAAATTTACTTCATTTCAGTAATATCTCATTTTTATGAGTAATGGGTAATAGCTGAGTTATTCAAGCCCAAAGTCAACTTTTGTGCAAAAATGCTGATTTTAGTAAACTTTGGGGGCTTTGAGGCGCCATTTCCCCCCAACCGAATTGAATAAAATTTTGCAACAATTACTTTTTTGGGAAAAGGAACCGATCTGTGGAGTGCTGAAAGACAAAATCCCATATGCGCTAATGGCAGTCTAGTGATCATAGCATAACAAAAACTTTTGTCGTGTTGTAACTGCGTACCTTAACTTATTTAACAACTGATAACCTGAATGCTATTCTTTAAATAAATGTACACATTAAATTTCAACATAATATTAAAATCGTTATAACACAAAATAATTTAATAAACATATCGCAAACTAAATCCTAAACATTCTAAATTAATTTATATTCGGGAGGTGGTAATTATATAATCAAGTTCAGCTCCAGAGTAAGTCTAAATTTACACGTTTCATCTTTTGATGCTCAACTTCTTTTCAATTCCCTTTTGAAGATGCCAATATATTCACACGTAGCAATCGGTTTCAACTTTTTTCGGTTTAAAACAAAAACAATTTTATTAACAGCGAATCAAAGAAAAAAAGAAAAGAAAAAAATTAGATACAGCCATCCTTGTGCATATGCCAACGAATAAAAACACAAAGCGTACTGACCGAGTACAGGCATCTCCGTAACAACCCCCTTTCTTCTTTCTTCCCTCACCTAAAAACATAAGAGTTGAGCATCAAAAGATGAAACGTGTGAAAGCAGACTAAAGAAAACTCTCCCAAGAAAAAGTGTACCCAATTTTTTTAATTTTGAGTTGTAATTTTGGAAATAAAAGATAATTTTGAGTTGTGACTCTTTAGTCTTGTGCCTTAATAGTGCACTACAAAACTTAACACATCTTTCATTAATAGCGTCACAACTCGAAATAATACTATGTAAGCCAGTTTCACACTTTAATATAAGTTTTAAGTATTTTGAGAAAAATGCAGTCCTAATGTAATAAGTTGTTATGGTTTTTGGAAAATTTGCAGAAAATAATTAGATCAGAGAAGCATTTTCGTCGAAATACTTAAGACTTGTTTTATAGTGTAAAACGGCATTTAGGTGACAAAAAAAATACGCAATTACTTTAAAGCGCATAGTCACAAATAAAAATAGTACTTTTTATTTGATAATGTACAAGCGGTGCAAGTAATATAAAAACAGATCTGCCGTTAGTTGTCTAGTTAAAGAAGACCGAGACGTATTAGAATTAGGGTTTTTTCCCGGGATTTCCCGTCTCGGGAATTCCCGGGAATTTCCATTATTTTATTTCCCGTTTTCCCGGGATTTCTCTTGCGGGATCCCGGGAAATAAGAAATTCCTCATAATTTCAGAAAATAGCTATTTATACTTTGAAATTTAGTTTTCTATTCTCTAAAAATAAGCATCTGTGGATGGGTTGTGGATTAGATCAATTACAAGAAGTGAGTACATGTATTTAAATCAATGTCTCCTGATGCAATAAATCTACTAAAAGCAGAATGGGCAGTGCAACAGTTGATAATTATTACATTTAGTGAAGTGAAAAGTTAATAAAGTACATTAATTCAAAATAAGATGCAGGCAGTAAAGTTTCATTGTCCATGAACAAGTCTTAAAAATAGGAGATACCTAAACATATCGCTCCTTTATTGCAACATAGTCATATCTACAAAAACAAACGATCTTGGCAAAATGCCATTCAAGTTTTTAAAATGTACCGATTTAAAGATATATTTTGCTATAACTTCGGTTCAGTTTGAGATATAATACGAGAAGGTATGAAAGGAAACTTTGCTAAAGTTACTTAAAATTTTGAGATATGACTATGATGCAATGAAGGAGCGATATGTTTCTTAAGTGATAAACACAAATTTTCAATTTCAATTTGTGTTGGTTTATATACCCTTGAAGTGCGGGGAAACCGAAATAAAATAACATTTTGGAAACTTGTGTAAGATACTACAACATACAACTTGAAAAACACATTGTCCTAAAGATTACAAATGGATCTATTGAAATGAAAAGGTTTGGAAGAAGCAGTCCGGTTGATGCTATTTTTGCATCAACCTTGACATACATTTGACTGATATAGACGTTGTTTATAAAAAAAGATAAATTGTTTCTGATTGTGAATCCGAAGCTACAACGGTGTACTTTTAACTATTTGTCCAACCTCGGTAAAAAATGAACGAAATTTTTCGGAAACATGATAATTAGTAAATAAAATCAGGAATATACTTTTTGACGACTCACTAAACGCTTTGAGTGTATCAGAAAGTTATTTCCTAAGCCATTAAAAAATGTTATATATTTCTTTAAAGTATTTTATCTATTTTATTAATGAACTTTTTGATTTCATATCTTGAGTACCTCAATTTTTATTTTGTTTTTATTATTGTTTTATGAATTATCCAGAGCATAATAATACTGAATAAAAGCATAATAATAGGGGAAAAAAGGCGTGAGGTAATAATAATTCTAGTTGCTATTTCAATCTTTAGTTAATTTTTTAGTATTGAACCATTTCATTTACTTTCTTTGTAAACAAGTTCCCTTACGTTTTTTTATAAAAGCTTTTTTTTCATTAATTAATACCAAAATTTACTTTGTATTATTTATATGGAGCGGGATCCCGGGATCCCGGGAAATTTAAATTGAAAAAGTCCGGGGAAAAAAAACTCTAATTAGAATTTTTCAGTGGTCGTTAGAGATTTTATTTGGAAACTAACTAGTTTATGAAAAAACCCGATTTAGATAAATTTTGAGTTGTGATTCTTTTTGATTAAGTGTGCGATATATTTAAATTCTTTATTTATGATTTTTCTAGAATAACCAATTTTACCAAGTTCAGTTAAAATTCAACCTTTTGTTTTGTAAAGCACTTCACCTCACTTAAAAAATATTTTCATAAAAAATTTCGAAATTGAATCATTTTTATATGAAAAATTTCTTAACGGAAGGTGAAAAGACTTACAAAATAATCCCTCAGCTACTACTTTAACTTCCAGTTAACAATATTATTTGACAGTTGTAGCTGATATTTAATTTTAACTGAACTGGCTGAAATTTTCCTTAAAAATACTAAAGATTTAATTAAATTTACGAAAATATTATTTTCTATGTACAACATCTTTTTGCATGTAACAAAAATATTTCGTACAATACACAAATTCTTTTTAGTAAATTGTAAAAAGTTATTTTGTATTTTATTAAAGAATTTCGCATATTCTACGCAAGAATTTCGTGGTGTTATCTCACGCAAAAATTCGTACAATGTTCTACAGTTTTCATACATAAAAGGCATGGATTTTTTTAATGTAAATGAACATTAGACCGTACCTCTAAAAAAAATTTCCCGTTCACCCTCTTATATAAAGTATTTTTGTAAGGAGGAGCTTTCGCGCTGCATGGTCCAAATTTAAGAATTCCAAATATACAAATATGGTGGTTTAATAAATTTCTTCAATTTGGCCCCTGCAGCGCATAGGATTCTCCTAGACGGGCCGAATGTATGACCAACACTACAATATTTTTCATATTCATCATTTGCTTCTAACATACCTACTCGCTATCTCCATTTCCTAAGGGGTCTGCCGTACAAATTTGATTTGATTTGATTTGATTTGATATTTATTATTGTTTTACCCATACAACAAGATATACAAAATCTTTTAGATTATAGTAGGGATAACAGGTAGTTATACAATTAAATGTTTATAACATGGTACTTATTATTTTATATAAAACATTAACAAAAGTGTTGAAAAAAAAAAAAATTAAATAATAATAAATTAATTACAATTACATTTATGACTAATTAAAAAACATGCATAAGAAGAAAATTTTAAAACATAAAGAGATTAAAAAATTATAAATATTAAGAAAACAGTTTTGTGATTTCATTTTTGAAAATATTCGCATTGCTGATTGTTTGAATTCTGTTTGGAAGTCTGTTCCACAAACGGATAGCATTAATGAAAAACTGCCACTCTGAAACCTGACTTTTGTATCTAATACTTGTTAGTTTACTTCCGCGGTTCGATCTTACAAATTGCAACCTATTGTACAAGTAAGATGGTGTTTTAATATATATGATTTTGTGCAGTAGTATTAAAGTTTTGCTGTCAATTAGATTTGAAAAAGTCATGCCATACAATTGTTTCGAAAAAGGAGTTATATGATCACGTCTGCGAAGACCAAAAACGTATCTGGTTATGTTGTTAAATGCTACCTTTAACTTTCGTGCACTGTCTGAGTCACAATGTCCATTGTCAATGCAGATAAGAAATAGAAAAAGTCCCATAACTGCCCAGGAGTCGGCCCTTGGGAGATAAAATGTATGACCTAATTCAATTAGTTTTTTGTCCTTAATATTTTCCCAAAACATACTTGCTCTTTATCACCACCCCTAAGGGGGGTTCCCATAGAAATATGGCGTTTTATGAAATTCTGAAGTTTTATAAAAATGTTTCATCTTTTAGTGAATAAAATCAAAAGTTGTAGAAAGATTTAAATCATTAATTGCTTGCACCGCCTCTGATAAAATCCCAGACTGCCGACTATTCTGAAGGAATTATAGAAAAACTTTATTGTTTTTTGCAAGCTTTAACTTTATAATTCTATTAAAAAAATTTTCTTCTGGAATTATCGAGTTAATACCTTAGCAAAAGTTTAATAGTTTCTAGCGAACTTTAATTTTCTGACATTAGAGTGGTACGAACAGAGATCTGGTGGATAAATACTAGAACCAGATACTTGAAGTCAATGGCCCCTAAGGGCAAAACATTGTTCTTTACAAGACAAGAACATTGATATATCATAATTTCAGATCGGACAGTAAATGCCTAAGATATAAAAATGTAAAAAGGCGACCCCTACAGTCGGCAAAAAAAAATTTTCAAAACTTCCTTGCAAATATACTCTATATTAGTGGGTGTACGGCGTACTTTTGTTTTCCTTGCGAATTGGTACGATAGAATGATATGGCAGTTCTCATATGGACTTGGGCAGACGTCTGGTAGGCGCATATTTTTACCTTAAACGCAAAAGGCCCTTTCTAACATTGCCTTAAACCATTTATATATAATTGTATTCTATTTTTCTTGTAAAACCTACCAGTTGTTTTGACAAATAACAATGTTGCATATTATCCAAGCTGTTACCTAAGTCTTTAAGCGTTTGTGGTATAATTTTTGTAGATATAGCCATTTTGGTCAAGCGATTCCAAAATTGTGGACATATATGTTGATGAAATACTTTAAATTCAATGAAAAAGTCGATTTAAAATGTTTAGTTAGTTAAGAATTATTGCTTTTTAGGTAGCGAAAGCAATTCAAACTACAGTTCAACACGGTTATAACGAACTCGAAGTGACTGATGTTTGTCATTATATTGAAATGAAAATAAGAATTGGAAACTAATCAAAAAAATAGTTCTGCCAATTTTAATTTGAAATAAAAATTTAATTTAATGTTTGTTTTATTACATTTAAATAACTATAAGTTTTATGTATTAGCATATTACAATAGAATTGCTTGAAACTTAACCAAACTTTACCAAAACTTTTAAACTTAGAGGTACATATTGAAATCGGTATCAGTAACAAAATATACCAACTTCATTTACTCGTTTATCACTAAGTACACTAATTTTACACTTAATCCAATTTTCTGAGAAAACACATTGAAAAACAAGTAACATTTCCTAGAGTTAAACAATTTCCATTTATTATTTACCAACACAACTAAACAAAAAGAAAAATTTAACGTTTTAAAGTGCGAGTGTAAGAATGTGTGCAATATAGTGAAATGTATGTTATTAGAAGAAGTGAAAAACGAACGAAAGGAAAACAAATTTAAAAACAGGAAAAAAACAATTCAACAGCCACAATTTTACGATTGTGGCTTGGATGATGCCAAACGATTTCCACATGAGCACGTACAGCCGGAAATATTAAAGATAACTTTCAAAAACATGACGTTATGGTAAAATAATTCGCACACAAAGAGACACAAACGAATACTCTTTCCTGTAAGAGCAAATATGTGTATGTGGAATTGAAAAATAAAAGAAATTTAGAGAATATTAGAAAATGAAAATAAAAGAAACAAATATTAAAAATGATAAAAAAAAAGAGAAAACACACTAACAAATAATAGAAAGAAACCGCCGGAAATATTGCAGACCATACGAGAGTACCAAACTAAACTATTGCAATTTGAAAGATTTCAGAACTTTGGCAGAAAAAATACCAAAAAAAATTAAGCTGCACATATGAAGTCATATGTCAGAATATACAAATTTGCTAAGAGGTCAGTAGGAAATCCGAGAATGCGGCTAAATTAACTTAAATTAGTGTTTATTTAATTTTTTTTTTTTTAATTTAAAATATAATGAGTAACTAGCAGTAATTCTGCTTGTGCCCCTTTTAAACGATTTATGACACGGAAACCGTAAATATACAATTGCCAATTTTTCCTTGAGCGACTTATGGCGAAAAAAACAATATAATTTTCGGCTGCCAGCGAAATTGCCCAAAGTTATATATAAAAAACTGCCCAAACGAAAAATGGCCTAAAAAATATAAATGGAAATTTTATCAAAGAATGGCGAAAAAGTCTCAAAAGTCATGACAAATCACCCAATTTTTATTACGAAAATTTTATTTAATTTTTCTTGGTTTAAAGCCTACATACTTATTTGGGTTGGGGTCGTTCGTATGCCAGAAACTTTACATTTCGAACTCATAATCCCGAATTTCCAAGTCCCGACTAGCTAATTTTTTTTTTTTTTTTAAATATAAACAAACACTGAGGGGATACCCCCTATATATGCAGTGCATTGTGTTGATCAGGAAAATAAGGTTTGGGAAGGAGGAAAGAGGGAATAGTGTTTGTGGACATTTGACTTGAATCTTAATAAATTATAAGTACCGGGGAACCCTCCGCGGGAAGTTTATTCCACATACGGATAGTTCGACTGAAAAACGAATTCTCTCTATAATGCGTTGTGCGAAACACAGGACAATCGACCACAAACGGATGTGATCCACTGGATGAGCGAGTATTACGAAGAAATACTCTGGCGGGTGGAATAAGTTCACTCATCTCAGTGGAACACCTCCCATGGTAATATCGATAGAAAAGTGCCACACAACCCACATTCCGACGATGCTCCAATGAGTCAATAGAGTTGGATACCCTTCTGTCATTGATGAGCTTCACCGCCCTCCTTTGTACACGGTCCAGAAGGTTCAAAATAGACTTGGAAGCCCCTGCCCACATATGGGAGTTGTATTCCATCTTCGGTCGGATGTAGGTGGTATAGATAGTAAGGAGATCGGATGAAGTGAAGTAAGTCCTGCACCTAAACACTTGAATGCCTCTTTCGACTCTTTAAAAACGTGATTATTCCAACGGACATCGCACTGTATTCTCATGCCCAGAACTAAAGCTGTTCTGCAAAGCTCGCCTTCGGCCGTGATCAAGACCAGTTTTAGGTCCTTGGAGCTGCATGTATGACCAACCCCACTTTATTTTTCATCTCAATCATTTATTTCTGACATACCTTCCCTCTATCACCATTCCTTAAGAGGGCTCCCATACAAAATGTTCAATGCAGACTAGAAATATATTGAAGAAAAAGTCCCATAAATGCCCAGGAGTTGCTCCTAGTTGGATAAAATGTATGACCGACCTCATTAAGTTTTTCATTCTTAACATTTTCTCGAGACATACTTTCCCCTTATCACCACTTCTTAGTGGGGCTGCCATACAAATATTGCGTTTTATGAAATTCTTAAATTAATTAAAAACTGTCGACTTTTGTGAATAAAATCAAAAGTTGAAAACAGATTTAATCATTTATAGCTTGTTTTATTTGCAGTTTCGGTTTTTATATGTCTGCAAAAAATTAGAAGCGTAGCTGCATTTTCCATTTTTTTATGAATTCTTAAAAAACAAAAATTTCGAAATTTTCATAATAAAATTATTTTTTTTCCCAAAAATGAATTATGTTTCGGGTTTTTTAGTAATTTCACTAAACTGAACCGTTTTGAGTTACGCGAATATATGTTGTGCAACCTCCTCCATTTTCGAAATAACGGTATATCTCGAAAACAAGAGCTAACGTAAAAAAACGGCGTACCCGAATTATGCTAAAACACCATGTGCCCAGCTTGTCTAAAAAAAAGTGTCAATTTTGAGCACAGTGTAATTATTATTTGACTTTGTTAAAATTAAATACTTTTTGATTAATGTTATATGTATTTCTTTGAAATTCATTTCTTTATTACATATAAAGTGTTGATTTTTGAAACTAGTATTAAGAGTAAACATTACAAATTTTTGCTAATACTTAGTTCTGTACTGTAATATGAGACTCTTAGTCTGGTGTATGGAACGACAAATAAATAAATAAAAAATAAAAAAATAAATATTACACATGGCATAAATGATTAAAAAAGTGACATCAATCCAATGACGAACGTCATCATAAAATTGTGTCATATTTTATACGTCATCTATGCCACGAAGCAGTGGCATCAATTCAATGCCACATTTTGTGAATTACTAGCATGTTTAAAAAGTAAAATAAAAAGCAAAAATTCCCATATTCTATTTGTTGAAATTGTTTAATTAAATACATCAAATTTTAAAAGTTGATTGATAACGAAAACCATATCGGGCATGCTGCTAGTGTCTTAAAATTGGGAGTTCCTCTGTAAACACAGTAAAACCAAAAAACATTCTCTCACTTTGACTAAAGTCCAATCATAAAGACTCAATTAAATGACAGTTTGTCATTATGAGTCCTTTCTCCGATGTTACTGAGCCATCGCACTGATGAGATTTTTTATTTAACTGACTCCGACTCGTCATTTCTGTAATGCCGATGTGTTATCCCATTTATGACATGATTTCACCTGATGACATTTTGGTTAAGTAATGTTAAGGCGGGCATAACAATAATGAAAAGTGTCATGGGGTTAAAAACGAAGACACTTGTCATTGTACTGATTTCAAAATACATCAGCGTTATGACGCATTTTCTATCAGTGTATTTATGGTAGAGTGTTACTTTTCCCAGACTTTTAATTTTCCGGGAAAGCGGAATTTATTTTAATATTTAATATAAAACGGTGCAAAACGTTATTTATTTTAATTTATTTAAACAAAAACCAAAAAATCAATTTATGAGATCTATTAAGTAAGTTTATCAAGGCATTAAACGGTTGTTAAAAAAATAAAAAATTCTGTTTTTTATATGCAAAGCCAACAGCATTGCCATCAAACCAAAACAGTTAAATTATAATTTAAATAATTATTTAAAGAAAATATTTCTTTGAAAATAGGATTTTAGCAGTGCTGCCACGACAAAAAAAAAAATGTGAACCAATATGTAAAAATAAAGTAACCAAATGCAATAAAAAGTAACCAAAATTTTAATGTATTAAAAACGCTATTTTATTTGCAATTTAGTTAACCCTAGAAAGATAAGGTATGCTCATACTTTCACACGTTCAATTATCTCAGTTGTTAGCAGCACCTTGTTGGTGGTGACAGTTTTTATGTTGTAAGTTCTATATCTTTTGAGAAATAAACACAACATATGTCTGAGACACGTATCGTTATCTTTAGTGTAACTTTTGTAGCGAAGATAACTTTGTATTTTGGTTGAATTTTAAGGTATTGTTTTAAAAATGTGTTGTAAGCGAAGCTTGGATGACGCAGAAATTGGCGCTCTTTTGCAAAGCGTGTTTGAGGACTCGGTTTCACTGGAAAATGTGAGCGAATCGGAAGATGAATTATTGGAGGATAGTCTTCAAAGTGATGAAGAAGGTGAGCTTTTGAAATCCTTGAGCCTGACGAGAATATACCACCGATTCAGGAAAATCCTCAAGAACATGAACATTTTACTACTTCTTTCGATATATGCGTTATTACGATATCTCGACCCACTTTTAGAAGTAAAAGTAAGTGGGCTTAGGGATGAAACGATACCTCTAAGGTATCGATAATTTTACTCGATGTGGTATCGCGTAAGGTATCGATACCTACTCAGTATCGAAAAAAAAGTATCGATACTTACTTGTATCGGTACTTGTATCGGTTTCTGTGATAAAAGAATAGCAAGCCGCATTTATAAACTTTATTATTAGTGGTTTTAAGCACTATACAATACAATAAGAACTACGACCCATTAGTATTTTTGTGCAAAAAGAAAAGGATAAAAATTGATACCACTTAAAGTTTCCATCTAGTACTTATTTTCTTTTATGAAAAATCTTTTTTATCTTAGGAAACAAAATTTTGTAGAACGCTCAGGATAACAACCTTCATTCAACTTTTATTCCAAAAATCAACAATGGCATTTTGTATTTATTTTTAATGTAATTCTTTTATTTTTAAATTGATAAATATATAATAAAGACTGGTAAAACCATAATCCACGATGTTAATTGTGAGTCACACCTTTACGTCAATTTTATTGCGCAATTTAATTTGACATTTCTTTGTTTCAGTGTTTGACAAATTCAATCATGGAGAGATACACAATTGAGCAACACGTAAAGATTGTTGAAGCCTTTTACGAAAATGGACGTGCAATCAAAATGCATTTCGTGCACTTCGTGATTTTTTTTGGTCAGCATAATCGACCAAATGTTTCCACAATCGGGAGAATTGTGCGCAAATTTCAGCAAACCGTGCCTGTAGGAAATGGGAAAACACATGTGAATGCTCGCCCAGTTTGTTCTGCGGCTGGCAGCGTCATCTGGCCGTACTTTTTCGAAAATGATTGGCCGACCTGATGTTCGAAGAAGTACGGCCAGACCGTGAATGGTGTTCGCTATCGCGAGATGATAACGGACTTCTTATGGCCAGAAATGGAGAAAATGGACCTGGACGATATGTGGTTCCAACAGGATGGTGCCACACAACAAACGAAACAATTTCTCATTTGTGCGAGAAATTCAACGGCTGTGTGTATCTTACGTCATGGCGATGTTAATTGTCCGCCATGATCATGTGATTTTATTAAGTTGGACTTCTTTCTTTGGGGATATTTCGCTTTTTGAGTTGGTTTGATAGCAACAGTTTTTTTTTTGCCAATGATAAGTGATCAAGTTGAAGAAATTGCAGATTTTGTACTTTGACTGTTGTTTTTAAACGCTGATTTTAACATTCATAAAAAAATTCATTTTTCGATGTACATACTTGCTATACACAATAACTAGTAGAGGTCTTTACTAGTCAAACTGTTTCTTGATACCGTTACTGCTGCTCCAGCTTCGGAAAATAATCAAAACTGCCTCACTTTTAGATTAATTTCAATACCAAAGTGAAACGATTACTTTTGACCGATACCGAGTATTTTTTGACCGATACTACTTGGTACTCGGTTGCTAAATATCGATTACAAAAATACTTGGTACTTATATAAAAGTATCGAATATGTACTTGTATTTACTCGTATCCTTTCATCCCTAAGTGGGCTACATCGAAGGGTCAAAGTGATGGCTAAATTTCTTCAATGAATATAGTTCGTACGGCAAGAGGACCAACTCGGGAATGCAAATCACTGTACGACCCAATTCGATGCTTCGATATTTTTTATTACCGAAATAACCGACAACATTAAACAAATTTGACCAGATGCCGTAACCTATGATTAAGGTTGCAGTGGAGAACAGCGTGAATCAAAAAAGAGATAATACGGTGGCTTCAAAAAAAAGTCTGTAATGCCAAAAGAAATTGATTTTGATTCAAATAGAGTTTGCATTCGGATTGTGCCCAACAAGATTTTGCATTTGTAGCAACAAGTCTGTTTCTTTTGTCCCAAAGTGTAAATTCATTCACAGGAAAAATGCTCCCACATTTTTCACCAATTAAAGCATTAATCAAAAATAAAATCAGTTTTAATTAAACGTTTAATCAAGTGAATTAAACGTTTAATTAATACTATAAACTGGTTTAATTAATACTATTAATTTGTTTACTGGTACAAATTTAATTAATTTTTTAATTAATATTACAAATTTTTTAATTGAAATCAATTTTTATTTTTTCTGTGTTGTTCAAATACAAATTTTTTTACGACAACAGTAATATTATTTGATTCAAAATATAAATATTTTATGACAACAAAAATTTTTATTTCCTGCAAATGCAAATCATTTACGTCAACAGCAATTTTCAATGTGCTGTTATTTCAGAGGAAAACCTTTAACGACGAAAGATATTTCATTTGCAACAAATAATTTTGCTGTTGAAAAACTTCAAATACTTTCATGTTGTTGCGGTAAAAAAAATTTTGTTGGAAATTTTCCTGCGACAAAAGGTTTTTATGTACGACAACAAGTTTTTGTTTACCCCAACAGCATAATCGTCAAATGCTCAAATTATTTGGCATCACAATATTTTTTTTGTGTGTGTATGTGGCGACCACTAAACTTAAATTTGTAAATCTTGCACATAATGTTGTTCAAATTATTTTTGTTTTGTTTTTATAAGTTAATACAGATAACATTATATACACAAAGTACAAAGAAAATACTTATTTAAGTTTTTAGAACCGAAGTCCTTTATAAAAACTCTTTAATTTTTGATAATGCTAATTGAATTTTATTTTTAATTTTATTTTTATTATAATTTTCTGTTTAAAAATTATATTTTTTTAAAAGAAAGAGAATAAATAAATGTTTTCAACAATAAGATTGATCAATATTATTTTTGGTGATATCCTTTAAAGAATAGAAACAAGTATACGTCTTTCAGACGTGTCGTTATCTTTTCAGAACAAAAAAATAACGTTATCTTTCTAGAGTTAAAGAATAAAATAGACCAAAAGTGTGAGACCCAAACCCTTTCGATTTGAATGAAATTTGGCGAAAAGGTTCCTTTTATCCTATAAGGAACATATATGCACTCTTTTAAATTATTGTTTGTAGCCCCAAGTATTCTCTTTAAAATGACATAAAAATCATCTTCTTATGTAAAGTAGTTATTGAGATTTTGAAGAAATAAACTCAACACATTCGGTGAAATGATGACATTTTAAATATGGCATAACTTTCGAAAATTTTTCTCGTTAATATATGTTCCTTATATGATAAAAAGAACCTTCTCACCAAATTTCATTCAAATCGACATGGGTCGAGTCCCACTCTTGGTCAATTTCACCCATATAAAAGTATGTATATACCAACCTTAACTTCTGGATCGGATCTGAAGTCACATAGTTTTCATCCCATAACTTATAAAAAATATTTTCAATTTCAATTCCGGGAATTCCCGTACGAATTTCCTGGGATTTTTACCCGAAATTCCGTATGAAAAGCACTAATTATTGCCCATGTGTGCCAAATAGGGAATACTCGGATATTTTTTTGTTAATATTGCGAACTAAGGTATCATATGGTCTGACTTGACCGTCTATACTTTTTATTCACTGGTATATACACTGGTATATTCCGCGCAAAAATGTATTAATAAATTATTGAATGTTTTTTTTCCAAAAAAGCCATTTTTCCTTTTAGGGCATATATTTTTAAAAATTTTAGGGCATATTTTGAGGTTTTATTGCGCATAAAACACTTTTTAGAGACCATTTTCGATGTTAAAGAACAGAAAATTGCATTGCATGGCTAAAGCAAATATATAACCAACCAAAACATTTCAAGAAACGCCTTTCTCAAAATTAAGCATTCAGCAAAAGTATGTATATTCAAATGGCGCAAATTCATTAAGGATCACAAATTAAAATATTAGCTCCTTTTTAATTTCCAAAATTCCAATGGACCAGCCAAAAATGTAAATGTGTAAAAGTGTGTATAATTTCAACACAATGTTTATTTGTATACTCGTTTAAACGTAGGAAAATTTCGCAATATGTTGAATACCATTTTCACGCCCGTTTGCCAGCAGGCATTTTCAACGAAATTCAAATATAAATATATTTCTCTGATCCCACATGCAGCTAAACATTCCCTAAAATTTTGTAATTTTTGTTAGCATGTATGCTGATGCTTCAATGTTTGTGTATGTGTTGGTTTTTATGAGTTTCTGTTCTTTTATTTTTTTTTTTTTTTGTATGTTGGATGTTGAGTAAATATTTGATTTTTGCATTAAAGTCAATTTGTTTTCATGATTCCGTAATTCATTGTTTACATTTATTTACCCAAAATGTTGATGCAGACTTGTAGCATTAACTTTGAAAACACCACCACCGTCATCATCATCATCATCTTCGTCTTTTAACAACTATTTCGTGTTTCTAGTTCTCATACTTGTTTGCTTTTATTTATTCTTTGCCATTTCGTTATTCCTTCTCAACAAGTGAAATCAAGGACTAAGAATAAGAAAAAAAAACATTTAAAATTGTTGTTTGTGTATGCATGTGACTTTAATTTTTTTCACGGCAGCAGTTTTTTCTCAACTTGTTGTTGATTTTCTTCATCTTGGAGATTGGATGGCAAAGGAATTTATACAATTAAACAAAATTGTACCTTTAAAGTTTAATTGTACCAAAATTCATCCTTAATACAATGTTTTGTAATAAAAACTGAGATTTTATAAACAAACCTTAATATTTGCTGCTCTGAAACTTCCTCAATCTCCATAATCTTAGACTGAAGAACACTGCAATGCGCTGGACATCTCGATGGTAATCCTATAATATACCCCAGAACAGAAAACCTTTAGATTTGTTTTACACAAAATAATGCAGTAATTTTTAGGCGTCATTAAAATTAATTTAATACTCAGGTTATCATATAGCGATTCTACTTTGTTGGCATCAATTGAAAAAATCAGTCGATCACTTCGTTTCTGTGAACTATAAATAATTTGATCTCAATTAGTTGTTAAAGGAAATAGAAGAAATAAAAAAGATCGGGTGACTTATCGAAGGTTATCCTAAATATGTGCTATGGATTTGAACGTATGAGAGATGGTTTTGCGGTTCAGAAGTTGTGATTTTGACACAAAAGACAAAGAATGCCAGGAAAGCTAGAAAAGTTTCAAGATCATCAATTGAGAAATTGAGTCTAAGAAGAACTTGCAAATACAATTAGCACTCGATCAACCAGAATCTTTAAAGGATTGAAAGCAAAAGGTTTTAAACATAAAACTAAAAGTAACTTGATAACAAAAGAGTTGCAACCGAGAGATGTGGAAAAACAAGTTTCCATGTCTAGAAGTTTGATTTTAAGCCACAAAAAATAAGTAATTTTTGCACTGAATTATAACTGCTTCCATTAAGTCAAATATCAGTATATTATAAGTTACTGAAATCGGGCCAGACGATTACAGGGGTCCTGTACCGAAAACAATTAGTATGTTTGGAGCAGGCATTGGACGAAAAAAAAAAACTCACGTTATCAATGATATTTTACTATGGCAACGCTCGGCCAGATGACGCAAAATCAGTTGAAAACAAGTAAAACAATGTCAAGCCCGACTATATGATACTACCACAGCATTTACAGGCAAATTTTTAAAAGATACGCTGTTGAGGACCCATGGGCAATCATAGTCCCTCCGAAAGAAAATTAAGTTTTGGGGCTACGATTCATAAAAGAGTTCTTTGTGTTAAGTATTATCGAGATATATGCATACTGCTATATGAGATTTGTTGGTCTTAAAGTGTTTCTAGGAAGGGGGTTGAAGATCAATGGTGACCTACACGCACATAATTTTGCAAAGACATAGTAAGCTCATACACTCTTCATATTAATGATGCCCTCACATCAGAATTGTGACATTAATGTTATTACAAATGGCATCAATGAGCCAAAAAGTGTCATCAATATAATGACGAACGTCATCATAAAATTTTGTCATATTTTATACATCATCTATGGTATAACTGCAGTCCAAACCAGTTCGATACCTTATTTTGTGTATTATCAACATTATTTTCATGTTTAAAAATAAGAAGAAAAAATTCCCATATTCTAATGGTTTAAGTTATTTAGGTAAATACATGAAATTTTCAAGGAAGAATGATTACGAAAACCATATCGGGCATTCTGCTGGTATCGTATAATTGAGAGTCGTTCTATAACAGAGGGGGGAAAAACATACAAAGGTGAAACAAACATGTGTAAAGGGTAAGTAAATAATAATATTCTCTCGCTTTTACCTAAGTCAATCCCAATGACTCAATTTAATGATAATTTGTCATTTCTGCGATGCCGATATGTCATTCACTGATGACATAATTACACCTAATGACAATTTGGTCTTGGATGACATCACAATGAAGAAAAGTGTCATGGGTCAAAAAAGATACACTTGTCATAGTACTAGTGTCAAAATGCATCAGCGTTACGACGCGTTTTCTATCGGTAAAGCTATTTTAAAAATACCGTCGCCTAATTTTATATTCACAACAATATTTAAAAGTAATCATATTAATTTTTAAAAGATATTTATCTTTTTATAAGTTTTTACCAATAATGCTCAATAAATTATTTAAAAAAATTAATACAAAATCATATATTTTAAAGCTACTACATAAGTATATGTGACCCGGTCTATGAAGAGGTCGCTTATGACTCGAAAACAAAATTTCGAGAAATCAGCTGTTAATGATAAACAATGCATTTCGTCAGTTTTTCGGTAGTTGTTCTCCTTCGTTCTGTTTCTGTTGGTCTTTTCCGTTATATAGTACACTCAAAAAAAAAAAGTTTTGCTAATATTAGCAAAACGATCTGCCGGCCTAATATTAGCAAATTTTCTGTAATAATTACAGTTTTTTCTGTAACTTTTACAGATTTTTTTATTTGAGTGTAGTGAAGTATTGAGAAAAAAACTGTGTACGGTTGTTGTTGTTTAAATGTCATTTATTTTCAATTTCTCCTTTTCCACTATAGGAAATTTTGACGTGAATACCTATGATGTCTGTCGAAGAAGAATTTTGCGAGGTGTTTAAAAAATATTTTGGTGAAGATGAAGATGAAGAGAATGATGTTGATTCTTTCGATGATGTTGATATCAATTACGATGAGGAACTACAATCATTATTTCAAGCTGAATATCAAATGGAAGTGGAACAAATTCTTTTTACAATGGACTTGTCTACACAATTCCACCATTTTAAAATGGAGAAAAACTCTTTAAAAACCAACAAACTTGCGGACAGCGAGGATGTTGCATCATTTCAACTGTCATTAATCCCAGTTGATGAAAACATGCCCGAAATTATCCAACCAGTTGGTTTATCTCTCCAGCGCCAGTGGAACATTTAGCAGAATCTCAGGAGCCTGGTTTCAGATCCCATGAATGCTGATATCTGAAGATGCTTTAGCAAATATCAAATTTAATAGGAAAATACAATTACCATAGGGCAAACAACTTGAATATAATTGCAGAACCAAAAATTTACAAATCACTTACATATATTCCTAAAATATCGGAACGTTTAGAAAAGTCAAAAATATTCGACACAAGGACATGTATAATAGCACATAAATCATATAATACAGTTGGTAAATTATTCACTAGGACTAAGGATAAAGTACACAAGTTAGAAATGTCAAATGTAGTTTATAAAATATCTTGTAAGGGAAATGATAATGGACAATGCAACAAAGTATATGTAGGTACGACAAAGAACAAACTGAAAACTAGAATTTCGGGTCACAAATCAAATCAAAAGTTTAGGGATATTTCATCACAAAAAACAGCATTAACAGCCCACTGTGCCAGTTTAAATCACTCTCCGGACTTTGAGAATGTATCAGTTTTAAACACAGAAAAAAATTATAAACGACGTTTAATGCTAGAAATGTTGCAAATCATTAAAGTACCAGAATTGTTAAGAATTAATTTTAAATCGGACACGGAAAATGTAGCACAAAATTATAGACATTTAGTGTATAAAAACAAAACAGGAAATTAAAATTTAAAATTTTTTAGAATGTAATAGATTATTTGTTTAAAAAATTTTTTCTAATTGTAAATAATTTTTTCTATGTGACAATTGTTATTATTTTTTCATTATTTTGTGAACGTTATTTTAATTGTTTAATTATTTCCCTGACGATGATACACATTGCTGTATCGAAATATTGGAACTAATAAATAAATGTTATTTAATTTTTTATATAAAACAAAAAAAACCTCAAGCTTAATAAACTATATTGCAATCCTTGATTTAGTTTACCACCTGTTATTAGACATTTAATTAATTTGTTTCAGACTCAAAAGTGTCCTTTAAAAGTTTGCAAAATTTGAAGAAAGAAGACATACAAGAAGCGATCCCTCCTCTGGGACTTAGATTGGAGTTTCGTGAAAAGTTGTTTGCGTGGAAAAAGAAAGAGGTAATAACAAAAAAAGGAAAAAAGTAAAAAAAAACTAATAATTTTGATTTTAGTTTGGAATAGACGAAGAAACGCTTTCAATGCCATCAAAGGTAGGTAAATGGCTGAAAAATTGTAAAGATACATTTTCCACGCCAAGTGCTGATTGGGAGGGAGTTTGTCACAAATGGAAACTCACATACAGTTTGCGGCAGAAAGATTTGGAAAAAATGGGTAGTCTTGAGTTTTTACGTGAATGGTCAAAACTTAGTCATTCAAGAGCGTCCGAATTGGTAAGAAAGCTTTCGATTGCTGATAACAGCTTAACCCATTTTCTCTTAAAATTTTCAGATTAACATTGACTTTCAAGCTATGTACCCAGACAAAGATCAATTACTGTTTTGAAAATGGGAAGTATTTAAAAAGAAAATTAGTCTTCTTTATGAAAAAAACATACATAACGATTTCTGTAAACATTTATTTTGTAATGCAAAATCATCAACAAACCAAGGTTTGTAGAAAATAGACATTTGCATTTAAAACGTGTTTTTAATGACTCTGCTTATTTCTTTCTTATAGATACACAGGACTATATATTTATTATACTTTAAAATGCAATTTTACCATCGTCAGCCAGATTTGAGATTTGCAACCAAATCCAAATAAATGCGTTCGATAAGCACTTTCAGTCTTATGAAATTGGTTCTGTACTTAATGTACTTTACATTTATACCCAATTAATAATGGAAAGACATATGTTAGACCTAAGTTTATATAAACATGTATGTACTTATTATCATTATCATTGCGTTTTTCTTTTTTTTTAATAAATATACATACATATGCAAATATTTATATAAATAAATTTTATAAATAAATAATTTGAATAAATAAAAATATATGTGTTTGATTTCGACATTTGGATTCGGATAAAAACCAATAAGACTATTTTCAAGATAACATTCTTAAAACCGATCTTAAAACAAGAATTTTATAAAGATTAAATTCTTAAAATTTAAGAATTTATTCTTGATTTAAGATTCCTAACAAGAACACAATCTTAAATTCGAACTTAAAATAAGAATTTTTTCAAGATTATATTCTTAAATTTTTAAGAATGTGATCTAAATTTAAGATTTTTATTAAGAAAAAAATCTTGAATTCAATCTTAAAATGAGAATTTATTCAAGATTACAATCTTAAATGCGATCTTAAAAAAATTAAGATTTTATTCTTGAATTAAGAATTTTCGCATTAAACAGACTATTAAGATTGAAATGCTTTGATTTTGAACGTAAAATCTTGATTTTAGCACGTTTTTCCCCTTAGTGTACCACAGTTCTTAAAATAACCTCCAAACTTCCGACCTGTACTTTGTGCACAAAGTTTGCACAGACAGGCAGAAATACGACTTGCCAGCCGAGAGACGTCATAAGATCGACTTAGAAAGTTATTCTGAGTCTATTGGTTTCCTAAAAGTTGAGTCTAGAGCCAATAGTTTTATGTGTTACACACATGGAGTGGGCGTAGCAATTAATGGCCGTGATACACTATCACACACGTCGTAAATATTTTGACAAAAATGCATCGCTGGTCTAATTATTGTTTGAAAATTTAAAAAAAAAATAACAACTTACCATAACAGGGTTGTATTTTTCTCAAAATACGCAAACAAATTTAAAAATTTTTGGAGCTCAATGTGGGTACTTTCAAAGAAAAGTACACTTTTTGTCATGATACGTTTCCAAGAAACTGAAGAAGTTTTATACATTACTTTAGCGAAGTCGTTTTTTCTTTGTCTTTTTTGCTACCGTGGATGCCTGGGTGCTTTTTCTTAAGTAACCGAAAAGAAATTAAAGTGACATGAATTTCGAAGCATAATTCAATGTACATAAATCCAATATTCAGAATTAAAACGTTATTTTTTACCTATTTTTAAAGCCTGGTTCGTTTAGAAACAATTCGATAGGAGTATTTTCCCTTTGACAGCCTCTCCTTCGCTAGATAAAGTTTTTATTTTAATATTTATTCGAAATAGGAATGACAGCATGACAGGAAATTACTCCTTGCATTGGTAAAGCATTTTTAAATTTATTTTTTAGTTATTTTTTCAGAACATTAAATGTGTTCATCTAAGACAAAATTAATATTGATTCCATGAATATTATCTTTTAACCATCGGCACAGTTGCTCCCTCCAGTGTCTAAATTTGTTGATCAGGTATCAATTGTGGATTAGCTGTCCCACCTAAACCTTCACTTGGACCTTTTCCATGAGAAGTTGCAAAAAATGCGATTCTGTTCGTATTTGAAAATCTTCTTCTGGTGTATAAAATTTACAAAAATGCAACGATTTTTATATTGGGGTGCTGAACGACCAGAAAAATTGATTTTTTTTGAAATATTGGGAATTTTATTTCTAAGGAACGTCGTTAATGCCTCTTTAAAGCTATAAAATGCAGTATTATAATGCGTTTAGTTATCTGATATTTTTACTAAGCCAAGAGGTACGATTTCACATCCATTCTCAGCAATGGATCTAGAATATCAAGTGAGTGGGTGAATTTTTTCTGGTCTGTTGTTCCAAAACACTCCTTGAGCACTATTTTGCAGTAAAAATTAATACTTTTCAGAGAAATGAGCAACAGCAAGTACTTGCCCAATCTCAAGATTATTTTTCATTGCTTGAAGATATTCGGCATGGTGGTAAGCTACGAAGTCATGCCGAATAAATTTTGAAATATATTCTAAGGGAAAAATCAACGAAATCGTCAGTAGATGTTATAATTGTCTCCAAAGAGCAGCGACCTATTCAGGTCCACTGATTATATGTAATGTCATCTAAAAAGTTTTCCATTGAAAGATTTTTGAGATTTTTTTTCAAGTTTGACGAGCCGGGACTGCCATTACATACACCAAGATAACAGTCATCCGAAGGTTTCTCACAAATAACAATCTTCAATTAATCTTAAATGAAAAAATGGTTGAGATCCATCTTTCGTTAATTTTTAGTTTTTCAAGGCAAACACACATACATGATCGGAGGCAACCATAATATGGTTGAGGCTTCTTGATGGACGACTAATTCAACCATAATATGGTTGTCAGAGACAATAATATGGTTACATTAACCATAATATGTTTAAAATTGTATTTAATACTAGTTTTGTTGAAGGTGACCATATTTTAACATGTTTTTTCTCTGTGTGTGGGTATCAGAAATTGGCTTGATTTGTTTTTGAAGTCAAAGAATGTGAAGTCCTTTTGGTGCAAAGTTCATTGTTGTCAGATAGATAGAAAAAGAGTATATAAGATTACAAATTCATGGAATACTTATAAAAATTAGTACCCAAAAGATAAACAAAATGAAATTGTACCAACTTTCCCAACCCAGTTTTCAAGTATTTTTCAACTCTCACTCGTTTCAACCTTTGTGACTGTATGCGTGTAAATAAGTACGTTTGTGTATATGTATAACACTTCACCATATAAAAATTCTCATATAAAAATATTTGTATTTTATAAAATAATTTGTTTGTTTTACTTTTTATATACATACACATACATATCTAAGTATTGTTTAGACACACACCAGTTTACATAATTGCTTATGGAGTAAGTGAGTGTATTTGTGTTTATTTTTCTCTTATTCTTCTTTTTATCATATTAAATTTTTAATGTGTTGAATCAACTCTGGATATTGTTTGTTGTTGCTGTTGTTTTTCTTGCCAATGCAATTGAAATTAAATCTGATTTTTAATGTAATTTTCTGTTTTATTTATTCATACAAAATATTTACTTTGGAAATTCTATTTAGAAAGTATTAAGAGAAATGAGAAAATATAAAGAAAACTACACTTTGAACAAATAATACTGATAAGTAATTGTTTTATTGCATAAAATAAAGAGATATAAAGAAACAAGGATGATTTCTTAATATAAATATTTAAACTTTTTTTTATTAACATCTATAAAAAAATATGATTTTAGTTTTATGTTTGATTTAAATAAAGATTTAGATAAAGAAGCCCTGACTTAAAATAATTGACAAAGTTTTTCTTTGATTTACTTTAGGCAGCTGTTGTAATATTGTAATTCTTTAATTAAAGATTCACATGTATCTAATTAAAATGTATTAGCCAATTAGCTTTAAGCAAATTGCCTCGTGTTGCCTGAACTATTTGTAAATATTTTGTAACGAAATCTTGCTTGTCAGGAAAAACTAAAAGGACCCATTCACGACTGCTGCATGCACGCGCAATCATGTATTAGTGCCAGCGTTTTGGTTGTGTGCAGAGTTTGATACTTTGCTAATGGTACCAGTTTGTGGTTTTATGTATAAGAAAAAATTCTCCAAAATTTTTCACCAATTAATCAAAAAAATTAATTTTAATTAAAATTTTAATCAAGTGAATTAAACGTTTAATCAAGTGACGTTTAATTGATACTATTTGTTAACTGGTGCAAATTTAATTAATATCACAAACTTTCTAATTGAAATAAATTTTTATTTTTTTCTGTGAAGCCCAACATCAGGTTGCTATGCGTTAAAAAAACCATTTAGGTAAGTGATGGAAATTGATTTCAAAAACGAAACGATTTAAAAACGATAATATCGTTTTTTGTACCTTTAAAAATATAAATATAAAGTATTATATTGTGTTTAATTCGACCTTTAAAATGTATAAATAAAAGAACTTTTTTTCCTTTTGAGCTCGAGGCCAGAAGATGTTTTTCAATGAAAAACGAAATATTGGCAAATTAAAAATTGTAAAACTAGAATAATTAACAATAAAATCAGGAACTTGAGCTCAAAAGGAAAAAAAGTTCTTTTATTTATATAAATATAAAGTTTACTAGTATAGCCAGCAGTCGACCCAATCGGCTGCAATCTAGAAATAAATACTTTGCTTACACAAACGAACTTAGTCGATCGGTACACTAAAAGGTGGGTCTGGAACCAATATTTTTATTTGTTCCTCAGTATAAACGCATCGTATCCTCTCGACAACTTCAGTGGTGTGGGTATAAAAACCGAAAGATTGTTAGAATTTAAAATTTTAATTTTATATTAGAAAGAGTTGTTCTTTTTATACCCACACCACCAAAGGTGGAAAGGATAATATGTGTTTTGAGAATCGGTCCATACAAAAATTTCTCCGGAATGTAATTTAATGCCCACTAACCATCTTAGTATGTAGGTATTTACATTAATTTTGGACTAAAATGAATTTATTGCAACCTTGATCATGTCACCAAATATAATTGGATTCGGAACATTTGGCCGTAGCTCCCATACAAAGATACCTATTTAACAGAGTTGCCATTTTGGTGCTTTTTTGCTTTCCAAATACCCGAAATTTTCCTGAATATCCGCTATAAACACAACAAAAAGGAATATCGTCTTGGTGCTGTGGAGCATTAGAAAAAACTCTGTATGTTGCTGTTTATTTTACTTTTATTTGTCAGAATCCGGTAGACCGTCTGTCTGTTGAAATCAAGTTTCTATCGATCGGTAAAGTTTTCTTGAATTTTTCTATTTAAAATCAGCCAAACTAGTTAACAACACTGTACTAGTTAAAAAATAAATAATAAGGATAAGAATACATTTTTATATTGGAAATCTTAACTTAACATAAAGTCCATTTTCCATGGTGTCTATTCTACGCAGTCCCCGTTTGGTCTACTAGCGCATCTTGCCATTTAAAAAACTGCAAATTGCTCAAAATTAACTACTAAAGCTCATATATAACCTAATTTCGTATTTTTCTATCACACAACCATAGGCTTTCACAAAATTTCAATACCAGTACCCATGTTCTGTAACTTTAGTAAGAACTTCTCGCCTCGAAAATATCTGAAATAGAATTTTCCATCGTTTCTCGAAAAGCGAGAAAAAAGTGTTTCTGTAATTCAGGTAGAAAACTATCGCACTCAAAGTCGATGTGACATTGCAAGCGTTGAGAACGCCAGTCGCACATATCGCTGACGTCAACCAAAATTTACTAAAATTTAAAAATTTTCAACGACGGCGGCGAAAATACAACCGTCGGCTATACCAAGTAATGTAAAGAGCGACTTTAATGTTTGTTGTTTGCAAACTAGCTTTGAAAACACTCGTATTATTTTATAAAAACTTTAAAAGCAAAATAATTAAAAAATTAAACAAAAAATGTGCCAAGAAAAAAATATTATTTTTATTTTTCTACGCATTTTGCATTTTTAATTGTTTTTTAGTTTTAAAATTTTTTCTCGCCCCATTTTTATTCGTGAGTTTATTTGGCAATTCAAAGCGGGAACTTTCTCACAGAAATTTTACAGACACACTTGTTCTGTAAATTGGCGAGAAATTTCCTTACTTGACAGCTACTACTCGCCAAAAAAAAAGTTCCAGACACAGTTTAGTGAGAGAAACAGCTGTTTGTTTCAATATATGGTATATTTGTTTCATTTTACACATTTCAATCGAAAATTTTATCGACGCGATAGTTTCAGAACATGGGCACAGATGTCTAAATTCTAAATTCATTCATAGCAATGAGCTAGTCTCATCATAGATTTTGTTTAGTCTTTTTTTGAAGTATGTAGTTTCAGAATAAATTTAAAATCAAATAGGTTTTTTTGCTAAATTTTCTCCTCCAAAAAAATATTTTAAATATGTATATAGAAATTTTGTAAATATATATCTATGTATAATTAAGCTGAAAAAGAAAAAAATCTTGAACACTTAATTATGTATGTAATTTTATTAAGAAGAAAATGTAAATATTATGGATGGATAAAATGAATTGAATTGAATTTAATTAAAGAATATCGATGTGTAGATTGATAAGATTTATTTTGAAAGGAAAATAAAGAAATAACTAAATCTGGCAACGCTGCCACCGGATAATGTATACGTGTGTACGTGTGGGGTTCAGTCAACATCAAAATATCTAAAGAATTTTCCTGTTGTATGCATATTATTCGATATTAAAACGACATTATTCTGCATCTACATACATATTTATTTGTAGAAATTCAAATTTGTTATGAACATTAAAACTTTGCGATGATGCCGTTAATGATGACGGCTATTAGTGCGAAGACAAAATATGTAGTTGGCGTCTGGATAGTATTTGCTTTGATGATGGCGTTAAACTTATGTGGAAAGTATCAGCAACACTTTCTAAATATCTTTTGAACATTTATAACTGTACATAAACACATACATTTATTTTAGCTTAAATGCAAACGTAGGAAACTTTTTCTTATATTTTTCCATTAAATTTACTGCTGATGTTGACTCCTTTTCCATTTTTTTATCTTTTTTTTGTTGACAACGTCATCAAAACAGGCATAACTAATGAAGCTGATTACTACAAATGACACTAAGTTTTAACAAATGTCATTGCACTTCGTATACAAATAAAATACGTACTTGTATAAAAACCAGTAAGAGTGCTACATTCGGCTATCTCGAAACTTTTATACCCTTTACCATGGTGCCATAAGAACAACAAGTTATATAAATTCCGTTCTTTTAAATATAAATAAATTTATTTTGCTACACGCCCACTTCTCCAATCCCTCCCACATTTCATATGTCATATGTTGTCTATTGATAAACAAGATGATTGCACTTAATTTGGAAACTTTGGCTCTTGCCGTTTCCCATTCAAAAATCTTTGTTTGGTAAGTGCCACGCCCATTTCCCTAATCCAGCCTACATCTTGTCGGGTTTCGTGTATTCAGAACCAAGATGCTTGTACTTAATTTGGAAACTTCGGCTTATGCCGTTCTCCAGTTATACAAAAATTTTTGTATGAGAAATGCCACGCACATTTCTGCAATCCAGCCTACATCTTGTTGGATATTGTGTATTGATAGCCAAGATACTTGCACCTAATTTGGAAACTTTGGCTCTTTCCGTTCTGCAGATATACAGAAATTTTTTTTTTTATGGATAGTGCCCACTTTTCACACCATGCCCGTTTTTTTAAGAGAGGCTGTGTATTGATAACCAAGATGTTTGTAACTAATTTGGAAACTTTTGATCTTGCCGTCATTCAGATCAAAAAAAAAAAAAAAACAAGTAAGAGTGTTATATTCGACTATGCAGAATCTTATATACCATTAACCATGACGCGAGTAGAACAGAAAGTTATATAAATACCGTTTTTTAGATATAAATAAGTCTTTTTTATGCTACGCCCACTTCTCGAATACCGCCCACGATGCCTGTACCTAATTTGGAAACTTTTGCTCTTTCCGTTCTCCAGATACACAGAAAAAGACGGACATCGTTAAAAACTTCGCTGTACATATATGTATTCCCAGCCACGGTCAAAAAAATGAAAGATTATCAATAACAATTTTAATTAATTTTCATGTTGTAAAACACCTTTCTTCATAAAAATAATTTAATGAAAAATTAAATTTAATGAACTTAAGCCTAATTAAAAATATTAAAAATACAATACTAATTATTGTATTTGTTATGTTTAAAAAACGCAGTCGGCGGCATGAAATAGCCCCCCAACATATGACCCCCCAAAAAAATAATGAAATAGCACCCCAAAAGTTTGTACAGATAACAATAACAACGATTTTTTGGAGATTATTTCATTTTGTTTGGGGTGTTATTTCATTTTTCAATTGGGGTATTAATTCATATGAAATTATCCCCTAAAAAACGTTATGAAATAAAGTCCCAATATATTTTTTTTTTTTGGAATTATTTAATTTGCAAATTTATAATGAAAATGTTTTTGGGCGCAAGGATTTTCTCCACTTTGGTATACGCGAAGCTGCCCTGCATAGCCGGCCTACGACCGGCCGCAAGAGTTTATTTCAGAAATTAGGGTTTTATTTTATATGAAATAAGCTGCCAAAAATTAGGAAACTATTTCATTTATGTTTCGGGCGTTATTTCATTTCGTTTGGGTCTAATTTCATTTTCAAAATTGGGGCTTTATTGCATATTAATTGTATTATACATATTATGCTCTTATTTCATTTCAGAAATTGGGTTTTTATTTTATATGAAATAAGCTGCCAAAAATTAGGGAACTATTTCATTTAGGTTTAGGGCGTTATTTCATTTCGTTGGGGGCTAATTTCATATTAAGTGTCAAATAAAAGCGAAACGTCAACAAAAGAAATAAATATAATAAAAACAGGGCTGCCAGATTTGACGAGTTATCGTCATCTTGACGATTATTTGTTCCGATATTAACAAAGTGACGTTTTGATGATTTTTTCTAAAAAAGTGACGGAAGCAAAAACAAAATCAATAATATTTTATAATTTTGTTGTTACTTTCTATAGAAATTCATTTTGAATTTTTAAATTTCAAACACTTCTATTTTGTGGCGTTGAAAATTGAAAAAAAAATAATATGAATGTCTGTAGAAAGCAACAACAAATTTATAAAATATTTTTGATTTTATTTTTGCTTTTAATGAAATTGTTGGCGTTGCGTTTTACACTATAAGCCCCTTATGCCCGTAATTTCTACAAATAGGTATCTAGCTGTGTATAGGTATCTATGGTTTTCATAATTTTAAAACGTATTTCTAACCTACGGGTTAAAGTGTAATGTATTTTACCCCATCGATTTTCGGTAGTTAATTCACGTAGGCAAAATTAACGTTGAAGTTTCCACAATAGTGATACCGGATAGGTAAAGATAACTGTTAGGTATGAACACCACTAGATATCTATTTGTAGAAATTACGGGTATTAGTCTTCAAAATAAGATAATTGTAAATATTTTTATATGTTTGTTTATTAGAAAAAATAGGGATATATTTATCCCTATTGTGAAAATTGTCCTCGAAATTGTTTGTTTCTTCCCTAAAAAATGTATCGGCAAAAGCAAAATTTCGAGGGAAAGTAATGGACCGACTTGGCTTATTTTGATCATTTAATACTTCTTATATACATATACAAAATATGATTGATATTTGATATTTTTATCTTATATGTACACTTTTGTGCCAAAACCATTATTCCGGCAAGAAAGAAATTTGTTTGTCTCCCAGTAAAAACTTTTTCAAAATGTATAGCTTCTTTCACTCGTTATTAAGTAGCTTTCTTCCATAAGAACTTCGATAACATCTTTTTTTTTTTCTGGATGTATTAAGATAAAAAAAAATTACTTAATTTTGAATTGGCACAACCCTTGTAAAATTCATTCGTTTTTCAGTAGAATTGTATGTAGTGCTTTTATGTGTTTCTGATTACTTAACATATTATTTTGTAGGCGAAGATTTTACTGGGTCTTTAACCCGTTTATTTATGTACCGATTTTTTTAATGTTAACTACAAGGTATTCTACTAAGCCTATTTCAGGTAAAAAAGAAAAAGATTATAGGAATAGGTAAATTAAAGATTTATATCTCAATTATTAAATAATAACTATTAAATACCCATGAACTTTAACTATGTTTTTGTTTGATTATTTTTTAATAAAAGTCGAAACAAAACAAGACGATCTTTTTTATTTTTTTCTCAGGAAATTGACGATTTTGACACAAATTTATCTGGCAGCACTGATTAAAACCAAAACAAGAAAAGGCTAACAAAAATTTAAACTAACAAAATATAACAATTGTTTTTTGTTTATTTTCTTCATATAAATTATGCATTTATCATTTATATTCCTTCTATTTTTTTATTTATTTAAAAAAAACAGTATATAAACATATTTTAAATTCAAAATATCTACATTTTGTTTTTCTCGCCACCAATTTCAAATGTAACTTATTTTGACAGTTCTTGAAAGAAACTTTTCGCAAAATATTGTTATAGAAACACTTTTTCTCGCATCCTTCCAATAATTGCTGGAAAATTATTTAAATGACAGATAATTCTCGCAAAAAAAAGATACAGAAACACTTGTTTGCGAAAAACCATTTTTGGTTTCATTTCACACTATTTTTGTTGCAATTCACACGTTTCATGCGAAGAGTTTTACGATGTGAGATATACAGAAACGGGATACAGAATAAACATATATACTTTAAAGGGTCAAAGATCAATATTGTAGAAATTTCAAACGGAGTGACAGATTATATATACCCTTTACCTTCGGTGAAGGGTATAAAAATGCAAAGTCAGTATTTAAGGACCCGAGACAAATTTAAAATTTTCTTTCAACTTTAATTCAATTTGAAGTGAATGGAAATATCTGCACATGTATAAGTATGTCTGAGTATAGGTAAGTCTGTTAGTATGTACATACATATGTATTTGTTTTCGACCCGCATTTGTTTTGAAGTAAATATATTTGAACATTGGTTTGCAATCAGTTTTGACATTTGTCTTCCTTACTTTTCAAATACACAAATAATACAAAGACAACATTTGCATCATGTATGCATGTGTGTGTGTATGCATTGTCTTTACGTAAATACAAATGTGTATTATAATGTATTTTTGTTGATTTTTAACTTAAGCCAATTTTCCTTAAGGCATAACTAACTATATGCATTCTTTTTGAACGATGACGTCATAGGGGTCCTTTTGTTTTTATCTAAATACATACAGACACACGTTCAAAAATTACATATGAAGTTATTTACATATTGTTGTTTATTTGTTTGTTAAATTTGTTATATAGATTTTCTGTCTATGTGTTGTTTGTTTGGAATTTAGTTTCATTGAGTTTGGTTCGTCTGTATTGTTTAAGCTTAAAACATATTTAAACATTTAAATATCTAAAAATTCTCCAATATTCATCTTTAAATACTCTTAAAGAAGAGATTCGTGGCTGCTAAGTACAAGCAGGAGGTTCGTTTATGAAAAAAGTATGCTCAAATAATGTTTCCGATATTGTTCTTAGTACAAACAATATATAGCTCTAAATCATCTTGTCAAATTTTATTGGAGTCGGCCTATATTTGCCCAGATGGATGAATCTTAAAAAAGTGTTGCCGTAACTAAAAAAAAAAAGTAAAAAAAATTTTAATGAACAAATAAAAAAAAACAGAGTGAATACTTTTTTCAATTTTCTCTCCCGTTTAATAAATCAAGAGTCCGCCATTAAGAATCAAAAGAGAAACTAGCCATATTTTAGTTCTAACTAAGAGATATGTGATCTTTTTAAGAGGCCCAAAACGCATTTATTATTTTTTATAATTTAGTACTTTAGATTAAAACCTATAAATATTTTTCTGTACGATAAAATTATCCTATTTTCTTTGTACTGTGTTTAAAAATTAGCGTTCTAAAGAAATTAACTTTAAGAAAATCTCTACGAATATTAGACATTATTATATAGCCGTAAAAAATGCAGGTTGGTTTTGCAAAAATTATGAAAATCGTCAATATTTTTTTTAAATTTGAAAAAAAAACTGAGTGCACTCTTTTTTCCGTTTTTTTTTTTTAATATATGCTCCGTTGCCTTACTATTGATGTAAAGAAAAAAAATTACTACATTTTGAGTTGAAGTGTCATTTTTTTGTGCTTTTTCGGAAACACCAAATTGAACTGGTTTTTTTATATTTTTGTATGAAATATTTTAATTATGTAATATTTAAATTGTTTGTTTCATATTTTAATATACAAAAATCCTTGCTTAAATTTATAAAAAAATTAAGTACATCAATTTTAAAATTATATTTAGATAGATTTGGTAATTTTCAACAATTCAACATAAAAAGTGTTGCCGAATTAAATTTTTTTCAAAAAAGAATACATGGGAGGTACATGAATAATTTAACGGAATTTTTTGTTTATTACTATCATATATACCTCCATTCAAAATATTATTATTCTAGGTCAACTCCGTGTATTTTTGAACAATTTTGTTCAACATCAAAGTATTGTGCGCCCCTCCCTAAAACACAACTCATCGATATGAATTTTTTTTGTATTTTTTTTACACAAAACTGAACCGATTTGGGGGGAGAGAATATAAGAAATCAAAAAAAAAATGAAATAACGGGCACGCTAATGCGCCTATTACATTGATTTGATGTAAACCGGACATTTTCAATGTTTAAAACTGTTAAGAGACTAAATGCAATGAGTTCTACGTTTAATAACTTAAAAACAAAAACTTATTTATTGCAAAACAGCTGATGTCAGACGGTTTGTCAGCTCAAAATAGAACACGCTCTATTAGGAAAATGTTAAACTGCAAATTCATGCTGACATTTACAGAAGCAAATTTTGTGTTTGCTTTTACACGACATATATGCATTTTGGAGGGGAAATTTTACAAGCACACTGCTAAATACATGTCGTCTAAACCAACCTAAACGTAGATTATGGTATAAATTCACGCAGCCTTTTCTACCGCGAGGAATGAGTATGTCTACTAACTGTTTAAGTTAATTTTTAGCATAGCTTGTATTATGTATCTGTAACAAAGAAATTCTTAACATTTTAACGCCGTATCAAAAGATAGCTATTTTTTGATGATTTTCTTTAAATTTGGAAAGAATATTATCAATTTTCAAACAGAATCTAAATTAAAAAACTTAATAAATTTTACAGTTCCCCTCCATATTTTATCATACTTCAATTCTTGTTCGATTAATCGAACAATTTCAGACGATTAATTGTTCGAATAATTTAAAATTGATAATTTCGATTAAAAGATAAATCGAAGAATTTATACCGACTAATGGAATAATAATAATGTATAGTATTTCTTTCAAATGTCGAATAAACAAATCAAATGTAGGAATTTAAAAAAAAAAAACAGTCAAGTTAAGTGAGAAATTTAGGTTATATTATTGTTAAAATTTTTCAACACAATTTAATAATTCATTTCACAAAAGAAAAAGCTATGTTAACTCAAAGATATATATGTTAATTTATCGGGTATGTTCTAGAAATCGAAATGCAGTGAAATTCAAGTCGAACGATAATTTAAATTCAATTACTATTTACTATTTTATTGCCCAATTTTCAGGATAATATTTAAATCTATATTAAGTTTATTTTCATATAAACTTAAATCATATTTAAATACAGATTGATTTTTTGAGTCTTGTTTTAAAAGTCTTATTTAATTAAAATGAAAGTATGGTAGCACTACTAAAAACAAAAAAAAAATATCATAAAAAAGTATAAATTTTTACAAGGAGGTTTAAAAAAACAGCTGTTTGTTATTGCTTTGCCTGTTGTTGTTGCATTGGTTTAATATTCAGACCACCTTTCTAAGTTTTTCCAATGGAAATTTAAAATGAATTTAAATGTACCACATCGGTGAATCAAGTTACATTTAAGTGTTAAGTGAAGAAAAGTATTTTGTATTTCAAACGATTTTAAACATAAATGTGTTTTAATATCAATCCCAAAAATTGGGCATAAGTGTTGTTTTTGCAAAAATAGTAGAAACTTAAAGAATAAAGTAGACAGAATGGAAAAATTTTATGAACTTTCATTACAGGTTCGTTTTTAAAATTTGCTCGATTTTAAATTCACTTCATTTCGATTTCTAGAACACACCTGTACTGTTTGGTTTTAAAATATTATACGAAGGATAAATCAAATAATGCTAAATGTCACAGGTGTCCTAAAATGTATTAACGTAAATGTTCTTCAACAATTTCACTAATTTACCACTTTCACAGTGACTATATCTTAGTAGTTGAAGATGATCCACCAACAAAATTAAAGGGGGCTAAAAACAGTCCAATGAATAAACATCTTAAACAAGATACTTCGATCGATTCTCTAGAGGAAATTATTAGCAGAAGCAAAGCAGAGGACGCAATGTCCGTGAAAAGTTTAAAAAAATCCAAAGTTATATTGACTCTTTTAAAATCTAAGTGCCCGAAAGTGAAGCAACAATTTGGAGCTACATTGACAAGTTTTATTTAAAAAAAGAATGTTTATTTACTCAAGTACTAACTTTTTCTAAAATTATCGAAAAAAAATCTTGTAATTTTTAAAATTTCTGGATTAAGAATTATTCGATTAATCGATTAATTTTAAAATTTTATTCCTTAAATCGAATAAGTTAAAAATGCCATATATCGATTAATCGTTTAATCGAACAAAAACAAAACCCGATTGATTGAACACCCTAGTTTGGATGTATGTATTATATATATTTTGCTGTAACACAATTTTTCACTTTTGTCGAATTAAGGGCCAAATACACTTGTCAAATGCTTGTCCAGCCGGCGAATTCATCGTGTTTCTTCGTAAATTATTTGATTTTCCATAAAGCATCGTCGGCGTGACACATAAAAACACAATTTCACTAATACTACCACATTGTTTGATGAGTACCCCGCAAATAATATTGGACTACCTGATCCATTTTGATAAAATGGACTACTCCACGGACTGGTCCAATGAAATGCAAGCATGGATCATGTCATTGTTTAAAAGTGTTTGTAGTGAGACGACATCTCTTCGTTTTTAAACGACTTCAAAACTAATCCTCTTGAGTATACCATGGAGTTGAGGAAGTAGCATAGTAAATTTTAAATATTCAACTAAATAATTTAAACAAAAAGAATATGGGAATTTTCCTATACTTTTTGTTTATTTTTTTAACATGAAAATCAACATGAAATCAACTCTAAAACCAAACAAAAATTTAAGGTTTTCTTCTTGTAGTATTGTTGTTGATTCAACAACAAACAAACAAATTGTTTTTTCAAACTTTTTTAGTGTTGTTTTAACAATAAACGGCATCATATATAAGGCTGTGCAGTCGACATTATATTATCTCTCTCATCTTTCGATGCCAAACAACTAGTAATAAACTAGTCCAAAACTTTACTAGTTACGATTTTATCTGCAGGGTGGTTATGGCGTTATGGAAAGTCACCTTAAATAAAATGCAATGTTGGTTCGAATTGTTTTATTGTTTTACAATGTATAATTTAACCATATGGCTTCGTTACAAGAGAAATTCTATTGCCCTGCTATATTTCTATAAAACTTAGGTTTGATACAAATTGGCATACATTAGTAACCTACAAACTCCTCAGGAATTCTCCGCGAAGCAATTAAGTACTAAAAATGGTAGGGTGCGAAGGCACTGCTTCGGTTTTATTATTAAACTCTTAAGCAATCTCTCACAACTTTTTTTAGTGATTTTTCTCTGCAATACTAAACTATTTTGTCACATAAAACATAACACTTGCAAGAATTTTAAATTAACATTTTTCAAAAGTCACATATTTTCTTAAATTAACGTGTTAATAAAAACTTTTATTAGGATCTTATATAACAAAATGAAATCACTTTCATTTACATTTTATAATTTTCAACATGTAAAGAAATAAAAATTTGTATCATAATCTCATCAATTGCTGTAATTAATAAATAATTCATAGATTCAGTGCTAAATCAATAGATAACGTGACATTATTAACAACAAAATTAACAAGGATTCGCAATTCCGCATGCATACAAGCATACACACATGCACACTCCCACAAAAAAAAAAAAAAAACAGAGCTCACACTCATACCCAGCGGGAAAAAGAAGGAGTAGGAAGGCCTTCTAGAAGGCCTCTGTACCACTTCTTTTGGATGTACAAGGCCTTCTTGCTCCATTCCATACTCATATCTTTTTTACACACGTTGTCATTGCGGAGAAGGCCTTCCGCTCTCGCTTCTTCAGCAGGTACATAAGAAGGGTAACGGGACCAAAAAAAATTGATTTTGCTTTTGCTTGTGCAAAAAAACAATACAAAAAATGTTACTCCCTTCTCATAGAAGCGAGTGTGGAAGATGTATCTTATCTTTTATACGAAAGAGCCGAGGCCTTCTATGAGGCCTTCTTTAGCAGTTAGATAAGAATAGTAATTGAATCAAAAAATCTTTTAAGCAGGCCTTTAAAAAGGCCTGAAGTAAGAAGGTCTTCTGAGTTTTCCCGCTGGGTACGCTACGAACACGCACATACTTACACTTTCATTTTATGTGATAAAAATTTTGAATGTTTTAACGCCACCATCCATCGCTTTAATAAACGAACGATGTCTGTTATAAGACAAATAATGAACGATAAAAAATTTTGTATGCAAAACGCGAACAAAATTAGATTTTTTTTATATTTTTGTCCTTGTACGAGTTCGAATATGCCGAAACGCATAGAGAATGTCAGAATCTATCAGTTTACTTTTTATTATTCTAAAGAGTTTTTTTTTTGTGTTTTTGCAGTGGAAAATTTATCGCAGCAATTCTGTGGCATTAAATCTGATGTAGTTGGTGGTTGATGTTTATAAAGTGTCCATAAGGATTTCTAAAATCAAAATTCGATTAAAAGACATCGCATAGTGGAGTGCAATGAATTTCAAATGTGTCAAACACTGCTATTATACAATTTTAAACTTTATGAAAGAAATTTAATTTTTTCAAAATTTGTTGAGATATGTGTTAATCTTACAAATTATCGCAATTAACTTATTCTTATGCCTGTTAAATTTTACTAATATCTAAAAATAAATTCAGTTTAAAAAAGAGTAAAATAAAATTTTTTCCTAAAAGGAGTAGTAAGCAAACACTTATACCCTAAGAGGACGACAATAAACACAGCCGTTGAAAGCGAAAGTGCGGACATAATGGTATAAACACAACTGGGACGAACGACGAACTTCGCATAGTCCGACGAATTCGTTGGCAAGAATTCGTTGCGTAAATTCGTCAAATGAGACACAATAAGTGCGTGAATTCCAGGTATTAATGTGACGTGAATTTTTTTTTAATTTTTAAAAATAAATACCTTGGACGCTAGATTATATATGTATGTTAACATTTTCATCCATTCACATCTTTTTTAACTACTAATAAATATTATTAAAACATCTTTGTAATTTATTTGTTTGTAAACATTTGGCAAATCATAGGACCATATATCAACAAAAAAAAAAAAACATAAAAAACTATTAATTGGGTGTGTTCTATAATCCGAATCCACTCTAAAGTGGATTACTTAAGCATTTTTGGTGTTCTGCATTTCGATTTAGCAAACTCAAATTATTTTTTGGGTTTGTTTCAAATTTTGCAATTTTTGGCGAATTTCATCCATGTTCGCGATTTGTTGCTGTAAGTTGTCTGATTCTTTACAGCTTTAACGATTTATAATAAATAGAACACTTTGCTATCACGCCGCTGTCAGCAAATTTTTGCGAATTTCCGCTAATTTAGCAGTTTTTAGCGAATTTTTCCATTTCTAATAGTCTAAGGGACTTTTAATCAATTTTATGGGTTCTTCGAAAAATGAAAAATTTTCGCGACTTTTCGCTATTTTTGCAAACTTTTTTATGTTATTATCGGATATATTTATTTTTTTAAATGATGATTTCAAATAAATTTTTGCGTTTGTTTAAATTTTGCAATTTTTGCGAATTTTAGCCATGTTTGCGATATAAGCAATTTTTATCTGTAAGGGTTGTGATTCTTTACAGCTTAAACGATTTTTAAAAAATATTAGACATTGCTTACATGCCGCTGTTAGCAAATTTTTCCGAATTTCCGCTAATTAAGCAATTTTTCCCGAATTTTTGCCATTCCTTATAGTTTTAGAGTCTTTTAATCAATTTTATGGCTTGTTTGAAATATCAAAAATTTTCGCGAATTTTCGCCATTTTTGCAAATTTTAGCCAAGTTCGCAATAGAAGCGATGCTATTCTTTACAGCTTTCACGCTTTAGCTGCGGTTAGCTGTCCCTGTCCCAATTTATTCGTCGTTCGTCTGCGTAAGAAATAGAAATAAGCCTATCGCAGTGTTCGTTACGCGTGAATAATTTCGGTCTACGCAATAATTGTGTGTATTTTAATACATACCAATGTGTTCTATTTCAGACGACGAATGTTCGTTGCGAATAATTCGTCGTTCGTCCCAGTTGTGTTTCTAGCATAAGCCACAGAAAAGAAATTTTTCGTTGTGCAACAAAGTTCAATACAGATAATACACCGTGGGGATCTAGTAGGATCTGTCTACTTCTAAGAGAAAGTGGTCACCAAATCATTCGATTTATTCCCGTTATTTTAAACAAAATTCGGTATCGTCAGAGTACCAGTTTCGACATAAAGATAGTAAAATTTGGTAAAAATTATTATTAAATGCAAAAATCGTTTAAATATTTTACCCAGTCTCTACAGAAAAAAAACCTTTTTAATTATTGACACAATAGAATCGTTTAGACTCAACTTGTCTTAAATATAATACATGACCTGTATATAATTAGTATGTGGTTATTTTATTAAACTGTTCATGGTTTTTAATCCAAATTTTAATATGTTTAAACGATCTAAAGTTAATCAAGTCTAATTTTCATTAATTATTTTTCTGAAAGAAGGAATTTTACAACATGAAATTTGTTAAAATTTATTGATAATTTTTTAATTCTTTACTGAACTGGGAATCAAACCCAGGTATAAAAATCGGCAAAGGCAAAACAGCTAAGAACACTTTCCTCCTCATTTTTCCTAGTCGATTATTCGACATTTCTCAGAAACCGATTTTCGAGTTTTTTCGACTATATAAATCTTATAATATATATATATATTAGGGCGGGTTTTTTTGATTAAGCGTATAGCAAAAAATGTAATCTATAGGTGATTCAGAGAAATTTTGCTCAAGAGACCATAGCTCTAAGTCGGGTTTGGAGCCCCCCAAAATTTCAAAATAGATATTTTTCCATATATACATAGAATAATTTAATTAAATTCGTCATAAAATCGGTTAGAATTATAGTAGATTTCTCAATCTGGGCTTGCTTGAAAGATATTTTTATCACCTTTCTGTATTTTTAGTAGAGATATTAGGAATGTTTTGTCGAAAAATAGCCTAAAATGAACTTTTAACTAATAAATTCTAAATTTTCTTCGAGACTTTTTTTTTTTTGCAGATTATGAATAATGAATGATATGAACGAATAATGACGTTTACCAACACTAAACGTGGTCAAGCTTGCTTTTCCTTCTTCCTTAATCGTTCATCGTGCTATGCGCACGCAGTTTGCCAAAATACTTCAATAAAAACTCGGTTATCACAATACCAATTTTTTTTTTTATTTTTAAATTTAGTGTGACACAATCAAAGAGTGCAGTGATAATATTAAAGTTACTATGGATAATCAAGAACCATCAACATCGTCTGCGGTGTCTTCGCAAATGGAAGCAATAACATCAACAAGTTTTGACTCTAGATTGACTAAACTTGGATTATCAAGTGATTTAAATGATCTTAGTTTGCCTACTAAATGTGACATTTTAATATATTATTTTTTTTTTTAAGTGATCGTGCTAAATTTGAAAACAAAGTGTTCTCGTATAAAACTTTTACTCCTCACGTAACAGATAAATTGATCCAAATTTGGTTTAAATTAAATATTGAAATCATTAATAGAAAGAGTGTTTTAAAAAAATTACCTGGTTTGCTTGATAAATACCAGAAACATGTACAACTTAGAAACAAAAGAGATGAATTTAAAGCATTTGTGGATTCAATAAACGAATAATTTTATATTGGCAAATGTAATTGCAAAATAAAAACAACAGAATGCTCGTGTGGATTGATTCCAGAACATCTAAAAGAATTTGTGATGGACCAGCAAATGATAGAAAATTCACAATACCTGAATATACGGAAGACGTTGAAGAAGTACCCTGTCGGACATTCAGTTAACTTTAAATTAACTGAAAGCTAACTATTTTTCAACTAGTGGTGGTTGACACTTGGATTTATTTTATATGTAATTTACTAACTATTTTAACATTGCGATGTCCTAGGAAGTAGTCAATTGTCCGACTCTGCATTACTTTTAATTAACTTTAAGTTAACTTTTTGTAGCTAGCTATAAACTTACTACTTTAAGTTAGCTTTAAGTTAAGTTAGTTTAAGTTAAGGCCGATCTATGAATGTTATTCATTGGATGAATACTTTCAAAAAAATAAAAAAATTTTATTTTTTTATTTTATTTTCTTTTATTTCTTTTATTTTATTAATCAAAGTTGTTTTATTCAACTTTTTTTTTAACCAGAGTCGCTGGCGGGAATCGATCCCGCAACCTCGGCGCTGATAGACTTGCTCACTACCAGCTAGCCTACTGGGGCAGTCTAGTTTTTGAATAAAAAAACTATGTTTTTTGCCATTACTCAATTAAGAGCGTAAATATGAGATTAAATTGTCATAACATAACATCAATAACAACGTTGATTTTTTTGGTAACGACTTGGCTCTCTCTACTTAAAATATACAACACAGTGTTTGTATACACTTTGGTTAATGTAAATTTTGCATTGCGTAGTAGTTGGCTTTAAGTTAGTCTATACAAGCTAACTTAAAGTTGGGTTTTTTTGTTGTTAGCTACTCATTTGACGGCAGGGTAGCTACAACAATACCAACACTTACAACTGGTACCGATGATCCAAGATACGAACCACCTGAATTACACATGGATGAAGATGAAAATGAAGCAACAACAGAAGTTTCAGAAGCAACTGTTTAAATGAGACGAGGTCATTATACTCAAAGATACGATTTCGATGAACCACCACTGGCTGATCCACAAATTCCAATGCACATACAAGGAACAGAAAGACATGTACAATTATTAACGAGTGTTTCAAAACGAGTAATAGAAAAGAATCGCGAAGGATTTATGGCAGTGACATTAGAAAGTCGTAAGAAAACTCCTCGAATGGACAGTGAAAAGGACCTTATAAATTAATATTACCACGTTAAAACATTAAATTGTAGGTCGAGAATAATATTCTATCCGATTTTATGACGAATTAGAGCTATGGTCTCTTGAGCAAAATTTCTCAGAATCACCTATAGATTACGTTTTTGCTATACGCTTTACTTTTCCGTGCTGCATGTGATAATTTTTAAATTTTCTGTGATATTCAACTTATAAACATAATATTGTAGGTGCAGGGTCCTGGGTGAATGAGAATCTACAAGACGAAAAATGTTTCTACTTTTTTGTTTTATATTTGGTACTTTTTGAATTTGAATTTTTATTAATATTCGACTTACAAAAATACAATTTAACATGCTTAGTCCTGAGTGAATAAGAATATTAAGGCGGAGGTTTTTGGTCACTTTTCTTTCTTCATCTGGTACTTTGATTAATTATACCCACACCACAATAGTGGAGAGGGTATTACGCATGTGTGCTGATGTGTGTAACGCCTTAAAATATTGGTCCTAGACCCATCTTTAAGTATAACGATCGACTCAGTATCACTTTCTGAGTCGAACTAGCGATGTCCGTCCGGCTGGCTGGCAGGCGATTTTGGAGATAATTTGATAAAATTTGGGACATAGGTTCCTATTGGCACAAGGACCAAGCCTATTGAAAATGGGCCGAATCGTGGAAGATAGGGGGAAATGTCTTCTTCTCAGAAACTATCAAACCGATTTTAATGAAATTTAAAACATAGATAGATCCATATCTATATGGACACATAAGCATGATGTGTTTTTAAATACTGTGGTGTAGGGTATAATATGGTCGGGCTTGACCGACTATACTTTCTTACTTGTTTTCGTTATATTAGACATAAACACATAAAACAGTGGATGAGAATAGTGTTAACTAGTATACATAAATTGTCGATTTATACTTAGATCTCTGCCCAAACGACCTTCTAGTATTAAACATCTTTTTCGTGTTTTTTCTGGGTAACATTAACAAAACTTACAATTTCACTATTATTAACATTTATATAAAGTCACCATAGCAAAAGGTTTTAATACCATGCTCCTCCCAAATAAAAGAATTAAGGTTGACTCCTAATGGGACATACTCTGGAAATTTACTGCTTTACATCTGAACAACATTTTTATTGATCTAGAAGTCAGTACAAATAACTTTTATTTAAGTTAAACCTTAATGCAAACTCTCTGAGCGATAGGTACACGTAGAAAATTATATAGTTGGAGGTAACCATGTTCTAAGAACAACACACTTGGGTTGAATTCTAAATAACAATGCTAATGTTTGTTGGTTTTATATTATGGTTAAATATAAACATAATATAGTTAAAATTAACCATAATTTGGTCGAAATTCATCATAGCTTGGTCAAAGTGAACCATAATTTTGTCGAAATAAACCATAATAAACCATAAATGGTCAAGAATAAAATTTTGAATATAGTGCCGCATAGTTACCAAATATGTCCCCGCTTACAAAAGCCACTCTTGCTAAAATGTTGGTATTGTGATTTGGTTGAGAAAAAAAGCATAACTTCAACTATTCTCAGCAAAACAAGTTGAATTAACGCAACCTTGCTCCACTGTTAAAAGTTTGTAATTTAGTTTAGTTTTGTTTAACATAAAATATGCGTTTTAAATAGTTTTCTGAACCTCTGTACCATTGAAAATTTATGAAAATTGCAAAATATTTATTATACCAACACAAAATCATCCACAAATGAGTATTTCACCTCTTTCCCCCCTTAAATAACAATATAAACTTGTTAAAATTTCCAAATTGTTATTATTTCAACACATAAAAATTAATATTTCACCTCTTTCCCCCTTTGATAACAATATAATCTTGTTTAATTTTGTAAATTGTATTTTAGTGAACCAGTATGGGAAGGAGGCGAAAAGAGGCTGCAAATGTTGATAAGCATTATTAGAACTAATAATGATGATCATTACGATAACTTTGTTAGAGTTGGTGCTTATTTGATGGGTGTTAGAAAGCCTGGACCTAAGCCTTTTTTTAATACAATGCAAGTGACAACAAGGCGCATTTTATTATCAGGGTAAGTTTAAATTTGCACAAAAATTTACAAAATATGCATGCAAATATTCCTAAAAAAATTAACATAAAAATACGTGAAAGAGCAGAAACTAATAATTTTCAATTAGTTTTATTTAAGCAAATGTTTATTGCAAAATATTATCATATGTTTTCAAGTTTTTAAATTAAAATAATCTTTGATTGTCAAAAAAACCGTAGAATATATTAAAAATATATGTTCAACATCTAGTCGATGTTGATAGCACATACTTAAATAATATTAGTTAAAATGCAGCTATTGTACCAATACAGTAGATAACAGAAATAAGAACATCTCAAAAGAAATAGTTTTTAAGAAAGTATTGCAAAAGCACCGTGTCTTTTTCAATATTTGTCAATATAAAAAATATTCTGTATAAGAAAACTCCTTATAAGATATTAACTAATACAAAACATATTTTGCTTTACACCAATAATAAAAATAAGTACGAAAAACATTTTTTATTAGGAATTTTTCAAACAGCAATGCTGTATTTCCTTACGCAAAATATCCAAACAAGTGGGTACATACTAGCTTAAGGGCCAAATAAACAACACAAGCAATTTGATAACAACAACATAATATTTCTGTGAATATTAAAAATGTTTAATATTCCCACAAGCATGTTCCATACATTTTTTATATGCTTATGTAACCGTTTGTATGGTTTACTTGGCCCTTTACACAAAATATCCAATTAAGTGCGTACATTTGAATGCACATATCGAGGTCTTATCGGAAAAAAAAACTTAAGCGACAAACACAATTTTACAAGAGAAGGTTTTTTTTTTACTAAATTTCACAAAAAATTTGTATGAAGGCTGGCGCTTAAGCTAAAAATGTTTTTGGTATAAAAATGTAAAATGTCAATGACAGTTTAGGAGATGATACCAGTGTTGCCTATAAATTTATTTATTAAAAAAAAAACGAAAATTTGAAATGATGTCGCTTTAGCTATTCTTGCGGTTAGGGCTCGCGATATGGTTAATTTCTTATAAAAGCAAAAACTTTTGTAAGACATTAATTTCTTATATAAATACATAGAAGCTTAAAAGAAAAAATTTCTTATAAAAATATATTTCTTGGCTTTTTTTATTTTCGTATATCTGTGTCCTACTGTATATTCATCAATTTAGCTTTTATTATTGTATACGTTGTTTTTAAACCTGGTTAACTTTAAACTGAACGGACCAATCAACTCTTTAAATTCATGGATTGTCACCCTATGACCATAAAAGTCTTTATAGTTACTTTTGGCATTTTTAAATAAATCACTACCAACAAAGAAACCGTTAATTTTAGAGAAACCTAACCCCATGTTATTAGTTTTTGTTAAAAATTTCGATATATTTTATTTAGTGATTCCAAAATAATGACTCAGGACTTTTTATGGGGCCTATGGCAAATTATGGACCGATCTTCACGAAATTTTGTGGCATAATTTCTAGTCATATAGAACAAATATGTGCAAAATCAATATGTGCATTCCGCCACTATTTATGCTAGTTTTGTAACAAAACTATCAAGATTTTTGGGTGTTTGTTTCACATTTTGATTCACAACTCTTTTTCTACTGAACCGATTTTGCTTGATTTCAATCCCAAACTGCTTAGGATAACTAGAAACAACTTGACTTATATTGTTCTTTTCGTTCTTTCGTCAATAGACGGATATGGCTAAATCGACTTAGAATTACTCAACGACCCAGATAATGCAGGGTGTCCCCCGGGAAGGTATACTACTCGCAGTAATTCCATCCTGGAATCCAGGCTGTATGCGATGTGGCTCCTGCTTGTTGATACAACATGTTAATCAAGCCAAAATTATGCAGTTGTGGCGTTAAAAAGATTTCAATCATATCACGATATCGCTCCCCAATCACAGTTACCGTTACGCCGTTTTCATTTTCAAAGAAGTAAGGTCCAATGATTCCACCGGACCAAATTGCACACCAGACTGTCACTTTTTATGGATGCAAAGGTGACTGATGAATAATTTGAGGGTTTTCTATTGCCCATCCATTCAAATGAAAATGCACCTCGTCACTCATTATGATTTTTTCATGAAAATCTGGGTTGCCATGGGCGAGCTGTAACATCCTATTGGCATATGTACGGCGCGTAAATGGTCTTTTGGAATAAGCTCTTGTGTCAACTGAATCTTAAATGGAAACAAATGCAAATCTTTGCGCAAAATTGTGGCCAAAGTTGTTCTTGGAAATTCAAGCTCCGCGCACGGCGCACAATACTTTGATGTAGAACAAAATTTTGCAAAAATAGAAGGAGTTGAGTCAAACAAATAATATTTTGCATGAAGGTATATATGAAAATACTTAACAAAATGTTTTGAAAAAATTCCGTCAAAGGATTTATGTACCTCCCAACACTTTTTATGTTGAATTGTTGAAACTTACCAAATCTATCTTAATATAATGTTAAAATTGATGAACTTAATTTTTTATAAATTCTAGCAAGGATTTTTCAATGATACAAGCAATTTAAATTTTTCATAATTAAAATATTTCATACAAAAATATAAACAAAAAGTACAATTTTGTATTGGGGAAAAAGCACACAAAATGTCACTTTTATTTAAAATGTGGTTATTTCTTTACATCAATAGATTTCAATAAATTTAAAGTAAATATTGAGGATTTTCATATTTACTGCAAAAACAACCTGCATTTTTTACGGCTATATAATAATGTCTAATAACGGTAGAGATTTTCTTGAAGTTAATTTCTTTAGAACGTTAATTTTTAAACACAGTACAGAAAAATATTTATAGCTTTTAATCTAAAGTACTAAATTATAAAAAATACTAAATGTGTTTGGGCCTCTAAAAAAGATCATATATCTATAAGTTGGAAGTAAAATGTAGTTAGGTATTCTTTTGATTCTTAATGGCAGACTCCTTGGTTTATTAAACGGCAAAGAAAATGGAAAAAAGTATTCACTCAGTTTTTTTTATTTGTCCATCAAAATAAATAAAGTGTGGACTCATATCAAAGAGGAATGTCTTATTTACCAAATACTAACTTAAAAATTGCGGTACTTCTTTAAAACAAATTTTTAATAATTTTTTTCTATTAAATGAATTAGCACGCATTTAACATAAAAAAAGATTCCTCCTACATGTAATTGATTTAGATACGAAAATATTAATTTTTTTTAACATTGGAACAACATTAAGGGTATTCACGTCACAAGTTGCACCCTTGCAAAAAAGCAAAAGTGCAAAAACATAACAACAACCACAAAGACAATTATTTACGCACAACTAATTGTCTGTGTGGTTGTTGTTATATTTTTGCATTTTTGCTTTTTCGCAAGGGTGCAACTTGTGACGTGAATACCTCCATTGTTTCACCTGATTTTTGTATTTTTGGAACAAAGTACTGTGCGGCGTCGAATTAAGGTTGATGTATTGTTTTGAACACTTTCTTGAGCAGCAGTAATGTTTTCAGCCGATCATGCAGTACGTTGTGGTACATGCTTGGGCCTATCACCTACAGACCCTCTTTATTCGAAATCATTCACTGTACTATAAATAGTGTGTTTTGTTGGCACGTTATTTCTCCCAAAATTTTCACGTTACTTTCTCATCGTCACAGTAATCGATGATTGATTTTGATAAAATGTTTAAACGATTAAAACACGTTGGTTTATCGGATATTTTTCAATAATAAATTTGCCACGTGTCTATTTCACGACTGCCAAATATGAACTGTCAAGACTTGTGTTTACCAAAATGGCGGCAAAACAAAGTAGTATACCTTCCCGGCGGACACCCTGTATATACATTATGGGGTCTTAGATGAATATAAAAAAAAACGGTTTCACACGGAATGACAAACTTAGTATACCCAAATCACAACTAGTTGTGGCGAGGAGTATAGAAATGGATGCCTACCTGCGTAATATGCAAATTTATTTAAAATATATCAAAAATAAGTTTTATAAAAAACTTAAAAAATATGGAAAAGCATATTTTTATTCAAAAACACAAAAAAAACTTGCCCTGTTTTATTATAAACGATGTGAGTGAATAATTGAATCGTCCATATGTGGCAATTTATTCAAAATTTTCCCACAAGAGAATTACAAATTAGATCTCAACTTTATTCAGGACAAACGTATTATTTAGTTTTTTAATTCAAAGCTTTTTTATTTAAATTATTATTGCTAGCCAAAAAAAAAAAAACTTTAAATGTAACAAATAGTAACATAAAAACCGTTTGAATATACTTTAACAATTTCAATCAAATTTGTTAAACTTTTAAACTTGTTTGCAAAGTTTTTAATGACTTTTAAACTATGCAAACTTGCAGGTTCAAATATACATAAACTTACATGTTGTTGCTGCTTAAAATATTTAACGAAATAAAGGATATAAGGATGTTGAATGAATTTAGCTAAGCTTTATCCTTTTGTTAGTGCTGGCTGTTGAGTTTGTGTTTTTTTTTACCTGTTTTCAAGTTATTCAAGGTGTGTTTAAGTTGTTGTCAGAAAACTTTTCTATTGCAATTTTGATTGAGTTGGTAATTCTAAGCGACATATAACCCAGTGAGTATTCATAAGAGCAACTTTTTAATATAGAAATATGTATAAATTAACATATTGTCGGTTGTAAATAGTTTTGTTCTACGTTAAACAGGGTGAGCCAACTTGGACTGGCTGACTGATACTTGTTGCCTAGGGATGCATGCCTAGGCAACAATTCTTAAATTATATGTAAACATTCCCAGTTCATTTTTTTGAATGCGACGCAGCGATGTACTGTACCGTCGTGCAACTGTTCTTCGAGCGTTATTGTTTACTGAACTCTTGTTCTCAATACGGGTAACTAAGCTTTTTTTTATCATGTTTTCACTGGCAGGTATTGCAGTATTAAAATATTGATGATATTTTTTTGTGTTGTAAGAATTGATCATTTCGGAAACAAAATAAATTTGCACATTTATGATGATGACATTTTAAAATTTAATAAAAATGTTTTTTACCTGCAAAAGAATAAAATAAAATACTGTTAAAATAAAAAAGATATAAGTATTTAAATAAGTCAGTCGAAGTTTTATAAAATACAAACATTTACGAATACGAATATATATAATACACTGTTTCAACCATTGTTCGAAAATAAACACTAATGCCTGTATTCATAAAAATTTTCTAAATTTAATAAAGGTTTAAAGAACAAATTTACTATCAAATTTATCCTTACGTTTGTTAAATTTAATAATCGTTTATGAATACGGGGGTAAATATTGCTCCTTAGTGCTCGGTAGATTTGTGGAAAACATAAACGATAATAGTGTTTGCGTACACTCATAAAATTATTACAGTAAAATCGTTTTCCGTACTGTTAAAATTGAATAAAAATATAGTTATTTAACGCATAACTTAATTTTTTAACATTTATGTTTGTTATTCAAAAAACAAATTACTGAAATGCGCATAGCAATAGCTTATCCCTTCAACAATAAATTTCGGCTTATCAATAGTATGAAATGGGAATGTAGCACCACATTTAAGCGAAACCTTGTTAATTAAAAAATTTTTGCATCCCAAGAAAAACTTTGATAACTAATATGCATGTGGCAGTGTAAACAAAACTGAACTGGCAAAATAAAATAAAGCAATTTGTTTTTGTTTTTGTTTTTTCTTTTCCCACTTACAACTACATTTAGAGTTGACAAAAAATCAACCAATTGTAGACGGGACTGTAAGAAAAGATAAACTCACTGTTTATTGTTGTTGTTTTTGTTTAAGCTTTGATATTGTTACAAGAAAAACTGTGGCTTATAATTCTTATTCGCTTAACAGTTTTATATGTGTAATACAGTATTCCACGGATAATTACCTCGCCAAAAATGCCAATATTTTTGGGTAATTATGCGGGGTAAGCATTTAAACGAATACGCTTAAATACCTCGTTGAGGTAATTATAAGAATACGTTTAACTACCTCATTGAGATAATTAAGCGAATACGTTTAAATACCACAGTGAGGTAATTAAACGTATTTATTTACAAGATACCTTAACTTTGATGTATGAAAAAAAGTTGACAGGAATTTTTACATGTATCAGCTAAATCTAAAGAGATAACAATAAAAAGCAATGGGATTGCTGTATTTTTAACTGTAATGCTTTTTGAGAAGTTTTGTCATATCCTACTAACAAAAGCGTACTCATACATATTTACAAACTTATGATCAGGGAAACCGTAAATACGGAATTGCATGGTTTTTCAATGAAGACAGCAACAATATATTTATCCGTTTAGAGCTTGTTATGAATTTTGGTATTGATTGTATCTTTAGTTTTTCTAGAATCTTTGGATGAAGTTTCCTGACGATCTGGCCTAAGCAACTAGTGAAATGCGCATAGGAATAGCTTATCCCTTCAACAATAAATTTCAGTTTATCAATAGTATGAAATGGGAATGTAGCACAATTAAACGAAACCTTGTTAATTAAAAAATTTTTGAATCCCAAGAAAAACTTTGATTACTAAAAAATAATGTTTTTCTGTACATTATTTGTTATGTAGTTTGATTTTTGTCGGTTAAAATTGATTTTTTTAAAGTAACAACTATTAAATTTTACGGAATATGCTATTTAATGAATAAAAAATTTAAAAATAATAAGAGTTTTCATGATATCGCTTAGCTGTCAAAAATTGTATAAGAATTCATTAACACAAGCTTCGTAAATTTGACCAACAATTTTGACTTGTAAACTGTTAAATTGTGCATTTATGCAAACAAGTTTGTTTAATGTTTACCCCGGTTTTCAGTGAAAAATTCAAGTGTTAATAAATCACAAACAATAAATTCTTGCAATAATTTAAGCAAATTAGTCTTTTGGCTTTCTAAAACAAATTTATTTTTGTATTGACGTGTCAGTTTGAAACAGTGTTTCCAGTGGATTTTTCGAAAAAAACCTACAAATGCTAAAAAAAATCCGATTTTTTCCTACACATTGATAAAATTTCCCCTACACAAATCCCTACGCATTATTGTCATTGAAATAGAAGAAAACACATTAGTTATAAAAAATAAATTTTATTTAAATATGTATATAAAAGCTTTGGCAAAAAATAAGTACAAAAATTAAAAACAAATTATACACTTGTTCAACAATACTGTATTAACTCAAAATTTCAAAATTTCCAGTAGAAGCAAAACAATTTTTAATTTAATATGAAAGTCATGTAAAAAAGTATTTTTAAACCAACCGTTTCTTTACCAAAAGTTACACAAAATAGCTCGATATTTTAACAGCGGGTAGATAGGAATAATACCTGTCGATTTTTTCCAAAAAGTGAAAAACTAAAAATTTTGGGTTAATACAATATTGTTAAATAGGTACGATATTTATGTACTTTTAAAAATTTAGTTAAATGATATCTTAGAAAAAACATACGTACATATGAGTGTCGCCAACTTTTTAAACCACAAACAACTCTGGCAATATATTTTGAAGCGATTTTAGTGAAAAGAAAAAATTTTCAAACGCTTTGAACAAAACGTTTTCTGAATTTATTTTATAAATAATGACGATATGAGGAAAAATCCCTACATTTTGGTGATTATGCAAAATCTGTCCGATTTTCCCTACGCCTCTATTTTAGTATCAAAAATACCTACATGTAGGGATTTCTGGCAACGCTGGTTTGAAATGACATTAGTTGCGTTCGTTTACCCCAAAATTTGTACAATTTTGTACTGGATTTTACTGAAATGCATTCGCGAGCACATAAATATGTAAAATTTTCATGTAACTCACCTACTGGATTTTACTGGAAAAGTAAACGAACGCACATATTAATTGTTTTAAATTACACAAAGATTAAAAAGGGTCTTCATGAAACGATTCTCGAAAGTTTGCCCCTTTGCGCAAATGGCAATTATAAGCCATATCATAAAAACCCTTAATATAAAATTCATTTATTTTAAATGAAATGTAAATGATCCGTTTTTTAAATGAATTTCAAGTTATTCAAAATGAATTTTCGTTTGAATTTAACTACATAATATTTTAGTGTAGTAAATCATTAAAAAAATTACGTTTCCCAGTTTGTCATCTTTTGAACACAAAACTAATAATACTGTTCTTATTCAACTCAACAAAAAGATGAGAACATTTAATTCCGCTAGGTTTTTTAAGAAAACCACAAACTTCATTGTGTTCGGTTCAGCTTATTAGTGTTCGTTCTTTTCAGTTGTGCGTAGCGCCCTTTTGGCTGGTAAAAAAAACCAAAAATTTTTTACAAAAACAAAATACACATACGAAAAAAACAAAAAGCCAGCAAAATAATATTACACAAACAAAACATATACACAATATACACACAAGTTGTTCGTGCTACGGCCCTTGTTAAAACTTTTTGTTTGTTCATTTCTTTATCAATGTAAAAAAAGAAACATTGCATATAAAACATTAAAATTAAATGCTTGTCTAAGTATCACTACAATTGTTCTGTTGTTTTACGAAGAACAGAACACTATATAATGTTCGGCTCTTTCTTGAAAATAGTAACGAACCGTATTTACGGGTTGTGTTCGTCTACACAAACACTTAAAAAAAGATATCGTTTCAGGGTGTGTAAGCCGAACACAGGTTTCAAAAATAGTCGGATCAGAGGAAAAAATTAAGACTTTTACTTCATGCAAGTCAATCGGCTTATTTAAAGTACAGACATTCTGGCTTTTAAAAAACATAAATTTTTGATCGCTGAAACTAGAGGTTTATTGAAGGAATATACATCATTCCTTGAAAAATTCTTCTTCATATTAATGATGCCCTAATAACAGAATTGTGAACAACAACACTACAAAAGAAGGTTAAAATTATTTGCTTGTTTTGTGTAGAAACAACAACAGCCCCACAGGAAGAAAACCATACATTACATATTTTTATGCTTAAAAAGTAAAATAAGAAGAAAAAATTCCCATATTCTATTTATCAAAGTTAATTTCCCATTTCATACTATTGAATGCCGAAATCATCGAAATCCGAGCCCTTTTTCAAAATTTATAATAAAGAATTTTTCACAGCTTTAATTTTGGTATTTTATGCATTAAATTTGTTAAATAACTTTAAATTTCTTCTTTATAAAAAATGCACTTCCGTTTTCTCCAGCAATTTCTTGTAAGGAATATTGCAAGTATGAGTTCGAGATTAAATTTACTTCTAAATTCTTGAATTAAGCACAGTTTAAGATTGATTTAATCTCAGTTTTACTTAAGTCATTACTGTTTTCGGATTATGTAAGTTACGAATAAGAGATTTTATACGGCTTAAGTTAAGTATTTGGCACTAGAATTACTTGTTCTTGAATAACTTGTTATGTACTTGATTTAAGAAAATCTGTAATTTTACCGTAATATTGACACCGCTTTGGCTTGATTAAGATAAGAATGGATTGATTTTTTTTTGAGTGTTTGCACATAAATTTTTTTTAATAAAGTGAAGTGGCATTACGCTTGCAAATTTTAAGATAATATTAATAATAAGATTTCTCTATGATTTGCTAAAATCCCAATTTTAAATTTTAATAAATACACTGAAATTGATTGTTGAGGGAACGCTTGTTTCTATGCGCATTTCTCTAGTTGCTTAGGCCAGATCATCAGGAAATCTTTTTCCAAACATTTAAAAATATTATACAAATAAAACTGTAAAGCGAATAAGAATTATAAACACTGAAAATTCTACTTCTATCAATATCAAAGCTTAAACAAAACACCAACAATAAACAGTTAGTTTTTTTTTTCTTACATTCCCCTACAATTGGTTGGCTTTTTCCGAATCGAATTGTAGCTGTAACTGCAGTTACCCATGGGTTAAAAGAAAAAATTTAAAAACAAATTGCTTCATTATATTGTTTTTGTAAGAGAACAAAAACAATTTGCCATTTCAGTTTTTTTTGCACGAGCACCTGCAAATTAATTATCACAGTTATTTTCGGGAATACAAAATCTATTTTAATAGGATTTCTCTATGATGTGCTAAAAGATAATAAGATAATAATATAAAAGAGTAGGTCTATTCAAAAATACAAACTCATGATTATAATTAATCCATATTAAGTAAAGTTTATTTATTTGATTTAATTTCTAAATCTGTCTTTTATATGTAACTGCTGGGTTAATTTTAATTGCCTGTTTTGCTTGTTGGTATTTCTCTTAAAATATAAACGCAAGTTTCCACTCAATTTCATTAAATGCAACAACTAGATTCATACATTCATCGTCTGTCGAATGTGCAAAAATCATATATAAACATACAAACGACAATATATAAGTATTCAAAATAAAACCGAATGGAAAGCTAGACTTTTGAACACACACAAATATTTGCATACTTTTATTAGGATGACCCCAAAAAGTTAATGTTCTCACCTTTAGTAGAAGTGCAAACTATTTTTCATATTGTTTGTTTACGCTTTAATTTTATCAATGTGACAATAATTAAAATATAAACATATACACAGAAAAAATTATTTTTCCAATTCAAACAAAAAATTTGTAGAATCAAACAATTTTTTGTCTGAAATCGGTCCTACAAACAAATTTGCATATTCAAACAATTTATTTGCATTTTGTTTACTGAAAAAAAACACTAATTTTTTCAAACAAATAATTTAACTGAATCAAACAAAAAGTTTACTGAAATTCAAAATCAAAAAAAAAAAAAGTTTTTGCACAAGCAATGACGCGCACACAAGTAAGCACTGTATGAGAAGGTGACGGCAAAGCAGAGCCGCCGACTGGCTTTGAAACACATTTTTTTGTTGAATTAATTTTTGAACGAAGTCTTATTTATACACACAACACAATGTTTTTCTTTATCACTCTCTGTTGCTGTATCCTTTCCTTTGCTAAAGAAGAAATGTAACCAAAAACGGCAGCAGACCGACTCGATATGTTTTTCGTCATCATTCTATTTTTGTATTTGATGTATTTAACCAAACAGTTTTAAAAAATTGAATACGGGATTTTGTTTCTTATAATGTCGTGTCTGCTATTGTTTTTCTTATAGTTGCACTTTTTTAAAGCGTCCAAAAATAGACTGTGTGTGTTTTTTGTTGTTGTTCTTATATTTCACATAAACAAGTGTTGCTTACGATCAAATAAAAAATACAAAAAGACGACAACATTAAAGAGCGTTAAATATTTCATACAAAATTATGAAAACTTGACACCAATAACGCGTTTATTTTATTTTTGAAGAGTTGTCCACATTTTTGTTGGTTAAATAAAAATCAAACAAAAATATTGACTGAATCAGTAAAAATATTTATAGAAATTAAAAAAATTTTCAAACAAGCGGTTGTTTGAAAATAATTCGGCAATAATTTTTTCTGTGTACCTACAACCAATATGAAACAATAGAACACTTTGTGAATTGCATAATTACATTTTAATACTAATAATTTTATAGTAATTTTTTTTGCAAAAGGATTTGTTTGCACATTATTTTAACTAAATACATATTATTTTTTAAAAATGGAAAAAGTTTTTAATTTATACAATTAGTTTTTAATTATAAATATTAAATTTTTCCTTAATTGCAATTTTTTGTTTGTCTTTTGATCTTGTTGCCTTCTTTGGTCATCCTAATTTACATGATTTCAAAAACACACCGAAAAACCCACAATACACAACATTTTGTCTCATTCAATTCTCATGGCAGCAATACCACTAAAAGCAGTTATTGTTCCGCATAGGAGGGTGGTACGATCGTTGTTGTCATTATGGAATCATAGTTATAAAACTATTTTATGTAGTTTTTGAAAGGTGACGTTGCCTCCTTTTTAGATCGCATAACTTTTTTCCATATTTACTCAGTTGCTAGGGAACCAGAGTTTCTCTGAAATACTAAGACAAAATAACCGAAATTGGTCACATAAGGTGACAAAAAGGATTTGGAGCAATAAGCACCCAAAAAAAATTTTAAAAATTCTTAGATATTTGCTGAAAAGAAACAAAACGAAAAATAGGAACTGTATTTAACCCTTCTGCACTCCTTGGGTCAATTTGACCCAATTTTGGTTTTCAAACGCAAAATTTGTCCCTTTAAATAGAAGATATGGAGGTGAAACTTTAATTTATCCATTACAGGGACGAAAATTATAAATTTAAATAAAAATGAGAATATTAAAATTAAAAGTTTTCCTCCCCCCTCCACATTTAAAAACACGAATTATAGACATTTAATATCCTTTGGGTCAATATGACCCAACAAGCGATATTGCAATTTAATTTCCACTTTAAAATTATTTTCCTATTGAATATAATTGAATTGAGTTCATCTTCATTTAGAATCATCGACAAATAATTTTTTCAGTCAAATAATCCATAGAATCGCTTTTATTTTTTATTATACTTAAATATGAAATGTGGTTTACATTTTATTGTTGGGTCATATTGACCCAAAGGATCATAGGAAGGGCACATATCCAAGGGATGCAGAAGGGTTAAAACGTTACAAATTATTGTACATATATGAAGTGCTATATATTAAAGGCAATTGGATCTTCCATTCCGAACAACGTAAACTCAATTCAATCGAACATAATAACCGTTTTATCATTCACTTCCGAAAGAACTGTATTAAAACAGAAAGATGTTTACCAACTCCCAAAATTAATTGCTCAGCCAACTCTCGTCACATGCACTTTTTATATTTTGGAAATGATGACAGGACTGTCGCGTCAGCTTGTAATCAATGCCGTACGTTGTCGTACAACTTCAAACAAATAAGAAACAAAACTTTTTAAACACAAATATTGGTAACAACAATAGAAATGCCAACAACAATGGAAACAATAACAAAAACAAAGATATTTATGGGCTGTATGATGTTTGCAATATTTACGAACGTGTATGTGGTCGAGTGTTGCAACAATGGCGTGTTTTATTTTTTTTTCTTCCCTTAAGTTTTTTGTTGTTGCAAGAACATTTCAACCGGATATAGGAAATGCAAAGTTTTTTCAAAACAAAAATAAAAACAAAACAAAAAAGCAATGTTTTTTCTGTATATTTTGATTTAAGTAGAGGGAAATGTTTAAATTTATTTTGAAATGAAACTCATTTGCATTGGAGTATTTATGGTGCTTTTATATAAATGACTGTAATATTTTTTATATTCGAAGGAAATTTTAAACAGTTTTTAGGGATTTTTTTTTAATGTTTTTTTACAAATGAACTAAAATTTGTGTAAAATATGTGAATTCGTTATTTTCTTAAAAAGCTTAAAAATATTTTTTTTTGTTAAAATTTTTTTTTTATTCACAAACTTAAATTCAGAGGTTTTTATGTTTTACTTGCAATCATAGTTTTTGTTATTAGGTTAAAATTTTTTTAAAAGTTACTTGTACCGAATAATTTCTATATACACCATCTATATAAGATTTTTTTTATCTTAAAGGGTTTAGGGTACGGTCGCTAAATTTTGTTTATAAATTATAAGATATTTAAAAGAAAGTTAAACCGATTTGAACCAATTTCCAAAAAAAAGAGGATTTAATTTGCAGAAAGAGTCTTTTGGGCGAATTAATCAAAATACGAACAGAATTGTATGGATTATGGACACAACGAGTATATTTCGGAAATAAGATTCTATGGGAAATATGTGAAATTATAGATTGATTTGAATTTGCTAGATCTTATCAAATTTGTATCTCTAAAATTGCAAGTTGTATTTTGGGCACAAGGATAACAGGCACAAACAACCAGCCGGCTTAATGGATCCACATCGTTAGATCACTTTAAAAAGGGATTTTGAGTCGATCGATATACTAAAAATCGGTCTGTGTGTATTGTATTTGTATGTATGTAAAACACACATCAGCGAAAACGTAAATATTTCCTTCTTTCTAAAATTTTGTGTCTGTATAAAATTTGCTAATTAAAATAATATTTTTCTTTAATGACAACTTTCTTCGGCTTACAATTGTAGAGTGAAAATTAAATGTAGATGACGAAATTGAACCAACACGTTGGATATACAGAAAGATATTTAAAACAGCGAAACCATCTGTTAACCAGAATTAAAAAAAATGGTTTAAAATAGTGGGTGCTAAGTGGGTGCCGAGTTTGGAACTTTGTTTTTTTTTTTAAATTATTGTTTCGAACTAGAAACAAAAAAGTTAAGATAAGTGATTATGGTCCCGGAATTTTTCATTTCCCAAGAAATTTCTCGAGAATTGCCGCTTAATATAAAACGATAAAAAATATAATTTAACTAAATTTAAATAAAACCAACACAGTTAAATTGTTCAAACAATATATTGATCCCTTACCGCAATAAGCGATAAAAACAAAATTAAATAGTGCTTGATTTATTTAAAAGAAAGCAGTTTTAAATTTTCCAACTTAATTACTTTTTACCTAAGGAAAATAATTATCTAGGAGTCTTAGCTCAAACGTTGGTTTTAGATTCAAAACAAGTTCCGGATAAAATTTATATATTCAGATATGTAAGGAAAATCGATCGGTTTCATCGGCGATTTAAAAATCTATTTCTGAATTAAGCTTTTGATTTTTTTTACACAATGCAGCTCAATTAACTCAAAATTTTTGTTAACTTTTTGGAAAAAATCGACACGTCATTTTCATAACTAACTGCTGTAAAAATTTCGTGCTATTTTGTATATTTTTGGCAATGAAACGGTTGGCTTATAAATTCTTTGCCTTTAATGTAAAATAAAATATTGTTTTGCTTCTACGGAAAATTTTAAAATTTTGATTTAATACTGTATTGTTGAACAAGTGATATTATTAATTAAATTTAAAAAGAATACAGACAAAAAAAAAAAAAAATTAAAAGTAAATTTTTAAAGATACTGAAAACGATGAATCGTTTTGTTTTCAAAATCGTTTTTCTTCACATATCTGATAAAAGAAAAATTATCAGTCATTTTATATTGAAATTTGAAAATCATTCAAAGAGGTTGTCCCATCGAAAGCCAACCTTTCAATCAAAAAAATTTAACTGATTTATCAAAAAATTTTCTAATTTGGCTAATTTTAATGACGAGCGCGCCTTTTATCTCTTGCTTTTATGGGTAACCGCGTATGTCCATTTTTTCGATTTTAAAATGTTGATGCGATATTGCTTAATTTTAAAATTTTGAAAACAGATCGACCCACCCCAATTTTTAATTCAATTACAAAGTTCAAAAAGTGCAATACCTAGCCCATAGTTTGATCTAAAATGGTTTTTTCGGCTCTCCTAAAAAATTTTATTTAAAGACATACGCGGTTGCCCATGGAAACCACAGATATAAAGCGTGGCATGAGCACCTAGTTCTCAACCTTGAAAACTGAGTCTTGGTGTAAATGCTCATGAGTAGAGATGCGATTTCCATGCAAATGCATGTTTTTTGTCGATAGTCTAAGAATTATGTCGACCAATTATCTTTCCGAATCATTAAATTTGAGGTAAAATGACATCGATTTGTTTTTACATATTGTTGCATGTTTTGATGAAATTGCATATTTCTGCATATTTAGGTTTTAAATGCCTATTTTTGCATATTTTGAGTGATTTTTTTAATTTCCACATTATAAAAAAAGTTCTTAACAAATTTTTTAACTACACAAAAAAACCTTCAAAAAAATTTTTTAAATTAATAAAAATTTTTTTTGCAGCTTTCATTTTTTTTAAAACGGTGCAGCACGTTACATGGTTAAGGCTTCTAATGGGCTAAACACATTTTATTTATTAGCTTACTAAATATTCAATATAATATAATTGATTACGATAAAGAAGAACAGCCCGACAAATTAAAAAAAATCCAAAACGTTTTACAAAAAAAATTAAGGATTTCAAAAAATAAAATAAATTTCAAATAGTTTTGATCTGATCTGAAATTCAAGTGGGATCTGAAAATAAATTTTTTCAAAATGCATTGGCATTCTTCAAATACAAGACAAAGTTCTACTTTTAAGTTAATCAAACAAAAATTTAAATTAGTTATTTAAGTTTTTTAAAGATATTTGAATACTGAATTTTTTATGTTTTTGCTTATATGTAGTTAAATTAAAAAACCGACTTTTTATGGAAATTTTTCAAGTTTTTAGTGCATGTTTTTTTATTTTTTTAGTGCATATTTTGGATTTTTTAGTGCATATTTTAAGCGCATATTTTCGATTTTTAGTGCATGAAAATCTCATTCCTACTCATAAGCATTCGGAAAATGTGCTTAATCTTAAAATAAATTAACCATTGCTCAAAAATTTTTAAAAGCAATATCTATGTTTAGTTTTTCCATTTTTCAATACGTGTGTGGAGAGAATATTTTGTGTACTTTTACACACTCATAAAATTATTACAGTAACTGATTGCTTTTACGAATAATTTTATTTTTTAACATTTATGTTTGTTATTCAAATAATTAACTACCAAAACATAATGTTTTTCCGTATTTATTTTGTTATCTAGTTTGATTTTTGTCGGTTAAATTATATTTTTTTAAAGTAAAAACTATTCAATTTTAAGGAATATGCTGTTTAATGAATTAAAAATTTAAAAATTGATATAAAAATCATTTGTTTTACATGAAATGTAAATGATCCTTTTTTTAAATAAATTTTAAGTTGTTTAAAATGAATTTTCGTTTGAATTTAACTACATAATATTTCGAGTGCACACATCAATTTTTTCTGAAGCAGGTCTGAGTTTATTAGAGAGAGATAGTGGGCAAAAACATTGAACATTAAAAAATTATTATTATATATTAAAAACCAACTGCAACTGCGCGAAATAAAGGCTTAGTTAATTGGTTTCGATAAAGCTTTGCCTAACTGAGATAAGGGATAAGTCCTTCTTTTCCATACCTTGAACTTGGTGGAAATATATACATATGAAATTTAAAATAGAATTTTCAAAAATGACTGCTGTATGAACTTTTTGTGAAAAGGGAAAATGAAAACATAAAAAACTGTTAAAGAAACAAAAAATTCTAAAATATTTAATTGAAACCATTGCGCTTAATTTTCTACTCTTTCGGAAGTCACTTGTAATTTTAAACTTCTTCCACCCAAAACTTTTAAGCCGTCAGTTGAAAAAAAAAATTTTTTTTTTTATTTTAGAATCCGATTTATGACTTCTTAGATTTTCAAAAAATCGAAAATATGTAGTTATGAAGAAGGCCCTTAAAAGCTGTTGGGTGGATAAAGGTTTGAAATTAAAAATTTTCAAAAACATCGAAGAATGCACACACTAATTTTCCAAAAGACGATTTTAAATTGCACTTTCACAAAACTTAAGTTTTTAGAACGTGATTGCAAAAGTGACTTGTTTAACTAACATTTAAAACGACGACAAATATTGAAATTTTGTTTTTGTTTTAAATGTAAGTTAAACGAGTCACTTTTGCACTCGCGTTTTAAAAACAGGCAGTTAACCAAAAACATTTGGAATAATTTTTTTCTAATTTTTCTGTAAAAACATCTAAAAACGAATGTATCACATATAAGAACGTTATGAATAAAAACTTAAAAAAGCGTCTTTGAACGAGTAATCAAAAAAAATTTGCCAGGAAGGCCTTCTTGAACTCTATTAAAAAAATATCACAAAATTTATGAAATAAAAAAAAAAAATTTTTATAAATTATCCGACAGCAACAGATTTCAAGATTTAATTCATTTTAAAATTTTTGGTTTGAGTCCTATAGTCTCTTAATTTAAATAAATTGTATCTTTAATATCAATTGATGTAAAAAATTTTGCCTAAAATTCTACATGTATCCGTATATCGCATGTCAAAACTTTTGCATTTTTTATTCATTCATTTTCATGTGAAAATCATTGTTGCCGATTGCTAAATGACATGGAAGATGCAAAGAAATCATAATGAAACAATTGAGAAAAAAAAGAAGTAAAACAAAAATCTGACAATATGAATTTTGGTTGAAAGTGAAGTAAAAATTTATGTTCGATGTGGTGTTTCCGGAGTAACTGTATTCATTTGCAAGTAAAATAAAATTTTGCATACATTTCTCTTTATAGCGATTCACTAGAGTATTATCTGTGATGTCAAATTAATTGCGGCTGACAGTGTCACTAGTGATTTAAAATTGTAAGTGTTAATGGTGGTTTTTTTTTTTTGGCACAAGTCATAAAAGAATTATTAAGTCATTTACGTATGATTGGTTTCATACAAAATATGAGTTTTGCAAAAAAAAGAAAAAAAAATATGTACTAGTGTTGTCAGAATAAGAACAAAGTTTTTAATTTTTCCATTAAAAATATTTTACGGTTGTTAGTCGAATGCTAGTCACATTAAATAAAATCTTTTAGCAAATAGAATCTGGGAATTTATTTCTCATGGTGAGCAGGGCTGCCAGTTTTAACCACAGATTAGGGGTTTTCTTGTTGCCAAAAGGGATAAAAAATTTGTTTTGGGGTTTAAACTGGGGATATTTAAAAAGAAAATAGGATTTTTTGGGCAAATACACGGAAAAAATTATGTACTATTTATTTTATTACAACAGAAAATATGGCTTGAACCAAGCAAATTTTGCCCAATTTTCGTCAAAGCCAAAAATGTCTTACTGTAAACATATGTAATGACGTATGTGTGGCTTTGTATAAGCAAAAACGCAAGAATTTGGAAGTTGTTTTTAATACACTTTTAATATAATTTTTATAATTTTTGCTATACAATTCTGTTTAATAGAGATATATTTGTATAATATTTGTCATTAAATGCTTTTATTGCGGAATCTTATTAAAAAACGACGTATAAAATTCTTGCGTTTTCGATTTCCAGAAAATATTCCTAGAATATATTGAAGGAAAAAGACTATTAAAGTATAAAAGCTTTTAAAATTCTAATTTGACTTAGAAAATCTTTAAGTTTATGGTAGATCCTAAACAAAAAAATCTTACAAATACAATAAATTTGTCTGTGCGAAATCCTTGATACCATCCACCAAAAGTTAGAAAAATATTTATTTCAAACTTAGAAACATTTTCTATACCAACACCACAATAGTACCTCTCCAATATTTTTTTAAGCATAAATTATTATTTTGAGAAGAAAAAGGTAGTTGTTTTTTTAGAACTCAATTAATTATAAGCCGATTTTTTTTAATTTCCACTACCAGTATTCTGCTAAGTTTATTTAAGCTAGTTATCAAAAAAACTTTAAAAGTAAAAGTTAATGGGTAAAATTAGATTATAAATGTATAACGATCTAGTCCCAATCCCATATGTGGTCATCAGAAAGCTCATTTCAACAAAAACAATGACCGACCCATAAAAGGACATCGTTTAATTAAATTTTAACGATCCGGAATATGCATATCGTCACCTTTAATGCAAAAGGGTGTACCAGCACTTTTTATATTTTTTTTTTTTTTTTGTAATTTTATAGGGACGTGTAATTTAGTTTAGTGCATCATAATCAATCAAAAACTCGATTTTGAATTTTTTAGTTGTTATGCACTTTGGTATTTTAGGTGACGATACGTATATTCTGGATCCTTAAAATTTTATATACGATCAATATTGTAAAATCTACAAATGAAATTAAAAACTTATATAATATACAAGTTTATACATTTTCCCCTCTCCATCTCCCTCCTGCTTCTGTAGTGAGACATCGTTATGATTAGGGATGAGATTTTCATGCACTAAAAAATCGAAAATATGCATTAAAGAAATAAAAAATGTGCACTAAAAACTTTACCATTTTCAATAGAGAAGGGTTTTTTTTTATTTTATTTGAAACAAAACCAAATAAAAAATTCTATTGTTTTTATACCCACACCACAATAGTGGAGAGGGTATTATGCATTTGTGCTGATGTGTGTAACGCCTTAAAATAGTGGTCCTAGACCCACCTTAAAGTATACCGATCTACTCAGAATCACTTTCTGAGTCGAACTAACGATGTCCGTCCGGCTGGCTGGCAGGCTGGCTGGCTGTCCATGTAACCTTGTGCGCAAAGTACAGGTCGCAATTTTGGAGATAATTTGATAAAATTTGGGACATTGGTTCCTATTGGCACAGGGAACAAGCCTATTGAAAATGGGCAGAATCGACCACGAGGGAAGATAGGGGGAAATTTAAAACATAGATAGATCCATATCTATATGGACACATAAGCTATACAGTTTAAAAAAAATAGGACCACAAGGGGAGATAGGGGCAATTTTTGCCTCTCAAATTGATTTAATTGAAATTTAAAGCATAGATAGATCCATATCTATATGGACACATAAGCTATACAGTTTTTCAAAAATAGGACCACAAGGGGAGGTGGGGCAATTTCTGCCTCTCACAAACTTTCCAACCGATTTTATGAAGTTTATAAACATAGATAAATCCATATTTATATGGACACATAAGCATGATGTGTTTTTAAATACTGTGGTGTAGGGTATCATATGGTCGGGCTTGACCGACTTTACTTTCTTACTGGTTTTTTCTATTGTTATTCAAGAGTGTAATATTTTTTAAAACCTAATTTAAAAAACTACATAATTTAAATTTGTGTTTGCATTATTAAATAAATACTTTTTTATATTATCAAAAGTGAACATTTGTCTGTTAAACACAGCTTTTGTACAAGGAAAATGATCTCGCAACTTCAACCGAAGTTGAGACATACTTGAAAGATGCCAATTAATTTGGAGAATATTTTTTGAAATCCTGTATCTTTTTGCAACACATTTTGGATTTTTTTTTTTAGCTTGTCGGGCTATTTTGAAAATTTTACTTTCTGCCATATCAATTAATTTGAGTTGACTATTAAGTGAACAAAATCCCTACAATTTAGTTATTGTTTCACCAATATATCCGAAATTTGAAAATACAAATGCTAATTGACTTTTGATGTTATTTAAATTTAATAATTCTTTTACTTTTTTTTATTGCATAAGCATCGGTAGCAACAAGATCTTCAATAACATTCTTAAATTGCTCAAAGTTTTTTTGAATAGAATTCTGAAGCATCTATCCAGGTTCACCTTCTTGTTAAAACTGACTGCAGTGGTGACGGTACCAAGAGATACATTTCATTTAAAAATATTTTTCCCGTATGAAACCAATAAATCAATATTATCGAATTGGCTTCTAATTTCCTCTGCAACTCAGTGTAACCCATGTGCCAAGCAAGTAACATGTAACAGTTTTGGATAAATTGATTTAGGACAATTGGCAGCCTTAATTATGGGCATCGGTTAAAAATTTAAGGTTTTTTTTCGAAATCTTGTATTTTAATCAGAGCTCAAGAAAATTTATTAATTAATTTCCAAAAAAAATTTTTTTGAAGATTTTCTTTTTGTACACAATTTGAAAAATTTTTGAAGAACTTTTTTTATATTATGGAAATTTAGGGCCCTTATTTTATAAAACACAACGCACGCCAAAGTATTATATTAAAAGCAAAAATAAATTCATAAATATTTTGTAAGGGGGTGGGCTCACAAGGCCAGCTGTTTGCAGTGTTTTTCTTCGTGGTGTGTCGTTTGGTTTATGAAGGCGAAATGAGTTTTATTTAACCTCTTCAGACCATGGGTACACATATGTGTACCTTAACTTATTACAAGTTTTAAAGACTAGCGACATCGTGTGACCAATAGAAACAGTTTTATTACTTGCTTTAAGCTACTGCGCTTCAAAAAAATATCAAAAAATGGCAGGGCTTAGAAGTTTTAGCCATTATTTTAACATTTGAATTTAACAGTTTGAAAAAACCATACTGTTTGTACATTTTTCCTCAATAACTAATCGTTACGACCTGAAGTACACATATGTGCACCTTTTTTCTACCACTTTAAATAAAAAAATTAAAAAAAAAAAAACCGAAATTTAAATTACACCTCATAAGATAAAAAAATAGTTAATAAACCCTTTACTCAATCGGTTCAGTTCAGATTTTAAGAAATTAAGGATTTACGTTGAAATTATTCATATTTTAAGACCTGAGGTACACATATGTGCACCATTAATTTCTAAGAATTGAAATAAAAATGTAAAAAAAAAAATATACAGTTGTCTTATTTGCTCCCCAAAAGGTATAAAAAATATGTAAGACATGTAAAAATTCAATGGGTTAATGTTCGGGTCTTAAGAGGTTAAGACGAAAAAGTACTCGTAAAATGAGTTTTACTTTATACGGAAAAAATAAAAGTCCTCAAATGAGTTTTACTTTAGACGGATAAAATAAAACTCCACAGATAAGTTTTATTTTAGACGGAAAAAATAAAACTCCTAAAATGAGTTTTATTTTTGACGGAAAACATAAAACTCTTTTTTTTTAAGATCACTACAGATTCTGAAAGAGCTCGTCAGTTCGAATCTATTGGCGCTAACATGTTTTTATGTTAAAATTTTCCGGATAACTGTTATTTACGGTCCCTGCTACTCACATATACTTTTATTTTTTTCAACATAAATTGATCCTTGTTTTTTTATGTATTTTATGTATTTTTTCTTTTTTTTCCCAAAATTTTGTAAGACTATTGACATTTTATATTATTATTTAACAGTTCTGATTCTAATACTGTAATTTATAAGATATACTATCTTGTTGTATAAGAAAATCGATATAAATAAATAAATAAAATTTGTCGCCATCGATTTTAGACAATCGACAAAAAACATGCATTTGCATGTAAATCGCATCCTTAGTAAAGATATTTCACCTTTAAGTGTTAGAGTGAAATCATGCAGTCCATATCTCGGATTCCGCAGACTTTAAAATTTACAGATCTCTTGAGATCGCTGCTGACCATAGATCTTATCTGGTATAACGGTAGTCAGTAGCCCCTTTAACTTTGGTTCCAATCTGACTATTAATGATGGCTCTACGGTGATCACGGTGCTAATGGTTTAAGCACAAAGTCGAGGATGGGGAGATCTTAAAGAGCCGGCCTTATAGGCTGAATTTCCTCAATAAGTAGAATTTCGGCTGCAAGCAAATATCTCGGGCTAATGTCGATATTTTACAAGTGCAACTTGCCTGGGGTAAATTGTATAAAAATTACTTTGTACACAATCTTAACATGGACATCGTTAAATCAATTTAGAAAACAATACTTCAATAAGTCAAATGGTGTTCTAAAAGGCGCATTATTTTTGGGTGTTGCAAACCAGCAGAAATAAATTTTCTCAATTAAGTTCTTCAGTTCTATTGAATAAAGGTTTTATTGCTTAAAGTTATCGCCCAGAAAGACGAATTTAAAAAGTAATTTTTGGTTCAACTAGTAAATATTTAACGTTTATTCTAAAATTTCTATTTTATTGTTAAAAAATGGAAAGATATGATTGTTATTCTTAGTTGTTTTATCTAGCTAAACAAACTAACGGACAATCAATATTTCGTTTGCATAAAAAATGCAAAGTGATATGGATATGTTTAACAAGATAAATGCAAATCTACAGTACAACATCTATAAATTTAACAGAATAGTGGCATATTTTAAATTGCCACACTTTCTGTTCAAGCTGAAAGAAAGCAAATTTGCAGCAATGGTTTTCCAATTCACTCACATTTAACTGTCAATATCTTTTAGCATAAATCCTTCCACTACAAAATTTTCAATTTGTCCATCAACTGTGTTCAACTAACCGAAAAACAATTGTTAGAATTTGTTTTCGATTTTGTGTTCTTTTTTTTGCAATTTGTTTTTTGTTTCTGGTTGAATTTCAGTATCAATAAACACTTCAAATGCCAAAAAAAAAAAATAAGAACCAGAGAAACAGGATAAAAAAAGCGAAAGGATAAATGGCTCAATATTTGAAAAAACGCAAATATGAATAAAAATGTTGAAGCAATAAAATTCAGAAAATCAAGTAAAACAATTGAATTAGAAAAAAAAAAAATTTTTGTATTCAAGAAAATAAAATAAATAAATACAAATGCAATTTGTATGCAGAATAAGAATTCGTAATTGATGTAAACAGTATGTGTGTATATTTTTTAACTTTTCACAACAGGATATGTAAATGATTTTTTGTTTTGTTAAATTTACCACTTCAAGTATGAATATTGAATAATCCGGTATTTGTAATCTATAAAAAACTAAAGCAGAGCGATGTTTTTTCGACCCTAAAATGCCGAACAAACACTTCGAAAATAATGTTCGACCCTTTAAATTAAAAAATTAATTAGACCTAAGGGCAAACATATTACGTCTCCTTATAAAATGCAGTCTTAAAACGCCTTCAATCTTTTAAATCTATGGTTTTTTATTTAATCACTTTTGCTAAAAAGACTTGCTAATAGGATTTGCAAATATACCTGGCCAATGCAAAGGATTTTATTATCAAAACCCCTCTGCCGCCAAACATTTTTTTTACTTTTAGCTGACACTCAGGAAAAAGCGAGTACTACGGGCTTGCACCCGCATCCCACACAAAAAAAATTCTTCCACATTTTTCACCAATTAAAGCATTAATCAAAAATATAATCAGTTTTAATTAAAATTTTAATCAACTGAATTAAACATTTAATCAAGTGAATTAAACGTTTAATTAATACTATGAACTGGTTTAATTGATACTATTAATTTGTTTACTGGTGCAAATTTAATTAATGTTTTAATTAATATCACAAATTTTTTAATTGAAATCAATTTTTATTTTTTTCTGTGCAGTGATAAGTTCGCCCACTTCAGCTGAACATTTAACGTGCTAATATCGATAGAACAGTAACGCACAACCAACATTCAGACGATGCTCCTATGACTAAATAGAGCTGGATGCCCTACTGTCATTGATGAGCTTCAACGCAATCCTTTGCACTAGATGTAGAAGCTTCAAAATATAACTTGAAGCCCAGATATGGAAGCTGTATTCCATTTTCAGTCGGATATAGGCAGTATAAATAGTGTGGAGATCATACGGAGTAAAGTAGTGCTTGCACCGTTTTAAGAAACCAAGACACCTGAATGCTTCTTTCGACACTTAAAAAACATGTTGGTTCCAACGAAAATCACATTGGATTTACATGCCTAGAACATCCAGAGTGTTTGATTCCTCAACATCTATGCCTCCCATATATACAGATAACGATGACTCCACAAAACGTCTGTGAGTCAGCTTACACCATTGGGTCTTACGAGCATTAAATTGACCCTATTCGCAAGACCCCACTCGGAGATTGTCGTTAGGTCATGATTGAGTATGTCGTTCATATTTTGCCTTATGGCTTTAACTTTAGTAACGCTTGGTCTATGATTAAAGGATGATGAATGACAGATGCATCTGTTATCTGCAAAAGAATAGTTAGGATAGCAAGTAAGACCCAGGAGGTCGGTAAGAAAAATAAGAAAAAGTGCAGGAGGAAAAACAGAGTCTTGCGGTACCCCTGAATTCAAATAAAACTCCCACGAAGAAAACCCTTCTATAACAACACGTATAGATCGGTCCTTCACACAGAAACAAATCAATGTAAAATCGTCGAAAACAAGGTTGATTCTACAGTTTTCGGTATTGATTTAGCTTCATAGTTACTTCATTATAATTTAACATGATTTTACAATAACTTGCGAACAACATTTTTTTCTTTTAAAATAACTATAATTCATGTTATTAAAACATTGAAGAAATTTCAGAAAACAATTTCATTTATATTGAAAAAACAATTCAGTTTTTTTTGTATTCCCTCTTGTTAGCAGAATGGCCCGATATGGGTTTCATCATCATTCAACTTTGAAAATTTGATGTACTATTTAACTAAATAAGTTTAACAAAAAGAATAGGGGAATTTTTCTTCCCTTTTTAGATTATTTTAAACCATACATGTTAAATTCCAATTAGAATTAGTAATTGATGCAATTAGTTTATATTTTCTAATTGATTAAACAATTAGAATAAGTTCAACTAATTCCCATTAGCTAATTGAAATTTTTATTCTAATGGAAAACTAATTGCAATTAGTTGCCATTAGCAAAAAAAAATTGGTTAACCTTTACAATTAGAAATCTAATTGACTTCTGATAATGCAATTAGATATTCAATTAGCTCGAATTAGAATCAATTGAATTTAATAATTGAATATCTAATTGCATTATCAGAAGTCAATTAGATTTCTAATTGTAAAGGTTAACCAATTTTTTTTTGCTAATGGCAACTAATTGCAATTAGTTTTCCATTAGAATAAAAATTTCAATTAGCTAATGGGAATTAGTTGAACTAATTCTAATTGTTTGATCAATTAGAGAATTTCACAAAACAATGTTAATTAGCAATCATTAGCATTAGCTAATCATTACTTAACATGTATGTTTTAAACATGAAAATAAAAAATGTTTGTTTTTCTTTTTATAGTGTTGTTGTTTTTTCTATACAAAACAAGTAAAACAGGTTTTTATGGTTTCAATATTGAACAATTTAATTTTAACAGTTTTCATTTAAAATAAACATCAAAGCAAGATCATTTTAAATAAAGTCCATACTTTTGCAGAAATATACTATGATTTTTAATCAACATTGCGCCATATTAATTTGATATTGATATTTTTTCTGTGTGTGTTGAGAGAAATCACTACCCAGTAAAAAAAAATCGGTTATTTTGAAGCACTTCTAAGAAAATGCGCATAATCGGAGGCTTTAAAGAGAGAGCTCTTATACAGCAGTAAATTATAAAGAATAAAATAAACAAAAAAGCTGCTATTTTAGTGCTGACAACGAAAAAAATAAAAATATATTATGGTTTACAAAAATGATTGAAAAAGGCATTTAAGCAAGTAAAAGCAAAACATTAATGAATATGTTAACAGTTAGTTAGCCCTTAAAAAAGCACTTTAGGAGTGCTTTGTTTGCATGTTAAAAGAAACGCTTATTGTCAGCAGAAAAGATCCTCCGAATCGGGAATACCTGGAAACCGGGAACAGGTATGAATTCATACATAAAACCTGCTCCGTTTGGGTACCGACACCAAAGCATTAAGTTTTGGAACGAGTGCACCATGCCATACACGATCAAACGCTTTGGAAATATCAAATTGGTGAATAGAACGACTCAAACGTTCCGAAAGAAACGCTAACAGGCCTTCCATAGAACGACCTCTACGAAAGACAAACTGTTTATGACATAAAAGTGAATTAGACTCCAGGTGATTGATCATGCTCTCGATGACCTTCTTTTTCAAGCCACACCCTTTTTTGGGATTGGCTGGACGTTGGTCACTTTCCAGCAAGAAAGCCAAACTCCTACCCGGTACGAGTAGCTAAATAATGTTGCCAAATGACGATACAATGACAATGCACACTTCTTCAGGACTTCAGCCTAATAGCATCCGGCCCCGGGGACTTGTTGTTAACTGTAGGCGCTCGAAAAAATATCTCGAGTTCGGGCGGGGGTTGATTGCTTTGCGGCAAATTTGCATTCTTTGTAAACATGTCAGAAAAAAGGTTGGCTTTATCAACCGGATCTGTGAATACTTGAAATAATGGAGAGATCGTGAATTTTCGCATTATAAGTTTGTGTTGTTATTGTATGTAACATTCTCACTTCCTCTAACATATTAGTGTTTTGATAAAATATATTTCTAGTAGTTTTTATTGTATAATTTTAGAAATTTTCCTTAAGATATGCCCGCATGGGGGTTGTATCTCTCATCCGATTTATTTCCCTTAATTATCTGTACGTTTAAGTGTTGTGCTTAAATTAAAAAAAAAACTTTCTTTTGAATTAGAAGATATGGAACTCCTCAACAAGTCCAATGTCCGATCTACATTATTTTCGGATGCAAAACAGGTGTGATTGCAGACCCATGTGTCTCAGTTAATGAAGTAGAAATTGTTGGAAAAGTGTGAATTGTGAAACGTGGAATGCGGGCCATCGTGATATGCATGCTCTGCTAGTTTTTAAAAACAAATGCCTTAAAAGAGATTTTTGGTCACAATACATATCAAACAACAGACTATGGCATCAAACGATCCAATCCCCCATAAATATTTACAAATACAAAGTCGAAAATAAAGCTGGACAGATATTGCCAGAACAGCGATCGAGTGGAATCCTCAAGGCAGCTGTAGAAGAGGTCGACCAGCTCATACATGGCGAAGACAAACTGAAATCAAAGCGTCAAATATGCAAACTACACCTAGAGAAAAAACATTTTAAAATATGGTCACCTCAAAAAAAACCATTTTTAAAGAAATTTTAAACATAATTTGCTTAATATAACCATATTATTGTCACTGACAACCATATTATGGTCAAATTAGTCCTCCATCAAGAAGCCACAACCATATTATGGTTGCCTCGGAACATGTTATGTGTATACACAGAAAACAAATTGGTAGGGAAACGGTTGCAGTAATAAAATATTGATCAAGTAACATAATTTATTATTGCAACTATTAAAAATGTACAGTTCTAACTGATTTTTAATTCTCTTGATTATTAAAACGTTATTCCAACTGAAATATGATTCCTTCAATTCTTTTATTAGTTATGATAACTAATTTAATAAAGTTCTAAAAATTAGTACAAATGGTTAGAATCACAACCGAATTTAATACAGGGCAATACTAAATATTGGTCATTGCAATAAATAATTTGCTTTCGTCAATAAATTTTTGTAATATAAATGTTAATTCATTTATTGTAGCTAATTATTGATTTTTGGAATAGTTTCAATTCAAGTATAACAAATGAAAATATAATTATGTGCAAAAACTTAATAAATAGGAGTAAGTAGTTTACGTATTCTTATAAGTATTTACATATACACGTAAATATGTATGTATGTACAATTTTTTTTTATACCCTGCAAATTATATTGGCCTACTTGCTTCATTTTGACCCAGGGTTGGTCCAATGTAATGCAAGTATGAGCCATGTCATTGTTAAAAAGAGTTTGCAGTGAAACGAAATGTCGTTTTTTAACGACATGTTTCGCATTTTTAATCGAAAGAATCTACTGGAAATCTCATGAAGAGCGTTTTTTATGAGAGCGTAATTTTTATTCGTAGAAGATTCCTCGCAAGGAAAAATTTGTTACACAAGCTGATTCCTCTGTGAGATGCTTCTACCACACTTATAAGTATTTACATATACACGTAAATATGTATGTATGTACAATTTTTTTTTATACCCTGCAAATTATATTGGCCTACTTGCTTCATTTTGACCCAGGGTTGGTCCAATGTAATGCAAGTATGAGCCATGTCATTGTTAAAAAGAGTTTGCAGTGAAACGAAATGTCGTTTTTTAACGACATGTTTCGCATTTTTAATCGAAAGAATCTACTGGAAATCTCATGAAGAGCGTTTTTTATGAGAGCGTAATTTTTATTCGTAGAAGATTCCTCGCAAGGAAAAATTTGTTACACAAGCTGATTCCTCTGTGAGATGCTTCTACCACACTGCGAAAGACGCTTATATTAATCGTAGACGGATTCGTTTGAGATTTGTGTAAAGATTATCTAATGAGTCTTTTAGAAAGCACATCAAGAATCGTATGAGACTTATGTAAGAATCCCCTTACAACTCGTGGAATGCTTATAATAACTGAGCCACCTAAGCAAGAGCATCATCCTTCTTTTAAATGAAGAAACTTTTAACTTTCATACATTATATACGAAAGAAACCTTAAGATCAGCAATTAAACACCATCCTGTTGGAAAATCTTATTTGGCAGATCCTTACGTCGGGTTGTTTTAAATAAAATTGTATTGACAAAAAATAAATTTTCATGTTTTAAAAACGCTTCTTTTAAGGTAGCTCAGTAATTGTTTATGACTCATAAGAAGAGTCGCAAAAGGTTCATTTAAGATTAAAAGACAAGCGTGTAAGAAAATGTATTGATTTAAATCAGCATTGCACTATCACTAAATAAAACCGCAAAGAAATTAGATTGCACTCTTTTTTTCCAGCTTTAGTGATGATTGTTATTTTTTTAACTACCAATAAAAAAATTTGGGTGATATTGCAAATATTTTCACTATCACTAAACGCAGATTTGAATGCAAAAATCTGCACTCAAATTAAATAGTGCAAAATGTGGACATGCAATCAAAAAAGCTGCATAAAAAATATTGTCTCACTAAAAATTGAAAAATATGACTTTGTATGTGCATGGTTTTTGATTTCTTTTGAGGATATGCATAAGTAAAAAAAATTAAACAAAATGAAATTTTGTATAATTATTGGCTTTAATCATGAAAAAACAAGTTTTTAATTTTATAATTAGTGCAACAATTTTAGTTGCACTCAAATGAGTGAAGAAAAAAAAAGCTGCAATAAACTGATGATTGCTTTTTTTAAAATCAAACTATTTTATTTTGAGTGTAACATTTTTTTACATCACTATCACTCATGTTTAGTGAGGCAGCAAATTTTCAATTCATCACTCAACATCAATAAAATGATTGCAATATTTTTGCACTATCAAAATAAGTGCACTACCCCCATCTATGAAAAAAACTAATAAATAAACAATTTTAATGTTTTTATTATTGTTATGCGCCCCATACACGGTTCAATTCAGTTGTCAACTGAGTCTTTCAACTCAGTTGACAACTTTATCAACTGAATTGAAAGATTTTAAATTAATTTTAAAATTTAATGAAATAAAAGACAATTTTTAAAATACTTAACTACAAAAATTAATTTTGACAGCTAATCAAGAGACTCGAGCACACACAGTACAATCGAATTGAAAGACTTAGTAGTCAACATGAAAAAATCAAAATCTTTTGATTTTTCTTCAACCAACTCGACAACCGTCAAACTAATCAATTGACAAAGTCATACACGCTTTGATTTGGAGAACAACCGACTCAGTTGACAATTGAATTTAATCATGTATGGTCTGCTTTACTCGTCAGATAATCATTAGAAGATTCTTTTAGGAGTTGCAAATTAAACACAATCGTACAATACTGTATGAACATATTGTTTGTATTTTGCTCAGCGTGTACATTGGTCAAACAATTATGAAGATTCTTTTAGGAGTTGCAAATTAAACACAATCGTACAATACTGTATGAACATATTGTTTGTATTTTGCTCAGCGTGTACATTGGTCAAACAATTATGAAGATTCTTTTAGGAGTTGCAAATTAAACACAATCGTACAATACTGTATGAACATATTGTTTGTATTTTGCTCAGCGTGTACATTGGTCAAACAAATATGAAGATTCTTTTAGGAGTTGCAAATTAAACACAATCGTACAATACTGTATGAACATATTGTTTGTATTTTGCTCAGCGTGTACATTGGTCAAACAAATATGAAGATTCTTTTAGGAGTTGCAAATTAAACACAATCGTACAATACTGTATGAACATATTGTTTGTATTTTGCTCAGCGTGTACATTGGTCAAACAATTATGAAGATTCTTTTAGGAGTTGAATATTAAACACTATTGTCTAACAAATATCCTATACTAGCTGGTTAATATCTTAGACATACATACATATGTGCGTATTGTTTATATTTTGTTCCGCGTGTACATTGGTCAAACAAAAATGTTATACATACATTATATGAAAATCGCTCAGTTTTTTAGTGATTTTCATAATAATTTACAACTTCAATATCACTGTTCGTATTGTGAAACCACACGTAAATTATTCTGTTTTACTTCAGACACTGAACAAGACGACATTGATGAAAGAAATTGCAGCCAAAGATTGTTTTTGTTTTTACATTAAGTGATCATCTGTACCTTTGAAAATCAATTGCATCAATTGTAGTGGGGAATGGTAGAAGAGATAAACTCACTGTTTATTGCTGATGTTTTTGTTTAAACTTTATTATTGTTACTAGTAGAACTGCTGCTTATAATTCGTATACGCTTAACAGTTTTATTTGGTTTAATATCTTTAGTTTTTCTAAAATCTTTATGGATGAAGTTTCCTGATGATCTGGATTAAGCAACCAGTGAAATGCGCATAGGAACAGCTTTTACCATCAACAATAAATTTCAGTGTTTTTATCAAAAATAAAAATTGGGAATCAAGCACGAATAACAAAATCTTTAAATTATTTTTAAAGTTGTAAAATTGTTGACTTTTTGATGTTTGTTAAAAATTTTCTTTAAAAATAGTTTTGTTGGAGGTGACCATATTTAAACATGTTTTTCTCTGCGTGTAGCTGGAACGAACTAAAAAAAATCGCTATGAACAGATCAAGATGGAAAGATTTTGTTGAGGCCCTATGCCCCTTATAGAAACGACGGAACATAATTCATTGATACTGTTTTACATATAACTAAGCAACTTTTCACAAAAATTTTAATTTATTTAGAAGTGTTTTAATCAACTTTACTTATGCACCACCCCTGATTTATTTTTATTTTATCAAATTTTGTTTAAAAATCTTTAAAAAGAAAATGTAGAACTATTTAAATCATTTAAATTTAAATTGAATTTTCCCTAAATTGAATGTTTATACATTTGGCAATAAATTATCCACACAATTAACCACAAAATATTTTTTTTAACAAAAACAGAACTTTTTTTTATTCTTCAAAAATTAAATAACCACAATAATGAATAAATTTATTTCTTTTTTTCGCTTTTGTATCTGCATTCAACATTTTAATACTGTGTGCGTCAAATAGCGCAAACAACTAACTGACTGACATACATACATACGTATCAGCAGCAACAAAGCTTTAATGAAAGTCTTACGGGAGGGCAAAGTAACAGGCAACAGTAAAAGCTAAAGCAGGAATTGAAGGAACGAGAACCAAACTAAAAATCAGCTTGGCAGCTTAAATTGTAAATAATGCAAATTTGATTAAAATCACAAACGTCAACTGCAAATGACAGACAACACAGTGAGCCGTTATAAAATAGAAATCACTTGCTAACTTACAAACGCGCACACACACACACACTCGCATCTATACTCACTAACTGTTGTACTCTCACACCCTGGGAATTTGAAAGCCAATACGATGCAATTCAATATCTAGAGGGCATTTTCTGGGTTGAAATGCTCGTAACATTATCGTTAGCTCTTCTTCTTGTTTTATCGTTTTAGTTGCTTTGCTCGTCAGTCATACAGTTTGTCCGTCCGTCCGCCTGTTTGCTTATCTGTGTGTGTGTGAGTGTTTGTTTTATTTGTTGCTTAGTTAGTTACCGCAAGGCAAGTATGCGTGTAATCCTTGCTAATCATTTTAAATTTGACATCCTGCTTATAGCGTCATGCTTTTTTTCATCTTTGCGCTTCATACTTGGATGAAATTAATGTGTATGTGTAGTGTGTGTGTGCATTAGTGTGATATTCCTTTCGTGATTTTTAAACTGAAACATTTTTCTACGTATGTTTGGGTAAGTGTAGTCAATGTTATCGTGCCAGGGATTATTTTCAGAGAAAATAATTGAATTGATTTCTGCCGCAAAATGTCTCTATTTCTTAAGATAATGTATAAATTATGTTAAATTAGGATTAAAATTTAAATCAAACTTATGAGTTTTTATTTCCAGCAAATAAAGTACCCATAGCATCAAGAATTTTAGTTGATAGAGATGAAAATAGATTTTTAGAATTTATGTGGATACTGTTCAAATAAATAAATACAATAAATTAAACTTTTGTATTTTTATATTTTAAATACGATATTTTTTTTTTAACAAGAATAAAAAAAGACTAGAGAAAAGCCCACATTCGATATAAATCTGTGCTACACTACCAGTGTTGCCATGTGCATATGTTTTCTTCACTCAAATAGAAGTGTAAGCAAAATCAGACAGATTTTTTTAATATTTTAAATTGTAGATTCATTTCTATTTAGCATTTTTATACTAGGAAAATGCTTTTTAATAGCCATTTTTATTATTTCTGAGCAAACGTACTCTAAGTTTTATGTCTGTTGCCTGATTTTTTTTAAAGTTCAGTTATATAGATATATATATATATATATATATAGTTTATATATTTTATTAATGGCAGTTAAAATTGGTACACTTAATTAAATTGAGTAGGTGAGTTGCAAGACTCGTTCGTTACAAAATTAAAAATACGAGATGAGAATTGATTCTAACAGTTCTTTTGGCGCTTCACTAGAAGAAATATTCTGATTGTATTAATGCATGTCCTTGGAAAAACATGGAAGAGGACATAAATTGATACAATTAGTTAATTTCTTCTCATAAAGCGCCAAAATAACTGTTAAAGTCAATTGTCATCTCGTATTTTTAATTTTGTAACGAACGAGTTTTGCAACTCACGTACTCAATTATATCAACAGCGATTGTATCCATTTATGAAGGAAGTAACAGTTTTGGCGTGTAGGTAAAACGTTTACTTTTGATTAACTATATATGTATTTTTGAACAAATTATAATTCGTTGTGAGTGGCGAACGTATTAACGCCACTCACACAAAAGTTTTCACAGAAACTCATGTCACATATAAGTGTCAGATTTTTATTGAAGTTTATTTTCCTATAATTTCGTGAAAGCTTGGCTGACTTCCAAAACGTACTAATACAAAGTTCGTACACAATTTTACTACTGTATTTCAACCATGTACACGTACAAAGTACCGAAACAATGCAACTATGTGTTTTGTTTATTAAAACGTTTTGAAATGTAAGTGATGCAATACATAATACTTTTAAAATAAATCTGTATTGCTTGCAAATAAAATGTTAAATGTCACAAAGCATCAACTTTAAAACCGATGCTCTGATTGCTTATTTGATGCGTTACTAATACTTAGCAGTGACGTTTTGGAAGGGTTTGCATTGTATATATATATTGTACTGCGGCGTTCTGAAACATTATACTTTGTTCTTATACAAAGCAATTGACGTTTTGGAAGTCAGCCCTTGTTGCAAATAATTTTCATGTGCTGTGTGACCGAGCCCCGGCCACGGTCAATTATGAAAGATTATCAATAACAATTTAAGTTGATTTTCATGTTGTAAAAATTCCTTTCTTCATGAAGATAATTTAATGAAAATTAAATTTAATGGACTTGAGCCTAATTAAAATTATTAAAAAATTTGGATTAAAAACCATAAATAGTTCAACAAAATAACCACAATACTAATTATATAAAAATATTGTTTGTGGTTCGTGTATGGGCTAAGAAGTTATTTAAAATATTTTGGGTACTTCCTGTAATGTGACTATGTTTTATTATTTTTATAATAACTTACATTAAAAGCGTTTTGTATGCCTATCCGGCAATTATCATAGGCTATACATATTTGTAAGATTTCAAGTAGGCGTGGCACCTACTGCACAAAAATAATACAGATTTCTGTATACCTGGAGAGCGGTTACAGTAAAAGTATCTTACTTAAGTACAAAAAGCTTGGTTACCAATAAAAAAACATCTGTCAAAGTGGGCTTCAATACAAAGACAAAATGGATTTTTGGGAACAGAAAAAATATCAAAATTTGGTACAAATAGCTCCCTCATAAGAAAAAAAGAGGAAATTCTTAAGATTTTTTTATGTTCAACGAAAGTGAAAGAAGATTCTAAAAGCAGCTTAATCCCAGGTACTTTCAGCAAAAAGACCAAGAAAGACAATTTAAAAAAAAAAAAAAATACTTAAGAGGTTGTTGATAATATGATTGTGTTACAAAAGAACATGATTGAATTGATGTGGAGCCAGTGTTGCCAGAAGAAGGGGAAAATCCCTACATGTAGGTATTTTTGATACTAAAATAGCAGCGTAGGGAAAATCGGACAGATCTATTTTAATCTCCAAAATGTAGGGATTTTTCGTCATATCGCTTTATTTATGAAATAAATGTCGAAAAAAACGTTTTCTTAGGGCCATTATTACAACTTACCAATAGTTATTTTTAGGATGCTATCTGACAGATAAATAGTTTTTGGTTATTACAAGTTAACATTAACCTAAAAAGTGACTGATAAGCTAACATCAGGTTTGTCCTCATGTTAACTTTACAAGTGAACTTTAAGAACTTGAAGATGCCATATTTTCTGCTGAAGATATGGTAACTTCAATGATAGTCTTAAATTACTCAACTTTTTCAAAAAACACAATTTAACACAAAAAACAAAACAATTTACCATTAAAACCAAAAATAAAGCACAAAAATTTACTTTTGTTTTTAATTAATAAATAAAACAAAACTAAGTCCACTACGCCACTACGTATTTTAAACAACCAAAAGTAGTCATAATGCAATGTTGCCACAGTATATAAATTACATTTTTTATTTTATCGGACAGTTGTAATAATGGAAAAAACTTATTGGCCCTTAGTGATATTTTTATGTCCAAAAAGGTTAAAAAATTTTATTTTCCCTAAAATCGCATAAAAAAATATTTTCAGTCTTGTTTGTCGCTTAAAAATTAGCGACACTAATACTTATGCATGTATATGTTTTTTCTAAGATATCATTTAATGTTGAAGGATTAAATTGAATTTAATCAAAAGTACATACTTATTATTTTTTTTTTTAGTTTTGTACTTATTTTTTGTCAAAGCTTTTATATTCATAATTTTTTTTTAAAACTAATGTTTTCTCTTCTATCTTAATGACAATAATGCGTAGGGATTTTTGTAGGGGAAACTTTTTCAACGTGTAGGGAAAAATCGGATTTTTGTTAGCATGTGTAGGTATTTCTTCGAAAAATCCACTGGCAACACTGTGTGGAGCCCTCACTAATATTTTATGCAAATATTTAATGGGGAATTAGAAAATATGTGGACAGTTTTAATAAATTTTTTTAGATTTTTGTTTAATTTATAAAATTCAAACCATTAACCATACATACCAGCTGTTTGAACCAACCTTTTGGGAACATTGTATTCGATTATAGATAACTTAACATAACACCATAACTACATAAACCAACTTAATTTTGCTTTTTTGACACAACCACAACTAATACGGCTGTTGCATTATGGTATGGCATGTCTTATTGGAACTTTATATGAGGACTATGGCAAATTACGGACCACTCCCTATAAAATTTGGCTCCACGATTTCTAGTCTTAAGAAATACTAGCAGACCAAATTTTACTGCAGTATCATTATTCGTTAAGGTTTTAAGCATACTAAAGTGTTTTCCGAGAGTAGTCTTGAATGAGGCGTTTGGAGACTATGAACCGATCTTTATAGCATTTGGCAGTGGGATTTTAAATCATATAAAACTATGACAGACCAAATTTTACTACAGTTTTAGCATTATTCGTTACGCTATAGGGCGTACTAAAGCGTTTTCCGTGAGTTGGCTTTATGTGGGACCTATGGTAAATTAATAACCGATCTGGCTAAAATTAAGTAATATGATTTCTATTCATAGAAAATTAATTTGTGCAAAATTGAATTGGAATCGGTGCATTGCGGCACAAATGTTTGTTTTTTGACAAAAATATAAATTTCTTAGAGAGGTTGTTCCACATTTGGGTTCAAAACTCTTTTCCTATTGAACCGATTCTGCTGGATTTAAGTCCCAAACTGCTCAAGGACTCTTTACACTACCACAAAAATTTAAAAGATTGGTATAAAAAGTTCTAAGCAGTAGTATAATCAGTACGTATGAGTATTATTTGCCTATTATAATATCACTCATACATATGAAGGGTCTACACGCGTTTCTGATAAAAACCTTAACGGAAAAATATACCACACAAATTGCTTGGCAAACATCTCAAAGTTTTATTTAGCCATTTTTCAAATTGTTTAGCCATAAAATTTTATTTGCCGTTTTACTTTTAAAAGAATAATTTTTATTTTATTTTAAAAATTTATAAAAGTAAAATAAACATTTTAAACAGTTAAAACGCCTTTAATTTAAATCACAACTTTTATAAATGCTGAAAATCGCTTTAAACGAGGATGAAACATCTTTCAAAGTAAAGTAACAGTATTCCAATATTTAATTTATAAAATGGATCAACACAAACATCGGTGTTTCTTTCTGGTTGCAAGTATTTCAATAAAGAGATACAGTCGGCAACAAAATTTTTTTTAGAAATTTCAGAATTGACTATAAAGTTGCTCTCACTTTCATGGTCTAATGCTGAAGTAGAGAGGGTATTTAGCCAAGTAAACATCTTAAAAGTAATTTTAGAAATAGGTTACATTTAGCAACCGTAAACTCGATTTTTTTAATTAGGTACATATTTTTACGGTAACAATAAACTATTTTTACCAACACCACAATAGTGGAGAAGGTACTATGCGTTTGTGCTGATGTTTTTAACACCTTAAAATATTGATACTTAGCCAACCTTTACGTATACCGATTGACTCAGAATCACTTTCTGAGTCGTATTAACGATGATTGTCCAGCTGGCTGGCTGTTCATGTACACCTTGTGCGCAAAGTAACGGTCGTAAATTTGCAGATAATTTAATAAAATTTGGTACATATGTTATAAAGTGGTGTAGGGTATCATCTAGTCGGGGTTGACCGACTATACTTTTTTAATTGTTTTTTATTGTAGATCTGGACTCAAAAGGTTGGATTACTGTTGTCGTGATTATGATTTTCCCTCAAATTATTTAAAACTAATAGGCACGACTGATTCCTATGAGATGAACAATAACGACATCGAATTTATCGATGATTTTATTTTAAAATATATATCAAAATATTAATTTACGTTTATTTTTATTTAAAAAATTGATCATGACTTACAATTTCATCGTAAACAAATTTAAATGAATTATTTCTGTTTTGTTAGTGAAATTTAATATGTTTTTATTTAAAAAAGCTTTCAGCCATTTTTTAGCCCATTTTTAGCCATTTTTTACCATTTTTTTCGTAAATTTAGCCATTTTTGGTCATCAAGTTTTGGCAACACTGGTTTTTGCTGTTTGGGCAAACATTAGAGGCATGTTTGTAGAAATATTAAAAATGGTTAATAATGGGTGATTTTTTATGAATTAAGTTTTTCTGTTTAGCAGCATTGGTTGGTAATTTTGTCAAAACTACATCTGTGAAAGTGAAAGTGAAAAGTGTGCAGTGTACTCTGCCATTTGATCATGGAGAAACTCACAAACGAGCAACGACTGCAAATCGTTGAAATTTATTATCAAACTTCGTGCTCTGTGAGAAATGTGTACTGTTTGTTAGATCGAAAAATTGTGTTCAGCTTCGAGGATCATTTCTGGCTAAATGGATACGTAAACAAGCAAAACTGCCGCATCTGGGGTGAAGAACAGCCACATGCCGTACAAGAGTAACCGATGCATCGCGATAAAAAGAAAGTATGGTGTGGTTTATGAGCTGGTGGCATCATCGGTCCATTTTTCTTCAAAGACGACCGTGGAAGAAACGTTACCGTCAACGAAGAACGATTTCGAGCCATGATACGCGACTTTTTTTGCCCCAATTGGCTGAGTTGGACTTGGTTGATATGTGGTTTTAACAAGACGGTGCCACATGCCACACAGCTCGTGAAACGATGGACATATTGAAGGATAAATTTGATGAGCAGTTTATCTCTCGAAATGGGCCTGTGAGTTGTCCGCCAAGATCATGTGATTTGACGTCTCTTGACTATTTCTTGTGGGGTTATGTGAAGTCGTTGGTTTATGTGGACAAGCCAAACACGATTGAGCCTTAGAGTATAATAGAGCAGGCCGAAATGTTTGAAAAAGTGGTGAAAATTAAGCCTTACAAATGGACCATTTGAATCGGAGTCGCGGGCAACATTTACATGAAGTTATTTTTAAAAAGTAATTGGCAAAGACCAATTTATCGATTCCAATAAAATTTTTGAATATATGGTGCAAATTTAAGTGTTTTCTTAGATTTTTAAAAAAAACTACGCTTAAAAAATTACCCGTTATATGGCGGACATGTTAGATATTTGTCAAACTTTTTTGTGGTGTTTAGTGCTTAATGTAAACATTTCAGCAAAAACTTTACAGAGTGAAAACGTTAAAGAAGAAACGTTTAAATAATTATCAGTCTTAAATTCTAATTTTTTAAGCAGGATTGTTTGCCACACACCAGCTCGTTGTTTTAACCACTCTTTACTCCAAATTCCATTATTTTATATTTAATAACTCTAGCCAACAATGCTTTGGACTGGAGCAACCAAATATCTTTCCTAAGGTAATTTGGTGGGCCGAATTCGAATCTGTAATTAGGTTTTCTCTATCACGTCAGGTTTTCGCAATACAAAAAAAGGTTTTTAATCGTTTCAATGAATGAATTTTCAAAAGTGAATTGCGTTATTTGAACGTCGTTTATATTTTTTGGTTCGGTTTTACGTATTAGAGTACAGCAATAGTCTCCCAGCATGCTTTTGTCTCAAAATCCTTGATAAATTTGTCTCAAAATCCTTGTTCGTCGCTCACCGCACCTAGTTTTTTTTTTAAAATCTAAATGCGAATGAAGAAAATGCAAAACATCGTCGGTGTCCACGGTTTGTCCAAGTTGCTGACTGCAAAACCAAATAATGTAAATATGCACACAGAAAAAATTTTTTAGGCCAGTAAAAGAATTAATCAAAAATAAAATCAGTTTTAATTAAATATTTAATAAGGTGAATTAAACTTTTTAATCAAGTGTATAAAATGTTTAATTGACAATATTTCAATTAAAAGTTTAATTCACTTGATTAAAAGTTTAATTCACCTAATTTAATACTTTATAAAAACTGATTTTATTTTTGATTAATTCTTTTACTGGCCTAAAAAATTTTTTCTGTGCATATTTTAATGATTCTGCTATTGCAAATCCTTTTTTTAACCAAATATTCACCACACACAAAGCAAAAAAAAGCTTGAAAAAACACACGATCTCCCTGACGTGCTTAAACGCTACTATTATGAAGATTAAGGAGAATGTGAGCTTCTGTCAAATAAGTAATTGTGAAATTGAAGTGTCCGTATTGACTGTTTTGCAGTATTGCCAGCATGCGATAAAAAATTAACAAGCATGATAGCCCAATTTTGATGCCAGACTCGAACCCAGATTAGTTAAAAACATGCTTCGTTTCTGTAGTGAATTTTATTTTTTAAATTTGTAGACCAGTGTAATTAATTTAACAAAAAATATTATTTATCCTCCAATTTAAACAAATAGTGAGCAAAATTGCCGCAGCACTATCGTCGTCTGCATTCATTGAAAATCAAACAAAAATGAAAAAATTTATGTTTGTACGAAGTATGTTTGTGATGTCTATTGGCGAATACCAAACGGAAACAAAGTGTGTGTTTCCCAAGCCATTTGTGTGGTTTACTTTGCCTTTTACCAACTTTTAACTTTAAAGCTGTTTACACCAAATTTTGTCGCCTGACAAAGTACTTTTCTTAAGTTGTGAAAGAAGAAAAAGCCATAGCTAGAGTCGTCAACTATTCAACAGCTTTAAAAACTCGGGCTTCGAATAGTTTAAAAAAACCGCATTTTTTAGAAAACCAGTTTTAATATTTGATTAATAACTAGTTCGAATAACCGGGTTATTTTGTTTTCCTCATAAATATAAATATAAAAATCTCAAAAGAAATAAATACTCAAGCTCGAGGTCATATATATATTGATGTTTTAAACTTATGTATATTGTTGTTTTGTTTTTAGACTATCCCTGATGATGATATTCAAGGAATATCGAAATAGTGGAGTTATTTAAATTAATAAAAAAAATAACATTTATTAAAAAACCTATGACCTCGAGCTTGAGTATTTATTTCTTTTGAGATTCCATTAAGAAAAGGTCGAATAAAAAACCCATCTTTTATTAAATATAAAAATTATTAAATTGATTAAATGGATTAAATTTAAACAGTTTAAAAAAAAGTACATACATTTAAAACCAAATTTTTATAGACCAAAATTTGAATATTTTAATTATTTTTTGTTAAAATAGTATTTTAAACAGGTACACGTCTTAAATGCATAGATGCCAAACGATTTCGCAATTTGCATCTAACCGAAAATAACACGTTCACTTGTGTTAATTGTAAATAGTGGTCTGTATAATTGATTTAAGTTTTTATATCTTTTACGAAAAGTTTCATTTAATTAAACGTCAATTATTAAGTCATTTTTTCATATTGATGAGCTTTGCAGCCACATTAAAAATGTTATTGAGTTCATCATCTAAATTTTAAAAAATTCTTTCAAATAACTCTAAACATGTTTCCAAACAGTAATTTAAGTCCGATAGTTGATAGTCAATGAAACTCTTCTATCATATCAACATTTATTTTCGATATCAAACAAACGGATAAAGCATTTTGACTAAATTTCATTGCCTACGTTTAATCCGTAAGGGCGATATCGAGCCGAAATAATTATTCTGAAGGCTCTGGTTTTCATAAGAGAAGTAAAATTGTTGTGCGAATGTTTTTACCAGCTGTCGTGCACAAATCTCTATTTTAGGCCGACCTTTGAATTGTTCTCATCTTTTAAAACATTTTATATGAAGCATTTATTCCAATTTTTTACTACTATTTTATCTTGTGCCAAAAGATTTTTTTTAGGAAAGTTGGTTACAATTGATCTTCTCCAAACTAAATCTTTCTCATGATCTGTTTCATTCTTCGGTTCAAAACTGAGTTTTTTTAACGCACAAATTTATTATAAAAACGATGAGCAATTGCAATTCTATTTTGAGGCAAAGAAATAATTGCCAAGAAATTTCGAAGGAAGAAGCGTTGGATATTTCAAAAAAAAAAAAAAGTAATTAATAACGAGTAACTTTAAGATATACTAAGTCCCCACAATCGTTAAAAATTCGTATATATTTTTACTGTCCTCAATTTATACTAAAGAAAATATTGCATTTTAAAACTATAAAATATTAATTTTTAAAATAAGATACGCAGATTTTTTTGTGTGTCTTTAAAACCCACTGTGAAAGGATTTTATTTATTAATTCATCTTCATTCTTCAAATGTGGAATTTTCCTAGAGTATAAAAAAATTTTTTCTTAAAATGTAAGAAAAATATATTGAAAATTCCACGAAAGCAACACTAAAAATAAGAATAAGAACAAAAATAACTCCCGAAACAGAACCACAGTGCCAGTGGTATTGTAAACCATCCTTGAGTATAAAATCAAATTAGGTGTAAACGAGTAAAAATCTCTAGGCAATAACCACCAAACAACAAAAACAACAACTTCTGTAGAAGTTTCATTGCTAAAATAGAGTGAGTGTATGTGTATGTGTGTGCGTGTTAGTATGAATATCCTTAGCAGTAGATAATATTCTGCTTCAAGGGATCAACATGTCAGACTGTAGAGAAAAACTGTGTGTTTAAAATGTGCTGCTTGGCAAAGAAGGAGTAGACAAAAACCACAACGAAAAAAAAATTAAAAAAAAAGCGTTGGAAAAATATAATGAATAATTTATTATAGTTGGCAAACATTTACGGAAAATTAAAGTTTTGCGGATTACAAACTCACCAACGCCCTTACAATTTTTCTTAGTTTTCTCATTTAGAATTTTTTTTTTTTTAATGCTAAATTTTTTATGCGAAAATTGTTAAAGTTCAGCATAAAATCAAAAAGTAATAAAACCAGCTTGTTGAATGTTTCCTCTTTTTTTCTTATTTTTAATAGAACATAAAATTGTTAACCAATTCAGCCATTTTAAGAGATTTTTTTCTATTTCCCATTTTTTATTTTACTTTATCAATAACGTATCAAACTCATATTCTAAGCCATCCTTCTATTTTTGCACTGGCACTCATCTTCATAACGATTGCACTTCATCAATCTGTAAAGTGAAAGATAAAAACTAAATTGTTCATGTACGATTATAAACTCTTACAACCGGAAATTTTTTCTGGCATTGTCTGTTAAACATACGAGTTACAGTATTGACTTTTTCTTCCAATGCGAATTCATAAATGTTTGTGAACAGAGTTTAAAATGAATGTAATTATTCATTATTTAAGGAATTTAAGAAAAACTTTCGGTCACATTGTGTTCAGTGCCACTGAAAATCATACCCAGTCGACTAAAAACAATTTTTTGCGGCGAACAAAACATAAAAGCGTTTTACTTATAAATATTTAGATAGTTTTCAGCTTCTTTCCATATGTTAACGATTACAAAGCATGTTGCCAGAATTAGACACCCGCTTTCAACCACCCTTAAGATGAGGAACAAACGCTATCAGTTGGCGGATATTGGTTATTTGAAGACCCCAATCGCTCGTCTTGAAGTTTCTGCCACTCAGAACTTCTTGGGGAGTCCGGAGACACTCTTAACATAAAACCGCTGATTGTCCCCGACTACATTAGCAGCTGCTCCGCATATTTACTGAACTTTCCACCTTCCTTAACCTGTAAACGTAATCGATAGCAACCAGTTGTGCTGCCATAAGTTGAGGAGTAAGCAACCCATTAAGACTGAACCCACACCAAAAAAAAGACAAAACTCTTTATTTTTACTAATACGACAACAAAAAAAAAAAAAAAAATTAAAAAAAAAAACAGCTGCAAAACTCTGTTGCTGTAGTTTGATACAAAATATACGCTAACGTAGCACACAACAATTAAAAAGGTCAAAAATAGACACAAAACACTGACGCATTTCTGTTGGATTACCGGTTTTCTTTTAAGACAAAAACTTGATAGGGCGTTTTTTGCTTTTGATGTGCATCACACAAGTGACTTTGACTTAAGAGACAAAAACTTTTTGTCTCTTATTGCTGTGGGTTCATGCTTTAACATAACCATAAATCTGATTTTTGTGCATTGGTCAACGCGATGATGGGACAAAACCATAGCTGTTAAATAATAATTAGTAATCGTAATAATTACTTATTAGATTACTTTGTTTTTGAAGGGTGAAGTACTGACTACGATTACTATAATTTTTGGTTTTGCATGATTACTTTTTGATTACGATTACAAGTAGTCAAAAAATAATCAGAATTACTAGCGATTACTAAAAACTAATCAAAAAGAATCAAAAATTAATCTGATTATTTTCAGCGATTATTTTTGATTACTTTCAACAATTTCGTATTCATGAAAACTTTAAGCATGTTGTCAACTTCTAAAAAAAAAAAAATTTTGTGCAAATGAATACACAACTGTTGAATGTAATCAAAAAAAAAAAAAAAATCAAAAATAATCGTTGGAAATAATCAGATTACTTTTTGATTACTTTTGAATCTTTTTGATTATATTTTAGTAATCGCCAGTAATTCTGATTATTTTTAAATTACTTGTAATCAATGAAATCAATTAGTAATCAGGAAATATTCCTTATGGAATTTATAATCTAATTGATTACTAATCGTAAAATTTTCTGTCAGTTAACATAAAAGTCGCACTTATTACAACACAACATTCTTTTAAGTATGTGGAATCAAATTTTGTGCTGGTCGGTTTTTATATAATGTACTGTAGGACTAACACATTTCATGATACATTCTTTTATATTTGTCAACATATAAAACAATTATTTGAAAACTCTGCCTCTGAAACATTAAACATAGTCAAGTGCATACACATCTCCCATGACTTACAGCACACATCGATTTCAGAGTATTCAATTTTTCACTTTACACACGGTTGATTTATCGGCTCACATTTTTCTGCTGACACGTTAAGGGTGCCTCGTTTCAAACACTCATTTATAGCCGTTCAAAAACACACAAACATACATATACTAACATCCATACGCGCCGTTCTCGTTGAGACTCTATACTTGTGTAGTCTGCAAAAATCTTTAAGCAAAAAAAAAAAAAAAAACAAAAACAAAAAAAATATATATGAAGTGAAAGGAAATAAAAAATTGTTTTCTTGTAAACGATAAACTTCAAATCAAATTAACAAGCATCACAAATAAGGTTAATTTTTATTACACAGAAATGTACAATACAAATAAGAGTACGATAACGTACAGACATTTTTACTCGTGCACTTCGAAGTCAAGATATGAATCAATTTATCTTATTTAAATTCTCCAAAAGAAACAAATGAAATGAGGAAGAAGAAGAAGAAGAAATAACAAAGTCAATGTCGGGTCAAAATTCATTTAAGCCTACATCTGTTCATATGAAAACTGAATACTGGAGATATTTTATTAATGGATAAGGAGTCAAGTGACTATGAGTAATACTGAGTACGAAAAAAACTTTGAGCGCTTTTGTAAATAAGTAAGTTACGGCTAGCATTCAATCTTTAACGAAATTTACTTAGCCACACATGGTTTTACACGGATTTAACCAAAGTAAAACGACGTGGATTGGGACATAACGATAAATTATTTTAAAGTTATTTTATAAGCTTTAAAACTATTAAATTATTGTTATTAAATATTATTCAAATGTTAACTTGAATAGTTGAATGAATTCTATTTAGCATTTGAACCAGGGCTGTGGAGTCGTTAAGAAATAGTTATAACTCCGACTCCGACTCCTTTTGCTGAAATTTTTTAAGTACGACTCCGACTCCGACTCCGACTCCTACTCTAACCTAGCATTATTTAAGAGACTAGTTTTTATTTGACTTTAAACTGTTTTTTAATTTAGTACCTGTTAAATGGTTAAATATAGCAAGAAAATTATTCTGTAAAAATTTCAAATCGATATTTTAATTCAAACGTGCCGCGCATTGAGCTTTAACCTACTAGTTACTAACATATGAGTAGGAAAGCTGCAAAATATTTTATTTGGATTTTGGAAAAAATGTAAAAAACATATACCGCCCGATTCAATAGACCAAATGAGTTGAACTTTTTTAATTCTAAAGTGTTATGACATTCTTGACTTATAACTCAATAGTTGAGAAATTTAAACCAACTTAAATATAGAAAAATAATGGATTTAATTTTGGAGCGAACGAGTCTTGTTACGAACTTTCGAAAGAAACGAGTTTTGCTTAATCCGTATGGGATCATTGAACTTTAGTATATTTTAAAGGTTATATTAATATATTAAAATTATGCAAACAGTGCTAAAAAATGTAAAAATAGTTCAGTACGGGAGAGATAAACTACACCAATTCACATCTTTTTCAAATAACGTTTTTTATACTGTTGGAATTTATAGATGTGTGATTTTCCATAAGTCGTATCTAATGTAGCTTTCGAGATAGAAAAGTTGAAAACAACACCAAGTCCAAGTGGCTTATACGTTAAAGGCATCAAGTGTACTTAGTGTTGTTTACCACAATATTAATAGAGGCAAAGGACAGTACTTTTTTGTAATTTGCGAAGTGAGGTCTTTTGTTTTTAATATATGTACATACATAAATTCAGACACTGCCATTGCAGAGAGCGTTTTCATACACTTTTTAATATTTATCGTCTTTTTTGTAGAAAATTTACGAATATTTCTCAAAATGCAATCTCGAATTTTAAACGAAAATAAAATTTTTAAGCGTTCTAAAAATATGTGCATACGAGCATCTTCGGATTGCATTTCCAAATTTATTGTGTTTACAATTTTCAATATGTACTGCAGAAACAGAAAAGGAGTAGAAAGTCCGAATCTAATAAAATATAATTTAACGCTTGTAAAATCGCCTTCAAATCATTCGGAGTAAAATAATAATGAAGTGGGTTCCCACTGTTCCAAATTACGTCTTGACGTAACAACCATCTTGTTGACGAATATTTGAAACTATTATGAATTCGTTCCAAAATAATCTTGACTTGAGAGGAAGTCGCCTTTCTACTATGTAGAACTTTTGCAGAAGTGGTTTCCTATATCTTTTAAAAACTTGTCAATATCATCAGAAAATGCGTGCTTATATGCTGCCGCTGATACTAAATTTAGAATGTGGCATAAGCAATCGTTCAATGAACAAGTGCAAAAATCTATTCACAATAGCGGAGTTCAGTGTTTGGTGCAAATGGTCTTGCAAAAGAGCAAATGCTAGCGATATCATAGCTTTTCTCTTAGATATTTCATAAAAAAGCTACGGCATTTAGCATTTTTGCAAGACTATTTGCAACAAACACTAAACTCCGAATATATTAATTGGACATCAAATACTAGGGTATTCATTTAATAGGACTTTTGCTTTAATCGGTTAATCGCTGGATTAATTAACCGAGGTTTTGGTTTAATCGGTTAATAATCGGTTGATTTGGTTTTTGATCGGTTAACCGATTAATAAAGTTTTTTTAATAAATAAAGTAATTTCAATAATTAAAAATGCAAAAATTATTTAATTTTTGTTGTTTATTATTAAATAACAAAAATAACAATTCTTCATCTAAAACGAGCAAACAAAAAAAAAATAATTCATAAATATGTGATATGTATTTTTAAAGTAATACATCATCAGGGGTGTTCTGGAAATCGAAAACGCAAAACTCACGAATTTTAAACGTCGTTTTTTAATAAGATTTCTGTAGTTAAATAATTTTATTGTCAAATATTTCCCTATTAAACAGAATTTTATAACTAAATTAAAAAATTAGATATTTATTATTTATAAGTTATTTCAATAGTTTAAAGAGATCTGAATTAATAAATTTTGAAAAAAAAATTTTGTTTAAATGTTTAGGATTAAAGCGATACTTGTATTTAGTTTCGACAACACTGGACTTGGAACATTTTTTTTCTCTTATCGTGGATGCTGGAGGAATCAGAAGCAGCCATAATAAAGAATATCTAATTTCCCAGTCCTTTTCCTGGATTTCTCTTATGTGTGGTTTATAGAATACAAGCGCCTTACTCGTCCGTTCAACTTACATTTAAAACAAAAACAAAATTTCGAAATTTGTTTTTGTTTTGAATGTAATTTGAACGGACGAGTAAGGCGCTCGTGTTCTATAAACTACACATAAAATCTTCCATTATGCCATTAGAGTCCTGATTTAATTTTTAAAAATGTTTAACACTTCTAATTGTTTCAGGTAATTCTGCTAAGAATGTTTTGCTAGTAGAAAATATACACCCCAATTATGATTAAAAATTCCCCGGGAGTTTTTTACCTTTTCCCATTTTTACAATTGAATTAACATAGGAAAAATGGGAGAAGGGAGCAACCTCCCGGGGAATTTTTATTCATAATTGGGCTGATATTGTATAAAAATATATTTTCTAAACATGTATATGAGACGAAACAATTAATTAAAACACAAAAAATTTGTTATAATATTACAAAAAATTATGTAACATCGGTTAATCGGTTAATCGACTGAAATTAACCGGTTTAATCGTTAATCGAAAATAGACAATTTAAAATTAACCGATCTACGGTTAACCGAATGAATACCCTAGTAAATACAAGTCGCCATTTTATATCAATTATAAATAGGTTTGAAAAATTTGGAAGTAATACCAAATGAGTCACGAGCGTACCAGCGTACTTTTTAGTTTTGGATTGTATTAAAAAAAGTACAATTGTAGCAACTGTATCAACCATGTTATAGAGTAAAAGGTACATACAAAATTTCGTTTAATCAATAACACATAAAATTTTCGATGACAATGGGGTCTCAATATTGTTCAAGTCTAATCATTACAGGTGGTCTTAAAAGACAACGTGATAATTTTTTTAGCTTTGTAATTGTTGGATGTCAAAATTAGGTAATGGTGAGTAGTTAATAGGTTATACTATAAGTAATTCTCTAAATTAAATTAAAGATACATACATTTTATCACGAAACCCAATCTACATATATCCTTAGAATTCCTGAGCGTTCGAAGAACATAAGTAGCGAATATTTGCAATCTTACCACAAAAAAGAATTGTTTTTACCGCAACTCATATAGGATCAACGTATATTATTGTGGTTACTATACTAATTTATGTTAAAAATTAGAAAAAAAAATATCATATGGTAACCCCTAGAAAAGGTTAACAACTAAATTTTTAATAAAGGTATGGAAATCCGTAAGACCACCCTGGACAAAACTGAATAGCTCGAGCCGAAGCACAATGGTTAATAATCCATTTTTTCTGGCCAAAATTATTAAAATAAAATATATCAAATAAATTTGTTAATAAAACAGTAACAATACTACATATATCGAATGTATGAATTCCCAGCGGTAAAAAGAAGTAGTAAGCAGGCCTTCTGGAAGCCATTATTTCTTAGACACAGGCCTTTCTACCCCATTTCATACTCATACATTTTTTACACAAGATGTCCTAGCCAGCCAAGGCCTTATTAGAGGCATCCTTCAGCAGGCCTATGTATGTAGTAGGGAGTAGGTAGGCCTTGCATAAGACCTTTCTGAGAAGGCAAGCGAGTATGTGTACTGGACATTAAAAAAAGGTCTAGGAAGGTCCTACAGAAGGTCTTATAATTGAAGGCCTCCAAAAGTTTTCCGCTGGGAAGTTTAGGCATTAATATAAAAAAAAAATTAAAAGCTTTATATACATATAAACGGAATTTGAAATGTTTTTGGACATAAATATTCGTTTTTTATATATAAATATTTTTAGTGTGATCAAGCGAGCTTTTTTTTCTAACGTAAAATTATCTTGTTCAAGTTCTGTTCCTGTGAATATCACCATTTTCTGACGTTTGCACTTACGATATTTGCTAACAAGGATACTTGCATGCTAATAGCTTAATAACTATCGATGGAAGTATTCAGCGATTTTTTTGATGTGAGCGTGCGTTTAGGTAAGGACGAAATAACGAGATAAGACTTTTTTTGTATCATAACAATAGCAGCTATGTCCCATTCTTCCTTTTGCGTGCTGAATGCATGAATTATTAGATCATACTCATTTTGCTTGCATGACAAAAGACCTGTCCCTTCCCTTCTTTAGATACGCTCAGACATTTCTGAATTTGTTAATCGAAGTTGACCTTTGTTGAACATTACTTTAGCAGCGAGGTGTGCCATGTCAAAGTAAAAATTCTTTTAGGGGTAGTTACGACATGCGGCTAATATGCTACCAAGGAAGGACATTGAGGGTGGTTGCTGTGGGAGGGCCTGTCGGGGATTTAATGCATAATGCAACAAAGACCCGCCCCAACCCCATAACTCATAGCCCGGCTGAAATAAGTCAGCTTGGCGGATGGACAATGCACACGAACGAGCGTGTGGCAAAAGACGCCAGCTAATTGAATTCTGACAGAGCTACTTGCCATTTCGGGACTAAAACTTTTTTTAGCAAAGGAGCTTTCCCGCCACTTATCTCCCAAAAAAGTAGTAAATTTTCTAGTAAGTATTTTATATACTTTTCTAAACTATTATATTCTACCTTGTTTTAAAAGCATAAGTCAAAAAAGTTTTCTTCTTGTCCTATTTAGAATCATTTTGCAGCCAGATTGGAAAAAGGTCGGCGTTTTTGATGCTAGGGTAACCTTACAAGAATTAGACATAGTTGGCGAAAATACTTACAAAATAACAACGGGTCCGCCATCTAACGTTTTTTTCAACTAGTGCTAATTTCGTGAATGGTAAAACTTAGCTCATGTCTGATTTGACAGATAATTAGTTTTGTCCTTCCGCTGAACGAATATGGCTGTGTATACGCTTGAACAACGCTGGGAAATATTGCGACATTACTTTGAAAATCATGGTAATGTTGCAGAATGTGTGCGAAAATTGCGTACGGATTTTGGAAGAAGAGATGCACCGTCAGCTCCGTATGTTCGTTATCTTGTGAAAAAAGTGAAAGAAACTGGCATCCTCATCGATAAACCAAAGCGTGAAAAGCCAAAAACAGTGCGTACGCCCGAGAATATTGCTGCTGTGGCAGAAAGTGTGCGTGAAGCGCCATCAACATCAATTCACCGTCGTTCTCAACAATTGAACATTTAGGAGACATCATTGAGACGAATTTTGCATAAAGACCTTGGTATGACGCCATACAAAGTCCAATTGGTTCAGGAGTGGAAGCCCACTGACCATCCAATGCGTTTTCGCTTCGCTAAGTGGGCCTGCGATCGATTTACAGAAGATGCCGATTTTGCCAAAAAAAAATCATCTTTTCAGATGAAGCTCATTTTGATCTTGGCGGGTATGTAAACAAGCAAAATTGTCGCATTTGGAGCACAGAAAACCCGCACGCATACATTGAAAAGCCGATGCGCACAAAACGAGTCACTGTTTGGTGCGGATTTTGGTCCAGAGGCATAATTGGGCCATTTTCTTCGAAAATGAGCAAGGAGTGGCCGTTACAGTCAATGGCGATCGTTATCGGGCCATTTTGAACGAATTTTTGTTCACAAAAATTGAAGAGGATTATATTGGCAACATTTGGTTTTAACAGGACGGCGCTACGTGCCACACAGCCGAAGCTACACTCGATGTTTTGCGCCTTGTTTTTGAAGATCGCATTAGCAGCCGCAGAGCTGATGTCGTTTGGCCACCTCGGAGCTGCGATTTGACACCGTTGGACTATTATTTGTGAATAAGTGTTACGCCGACACGCCGGAGACAATTGACGCTTTAAAGGACAATATTCGTGAAGCCATTGGTGAAATACAGCTGCACACAATCGATAATTAGCTTAAAAATTGGACCGATCGTGTAGGCTACTGCATGGTCAGCCGAGGCAGCCTTTTGAATGAAATTATTTTCCATTATTAACCGGAAGGATTGTACTTTCAAATAAAAAAAGAAATTTGAGAAAATATTCAGTAGTTTTTTTTATAGCGTTTTCCAAAAAAAAAAAAAGTTATTTGGCGAACCCGTAATTGTATATAAAGTCTAATTATTATTTTTGTTTCGCAACCGTCAAATTTGGACATTTTTTTAAAAGTCATATTTAATTCGGATTTAAACAATTAAAAAAGGTTTTCATATGCCTTTAGGAAATGCAAGTTTTTTTTAAATTACATTCTTTTAATTGCTAAAATACTGTTTCATCAAACACTTAAAATACATTTTGGTCGCACTCAATTTTTCAACAATACCAAAAAGTACTCTGTTTGTCGTTATACAAATTTATAATAAGTACACACAGAAAACAAATTGGTTGGAATACGGTTGCAGTAATAAAATATTGATCAAGTAATATATGTAATATATTATTGCACCTATTAAATATGTGTAACTCTAACTGATTTTCAATACTATTGAATATTAAAACGTAATTCTAGCTGAAATATGATTCAATCAATTCTTTTATTAGTTATTATAACTAATTCCATTTAATACTAAAAATTAGTACGAATGTTGTCAATCACAACCAAATTTAATACAGTGCAATACTGAATATTAGTCATTACAATCAATAATTTGCTTTTGTCAATCAATTTTATAATACAATTGCTATTTAATTTTTTGCAGCTATTTATTGATTGTGAGAATAGTTTAAATTCGTGTACAACAAATGAAAATATAATTATTTGGAATTCACAACCAAAAAATTGCTGCATGTCCCAATTGTTAATTGTGAGTACTAAACTAATAATAAACTGAATTTTCTGTCAAAACAAAAAAATAAATTTGTGACATATTTAAAAAATATTTGGTCCAGATCAACACCATACATGTGGGCTAACTTATCACCACGCAATATAAACTCCAATGAATCACTAGTCCCGTCGAAGCATATATTCCATCTCCATCAAATCCATATTGTACTCGGTGGCTGTGTTGCTATCGAGGGGTGAGTCATCTTCGTTCTATCCTCCTTTACCGGTGATTTAACCACTTTATTCGGCTCCGGGGTCACGAGGATAGGCCACTTTCTAAGAGGCGCTGTGTCTTAAGCTACTCATGTTCGCCACAAACCCACCGTTTTCTCAGTACTTCAACACTGCCCGCTTGGTCTTATTGGAACTCTTTCAGGTGCGATAACAATTCTTTCCGTTAAAGGGAGTATTGTGGGCCTACTCCCTTCTCAACATTGTCTGTGTTGGTCGGGTAATTAATGTATTTGTCTTTATAAAATTTAATAATCGCTCTTATCGTGGTTGGCGAATTTAAAATACTCCTGCGATTGTTTGGTAACAGATTTAAGGAAATAAGTGCACGTTCTCTTTTATCTTTTACCAAACACGTAAGGGTGAATGTGTAAACGATAAATAACTTAATAAATATACTAACAAAAACTGGAGGTTATTGGAATTGTTTTGATTTTCTATCTAACATATCGGGAAAAAGTTTTATGCAATCGATTAAAAAAATATATTGATAATCACAAACAAATCTTTTGTTATGAACACCAATTATGTGTTAATTCGGTAACATCTATTATATATTCGGGTATAAGCATGTTTTTGTTTTCTGATAATCATACTTACAACTAACAATATCTGTTGTTATAACTGATAGTGTACTTAAATTCAAATATTGCTTTTAAAAATATTATGGCTAAGCAACGGAATTTTCAGTAATTCTAACCGACTTGTGTGATAGTACATGCAACAAACGAAATTCGATTGGCGCCAAATTCGGTGGTGTTCACGAAATTTGGAATTTTTACCAATGTGCAAAGGCAAGATTATTAAAGTTCTGTATATTTTTGTTGAGTATTTCGGATGTGTTGTTTCTCTTTACTTTCGCGAACATTTTTTGCGTTGCCATTTTAAAAATTAAAAAAAAGAATTTAATACTAAAAGATCTTTTTTTACATACGGCAACTTTGCTTATAGACATGATCTTTCTGTAGGATGTAAACTCTCTTAGAATATTTTAACAGAAGTTCTGACTTCTTTAATACTGCTGAATGAGCGCCTTGTTAGCAAAGGGCCTTGTTAACAAAAGCCCTTTTAAAAAAAATGTCATTCATTAAACTAATGCAATATTGAATCAAGACTTGATTTAATTTTTTCCAATAAAAAATTTAATACAAGTATTTGAAAAACTCAACGAATCGTATTTATTAAAAGCAGTTATGAAAAAAAACTTGTCACATAAGTATTACAAAATTTAATAACCCCAATGTGAACCGAAACCATCAAAGGACACATGTGCTACTGTATCAGCGGGAGAGTAAGAAATAGCTTGCTTTACAACTGGTGCAGCATGAGCATAGACAGCAGGAGCATGAGCAGCATAGGTATTCACAGTGGGTACATGAGAGGAAACCAAAGTCTTGGAGTAAACTGGAGCTGGGGCAGCGTAATGTACTGCAGGAGCAGCATAATTTACTGTTCTAGCTGGAGCAGCATATGTTATAGTTTTGGCAACAGCAGGTGCAGCATAAGTTACTGTTTTAGCAATAGCAGGAGTGTAAACATTGTTGCTAATGCGTGTGTCTACCCTATTAACACTGGAGTAGGGAGTTTGAACCGATTTGGAGTAGGAAGAAACGGTACCACCAAACGAACGAACAACGTTTTGTTGAGTAGAAGCTACAGCATCGAAAGCAGGATTTACGTAATTTAAAACAGGAGAGGCAGCATAAGTTACGGGAGCAATATAACCAGCACTAGCGGTAGCTAAAAGAGCACAGAAGGTAACAAATTTAAAAGCCATTGTAAGGTGTTTATTGAATGGTAGTAAAGAACTGATATTGATTTGCCATTTGAATGAACTATTTATATGATATTATTTGCTGAATTTTTTACAATAAAATTTTATTTGCAAAATTTTTAATTCAGGGTTAAATTTCGTAGCTAATTAAATTAGTTTCTTAAAACCAAACCATAATAATTGATATGTCTTTTTCTTATCATTTTAAAGCCAATTTCTGTCAACCGGTTTACTTTTGACTGCAAAGACTTATAAAGGTTTGTTACAATGGATACCGTATGTCTGTTAAATAATTGAAAAAAAAAATTAATTATCATTATTTTGCGATTTATGTTTTATCTCTTTACCATTCAAAATGTAACGAACGTAGTTTTGTTGTTGTTTTTTTAATAAAACTCTAGAGTGAAATTAATATCAATTTGCCAAATTTTGAATGAACTTGAAGTCAAGTCACTTGAAAAATCATGACTACCAAAGTACTTGTATTTGTAAAAGCAAAGAGCATAAAAGAATATATATATTTTTTTAATACTCCTTATCTTCCTTTACAGAATATTCAATTTTTATTTTAAGGATATTATTTAGTATGAGCGAATGTAGTTATTGGAGCTATCAAAAGTTTTTTAAAACTTTTTTTTTGTTTTTGGATATTCTAATAAATATTCATCATCACCCATTAAAAGAAAACAAATAATACCAGAAACAGCAAAAAAAAGTACCATTTGCAAAAATGTAGAGCATCTACACCACTTAAACGTGTACAATAGAAGCGGAAAAAATATAAAAATGTGTATAAATGAATAAATATGTTTTTTCCAAACTTTTAAGAAATATAATAGAGAAGTTTTTTTGTTTTGTACACCCCAGAAGGCCAATATTCTATTTCTTTGGTTTTTTCAAACTCGTAACTGTCATCTCACCTTCTAAGAGGGTGTGCATTTATATTTATTTACAAATGTTTGTTGAATTTTTTGTCTTCTCATCATAATTTATGTTTTTATTACGAAATATTTTCTACTTGAATTGAAATAAATTAAGTGGAAAATATGCATGTCGAAAATTTGTTTTAGAAAAAGAAGTCTTTTTTTATAAAAGGGGAGCCAGAAGTCACCGAACATCCGTTAATAATTTGGTAAATTTTTCACTTAAACTTATGCGGGTTACAAAGTGTCATTTATGTGGCATTTTGACAAAACATCTTAAGTCAAATTAAAAAAGTTAATAAAAATGTTGTTAATCATAAGAATTTCCATTCTAAAAACATTGTTTTTAACGTTTTTAAAATTTTTTATTATTAGCGAAATTGTTCTTTAATTTTGGTTTATTTTATTATTTGATAAAAAAGATTTTTTCATCGAGTTTTTTCTTAAAACTTTTTTGCTTATCTTATCTCGACTTAAGATGTTTTGACAAAATCCCACCGATTTGTATCTTGTACGAAAATAGCAATACATTTTGTTCATTATTTTCTGCAGGGAAGTTCTGGACATTTGAAGTTGAGTGACACGTTTACGAGCCGATGCTTCAGGGTTCTCATTCACGCTCTTCCGAACACATTCGGTATTATTTTGGCTTTGTGCTTCAGGCGGTCTTCCACTCCGAGTTAAGTCACTAGATTGCTAGATTGCTAACTTGATTTCGTGATGCTCGGTTTGTCGGTCGTGCTCGCTAATAATATAAATTTACAAGCAAATGGACGCACTAATTGAATAATTTTTAGTTTGAATTATTTATTTACATATATTTTAAAGAGCACAATTAAAAAAACAGTAAAGTAAAAAAAACTCTTTTGAATTTGAATTATGAAAAAACAATAATGGTACAAACACAACTGGGACGAACAACGAACTTCGCATAGTACGACGAATTCGTCGGCAGTAATTCGTTGCGTAAATTTGTCAAAAGAGACACAATAATTGCGTAAATTCCAGGTATTCATGTGACTTAAATTTTTTTTAATTTATAAAAATAAATACCTTGGACACTAGATTATATAAACATTTATTATTCTTAACTTCTTTAATTATTTTACTCCATCCATTTTCAACTTTTTTTTAGAAAAAAATTTTATTAAAATTTCTTTGTAATTTATTTGTTTTTTAACATTTATCAAATTACAAAAAACTATTTATCGGGTGTGTTTTAGAATCCGAATCCACTAGGAAGTGGATTCCCAACAAACCATATAGCAATCAAAATACAATACAATTTGAGAATAAGCTTAATTAGCAGTGTGTTCTAAGCTTTTCTTAATATCATTTAAAATAATGTTAATAAAATGTGAATTCACAAGCAGTTTTTAACAATGCTTGAGAAACTCTTATTATAAACAACTATTTCTAAAGTACAACAACTGTTTCTAAGGCACGGGACAACAAGCGCCGTTACATTTGCTTGAGTAAATTTGTAGAGTGTTTTGCGTGTAAATTTAGTTATAAATTTTGTAGTGAGTGACCGTGTAATTTTAAAATAATAATAGAATTAAGAATGCCTAATAAATACAAACAAGTGCTGGAAGACAAACAAAAGAAGTTTTTGATCTTCTGTAAATTAATAAAAAACAAAAAAAAATAAATAGTGAATTTGAGGAAGATTTCAGTGCTGATGTTCAAATGCAAGTTCTAGTAAAGCTGGTGTCCCTAATGAAGTGTTCCTAATAAAGTTTCTACATTTCATAGATGCAACTTTGTCAGTGGGTCTTACAGAGGACAAATTTATTTAAAACACCCGAACGTTCTTCCAGTTTGCGAAAAATCTCATTATATATAAAATAAACAAAATTAAAAGGAAAACGCAAAATAATATATTATTTGTGAAGCTTATTCTACAAACAAAAGTTAATATAATATTATTTTCGTAAGATTATTCTACAATTGCAAAGATAAGCTTATATTCATCATGTATATATAATATTTTAACGAGTGTTCCGTTTTGATTTTTCTACAATTGTTACGATAGCCTTTTTTAATATAATCTCAAATCTTTTTCAAGCTTAACGCTTGTGTTGGTAAGCTTATTATAATATTTTTCTCAAGTCATTTGGTTTGTTGGGTTACTTCAGCATTTTTGGTGTTTTGCATTTCGATTTAGCGATCTCAAATAAGTTTTTCTGTTTGTTTCAAACTCTGCAATTTTTCGCGAATTTCAGCCATGGTCGCGATAAAATCGGTTTGTTCTGTAGTCTGATTCTTTAAAAAAAATTTTTTTTAAATATTTCTTCACCCTTTAGAGAATCGCAAAGCCATTGTTCTAAAGCCCGTATTTAAAAAGATATTAGGTTTTTTTTTTTTGTTTTTTATAAATGTGTTGTTGGTGCTTACGTGTTTAAATAAGAAATCGACGATATGCTGTATAATTGTTACATCCCGTTTTGATCACTCCGTTTTAATCGTTAGTTTATTTGACAAATCAAAGCGGAAACTTCGATTTACAGACTTCCTTACGTGACTGCTTTAACTCGCCAAAAATGTTACTGACGCAGTTAAGTGAGAAAAATAGTTGATTTTTTTAATTTAATGGCATTATTGTTTAATTTCCCACATTCCAATCAAAAACTTTCTCGACGCGGGAGTTACAGAACATTTGCCCAAGAATGTTATTGTTGCTTTTTAAATCGGGCAAAGAGCATAATTTATGCATAGAATACAATGACCAGTGAAGTCGGAGTGTTAGAGTAACGAAGTTTTGTTTATCTTAGAGTTTAAGACAAGACGTACAACGTTTTGAAATCGTTGTACGAAAATAAAAGCGAAGTTAAATAACCATTCGAATAATTTAATACCAATCAGTATTTGATTTACTCCACAAATAAGTAATAACATTATAATAAAATCCCAGAAAAAGTTGCATTAAATCTTCTTTTTCTTCAGCGAGGAAGGTGCTGCGGGTTAAGAAATTTTCAAGTAAGACTTGTCGCTTAGATGTTTGTATTATCATTCAGTGGGGTCAATACGGAACGAAGGCTTTGCATACCGTCATGTTTAGATAATCAAAAACGCTTTACACTTGCGCTTCTGACTTAAAATCGCATACAAGAAGTTTGGTGACTCAGATTGAAAAAGTCTGCTCAAGGGAACTAGAATATTTTTAAAGAACTATGGCAAATAGCAATCAAAACGCACGAGTTTCAGAACACCATAAAATAAATCTGGTGCTTTGCGACTTTAAATCGTGTAATTGTCAAAAAATGGTCGATAGTTATTTTTAAAACTGTTATTCCATTAGTTTCTTTGGCTCCTGACCGAAAAAATTTCAAAGTTTTGTAAAAAAGCACATAGTTAAATTTTCCTTAAAACTAAACTTTCACTAAAAACTCATATGAAATAAATTCGTTAAAAAGTCAACTAAAAAACCTGTAGAAAAAATCTTTGAAATTAAAAGTAGCAATTAAGATATTACGCATAATTCACAATTAGGTACAAAAACCTGTTGTTAAAAAAGTAAAAAAAGGTATTCAACAAAAACATATGCGGCAATTTATAAAACTTTTTCTTTTTTACGCAAAAAAAAAAATAACAATAATAAACAAAAATCTTATTGGCTACAATATTAACCTTGAACTATTTTATATATTTTGCAAATTTAATTTAATTAAATCAATTCAATGTTTAATATCATATTAAAAGTGTACTTGCAATTAATTCCAACATCAGTTCTTTACAACTACTCAATACACAACTTACAATGGCTTTCAAATTCGTTGCTTTCTGTGCTCTTTTGGCAGCCGCCAGTGCTGGCTATATTGCTCCCATTACTTATGCTGCTTCTCCGGTTGTAAAGTACGTGAATTCTGGTGTCGATGCTGTAGCTTCTACTCAACAAAACGTTGTACGTTCGTTTGGTGGTACCGTTTCTTCCTACTCCAAATCGGTTCAAACTCCCTACTCCAGTGTCAATAAGGTAGATACACGCATTAGCAACAATGTTTACACTCCTGCTATTTCGAAAACTGTTACATATGCTGCTCCTGCTGTAGCCAAAACTGTTACTTACTCGGCTCCTGCTGTACATTATGCTGCTTCAGCTCCAGTTTACACTAAGACTTTGGTTTCATCTCCTGTACCAACATTTAGTTCTTATGCTGCTCATGCTCCCTCTATTTACTCTCATGCTACTCCAATCGTTAAGCAAGCTATTGCTTACTCTCCTGCTTCCTCAGTAGCTCATGTATCCTTTGATGGCTTTGGTTCACATTGGGGCTACTAGATGTTATAATCTATTGCTTAATTGTTGAAAATAAGTAAACTTTGTTGTGTTAAGTTTAAAACTGAAAAATAATTTTATTTAAAGAAATTTATTGAAAACTTGTGTAGCGATTATAACGCTAAAACTCCTATTGTATTTATTTTTCATAAATTCTTTTTATTGTATTCAAAATTTTTCCGAATGTGCTCCTATCAATAAAATTTCCATTTATAAACCTTTCATACAATAGTCCTGTTCCATGATATTTGTATTAGTTAATATAAATTTATAAGTTGATTTTTATTTTTATTGTAATAGCTCACTATAGGCTTTTAAGGTGCTATCAGACGGTATGTATTTTACATATGTACTGTCACTTTTCTTACCCATATGTAATTCCGTATGTATGTCAAAATTTTCTTAAATTTTTCTTTACAATATATTTTTTCAAGAAATTTCGTTTCAAAACAAACCAGCTGTTTTGTTTATGTTTGCCACAGAAAAATAGAGCGCGTTCTAATCGAAAAAATTACATATGTATTTCCACATGTATTTTACACATGCAAAGTTTCATATGTATCACACGATGTGTACAACTTTTACAGATGGAAAATTTGACAGTACATATGTCTGATAGCACCTTTACACTTGTCGTCCTTTTTTTCTAAGCAATTAAAATTTTTAAATTCTTATGTTTAAGAAGAATTTTAAATACATACTAATTTAGAAATGCACTCTTGTTTTTTACCACCAGTATGTCTGAAAACTCACAGTCATCTTAACGCAACTATTAACACCAAATTATTTTTTGGCTTTGTTAATATTAAAAGCTGTTCTTCAGAGTGGATCTTTTACGGAGCTTAATATTGTGCTGAAGCTTATAGCGCATAAAATTATCAGTCCTGGGGCCTAATTCTGGCAGTCGTGATCGAGTACGTTCTCGATTCGAAAGCAATTTTATTTCAGTCGATACTCAACGAATCGAAATTATTTTTTCAGTTTTGTGAAACTCAAACTAATGCTTGACAACACTGAAAAAATAATTCCGATTCGTTCAGTATTGACTGAAATAATTAGATATTAAATTGCTTTCGAATCGATCACGATTGCCAGAATCAGGCCCCTGGACTTACCGTCAAACTTCCGTCTGTTTAGCAACATGTGTGCATTTAATTAAACCTTGTGTACAAATTAAAGTCGCAATTTGAACATAAATTTGGTATTTAAGATCAAAATCACAAACTATGGTATAAGGTCCACGAATTCACCTTTTCCCAAGGGTGGATCCAGGCGGGGGGAAGGATCCCACCAAAATATTAACAATATGTTTCCTTAATTGCGCTTATAAGTGTTTTGTAAACATTTTTTTTATACAAAATTTTTTTTGCAAATCAAAATATGTGACATCTTTATGCGAAGAGCAAACGTTTGACGTGAAAGTGCGAGAGGTTGGAATTATGGTTGAAAATATTTTTTATTTCAATACAAAAATAATCAATGTTATTCAGGTATGTTCTAGGTTTCGACTCAAATTGACTCGAAATTTTTGAATCCGCATAATTCATAAATTAGTGTTCTCAAATTCGCATGTTTTTGTGTATTCGAAGTTTTTGTTTGAAAAAACTTTAATTGAACTAAAGATCGCTAAATTGCTAACCGCAGTATAATAGCTAAGTCTGATATTTATTAAAATCGTAAAAAATCATGGGAAAAAATTGCTTCCATAGCGAAAATTTGCAAACTTTTAAACAATCTTTTAAATTTATTTGAAATCGCTAAATGGGTTAAAAAAAACTATATGTCGGTAGAAAAAACAGTTTGCAATAGCGACAAATTTTAATATTTCAAACAAGCTATAAAATTAATTAAATGTCCCTTAAACTTAAAAGAATGGCTAAAATACACGAATAATCGCAAATTGGAAACAAACCCTAAAAATTATTTAAGATCGCTAAATTGGTAAAAAAAAATCTCAACAATAAACAAAAAAAAAAATTTGCAAAAATAGCGAAAATTTACGAAAATTTTTAATAATTCGATCAAGCCATAAAATTGATTTAAAGTCCACAAAAGTATATGGAATGGAAAAAATTCTGTAAATAGCAAAGTCTACTATTTATTATAAATCGTTAAAGCTGTAAAGCTGTAAAGAATCAGAAAACTTACCGGAACAAATCGCTTTTATCGCGAACATGGAAAAATTCTCGAAAAATTGCAAAAGTTGAAACAAACCCAAAAACTAATTTGAGATCGCTAAACCGATTAAAAATCAAATTGTTGGAAAAAACAAATAAAGCGTTAAAAAATTTGCTAAAATTCCGTCAAAATCAATGAAAAAGTTGATTTTAAATTTTGGGTAGGTTAGGTCCTTTTGCGTTTTAGTTAAATTAGCTAAAATTCCGTCAAAATCAATGAAAAAGTTGATTTTAAATTTTGGGTAGGTAAGGCCCTTTTGCGTTTTAGGTAACGATATATTTTTGATTTAATTGGATAAGGAACATTTTAAACTAAAAACCAAAATTTTTTGTTGTTAAAAATGTTACATATCACATATTTGAATAAAATTCGATTTGTTTTACTTTCACCAACCCCTTACTACTCTAGTTAAGGACGAATAAAAACATGTGGATGTGAAATGCAGAACACCAAAAATGTTTCGAGTGGATTCGGTTTCTAGAGCACACCCGATTGATTTAATTTTTTTTTTTGCAGACAGAATTGTTTTTTTTTAAATTTTTTCTTCTTTAGCAGAAATTTTTGAATTTTTTCCATAAACTTTCTAAAATTTACTTCCGCCATTCTGATGCCATCAAATAAATAATTTGCTAAAATTAAAAACGAATTTAACAAAATTAAATGAGACGTGATATATTGATAAAATAACAATGTAATGTTAAGAAAATTATAAATTTTGTTTAACAAAATTTTTCAATTAAACCTTTTTATACCCTTCACCGAAGGTAAGAGGGTATATATAACTTTGTCATTCCGTTTGTATGTTCCAAAATATTGATCCTACACCCTATAAAGTATATATATTCTGGGTCCTTATGGAAAGCGAAGTTGATTTAACGATGTCCGTCTGTCCGTCTGTCCGTCTGTCCGTCTGTCCGTCTGTCCGTCTGTGTGTATGTTGAAATGGGTTTTCCGAAAACCCCAGAAATTATGTGGACTAGGTTGATGTATATTTATGTCACATATACTCCGTTTAAGTTTGCTATTGAAATTCAGCCAGATCGGTCAAAAAATGACGGAGATATGAGCAAAAAACCACGACTGCCTCTGATTTTGCCCAAAAAATCCCTTGTTGTTGTTGTATTTTTTTATTTCTGTATATCTTGAGAACGGCAAGAGCCAAAGTTTCCAAATTAGGTACACACATTGACGTTATCAATACACAGCATCCCACAAAATGTGGGCGGGATTGAACAAGTGGGCGTGGTACCTCCCGTACAAAAAATATCAAAAATTGTATAAAAACCTGATTTTTTGGACTCTCATATGACCTATGGTTACGCCTTATATATCAAAAGATCGGAAATTTTTAATAGAAAATATTTTCTGAAAAACTCGGGAAAATCGGTTCAGATACGAAAAAGTTATGACCAAAATTAAATTTTTTTTTTTTAAATACACATTTTCGGAACCCATATCTCTTTCTGAGTCCAAGTTTTATCACCAAAGTAAATGGTAAATTTATTCCTTAAAACATCGGTATATAAATCTGTCAAATCGGTTAATAAATGGCTGAGTTATGTCCAAAGTACTGAAATCCAAAAAAAAGTCTTTTTATACCCTTCACCGAAGGTAAGAGGGTATATATAACTTTGTCATTCCGTTTGTATGTTCCAAAATATTGATCCTACACCCTATAAAGTATATATATTCTGGGTCCTTATGGAAAGCGAAGTTGATTTAACGATGTCCGTCTGTCCGTCTGTCCGTCTGTCCGTCTGTCCGTCTGTGTGTATGTTGAAATGGGTTTTCCGAAAACCCCAGAAATTATGTGGACTAGGTTGATGTATATTTATGTCACATATACTCCGTTTAAGTTTGCTATTGAAATTCAGCCAGATCGGTCAAAAAATGACGGAGATATGAGCAAAAAACCACGACTGCCTCTGATTTTGCCCAAAAAATCCCTTGTTGTTGTTGTATTTTTTTATTTCTGTATATCTTGAGAACGGCAAGAGCCAAAGTTTCCAAATTAGGTACACATATTGACGTTATCAATACACAGCATCCCACAAAATGTGGGCGGGATTGAACAAGTGGGCGTGGTACCTCCCGTACAAAAAATATCAAAAATTGTATAAAAACCTGATTTTTTGGACTCTCATATGACCTATGGTTACGCCTTATATATCAAAAGATCGGAAATTTTTAATAGAAAATATTTTCTGAAAAACTCGGGAAAATCGGTTCAGATACGAAAAAGTTATGACCAAAATTAAATTTTTTTTTTTTAAATACACATTTTCGGAACCCATATCTCTTTCTGAGTCCAAGTTTTATCACCAAAGTAAATGGTAAATTTATTCCTTAAAACATCGGTATATAAATCTGTCAAATCGGTTAATAAATGGCTGAGTTATGTCCAAAGTACTGAAATCCAAAAAAAAGTCTTTTTATACCCTTCACCGAAGGTAAGAGGGTATATATAACTTTGTCATTCCGTTTGTATGTTCCAAAATATTGATCCTACACCCTATAAAGTATATATATTCTGGGTCCTTATGGAAAGCGAAGTTGATTTAACGATGTCCGTCTGTCCGTCTGTCCGTCTGTCCGTCTGTCCGTCTGTCCGTCTGTGTGTATGTTGAAATGGGTTTTCCGAAAACCCCAGAAATTATGTGGACTAGGTTGATGTATATTTATGTCACATATACTCCGTTTAAGTTTGCTATTGAAATTCAGCCAGATCGGTCAAAAAATGACGGAGATATGAGCAAAAAACCACGACTGCCTCTGATTTTGCCCAAAAAATCCCTTGTTGTTGTTGTATTTTTTTATTTCTGTATATCTTGAGAACGGCAAGAGCCAAAGTTTCCAAATTAGGTACACACATTGACGTTATCAATACACAGCATCCCACAAAATGTGGGCGGGATTGAACAAGTGGGCGTGGTACCTCCCGTACAAAAAATATCAAAAATTGTATAAAAACCTGATTTTTTGGACTCTCATATGACCTATGGTTACGCCTTATATATCAAAAGATCGGAAATTTTTAATAGAAAATATTTTCTGAAAAACTCGGGAAAATCGGTTCAGATACGAAAAAGTTATGACCAAAATTAAATTTTTTTTTTTTAAATACACATTTTCGGAACCCATATCTCTTTCTGAGTCCAAGTTTTATCACCAAAGTAAATGGTAAATTTATTCCTTAAAACATCGGTATATAAATCTGTCAAATCGGTTAATAAATGGCTGAGTTATGTCCAAAGTACTGAAATCCAAAAAAAAGTCTTTTTATACCCTTCACCGAAGGTAAGAGGGTATATATAACTTTGTCATTCCGTTTGTATGTTCCAAAATATTGATCCTACACCCTATAAAGTATATATATTCTGGGTCCTTATGGAAAGCGAAGTTGATTTAACGATGTCCGTCTGTCCGTCTGTCCGTCTGTCCGTCTGTCCGTCTGTGTGTATGTTGAAATGGGTTTTCCGAAAACCCCAGAAATTATGTGGACTAGGTTGATGTATATTTATGTCACATATACTCCGTTTAAGTTTGCTATTGAAATTCAGCCAGATCGGTCAAAAAATGACGGAGATATGAGCAAAAAACCACGACTGCCTCTGATTTTGCCCAAAAAATCCCTTGTTGTTGTTGTATTTTTTTATTTCTGTATATCTTGAGAACGGCAAGAGCCAAAGTTTCCAAATTAGGTACACACATTGACGTTATCAATACACAGCATCCCACAAAATGTGGGCGGGATTGAACAAGTGGGCGTGGTACCTCCCGTACAAAAAATATCAAAAATTGTATAAAAACCTGATTTTTTGGACTCTCATATGACCTATGGTTACGCCTTATATATCAAAAGATCGGAAATTTTTAATAGAAAATATTTTCTGAAAAACTCGGGAAAATCGGTTCAGATACGAAAAAGTTATGACCAAAATTAAATTTTTTTTTTTTAAATACACATTTTCGGAACCCATATCTCTTTCTGAGTCCAAGTTTTATCACCAAAGTAAATGGTAAATTTATTCCTTAAAACATCGGTATATAAATCTGTCAAATCGGTTAATAAATGGCTGAGTTATGTCCAAAGTACTGAAATCCAAAAAAAAGTCTTTTTATACCCTTCACCGAAGGTAAGAGGGTATATATAACTTTGTCATTCCGTTTGTATGTTCCAAAATATTGATCCTACACCCTATAAAGTATATATATTCTGGGTCCTTATGGAAAGCGAAGTTGATTTAACGATGTCCGTCTGTCCGTCTGTCCGTCTGTCCGTCTGTCCGTCTGTCCGTCTGTGTGTATGTTGAAATGGGTTTTCCGAAAACCCCAGAAATTATGTGGACTAGGTTGATGTATATTTATGTCACATATACTCCGTTTAAGTTTGCTATTGAAATTCAGCCAGATCGGTCAAAAAATGACGGAGATATGAGCAAAAAACCACGACTGCCTCTGATTTTGCCCAAAAAATCCCTTGTTGTTGTTGTATTTTTTTATTTCTGTATATCTTGAGAACGGCAAGAGCCAAAGTTTCCAAATTAGGTACACACATTGACGTTATCAATACACAGCATCCCACAAAATGTGGGCGGGATTGAACAAGTGGGCGTGGTACCTCCCGTACAAAAAATATCAAAAATTGTATAAAAACCTGATTTTTTGGACTCTCATATGACCTATGGTTACGCCTTATATATCAAAAGATCGGAAATTTTTAATAGAAAATATTTTCTGAAAAACTCGGGAAAATCGGTTCAGATACGAAAAAGTTATGACCAAAATTAAATTTTTTTTTTTTAAATACACATTTTCGGAACCCATATCTCTTTCTGAGTCCAAGTTTTATCACCAAAGTAAATGGTAAATTTATTCCTTAAAACATCGGTATATAAATCTGTCAAATCGGTTAATAAATGGCTGAGTTATGTCCAAAGTACTGAAATCCAAAAAAAAGTCTTTTTATACCCTTCACCGAAGGTAAGAGGGTATATATAACTTTGTCATTCCGTTTGTATGTTCCAAAATATTGATCCTACACCCTATAAAGTATATATATTCTGGGTCCTTATGGAAAGCGAAGTTGATTTAACGATGTCCGTCTGTCCGTCTGTCCGTCTGTCCGTCTGTCCGTCTGTGTGTATGTTGAAATGGGTTTTCCGAAAACCCCAGAAATTATGTGGACTAGGTTGATGTATATTTATGTCACATATACTCCGTTTAAGTTTGCTATTGAAATTCAGCCAGATCGGTCAAAAAATGACGGAGATATGAGCAAAAAACCACGACTGCCTCTGATTTTGCCCAAAAAATCCCTTGTTGTTGTTGTATTTTTTTATTTCTGTATATCTTGAGAACGGCAAGAGCCAAAGTTTCCAAATTAGGTACACACATTGACGTTATCAATACACAGCATCCCACAAAATGTGGGCGGGATTGAACAAGTGGGCGTGGTACCTCCCGTACAAAAAATATCAAAAATTGTATAAAAGCCTGATTTTTTGGACTCTCATATGACCTATGGTTACGCCTTATATATCAAAAGATCGGAAATTTTTAATAGAAAATATTTTCTGAAAAACTCGGGAAAATCGGTTCAGATACGAAAAAGTTATGACCAAAATTAAATTTTTTTTTTTTAAATACACATTTTCGGAACCCATATCTCTTTCTGAGTCCAAGTTTTATCACCAAAGTAAATGGTAAATTTATTCCTTAAAACATCGGTATATAAATCTGTCAAATCGGTTAATAAATGGCTGAGTTATGTCCAAAGTACTGAAATCCAAAAAAAAGTCTTTTTATACCCTTCACCGAAGGTAAGAGGGTATATATAACTTTGTCATTCCGTTTGTATGTTCCAAAATATTGATCCTACACCCTATAAAGTATATATATTCTGGGTCCTTATGGAAAGCGAAGTTGATTTAACGATGTCCGTCTGTCCGTCTGTCCGTCTGTCCGTCTGTCCGTCTGTGTGTATGTTGAAATGGGTTTTCCGAAAACCCCAGAAATTATGTGGACTAGGTTGATGTATATTTATGTCACATATACTCCGTTTAAGTTTGCTATTGAAATTCAGCCAGATCGGTCAAAAAATGACGGAGATATGAGCAAAAAACCACGACTGCCTCTGATTTTGCCCAAAAAATCCCTTGTTGTTGTTGTATTTTTTTATTTCTGTATATCTTGAGAACGGCAAGAGCCAAAGTTTCCAAATTAGGTACACACATTGACGTTATCAATACACAGCATCCCACAAAATGTGGGCGGGATTGAACAAGTGGGCGTGGTACCTCCCGTACAAAAAATATCAAAAATTGTATAAAAACCTGATTTTTTGGACTCTCATATGACCTATGGTTACGCCTTATATATCAAAAGATCGGAAATTTTTAATAGAAAATATTTTCTGAAAAACTCGGGAAAATCGGTTCAGATACGAAAAAGTTATGACCAAAATTAAATTTTTTTTTTTTAAATACACATTTTCGGAACCCATATCTCTTTCTGAGTCCAAGTTTTATCACCAAAGTAAATGGTAAATTTATTCCTTAAAACATCGGTATATAAATCTGTCAAATCGGTTAATAAATGGCTGAGTTATGTCCAAAGTACTGAAATCCAAAAAAAAGTCTTTTTATACCCTTCACCGAAGGTAAGAGGGTATATATAACTTTGTCATTCCGTTTGTATGTTCCAAAATATTGATCCTACACCCTATAAAGTATATATATTCTGGGTCCTTATGGAAAGCGAAGTTGATTTAACGATGTCCGTCTGTCCGTCTGTCCGTCTGTCCGTCTGTCCGTCTGTCCGTCTGTGTGTATGTTGAAATGGGTTTTCCGAAAACCCCAGAAATTATGTGGACTAGGTTGATGTATATTTATGTCACATATACTCCGTTTAAGTTTGCTATTGAAATTCAGCCAGATCGGTCAAAAAATGACGGAGATATGAGCAAAAAACCACGACTGCCTCTGATTTTGCCCAAAAAATCCCTTGTTGTTGTTGTATTTTTTTATTTCTGTATATCTTGAGAACGGCAAGAGCCAAAGTTTCCAAATTAGGTACACACATTGACGTTATCAATACACAGCATCCCACAAAATGTGGGCGGGATTGAACAAGTGGGCGTGGTACCTCCCGTACAAAAAATATCAAAAATTGTATAAAAACCTGATTTTTTGGACTCTCATATGACCTATGGTTACGCCTTATATATCAAAAGATCGGAAATTTTTAATAGAAAATATTTTCTGAAAAACTCGGGAAAATCGGTTCAGATACGAAAAAGTTATGACCAAAATTAAATTTTTTTTTTTTAAATACACATTTTCGGAACCCATATCTCTTTCTGAGTCCAAGTTTTATCACCAAAGTAAATGGTAAATTTATTCCTTAAAACATCGGTATATAAATCTGTCAAATCGGTTAATAAATGGCTGAGTTATGTCCAAAGTACTGAAATCCAAAAAAAAGTCTTTTTATACCCTTCACCGAAGGTAAGAGGGTATATATAACTTTGTCATTCCGTTTGTATGTTCCAAAATATTGATCCTACACCCTATAAAGTATATATATTCTGGGTCCTTATGGAAAGCGAAGTTGATTTAACGATGTCCGTCTGTCCGTCTGTCCGTCTGTCCGTCTGTCCGTCTGTCCGTCTGTGTGTATGTTGAAATGGGTTTTCCGAAAACCCCAGAAATTATGTGGACTAGGTTGATGTATATTTATGTCACATATACTCCGTTTAAGTTTGCTATTGAAATTCAGCCAGATCGGTCAAAAAATGACGGAGATATGAGCAAAAAACCACGACTGCCTCTGATTTTGCCCAAAAAATCCCTTGTTGTTGTTGTATTTTTTTATTTCTGTATATCTTGAGAACGGCAAGAGCCAAAGTTTCCAAATTAGGTACACACATTGACGTTATCAATACACAGCATCCCACAAAATGTGGGCGGGATTGAACAAGTGGGCGTGGTACCTCCCGTACAAAAAATATCAAAAATTGTATAAAAACCTGATTTTTTGGACTCTCATATGACCTATGGTTACGCCTTATATATCAAAAGATCGGAAATTTTTAATAGAAAATATTTTCTGAAAAACTCGGGAAAATCGGTTCAGATACGAAAAAGTTATGACCAAAATTAAATTTTTTTTTTTTAAATACACATTTTCGGAACCCATATCTCTTTCTGAGTCCAAGTTTTATCACCAAAGTAAATGGTAAATTTATTCCTTAAAACATCGGTATATAAATCTGTCAAATCGGTTAATAAATGGCTGAGTTATGTCCAAAGTACTGAAATCCAAAAAAAAGTCTTTTTATACCCTTCACCGAAGGTAAGAGGGTATATATAACTTTGTCATTCCGTTTGTATGTTCCAAAATATTGATCCTACACCCTATAAAGTATATATATTCTGGGTCCTTATGGAAAGCGAAGTTGATTTAACGATGTCCGTCTGTCCGTCTGTCCGTCTGTCCGTCTGTCCGTCTGTGTGTATGTTGAAATGGGTTTTCCGAAAACCCCAGAAATTATGTGGACTAGGTTGATGTATATTTATGTCACATATACTCCGTTTAAGTTTGCTATTGAAATTCAGCCAGATCGGTCAAAAAATGACGGAGATATGAGCAAAAAACCACGACTGCCTCTGATTTTGCCCAAAAAATCCCTTGTTGTTGTTGTATTTTTTTATTTCTGTATATCTTGAGAACGGCAAGAGCCAAAGTTTCCAAATTAGGTACACACATTGACGTTATCAATACACAGCATCCCACAAAATGTGGGCGGGATTGAACAAGTGGGCGTGGTACCTCCCGTACAAAAAATATCAAAAATTGTATAAAAACCTGATTTTTTGGACTCTCATATGACCTATGGTTACGCCTTATATATCAAAAGATCGGAAATTTTTAATAGAAAATATTTTCTGAAAAACTCGGGAAAATCGGTTCAGATACGAAAAAGTTATGACCAAAATTAAATTTTTTTTTTTTAAATACACATTTTCGGAACCCATATCTCTTTCTGAGTCCAAGTTTTATCACCAAAGTAAATGGTAAATTTATTCCTTAAAACATCGGTATATAAATCTGTCAAATCGGTTAATAAATGGCTGAGTTATGTCCAAAGTACTGAAATCCAAAAAAAAGTCTTTTTATACCCTTCACCGAAGGTAAGAGGGTATATATAACTTTGTCATTCCGTTTGTATGTTCCAAAATATTGATCCTACACCCTATAAAGTATATATATTCTGGGTCCTTATGGAAAGCGAAGTTGATTTAACGATGTCCGTCTGTCCGTCTGTCCGTCTGTCCGTCTGTCCGTCTGTCCGTCTGTGTGTATGTTGAAATGGGTTTTCCGAAAACCCCAGAAATTATGTGGACTAGGTTGATGTATATTTATGTCACATATACTCCGTTTAAGTTTGCTATTGAAATTCAGCCAGATCGGTCAAAAAATGACGGAGATATGAGCAAAAAACCACGACTGCCTCTGATTTTGCCCAAAAAATCCCTTGTTGTTGTTGTATTTTTTTATTTCTGTATATCTTGAGAACGGCAAGAGCCAAAGTTTCCAAATTAGGTACACACATTGACGTTATCAATACACAGCATCCCACAAAATGTGGGCGGGATTGAACAAGTGGGCGTGGTACCTCCCGTACAAAAAATATCAAAAATTGTATAAAAACCTGATTTTTTGGACTCTCATATGACCTATGGTTACGCCTTATATATCAAAAGATCGGAAATTTTTAATAGAAAATATTTTCTGAAAAACTCGGGAAAATCGGTTCAGATACGAAAAAGTTATGACCAAAATTAAATTTTTTTTTTTTAAATACACATTTTCGGAACCCATATCTCTTTCTGAGTCCAAGTTTTATCACCAAAGTAAATGGTAAATTTATTCCTTAAAACATCGGTATATAAATCTGTCAAATCGGTTAATAAATGGCTGAGTTATGTCCAAAGTACTGAAATCCAAAAAAAAGTCTTTTTATACCCTTCACCGAAGGTAAGAGGGTATATATAACTTTGTCATTCCGTTTGTATGTTCCAAAATATTGATCCTACACCCTATAAAGTATATATATTCTGGGTCCTTATGGAAAGCGAAGTTGATTTAACGATGTCCGTCTGTCCGTCTGTCCGTCTGTCCGTCTGTCCGTCTGTCCGTCTGTGTGTATGTTGAAATGGGTTTTCCGAAAACCCCAGAAATTATGTGGACTAGGTTGATGTATATTTATGTCACATATACTCCGTTTAAGTTTGCTATTGAAATTCAGCCAGATCGGTCAAAAAATGACGGAGATATGAGCAAAAAACCACGACTGCCTCTGATTTTGCCCAAAAAATCCCTTGTTGTTGTTGTATTTTTTTATTTCTGTATATCTTGAGAACGGCAAGAGCCAAAGTTTCCAAATTAGGTACACACATTGACGTTATCAATACACAGCATCCCACAAAATGTGGGCGGGATTGAACAAGTGGGCGTGGTACCTCCCGTACAAAAAATATCAAAAATTGTATAAAAACCTGATTTTTTGGACTCTCATATGACCTATGGTTACGCCTTATATATCAAAAGATCGGAAATTTTTAATAGAAAATATTTTCTGAAAAACTCGGGAAAATCGGTTCAGATACGAAAAAGTTATGACCAAAATTAAATTTTTTTTTTTTAAATACACATTTTCGGAACCCATATCTCTTTCTGAGTCCAAGTTTTATCACCAAAGTAAATGGTAAATTTATTCCTTAAAACATCGGTATATAAATCTGTCAAATCGGTTAATAAATGGCTGAGTTATGTCCAAAGTACTGAAATCCAAAAAAAAGTCTTTTTATACCCTTCACCGAAGGTAAGAGGGTATATATAACTTTGTCATTCCGTTTGTATGTTCCAAAATATTGATCCTACACCCTATAAAGTATATATATTCTGGGTCCTTATGGAAAGCGAAGTTGATTTAACGATGTCCGTCTGTCCGTCTGTCCGTCTGTCCGTCTGTCCGTCTGTCCGTCTGTGTGTATGTTGAAATGGGTTTTCCGAAAACCCCAGAAATTATGTGGACTAGGTTGATGTATATTTATGTCACATATACTCCGTTTAAGTTTGCTATTGAAATTCAGCCAGATCGGTCAAAAAATGACGGAGATATGAGCAAAAAACCACGACTGCCTCTGATTTTGCCCAAAAAATCCCTTGTTGTTGTTGTATTTTTTTATTTCTGTATATCTTGAGAACGGCAAGAGCCAAAGTTTCCAAATTAGGTACACACATTGACGTTATCAATACACAGCATCCCACAAAATGTGGGCGGGATTGAACAAGTGGGCGTGGTACCTCCCGTACAAAAAATATCAAAAATTGTATAAAAACCTGATTTTTTGGACTCTCATATGACCTATGGTTACGCCTTATATATCAAAAGATCGGAAATTTTTAATAGAAAATATTTTCTGAAAAACTCGGGAAAATCGGTTCAGATACGAAAAAGTTATGACCAAAATTAAATTTTTTTTTTTTAAATACACATTTTCGGAACCCATATCTCTTTCTGAGTCCAAGTTTTATCACCAAAGTAAATGGTAAATTTATTCCTTAAAACATCGGTATATAAATCTGTCAAATCGGTTAATAAATGGCTGAGTTATGTCCAAAGTACTGAAATCCAAAAAAAAGTCTTTTTATACCCTTCACCGAAGGTAAGAGGGTATATATAACTTTGTCATTCCGTTTGTATGTTCCAAAATATTGATCCTACACCCTATAAAGTATATATATTCTGGATTTAACGATGTCCGTTCCCCCCCCCCCCCCCCCCCTCACATTTGTTTATATATACTAGCATAATGGTCAATATGATTTTCGTTATCAGCCTTCTTTATTATTTCATCTATTTAACGAAATAATTTTAACAAATAGAAACTAGGAATTTTTGTTTCGTTTTGCTTCTTAAAAACTCTCCAACAAAGATAAATCTACGCTATGACAACAGTGCCTATACAAAAGGAAACCAAACAAGCACACATACATGGTACAAACTATTTTGGTGAATATAGGCCAGCTATTATGGTTCACAACTCAAATATGTGGTTGATTTATAATTTTGGTATTATGGTTTACAACTTTGCTTATTGTGATGAACTAAAACATCAAAAATAATAACAACTCAACTGTGTTGAGTTGTGAACTGTAAACTAATCATATTTACTTTTCATGATATTCGTAAAACGTTCCTTCATGGTCCAGTTGTCTAGGGGGTTTGCTTAGGTTAAAAACTGTGAGTCCCTGGTTCGAATCTTGTTTTTTGAAAAATAAAATTTTTTTTTAATTTTTTTGTGTTCTGAAACGATTTAAAAAAATATTTACCAGTTTTAACTTTTTAAATTTAATTTATAATGAAGTTTTATGTATTGTTTATATGTACGTTTATGTCGAAATTATTTAGGTTTTGTCTAGTTGCTCTGTATTCTGCTCGCACAATGGTGAAGGGTATATAAGATTCGGCACAGCCGAATTTAGCACTCTTACTTGTTAAATATGTACTTGAAAGTGGAGTTTTGAGTTTTGCCTTTAAAAAGCTATTTGTTTTTGTCATACCTGCCAACAGGTTAACGGTATCCAACAAAGACAAAAACTCATATCTAGCGCAATCGATTCAGTAGTTAAAGAGTTATGAACCTATTTAAAAGATCGTGTTTTTTTGCATAAATTTGTTTTATGCGACTGGAAAAGATGCAACAAAGTTTTGTGAAGATCAGCCAATAAATAACCATAGGCCCCATATAAAGCGCACTCTCAGAAAATACTTTAGTACGCCTAAAACCATAACAAATAATGCTACTGTAGTAAAATTTGGTCTCTCATAGTTTCATAAGATTAGAAAGCACTCTTAAGTGAAGATCGGTTCATAGTTAACCAGAGGCCTTGTATAAAGCCTTCTATGGGAAAACGCTTAAGTTCGCCTAAAACAGTAACGAATTATGCTATTTTAGCTTAACTTATAGGCTCCGAACGGAAGTTTCGGTTACGGAGTTCCGAACACGGCACTTTTTTGTGAAATTAAATATTTATTATTTCGAGGTTCGCCCGGCGGTCGAATTTTTTTTTTTTTTTTTTTTTTTTTTTTTTTTAAAGATTGATAGTTAATCTTTATTTATTTATTTATTTCATTTATTTGGAACTTCTACAACAAAACATGGGTTTTAGTGAGTAGAAATCTAATGAAGTTATGATTATTTTATACAAAACAATAACATAAAACAGGTATATTATTTAAACAATCAATAGGTATGTTGGTATAAAATATAACAAAAGTGAAAAAAAAAGAATAGTTCAGAAGGCTGCTTTATATCTCACCTCTGGTGAATTATGGGCCGATTATCACAAATTTGCATGGTGTTATATCTGATTATAGAAAGCTAAATTAGACCAGATTTTATCATTATATCTTCATTTCCTATGGCTTACGTTATGATTGGTTAATTATGGACTGATATACGCGATATTCGACAATGTGATTTTTTGTCTTATAAGACTGAAATTTAGGCAATACCAAGATAGCTCTATAATTTATCATAGGCTCCATATTAAGCTTTCTATAGGAAAACAAGTAGGTGCGCGTTAAACCGTAACGAATAATGCTATTGCAGTAAAATTTGGTCCCACTGTACTTGATGGGAGTGGGCCACCAGTCCCGGTACCGTTTGGGGTCCAACTGGTAGTAGTTTGGGCTACGAAGCTGACCGAAGTCTTTATTCGGTACCACGGGAACCAGGGTGCCCTTCGGACCTCAGTCCTAACCTGGTTATGGTGAGGCCCCTTCGGGAGAGTAACGCGGTGGTTGTGGTTTAATACCCATATTGCGGGTAGAGTAAGTTATTGCTCGGTGTGGAGTTGCAATGCAACCGGTTGCCATTTGACCATAAAATGGTAGGAGTGTTAGATAGGCTCCGCCCTTTACCGAGGGGGATTAGGTGTCCAAATGCATGGATTCAAAGTTGGTACCCTTGCTCTGGTGCCACGGCTTTGGGGCGAAGGTGGAAGGGGGCGCTGGTCAACGCATTGTTTTGACCTAGTGTTAAGAGCACCGTGAGGAAGGCTCTTAGGACGATGATCACGTTAAACTTAACAAATCTGTACTTGATGGGAGTGCTATGTCTCTAAAAGCTATCTTCGCCTTATAACGTCGCTATTTTTAATTAACCGAACTAATTAACATTTAACAAATTTTACAGGAGAGAACTTTTAATGTTTTTTGTCTTTAATATAGTCATTTCCAAGCCAAAATACGAATGAAAATGGGTTTCTGCATTATTAATATTTTTTGTTATGTGTTAAATAAAGAAAAAGAAAAATATTTGTATTCTAAATAACGGGTGGTTAAATTTTAAGGGCCGATATTGAATGTGAACCACACCAAAACGTCAAGTTTGTTTCTGCATTTCATTTGAAATTTCTCAATTTCAGACTAACTCAATTTGAACCATGGAAAGATACGCAATCAACGCGTTAAAGTTATTCAGGCTTATTATGAAAATGGGCGTTTAAATCAAAATGCATATCGTGCACTTCGTGATTTTTTTCGGTCAATTTAATCATCCAAATGTGCGTACAATCGGAGGAGATGTAAAAACACCAGTGCATGCTCGTACAGCTCGTATTGCAGAAAATATTGCTGCTGTTCGCGATAGTGTGGCTAGAGAGCCGTCCACCTTAACTCGTCGTCGTGCCCAACAATTGCACCTCTCACGCTTCTCGTTGATGGACATTATGCATAAAGACTTGGAATTGGAAGATATGGATGTGGACGATATGTGGTTTCAACAGGACGGTGCCACTTGCCACACAGCTAACGAAACAATGACTCTTTTGCGCGACAAATTCAATGGCCGCGTTGTCTCACGTAATGGCGTGTCATTTGGAAGCCAAGATCATGTGATTTGAAACCGCTGGACTTCTTTCTTTGGGATTGTTTGAAAGAAAAGGTGTACGTCGATAAGCCAGCAACAATTCAAGAGCTAAAGGATGAGATAATTCGGCACATTAACGGCATAGAACCTTAATTATGACTCCGCGTCATTGAAAATTTGGACCATCGGACGGAGGTGTGCCGCCATTTGGCCGATATTTTGTTCCATACATAATTGAACCATACCAATATTATCATAAAAAACAGAAATGAAAATAATTTCGTAAATAATTTCTGTTTTATTCAAAATCAACATCGGCCCTTAAAATTTAACCACCCTTTACTCAATTTCAAAAAAATTTCAGTTAGGTCAGTTTGTAAAAACAGCGACGATATGCATATTAGAATTCGGGTGTTGGATTTAAGTAGTAATTATGGTCAGCTAGAATGTTATTATTAAATTTTAAGAAAATTTGGAAAACAATTCAGCTTCGTTCACAATAGGCAGCAGCAACATTTTCACTGCTGTTCACAATAGAGAAACAATTTATTTTTAAAACATTTTGTTGAAATTTTCATTCAAAACTAGTTAAAATAAAAAATTTAGTTACATTTTTGCTCTAATTTTTAGAAATACTTTGGAAAGAAAAAAGATAGAAGAAAAATCGAAATTGTTTCTCTTATTGTGAACCATAGTATAATTAGTACCAGGTATGTTCATTAGGGAGAGTTTTCGTTATTTACCCATGTAATGTCAAAATAATTTATTTTATTTCTGACGCTTGTTTTAATTTTTTCCATTTTAAAAGTTTTTTGCGATTTTGATCTTGAAGATGAAGTTTCTTTGATTTTATATGTTCACAATTTTTGTTCTTTATGACAGAAGCTACACTTTTGTCCCAGAGGGTAAAAAATTCCGAAGGGTTTGCAAGATATGAGCCTTAAGAGATGATCACTTTTTTGCAAAAATGACACCGACGCCTTAAATCTTTGGGGGCCCCTAAAAAAAGTGCATGACTTTGGGCAAAACTGGGAGACACGGATCTTTTTTTTGGTCTTTTATCACGTAGTGGTGTCCTTATATGGTTATTTTTCCATGACTTAAAAAATTACACACAGTGTATTTTAACATATATAAAATTATTTAAACACATCTTTAATAACAAAATTTTTAACAATCAACAATTTATCAACAAGTTAAAATTACACACCACTTTATTTTAAAAACCCCAGTGAGTTCCAAAACCATCAAAACTCATATGAGAAACCATTTCAGCAGGTGAGTAATGAACAGTCTGGCTGGTACCATAACCGGAAACTCCGGGAGCACTATGACTGTAAGTGGTAGCAGCAGGTCCATGATTGTACGATGTTGCTGCAGTAGGAGTAGCATAAGCAACAGTCTTAGCGATAGCTGATTGCGCGTTCACAGCAGGAGCTTCATGGGAGTAAACAGTTTTAGTTACAGTTGGAACAGCATGAATATAGCCTGTGGGAGCTGCAATAGTTTGAGTAATTTCTGGGGAGGCATATGCTAAAGATTTGGTAACTGTGGGAGCAGTATGTGCATAAAAAGTGGGTGTCTCTATGGTTTTGGTTATAGCAGGATCAGCAAATGTTAAAGTGTTGGCGACAACTGGAGCGTAAGCATTATTATTGATGCGAGTATTAACTTTACGTACACTGGAGTAGGGAGTATCGACCAATTTTGAGTAAGATGAAACAGTACCACCAAATGATCTAACCACATTTTGTTGGGTGGAGGCAACAGCAGGATTAATATATTTCACTTCATGAGCAGCAGCATAAGATGCAGGTGACACAAATATAGCGTTAGCAAGAGACAAAACAGTACAGAAAATAATTAACTTAAAAGCCATTTGTTTAATTTGTGCGTTTTTTTTTTTTTTGTGATGTGGACAATTTTATAAATACTGGTTTAGATTGTGAGCTCTTAACCGTCAACTGATACCGTTAACAAATAATTGGTAGCATTTATATACAAAATGCTACTTTCATGATTGTTTCGATTCGTATAGTAAAATAATAGTTTGCAAATAATTTTTTCAGAAAATACTGCTGCATTTAAGAGAAGTGAAAAGTTAATAAACAAAAAGATTTTAAGAAACTAAAAGCTTAACAGCCACAAAATATTTGAGAACTAATTTAACTCAGTTGGGCTAGTTTGTGTCCCCTAATATCTGGTTGGATTTTTATGAAGTTAACCTTATTAAAACCTTAGTTGTTTACACTTGGGTGCGCCTTACTTTTCATATATGAGAAATTGTACCGTACCTCCCCTTAGGAATGTTTATCCCAATAAAAACTATGCTTCGCAAAAAATTAGGCTGATCACATATCGGCAAGGGGTGGCTCATCCGGCCATAAGTTCAAAGTTGCATTTACAAGAGGAAAAATAATTTTTTTTCAGTTTTTGTAAAAATTTTGCCATTAAATAATAAGTTTTGCAATTACATATAGATGTAAAAGAAACGAAATAAGGCACAAAACTTGGTTAAAAATGTTAAAGTTAATAAAAGTTCCCCAGGCCATTAACGTGTCTCAGGCCACTTGAACAAGAAATGTAGGAATGAAATTAACATACATATATTGGGTGATTTTTTAAGAGCTATAGGAAAGTTTTTTAAAAAAAACACATAAAATTCAGAAAAATGCATGAAATCTTTATTTGAATCGATAGTACGGTCCATTAATTTTAATGTTTGAAGATAGTTTCATGCAAATGTTGACCGTGACTGCGCCTTAAATGGTCCATCCGCTTAGTCCAATTTTGGCATACTCTTTCCAACATTTCGGCCGGTATTCCATGAATAAATGCTTCAATGTTGTCTTCCAATGCGTCAATTGAAGTGGGCATCTTTGTATAGACATGAGCTTTAACATAGCCCCACAAAAAATAGTCTAAAAGCGTCAAAGTCAAGCTCTTGCATTTTGTACAAAAAAAAGTTGGATATCATCTCACGGTAGCGCTCACCATTCACAGTTACGTTACGATCGTATCATCTTTGAAGAAGTACGGTCCAATGATGCCACCAGCCCATAAACCGCACCAAACTGTGACTTTTTCTAGATGCATTGGTAGCTCTTGCAATGCTTCTGGCTGATCTTCACTCCAAAATCGACAATTCTGCTTATCAACGTACCCATTGAGCCAAAAATGAGCTTCGTCGCTGAACACAATTTTTCGATAAATTTTTTGATAATTTTTTGATAATTTTTGATAATAAAATTCAATAATTTGCAAGCGTTGTTCGTTTGTAAGACGATTCATGGTTAAATTATAGACCAAACTGAAGATGGGTACGTTCGTAAATGCATCACTGCGCTGCATCAGAAAAGCAAACTTTTTTAATGGCGTTAAAAGAATAATTAGTTTGACAGTGAAACAAAACACGAAACGTGCGTCATCTGTTTAAACCAGTGTTGCCAAAGAGATAATAGCTAAAAAAAAGCACCCTTATTAATAAGAGCTAATTTTGCTTAAAATATCCCCGTATTTACTTGTATATGTGTTTTTCTTCGACACATTGAAAAGTTTTAAATTTGTCAAAAATTTGTGATATTAATTGAAAAACTAATTGAATTTGCACCAGTTAAAAAATTAATAGCATCAATTAAACGTTTAATTCACTTGATTAAATTTTTAACTTAAGCTGATTTTATTTTTGATTAACGCTTTAATTGGTGAAAAATTTTGAGAATTTTTTTTATGAACAGGGATCACTTAAAAAGGAAGACATAATCAAAAAAGTTGTAAGTAGTTCCTTTTTGCTAGCCTTTATAAACACTGTGGTAAAGCCCCGTTACCTCTTAATACCTCTTAAAAAGTATCTGCAGCTTATAAAACTTTGTTCTTTATAATAAATGTTTATGAATAATGCGGTAGAAGTGATCAAATGTGGTGGACCTAAAAGAGTTTCAGTTTTCAACAATCGATGAAAAAATTTAATGTTCATAACAAATATCGAGAATTAGCCCCAACTTCGATTTCGTTGTTAAAAAAACGAAATAATTGTTTTTAAACTAATAAGCTTTCATTACGGTACTCCTACAGTCAAAGAAAAAAGAAATTTTTTTAGGTTTTGGCCGAAATATGCCTCTGTGGCTTTTTTCGTTACGTTTTAAGGCGTACTAAAGTGTTTTCAGAAATTGGGCATGAGCTATGCCTATCGAAAATTATGAACCGATCTTCACGAAAATGGGTAGTTTGGTTTTAAAACAAATTTGGGCAAAATTAAATGAGAATTGGTGAATTCCGTCACCAATCAATTTTAGTATTTTTTTTTTAAGAAATATCAGTGGTTTAGGAAGATTGCTCCATATTTGGATCCGTAAAATTTTAAACAAAGGTTGCTTATGAGAAATAAAAACCATTCAGCGGACACGGCTACGTCGAACTAGAAATAGCCTAGGACTCAGAATATATCGTTACTTTCAGTTGTAAAGGAGCAAGTCCATGTTTTTGAAAAATTCAGTTTTTGAGGCAGTGCAATAAGCAAGTTAACAAAAATACAAAGTTTTCAAGAAAAAATTTACTATTTTATGGACTTTATTTGTTGTTTCGCAAGCGTACGTAAAAGTGCCAAGTCCGATAATGTTCAAGAATAAGTATATAGTAAGTTCACTTCTAATATGAAACTCTTTGGTTGTAATCTTTTTAATCAGTAAATACAGATTAATCAAAATAAAATAAAACCTTAAAAATATATTGAGAACTATCCGTGATTGCGGCGCTGCCCGCCCAGAATTTAATTTTGCAAAACTATAAAAGTATAATTGAAAATCAGTACACATATTTTTTTGGAAGGATCTTGCCCATCTGTCCCTTCATATTCCTAGCTTTGAAAAAAATATAAACCCTGTGAGTTTTTTATACGTTGATTTGTAAATGATTCAAATTTCATCAAAATTTTACCTCTGGGTGAAAGAGCCTATATTTCCCATTTCATCAAAATAGGTTTAGCTACTTAGTCACTTTCGCATTCGGTCAGCAGACAGTCGAGCGGACAGATAGACTGTAGATGGAATGGAGGGTGAACAACATACTCACGTTGAAATGGCTTTGTTTTCATTTTGAGTACAGAAACTATTGCATAAATAGATCTCTTCTAAAACGATAATTAATAATTTCTGAGTATAGAAGGTTTGGTTCCCCTGGACCCTATCCTAAGCACTTTAGTGAAACCTCATATGGCCTATGTCCGTTATGAGGTTCCATTCTTCATTTTGTAGAAATAATTAATAAAATCGGATCGGCAGTTCTGGAGATTACCTCCTTCAAGCATAGACACATACAAACTTTTTATAATTTATTTATAATTTATCGTTATATATACATAAATTATATTATATTTTAGAGGGTTTTATGTGATTATTAAAAAAAGTTTCATATGGAATGACAAACTTACACTTACAAATACACTCGTTCCCTACTAGTGGTAATGGGTACACAAATTAAATATGACTTAATTAGTTGCACCCTTAAATTTATAAGATACCCCACATAAGGTTGCCTAGGCCAAAAACTTAAGAAAAGATAAAGATATTAGATATGCAAAGAAAACTGTAGACTATATAAGAATTACAAACACTTAAGTCTTATTTGCAACCATATCCATTCATAAGATGCCAACAATATACATTGAGCTTATCTTTTCTTACATTTCCCATTACAATTGGTTGGATATTCTCACATTAATTGCAGTTGTAAGCGGGTTTTCTATTACAATACTACATTTTATCTTTATCCAGAAAATACAACAGGAAATTTGTTGGAATTTTTTGTAAATAGGAATAAATTGCAACAAAAAACCACAATTCGCCTGTATTAATAATTTTGTATTTATGAATCTCTAAACTCTCAATAATTATTTGTTACACTTATTTTGTCTTTAATTCTAAACAACAGCATTTCATTCGTATGCCATAAGCCAGTTATGTCAGTTAGTCAGTCAATCAGTTACAGCTACTCAATTGATTAATCAAAATATTTTCATACGCTGCTCATAAGCTGAACAAAGCAATTGTTGGTCAAATTACGTACAACAATGAATAAAATGAGACATGATTTTCTAAAAATTGTATTCAAAAAACTTTTTTTGTTAGCAGTTTACGCATTGTCATGTTTTCGTATTAACCAATATTGGCCTTGTAAAGGTGAAGGAGGGTGTAGCTGGAGATTAATTATTAAGTGAAGGCAAAGAAATTATAAGAAAAGATAAAAATTCAAATTCAAATTCAATTTACAATTATAAAGAGTTCATTATCAATATTTAATCTTTCTATTGTTTTTGAGTAGACATAAAACTGATTTTTGTATTTTTATCTATTTTTCTATCTATATAATTGTATTTTTATCATATTAAGATTAGGGTTTCTAATTTCTCGCGAAAGCATAAAATTATTTTTTCTTTCCCGGAAATTCTGGGGAAACTTTTTGTAAGAGCTTATATGAAAAATTATATAAAATGTAATCCAATAATTGCAATCAATAGTATTTTTATGCAATTAAAAGAGTTTAATTAGTAAAACAGGAATCCTTTTGAGTTTAGAAAAAGTCGCTCCGCTTAGCATTTGCTCGAAAATGTTGGTCATCGTATTCAAAACTCCTTATCGAATTACAAAACAAAAAACAAATTTGATTTGTGTTTGAAATTGATTTAGGGAAACATCAAGCTAATACTTTCAAGAATTTGCTTGAAATCAGAAGATTTATATTAAACATTTAGTAAAGATTATATTGCACAAAAAGTCGAAAATCACGTTCTCGCCTAAAAGTCGTTCAAATAATTTTTAGGTTTTTAACCAAAACTACACGTTTTCTGTTCTTCACTCCTAAGAAGCAAATTTAAAAAAAAAAATGTTTTTAAAAACTATGTCTGACTTGACAAACGAAAACACAAAGTTCAGTCCATCAAAATGCGCCAAGATACGTTATCATTTACTCTTGTGTTCTCAAAAACCTTGAAAAGAAATCCCCGAATGATCCCGTTGAAAAATTCTTGGAAAATTCAAAAATAATTTTTCCGGGAATTTTTTCCAGAATAGATACCCTAATTGACTTAACTACAACTTAGATAACAAAATTGTCTTGTGTTATAGGCTTTTTATAGCATTTTTATACTTGTCAAGAAGTGTGGTTTTTCTGACAAAATGAAAAATCCTTGTGGTATTTCAATATTTTAGAAGATTTAAAAACAGAAATAAGGAAGAACATGTAAATCAATTAAAGTGGAAAATTATTCAAAGCAAATTTCGATCTATCAAAGCTAATATACCATTTGGTTTAAAGATTGATGTTTCAAGATTGACTGCGAGCCGTCGTCAATGGCGGTGAGTGTTACACGACAAAGATTTCTGAAGAAATTGGTTACTATTGAAACATGTCAAATCAACCTGTCCGTGAAAATTCAAGAATTCATTACTTTGTAGCTTTATTCACCACTTTTTGGATTATTAGTTATATATTAAATAATAACTTTATTATTATATCTTAAATATACAGAAAAATTTATATTTTCATTATGACAATAAAAATGTCATTATAGTCATAAAACATAGTTTTTTAATGCAAAAACTACACTGCCCCGGTAGACTAGCTGGTAGAGAGCTAGTCTATCAGCACCGAGGTTGCGGGATCAAATCCCGCCAGAGACAGAAAAAAAAAATAAAAAATAAAATAAAGTAAAATAGAATAAGAAAAAATAAAAATAAAATAATTAAAAAAAAAACAAAAAAAAAAAAATTAAAAAAAAATAAAAAAATTTTTACTTTATTGACTTTGTGTAACTATATATTTTTATAAAAATTTAAGTATAAAAAAAACATATTATTTTTTAGATTATAATAGGCTAAATTATAAAGGATTACTTTTGGGACATCTCGAACAAAAATAAGTACTTTTTCTAGTAGAAAAGTAAGTAGTCGTCTCGTCAAATTCTCATTATTTTTCTGCTTACTTTGTAAGCAAAGTTTTTGCTGGGATGGTTTCGCAATTATTTTACTTTAAAAATTTGATGTATTTAACTAAATAATTTTAACAAGTAGAATCTGGGAATTGTTTACACAAAACAAGCAAATCGTTTTTTATAGATAACTAAACATTTATTTTTTTGGTAGTTAAATTATATAAAATAACTGAATTTTCCTTTGTTTTTACGGAATTCGCGGTTGAGTTTTTGACAGTAAAAACTAAATGAACTTTTCGTTATCTTAAATTACATTCTCATTTAATTTTACATACAGAAGACTTTAAATTAATCAACTTGAAAAGAACTTTTACATGAATCTTAAACTCATAACATAATTTTATTCAGGCGCGTACATGATTTCCAATGGGTCCCAAATATGGTACACTCTTGAAAATTTGTTTTTAAATACTGTGTGTAGGTTATCATGCTGGACCATATATACTTTCTTACTTGTTTCATTTTGAAATGGAAACATGCTAAACTTAAAAAATTAATTTATTATTAATATAAAATTTACTTTTTTATACGTTTGCCTTGTTTGCCAAACGAATTTTCAACGAAACATTATTGACCCGAATTTTGTAAAGCGTTAGCCGTATAAGCTGCCGAAAAGCTGCCAGTTCAGCCAAACCTATAGTTTCCTTTTTAGATAGAAATTTCTCTTTCATGTCTCTAGATGAAGACCTAAGAAGTGGCGGAAAAATGCAAAATTTGTTTGCTTTTAACCCATAAACGGACGTTATAAAAAGGCATATAACTTAAAAACTTAAAAGCTTCATTAAGCATTAATGAAACTAGAAGAGCGCTACACCAATTTTTTCCTAAATTTTGCAGTCTTATTTTTAGGTATATAAACCAGCATAAAAAATTTAAGATTTTTAGAAGACAGTCGCGCTTATTGATGAAATATGTCAGCAATTGCACTAATTGTTTATCAGTGCCTAGAATACAGTTTTAACCCCTTAAACAAACCCATAGATTTCATAGGATTCATGTCTCTTGTTTATTAAAAAGTAACACCTTTCTATCCATCTATCATTTTAAATAATTTCTATTTATTTGATTTAATTTCCCTTAATTTGCCTTTTAAACTTTGTCACTAATAAGTGAACATGTGGTATGCAGGTCTGCACCAGCTCCTTACAAATCCTTAAACATTTTCCTAAATAATCAAGTTGTTGTTACTGTCTAGCATCATTGAGCACAGAATAAAATGCAATAATACTTACATACAAGCAAATAGCTGCTGCAACATGTCTACTTATGTCTATGTGTCCAAAACAAATAATCTCTGTGGACCAATGTACATTTGATTTATGACTTATTATGTGTCCTTTCATAATTTAATTACATGCTTTGAACAAAGAGGAACAATATTTTTTATTAGATTTTAAAGTAAATTCAAATTAATTTTTTTATTTGTTTGCATTTGTCAAAAATTTGTATACATACATAAATACATGATTCAATGTACGATTAAATGCTTTTTTTTGGTATGTATCAATATAATTTTTATCAGCGTTTAAAAAACTGCAGTCAAAGTAGAAAGACTGCCATTTCTTCCACTTCTTCATTTGTCATTGGCCAAAAATAACTGTTGCTTTTAGTTCTGATTCATTCAATGTAAAAAGTCGCCGTCAAACCAACTCCAAAAGCGAAACAATTTTTGGTTTCAACTGCAGATTTTTTAACCCTGATTTTTATACACTTCACCTTTGTCGTCAACAAGAAAAGGAAAGACAAAAAAATGAAGAATTCTTGGCAAAAAGTACGGAAAAACGGAAGTAAGGAAGAACATGTAAATCAATTAAAATAGATAATCATTCAAAGCAAATTTCGATCTACCAAAGGTTAAATACAATTTTTTTTAAAGATTGATGTTTGTCTATTGACTGCCAACAGTCGTCAATGGCTGTGAGTGTCAAACGGCAAAACCCTCTGAAGATATTGAGTGGTTACAATTGAAACATGTAAGGGTAACCTGTCCGTGACAGCCTGGGTTCGAGCCCCGCGGCAGTCAAGAATGGAAAAATTAGCAATAAAAAAAAAATTTTAATTAATTTCATGTTGTTAAATTCCTTTCTTCATAAAAAATAATTTAATGAAAATTAAATTTGATGAACTTTAGCCTAATTAAAAATATCAATATTGGTAATAGGGACTTTCAATTCGTTTGTAATTTCTACAATATTGATCTTACCCTATAAAGTATAAGATATGAACATTTTTTTCCCAAATTTAGAACACAGCTCTCTAAATATATGGGCGTTATTGCGGTAGTGAGCATGCCCCTACCAACAGAAAGATATTATAGATTTCTGTATTTCTGGAGAACAGTAAGAGCCAAAGTTTTGAAATTAGCACAAGCATATTGGTTATCAATACACAACATCCGACAAACTGAGGGCGGGATCGCAGAAGTAAGTGAGATAGAAAATAGACTTGTTTATATCTAAAAAACAGTATTTAAATAACTTTATGTTCTTGTAGCACCATGATGAAGGGTGTATAAGATTCGGCATAGCCGAATAAAGCGCTTCTATTTGTTTTTTCTTTGATCTTTATGTAACTTCCAATAAACTTTGACTTTCTGAAAGAAAACTTTCATATGAACGCAGACTTAATGCTGCGCAAATTAAGAAAATATTTAATTTGGTTGTGTAAATAAACGAATTTGAAAATTGGTTCGACTCTTGCTTTAACCTATTTATGTATTTGCGAACAATTTTCATTCAAAAAAATTAGTTGATTTTTTAAAAAAATAATAAACGCGTTTGAGGCCCATTTTTTTCTCCATATTATTTATAAGAAAAGTGAGTTAACTTAAAATTTTTATTTGTTCACTTTTTGGAATATATCGATACGTAACAATCATATATATCTGCTGTAAAACAATCGCACTATTTTGTCTATTTTTTGGTAATGGTTGGTTGGTTTAAAAATTTTGAAATAACACAGTATTGTTGAACAAGTGCGATATGTATTATATTTTTGAATCTCACAAATAAATCGTGCAAAATTAACTTGGGATGTGTAAACGATCAAAACAAATAAAATAAAGCTCGTTATTTAAATACATTTTTTTTTAAAACAGCAATCAAATTATTGTCTAAATTACAGTTTTACCAAATACTTTTTTAACTGCTTAAATTTTTTGAATTAAAAGAGAAATTATCATACAATTATCAAAATTTTATAAAACCCATATTTTTCTAAAAAAAAAACGACGAAAGAAAATATAGAAACGAGTACTGTATGAATTAATAATCACTGTTTTGCAACACCGTGATTTTGTTGGAGTAAAGGAAACATTCACTTTACATTTATTAATATGTGTCAATTTTAGTGTAAATAATGTAAATATAACGTTCACATTATTTTTATTGTAAACACCCTGTGGTTAATTTCTATAACTACTTATGAATTTTCTTGTATTTTATAAAGCCCTTTTTATTTAAAGTTCAACAGATTGTACCTTCGTCTTACCAATACCCACTCGGATGACCATTTCTGTTTTATTTCTTCGATAACTTCTTAAATTTGCTTCAGTTGAAAGCAGGCATCAGAAATTAAGAACCGAAAACTTAAAATTTAAGTTAAATTCAAAACTCATGCGTACAAAATAAATTTTTTTTTCTATCAGTTTAAAAAAAATAAAGAAACACAAAAAATGTACATGAAAAATTATTAACCATTGGTGTTCAAAAATATTTTCATCCGTACAAAAAAAAAAAAAAAAAAATATTTTGTTTGAATTGTTCTTTAAAGTTAAAAAACAATAAAGTTTTTAAAAAAACGTTTTAAAGAAAAATATTTTTTAGAAACTTACATTGAAAACTCAAATTTTGTAGTTTAAATTGTGAATTTTAATTAAATTTATACCTATATCGCATTTATAAAAAATTAAAATTGATTTGAAATGCATTTTAAGAAAAATTTGTATAAAAATTTTGCCTTAAAACACATTTCAAACTTATTTTAATTTTTTTTGTGTTTGTTTTTTATTTTTTTTTAAACTGATGAGAAAAAATTTTATTTTGTACGAAAAAATTAAATTTTCGGTTCGTAATTATTTGTAAAGGGTGGTTAAAATTTCAAGGCACGATGTTGATTTTGAATAAAACACAAACAATTTAGGAAATTATTGTAATTTTATTTTATTATGATATATTGATACTACTCAATTATGTATGGTACAAAATATCGGCCAAATGGGCGCCGCGACCACGGCGGCACACCTCCATCCGATGGTCCAAATTTTCGATGACCCTGAGGCATAATGGAGGTTCTATGCCGTTAATGTGCCGAATTATCTCATCCTTTAGCTCTTGAATTGTTGCTGGCTTATCGACGTACACCTTTTCTTTCAAATAACCCGAAAGAAAAAAGTCCAACGGTGTCAAATCACATGATCTTGGCGGCCAATTGACATCGCCATTACGTAAGATAACACGGCCATTGAATTTGTTGCGCAAAAGAGCCATTGTTTCGTTAGCTGTGTGGCAAGTGGCAACGTCCTGTTGAAACCACATATCGTCCACATCCATATCTTCCAATTCGGGCCATAAAAAGTTCGTTATCATCTCACGATAGCGAACACCATTCACAGTAACTGCCTGACCGGCCTCATTTGGGAAAAAATACGGCCCGATGATGCCGCCAGCCCATAAACCGCACAAAACGGTCACTTTTTGTGGGTGCATTGGTTTTTCGACAATCACTCTTGGATTATCATTCGCCCATATGCGGCAATTCTGCTTATTGACGAATCCACTGAAGATGATTTTCTTCGAAAATTGCACGATATGCATTTTGATTTGATTTCCTATTTTCATAATAAGCCTGAATAACTTTAACGCTTAGCTCGATTGTGTATCTTTCCATGATTCAAATTGAGTTAGTCTGAAATTGAAAAATGTCGAATAAAATTCGGAAAAAAACTTGGCGTTTAGGTGTGGTTCACATTCAACATCGTCCCTTACAATTTAACCACCCTTTACAAAAGTACAATAAAAATATTTTTCTTAAAAATTTTTTTTTGAGAACTTTATCATTTTGAATTTAAAGAAACAATATCAAACAAAATATTTTTTTCTTTTTTTGTTTTTTGTACAGTTTAAAATATTTTTCGAACACCAATGATAAATATTTTTTAAAAAACACAATTAAAAACGTTTTCCGGTTCTTGGTTGAAAGTAAATTTTTACTCACTGAACAAATTGTTTTCGTTAAAAAACTAAAAAAAAAGTTTGTATGACGAAAACTTGTTCTCATCGCTTATAAACATGCAGTAACACCACTGTTGCCAATTTGACGGGCTTACCGCGATTCAAACGGTTTTTATGTGCCTATCTCGGTAAAACTTTAGTTTTGACGGTTAGCGGGAACTCTAGCTGGGGTTTTTTAGTGGCATTATAATATTTATATAAAATGTTTGCTCTAGGTATTTGAAAATTTTAATTTTTTCACAAAATAGAGATTTCAAATATTTTTTTTATTTTTCAATTAAAGTTATGGAGTGATAAGAAAATAACTTTTTAAGTTGAAATTGAGTTCTTTTCCGCTATGAAAATATATTATATTATACATATTTTGTACGGTTTTGTTAGTTTTGTAGTTTTTATTAACTGAACATTGATTGATATGTAATTTTAATTGACTTTAGCGAGCTTATTTAAAATGTTTTATATTGAATCTATCACGTCTTGATATTTTTTATTGGCTGGACTAATATTTCGCCCGAAATAAGGGGGTTATACTTATACATTTCATCACTACTTTAGAACTATTTGGTTGATTTTGATTAAACTACTTATAAGTGATTAGAAAAAAAATTCTTAAATCAGCATTGGAATCTTTATTCATGGCTTATGACTTATTTTATTTGTAAGATAACTGCCCTTTCAATTTTTTATGTTAAATTGTAAAATTTTTTTGCCCTAATAATTTTTTTATGATTTCTTTAAAACAAACATTTCTGAATAACTCCGAAACTTTGCAAAATATTAAAAAATATGTTTTAGATGAATTAAAGGATATTCCAAATCATTTCCACAGATATACAGATCGGACAAATCGTTCTCAAGAAATGACGAAATATATTTGCATAACCGCCTTTTTTCGGGCGAAATATATATCCAGCCAAAAAACGAAAAACTAGACGTAATGAAAAAAAAAACTAAAACAGATTTCAACGTAGTGCCTTAAATCTTTAAATTCCATATATTTTAATTAAGATTGATTTTTGCTGCAGACCAGTGTTATCAACTTTTGCCGAACAAAAAATGATCCATAGGTGTAATCTACAGTAAATCAATGTTTATAAAACACTTAAGCCACCGAAAATTAAAAGTACATTTTATTAATATTTAATTTCCTGGGATAAAACGTACATAAGGTTGTCAGAACTAAACACTTAACAATGTACTGCTCGAAAATTTCAAGAAATATGGTTAAGTATGCTTTATTGATCAACAAAATAGCGCCATTCGCCTTTGCCTGGGTTTAAGTATATACATTTGATGTTAAGTGTAGAAATCACTGCAGGCTTTTCAACTTTTACTCACTTTTATAAAAAATAAATTTGTACGGGTTAAAAAAAAGTCAGGGAAACTAAAAACCTTACAACATAATTTATATCTAAAGTCATACACCTTTAAAAAAGTACCCTAAATCTAGATTCGTATAAACATTTAGCAAACATTTAAGATTTTAGCGATATTTTTAAAACATTTTAAGCTAAATCAAAAATTTAGCGGTTTCTAGCGGGTTTTGAAGTGCGATTTGACGGGAAGTCTTCAAAAAAAGTTGGCAACAATGAGTAACACCCGGGTGGGTATTGGTCAGGGTAGGTATTTCCTCGCAAAGAATTCTTTTTTTTTTATCTTTCCCTCTTCGTTTCGCGAAAAGAAGAGATTTGTTGTTTTTGTTTCGTTTCTATAAACGAAGGCGAGAAACTGCTGTGTTTTCTTTCGTTGATATTTGTGCTGAAATAAAAAACCATTCGTTTGGCTGAAAAAAAAGGAAACGAAATGGAGAGAAGAAGCAAACAAAATTGTTTCTTCTTTCTAAATCGAAGGAAAAAAATAGAGGGAAATAAAAGAAGGAAAAAAAGAACTTAAATTTTAAAATAAATAAACAATAAAATAAATATTATTTAAATATTTTTTCTTATTTCTGTATTAACTAAACCAAGTCTTTGCTTTTAATTTAACTTCATAACAATATAATTTCAATAAAAAACAGAAAAAGAATTCTTTATTTTTTCCTTCCTTCCATTCGATATTTCGATTTCATTTTTCTTTTCTAATTTTATTCTCCTTCAGTTTGTTTCCTTCTATATCATTCCTCTTCGTTCTGCTAAACGAAGAGAAGCATTTGTGTTTGCTTCGGCAAACACAAAAGAAGGAAACAACAACAATATTTTCTTCTTTCTCGCGATAATGATAATCGAAAAGTTTTGTACAAAAAAACCTTCGCGAGAAAGAAAGAAAAAAGAAATTCATTTACCTACTCTGGTATTGGTAAACGATGAACATGAAAATCTTTAGAAATGCGATTTTTTAGGCTTACAGCCATATTCATAAAAAGTTCTTATTTTAGGCTTATAGTATGTAATAACTATTAAACGGTTTTTGTCTTATAAACCTCTTATAAAAATTTGTATTCATAAACGTACAATAACAGCTTTTTTACTATTAACTGTTTGCAGCGATTTTCTGTTTAAGTATGGCAACTTTCTTTTTATTTGGCTGCCATTTTATTGTTAGTGATGCACGAAACTTCTATTCGGTTTACATGATATTCTATATTTAAATTTTTTTTATATTTTTTTTTTTTGATTGTAGACCTTCAAAATTATTCTTATCAAATAAAACTACATATTATTTTAGTTTCTGAACAAAATGTTTCCGAAAGGTATCATAAAAACTTTTGTTTGAACCTTTTTTAAATATACGATAAGAAAGTAATCGAATAAAAACTTTGTTTACTTTTTATTAACATCACTATTATTATGATTTGTTTATTTTATTTTTTTTTTTTATATTTTCAACAATAATTTGTTGTTTTAAACAAAAAAACAACTAGTTTCAATAATTTAATAAATAATTAAAGAGAATATCTGCATTTGCCCTTGAACATATTCATTTAAATCATATACATTTTTTTTAAATAATTATCAATATAACTTTAAATTGGCTGTCTAAAATAAAATAAAAAATTAGTAAAATGTATTTAATATGTCCGTTGTAATAAATAAAACATTTTTGTCATTATTTTTCCACATATTTCACAAAAATAATATCATAAAATGCAAACACTTTTTAAAATGTCATTTTATTTTTGGTTTAAAGAAGGGCAAATCCAACAATAAATTTTCTTACTTTATGAATGGTTTATTAAAGGTTCAATAGACTATTTTTCGTTTATGAATACAACTTTAGCAATTTTTGCTTAAAAACGGTCAATTAATCATCAATAAGTTTTTATGAATACGGCTGTTAAAATATTGTTTAATTATTTTTATTTTTTTTATAAATTATGAACTTATGAACATTTTAAAGTTTTTTTTTTATATTTTTGTAGTTTTAATTAAAATTATAAAAAGAATTATCTTAAACAATAAATAAAAAAAAAAATTATTTAAAAGATTTTGTTAGTCGTGCTTAATTCCCAATTTTTATTTTTGATAAAAACACTGAAATTTATTGTCGAAGGGATAAGCTATTCTTATGCGCATTTCACTAGTTGCCTAGGCCAGATCGTCAGGAAACTTCATCCAAAAATTTTAGAAAACCTAAGAAATATTAAACAAATAAAACTGTTAAGCGAATAAGAATTATAAGCAACAGTTTTACTTGTAACAACATATTGTATGTATATATATCAAAGCTTAAACAAAACAACAACCATAAACAGTAAGTTTATCTTTTCTTACATTCCCCCTACAATTGGTTGGAATTCTTCCAACATTAATTGTAGTTGTAAGTAGGTTAAGAAAAACAAACACAACTTGCTTTATTGTTTTCACAAAAATTAAAGCATGTTGCCAGTTTAGTTTTTTAGCCGTGCACTTTGATAATAAAAAAAAAAAATTTTTTAACAACTTTTTCCCTTTGGCTCAAATTTTTCGTATAAATTTGTATAAAACATTCATACATACATACAAGATTTGTTTTGAATTTCAATACACGCCGTTTAAGCTTTTTTACTAAACTCATTTGGCTGAGTTTGACGATTTTAAAGCTTCAATAATTTTAGTCATATCTAACAAATGTTTGAAGCCCTTGCTGTAACCACTGATTTAAGTTAACGTTTGTTTGATTTTACATAATGTTTGCTATGCAAAATATTTATTTAATGATTTAAAAAGCCTGCTTTGCAGCAGGTGATCTATTTTGCTGCCGCTCTCTTCTGAGATGTCTCTCTTTAGTAACAAGTTCATCAATGTCTGAATTAGAAACTCATACATATCGTTACTTTAATATAGAAAAGCCCTAACTAACATTTTCCTTACTTTACAGGAGAAGGAAAAGACTTTATAAAAATTGTAGTATCGTAGTTGCGATTTTTTTTAAACGCAGTTTTTTATTAAATTGTTTAGAGAGTTTAATAAAAAACTGCGTTTAAAAAAAATCGCGACTACAAGACTATAATTTTTATTAAGTTTTTTCCTTCTCCTGTAAAGTAAGGAACATGTTAGTTAGGGCTTTTCCATATTAAAGTAACGATATATTATTTAATGTTGTCAGGGGAAAAATAAAAAAATAAAGCCTTTCTTTCAAAAAAGTAAAGTTTTTCGCCAAAAGTTACATTTTGAAATATTACTTGAATAAACAGTTAATTTTTGTGATTTATACAATATAAATATTTTTATTCCAAATTTACCACAGAAATAAAAAAAAAATGAAAAAAGAATGAAAGATTATCAGTAACAATTTTAATTAATTTGCCTCCTTTCTTCATAAAAATCAAAAAAAATTTACTTTGGACTTCAAGAAGAATTCTTGACAAAAGTACGGAAAAAAACAGAAGTAAGGAAAAACACGAGCAGAATACAGAGCAACTAAATAATTTTTACATATACATACATATTTAAAATACTTCCCAGCAAACAATATGAGTCCCAAAAGAGTCTTTTAGGACTCCTTTTTATGAGCAAAACGCTCAGAAAAAAGCTCCTAAAACCCTCAGAAATGAGCGTGTTTTCCTATGAAACCGTCAAAAAATTTTGTACTGAATATGAGCGTTTTAGGACTCCTAAATTTAACGATTTGTATGGAAAATTGTGAGCCTTTTTGCTCACAAATCAACCATAAAAACCTCTTTAAAGATTCATAAAAGAGGGATTTCGGAGCCAAAAAAGAGTGATATAGGAGTGTTTCTTTTTCTTGAAATTAGGGTATTCATTTTATTTGTAAATTTATACTTGTTAGCTTTTAAGGGAAAAGTTTTATTAATACATGTTTTGTGCATGGAAATAATAATCATTTTAAACCAATTTCAACGAACAAAACCACCTAATTTTCTTTTAACAAAGGCTTCAAATGGATAGTTTTGTCTAATGAAAAGATTTATAAGGACAATGTTTAGTCAACTATTCACACATAAAGTACACAAAAAACATTAGTGAAAAGGTTAAAAAATAAATAAAATAAATGAATAATAAGCATTTGTTCAGCGCATATACTGGTACTTATCAAAATCACAACCGAACAGCGCGAAATGATTACAATAATGATAGACAAACGCAAAATATTGAAATTATTAAGAATAAGAAAACAAACTACCGTTGCCCCTCAGAAAACCCTCATAAATAAGAGTTTTCTAGGAATGTGCTCCTAAATTGCTCATAAAAATTAGTCTTTTAGGAGTCCTGAATTCTACAGGCTCCGAAATCAATCAGAATTGCTCATAAATTAGGAGGGTGATCATAAACCCCTCAAGAAAAGGTATCTTTTAAGAGTCATATTTAGGAGCGCTCCGAAAATTGTTTGGTGGGTTTTAATTAAAACTTCATTATAAATGAAATCTAAAAAGCGAAAACTGGTAAATATTTTTTTTAAATCGTTATTAGAGCATTAAAATATTAAAAAAAAAAATTTATGTTTAAAAAACCAAGATTCGAACCAGGGAACTCACAGTTTCTAATTTAACACACCCCCTAGACAACTGAACCATGAAGGAACGCTGTTTAAATATCATTAAAATGAAATATGAACCCTTTACTGTTTACAACTCAACGACAACCGGATTTGAACTTCACTTTTCATAAGGACCCAGAATATGTATACTTTATAGGGTGTAGGACCTTCGGTGAAGGGTATAAAAAACAAACTTAATTATAAACAAGTAAGAGTGCTAAATTCGGCTGTGCCGAATCTTATATACCCTTCACCATTGTGCGAGCAGAATACAGAGCAACTAGACAAAACCTAAATAATTTCGACATAAACGTACATATAAACAATACATAAAACTTCATTATAAATTAAATTTAAAAAGTTAAAACTGGTAAATATTTTTTTAAATCGTTTCAGAACACAAAAAAATTAAAAAAAAATTTTATTTTTCAAAAAACAAGATTCGAACCAGGGACTCACAGTTTTTAACCTAAGCAAACCCCCTAGACAACTGGACCATGAAGGAACGTTTTACGAATATCATGAAAAGTAAATATGATTAGTTTACAGTTCACAACTCAACACAGTTGAGTTGTTATTATTTTTGATGTTTTAGTTCATCACAATAAGCAAAGTTGTAAACCATAATACCAAAATTATAAATCAACCACATATTTGAGTTGTGAACCATAATAGCTGGCCTATATTCACCAAAATAGTTTGTACCATGTATGTGTGCTTGTTTGGTTTCCTTTTGTATAGGCACTGTTGTCATAGCGTAGATTTATCTTTGTTGGAGAGTTTTTAAGAAGCAAAACGAAACAAAAATTCCTAGTTTCTATTTGTTAAAATTATTTCGTTAAATAGATGAAATAATAAAGAAGGCTGATAACGAAAATCATATTGACCATTATGCTAGTATATATAAACAAATGTGAGGGGGGGGGGGGGGGGGGGAACGGACATCGTTAAATCCAGAATATATATACTTTATAGGGTGTAGGATCAATATTTTGGAACATACAAACGGAATGACAAAGTTATATATACCCTCTTACCTTCGGTGAAGGGTATAAAAAGACTTTTTTTTGGATTTCAGTACTTTGGACATAACTCAGCCATTTATTAACCGATTTGACAGATTTATATACCGATGTTTTAAGGAATAAATTTACCATTTACTTTGGTGATAAAACTTGGACTCAGAAAGAGATATGGGTTCCGAAAATGTGTATTTAAAAAAAAAAAATTTAATTTTGGTCATAACTTTTTCGTATCTGAACCGATTTTCCCGAGTTTTTCAGAAAATATTTTCTATTAAAAATTTCCGATCTTTTGATATATAAGGCGTAACCATAGGTCATATGAGAGTCCAAAAAATCAGGTTTTTATACAATTTTTGATATTTTTTGTACGGGAGGTACCACGCCCACTTGTTCAATCCCGCCCACATTTTGTGGGATGCTGTGTATTGATAACGTCAATGTGTGTACCTAATTTGGAAACTTTGGCTCTTGCCGTTCTCAAGATATACAGAAATAAAAAAATACAACAACAACAAGGGATTTTTTGGGCAAAATCAGAGGCAGTCGTGGTTTTTTGCTCATATCTCCGTCATTTTTTGACCGATCTGGCTGAATTTCAATAGCAAACTTAAACGGAGTATATGTGACATAAATATACATCAACCTAGTCCACATAATTTCTGGGGTTTTCGGAAAACCCATTTCAACATACACACAGACGGACAGACGGACAGACGGACAGACGGACAGACGGACAGACGGACATCGTTAAATCAACTTCGCTTTCCATAAGGACCCAGAATATATATACTTTATAGGGTGTAGGATCAATATTTTGGAACATACAAACGGAATGACAAAGTTATATATACCCTCTTACCTTCGGTGAAGGGTATAAAAAGACTTTTTTTTGGATTTCAGTACTTTGGACATAACTCAGCCATTTATTAACCGATTTGACAGATTTATATACCGATGTTTTAAGGAATAAATTTACCATTTACTTTGGTGATAAAACTTGGACTCAGAAAGAGATATGGGTTCCGAAAATGTGTATTTAAAAAAAAAAAATTTAATTTTGGTCATAACTTTTTCGTATCTGAACCGATTTTCCCGAGTTTTTCAGAAAATATTTTCTATTAAAAATTTCCGATCTTTTGATATATAAGGCGTAACCATAGGTCATATGAGAGTCCAAAAAATCAGGTTTTTATACAATTTTTGATATTTTTTGTACGGGAGGTACCACGCCCACTTGTTCAATCCCGCCCACATTTTGTGGGATGCTGTGTATTGATAACGTCAATGTGTGTACCTAATTTGGAAACTTTGGCTCTTGCCGTTCTCAAGATATACAGAAATAAAAAAATACAACAACAACAAGGGATTTTTTGGGCAAAATCAGAGGCAGTCGTGGTTTTTTGCTCATATCTCCGTCATTTTTTGACCGATCTGGCTGAATTTCAATAGCAAACTTAAACGGAGTATATGTGACATAAATATACATCAACCTAGTCCACATAATTTCTGGGGTTTTCGGAAAACCCATTTCAACATACACACAGACGGACAGACGGACAGACGGACAGACGGACAGACGGACAGACGGACATCGTTAAATCAACTTCGCTTTCCATAAGGACCCAGAATATATATACTTTATAGGGTGTAGGATCAATATTTTGGAACATACAAACGGAATGACAAAGTTATATATACCCTAGGGTGGCCGTTATTTTTTTATTTTGATTTCTTATATTCTCCCCCCCTAAATCGGTTCAGTTTTATATAAAAAAAAATACAAAAAAATTTCGTAGCGATAAGTTGTGTTTTAGGGGGGGCGTCCGTCCCTCAAAGTTTGCCATCAAGCCATTTATTCAAATGTAATTTGTTTGCGTATGACTATCTTCTAAAAACAACATTTTACAAGAATATGATATATGGCAATATTTTAGCTCTTCTAGTCGACAACATAAGCCTCTAAGAAAGTTTTTTGCTAAAATCAATATTTTAGAAAATAATTAAGAAAATAAGAACAAAATACCAAACATTTTATATACGTTTTATATATATAAAAGGGGGATTTAATGTCAAGTGACCCAATTTTGAAATAGATGTCTTTCGATTTAAATGAAATTTACACCAATTTTAGTACTGTTAGATAGTAGCTTAGACACAAATTTTCAACAAGATCGGTCAAAAAGTTTCTGAGTTAGAGGGGGTCAAAGTTTGAAATTTTGGCCATACAGGTGTTCTTTCTCATCCATGTAACTTATTACCTATTGGTGTAAACAAAATTTGTCCCAAGTAGCTTAGATAGCTTTTTGATCAAAGTTTTTAAAAAAATTTTTTTTGTTTTTTTAAAAAATTTTTTAAATTTTTTTTTTTAAATTTAACACTTGGCTAAAAAAAATAAAAAAAAAGTTTTAAATTTAAAAAAAATAATTAAAAAATTTTTTAAAAAAAACAAAAAAATATTTTTAAAAAAGATTGATTAAACAGCTATCTAAGCTACTTGGGACAAATTTTGCTTACACCAATAGGTAATAAGTTACATGGATGAGAAAGAACACCTGTATGGCCAAAATGTCAAACTTTGACCCCCTCTAACTCAGAAACTTTTTGACCGATCTTGTTGAAAATTTGTGTCTAAGCTACTATCTAACAGTACTAAAATTGGTGTAAATTTCATTTAAATCGAAAGACATCTATTTCAAAATTGGGTCACTTGACATTAAATCCCCCTTTTATATATATAAAACGTATATAAAATGTTTGGTATTTTGTTTTTATTTTCTTAATTATTTTCTAAAATATTGATTTTAGCAAAAAACTTTCTTAGAGGCTTATGTTGTTGACTAGAAGAGCTAAAATATTGCCATATATCATATTCTTGTAAAATGTTGTTTTTAGAAGATAGTCATACGCAAACAAATTACATTTGAATAAATGGCTTGATGGCAAACTTTGAGGGGCGGACGCCCTCCCTAAAACACAACTTATCGCTACGAAATTTTTTTGTATTTTTTTTTACCATAAAACTGAACCGATTTGGAGGGGGAGAGTATAAGAAATCAAAAAAAAAAAGTTCTCCATACAACTAACGGCCACGCTAATATACCCTCTTACCTTCGGTGAAGGGTATAAAAAGACTTTTTTTTGGATTTCAGTACTTTGGACATAACTCAGCCATTTATTAACCGATTTGACAGATTTATATACCGATGTTTTAAGGAATAAATTTACCATTTACTTTGGTGATAAAACTTGGACTCAGAAAGAGATATGGGTTCCGAAAATGTGTATTTAAAAAAAAAAAATTTAATTTTGGTCATAACTTTTTCGTATCTGAACCGATTTTCCCGAGTTTTTCAGAAAATATTTTCTATTAAAAATTTCCGATCTTTTGATATATAAGGCGTAACCATAGGTCATATGAGAGTCCAAAAAATCAGGTTTTTATACAATTTTTGATATTTTTTGTACGGGAGGTACCACGCCCACTTGTTCAATCCCGCCCACATTTTGTGGGATGCTGTGTATTGATAACGTCAATGTGTGTACCTAATTTGGAAACTTTGGCTCTTGCCGTTCTCAAGATATACAGAAATAAAAAAATACAACAACAACAAGGGATTTTTTGGGCAAAATCAGAGGCAGTCGTGGTTTTTTGCTCATATCTCCGTCATTTTTTGACCGATCTGGCTGAATTTCAATAGCAAACTTAAACGGAGTATATGTGACATAAATATACATCAACCTAGTCCACATAATTTCTGGGGTTTTCGGAAAACCCATTTCAACATACACACAGACGGACAGACGGACAGACGGACAGACGGACAGACGGACAGACGGACATCGTTAAATCAACTTCGCTTTCCATAAGGACCCAGAATATATATACTTTATAGGGTGTAGGATCAATATTTTGGAACATACAAACGGAATGACAAAGTTATATATACCCTCTTACCTTCGGTGAAGGGTATAAAAAGAGTAATTTTTGGGATTTCAGTATTTTGGTTATAACTCTGCTATTTCTTAACCGATTTGACAGATTTATATACCAACGTGTTAAAGAAGAAATTTGCCAGTTATTTTGGTTAAGAAACTTGGAGTCGGGAAAATCCATGGGTATTTTTCCAAAAAAGATTAATATTTTGGTCATAACTTTTTCGTATCTGAACCGATTTCCCGAGTTTTCAGAAAATATTGTCTATTAAAAATTTCCGATCTTTTGATATACAAGCTGTAACCATATGTCATATTACAGTCAAAAAATTCAGGTTTTTATACAATTTTTAATATTTTTTGTATGGGAGGTACCACGCCCACTTCTCCAATCCCACCCACAATTTGTGGGATGGTGTGTATTTATAACTTAAATGTTTGTACCTAATTTGAAAACTTTAGCTCTTGCCGTTCTCCAGATATAGAGAAAAAAGTAATAAAAATACAACAACCACAAGGGATTTTTTTGGAAAAATTCTCTCCTCATAAGGACCCAGAATATATACACTTTATATGGTCTAAAATCACTATTGTAGAAGGGTATAATAATACGTATTTATTTCTAGAGTTATTATCTAACAACATATAGCATCCACTGTGCTTAAAACATTAATTCATCCAAATATTTTATGTGGATTAGACTATTCTGGAAGCTATGAGTTTTCCGCCCGACAACAGAGTTTTATCGGTAAATAAATAGCACCTACTGTATTAAAAATATCTGTCTAATTTTTATCGGAGCTTAAAGCCTACAACCTTTTCTATTATTCGCCCTTATATGTATTTTGGATCAGATTATTAATTTAGAAGATATGATTTTCCTCCGTTTTATTGGGCTTATTTTCCAGTGTGTTTCAGTGAAAATAACAAGACATTTTTTTTAATGTTTACACAATGGTTCATTCATGAATCAAAAATATTACTTCATTCTGTGCCATGAACCAAAAGTTACGTAAGTTTTGCAAAAATAAAAAATTCTACATGTTACGTCGGGCCATCAAAAGTTACGAAAAATGTAACCAAACGGCATCACTGATATCTTTACAATTTACACTCCTATGGCCGTTTTCCCATAAGGCAATTTTTTCCAACGAAGCACTTTAGATTAAAGAAATTTTGTTTTCTCAATGTCTCATTTGCTTTTATTCTGTCGCAAAGGTAACCGGCCCTATTCTGTCAATTATTTATTTGCCGTACAGATAAATTCAATCAGCAGACTCCCAATTACATCGGTTTTTAAAGGTATTGTCAACTGAAGAAACTATTTGTACGGTATATTAAGTATTATAAGGCTAATAAATTTATGTTTATTATGATATGTTAAGAAAACGGCTATTAGAGTATTCCAAGGCTGAACCCATCAATAATGTAAAGCCATTAACATATGTGTCAATATCTTCATTGTACTGTTAACAATGAGTGAGCCATGTTTTAGCAGATTCCCTTTAGAAATTTTAAGCAACCTCTTTTGTTATTTGGAAAAGTTGATGTAAACAATATAATACATCTTAGACTTTAAAAAAATGTTAAACTTAAAATCCTCAAGCAGATGACTTTTATGACGTAACAATTCATAAATATGCATGACATGTCCTTTAGGGGTGTTTGTTATGCATATCCGAATATTTGAGTGCATCCATTGCATTCATATGATTTGTGTGTGTGTGTATGTGTGTTTGTGTGTGTGTGTGTGTGTGTGTAGAAGTAAATGACTTTATGTCGAATTAACTTTTTTGTGTATGCAATTGTAACTGTTTTTGAAAATGAAATTCTAATGAATTATTGAGTAATTGTCACATATGTGTGTTTGAGTGTGTGTGTCTATGTGTGTAGTAATACGTAGTAACAATATCTAAATATCTACATATGGGGGATTTCATGTCAAGTGACCCAATTTTGAAATCGATGTCTTCCGATTTGGATGAAATTTGCACCAAGGTTAGTCCTTTTGGATAGTAGCTTAGACACAAATTTTCAACAAGATCGGTCTAAAAGTTTCTGAGTTAGTGGGGGTCAAAATTTGACATTTTGGCCATACAGGTGTTCTTTCTTATCCATGTAACTTATTACCTATTGGTGTTAGCAAAATTTGTCCCAAGTAGCTTCGATAGCTATTTGATCCATCTTTTGAAAAAAATTTTTTTTGTTTTTTTTAAAAATTTTTTTTATTTTTTTTTTTTAAATTTAAAACTTTTTTTTATTTTTTTTTTAGCGGGTATGTTTTTTTTTTTTTTTTTTTTGTTCAAAAGAAAGCTTATGTCTTTTCCTTTAAGGTAGTTTTGGTCCCTTTTTGGGATGCGAGCGGCTTATGTATAAAAAAAAATAATTTCTAACTCTAGACAAGGGTTTTTCAATTTTTAGCATATGCAGTGTTCTTTCTCATCCATTTAACTTATTACCTATTAGTGTAAGCAGAATTTGTCCCAAGTAGCTTCGATAGCTATTTGATCAATATTCTGAAAAATTTTTTTTTTGTTTTTTTAAAACTTTTTTTTTTAATTTTAATTTTTTTTTTTAAATGTAAAATTTTTTTTTTATATTTTTTTTTTATCCGGAATGTTTTTTTTTTTTTTTTTTTTTGTTCAAAAGAAAGCTTATGTCTTTTCCTTTAAGGTAGTTTTGGTCCCTTTTTGGGATGCGAGCGGCTTATGTATAAAAAAAATAATTTCTAACTCTAGACAAGGGTTTTTCAATTTTTAGCATATGCAGTGTTCTTTCTCATCCATTTAACTTTTTACCTATTAGTGTTAGCAGAATTTGTCCCAAGAAGCTTCGATAGCTATTTGATCAATATTCTGAAAATTTTTTTTTTTGTTTTTTTAAAACTTTTTTTTTTAAATTTAAAATTTTTTTTTTAAATGTAAATTTTTTTTTTTTATATTTTTTTTTATCCGGAATGTTTTTTTTTTTTTTTTTTTTGTTCAAAAGAAAGCTTATGTCTTACCCTTTAAGGTAGTTTTGGTCGCTTTTTGGGATGCGAGTGGCTTATGTATAAAAAAAATTATTTCTAACTCTAGACGAGGGTTTTTAAATTTTTAGCATATGCACTATTTTGAATTTTTTCCTATTTGTGTTTAAGTGTTTCTAAAGCCTTAAAAATAAAACGTTTGCAAAGAAACTAGACAAATTAACCTTTCCGACGGTATGTTACAAACCCAATTATTATTTTATACCTTCGATACTATAATGCCCACAATATGTTAATCCCAGGAATAAAATCACTTTTTTCTGTAGATATGTTGACAAATAATTCTTTTTTTAATTTTTCCTACATAAATTTTATTAAATTATTTATCTTTATCTTTTTATTATTATTATTAGAAATTATTATTATTATAATTATATATTAATTTAATTATTATTACAAATTAATAAAAAGAATTTAATTTGTCAACATTTCTACAGAAAAAAAGTGATTTTATTCCTGGGATTAACATATTGTGGGCATTATAGTATCGAAGGTATAAAATAATAATTGGGTTTGTAACATACCGTCGGAAAGGTTAATTTGTCTAGTTTCTTTGCAAACGTTTTATTTTTAAGGCTTTAGAAACACTTAAACACAAATAGGAAAAAATTCAAAATAGTGCATATGCTAAAAATTTAAAAACCCTCGTCTAGAGTTAGAAATAATTTTTTTTATACATAAGCCACTCGCATCCCAAAAAGCGACCAAAACTACCTTAAAGGGTAAGACATAAGCTTTCTTTTGAACAAAAAAAAAAAAAAAAAAAAACATTCCGGATAAAAAAAAATATAAAAAAAAAAAATTTACATTTAAAAAAAAAAATTAAAATTAAAAAAAAAAGTTTTAAAAAAACAAAAAAAAAATTTTTCAGAATATTGATCAAATAGCTATCGAAGCTACTTGGGACAAATTCTGCTTACACTAATAGGTAATAAGTTAAATGGATGAGAAAGAACACTGCATATGCTAAAAATTGAAAAACCCTTGTCTAGAGTTAGAAATTATTTTTTTTTATACATAAGCCGCTCGCATCCCAAAAAGGGACCAAAACTACCTTAAAGGAAAAGACATAAGCTTTCTTTTGAACAAAAAAAAAAAAAAAAAAACATACCCGCTAAAAAAAAAATAAAAAAAAGTTTTAAATTTAAAAAAAAAAAATAAAAAAAATTTTTAAAAAAAACAAAAAAAATTTTTTTCAAAAGATGGATCAAATAGCTATCGAAGCTACTTGGGACAAATTTTGCTAACACCAATAGGTAATAAGTTACATGGATAAGAAAGAACACCTGTATGGCCAAAATGTCAAATTTTGACCCCCACTAACTCAGAAACTTTTAGACCGATCTTTTTGAAAATTTGTGTCTAAACTACTATCCAATAGGACTAACCTTGGTGCAAATTTCATCCAAATCGGAAGACATCGATTTCAAAATTGGGTCACTTGACATGAAATCCCCCATATGTATTGCTGCTAAAGTCATTTCTGCTTCCATATACGTACATACGTAAGTGTATGTAAAAACGAGAAATTTTGTTGCATAAACACACATAAATACATTTTTGTGTTGCATAAATATTTTGCCTACAATGCATTTTTTGTATTCAACAAGAATTTGTCTTTATCGTCGTATTGTTAGTGTCAGCTAATTTGATTTATCTTCTACTTGACTATTGGTTTGAGTTTATTGGTCTTTATTTGTATTTTCAAGTCTAAGTCACTAGGGAAATTATCAAAAGATGTTTTAAGTCGGTGTTGTTTTTTTTTTGCATTTGCAATAATGATATTTCGTTTTAATTAAAATAATGTTTTATTTAAGAAATTTTAACCCCCTTATTCATTAAAAAAAAATTTCAGATTTATAAAAGGTTTATTAAATCTTTAATGAATAAGGCCATAATACTCTAAAACAACTTAGAACAAAATTCAAATCTAGATATTTTATAACCCATAAATATTAAATTTTAGCTCAAATTCAATAGTTTCAATCTCTGTAAAATTTATTGCAAAAATAAAAGTAAACGAAAAAGTTTCAAACAATTTAGATTTAAGTTTAATTTACTTATTTATATTAATTTTGTTCAGTGTAAATCTGTTTCTGTTACTGTCAGTAACATACCGACAACGGTTAAAATGACTTATTTTTGCACACTTTCGAACATGCACGCACGCATTAATACCAACCAACCTCCCATTATATTAAAACATCTAACAAATATGCGAAAGCAAAAACAGTCTGGTACTTGTTTGTACAACCGTACATACAAGTATATTTGCCATGGAAATTGTTGCAATATTATATATTTTGTTTTCATCCAACACAAGAAAGTGACATCAAGAGGTTGATAATGGAAATGGATAACAACAATAAATGTACTGCAAGATGAAATGCATCCTGCCAAGTGGACTTGCTTCTGCAATCGTTGTGTTTTGTTTTGAACTAATATGTATAAATTCACTCCTCAAAACTAAAATGATTGCAATAACAACAAAAACATTTATACAATTTTTTTTTTTCGTTATGGTCAATGATAAAATCTGAAAAGATGCAGAAACGAGTACAAGGATGTTTGATAGCAGCAGTTGTAACTCATTCTTTCACAGATTACACATGAGTTAGTGCCCTACTGTAAGCAATCAAAAAATTAACTTCTCAATAAAATGCTACAACCGTGCTAAAAATAAGTAAAGAAATTTAGTCGAACAAACTAAGCCGTATGATACTCTACACCACTGACTATATTGATAGAAAAAACGTCATAACGCTGATGTATTAAAAGTGTCTTCTTTTTGACCCCATGACACTTTTCATCATTGCGATGTCGGCCTTAACATCACTTGGCCAAATTGTCATCAGGTGAAATTATGTCATCAATGGGATGACACATCGGGATCATTAAAATGACAAATCGCGGTCAATTTAATAAAAAGTTTTAGCACTGCGATGACTCAGCAGCATCAGAGAAAGGACTCATAAGGCTCAGTTTAACGACAGTTTGTCATTAAGATTCACGTAGTTTAAAGTGAGAGATAAAATTATTTAATGCAAATTTTACGACTATTAAATTTTAGCTTAGCTAACATTTATAAGGAATTTATGGCAGTGAAGCACTTGTATACTTGCACATATTAATAATTATACTAGTGAGATCGATTATTCGACTTTTTTCAAAAACCGGTTTTCGGTTATTTAAAAAATAACCGTTTTACCAGTTTAATTCGTATAAGCTTTAACACAAATATCAAAAAAGTTATTAAAATAAGATATTTGTTTCAATAAAAACAAAACAAATTATAAAGGTTAGCAAAGTGAATTCATTACAGGTGAACTTAACAGCCCTGCTCTTAACTTTTTTTAAGCTTTATAATTGTTGAATATCAAAAGTTTGCTTATTATCCTTCCCTACAGATAATATTGGACTACGTGGTCCATTGTGGCTTAAATGGACTACTTACAACATGGTCCAATCTTCTGTAAAATGGACCATGTTATAAGAAATTAACATGCAGTGCTGCCAACAACTGCATGATGTATACTTTTCTATAGTTTACAGTATTACACATTGGTAGCCCTGATGGTGTCCATTATTAATTGTTCATTTAAAAGTGAAAGTTTGTTAAATTTGGGAAAAAAAGGTAAACAAATTAAAAATACCAAGTAAATATATTTAATAATAGCAATAATAGACTACAGGGCGCGCCATAAAAGGCGATTAGTAAAAACTGAAATATGCTTAAACTATCCCTTTAGTGTACTCCATACTGTAGTGACATGGAGTACTTTTAAAACTAACCCACTTTGGTAGTCCATGTAGTAGTTTAGGGACTACTTCGGTGGGTTATATGGTCCCCTCCTAGGACATCGTAATGTTAAATGGACCACCTTTTACCCATATATTTGGAGTAGTTTCGGAGTACACCTACTCCTTTATGGACTACTCTTTAAATGCATTATATCTAAATTTTATTTCTTAAATTTTTGGATAAAGGTTTCCTGATGATCTGCCCTCAGCAACAAGCGAAATGCGCATAGGAACTAGCTCATCCCCCAATAATAACTTTCAGTGTATTTATAAAGAATAAAAATTGGGAATTAAGCACGACACATAAAATCTTATTATTTAAAAATTTTTTATTCCCAAAAATTACTTTGACAATAAATCTGCAAGTGCCCTGGCATAAAAACCAGAACTGGGAAATTGATTTATTTTGATTTTTTATGTGAAAACAACAAAGCAATTTGTTTGCTAAATTTTGTTTTTTATTAACCCGCTTACAATTAATTTTTGAAGAAATGCAACCAATTGTAGTGGGGAATGTAAAAAAAGATAAACTCATTGCTTATTGTAGGTACTTTGTTTAAATATTGATATCGTTGCAAGTATAATAAGACGAGTGTTTGTAATTCTCATTCACTCTAAAATTTTTCGGCATATCTAATATCTTAAGCTTTTTCTAAAATTTTTGGGGAAGGGTTTTCTGATATTCTAGCCTAAGCAACCAGTGAAATGTGCATAGGAACTAGCTTATCGTCCAACAATAAATTTCAGTGTGTTTATCAAAAATGAAAATTGGAAATTAAGGACGACAAACAACATCTTATTCAGGGGTGTGATGGAAATTGGAAACGAAAACGAAAGAAGTTTAAAAGTCTTTTTTTAATAAAATTGTTGTAATGAAAATTTTTATGACAAATTTTATACAAATACTACTCTATTAAACAGAATTTTATAACAAAAATTATAAAAATTGGATTAAAAGTGTATAAAAAACAACTTCAAAATTCTTGCGTTTCACGTTTTCGATTTCCAGCACACCCCTGATTATTAAAAAAAAAGAGTTGTGATTTTTTGGTGGTTAAGCCTTTCCCTTTCCTTTACCTGTAGGTATATTTGGCACTCTAAAGCAATGGTGGGCGCTCAATAGCACAATTGTGCTGAGAGATTTCACACGTATTCTTAGCCTCTTTAATTAAGTTTTCGATGAGACAGCGTCTAATGCACATGAAGCGTATGCTTACATATTTTCTTATATTTTTTTTCAGAGCATTTACCCAGCAAACACACGTGTTTCATTTCCAATAAATAATGTTATGCGAAAAATATTTTATTGTAAATAATGCGTTTACTTTTTTCTGTGAACAGTAAATCTCTGCAATTTGAACTATTAAAAAAATGTTTTATATTACTTCAAATGCGTAAAATATACAGTAAGGAAATTTAATGCACCATTATATTTCAAACGCTTGGCTTTGTGTTTGGTGGGTACTTCTGCCATCTCACTAATACTAATAAGCATCAATACAAGCACAGTTTTAGTTGTGCCCACTTCTGCTCTAAAGAGTTGCTCGTTACCATCATAAGTGACTAAACAGGAAGTCGATCAACTTTCCTCCCGTCGTCTCTCAGGTCCGCCAACATTTTTTCCATTCCATTGCATTATTTATCCGCTTTTCAAAAAAAAAAAAAAAACTGTGTAAAAGAAATTACATTTTGTACGGGAGCCCCCCCTTAATGAATGGAGATAGCGGAACGTATGTAAAAAAATAATCGGGATGAAAACTAAAGTGGGGTCTAAAGGCATCCCAGGAGCTGTGGCGGCCCATTTTTTACAATTTCATAAAATTTCAAATTTTTTTAGGAGCCTCCTTAAGGAGTGGAGGTAAGAGGTAGGTATGTTTGAAAAAATATTTCGAAATGAGGTTTGGTCCCACATTTCAACCCTATAGGGGTGACTCCGCGGCAGTTATGAGACCTATTGTGGACTTTTTCACATATTCCTTAAAACTTTGATCTTAATAAGAAAAATTTATATAAATTTCACATATTTTATATAACCGGTTTATATACAAAAACAACCTTGTTAATTAATTTTTTTGAATCCCAAGAAAAACTTTGATAACTAATAGGCAAGTGGCAGTGTAAATAAAACTGAACTGGCAAAATAAAATAAAGTAATTTGTTTTTATTTTTGTTTTTTCTTTACCCACTTACAACTACATTTAGAGCTGAAAAAAAATCAACTTATTGTAGTCGGGACTGTAAGAAAAGATAAACCCACTTTTTATTGTTGTTGTTTTTGTTTAAGCTTTGATATTGTTACAAGTAAAACTGGGGTTTATAATTCTTATTCGCTTAACAGTTTTATTTGTATAATATCTTTAGTTTTTCTAAAATCTTTGGAAGAAGTTTCCTGACGATCCGGCCTAAGCAACCAGTGAAATGCGCATAGGAATAGCTTGTCCCTTCAGCAATAAATTTCAGTTTATCAATAGTATGAAATGGGAATTTAGCACATTTAAACAAAACCTTGTTAAAAACAACCAGTTTATTCCATATTCGAAAAATGGATACTTAAAACTGAACGATAATTAACAGTTCGATCTCCCTAATTGATACGATGGATACTTATTCTAAAACAAAAATAAATAACATTTCATTCTCCTTATACCAGTTCAAATCAATTCTTTGTATAGTTAAAAAAAAATTAACAAGTTTTTCAGTTGTTGCTCTATTTGTATTTAACAATTTAAACAGTTCCAAACATCCTCAAACGAATAAGTGCATGTATCCTTGCATAGCTGTGTGTGTAAATTTTCAAGTTCTTTTTTAGTCAGTCCTTAGAGACTTTTGTATTTGAATGCTTTATGTTTTTAGATTTATATTGTTGAAAAAAAAAAATAAAATTAGTTAAAGATTGTTTTGTTGCTTAAATGTCTCTAACATTTGCAATTGATTGATGTTGTGTGTGATTAAAGTAAAGAATTTACAAGTTTATATATGTGAGGGGAAATGTGCATTTTATGTTGCAAATTTGTCGAAGAATTAGTTAAACAAATTCTAGTTTTTATACCCTTTGCTGATGTGTGAAGAACATAGAAAAATTAGTTATAGACCCACCTTGATGTAAACAGATCGACTTAGAATCATTTTCTAAATCCTTCTGGCTGGTAGATTGTCCTAATGCAAACCTAATGTACAAAATAATCCCAGAGAAACAAGATTTTTCAGTATGGTCACCTCCAATAAAACTATTTTCAACGAATATTTTTAAACATATTATGGTTAATTTCAACGGTTTTTGCCACCAGCAACTATATTATGGGTAAATTAGTTCTCCATCCGAACCACAACAATATTTACTTGCTTTCATTGTGTAACATAGAGATGTTGGTGGCAAGCAAATTAAAATCTTTGCAATTTAAAATAGAATTGCTGTGTAGTAGTAGAATTAATGTACATTTCAATAACATTTTAATAAATAAATCAAAATAAATTGTATCTGTTAAAAATGTTAATAAAAAGAAAAATAACAATTCTAAAAATCGTTTTTTATGTGTTTAATAATTTTTGTTTTTGCCTCAAATAAAATAATAATTTTTAATCCAAATTTATGATATTTTAATTAGGCTAAAGTTCACCAAATTTAATTTTTTACAACATAAAAATTAATTAAAATTTATTGATAATTTTTCATTCTTAACTGCTGCTGGGCTCGAACCCCTCTGAAGAGATTGAGTGGTTGCCATCGGAACATGTAAGGGTAACCTGTCCGTAAAAGCCTGGGTTCAGCCCAGCAGCAGTTAAGAATGAAAAATTATCAATAAATTTTAATTAATTTTCATGTTGTAAAATTCTTTCTTCATAAAAATAATTTTATGTAAATTAAATTTGATGAACTTTAATTAGCCTTATTAAAATATCAAAAATTTGGATTAAAAACCATAAAGAGTTCAACAAAATAACCACAATACGAATTAAAATAATAATTTTTAAATAAAAAGTCAATTCACAGAAAAAAAACTCGTACTAATTAAAAATTTTAGCAACTTACTTTTGGTACGAAACGTACTTTAAAATTTAAGGACGATTAACACTAAGGGCTAATAAATCAGAGCAAGTTAAACTCTTTCTTTAGTTTAAAATGTTTTTAAACCAACAAATCTATAAATCAGTAAACATATAACCCATCTTTAAACGCATAAAATTAGGCGTTTTTGAAAATAATAGACTTAAATTAAAATGCGTCATTTGTTACGTAAGTTTACGTAAGGTTTCTTTAAGTGTAGTTTTCATTTACTCACTAACTTATAAGCAGTTTTAGACCTGGGCACCCCTGGCTTAGAATCAAATACATACTTTAATGTTGGACGTACATACCAAATTTAGTATCAATATTTCTTTTACCTGAGTTATGTTTTTTTTTTTTATATAAAAATAAGTATTTTTTGATCACTAAAATCAATTACTTTACAATTTCACGCATTTTTATTCAAGTATTAAAATTGTGTTAATCTCCGACTCTAAAAAGAATCAGTCATCATTTCTTAAAATCATGTGGAAACATTGTTCTGTTGAAAACTGAATGTACAAAAAGTGCACAAACATCTACATTTTTTACAATAAAAGAAAAATGATTACACACAAAACGTCTTTTATTATTTTTATTTGTTGCTTTGTTTAAAAGGAAAATAAACAACGTAAACAAAATCTCTTAAATTAAAAATTAAATTTTAATCTCTATTCATATGAAATTGTTTAGTACAACTGCACACACAAACACACACACGCACACACAGATTCAATTTACAAACAATTTTTGATGGCAACTCACCTTTTTTAAAAAAACTCAAGAATAACGAATAAACGACAACAGTCGGTCGAAGTTGTTCATATAATACTCTACATTATTTTGGTATAAAGGGTTTTGCATTTGTTGTGAGATACTTGACCAAAATCGATTATTTGGATTCATTTCATGAACAAAGTTACAGATATTTAATGTTACGGTGAGAGATTTCCAAAGTGGATTTTGTCTTCTTAAAGTGGTTTAACACTATCACACAAGACTTAAGTATTTTAACGAAAATGCTTCCATGATCTTATTGTTGCTTGAAAATGTTAAAAAAAAAACAACTTATCATGACATGGTTGTATTTTCCTCAAAATACGTAAGAGTTGTGTTATAGTGTAAAACGTCCTTTATTGACATTTTCTTAAGTTAAATGAGGCTTGGAGTTATTTGAATTGTAGTTTAAAGAGATTTTTGGCAATTTATGGGAGACATTTTGTAGATTTATTAACTTTAACATAAGAGTAGCTCTGGAATTTTTATTTCGATATAAACATTTTTGAATAATTGTTCAGAAATGGATCGTGTATAGGATCTATGGCCAGTTATAAACCTTTAAAAACAAAATTTTACCGTACCCCATCTTTTTTGCTACTAAAATTTTTTGAAAGACTTATGCCGTTCTAAACGGTATTCGACATAGAGATATATTCGGGAGTTATCGTTAATTACGAACATATTCCCTCATAATTGGTTGAAGTTATCTGCATCAAAACAAATAATAATATCCCCACCTATGGTGGTGTAGGGTACAAAAATGAAATGAATGGATGCGTTCTTTCATTCATATTTTATATATACTTTGTTAGGGATATCGAACGGTTATTATTCGACGGCTCCAGTTTTGCTCAATACGGATACCGGTATAATTAACCGGTTATTTTAAAAAATGTGTAATTTGCATACGTTTTCATTACTTTTGTGGTAAATACAACTATTATTTAGGTATTTTTTTAATAGAAATAGTGGTCAACCTTAAATTTTGTATAAAGAATGTCAAAGCAAAATGTAAATATAAATCGCTTATAAAAAGAATGTTCCTGTTAAAAAAAAAAAAAAACTAAAAACAATTGAAAATATTGTAAAACAGTGTTGAGTTAATAAGGAAAATAGTAATTTTTTTGAGAATACTATAAACATTAAATTTATTTTCACACAGATGTCCTCTATGAAGTGTGGAGTTGCATATTTCGAACGGAAGGAAGCTAGACAAAGCTAGATGCCTGAAGTGCTCGAAATGCTAAGTTCCAAAGGCTCTTCAACGTCAAAACTTATCACATTAAATTAGTCAACAAGTTAGACAAAAATGTTTGCAAAATAAAACTTGACTCTGTTCCAAGTAATTCTAAGAAGACTTTACTAAAATACGGTGCTTAAAATTAATCATTAGGTAAAATATTAGCCCGTTGTGTTGCCGAGGATGGAATGCCTGTTAAGCCACTGAAAAAATCGTTTGGAGTTTAAGCATATCTTCGTGCTTAAGACACAGTATGGCATGTAGGTCTTTTATATAAACTAAAAACGCTTATCCCAGCACCATTCTTTTTGGTCCTCAAATCCTACATACAAAATCGTTACTTTTATGTAAAAGTAAAAGACGAAATTTCCAATATTTGTGAAATTAAAGCTGGTATTCCGCAGGGAAGCGTACTGGGCCCAGTTTTATATACATTATATACCTCCGATATGCCATCTAATGAAAATGTTACTATGGCTACGTATGCGGATGACACAGCCTTAATGGCAAGCAACATTTCCTCAGTAGAGGCCTCAAACCAGGTTCAAAATCACCTGGACAGATTATCGAACTGGTTTAAAAGATAGAATATTTCAATAAATACAGAAAAGTCTAATTACATCACTTATACATTAAAAAAGGGCGTTTCTCCCCCTATTTTCCTAAACAATAAAGAAATCCCAAGAACTGATTGTGTGAAATATCTTGGCATGCATATTGATAAAAGACTGACGAGGAAGCAACACATAAAAGCAAAAAGGGACTACCTAAATATTAAAACAAAGCGAATGTATTGGCTGCTCGGTCAAAAAATAGAACTTAGCTTAGAAAATAAAGTACTTTTATACAAAACAATCTGAAAACCGATATGGACATACGGACTCCAATTGTGGGGCACTGCTAGCAATTCGAACATACATAATACTTCAGCGATATCAATCAAAAGCTCTTCGAATGATAGTTTGTAACTAATGAAACGATTCACAGAGATTTATTTATATCAAAGATTAAAAATTAAATAAACGTGTACAACTCGAGGTACTTTGAAAGACTTAGTAATCATTCTAACCCCCTTGCTATTAGTTTACTAGATGATAGCGAGGAAGTACATAGACTAAAAAGGCTTCATGTGCTTGACCTTCCGTTCAGAAAATAAGCATGTAAATATTTAAAATAGTTACTGTAAATATGTAAATATAGAAAACAAAATTGTAAACATAAGTATAAACAATTGCATAATTATAATTGTACTCAGAGTAAAGAGCACTAATGTAAATATGTTTTAACCTTAATGTAGGTTAAAACTCATGTGAATATTTAGTTTTAATTAATTTGCTTATTATTGAAAAATAGATTGCAAATAAAAGCTACATAAAAAAAAAAAAAAAAAAAATTTAATAAAACACCAAGAATTAAACAAAATTAGTGAAGAAATCAAACAAAGTAATGAAAGGTTTTCAATTGGGGTCGGCGTATGAACAGATATTATTTGCAACAAATATACTAATAGTACAAAGCGTTTCTATTATAGAGAAACAAAATAGTTTAAAATGCATATCTTTACCTAAAGAAATTTTCATTGATTTTGATGTATTGCATCAACACAAACGTCCACAAAAAAATTTAAGAATATTCGACCTTACCAACAGTTTTCATAATATACTGCATTGTCAGATTTTGTTTGTAACTTTTCAAAATTGTGGTTGAAGTCTACTGATGATTACTCTGTACAGCACCGAAAAAAATAACGGGGCTCTGACAATAAATTCTGGTAGAGCAGACAAAAAAAAAAGATACGTGTGTTGACGTTTTGAAAAATCTCATAAATAATATGTCTACCTTCCCACTGTGCATTGTAGGCTTAGTGGATAAAATAAATATTGTTTTAAACCCAAAATTCTTCTCAAAAGTCAAAAGTCATAACTATGTATTTTGTTGGTTCCTGACCTTGGTGAATGGTTTTGTTTTGGTTCAAACAAACTTTTTATTTCAAAAACTAATTTAATTTTTGTGTTTTTAATTATTCGAATAGAACCGGTTAACGGGTTAGTTTTTAAATTCTCAACCGAAACGCAGTTTTTTTAAATCGCAACTATTCGGAATAACCGAAACCCGGTTTTAGAAGAAAGTCGAAAAATCGATCGCCCTATACTTTGCCCCTTACAGTTTTGTTGATCTATATGTTGAACTGAATCTGTGTAATAACCTGAAGATTGTTTTTTCTTTGCTTTTTGCTGCTGGTTTTGCTGCATTGATATAATCATGTCGGACATAACTGCACAACACCACATTTCATTTATAGTCAGTCTTCTGCCTTTTCATCCGCCAGTCATCCAACTAAATTTTTTTTAGCATCTAATCCGCAGGGAATCTTTTTTGCTCTGGTTATTCATATTTACTTATAGTCCGCTTTAAGTTGCTGTTTTAACTGCAGGCTTTAAAAACACTTGGGACTATTTATACGCAGTTATTTTGTACAATAAAATTTTGTTTTAACAAAACGATTTGCTTCAGAAAAATGTAAGTTGCTTTCCAAATTTGATTTGATCTGCTAAACAAAATATTTTTTTTTTTTTATTTTATCGGACTTAATTAAAATATACTCTAACAACTTAAGATTAATGTTATGAAGTAATCGCCCTGTCAAAAATGTGTTCGCTTTTATACGACGACGTCATCAGTCAACACAATTCAAACATTGCTAAAATAAATTTTACTGAAATTCTTATGAATTGCTTATGGCAACTTATCCACCCTCTTTTATTTTGTACTTTTGTTGAGGGAAATATTTCTAAAGAAACTGAGTAATTTTCATGGAACAAAAGCGTTATAAACGACCACAATATTTTTGTGTGTTGGTAAAAATATTTTCCTTTTAAGGTTTTAGATTAGATACTCGTATATAAGTACACAGAAAAAAATTTTGCACCAGTAAAAGCATTAATCAAAAATAAAATCAGTTTTAATTAAAAATTTAATCAAGTGAATTAAACGTTCAATCAAGTGAATTTAACTTTTAATCAAGTGTTTTAAACGTTTAATTGACAATATTAATTTGCATTAGTAAACAAATTAATTATATCAATTAAACGTTTAATTCACTTGATTAAACGTTTAATTCACTTGATAAAATTTTTAATTAAAACTGATTTTATAAATAAAAGAACTTTTTTTCCTTTTGAGTTCTTTTATTTATACATTTTAAAGGTCGAATTAAACACAATATAATATTTAAACTGATTTTATTTTTAATTAATGCTGTTTTAATTAAAACTGATTTTATTTTTGATTAATGCTTTAACTGGTGCAAAATTTTTTTCTGTGTAGGGTAAGCATTAAACAAGGGTATAATAATCTTGAATTCTCATACTTAATTTTCTGAACATTATATTAGTAAAAATTAAAAGACAAATATATTTGGACCAAACCGATCCTATAAAATCCTACTCTGCTTCCAATTTTTTATAAAAAAGGACTTCACCTTCGTGCAAAACTTTATTTAATTTGGAGTATGGAAATTTAAAATTTGAAAAATATTAAAAGCAGCCAGACGGTCAAAAGTCCATGATTATTTTAAATCTAAAGGTGATTCTGATCTAGTTCTGCCAGAAGTCTAAACTTGTTGACCAGTACACTTATTTTACAAATCACTAAGAAACGTAAATCAAAGACCGATATATTCCAAGAATTAATCATATAAAAATGAGCCCCAACAAATTTATATTTTAATATATGTTTCAACCATATCGAGCCTTTACCGCAAAAATAGCTTAAGCTACATTATATTAAATTTTCGTTGTTTTTAATAAAAAAAATTTATTGGCAACATTTGCATCATATGTCATGGTCACATAGGGTACCCTTACGATTTTATAGCGAAAACAATTTTAGCTTAAGCGCCAACCTTCATACAACATTTTTATAAAATATATTAAAAAAAAATCCTTCTCCTGTAAAATCACGTTTTTGTCGCTTAAGCTTTTTTTTGCGGTAAGGGCTCGATATATTTCTGATTTAAGTCAAACAGTGAAATAATAGATTAAAAAAAAACTTAACATGGTCTCTATACAACAAAAGCAATAGGCAAAAATAAAAGATTAAGTTAAACTTTGAATTACTTTTATTGAAATCGATAAGTTAAACGACGTTTTTCCCAGGCAATAGTTGCTGGTAAAATTCCTTTATGTGAACAGCTTTATATAAGAAAGCTCAAACTCTTTTAATTACAAAAATCAGCAAAAACCAAATCAGAAAAACAGTACAATTTAAGAGTAGACCAGGGCACCAGGACATTTCGACTACCAACAGGACTAATCCTGGAAAATCAGGACCTATGGCAGTCCTATTTTGTTTGGTATACTAAAAGTACTGTTTTGCATTCTAACCCTTAGCACTCACGTAGGGTTAAAATTAGGGGTATAGAATCAATTACTGCAATTTAAGTAAGCTTATCTAGTAAGGCATTAAGTTGTATTTGTTGTGTTCTTGTAATTGGTTTATTTAGCATAACAAAAAAAAAGGCTTTTATCAAGTTTAAATCTAGAATAAACAAGTAAGAGTGCTACGCCGAATCTTATATACCCTTCACCATGGTACGATATGAACATATGTATGTATATACGATGACCGTCCATTCCGTTTTATACAGATCACTACTGTATTTCAGATATAAGTTCTGGTTGAATTATTTTAAAGTAAACAATAAATTTTTCTGTATTTTATTGAATGTTCTCTATTTGAACTGGAATAGCATTTCAAATGTATTTGAATTTTCCCATAGTTCTTTCTAGCTTGAAAACTTGATTATTTGCAAATATATTTAGATCATCAAAAACAAACTATTTTACTTTCATCGGCCATGCAAATATGCATTCAAATCCTTATTTATAAAAAATATTTAAGGTTTACAAAGGGCTTATGTAACGAATTTTCTATGAAAATTTGTTAAATTAACCTTTAAAATTCCTAAAAAATATTTTTTGTAAATAAAGTCTTTAATGTTTAATTAAAAATTAGCAAATTTAGTTTTGATTAAAAGATTTTTTTAATCTTTTTTAGCAATTGACTCTAGTTTGAAGCGATGCTTATATAGGAATTTTTTGTCAATGATACTTATAATTATAAGAATTTTTTGTGGAAGCAAGTAAATAAAATGTTATTATATTGCGATAAATATATTTTAACAAACTTAATAATAAAAAAAAATTCTTTTTAGGATTTCAGTATATTGGTCGTAACTTGGGTTCGACAGATTAAAGTACCGTCGGGTTAAGGAAGAAATTTACCATTTTCCTGTTTTATAAGACTTGGACTCGGGAAGATCAATGGTAGAAAATGGGTATTTTTCAAAAAAATTCTATTTTTTTCATAACTTTTTTGTATCTAAGCCGATTTTTTGAATTCTATTTTGTTCATAACTTTTTTGAATCTAAGAAGATTTCCGATCTTTTGATATATAAGACGTTTCCATAGGTCATATGACGAACCTTAAATAAAAAAAATTTATGTTTTTTGTACGGGAGGAACGATGCCTACTGCTTCAATCCCGGCCACATTTTGTAAGATGTTGTGTATTGATAACCGAATTGCTTGTAACTTATTTGCAAACTTTAGCTCTTTTCGTTCTGCAGATTTACATAAATTTAAAATGTCTTTTATGGGAAGTGCCGCGCCCACTTCTTTAATCCCACCCATTTTTTTTAGAAAGAATGTGTATTAATAACCAAGTTGATTGGATCTTATTTGTTAGTTTTGGCTCTTGCTGTTCTCCAGATATACAGAAAAAAACAACAACAAGTGATTTTTGGGTAAAATTAGAGGCAGTCATAGTTTTGTGGTCATATTTCCCTCATTTATGGCAGAGTAAATGTGTAATAAATATACAGGGTGGCCCAAAATTACCGTAGGGGTTTGAATTGCTTATAACTTTTTTATTATATATTTTTTTTCTTTTCTTTTCAGTATTTTGTAAGGAAGACTTGGGGAGTTCAAAATGGAGCAAGTATGGTTGCAACAAGATGGAGGCATAGCGCACACTGCAAGGGACACAATGGCTCTTTTACGGGACGTCTTTGGTGATCGAATTATTTCGCGTACAAGTAATTTTAATTGGCCTTCGCGTTCACCATATTTAACCGCCCCAGACTGTTTCCTTTGGGGTTATTTAAAAGGAAAAGTCTACATTAATAAGCCTAGAAATATCCAGCAATTAAAAAACAATATACGCGACGAAATAAGTAACATAACACCTGAAGTTTTGCGAAAGGTTATGGAAAATTTTGAGCACGAATTTGCGAAGCAGAAAATGGCCACCACTTGCGAGATATTATTTTTCATAACTAAACCAAAAATATTCCCCATTTATATACTGTATTAAAAAAAATAAAAATCTATATAATAAAAATGAAATGCTGTCTGTTGCTGATCGCATAACTTGAGAACGGCTTGACCGATTTGGCCGACTTTTTCTTTAAAATGATCGCCATGGTCCAACTTAGGTTTATACGTAAAGAAAATTTCGACCAGCCCACTTTTACGCCCACTTTTTTCAAATCACCTAAAATCAGAAAACGGCTACATCGATTTGACAATTTTTTTCTTTCAAATGGTCGTATTAATCCATTTAAAGTTTTCATCGAAAGAAAAATTTACCACGCCTACTTTTACGCCCACTTTTTCTATTAGAGCATAACTTGAGAACGGCTTGACAGTTTTGGACGATTTTTCCTTTAAAATTATCGCCATGGTCCAACTTAGGTTTGTACGAAAAGAAAATTTTGCCCCGACCACTTTTACGCTCACTTTTTTCGATTTACCTAAAATCAGAAAACGGCTCCATCGATTTGACTAATTTTTTTTCAAATGTTCGTGTTAATCCATTTTAAGTTTTCATCGCAAGAAAAATTTACCACGCCTACTTTTACGCCCACTTTTTCTATTTATTTGACCGATTTGGACGATTTTTTCTTTAAAATGGTCGCCATGGTCCAACTTAGGTTTTTAAGGAAAGAAAATATTTCCCCGCCCACTTTTAAGCCCACTTTTTTCGATTTACCTAAAATCAGAAAACGGCTCCATCGATCATTAGTAATCAGCTACCGAGCGAAGCCGGGACGGCCAGCTAATAATTAATAATTATTTCTTTAATAAAAAGTTATAACGAATTTAAACCCCTTTGTTAATTTTGGGCCACTCTGTATAACAGCCTTGTGCCCATAATTTTTGTGGTCTTCGGAAAACCCATTTTAGCATACACACGGACAGACGGTCAACCGGATTTAAGCTTATCTTCTCATAAGGAATAAGGTCTTGGATCAATATTATGGAACTTATAAACGGAATGACAAAGTTATATATAACCTTTTTACCTTCGGTGAAGAGTATAAAAACTATCGCTTGAAATAAACACCATTTCTTAAGGTTGCTCCCATACAAAACTCATCCCAGTGCATTATACATTGCTCCTAAAAAACTGTATAAAAATTGATATATTGTATGGAAGCCCCCTTAAGGAATGGAGATATCGGGTAGGTATGTTAGAAACATATGTTGGGGATGAAAAACAAAGCGGGGCCAGCGTCCTAGTAGCTGTGATGTCCAATTTTTTACAATTGCATAACATTTTTAACTTTGTGGGGCAGTATTCTCAGGAAATGAAGACAGGTGGTAAGTATGTTCGGGAAAAATATCGGGAAGGAAATAGTTAGTGGGGGTCGGTCCAACTCTAGGAATGACTCTGTGGAAATAATGGAGTTTTTTGTAATTTTTTTTATTTTGGCCCCCACTTTAAGCTTGATGAGTATCTCCAGACTTTTGTCCTACAAAAATTTTATATTTACTAAAGGTATAGTTATTCCAAATAAAAACGAACGAACAATGCCTCATAATCTACAATGAAGCATACGTTAATAAAGTTTCTAAAACAGGAAAAATATTTTTTGCCACGCCCCAAAATGCAGCACTCTTGGTTTTTCATGGCTTGACTATGGTTTCAGTTTTGCCTTCGTTGTCTTTTTAATCCGACATCAAATTCTGGGCGACACTTATGGAATCTCAGTTCATTCCCCCCTTATGACCAATTTTAATGCACGTTCCAAGAAAGTCTTTCTAAAACTAAGTATGGCTACCTTTTAATATACTCACTTTTATGTCACGGCTCAAAAAAATTGCAACAGTCACGACCTAGAATCAAACGTACATATGCCTATCAATGAAGTTTCTCGAACTTTGACCGTATGTTCCATATTTTTTTCATTCCCGAGTATCTATAAAAGTTAATTTTGTACTCTTAGAAATTTCCAGGATTTTGTGGGAAAGTTAAAAAAAAATGTATGATACTATCAGACAGAAGTTTGAAACCAATTGGGATCTCTTTCGAGCATTATAATCAGTGCTGCCACAACGAATACAATTTTTACAACCAAAATTTTTGAAAAAGTTACCAAATGTAAAAAAATATAACCAAATTTAAAATGCTTTTTATTAATTTTTATTGAGAAAATCATTGTAATACATTGTAACACAAAGGTTATTTGCACTTTATAGTAAAACAATAATTATAAATCAAGAAAACAACACAAGAAATGTAATTCTTTTACATATCAAAATAATAACGTGAAACTTAATTAAAAGTTTTTATTTATTTTAGACATTTTTCGTAAAAAATTTATTTTTATTTCTTGGCGCCCTATGCTCCAGTGGGAGTTAGAGGAATATATAAAAAATAAATTGAATATTTTTTAATATGCCAGTTATAAATAACAAAAATGGATAATAGTTTTCCGCTTTTTAGCTGTTATTGGCAGGACTGTCAAATGTGGCGATTTCTTAATCCTTTTGTCGATGGAAATTTACGTTTGGCGATATGGCGAAATTTAAAACGATTGGCGATATGCGAAATGCATTTTATGTAAATATTTTTTTTAATTTACATTTATTTAAAATAATTTAAAAACTTTTTTCTGTTTTGTGTTAATTTTATTTCAAATTTATAATTCTTATTATAAAAAAATGTTTCAAAATTGTTCTAATATATCATAACGTACATTCAATGGGGAAAAAGTATGTGACTGACAGTCAAAAGTTTTTTTTTCCCAAATAATTATCTTGAAAAACATTAAATAAATATACATACCAATAAGTTATAAACAGTAAAATTTCGAATTTCTTTAAACTTACAGCCATTTCTTAAAGAAAATTCCATAAATTTTAAAATTACATTGATTTATCTTTAAAATTCCTACGTGTATTTTTAAATATGTTTATAAATATACTTCTGGAAATAACCTAAATTCAGAACCTTGAACTAATTTTCTAAAATCGATTCCGGATGATCTTATGCACTTCCTACTTTAAGTCTTATCTTTATCTTTACCCTTCTTAAAATCAAGAAACACTACGCTCATTTAAAAAAAATAATTGAAAATCTCCATTGATTAAAACTTCATTTGTTTACGATTTCAGATCATGGCGTTTTTAATATAAAAATCACAAATGGCAATATTTTCTAAGCAAAAATCTTAAAATAATTATTTGCTTGCTGTTTTAAAAGGGATTATAAAAAACTTCCGTTTATTGGTAACAAATAATAAAAAAATCGTAGTACAAAGTACAAATTATTCGAGCTCGTAAATAATTGTACCAAAAAATACATATTCGTTCGTAATTATAATTGTTTTAGAAAAAAGTAAGCAAAATGAAAAAAATATTCACATCTCCACATTGAAAAAAATAAACCCAATTTTGGTTAGAAATTACCAAAAACGGCAGCTCTGATTATAATCTGTGCAAAAATTGGAAAATATTTTGAAAAAAATGAGAAACTAATAAAAATGAAGTAAATGTTGTTTTTGCTTAAAATAAAAAGATTTAAGGTTTTTTGGAAACATTAAATTAAACACAATTTCAAATTCATACCTATGCTAAAGTTTACATTAAATTAAATAAAATAAATGGGAAGAAAATTGCTTTAAAAATATACTTAAAATCTTATTGATTTTCTTAGAGAATCTTATTTCACTTTTTCTTTAAGTCCATTAGCATTTAACTTTTTAACTTTTCAATAAAAAACAATTTTATCAATGATTTTATCACAGCAATTAACTTAACCATTTTACGTACTTTTCAATTTCTTTTTATTTTTATTTTTCTACAATTTAACATTTAAGGGCCTCAATCATTACGAAAACCACACAAATTATCAGACTACTCCTCACACACACACACACGTACCCACTCCCTTGCACTTGTCAATTTTCAAAGGAATGGGATGTTGTCTGCCTTAAATTGTTGTCAAATGGGTGGCAAAGTGGGCGGGTACATAAATATTATATTAATGTGTAATTGTGGTTGGTGTTGGTCTTACAAGCACATGCATACATAGACATACACAAATGAAAGAAATATCACAAATTACCATCATTATGACTATTATCATTATCATTGACATCACCAGTATTATGTGATGATAGTAAAAAGCTAAAAACATCTTTACGAAAAAAGGTCTTTCAATATTTTTTGTTTGTTTGTTTGTTCTTTCTCTTTTATTTTTATGACATCAACAGATGTCGTTGACAGATTATTACAGAATTATTATGCCATAAGATATATTTTGTGTCTTTGAATGGATCTTTGATTACGTACTATGTTTGTATGTAAATATGTATGTGTTCTTCTAACATTAAGATGTATTAGCAGCAACAAAAAATATATAATTTTATATCACACACCAACATACTTTTGAATAAAATACTATGAGCTAAAAGTTATGAGAGGTAGAAAATTCATTTATAGGCTTTTTGCCCAGGAATAGAATCGTTAATAGGTAATGTCCAGTTTTATGCATAAATGTATAAATATTTTTAGATTAAAGAAAATTGATTTGCTTAAAAGGAATTTTTATTGCTTGAGCTTTCAAGACTTTTATTTTTTGTTCGCCGGTAATTGTGTGTTAACTTGTCACATTTTATATTAATTAAATATATTTTGTTTTGTATACAACTTAATTTTTTAAGGAAAAATAAGTAGTGTCCTTTTAAGTTTGTGCCCCTTTGCTATCATCCAGACTTGCAATTTTTGGTGCAGCGATTCTTGAGTTAATTGGTGAGAGGTGTGGGAGGAGAGGTACACAGTTTCATGTACTTTGCAATTGCGTTTCGTTTTGTAATTCTCATAATTTTAAACTTAAAATTGGCTGTAGGTGTATTTGTGTTTATATATAAAATATAAAACAGAGACGAGAAAAAACAAGATAAAAATACAAAAATTGCAAAACTACAAATCCATAATCTGGACACTAATCCAGTTTTTGTTTTAGCTTCATCGCCAAACCAGATGTGAAAAATCGCCAAAATAATAAAAATGTTTAAAGTATCTCTAACAAAAATGAACTTTGTTTGTGAAAATTATAATGCAAAGAGTTTAATAAATTTACCCATGTAATTAAACGATTCTCAAAACAAATTCATGGCTCATCAAAAATGGCCAAAAAATCGCCAACTTATTTTTAAATCGCCCAAATGGAAAACTTTGCGTTGAATCATATTTCAAAATCGCACCGTTTGGCGAAAAAAGAGTGGCCATAAATAGAAGGAGTTTTTGCTAAGAGTTGCAGTTTAGCACATATATTAAGGTTGATACAACATAATCAAATTTTAAATTTCAACAATTTGGGAGCAAGGATCCGTGTCCTTCCATATATCCGGAAAATAAAAAAAAAATGTCATAAGAGTAAAAAAGCTCGAACTTCATGAAAAGTATAGTCATTGGATGTGATATCATCAGTGATTTCTCCAAATTTTATCCAAATCAACGACACCCCAAGCTTAAAAATTTCCTTTTCAAAAATCTAAAAAAAGTGAAAAAATTAAATTCTTTAAATTAAATCCATACACAAAACACTTATAGGTCAATATGTCAATTAATTTGTAATTCGTTGCAGGGACACACCCACCTCCTAAAGCTTAAAAATTGTATAAAAGCTACAAAAATTATTAGAACAGTTAGAAATATTGTGCATATTTTATATATTTGACAATAAAATCTGCGACAGCTTTAATTTCCGTTTTTGCAAGAACATGCCCTATAGTGTTTTGATTTCATATAAAAGCCCCTTCCACCCATAATTCATAGCTAAGCTAATAAATTTATGGGTCATTCAATATGTTATAACCCGGGCAAGTTTAAAATGGCATAAAAAATTGTTAAAAATGGCTGGCAAAATGGCACGTAAAAGTATCAAAACTGGCCTAAATAATGGCAAAAAAACATGTTATTTAAGAAAAATATATTTTATTAGGTTTTGATTGTATAGTAAAATAGGGCGTTTCCTCAAAAATAAGTAATCTCTTAATAATTTTGGAGACTTACTGTCATTCAAATTGCATTTAAGATTTCAAATATTGATATATATCGTCACCTTAAATGCAAATCAACGTATCATCAATAAATTCGAAATTGACTTTTTGATTGATTTGAATGCGTTGTATTAAACTACATGCTAACAATTTGATCCCTGCGATCAAAAAAGGGCGACTTTATTAATAAAAATTCAAACGCCGAATACAACTTGTTGCTATTGATTTTGTAAAGTTTTTGGCTTCTCCTGTAAACTTATAAAACGTGTTGTTACGTTATTTTACATTTTAGGTGACGATATATAAATTTTGAAAGGTTTTGTTCTAAAACACGGGAATTTTTCTCTTTTTATTAATTATTTTAAACAATAAAATAAAAAATTTTATGTTTTTCTTCATGTAGTATTTTTGTTGTTTCTACAGAAAACAAGTTAATGATAATTTTATGGATTCAGTATTGAAAATTGTTATTATAACATTTTTCTTTAAAATTAATATCAAACAATGATAATTTAAATTTAAGTCCATACTTTTGCAAGAGTTTACTATGATTTTTTATCAATATTGTGGCATGTTTATTTGGGATGTAACGATACGCCTTTTTGCCGATACGATACCGCTACTCAAAATAAAATATCGCCGATATCGGTATATAGAACTTGAATTTAAGTTAAAATTAACAAAACTCGAATAAAGTAATTTCTTTAATTTACAACATTACAATGTGAGATAATATTAATATAACATATTTAATAAGATTAAATAAACAAAGAATTGAATTTGAATTCATGATAAAATTAATAAAAATTTAAGTAAGAAACAGGGCTGTAGAGTCGGAGTTGAGGAGTCGGAGTTGAGGTTTTTGTGCCGGAGTCGGAGTCGGAGTTGTAGTACCCACAAAAACTCGCGACTCCGGCTCCAAAGTTTTTCGGCATAAAAAATTTAAAAAAAATTTTGCAAAATAAAAATTATTCGAAATTGACGATGCAATATTTCAAATATCGATTTAAAATTTTTAAAAATCATTTTCATGCTATATTTAACCATTTAAAAGCTAATGCATTAAACAAGTTAGAGTTCTATATTCGGATGTTCGGAATCTTTGACACCCTCCACCGACACTTTGAATATATGAGAGCTATAAATTAATAAATAATCTTTATAAAACGGACGTCAAACCAATTGTACGACAATCAGAAAGTTTTATGCTTTAATTTCTAGCAATTTGAACTAACTTGAATAATATATCATGATTCGTAACAGTTTATGCCGAACTAAAATGATTTTATGGAGGGACATTTATATTATCCCATGACAGCCATGTCATTTATCAAGTTTTCTCTTTTTTTGCAAGTTTTTTGAGATGCAAAAAAGTGTTATGTTTAAACAAAGTTTTTTCAAGTTTTTTATAAATACATAATTTCAAATTTGCAGTATATTGGATACAAATATTAAGTGATGTTTTCATGTTATTAAATGGTCTTGTATTTTCTCTGTTCTTTATTATTTTAATTGTGTTAACTTTCTCGTAAAGATCCCAATTTTTTTTTAGATTCTGAAATATCTTTAGCACTAGATTCATATAAATTTTCTGAAGTTAATGTAATAGATCTTTGAGTTAATTATTTACATTTTTTTTTTTTTGCACTTTTTAAAGTTCGATTTTTGATAACGACTTTCTTAAACACGTCAAAGATATTGCACCTTTTTATGTAATAAGAAGTTACCAATTGAGTATTTCGCAATTATTTGCTATTGTGGCAAATTTAGTCTATTTGAGTGATATTGAAGAAGTTAATAATGAATAGCTTGAGCTTTAATTTTTAGGAACATAATTTATAGAAAGAGCAAAATATTGAAAATTTTTGCGTATTCAAAATAAAAACATTTTAAGATTTAATTTTTATATATTTTTAAATAAAAATAAAATGAATACTATATACTTTTTTTCATTTAATTATTTAACAGTAATATAAAAAGCCTTACAACATGTTTTTTCTTTTAAAAATGTTGTCACTTTTGTAAAAAAAAAGGTTTTTTTCAGAAATAAGAGGTTTTTTTAAAAAAATAAATTATTTACCGATCATCACGAAAGCCCGTATAGTGATTTCTGTTATTAAATATCTAAATGGAACAAATTTCAATACAGCAGTGACATTTGTTTTAGCGCTTAAAGTGTTTTTCAGTAAGCTGCTTAATATGGGATCTAAGGTAAATATGGACCGATAATCAAAAAATTGCATGGTATTATTTCTACCCATATAAACCAAAATTCGACCAAATTTTACAATATCAATAGTTGCTACGGTTTTAGGTGTATTTAAATAATTTCCTAGAGTGAGCATTATATGGGGCATTATATAGAAAATTATGGACCGATCTTCACGAAATTTTTCAGTGTCTTATAAAACTGTGACGTACCAAATTTTATTATGATAGCGATATTTATTACGTTTTTATGCGTACTAAACTGCTTTCCGGGAGAAGGCTTTATATGGGGCCTATGGTTAAATATGGACCAATATTTACAAAAGCACATTTATTTATGATAGCAATATTTATTACAGTTTTAGAAGTACATTATGGCACCTTCTAGGTACGTAATTTTTTGTAACAAAATTAGGATAGGATAACTAGAAGCAACTTGATACCAAGATTGAACTTTTGTTTTAAGTTTTTTGAAAGTGAGCGTATTTTGGACAAACGGACAGAAAGACATGGCTAAATCGACTTAGAATTACTCAAGAAACCAGGGGTATTAGATGCATAATAGAAAAGTTTCACATGGAATGACAAACTTAGTATTCCCTCATTCCGTACGGTAATTACCTTTTAGGGTAATTTCGGGCCGCAAAAGGTAGCAATGTAATTTTATTTAAAAAACCGTAATTTAAAGGAATTTGAATTTTTAGTATACACATATACATGCTTACAAATGTATGAATGTTTAATAATTTGAACGTTTGAGAGGTGATTTTAAATTTAAAAAAAAATCAATTTTATAACAAAAAATTAAGAACGTAATGTTTTTGCAAATGTTTTCGTAACAGCGATAAGACCAATTAAGAAAACTGAAGTTATGCTTGTATAGTTATTATTAATTTTATATTAAACTTTTTGTTTGTTTAAAAATCAACAATATTAAAATGTATTTTAAACAAAAATTTATAATCAAATTTTTTCTTAAAACACATTTAAAATTTAAATAAATGGTTTATAAATACTGCTCTTATGTGCTGTTTCCCAATCACAGGCGATGGACTGAGTGCTTTTCATATAAATTTTACTACATAATCAATCGCCTGTCATTTGGAAACAGCACATTAATGTTTGCGTACGGTAATTTCTTCTAAAAATGGTAATTTTTAGAAGGCCGTACGGTTATGAAAAAATAAAAATTAACATCACTCAGTCTCATATACATTTAGCATCAATATTATGGTAGGAGTCGGAGTCGTGAGTCGGAGTCGGTGTCGCATTAAAAAAATTTCAGGGAACAAATTTGAACTTTTTATGTATGTGCGGTCTGTAATTTGATTGCAAATTTTTAGTAATATGAGGTCGCTTATTTCAAATCTAATCTTCATTTTTCTCTATCAGCTCTACTTTTCGATATACCGTTATGTCTAAAATTAAGGCACTTTCACTACATATATTGGATTTACTTGAAAACGGTTGACCATATTTAGTTAAAAAAAAATCCGAAACTCAACCCCGTCCTTATATTGGTTTTAAATTTGCCCTGTAGTTTCACAGATATCGTTGAATTTTTGAAAAAAGGTAAATTTTGCAAAAAAAAAAATTTTTTTCTTCTTTAAAAGTTCATAAAAAAAATATGCGACAAAAATCGAAGTTTTGGTCTAAAAACATTTTATCTTAATATAATTTCGAATGAATGAGGTTTATTTCATTGTAATCGGTGCACAACTTTAGATTTTATTCACAATTTATGTACTGAGAAAACTGAATATCGATTTATATACAAAAAGGAAAAAACGTTCATGAAACATGACGAAATAGTTAATCGCAAGAATTTTTCAAAACGTCGCAAAAAAAAAGAAATAAAAAATTTGGATTTTTTTAACATAAGCGGAGTAAGGCTTCTCTAGCTAAATATATATAAATATATACTTATAAATAAAAGAAAGTGGCCAAATATAAAGAAAAACCGAGAGAATTTTCATTTGGTGAATTTTACTGATTTTTCTTATTCACAATTCTATCTACAGTTATATTTTACATTTTTATTTGCAAATTTAAAACATAAGACTAGAATTAAACATGACCACGATGGAGTTCTGGTTTGATAATAAGTCTAATGAAGATGAACGTTTACTGTACTGGCCAGAAGCAGGGTTAAGTCAATCCCAAGCATTTTGAAATTGCCAACATTTTGGTGTTCAGGGAAGGGATCTTACGTACTTAGCCTTAGAAATGAAAATATGGTTGGTCCTGCATTGGCCACAGTAACTAAAGTTCTATCAGAAGTTCTGACCGAAAATGGATCAAAAACAATTTTACTGTGGCAGGAAGCAATATCGTAACGGGTAGTCGCAAGAAATTAAGCTCCTACGAGATTTTATTCAAATGTTTTATAGCCAGAACTTTTATGTAAATTCCTTTTGTCAATAAAGAATTTTGATTCATAAAGAAAACGAGCCAACACAAAAAAAAAGATTTTACAAATAATTACATTTTAAGCAAGTGTTTTCGTCAAAAAATTCGAAGAAATATGGAAATTGTTTTTAAAACTGGGTGTTTTTCATAGAAATTTCCTATGCGAACGTTAACCAATTGTAGGGGAATGCAAGAAAAGATAAACACACTGTTTATAGTTGGTATTTTGCTTAAGCTTTGATATTGTTACTAGTAAGAATTTGAGTGTTTATAACTCTTATTCGCTTAAAGGTTTTATTTCAATAATATTTTAAGCTTTTCTAAAATTTTTGGAAAAAGGTTTCCTGATAATCTGGCCTAAGCAACCAGTGGAATGCGAATAGAAACAACCCAGCAAAAACTTTACTTACCTGGTAAGTTAGCAAGTAATGTTGGAGAAAAATAAACACTACTTATTTTTCGGCTGAATAACTACTTATTTTTGTTCGAGGTGTCCACAGAATTCAGTACTTACAATACACTTACTAAAAGCAAAAAAATATCTAGTTATTATTTAACTATGAATAAGTTGAATTGTAAGTACTTACAAAGAACAAAAAAACCACTACCTAATATACCTAATAAGTAGTTATTGAGTACGTTTCCAGAGGGTAAATATTCAGTACTGAAAACAACACAACTAATAAGTAGCTGATTGAGCTGATTATTAAAAATAATAGAAGCAATAAGTTGTTGCTGAGGTCATTAGTAACTAGTAAGTACTTATTGAAGTTTTCAGAATAATGACAATTGTAATGACAACATCTTACCAGGTAACGTATGAAAGAACTACCACCTATTACTAAAAATCAAAAAGTTTTTCCTGGGAAGCTGTCCCTCAACAATAAATTTCAGTGTATTTATCAAAAATAAAAATTGGGATTTTAGCATGTCATAGAGAAATCTTAATATTAATGGTCGAAGTTCTTTAACACTGTCTGTATTTAAGAATAATTTTTTTCGGTGCTACCATTTGGTTTATGTATTTTAATTTAAATTTTTTAAAATCTAAACAAATACTACATTAAAAATATATCATTAAATGTTTTATTTTCTTTATTAAAATAATCTCAAAGTCATCACGTAATTTTATTATTTTTCATTTACATCAACATTTATTTCTATTGTTTTATTCTATATTTTTTTACTTTTTCTCGTTCTTCTCACTTTGTATTATGTACGCGCATTGTCATGCATTAATTTGCTTTGTATTATCCTTCGAGCAGAAATAAAAATAATTTCCTTTTCAATGTCGTTCATTTTGCTCATTTATCTTTCATTTTTACCTGCTGTTGCTCGTATTCTTCGCGGTTGACTTAAATGAAATTTATTTTATTTTTTATCTTACACAAGAAATGTAAATTTTGCAGAGTAATGTCAATCCTCCTCCGTCTAAGTAAAACTGATGGGAAATTTAAAAATAACATTATTAAAAGACGCTTTGTATTTGGGTTTGCAAGGATAGTGTTGTTTCCTAAAAAATTCAATTGCAAAATTCGAATATTTTTTGGAAATTAAATCTTTTGCGGTTAGAGAGTTTGACATAAAATTTAACAGTAGAGCAAAAAAATTATATACAAGTTTAAGTTTCTGGGGAAACCCCTCGTATGGAGTATTAAAAAAGAACCTTTAGCACGTACGCTTAAGAAAAATTTTCAAAGCCTCGTAATCTGGCAACCATAATGAAGCACATTTTAAAGGAAAATACTCTGTTAACATATTTCGGTTTGAAGCCATTTAAATTTTTATGAAGGTAGGTGAATATCTGAGAACCCCTGTAGAATTTTAGAGTTTAAACCATCATTCAAGTTTTATTTTTCAATTACTCAACCTTTCACGTGTGATGAATATAAAAAGTTATTTATTTCATGCGTGATGCGAAATAAAAAAACGTCACGCGTGCACCACTAGCTTAAAGGCCATGTCAGACAGGGTTGTTAGGCTTTTTTCTTAAAAAATCGTCAAAAGTTTTAACAAAATTCGTCAAAATCGTCACGAAAATTTAACAAAATCGTCAACAAATCGTCAAATATTTAAATTTTACAAATCAGAGGCAATTTATTGCATTGATTGGTTCAAAAATATAAATTTTTAACAAGAAATTATATTAATGGTAAAGAAAGTGATATGATTAAGTTCTAGTCTATTTATTTCAGCAAGTGGGCTGAAATATATTTATCATTTAAAAGGAAATACATAAGAAAAAATATATTTTTTTAAAAACAAAAATTTATTTATTTTATTTATCCATATTCACAAAAACATTAAATAAAAAATAAAATCGCATTTGCTATTAACACGAGCTATCTTTAAATGATTAATTTTTAGCGCTATCAATATTGTAAATGGTTTTTACTGTTAAACCAAGGGTTCTGTCTATATCAACAAACAGCCTTTTCACCCGACTTGAAACGTTTTATTACGTCCCATTTTAGTTCCAAACTAACACAGAAAAAAATTTTTGCGCCAGTAAAAGAATTAATCCAAAATAAAATCAGTTTTAATTAAATATTTAATCAGGTGAATTAAAATTTTAATCAAGTGAATTAAACGTTTAATTGAAATATTGTCAAGTAAACATTTAATACATTTGATTAAAAGTTTAATAAAGTATCGAATAAATTTTACAGCGGCTTCGGCTGACTGTTCTCACAGCGGCTTCGGCTGACTGTTCTCACTGCGGCTTCGGCTGACTGTTCTCACAGCGGCTTCGGCTGACTGTTCTCACAGCGGCTTTGGCTGACTGTTCTCACAGCGGCTTCGGCTGACTGTTCTCACAGCGGCTTCGGCTGACTGCTCTCACAGCGACTCCGGTTGACTGTTCTCACAGCGGCTTCAGCTGCCTGTTCTCACAGCGCCTTCGGCTGACTGTTCTCACAGCGACTCCGGTTGACTGTTCTCACAGCGGCTTCGGCTGACTGTTCTCACAGTGGCTTCGGCTGACTGTTCTCACAGCGGCTTCGGCTGACTGTTCTCACAGCGACTCCGGTTGACTGTTCTCACAGCGGCTTTGGCTGACTAATTCACTGTTCTCACAGCGACTCCGGTTGACTGTTCTCACAGCGGCTTCGGCTGACTGTTCCCACATATTGTACTAGCATGTTAGAAAGTAGCTCGTAATATAATTAAGGTAAAATTAACGCACGCGCCGCCGACGAAGAGGAAAGATTAGATTAGCCGAGTACCCGAACCTGTTTAAATAGCCGAGTACCCGAACCTGTTTAAAAAGCCGATTACCCGAACCTGATTAAATAGCCGACTACCCGAACCTGTTTAAATAGCCGATTACCCGAACCTGATTAAAATGCCGATTACCGGAACCTGTTTAAATAGCCGATTACCCGAACCTGATTAAATAGCCGATTACCCGAACCTGTTTAAAAGCCGATTACCCGAACCTGGCAGCCCAGCGTGGACGACACGATCAACGACGAATCCTTGAACGCCGGTGTAGTATAGTTACCGTAGTTAATACCTCGTGAAATCAAAATTGTTAAACTAAGAAATATTGAATAAAGAACACATTAATTACAACCCCCAGAAAGGGTAAATTCATTGTCTTATTACTTAAGGTTTGTGCAACCGTAAGTAGACCTTGGACTCGTCTGAGTTACCCCAGCCAACGACAAAACCACGTTACAAATGACAATATTTCAATTAAACGTTTAATTCACTTGATTAAAATTTTAATTCACCTGATTAAATGTTTAATTAAAACTGATTTAATTTTTGATTAATTCTTTGACTGGCGCAAAAATTGTTTTCTGTGAATGCATTTTCTTCTCTTTGGACTCATTTTTCTGCACAACTTCTTATTAAGAACTAACATCTTACTTCCTAACACGCAACTATACTAAGAATAACTTACCTAACAGAATTAAATGGGAATTCGACTTCAATGAAAAAATCCAATCGTATGTAGCGACGCGAATCGAAATCATAAAAACGCAAAGCGGATTTAACCAATTTTTAAAAAGCGACGCAAATAGGACCGACGCAAATCGGGGCTATAGTGTATATTTTTTGCAGTATCGATGGCATTCATATAATTGTAGAATTCAAATTACTAATGCTTCTAATGAAAGCATTGTAATGGGGGAGGAAATTTTTTTTGTTTAATTTCCAATAATTTTTGTATTTCGAAAAAATTATTTTTACGTTTTGGGCTGTTCCCAATGTACATAATTGTAAATATTTCTTGTAAGTATTTTATTGATGCCAGAAAATCGTCATAACACTATTACTTTTAGTAAAAAAATCGTCAATTGTCATTTTACTGTATTTTCTCAAAAAAATCGTCAAAATGACGAAAAATCGTCACATCTAACAACTCTGATGTCAGATAAAACTTTATCGCTTCGCGTTACGTTTGTAGCTTTGAAAGAAAAGCGTAACGCAAAAGGTGTATGTCACAATAAACACTTGGACAACAACAAAAAATTATACTAGCAGACTGTCAAAGCGCTTAAAAAGATGAGAGTTGCCTAACTTTTCGCTTCGCTCTGCGTTAAAAGTACTTTATGTGAAATGTTACGTATGAGTATGAATATTTTATCTTGGATGTCAAAGCGAATCTCTAACGCAACGCGAAGCAAAAGTTTTATCTGACATGGCCTTAACTCTTTAAATACTTTATGTTTTATTTTTAGTTTCTTTCAATATAAATTCGATAATTTTAATTTATTGTAATCCATATTTAAAGAATACATAACAAAAAAGTTATGAAAATTTAAAACAAGTAAAATTATGTCAGATTTTACAAATACAACTAGTTGTCAGGCAAGGTTTTTATATTCATAAAAAATTTTAAAATATGCTAGCAAAAAATTCAATAAATATGCTTAAAAATATGTAAAAAGGCATAAATATTACCTTCAAAAATCTGTAAAAAATTTGTTTTTGAAATTATCAAAAATTATTTCTGATCGTTTTTTATTTAAAATTATTAATTATGTTTTAAGGTTCAACTATAAAATGCTTAAGTTGGCTTAACCCTTGTGTTAATATCCAACTTCATCCACATTGTTTAGCACCCGGGATACCCGGGTACTCATATACTATAATGTATTAATAATCAATATTTTTATGAAATAAAATTTAATTTGTAAACGTTTTAAAAGCGTATCAAATTTAATTTATGGTAAAATATGACTTTTTAACCTTGTATTGCATAAAGGCTAAAATTTTAAACTTTTTATACAGGACAGTATTTTTTAGTATAACAGTTGAACATGTTTTGTCATACATGATATATAAATGAGACTTCCTCGTATTATAATACTAACGCTTTGGAAACTTAACTTAAGTAATTGTATAAAAGAGAATTTAGTTTATTGAATTTTTTGGCAGTAAAAACGTGTTTGTGTTATCCCATAAAGTGTATTGTATTGGGTACCGGGGTACCCGGGTGCTCATGTTGCGATGGTTAAAGTAAAAGCAAATTTTTTTGAGTATTAAAGGAGCAAAAACATAAATCTAGAATCTGAATTCGCTTTCTTTTAAGTTAAATAACGACGATCCAGAAGCTTGTTTAAATATACTTAGGTGGGTACCATGGTACCCGGGTATTAACACAAGGGTTAGGCAACTGTGCGAATACATGTAATTCATATGTGTCAAACCATATTGAACTTAAGGAAAAATTGTGTTAAGTTTTATGAATCTTTCATTTACTTAATTAAATGCATTTCATTTGCTTTTTGTTAATTTTTGCCCTGTTTGTAACATCTTTAATATGAATCATGCATCATCTAAAATTTTGTTTGGAATTGGTTTTCCGAAGACCCCATATACGATGGTATCTAGGATCTTTAAAAATTTATATTATATATAAGTTGTCCGGAATAGTTTGCTATTAAAACTCAATTAGATCGCTCCAAAAGTGGCTGCGTTATTAACAAATGACCAGATTGCTTCAATTGTTTTTAAGCCTTAAAACGCAATAAAAACAATTGTTGCCAGAGGAAAAGCAGCGCTGATATGCTAGCGTTTGCCGGGCTTGGAGCTCGCCGGATGTGGTGGTTCCAAGATATAGACAAAAACCTACTTTTTTCATCCAGAAATTGACACAAAAACTCAAATTTAAAGTTTATAAGGAATATTATATGACTCAAAATTCCCTCTATATTCGCAGAAAACTGCGTTAAGGGTTAATGTTTTTTGATTATATTTAGAAATGCATTAAAAAATCACGGCCATCGTGTTTAAAAGGTGAAAATTTTTTTGCTTTTTAATTTTGCTTTTCCCCATAAACTTTTTAGGGAGTAGAAAACTTAAAAATTTAAACTGTCTTGTTTACAAAACTTCTTTTTCTGTGCTGCTTAATATGTAAACATATAAAAACATTTAAAGTTTATTTTTATTTGGAATCTGAATAACATCGTCACTTGCAAGAAAAAAATTAGCAAATCGGCACTTTGCTAATTTCGAAACATAAAAATCGTCAAAATGACCAAAAATCGCCGGATATTTTGACCCTGGTATATTCAAAGTTTTCGAATCTGCATATCCTTGACTAAAACACAAAACGGTCTTACTATAAAAAAAATTCAAAACTAACAAACTAAAATAGCTTTTTTACAAATTCCGATGTATCTCAGCAAACTACATCGGAATTTGTAAAAAAGTCGATTTTGAATTTTGCGTTTTAGGTAACAATATATTTAATCATATAGTGCAAACCAAAACGGTATGGATTTAAGAGAAAGAAAGAATTTAGAAATATTCTGTTTTGATTAAATGCTTTGTTCTTAAATATTTTATATGACTATTTGTTCTTATGCAAATAAATTATTGAAAATTATATTGTTTATTTAAAAAACAAAAAAAAATTTTAACTAAAAATATGTAATTTTAAAACCTATAAAGATAAATTTGCAGAAGACTTCTTGAACTTTCCTACAGTTTTAATTTTGTTAAAATCGGTTTAGAAGTTATTGAAAAATTTAAGGTCAAAGTTCAACTTTTGATGTTTTTTAGCATTTAGTAATAAAATGCTTTTGATTGAAATTGAGAATTATGGTATTTTTTTATTCAAAAGGGGGATGTTTTTTTAATTTTTTTAATCTACATAACTGCCAAATTTCATTATGATATCTTTATTTATATCAGATTAATAGAATGTCAAACCTTAAAATCAATATTGTTTTTCACTTATATTGAAAGCCCTTTCATTTATTTACACTTTATAAATAATAATACTAATGTTTGACATTTAATGAATCAGTCATAGATAGAGATATCACAATAAAATTTTAAAGTTATGTAGAACAGTGCATTTAAAAGCATCTTTATTTTTGATTAAAAATACCCCAAATTCCCAATCCCGGAAAAACGCTTTTAAAAAAATTATTATTATTATTTTACAAAAATGGCAAAGCTGCCGCTATTTACCACTCGATTTTGATCAGAATTTTCCAGAAAATCATGGACATATTAGAACATATTACTGTTCTAATTTTATAAAAATCGGTGTGTTGCATTACTTGAACTTTAACTTCAATTAATTTTTTTTTGTTTGAAAAATTGGATATTTTCCTGGATAGGACATGTGGGAGAAACAAATGTTGATTGAACTAAAAATTGCTTCTAAAAACATACTCATAACGTTTTCTTTCCAAAAATATAAACAATTTTATTTACTTCTGGAGAAAATATTGTTTTATCAGTTAAATAACATAACCATCTCTTGGTTAAATAGTAAAAATGAGTATTCATGGGTGTTCCCTTTATAAGCATATACGTTCGCCTCAAATATACCACTATACTTATAGAAAAATGTCTAAGCATTAAAAAATACAACATACCTTGCTTAAAGTCTGCTTTCCTAACAATATAAACAAATGTTTATCCCACTATTAATAACAGTTTGATATTAAACATAATCCACCCGATCAAAAAACAAGAAAAATTGTTAAAAAATCCGCACAAAAAAATCCGTTTTATCCGAATATCTCGAAAGGCAAAGGAGATAACTTAACATATAACTTAGCATATTTTTTGTAGGTCAGCTTAAGTAAAATTTTTTACAATACATAATTACATATATTCTTGGCGAATTTTTTAAGAATTTGATAATCCGAAGCTACTTATTTTAGAGTACCACAAGTAACTTCCACGACCTTTAAGGACCCGTGTTCATTCAAATGAACTCAAAAGCTGCCTGGCTTTGATAGTCTCAAAAATTGCATGAGTTGCAGAATTATTTTTTAAAACAAAAAGTTCGTAAACCATTGTGTTATATTTCAGTAAAATAAAAAGACCAAAAAAATTGTTGCGAGTAATTTCATTAAAATTAAAAAAGTGCTCAACAGACAGTTCCAAACAGTTGCAAAAGTATATATGACGACGATATATAAGACGACACTTTCAGCTTTCTAATGGTACCTTTTGACCCTAAAAAGTTCTATTCCCCTGAATTTCGGATTTAACTAAAATATAGAACGTAGGGAAACTTTTAATAACACATCAGGTATAAATGATACAGAGATGTAACGAACCATTTTTTAAAGACTACTATCCCACTAATATAACAAAAACAAAATTATACCCATTATTGATAACAGTTTGCGAGAAATCATAATTTAGTTCTAATCAAATTTACAAAAATGTTAATTTTTCTAAAACAACATAAAATATTTGTCACCAGCAGCTTGCCACACCCACAATTACCAATATTTTGATGCAGTTTTCTAATATGTTTGTTATCGAATAGCATTAAATTTATTGAAAATTCACCTACAGTGCGTCGTAACGTAGACAGTAAAATATTTCCAATATCGATATATCGGTAAAGCTTAAGTATCGCCTAAAATCATTACGAAAGCTTAGGTCCGAATTTGCAGTCATTAGTTAATTACACTACGTGACAAAATTTCAACAAAGTCGTGACCAAATGAATCTGACAGCTAATCTTTATGTAATATCCGCTGAATCCGAATATGAACTCAGAATTGTCAAAAGTAGAACAGTTTTTCGGATATTCGAAAATAACCGTTATTTGTGTTTTTAAAAAAGATTATGTGACTGAAATGCAAATATCTTGAAAAATTTTAAACGAACTATGTATTTCTTTTTAGTAAAAGGTTATAAAATTTCTAAAATAACCATGAATTGCTTGTGAAGATTGGTCAAGAAATGACAGAGTTACATGGGACAAAATTTCATTGAAAATTTTATGATTTTGTTCAATTTTGCTCTTTTCAAGTTATTTTTTTTTAACCAATCATTTAAAAATCCTAACGTTTTATTGCTTGCGACATTAGATTATTTTAATATGAACCTTTTGCGCCCAACAAGACATAGACTGGTACAAAAATGGCAAAGCTACAGAAGATTTAGTAAATTAACCCACATAGAAATTCAAAACTTTCAAGCAACTTTTAATATTAATTGTAACTAAAAATTTAGCTTTGTATATTTATTTGTTGTGGGTAAATTCAATTAATCTTCTGTAATTTTGTCATTTTTGCACCGATATGGATCATATTGGGCACAAAATGTTCGTATTGAAACAGGCTAAAATTTTATTTTTTGGATATTTGCATATCAGTCACATCATCTGTTTTAAAAACACAAATAACGGTTATTTTGGAATATCTCAAAAACTGTTCTACAATTCTGACTGCATATTCGGATTCAGCGGAAAATTTTACATAAGGATTACGTTTCAAATGCATTTGGTCAAAAGATTATCACGTAGTGTTATTAGTAAACTAAAATGATAGATGTTGGTTACCTAACATTTCACATTTACAGTATATTGGTAAACTAAACATTTTTATCAGAGCAAAAAATGGTAAGTCAATTTAAATACCAAATTTCAATATTAGTAGCTGTGTTTTTCTTTAAATTTTTATTATTTCTAAATATGACAAAATAACGAAATGTTATAAAAAACAAAAAAGTGACAATGTTACTGCTAAACAAAAAGAATGTGCGTGGAAACGCCTGTGTACTGTTTATAATAGTAATTTTCTACAAAAAAAAAAAAAGCAAATGTTAATAATTTTTAATGGAAGAGCTGGTGTCTAGCTATTATTTTACAATAACATTTGATGGTTAAACTAACAGTTTAAAAAAAAAAAAAAAATAAAAAAATAATTTAATAGTTAAACCATATATATAAGCTAACTAATGACTGTGAATTTGGGCATAAAAGTCACATAGATACATTTCGTAAAAAATTTTGTTCAAAATTTTTTTTCAAAAATAAAAAGCTATTTCTCAAAATTTTATTTCTGCATTTATAGTTGTTTTAATTTTTTTAGATATTAAAAAAACTCACCTTAAAAATATAAATAACTTTCCTTTAAACTGCTTAAAAATTCTTCAAAATTTTGTTAAATCATTTTAATTTTCTTTTGATTTTATTTAATTTTTGCACATTTTTAATAAAAACAGGCCATACTTTGTTGAAATTAACCATCTTTTATTATTTACTTTTTTTAATTTACCAGCAAACAAATCAAAACAAACACTTCTCTTCTACGTATTTACTTTGCTTTAAGCTAAGACACTTTTCTTGTTGTTATTATTGAATTTGCTTTTATTTCCTAAAATATTGCACAAAGAAAAAATAAAAAAACAAACCCACTTAATAATGCCCACAAGCACGGCGATTTTAACAACTTAAAACCAACAGAGACTGCGCTGTTGTTAGCTCTGCTTTTTATGAAAAAAAAATTAAAGAAACAAACTCACGCATCAAAAAAATACGACAAAACTCACTTAATACTGCCCACAATCCCGGTGAATTCAACGCCATAAAACGGGCAGAGACTGCGCTGTCGTAAGCTTTGCTTTTCATAAAAAAGATACTACACAAACAAACTCTCTCTCACTTCAAGAAAAAAAAACACGACACAATTCACTCGATGCTGTCCACAACCGCGACGATTTCAACAACTTAAAACAAGCAGAGACTGCGCTGTCGTTAGCTCTGCTTTTTATGACAAAACTTTCTATTACCGTTTTTACTAAGTTACATTCAACTTTTTACTTAGATTTTTTAATAATAAAATATAATGGCGTTTTAATTTAATTTATTTTTAAAAATTACAAATGTTCTTCCACTTTTTACTTTCTTTTTATGTGATTTAAGGGAGCATTTTTTTAAGACGTTCACGCACTTTGCAAATTTTAAGAAACTAAAAAGAAGAGGAAAAGGAAATTTAGAAAAAGGAAATTTAAAAAACCTGTTGCTTAAACTTAAGTGTGATAGTAAAAGAGACAGATAGTGCCAGCAAAGGAAAAATAAGTGCTTTTAAAACAATAAGAAAATATTGTTAGGGAAATTATTAGGTTTAGTTCAAAGTGAATTCATTACTGTCGGTCTTAAAAGCCCTGCTGATAACTTTTTTTTTAGCTTTGTAATTGTTGGATAGAAAAATTTCGTTCACTATCTTTTTGTTTTGTTTCTCATTTTGACATTGTAAATTACGAGTTGTACTTGCTGTACTACCGAGTTCACTGGTATTGAATTCGCCTTGGTTTTTTGTCTTAGAAGATTAGAGCAGGGTTGTCAGATGTGGCTATTTAAAAACTAGTTTGGCGTACTAATTTTTGATTTGGCAACTTGGCGTTTTTGTGGCGATTTATAAAAAAGTTGTCGATTTTGTTGGCTATCAGTTTGTTTTGAGATTCGTTTAAGTCAATACGAAAAATTAAATTTTTTTTGTTATTTTTATGTAAGAAATTAAAGGCGTTCAATGATATGTATGGAATTAAGTAATGTTGAAATGGCTGGTGAAGATATTGAAAATCTTCGAGAAACCCGTTTTTCATATCTAAAAATGCTCCTGAAAACATGAATATATTTAGAGTAAACGAAAGTTTTTCCATTATAAAATATGGCAATTTATTATCACAAACAAAAGTCGTTGTCGTTTAAGATATTTTAAAGATTATTATTAACAAACCTTTGGATTGTTATGAAATACATTGGACAAAATTACAGCTTATTAATATAAATCACTTCTAGCAAAAAGTTTATATAAATAAAGACTTGTCAGAAACGTATAGAACTGGCTTTGGCTGTACTTTTATGCTGGTTATTCCAACTAGTTATGCATGTGCAGACAAAGAATTAACAATAATGATCTTCTCTAAACTTCGCCTCTGGAATAGAATGCAGTACGAATATCTTGACAAGTTTTTACGATTTATACGAATGTAAACAGCACATGTTGCACCTTCGCAAGATATGCTGAATAATTTCAACTCCCATTGAATGTATTCCAAAATATGTGGCAATGAGAAATGTCTTGACGTTGAAGTGTGTAGGGTTTTAGAAATACAGATAATAGAACTGCAACTTCAAAAATATCTTTTCCAATTTTTTGTTTAATAATAATCACAAAAAAAAATTTTTTTCTGCTTTAAGTAGAAATTATTTCATAATTAACATTGCATATTTCGCTCCTCATATGTGAAAAAATTAAAAATTTTAAGTTACTTAAGCAACAGTGGTTTTTTATACCTTCTTTATATGTTAAGCAAAAATCAGCATTATATCTCAAACTGAACCGAAGTTATAGCAAAATATATATTATTGAATCTGTATAAAAGGGTACATTTTGAAAACCCTAATCACATTTTGTCAAGTTTGATATTTTTTCAAACATGACTATGTGGGCAATTCCACGCATAAGTCCACCATCAATGGAAAAAAATAATATCTGATTTTGGAACAAAAAAAAACCTAAGTATGGTGGCAAAATTATTTTACTTTTAAGATTTTATAGTGGCAACAATTTTTTGAAATTTTTAAATATCAAATATATTTTTTTAAAAAATTTGATATTTTAATTAGTATTGTGGTTATTTTGTTGAACTATTTATGGTTTTTAATCCAAATTTTTAATATTTTTAATTAGGCTGGCCTGGGTTCGAGCCCCGGCCACGGTCAAGAATGAAAGATTATCAATAACAATTTTAATTAATTTTCATGTTGTAAAATTCCTTTCTTCATAAAAATAATTTAATGAAAATTAAATTTAATGAACTTAAGCCTAATTAAAAATATTAAAAATTTGATATTTTTTAAAAAAATTTGAATTAAAAAAACAGTTTTAAAATAAAATGTCACATTTTTACTCCACGTCTACAACTAACATGATTTGCTGTTATAACACGATGTTATAAAAGCGTTGTTAAAACATTTGCATTAACAACCGTGTTATAACATGAGAAAACCTATAACATGATGAGTCTATACTTAACAGTAACATCATATTGCTGTTAATGTTAAGCATTTCATGTCAGTTGTAGACTGGGAGTTATGTAGAAAAGAAAACACCATTATATTTCTTATTTCTAAAAAGGGTTTGTTTTTTGAATTATTTTAGTTTCAATATTGGTTTCTAACCCATTATTAGTGATTTCGTTTAGGTGGTGTTTATATTCGAAAATAGCATTTTAACGAGTTCATTTATTACAATTTTGTATCTTTCAATAACGTTTCATGTAAAAATACTGACTTTTATACTACACAGTAGTGTCAGTCAAAATTTATTTTACTAATAAATATTTTTTTAAATAACTTACCGCTTTTATTTCAGCATTTTATAATAGTTTGTTTCTTGAAATTTCGATAAAAACACAAATTTAAGTTATTACGAAAGTGCAGAGAAGGATTATTGAAGTTTATAAACACTCTCGAAAACGACTTTCATGTTTATATTTTACTAAATAAATGATATTTCAAAATATCAGTGGTTGCCATTTTTTTTCTCTATCAGATAATTGTTGAAACTGCTACATAGCCATGTTTAAATTGATACTAAAAAAATATTACTAATCGTAATATGTATAAGACAAAACAAAACACAAATTGTGTCAAATGTAGAGTCAGTCATATACGGAATTGCCCATGTTGCAATAAAGGAGCGATTTAGTGCACTCACTAATCATGTTAACTTTGTTTTAAATAAAAACTAATCAAAATATTCCAATATCATGGCGATTTTTTCCAGTTTTGGCGAATTTTAGCGATTCGAAAATAAATTATTTTTTTGTATTCTTAAAAATTATTTTTAATAGTTTTAAAAATTTATATTTTATTGTTAAAAACTAAAAAATAAACGCATTGGCAATTTTGGCAATTTTTGACATGGAATTTGGCGAAATAGGTCAAAATAAATCTAACAACCCTAGATTAGAGGGGAAGTAGAAACAATTCAATTTATTTTTATTGAATACTAATAACACAGGCCTGCAAAATTTGGAAAAAGTCTTCTTAAAAATTTATACAAAAATTAACACAAAATTATAAAAAAAAACAAGTAAGTCTATATTCAGCTGTACCGAATCTTTGATACCCTTCCCCGACCGTTAGAATATTTCAGGCGTGGGCCCTATATGAGATCTATAAATTATTAATTAATTTTTATAAAAACGGGCGTCAGTATTAAAACTTACCGCGGCTAAGACCTACATATGGTAATTTATTGACCGACAAACAGAAAGCTTAATGCTTTTATTTCTTTTATTTTTTTATTTTTATTTGTAGTCATAGGAAAATTTATATCGAACTCATGGTAAGTTATGGGCCAATCATTATAGAATTCTGTTTTCTAAGTTTAAAAAACCTAAATTAGAACCAATTTCAATATAGTTGTGAAAATTTGTATAGCAATTTATAGTTTAAAAGTGGTTTTCAGAAGGCTGCTTAATATGAGACCTAAGGTTAATTATGAGCCTATAATTACAAAATTGCATGGCATTATTTCATAACACAACATCTATATCTGCTACGGTTTAAGGAGTGGGAATTATATGGGGAATATGTTAAACTATAAATCGATTTTTCAGACATTTTCGACCCTGATTTGAAGCCTTATGAAACTACGAAAGACCAAATTTTGCTACAAAAGCATTTTTCGTTGCGGATTGAGGTGTAGTAAACTTTTTTCCGAAAGTAGGCTTTATATGGGGCCTATGGTAAATTATGGACCGATTTTTGCAAAGTTTGACAGTGTGATTACTAGTCCTTTAAAACTGTGACGTATTAAATTTTATTACAGTAACATTTGACAGTGTGATTTATAGTCATTTAAAACTGTGACGTATCAAATTTTACTACAGTAACATTATTTTTCTGGCCGAATGGAAAAACTAGGTAACTGTATTTTTTGAAAACACGAGAAAAACACATTTCAAGTTTTAAACATATTTCACTAATTATTTAATATTAATTTATGTTATTGTGTATGAATATTAAAAATATATTTAAAATAATGTTAAAGATTTTTGAATCAATTGAACTCAGTTTTGGACATTAAAACCAAAAATCAAAGTCAGTTCTTTGCCTTTTTTGTATGCATATTATATCTCTTCTGAAGTTTTTGATTCATAGAATACGACTGCCAAGCAAAATCGGCTTATTTTGGATATATTTAAGAATAAAAAGAAAAAACTAGAATGTACTAATAAAGTGTCCTCACAAGTACAGCTGTTTGCAGTGATTTTCTTCGTGTTTGTCGTTTGACGTTTGTCGTCATTTTTTTTTGTTTATTTACTTTTTTTAATAAGGCATTTTGACATTTTCCATCTCAATTCTAGCAACAAAATGCCTGTTGTTTTTTCTATTATTTCATTGTTGTAGTACTGAGGTCACTTTGTTAATACATTTTGGGAAAAAACATTTTTTCGAAAAATGGAGTTACCTAGTTTTTCCACAAAAAACTTTTATTTTCAATTTATTTTAACATATTTCGGAATTAAGGCAACTTTATTTAATATTTGTGGAAAAACATAAACTTTTTGACTCAGCACGTAAATTTACACGTTTTTTACGTAACCCAGTTTTTCCAAAAAATGTCTTTTTTTTCCTTTTATTCGTAAATATATCCAAAATAAGCCGATTTTGCTTGGCAGTCGTATTCTATGAATCAAAAACTTCAGAAAATATATAATATGCATATAAAGAAGGCATATATTATATGCAACTTTGGATTTATCTGTTTTTTTTTTTCAAAAAATGCATGGAGTTACCTTGTTTTTACATAAAAATTGGTGTGATTCCGATTTTTGTTAAATAAGAAAATATTTATATTAAAATTTCAATCTGACAGAGTGATAGTAAATTTCTATTTTTAGTGTTATTTCAATTTTCGCAAAAAGTGGAGTTGCCTAGTTTTTCTATACGGCAACAGAATAGTTTCGGTTTTAGGCATACTAAACTTACTATGGGGTCCATGGTATATTATGGACCAATCTTCACGAAATTTGACAGTGTGATTTATTGTCCTATAAAACTGTTACGTCCTTTAACGTACCAAATTTAAGCTTACTAGGACCGATCGTAACGAAATTTAACAATATGATTTTTAGTCAAATAGAACGAATTTGCGCCATATCTTATATCAATCCATTTTTGTTAGTTTTAAAACAAAATTACCCATTTTTTTAGGGTGGTGGTTCCACATTTGGACTCATAACTGCCATCCTACTAAACCTAGTTTGCTAAATTTCAATCCCTTAAAGTCACATACATACATAGATAAATTTCGTCAATAATTTTTTCAATAATAAACAACTATTTTACAAAATTTTATTCGTGTATTTTAATAAATCTTTTAAATTTTTGTAGCTATTGAAAAACTTACCTTATAAAAATCAATAACTTTCGTTTAAACTGCTTAAAAATTCTTTAAACTTTTTTTAAATCTTATTTTATTTTTCTATATTGCTTTTATTTTATTTTAACTTTCTTTTAATTTTATTTAATTTTTTGCACATTTTAATAAAAACAGGCCATATTTTGTGGAAATTTACCATCTTTAATTATTAACTTTTTTTAAATTTACCAACAAATCAAACAAAAAACCCCTTTCTCTCTTATTTACTTAGCTTTTAGCAAATACACTTTTCTTTTTCTAATTGACTTTGCTCTTATTTCCTTAAATACTGCACAAGCAAACTCACTATTAAAAAAACGACATATGTAACTCATTTAATGCTGCCCACAACCGCGGCGAATTTAAAATCTTAAAACCAATAGAGACAGCGCTGTCGTTAGCTCCGCTTTTCTTAAAAAAGATACTACACAAACAAACTCTCACTTCAAAGAAAAAAAAAAAAACACGACACAATTCACTCGATGCTGCCCACAACCGCGACGATTTCAACAACTTAAAACAAACAGAGACTGCGTTGTCGTAAGGTCTGCTTTTCATACAAAAGATACTACACAAACAAACTCTTACTTCAAAAAAAAAACGACACAATTCACTCGATGATGTCCCAACCGCGGCGATTTCAACAACTTAAAACGAACAGAGACTGCGCTGTCGTTAGCTCTGCTTTTTATGACAAAACTTTCTATCACCGTTTTTACTAACTTACATTCAACTTTTTACTTAGATTTTTTAATAATATAATAATATGGCGTTTTAATTTAATTTATTTATAAAAATTACAAATGTTCTTCCACTTTTTACTTTCTTTTTATGTGATTTAAGGGAGCATTTTTTTAAGACGTTCACGCACTTTGTAAATTTTAAGAAACTAAAAAGAAGAGGAAAAGGAAATTTAGAAAAAATGAATTTAAAAAACCTTTTGGTTATACTTGGGTGGGAGAGTAAACGAGACAGAAAATGCCAGCAAAGGAAAATAAGTGCTTTTATTACAAATTGCAATAAGAAGAGATGATTAGCAGTGATGGGATTTGAAAATTTGCATTGTGTGCCGCAATTGTAACGAAACTGGTCCCTTGAAGAATTGTTTTAACACTTACAATGAAAAAAGTTCAGGCTTTAGATTTGATTATGCATCTATTTTTAATTTTTTAATTTTATAAAAAATTAAAGCTTTTAACCGTGACTTCGTTCACGTGAAAATAAAAGCAACATTTTAGGAAGTTTGGCTTATCCTATAAAAAAATTTACAGATATTTTATGTAGTTTTCCGCAACTATACTTATTTTATTTAAAAAAATTTAAATAAACAACATTATAGCAATTATAATTTTTCGCCAATACATACATATGTATATGTTTTGAGCACTTGATACTACTGAATCATATGTAATCTATATACCAAATTAAGCAAAAAGAGAAAAAAAAACCAAAAACACAAATTTTTTTATCTTTTTACATCATAAATAGTACCTTATAATTTAATCTAAAACATATGCTATCTCTATACGAAATATTTGGAAAAGGGAAAATGGTCCAAAGGCAAAAGAGTACCAGCTTTTACTCATTTAAGTCCCCCAGAACGTACACTGTATGTATATCAAATTTATCGAAAAAAAATATACAAAGTTTATTTCTTAAAAATTGCCCTATATTACCCAAAGTAATTTTTGGGAATACAAAATTTTAATTTAAAAGATTTCGTTATTCGTGCTTAATTTTAATCTGAATCATATGTAATCTGCATACCAAAGTTATATATACATATATTGGTCCCCGATTAACCTCTTAAATCAGGGCCATATGCAATCCATCTACCAAGTTTTATCCAATTCCATTAAGACCGAGTTTTGGAGATGTAAATTAAGTTTAAAATTAGTTTAATGAAGTGTGAAACGCTGATTTTTCCAGCGAAATGCGATTTTTTTTATTACCTTATTAAAGGCCATTAAACTTCGTTGAATATTTTGAGCAAAACTAGGCTGTTCCCTCGAAATTTTGTATACAAACTAGGTAATGGCGGAATAAATCTGTTTTCAGAATAACTAAACCTAGTTTAACTTACATCTCAAAAACTCAGCCTAAGCTGTTTTAGCGTAATCGAGTCACAAACTAAAGGCCCAACCATAATATGCATAGCCTTGCTTAACCTACTGTCAAAAATTACCAAAAAGTCTCCCGAATGTATTTAAAAAAACGAAAATAAAATCAACAAAAATTTGATTCCGTACGAAATGTTCGATCAGTTTTGCACTTTGCTTAAGCAAATGACAGTTTCAAAAAATTTAACAAAAAGTTTCCTTAAGTTCAATATGGTTTGCCTCATATGATTTACATGTATTTGTATATTTGCTTAAGCCAACTTAAGCACATTATGGTTGGGCCTTAACAAGCATCTAAACAATAAAATTTCCAAACAGACAAAGTTTCACATTTAAATTTGAATATAACCATTTGTAAATTATTATTACTAGGCCAACCAAAAAGGCAAATGCTTATTTTTTGGTTTACAAGATAGAATGTTTGAAAATAAATTCCGATCATAAAAAAAAACAAAAAAATCTATATTTGTTAGGGCTTTTTGCTTATTTTGGCAATATCGGCTTTTTATTTATTTTTGCAATATCGGTTTTTTTACTTATTTTGCCATTTTAAAGCCCGTTTTCACGACTTATCTATTAAGTTCGAAATAGTTAACGGTAGTTAACCTTCAACTATTTTTCGTTTTCACAACTTCTGTATAAAATAAACTTAACATTTTAGTATTAAGTTTTTAGTATTAAGCCTTTTTATTAACGTATTTTATTATTTGCTTGTTTAAGATCTTTTCTCTCGAAAATTTTATAACTGTATTCTAACGATCAAATTCCTCAGTCACACAGTCACTTCATACAATAATACTCTTTCTGTAACGTCGTTTCACCATCATAGTTTGTAACGTCTTATTTCTTTTTAAATATAGTTTTTGAAGTCTTGCTTGCGTGCTCGTTAATTGCAGACGTGTTTTTTTTCTTTTAACTCGGCATACGGTTTTTTTTAACATAAACAATTGTATATTTATAATATCATATTATTTTTTAAATAATATAAGATCAGCAAATGAATGGACGCTTTACAATAATTTTTAAATTAGTGAACATTAAATTTATAATACAAATATTAAAAATTACAAATAACAAAAATATATGTATGTACACACATACATATAAATACATACATTTTAAGCAAAAACATTTCTTGTTTTCTTTATTCTTTTTTTTATTCTCGGGGTTTTTTTTAAACAACAAATAAAAAGAAGAGCACAATTAAACAAACAGTAATATATAAAAAAAAAACTCTTATGAATGCATATAATGCAAAAACAATTAAACATAATGAAAGAAATGCGTATGTTACATTGAGTGTTGACGAAACAAACGCAGAAAAAAGAATCGATGATAGCAATTATTTAACGGCTAAACCTATTACTCGAACTCGTTCCCTCTCACCCTCTTTGTTTAAAAATACGGTCGATCGTAATACAATAACAAATTTATTAACTGCAAGCGTTGCCACAGAGCAAAAAATAACTTTAACAAGTGATGAAACGGTTAACCCCAAAACAGCCGCTATGGACAACTCAATAACGCAAGTAAAAACTTCTCAAAAGCCTACAGTACAAGTTGGTATGGACAGGTACATAACAGTGCTTAAACGGGGACGCAGCCCTACCTCTGCAGCAGTTGCTTCGGCCTCAAAAGTACCATCTTTTGATAAAATAAATTCTCAAAATCGTTTTGCAATTCTGGAGGATGAATCCTCTGAAGCACAAAACGTCATAAAATCGACCAAGCCTCCCCCGATATATCTGAGGGAGCAAAATTCTAATGAGCTCATAAAGAGTTTGATATCGAATATAGGTGAAAATTCGTTTTACGTAGCTGCTATCAAGCGTGGTAGTATAAACGAAACAAAAATACAAATCAATCATGAGAATGATTTTCGAAAAATTGTAAGCAACTTTGAGGCACTCAAAAAAAATTTTTATACATACCAACTGAAAAGCAGTAAAGGTCTTCAGGTAGTGATTAAGGGTATTGACTCATGTGTGGACCCAGAAGAGGTAAAAACATTCCTTGAAGAAAAAGGCTTCAAGGTAAAACATGTATTAAACATTAAAAATAGAGAAAAAATTCCCCAACCACTTTTTCGAGTGGAGTTTGAACCCGGCGACGTTAAACTTAAAAAAAATGAAACGCATCCCATCTATAACTTAAAATACATTCTGTACAGAAAAGTAACTATAGAGGAGCCGCACAAAAGAGGCGGTCCCGTTCAATGTCTGAACTGCCAAGAATTTGGCCATACTAAGGCATACTGCTACTTACCCCCTGTTTGCGTAGTATGTGGAGAATTACATGGTACAAATCTTTGCGATAAATCTAAAAATGACCCCAACGTTAAAAAATGTAGCAATTGTGGCGGTAATCACACAGCCAATTATAGAGGATGCCCTGTATACACTATCGTCAAGCAGTCGGTTGGACCGAAAACTAATTCCCCTCAAATGCAGGTAACAAATCAGCTAAACACTAATGACATTCAGGCTCCACAGCCTAGTAATAACAGAACCTCCTACGCTAACATTCTAAAATCAAACCATGTGACAATGCAAGGTGCTTCGCCAATTAATGAAGAAACTCCAGTTTCTAATTTAAGTCGTCTTGAAAAAACCATGGAAACATTAGTGCAAACAGTTAATAATTTTACGAACACAATGGGTAATATGATGCAGGAAATTCTAAGAATGCAATCGATGTTATTGCAAGCTGTACTTAACAAGCCATGAACTGTTTAAAAATCTGTTTTTGGAACGCAAACGGCATCCGCCAACATAAAAATGAATTAGAATACTTTCTAAAAAATAAACAAATTGATGTCATGTTGGTTTCTGAAACTCACTTGACCTCAAGAAATACGTTTAAAATCAATGGTTATATACTATATGATACTAAGGACCCTCGAGATAGAGCTTGTGGAGGCTCTGCCATTTTGATAAAAGCCCGAATCAAACACTACTTAATGTTTGATCATTGTGAAGATTATCTGCAAGCAACGACTATTTGTGTTGAAGAGCTAAATCGAAACTTAGTAATTTCTTCTTTATACTCTCCACCTAGATTTGCCATATCAGAAAGCCAATATTATAAATATTTTAAATCATTAGGACCCTGTTTCCTCGCCGCTGGCGATTATAACGCTAAACATACCTTCTGGGGGTCACGACTTATAACACCAAAAGGTCGTGTTTTGTTTAACACAATCTCTAAAATGGGTTTAAACGTGGTCGCGAGCGGACAACCAACATATTGGCCTACTGATCAGCAAAAAATTCCAGGTGTTATCGACTTTGGCGTGGTTAAAAACATCCCCACAGAAACGATTCATGTTGAAGCTTCCTTAGAATTATCATCCGACCACACACCTACAATTGTTACTATATCGAACCCAAATAGAATTGTATCTCCGTCATGTTACTTAGCGACGTCAGCCACACAAATAAATTGGTTAAAATATAAAAAATTTCTCAGTGCCCATTGCCTAGAAAATATTCCGCTTAGTACACCGGAGAATGTGGATCTCTCTATTGTTAACTTTGACAGTTTTCTTAAACTAGCTGTTCAACATTCCAGCGTTACCCCCAAAAAAATTAAAAATAATAAAATATATTCTTCAGATGTCGAGCGGCTCTTGACAGAAAAAAGGAGAGTTCGAAGAGAGTGGCAACTGTACAGATCCCCGCAACTTAAGAATTTATTAAAAGAGTGCACAAAAAGGCTAAGAAAGTTACTGCAGACTCAGAAAACGGCTTCTCTAGAAAAATATCTTAAGGAACTTGATGCAACTCCACAATCTGACTACTCATTATGGCGTGCAGCTAGAAATCTAAAAAGGCCAGTTATATCAAAGCCACCATTAAGAAACTTGAATGGTAGTTGGGCAAGAAACGATATTGAAAAAGGAAATCTGTTTGTTAGTCACTTGAAAAACGTATTTACACCAAATATATCTCACAATATTGCGGCAGAGTTACCACCTGTTGCTGCTAGAGCAGCTATCCCCCTCAGATTTGAGATAAGAGAAATCGAAAAGGCTATTTGTGACTTAAACACTAAGAAGGCACCTGGTATTGATAAGATCAGTAATAAAATGCTTTTAGAGCTACCTCGCATAGCAAAGAAAATTATTCTTTTTATTTTTAATGCTATTTTACGTCTCGAATACTATCCTCAAAAATGGAAGGTTTCCTTAGTTACCATGATACCAAAGCCAGGTAAAGATCATACAAAAGTTGAGTCTTATAGGCCTATTAGCTTATTATCAAATATGTCAAAGCTGTTTGAGAAATTATTAGTTTCAAAATTAACACCGATTTTAAGTGAAAATAGATGTATTCCAAACCATCAGTTCGGATTTCGAAGAAAACACAGCACAATCGAACAGACTCATCGAATAGTAAATGTCATAAGAAAAGCATTTGAAGAAAAAAAATATTGCTCAGCACTCTTCATCGATGTTTCGCAAGCTTTTGATAAAGTCTGGCATGAAGGCTTATTACATAAATTGAAGCAAAATTTACCAGCAAACACACACAAGCTGCTAGAAAGCTACTTAGTCGGTCGTCAATTTATTATTAAAGAAGGAAATTTCTTAAGTTCACCTCAGCCCATTGACGCTGGAGTCCCACAAGGCAGCATCCTGGGCCCCCTATTATACTTAATTTATACTTCGGACATGCCAACAAGCAACTATACACAAACATCAACATTTGCAGACGATACTGCTTTTCTAAGCGTCCACGAAAACCGTTATGAAGCATCTCGTTACTTACAGCATCATATATTTCAACTAGAAATATGGTTAAGACAATGGAGGATAATGGTCAATGAGCAAAAATGCGTGCATATAACATTCACCTTGCGCCGGGAATCTTGCCCCCATATTACAATCAATAATCAAATAATTCCTCAACATTCGCATGTAAAATATCTCGGTATACATCTGGATCGGCGATTAACGTGGAAATGCCATATAGAGGCAAAATTAACTCAAATGAAACTAAAAGCCATTCAAATTCATTGGCTTATTGGTAGAAGCTCTGTCCTTAGTCTCGACTGCAAACTTCTTCTTTACAACTCCATCTTAAAGCCAATCTGGTGCTATGGTATTCAGTTATGGGGCACTGCCTCAGCCTCTAATATAGAAAAAATTCAAAGGCGCCAAAATAAAATTCTTCGAATAATCACAGCTGCCCCTTGGTATGTAAAAAACTCAAATATTCACAAGGATCTCAATGTGCCATTAGTCAAAACTATGATTACAAAATATGCGGTAAAATATTTAAAAAGGCTTGAACAACACCCAAATCCACTAGCTCGAAATATCTTAAATCATGGCGGCCACACTCGCTTAAGAAGAAGAGACACTGCAGCACTTATCCAATTAGATGAGCGATAAACACCTAGATAAGTGAACAGAACCCGTGATGAAGAAAATTTTTGTCTGGCACTGGCAGGACATAAAATAACGTATTAGGTTAAGATTTGATTAATTATTGTTAGTTCATATTTAATATATGAAGATTCAATAAATAAATAATGAAAAAAAAAAAAAAAAAAAATATAGTTTTTGTATAAAGTAACGTCTGCTAGTTCCCCTTATCTCTGTTTTTGGAATAGTAACGTCTTTTTTTTGCTTTTTTAATATAGTTTTAGCTATTAAGAATTTCTCTGCATATATTGGAGCGAAAGTGATTTGCGGAACCAAATATTGTTCATATCAGAAAATTTCGGGTTTTTCACAAAGTTGAAATAAAATGTAAAACAAAAAAGCTTTTATTGGATTTGCAAGTGAATATTGTTATGGATACCGTAAGAAAAATGTCCGGCATTTCAGGGGATATAAGAAAAAGTCAATAATAAAATTAAATCAGTTTTATTAAAAAATTAAGGATTTACGGTACTAAAAGATATTTTGGGAGGCAAGCGGAACTGTGATTCCGATCGTATAAAATATACTTCAAAGCAAATGCTCAATTTTAAATATGCTTCCTTAACATCTGTAGACGTAGAAAAAACTCTTTCTATGACAGAGTTTTCTTTTCGAAAAGTTATCGCTTCAATTTTTAATTTACTGTAACAACATATTTAACGAATAAAGTGGAAGATAAACAATAAATTTAAATAGCTTTTTTTTAATTTTAACAGCTTATTTTCATGTTTTTAAACGTTTTTTTTAAGAGCTTAAAACTGTATTTTTGTTGCTTTTTTTGGTTGCCCTAATTATAACATATTGAAACCTTAATTTAGAAAGGGCATATCTAACATATAAATTATTTAAGTTGGAAATGTTGGACCTTTGCTAGTTTACGATATATTAAATTTATAATCAAATTAAATATAATTCGGGAAACGTAAATATGCAATTATAAGTTTTTCCTTGTGCTACCAATGAAGGCAAAAATAATATATTTATTCGTTTAAGATTTATATGAATTAAAGCATCGATTTGTTAGTGCATATTTTTATCTTTTACAGCATATTTTTGCATATATTAGTCAAAATAGCATGTTTTAGTTAATAGTGTATTCCTCCTTTTGAAGCATATTTGGACACTTGTTAATTTTTTTTTAATAAACAAATTATTCTTACATGAATCTTAATCTCAATACATAATTTTATTCTGGTTGGCATATGACTGCCCACACGCAAACATTTGTCTGTATATACTGTGGCGTAGGCTTGACCTACTATACTTTTTTACTTGTTTATTATAGGCAAATTTTTTAAAATCGTTTGTATGTGCATATGTCGGGTTTCCCTGGCAATAATCAAACTCGGAATAAACTTTTTCATTACTAAGCTTCGTTCACAATGGCAGCTAAATTAATATTTTAACAAATTTAGGCGAACCACAATATCCGTGATGTAAACGAAACACAAGCGATTTTTCGGATTTAAAGGATTCATAAATAGAAAGTTTAAAATTAAAGAAAATCTGAAATTTCAATATTTTTATTTTTTCAGCAGTTAACAGCAAACATTAGTTTCAGATATTTCGTTGGATTAACATGAAATGCCTAAACAATTACACTTTCAATTTTTATCTTCGAATCAGTTAATTTAACTAGCGTTCCTCTAATGGTCAAAATTCGACCATTCATTTGTGTGTACATATGAAGAAATAGATTATAGATTGTCATTTACTCAGAACATTACACGTTTACGTTTATTTTTCTATGTCTAATATTAACGCAAATTAATCAGAGTACCAGCTGTTGAAAAAAAAGTACAAAAAAGTTCCCGTTACATATCGTTAGCTAAAATGCAAAAATACGTAACTAACAAAAAATTCAAAATCGTGTTTTTGATTGGTTATTATGAATGCCATTGAACTACATGTCTTGACAAAGTTTTACGCTTCTGCGATCAAAAATGACGCTTTTATTAGCAAAAAACAAAAGGACGTAACTACAAGAGCAATTATTTTATAAATGAAAAATTACGTAATTACCCATTTTTTTTAACAAAATATAATTAAATGGTTTCCTTTTAATAATGTTTGAAGAATTCCATGGATGGCTTAGCAATGCATGTTTCCTGACATGTTTGTAGTTTTCATTTTATAAAGTTTTTTGCTTCTCCTGTAAAATTATATTTTTGTTAGTTACGTCTTTTTGCATTTTAGCTAACGATATTCTTATTCACTCAGGACCATGCATGTTTAATTTTATCTTTATAGTTAAAAGTAAGAAATTTAAATTCCCATATTTATATAGTTGAAATATTCGAAAACCGGTTTCTAAAAAAAGTCGACCATCCTATTTTTGTTATTATTTGATAATTGAAAAGCAAATTTATGTGTTTTGCATATGTGTTATTAGCAAATTTGAACGCTTGAAATATTAAACAGATTTTATTAGAATATATATTGTGCACTTCTGCAAGTAAATACCTTTTTAATGGTGTATATTTTGTTCAAATCGGTTGACATACAGAGGAGGAAAGTATTCTTAACTGTTTTGCCTTTGCCGATTTATAATAAAAAATAAAAAGTTTTTTGACTCTCCTGTAAAATGTGCTGAAAGGGATTTAGCATATTAAGCCGACGATATAGAAGTTTACATTACAATGTAAAATTTCCATATACATATTATACGTAATAAAAAAGGATGGAAAATAGTTTTTATAATCAACACGATTAGAGCATTTCTAAGATTCCCTAAATGTTAATTTTTTTTACAAAACAGGTGAGACGTTTCTTAAGATTTTTCGTTTTGAGTGCAACTATTTGTAGTCAAAATTTAAAATAGTTCATAAAAAAATTTTTTTAATCGCTAAAACTATCCCTCCAAACTTAAAACAAAGCTAAAAACATTTTATAAAAATCCTAAAGAAATGCAAAAATGGTCACACTGATACTTACACAGAAAAAAATTTTGCCCCAGTAAACGGATTAATCAAAAATAAAATCAGTTTTAATTAAAAGTTTAATCAAGTGAATTAAACGTTTAATCAAGTGAATTAAACGTTTAATCAAGTGTATTAAACGTTTAATTGACAAGATTAATTTGCAACAGCAAACAAATTAATAATATCAATTAAACGTTTAATTCACCTGATTAAACGTTTAATTCACTTGATTAAACGTTTAATTCACTTGATTAAACTTTTAATTAAAACTGATTTTATTTTTGATTAATCCGTTTACTGGGGCAAAATTTTTTTCTGTGTAAATATTTAAAGATTTCTGTTTTTCTCACTCTTTTTGCGCTTTTACTTAGTAATTCGGTGGCTTTCACATATTTAATTTAGGGTTCTTTCTTTATTTTCTCTTAATTTTAATTTGTTTTCTACTCCTAATTATTGCATAATAACCAGAAAGAAACGTTCTCTCGGAGTCACTTTAAATGTTAAATGTCAATATACCGCAGTTAACGCATTTCTAATTTGTGTAATGGGTTCGGAATTATCTTGATATTTCATTTACCCATTACAGTTGTCGATTATATTCGTACGATAATTAGACAATTGCTGCATATGATAGTTTATCTAGGAATGTTTAAAATGAACATGAGTAATTTGTATAAATTGTTTTCGTGGCGGCACAATTCTTTGTTTATTTTTTACTTTACTAAAAAAAGATTTTATTTTGCGTAATAGACAAAATAAAAAATTTTTGAATTCCAAGAAAAACTTTGATGACAAAAGGTTTTGTTGTATAAAAATGATTAAAATTAATATTTTTGGTTTCATTTGATGTATTTTTTAAACCATTTTTTTTTTTTTTTGGAATGTATTTACAAAATATTCGCTTGAATTTGGCGAACACGAATACGAATGTCGTAAAATAAGCAAATATTGAATACAAATATTCGTAACATCATTTATACACAATACAATCAAAAATATATACAAGCACATTTAATAGTGCCAAAAATGCCCGAATTGTGCCATAAGTCCCATCCCTGATGGTAAGGGAAATTATTAGGTTTTGTTTTAGAAGATTAAAGGAGGGTTGCCAAATATGGGATTTAAAAACTAGCTGGCGATTTTGTTGGCTATTTTTGAGGAGCAATGTTTCTGTTTTGAGAATCGTTGAAGTCAATACTAAAAAAATTTTATTTTTATTCAAAATTTGTTTGTAAGAAATTAAACGCATTTAATGATATGTATGGAATTAAGTTATGTTGAAATGGTTTGTGAAGATATTGAAAATCTTCGAGAAATGCGGTTTTCATATCTAAAAATGCTCCTAAAAGAGAATTCCTAATAACATGAATATATTTAAAGTTAACGAAAATTTTTCTATTACAAAATATGACTGTTTATTATCACAAACAAAATTCAAAGTTGTTAAAGTTATTTTAAAGATTTTTGTAAGTCCTAACAAACCGTTGTATGTTTATAAAACACAATGGACAAAATTACAGTTTGTTAATTTAAATCAGTTTTCGGCAAAAGCTTATATTCAAAAGGATTTGGCAGGTACGTACCCTTTTGAAGAACTTGCTTTAGCTGTTATTTATATGCTTTTAATTCCAACTAGTAATGCACGTTTAGAAAAAGAAAATTCTTTTTATACTGTAAGTATAAATTTAACATTGTACTTTTATTGTAAACTTTGTGTTAACTTTGTTTTAAATAAAAATTAATCAAAATATTCCAATATCATGGCGATTTTTTTTCCCAGTTTTGACGAATTTTATTTCTTAGCATTCATAAAAAATATTTTTAATAATTTAAAAAATCTATAGTTTATTGTCAAAAACTAAAAAAATAAAGGCAATGGCGATTTTTGATATTGAATTTGATTTGCCGACAATACTTTTTTAATTGTTTTATTTTTTATTTTAAAACGAAATTTTGGTACAATTAATGTCAATTTGGTACAATTTTGCCATTGGCACTGTACACTTTAAGAATTGTCAGATCCCAACAGTGGAGAGAATATTTCACTACCACGCACCAGTGATGGAATTTGAAAATTTTCATTTTGTGCCCAAATTACAACGAAAACGCGCCAAATTGACTGAAAGGTCCAAAAAAAGATCAGACTTAAGTTACTTTAATTAGGAAAGGGCTTATATAACATATTAATTTTTTTAAGATTCAGACATAAAACTTGATTAAAAAAGAATATTATTCAATTAATTCTTGGGAATACAAAATTTTTAATTAACAAGATATTGTTTGTAGTTCTTAATTCCCAATTTGTAGTGTAGTGTAGAAAAGATAAACTCACTGTTTATTGTTGTTGTTTTTGTTTAAGCTTTGATATTGTTGCAAGTAAAATAGTGTTTTCATTTAGAATAAAAATTGGGAATTAAACACGACACAAAAATCTTGTTAATTAAAAAATAATATATGAAAAGTCTTATGCATAATTAAAGAACTGAAAGAAATGTAGGATATTTCAAGTTAACAATAATCAGGGAAACCGTAAATATGCAGTTATAAATTTTTCCTTGTGCGACCAATGGAGGCAAAGACAATACATATATATTTTTTTATGAATTTTAGCTTCGATTTGCTGGTGCATATTTTTACCCTTTGCTGTATTATTTTGCATATATTAATAGTGTATAATCCACCTTTTCAAGCATATTTCCACACTGGTTAGTTTTTTTTAAATGAATAAATAAGTCTTATATGAATCTTAACGTCATAACATAATTTTATCCTGTTTGGTCCATTACAAAAATTGCAAATATTATATTAATATTTAGTGCATATTTCCTTAGATTGAACTTTTTTATTATTAAATTCTCTTTCTTCTTCGTATATGCAAAACGAAGAAGATTGTATATTTACCTGCAATGCAAAAGAGCCTAACAACTAGCGTTGCCAGAATTAAGATTTTATCTTATTTTTTAAGATTTTTTGAACAAAATAAGATTTGAAGATTTTTTTCTCAAATTAAGATTTTTTATTTTTAAAAATAAAGATTTTTTTTAACTAAGTTTGTACAGCATTATTTATTTTATTTTTTTACAGTTTTTTAAACAGTAAATTTTTAAAACAATGAGGTTTTATATCAGCTTGTTGTCTATTGGTTTTGCACACCTTTGTACCCATTGTCGAGCATACACAAAAATGCATCATTATTTCTGGGCATACAAAATATTAAAAAAGCGTCATAGATTAGCGGTTGTACATTTTGGGAATATTGATGAAAAAAAAATAGTTGTGAAAAGAAAAAATACGCATTTTTATAAAGATTAATTTATTAAAGAACAAAAAAGTTCATGTATTTAGTACCAAAAGGTAAAACTAATGGAACTAAATACTAGGATTACCGTACTGGTCTGGCCAGATTTCCTTGCAATATTTTTCGAATATAACTAATAAGCAAGGGCGTGAATTCCATTAATGATATGTGCGGAATCGAATTAAACTATAGGTAATTTGGATTCGATTGGAGCAAATTAGTTTGTGAAATTCTATTTTTATGTAAAAGTCTATGAAATTACACTTTTGGCCAGGAAAATCCATATTGTTTCAATGAACTTTTTTTAAATGCAATTTTCTCAAAATGCCTTCGATATAACAACGGTATCAAAAAATATAACATTAAATTGATAACCCTTAAGATTTAATATGATGTATGAGCTTCATAGGTCCCTAACTAAAACTTTTTCTTCCAAAATTTATACATCTCTAATATTAGAATTTAATTACTTTTAATGAAGCTTTTTTATTTAAATGGATTTTTATACTTCTTATTTATTAGAAATTAAATGGATTTAAAATGTATTTTAGGAAAGAATTTTATAGAAAATATAACTAAAAACACAATTGAAACCTACAATCTAATTTTGTATAAATACGGCCCTTGTTGCCCTTGTTATAAAAATTTTAAGTTTTTTCTCTTCAAAATAAGATTTTTTTTCGCCAAATGAAGATTTTTCTTCTAATTCTTCTGGCAACGCTGCTAACTACCAAAAAACATATGTAAATCTAAAAAGGGCCAAAACAGCAAAGGGCCATAGTGCCAAGTAAGATTCAATAATGACAAAAATTGCCCAATTGTGCAATAAAACCAATAACTGCTGCTCACTACTTCTACGACGCGATTCTCTCTTTACAAAAGAAGCAGCGAAACAACAGAGACTGCGCTGCTTAGTTACTCTGCGTTTATTTGAACAAATTTTTCAACACACTTTTCGTTGTAAAGAAACCACCCCTACAAGCAGTGAATGAGCGAAATCAAGTTTTCTGTCATTTCTTTCTATCATTTTCTTAACACCAACGTGAAAAATGTGACTATTCGCTCATTCATTTCTTGTAAGGCAATTTTTCAAACTAAAAAGAATTGGAAGATGAAAACAAATGAAAAAGGTGGGAAAAAAATCTTTGTATGTAATTTTAATAAAGGTAGTGTTAGGAAAGGAAGGAATATGCAATTAAAGCAACAACATTAGATTTTTATTTGCATGTTGTTATTGTATGTGACAATAAGTAGTCAGTCGTTCGCGCATCACGAATATTTTACGAAGCATAAAATTGAGTTAATGCTAGAAATGGTGAGAAGGAATATTAGGTATATAATTTTTGCAATAAAAACAACAACAACAACATCAGTGAGTTATTAATGGGGATATGTAGTGTTTTTTTGTTGTAAGACAAGTGGTTTATCAAGGCGAATTCATACAAGGTGGTCTTATTTTGAAAACGTTTTACAGCACTGTAAAATATTTTAACGTTGTGTCAAAAATTAAGCAAATATTTCATTTCATTTTGTTTTCAATTTTAAATTGTGTGTTTGAAAATGTAATAACTTAAAAAAGTTTTAATTTCATAATTTTAGTCGAAAATTATAGAATTTAGTAAAGATTCTCCAGAACCACTAGAACGGTATACCATTTTGACACAAGGTTAGTTATCAGGTGTTGCTTACGTAGAAATTTAAGTTCACCACTAACGGTAATTTTTTTTTTTTTTTAATCATTATTCCGTTAAATTATTATGGATAAAATTTCACGTTCGAAATGTCACGTATCGAACCAGATTTTGGCTTAAAAAAAAAAAAAAGAATACAGAAGATTTTGGAATCAAACCAAAGACATTTTAATGTTACATTGCTACGTAAAACTCTGAAAGCAGTTTGACTAAAAAATTGTGCCAGGTTTCGATGAATTGCTCCTTTTTATACATGGCCACAAAAACTACTTCTATTTTTTTCACGTTCGAACCGCTACTTCTTTTGCCTTTATCTTTGACCTAGAATCGCGCCCCCGTAAACTTTAGCATAGATAATAGTGCTTTCTTAGTGCTATAATTTAATGGCTAAAAGAACGTAAAGATATTTGTTTTTTAAAATGTTATTGCATTTTTGATGCGTACGACTGTCATGTTTAATACTTTGGAATTACCCATATGCAATAAGAGTAGAATTATTTAAATAATTGAAATTGTTTAATGAGTTAAATTATAAGAGATTTAATATTGAATTTAATTGTGGTAATTGATAACAGACATTGAAGAACATTAATTTTTTTATTACAATAAGAAAGAGAAAGTTAAATAATAATCATCACAAATCCATATTTTAAATACAAAAACTTAATTTACCTTAAGGACAAATAAAAAAATATATATACGAACACATGGGTACCATAGAAGATACATATATCTGAACCTATTTCATCAAAATTCAATATTTGAGTAGTCTACTTGCAAACACCGCTAAGTCAAAACAAATAAAAAATTCTGTAAAAGCCGCCATTGTAATTGTTTTTATAAAGTAAATTGAGATTTGATGCCGTGTGGTAGATAAAGAAACGCCTCGTCGACCAGTATCTAGTTTTTATTTAATGTTAGTCTTGGAGTGTGTAAAACAAACTCAATTTTTGGTTTTACTTTCAAGCTGCAAATATGACATAGGTAACTATAAAATGTTTTTTTATCTCTCCTGTAAAATGTACAGGAAGAGGGTTAGCAGGTTTGCATATTTCTGAACGGACAAAAATGTTTTTTCTAGAAAAACGTTCTGTATCGTTTTTTGGAGTAATTTTTAATATAAACTGCACGATAAATTTTTTTGTTAAAAATAACGTGGGTAGCGACATAAGTATGTTTTCGATTGAACCTTAAAGTCGTTATAACTTTTTACACAACATACAAACAGTTATTAACATTTTACTAAATTGGTACATACAACTTATTTTGTGCCTCATAAACCATTTATTAGACTTATCATTTTTTGTGTCTTTCAAGTTGGTCAAAGTAATTGTCTAAGCAAACACAAAATAGAAACTACATGGGGTATCATTGGGTGGTTATTGGTTTGCTACACGTAACAAAAATATTTTGATATACATTCTGTGAATAGAATATACCACATAACAATAAGAAACAATATAATTTTTACTTTTACTTTGGAAATTTGCTTCATAGCACAAAAAATGACGAATGAAGCAAAACAATATTTAGAGAACTCTAAAATTGTTGATATGAGGCAACGTTAGTGCTCGATATTTAAACGAAAACCCTTTTATTGTATAGAATTGCTTTATAACAAATTTTTTGTAAAAATGTCTCATGCGTCACACCAGTAACCAGCCGACCATATGTACTATACATGCGTTACACCCCTGACAGACATAGGATTTGTATACTATACTATCATGGTATACTACATGTGTGTCAACCTAATCTACAATTAAATCATGAAACAAAGTGGTATATTGATGGTTTATATACTACTGTAGTATGCATACCATGGTATTGAAACTATATGTCTATCAGGGGTATTAGTATAGAGCAGGGATGATAAATGAGAAAACAAATATCGTACCAACGAACTTTTAAAATCGTACTTTTTGGACCCCAATAGTACTAAATCATTTTTTTATAATTTTTTTTTTATTTCATTAAAAAAAAAAATTTATACAAAAAACAAGAGGAACTAAAAATTCTTTTGTACATGTTTTTTTTAGATTTTTCAAAATAGGTAGTCTGCCAAAATATTCAAGAATAGAGGCAAACAAATTGTATTTGCTCTAACCCTACCTGTATGATGCGGTTCTTAAGGTCGAGAAATCCATTTATTCTTATTTTTAATTGCCGCCAGAGAGCGCTTATGCATACTTTTTGGAAATAATCGTCTTTTTTTGTGGAAAATTTACGAAATTGTTGTATAAATCGACAAATATTTCTCAAAATGCAATCTCAAATTTTCAACGAAAATAACAATTTTAAGCATTCTGAAAATATATGCAAACGAGCATATTCGGATTGCATTTCCAAATTTATTGTATTTTCAATGTGTACTGCAGAAAGAGGAAAGACATTTAGTAAGCTGAAGTAGAAAGTCCGGATATAATAAAATTTAATTTAGCGCTTGTAGAATCTCCTTCAAAATAATTCGGAGTAAAATAATAATGGACTGTTCCAAAATTCTGTTGATTACTTCTTGACGTGACAACCACCTTGTTGACGAATATTTCAAAATATAATGAGTTCGTTCCGAAGTAATCTTCAAATGAGAAGAAGTCGTCTCTTCTACTAGAACTTTTGCAGAAATGGTTTCCTATATTTTTTAGAAACTTGTCAATATCATCCTAAAATACACGCTTATATGCTGCCGCTGATACAAAATTAAGAATCTGGCATATGTAATCGTCCAATGATCAAGTGAAAAAATCTATTCACAATGGCGGTGTTCAGTGTTTGGTGCAAATGGTTTTGCAAATGAGCAAATGTAAAATATCATAGCTGTTTTGTTAAATCCAACAACTAAAAACAGAGTTTTCGTTAGATTTAATAAAAAAGCTGCGAAATTTTGCATTTTCGCAAGACCATTTGCACCAAACTTCACTTATATTCATTGGACAGTAAATACGAGTTGCCATGTTATATAAATTAACAATAGGCTTGAAAAATTTCGAAATAGTACCAAAAGAGTCACGGGGGTACCAGCATACTTTTTAGTTTTGAATTGTACAAAAAAAAGTACAATTGTACCAACTTTATTAACCGTGGTGTAAAGTAAGCCTTTGAGTATTTGAAAACGGAAACATTTTGCTTGAATGCGCCTTCATTTGAAATGTACGAAAATAAAAGTATGTATTAAACTGTTGCGTTTCTAAATATTAAGCAGCGCTGTCTCTGTTGCAATCAGAGTTGCATATTAAGCGCCTTTGGCGCTAAACTAAGCGCTTTCTAACTGCCGAAAAGGCGCATAAAAAAGCTAAGCTAGCGCTTTTTTGTTAATATTTTTTGAAATTATAGATATCCAACATTTCTGTACATTTATTTGAATTCATTAAAATCAAGGCACATTAAACCACAATTTGTAACCGTTTTCCAAATACTTTTGATATATGGTATACTGAAATGTATACTATGTAAATCCATACATATCGTCTGGTGGTTATTGGTTTGCCGCTTGGCATAAATTAAATATTTATAATATAATAAGTGTGTCCTATTTTAAAATCCTTAATCCGTTTTTTGATATCTCGAATATACATACATTTGTGTTAAGTGATATCGAGACCTAACATTGTCCCATATCCACAATTTAAAAGTTCGGCACAAAAAGTGCCCAAAATGTCCATAAAACATTTTTAACATTTATAATATTTATTTTGCGAACAAATCTGCGATGTGTCTCTTAAAACATTTAATTGTTAATTGGTAGGTGGTTTTTAATATAATCCAAACAAATAACACTGTCAGGTTTTTTTTACTAAAAGTTTTTCATGTTTTGTAAATCCTCAAATAGTTAAGAATGGCTGCCATAATTAGATTCAAATGCTAGATTAAAAAGCTAAGCTATCTTAAAAATATCAATTAAAAACATCAAGTAAATATAATTTGTGTCATTATTATACAATTTTCAAGTTAGTTTGACAGAAAGCATTGTTGAGATACTTGTAATGTATTAACATTATTAACTTTAGGAAATTTTTTGATAAAATTAGATTTAGTGCCACCGAAAATAAAAAGCACCTAAAACTAAAAAAAAAAAAACACATATAATGAATTTTTTGCGTCGCAGATTTTAAAAAGCACTAAGAACAGTACAAAAAGCGCTAAATTGATATTCTATAATATAATATATTATTTAGAACGACGGCGAATTAAAGTAAAAGCAAGAGTAGATCTGCCAGCTTACTTAAAACACAGCGAAAAACACTGTGAACCAGGGCTACCAGATACTTTTTTCCTTGTCCCCAAAAAATTAAAAAATATCCCCAAAAATCCCCAAATTTCCAAATCCCAAAAAAAAACCTTATAAAAAACCGTATTAGAAAAATGTTAATAAGAAATCCCCAAAAATGCCCAAATAAAAATTTCCAAAATTTTATGTGTTGTTCCAAAATTGTATGTGTTGTCAACGGGTTTAGTTAGATTTATTTTTGAATTCTTTTTTTGTTTAAACACTCACTCAAGAAAAATAACAAGTTTATAAAGTACCTTTTACACACTTAACAAAAATGGTAATCTTAATTAGGACCCTCTACACTATATCTGTGGCTTGGTGCTAAAAGGGCCAATGTCAAAATATTAACTTTAGAGAAAATTGAAATTAAAGTTTTTTTTGTAGAAGAGTTCTAAGTGAAATTGGCTAGCAAAGCCTTTATGAAGCTGTTCTGGTTTAAATTAGAACTTGACTGTTTAAGCAAAATAAAAGCGAGTAATAACTTGCGGGAAATTTGAGTCAATTGGTCCAACTGACTGGTTGTGACTGGTCAAATGGTGTCAATTGACCCCCTCCAATGGCAACCCCATGTAAAAGTGATAGGTCTTATTCATATAAAGTGTTAGAACTAGAACCGGTATCTACCACCAAACCCTATCACGGGACTACTTTGGTGTTAGGTCGCTTCCCTCTAGGGAAAAGACACCTTATGCAACGATTAACTCAAAACAACAAAATATTGACTTTGGCCCTTTTAGCACCAAGCCACAGATATAAGAGTAAGATACAAGTTTTGCTACTTTTTTTCATATTTTATATACGAAACAAAAAAAAAAATTAGCGTAAATAATACAAAAGTGTTAAATCCCCAAAAAAAAATCCCCGAAATTTGTTTTAAATCCCCAGTCCCCAATCCCCAAATAACTTTCTTTGTCCTTTTTGCTCACATGAAATCCCCAACTTTGGGGATAAATCCCCAAGTCTGACAACCCTGCTGTGAACTGCTGGCCTAAAGAGCCCACCTTCATATTCCATCATGCATCTTTTCATTGTCGCAATTTACACTATGGATATTTTTTGGTGAACCGAAAAAATTTGTTGACTAGAGTGGCAAGAAGTAAAGTGTGTCACGCATACAACGTCGCCCCCTTGCCACAAACTTTTTCTGTCCGTCAAGAAATGTCCATAGTGTAAATTGGGACTTATTGTTATAAAAGCTCTTATTCTTCTTTTGCTTGCACTATCTGTCTCTTTTACTCTCCCACTAAAGTTTAACCGACAGTTTTTTCTCTTTTTCATAATTTCCTTTTCCTCTTCTTTTAGTTCCTAAAAATTACAAAGTGCGTGAACGTCTTAAAAAAATGCTCTCTTTAATCAATTAAAAAAGAGAGTAAAAGTGTTAGAACATTTGTAATTGTTATAAATAAATTTAATTAAAACGCCATTATATTCTATTATTAAAGAATCTAAGTAAAAAGTTGAATGCAACTTATTAAAAACGCTGATAAAAAACTTTTCATAAAAAGCAGAGCAACGACAGCGCACTCTCTGTTGGTTTTAAGTTGTTGAATTCGCCTCGATCGCAGGCATTATTATCAAATGAGTTTTTTCGTGTTTTTTTTGATATGAGAGTTTGTTGCTTTAGTTTTTTTTTTCATTAAAAGCAGAGCTCACGACAGCACAGTCTCTGTTGGTTTTAAGTTGTTAAAATCGCCGCGGTTGTGGGCAGTATTAAGTGAGCTGTGTCGTGTTTTAATTGTTAAGTGTGAACTGCTTTGTGCAGTATATTAGGAAATCAAAGCAAATTCAATAATAAGAAGAAAAGTGTCTTAGCTAAAAGCAAAGTAAATTAAAGAAACAAGTGTTTGTTTTGGTTTGTTTGTTAGTAAATTAAATTATTAAAGATCCCAGCAAAAACTTTACTTAAAATCCTACTTTTAATGACTTCAAGAATTCATTACTTTGTAGCTTTATTCGCCACTTTTTGGATTATTAGTTATATATTAAATAATAACTTTATTATTATATCTTAAATATACAGAAAAATTTGTATTTTCATTATGACAATAAAAATGTCATTATAGTCATAAAACATAGTTTTTTAATGCAAAAACTGCACTGCCCCGGTAGACTAGCTGGTAGAGAGCTAGTCTATCAACACCGAGGTTGCGGGATCAAATCCCGCCAGAGACAAAAAAAAAAAATAAAAAATAAAATAAAGTAAAATAGAATAAGAAAAAATAAAAATAAAATAATTAAAAAAAAAAACAAAAAAAAAAATTAAAAAAAAATAAAAAAATTTTTACTTTATTGACTTTGTGTAACTATATATTTTTATAAAAATTTTAAGTATAAAAAAAACATATTATTTTTTAGATTATAATAGGCTGAATTATAATGGATTACTTTTGGGACATCTCGAACAAAAATAAGTACTTCTTCTAGTAGAAAAATAAGTAGTCTGTTCGTCAAGTTCTCATTATTTTTCTGCTTATTTTGTAAGCAAAGTTTTTGCTGGGATGGTAAATTTCCACAAAATATGGCCTGTTTTTATTAAAAATGTGCAAAAATTAAAGTAATATTAATATGATTTAACAAAAATTTAAAGAATTTTTAAGCAATTTAAAGGAAAGTTATTGATTTTTATAAGGTGAGTTTTTTTCAATATCAACAAAAATTAAAAATATATAAATGCAGAAATAAAATTTTGTGAAATAGTTTTTTATTAATGAAAGAAAATATTGAACATAATTTTTATTATATATACATATCTATTTGACTTTAAGGCCCAAATTCACAGCCACTAGTTAGCTAATAGCAATGGTCTCTCTCTCTTTTTTTTGCAGAAAATGCCTATTCTAAACTGTACATAGGCGCTTTCACGCATATTCTTCTTGTTTAGCAGTAATACTTTTACTTTTTTTGTTTTCTATAACATTTCGATTTTTTTAATATTTTAGAAATACATAATAAAAATTTAAAAAAAAGAAACTTCTACCAACCGTAAAAGATGCTATTTGGTAACATTTTTTGCTCTGGTAAAAATGTTTAGCTAACCAATATAATGTAAATATGAAATGTTAGTTAACCAATAGTTATCATTTTAGTTTACTTATAATAACCTAATGACTGTAAATTCGGGCCTCAGTCTTTTAGAACTATGACTACAATTTATTTCTTCCTTATGATTTTAGACGATACTTAAGCTTTGCCGATATGTCAATATTGGCGATATATTACTATCGACGATACTACGATAGTTAAATTTTTTTTTTTTTTTTGAGTTTTGTCAACAAACAATCTAATTACACTACGTGACAAAATTTCAACAAACAATCTAATTACACTACGTGACAAAATTTCAACAAAGTCGTGACCAAATGAATCTGATAGCTAATCTTTATGTAAAACAAAGTCAGAATTGTCAAAAGTAGAACAGTTTTTGAGATATTCCAAAATAACCGTTATTTGTGTTTTTTAAAAAAGATAAAGAGACTGAAATGCAAATATCTTCAAAAATTTTAAACGGATTATGTATTTTTTTCTTTTTAGTAAAAGGTTATTTCTAAAATAACCATGGGTCATAAAAAATTTAATGATTTTGTTCAATTTTGATCTTTTGAAGTTTTTTTTTTAACCAATGATTTTAAAATCTTAATGTTTTATTACATGCGACATTAGATTATTTTAATATGAACATTTTGCGCCCAACAAGACAAATTTTGGTACAAAAATGGCAAAGCTACAGAAGATTTAGTAAATTAACCCACATAGAAATTTAATAGTTTTAAGCTATTTTTAAGATATTTGCATTTCAGTCACATTATCTTTTTTAAAAACACAAATAACGGTTATTTTGGAATATCTTAAAATATGTTCTACTTTTGACAATTCTGACTTCATTTTCGAATTCAGCGGAAAATTTAACATAAAGATTAGGTGTCAAATTCATTTGGTCAAAAAACTGTCACGAAGTGTTATCAATTGGGGGATTCACAAGGTGTGCCATTAAGTCATATCGTCATAATGTCCTAAATAATATTTTACAATTGCTTAAAAACAATATTGTAGGTGTTCAAACAAAATACAAATTATATATCGGCCAAAACCTAACCTAAGAGCTAACACTTCAAAAGCTTGTCTCACAATTCTTAAATTGTACAGTGTCAATCGAAAATTTTTACCAAATTTGGTTTTAAAATAAAAAATCATATGTCAATGTTAATTATGAAATACTTTTCTACTTTAAACAGCATAAAAAGAATTTTTGTGATTAGCAGGGTAACCATAAATATGCAATTGCATGTTTTTCATTGTGCAGAATGAATATTGACATCGATTTTTTAGTGAATATTTTTCCATATTTTACCGATTGCAGAATTTTTTTGCATAATTTATTTTAAAGAGAATTTTTTAAATTTATAGTTCATAATTTGCCTTTTTGATACATGTTAAATTTTTTTTAGATGTCTGCAAGAGCTGTCGCAGCAAATCAAAAAAATTTATTTATATTTCAAAATTCTGGTTAACAGATGGTTTTTCTGTTTCAAACTTTGTATTTATATTTAAGCAAAAATTAAGAAAAAAGCAATTATTTACGTTTTTGGTGATGTGTGTAAAACATTTGGACCAATCTTTCGACTCAGAATCAATTTTTAAAGTCCTTTTGCCTCGTTGTCTTTCTATTATAACTTTGTGGACAATTTCGTAGATAATTTAAACAAATTTGGTACATAAGTACCTTTTATTTGTATAGAGGACCTAGTCTATGTAAATGGTGAGAACCCGTCTCTAATTTCAAATATTTCTTATAAAAACTTATTTTCAAATTAGACTCTTTGTGTCCGTAAATCATCTAATTACGTTTGTTTTATATTAAATTCGACCCAAAGCTCCCATCCTTAAATAGCTTTAACTTCCTTTTAAATTTTAACATAAATTAACAATTTAGCGACCGTCCCTTAAAGGCAAAAAATCTCTGCAATATGAATTTTAACCTCATAATATAACTTTGTTTTTGTTAGCCCATGACTACGTTTCGAAATAGGATAACATCTCGAAAATTCGTCTGTAAATACAATGCTGTATGGTCTTTACCGTTTATAATTTAAGGATAGTTTTTTTTTAAAGGCAAATGTTATTAAATTGTTGAATATTTTGTTTTCAAGTGAGCAATTTTTGATTTTTTGAGTCAAATTTTTAACAATTTTCAGGGCTTATTTTCAAGTTTTTACTGCATATTTAATGCGCATAAAACACGTTTTTAGATCATATTTTTGGTTGACCTGGTGAATATTATTAAACCAAAAAAAAAAAAAATGGAAAACATATTTTTGAAGTTGCAGTTTAATTATAAATCTAAAACCCTATACACTTCAACGTCATGACATTTCGCATTGCCTATTATTTTGGAATACATTGAATGGGAGTTTAATATATTCAGCATATCTTGCGAAAGTACAAAAGAGGTGCAAAATGTGCTGTTTGCATTCATAGAACTCGTAATAACGCGTCAAGAAGTTCAAACTGCATTCTATTTCAAATGCGAAATTTAGAGGAGCTCATTGTTAATATAAAAAGGGGTTTCTCGAAGATTTTTAATATCTTAACCAGCCATTTCAACCTTACTTAGTTCAATAGTCATCATTTAATGCCTTTAATTTCTTACATAAAAATACCGAAAAAAAACTATATTTTTTAACAAGCTAACTATTTAAAAAATCCCCAGAAAATCGCCATGTCGCCAAATCAAAAATTAGGACGCCAAAGAAGTTCTTAAATCACTATAACTGACAACCCTGCTAAAATTTTCTAAAACAAAATCAAGGCGAATTCAAGGTACTCTCGGTACTACGCCATGTACAACTCGTACAAAAACCACAAGCAATTTGCTTTTGTCAAATCATTGAACAATGTGAAAAACAGAAACAAAGATAATAAACAAAATTTTGACAAAACAATCATAAAGCTAAAAAAAAAAAGTTATCAGCAGGGCTTTTAAGACCAACTGCAATGAATTCGCCTTGAACAAAACCTAGTAATTTTCCTATCCATCTTTTCTTATTGATTTAAATGCACTTTTTTTACGTTTGCTGGCACTATCTGTTTCATTTACTCTCACTCAAGTTTAACCAACAGGTTTTTTAATTCTCTTTTTCATAATTTCCTTTTCCTCCTCTTTTTAGTTTCTAAAAATTTACAAAGTGCGCGAACGTCTTAAAAAAATACTCCCTTAATCAATTAAAAAGAGAGCTAAAAGTGTTAGAACATTTGTGATTTTTATTAATAAATATAATTAAAACGCCATTGCATTATAATATTAAAAAATCTAAGTAAACAATTTAATGCAACTTAGTAAAAGAGGTGATAGAAAATTTTTTTCATAAAAAGCAGATTTAACGACAGCGCAGTCTCTGTTTCTTTTAAGTTATTAAAATCGCCGCGGTTGTGGGCAGCATCGAGTGAATTGTGTCGTGTTTTTTTTTCTTGAAGTGTGAGTTTGTTTGTGTAGTATCTTTTTTAAGAAAAGCAGAGCTAACAACAGCCCAGTCTCTGCTCGTTTTATGGCGTTGAATTCACCGTGATTGTGGGCAGTATTAAGTGAGTTTTGTCGTGTTTTTTTGATGTGTGAGTTTGTTTCTTTAATTTTTTTTCATAAAAAGCAGAGCTAACAACAGCGCAGTCTCTGTTGGTTTTAAGTTGTTAAAATCGCCGTGGTTGTGGGCAGTATTCAGTGAGTTGTGTCTTGTTTTTTTTTATTTTTTCTTTGTGCAATATTTTAGGAAATAAAAGCAAATTCAATAATAACAACAAGAAAAGTGTCTTAGCTTAAAGCAAAGTAAATATGTACGTAAAAGAGAAAGAAGTGTTTGTTTTGGTTTATTTGCTGGTAAATTTAAAAAAAAGTAAATAATTAAAGATGGTAAATTTCCACAAAATATGGCCTGTTTTTAATAAAAATGTGCAAAAATTAAATAAAATCAAAAGAAAATTAAAATGATTTAACAAAATTTTGAAGAATTTTTTAAGCAGTTTAAAGGAAAGTTATTTATATTTTTAAGGTGAGTTTTTTTAATATCTAAAAAAATTAAAACAACTATAAATGCAGAAATAAAATTTTGAGAAATAGCTTTTTATTTTTGAAAAAAAATTTTGAACAAAATTTTTTACGAAATGTATCTATGTGACTTTTATGCCCAAATTCACAGTCATTAGTTAGCTTATATATATGGTTTAACTATTAAATTATTTTTTTATTTTTTTTTTTTTTTTAAACTGTTAGTTTAACCATCAAATGTTATTGTAAAATAATAGCTAGACACCAGCTCTTCCATTAAAAATTATTAACATTTGCTTTTTTTTTTTTTGTAGAAAATTACTATTATAAACAGTACACAGGCGTTTCCACGCACATTCTTTTTGTTTAGCAGTAACATTGTCACTTTTTTGTTTTTTATAACATTTCGTTATTTTGTCATATTTAGAAATAATAAAAATTTAAAGAAAAACACAGCTACTAATATTGAAATTTGGTATTTAAATTGACTTACCATTTTTTGCTCTGATAAAAATGTTTAGTTTACCAATATACTGTAAATGTGAAATGTTAGGTAACCAACATCTATCATTTTAGTTTACTAATAACACTACGTGATAATCTTTTGACCAAATGCATTTGAAACGTAATCCTTATGTAAAATTTTCCGCTGAATCCGAATATGCAGTCAGAATTGTAGAACAGTTTTTGAGATATTCCAAAATAACCGTTATTTGTGTTTTTAAAACAGATGATGTGACTGATATGCAAATATCCAAAAAATAAAATTTTAGCCTGTTTCAATACGAACATTTTGTGCCCAATATGATCCATATCGGTGCAAAAATGACAAAATTACAGAAGATTAATTGAATTTACCCACAACAAATAAATATACAAAGCTAAATTTTTAGTTACAATTAATATTAAAAGTTGCTTGAAAGTTTTGAATTTCTATGTGGGTTAATTTACTAAATCTTCTGTAGCTTTGCCATTTTTGTACCAGTCTATGTCTTGTTGGGCGCAAAAGGTTCATATTAAAATAATCTAATGTCGCAAGCAATAAAACGTTAGGATTTTTAAATGATTGGTTAAAAAAAAATAACTTGAAAAGAGCAAAATTGAACAAAATCATAAAATTTTCAATGAAATTTTGTCCCATGTAACTCTGTCATTTCTTGACCAATCTTCACAAGCAATTCATGGTTATTTTAGAAATTTTATAACCTTTTACTAAAAAGAAATACATAGTTCGTTTAAAATTTTTCAAGATATTTGCATTTCAGTCACATAATCTTTTTTAAAAACACAAATAACGGTTATTTTCGAATATCCGAAAAACTGTTCTACTTTTGACAATTCTGAGTTCATATTCGGATTCAGCGGATATTACATAAAGATTAGCTGTCAGATTCATTTGGTCACGACTTTGTTGAAATTTTGTCACGTAGTGTAATTAACTAATGACTGCAAATTCGGACCTAAGTCTTCGTATTGATTTTAGGCGATACTTAAGCTTTGCCGATATATCGATATTGGAAATATTTTACTGTCGACGATACGACGCACTGTAGCTGAATTTTTTGTTATCGCCGATTTCAAAAATTTTAATGGTATTCGATAGCAAACATATTAGAAAACTGCATCAAAATATTGGTAATTGTGGGTGTGGCAAGCTGCTGGTGAGAAATATTTTATGTTGTTTTAGAAAAATTTAAATTTTTGTAAATTTGATTAGAACTAAATTATGATTTCTCGCAAACTGTTATCAATAATGGGTCGAATTTTTTTTGATATAATAGTGGGATATTAGTCCTTAAGAAATGGTTCGTTACATTTCTGTATCATTTATACCTGATGTGTTATTAAAGTCTCCCCAGGTTCTATATTTTAGTTAAATCCGAAATTCAGGGGAATAGAACTTGTTAGGGTCAAAAGGGGTTAAAGAGATTTTAGTGCCATTAGAAAGCTGAAAGTGTCCTCTTTAGCCCCATGTATACTTTTGCAACTGTTTGGAAATGTCTGTTGAGCACTTTTTTCATTTTAATGAAATTACTCGCAACAATTTTTTTGGTCTTTTTATTTTACTGAAATATAACACAATGGTTTACGAACTTTTTGTTTTAAAAAATAATTCTGCAACTCATGCAATTTTTGGAAATATCAAAGCCAGGCAGCTTTTGAGTTCATTTTAATGAACACGGGTCCTTAGAGGGTCGTGGGAGTGACTTGTGGTCCTCTAAAATTAGTAGCTTCGGATTTTCAAATTCTTAAAAAATTCGCCAAGAATATATGTAATTATGTATTGCAAAAAATTTTACTTAAGCTGACCTACAAAAAATATGCTAAGTTATATGTTAAGTTATCTCCTTTGCCTTTTGAGATATTCGGATAAAACGGATTTTTTGCGCGGATTTTTTAACAATTTTTCTTGTTTTTTGATCGGGTGGATTATGTTTAATATCAAACTGTTATTAATAGTGGAATAAACATTTTTTTATAATGTTAGGAAAGCAGACTTTAAGCAAGGTATTTTGTATTTTTTAATGCTTAGACATTTTTCTATAAGTATAGTGGTATATTTGAGGCGAACGTATATGCTTATAAAGGGAACACACATGAATACTCATTTTTACTATTTCACCAAGAGATGGTTATGTTATTTAACTGATAAAACAATATTTTCTCCAGAAATAAATAAAATTGTTTATATTTTTTGACAGAAAACGTTATGAGTATGCTTGTAGAAGCAATTTTTACTTAAATGCAACATTTGTTTCTCCCACATGCCCTATCCAGGAAAATATCCAATTTTTCAAACAAAAAAAAAATTTATTGAAGTAAAAATTCTAGTAATGCAACACACCGAATTTTTTAAAACTAGAACAGTAATATTTTCTAATATGTCCATGTTTTTCTGGAAAATTCTGATCAAAATCGAGTGGTAAATAGCGGCAGTTTTGCCATTTTTGTAAAATAATAATAATAATTTTTTTAAAAGCGTTTTTCCGGGATTGGGAATTTGGGGTATTTTTAATCAAAAAAAGAGATGCTTTTAAATCCACTGTTTTAAGTTCTCTTCGGTCTACATAACTTTAAAATTTTATTGTGATATCTCTATCCATAACTGATTCATGAAATGTCAAACATTAGTATTATTATTTATATAGTGTAAATAAATGAAAGGGCTTTCAATATAAGTGAAAAACAATATTGATTTAAAGGTTATGTAGATAAAAAAATTAAAAAAACATCCCCCTTTTGAATAAAAAAATACCATAATTCTCAATTTCAATCAAAAGCATTTTATTACTAAATGCTAAAAAATATCAAAAGTTGAACTTTGACCTTAAAATTTTCAATAACTTCTAAACCGATTTTAACAAAATTAAAACTAGTTCAAGAAATCTTCTGCAAATTTATCTCTATCGGTTTAAAAGTAACAGATTTTTGGCCGATGAAAAACGATTTTTAGCCACTGTGCGATATAGTTCAATTTTTTTTTTATTTTTTTAAATAAACAATATAATTTTCAATGATTTATTTGCATAAGAACAAATAGTCGTAAAAAATATTTAAGAACAAAGCATTAAATCAAAACAGAATATTTCTGAATTCTTTCTTTCTCTTAAATCCTTACCGTTTTGGTTTGCACTATATGATTAAATATATTGTTACCTAAAACGCAAAATTCAAAATCGACTTTTTTACAAATTCTGATGTATCTCAGCAACCTACATCGGAATTTGTAAAAAAGCTATTTTAGTTTGTTGGTTTTGAATTTTTTTATAGTAAGACCGTTTTGTGTTTTAGACAAAGATATGCAGATTCGAAAACTTTGAATATACCAGGGCTAAAAGATCTGGCGATTTTTAGTCATTTTGACGATTTTTATGTTTCGAAATTAGCAAAGTGCCGATTTGCTGATTTTTTTCTTGTAAGTGACGATGTTATTCAGATTCCAAATAAAAAAATACTTTAAATGTTTTTATATGTTTACATATTTAGCAGCACAGAAAAAGAAATTTTGTAAACAAGACAACTTAAATTTTTAAGTTTTCTACTCCCTTAAAAATTTATGGGGAAAAGCAAAATTTCAAAGCAAAAAAATTTTCACTTTTTAAACGCCATCGTGATGTTTTAATGCATTTCTGAATATAATCAAAAAACATTAACACTTAACGCAGTTTTCTGCGAATATAGAGAGAATTTTGAGTCAAGTAAATTTAAATAAAACAACAAGGTGAAGTTCAATATGTATACGGCTGTGTCGAATTTTATATAGTCTTTACAATTGTATTAAAAATCCATCAAAAAAAAAACCAAAACTTAAATTCGAGTATGGGCACCAAGTGAAGTACCAAGTGGACCGATTTTGCTCCTTTTAAACATATAATACTCCTTATAAACTTCAAACTTGTCAATTTCTGGATGAAAAAAAGTAGGTTTTTGTCTATATCTTAGAACCACCCCATCCGGCGAGCTCCAAGCCCGGCAAACGCAAGCATATCAGCGCTGCTTTTCCTCTGGCAACAATTGTTTTTATTACGTTTGTATACGTGGGGTTTCCCCAGAAACATAAACTTGTATATTTTTATTTTTTAAGAGACTTACCAATATTTAAAGGCACCAGTGTTGCCACAATTTAATAAGGAGAAATTGCTAATTTTTTGGAAAAAAATGCTTAAATATGAAATGAAAAAAGGATACAAATTTCCTAAAATAAATATTATATACAAATACAAAGAGCAATTTGACAGACAAAATTATTATCATTGTGTAAAACAACATGAATTAATATTTGATTATCTTTTACAATCAAGTAATTGCGAAATAAAATACAAAAGAAGTAAGAGAGCTATATTCGGCCATGCGGAATCTTTAATACCTTTATATGGTATTTTAATTCTTCTGTTTCAAAAATATTATTAGGCGTATTAAAGTGATTTTAAGGAAGGAATTTTATATTGATACAGCAATAGATTTTTTTTTTTATAGTTTAATGCTTCTTAAAATGCTTTTCGGAAGGCCGCTTTATAAGGCGCATATGGTAAATTATGGACCCATCTTGACAAAATTAAAGTGCAATTTCCAGTCATAAAATCGAATTTGCCCCAAAATTTAATGAGAATCGGTACATTCTGTCACCACTTTCTGTTAATTTTTGTTACAGAAATATTAAAGAATATGGGAATTATTTTTTTTTATACCCTTCACCTAGGGGTTAAAGGGTATATATAACTTTGTCATTTCGTTTGTAATTTTGACAATATTGATCTTAGACCCTATAAAGTATATCAGGGAAGTTTAAATCCGGTGTCCGTCCGTGAAATGGGTTTTCCAAAGGGGATTTGGTTGGTATAAATTTTATCAGGTATGGTCACTGTTATTTTGCTATTTTTTTCCTATCCAGCCAGATCGGCCCAAAAATGGCTAAAATATGAGCAAAAAACCACAACTACTTCTAATTAAAAAAATTCCTTGTTTGTTGTTGTATTTTTTATTACTTTTTCCTGTATATCTGCAAAACGGCAAGACTAAGTATAACCAAAATACTAAAATCCCAAAAATTTCTCTTTTTTTATAATTAACTGCCTGTTTTTAGAACGCAAGTGCAAAAGTGACTCGTTTAACTAACATTAAAAACAACAACAAAATTTCAAAATTTGTTTTTGTTTTAAATGTTAGTTGAGCGAGTCACTTTTGCGCTCGAGTTTTAAAAACAGGCTGTAAGTTTTCCTCTTAATATATTTAATAGTACGCAAACATGTGCAAATAATTAAATGCAATTAAGCGATTAATACTACATATATACATATTAGGGTATTCATTTAATCGGGCTTTTGCTTTAATCGGTTAAAAGCACGATTAATTAACCGAGGTTTTGTTTTAATCGGGTAATTTTGTTATTGATCGGTTAACCGATTAATAAAGTTTTGTTATAAATTAAGTAATTTCACTTAATAAATATGCAAAAATTATTTATTATTAGAGTTTATTAGTAAAAAAAAAAAACAATAACATAACGAACAAAATAATTCTTGAACCAAAACGAGCAAACATAAAAGTAATTCATAAATATGAAAAACATATTTTATAGCTTATACATAGTATTTTTATGTATTTATTAAAAAATAAACTGTGAGATTTTTTTATTAATTATTTCAAAAGTTTAAGATGTTATAAAATAATCTTTTGGAAAAATAATTAGGTTTAAATTTTTAGGATTTAAGCGATCCGTTTCTTTAGTTTTGATAAAACTTGACTTGGAAAACCTTCTTTCAGTTATCGAAGATGTTAAAAAAGTCGGAAGCAACCCAAAATACAGATTCATGAATGATAAAACCAAGATAATGCATTGCACATGTTTACAAAAATCAACTGTTTAATATGACGTTGCGTTTGCATATTATACACATGTTTGTTTGCTTGTGTTTCTAAATGTTAGCTGTACTTACACGCTGATGTGACGTAAATGCGCAAAAGCATTTAATTTTTAAAAGCTGTATGCGTTTTTGGTTTCTTTGTATCATGATACACATATTATCCTTTTCCAGGATTCTCAACATATAAAATCTTCCATTATGCCATTGTTTCGGCCATTGCCATTGTTTCATCATCTGACTCATCCTGGCAAAGCTCAGCACCGAACATTCTGCAAAAAATGTATTTCCGAACCCCTAGTTTCTGTGTGTGTACTGTATTTTAAGAATGTATTGCTCGAAGGAAATATACTGTATGAACAAATATTTTCCAAACATATGCCTTTTTTATATAAAACGAAACAAATCAAAAAATGTATTACATCGTTTAATCGACTGAAATTAACAGGTTTAATCGTTAATCGAAAATTGCCAATTTTAAATCAACCGAATGAATAACCTAATTAATATACATATATGTAGATATACGTATATATAAAGTTCTGTTCTAGCACTCTTACTTGTTATAAGTTATTTTTATTATATTAACCATATTTACTTTTCGAATAAGTTCAATGAATCAATTAATCTGGTAGTGTAAAGAATCATTCCTAGTTATATGTACATATCTACAGCTTTAATGTTAACAAAAGGTTGGCTTAAACAAAAATTAAGTGAAATATTGAGGAAAAAGGACTATTGAAAAAAAGCTCTAAAAATTCTCATATATATAAGGTCTCCCGCCAATATGGTGGGTATGGATAAAAAACAACGCCAATGCCGTCCCTCAAGCCCACCAAAGTTTGAGAAAAATTATATTTTTACATGAAATCTGACTTTTATGTTTCATTACTTAGAAAATTTTATTTTTGTAGAAAAGTTGTTAACAAGTTTTTCCTTTATCTTTTATTAAACAAAATAAACTAAAAAGTATCGAATAATCCACTACAAAAATCAAGTTTTTAATTTATTAAACAAACGCATTTTCTTTGAATCACGTATGATTAATTTTGTTGAAAAACATTTTTATAATTTATAAAAAAAAACCGACCAGCCGTGCGCCTGGGTTTTAACATAATTCGGGTACGATGAATCCAGTGGTGCTAAGCGTTTTTTAGATTATCTCTTGTTTCGAAATTCCGCAATAAAATAACCCCAAAAAAAGGTTAAAGGTTTTAGAAACATATTTTTTTTTGGCAAAAAAAAAAAATTTTTTTAGCAAAATTTCAAAATTTTTCATCTTTAAAAAAATCATAAAAAGTTGGAAAATGAAGCTATGCTTATAATCTTTTTAGAAGTTGCAACATAAAAAGCCATAAGTAATTAAATAAAATCTGTTTACAACTCTTGATTTTATTCACAACAGACGAAAAATTTTATTAAATTTAAGAATTTCATAAAACACAATATTTGTATGGGACCCTCCCTAAAAAGTGAAGATAAAGGGCTAGTATGGTTTAGGAAAATGTTTGAAACAAAAAACTAATGGAGTTCGGTTATACATTTTAGCCCCCTAGGGGTGACTCCTTGGCAGTTATGGTACTTTTTCTTCAATATATTCCTAGTCTGTATTGAAAATTTTGAATGGAAGCCCCCTTAAGGAATAGAGATAGCGGGTAGGTATGTTAAAAACAAATGATGGGGATAAAAATAAAGTGGGGTCGGTCGTCCATTTCACCCAATTAGGGGAATCCTAGGCGCTGCAGGGGCCAAATTTAAGAATTTGATTAAACTGCCTTATTTGTATTGGAGCCTTCCTAAGGGGTGGAGATATATGGCAAGTATGTTTTAAAACTAATAAAGGTCCGTCATAAATTTTATCCCCCTATGGAGGTTTTTCTTCAATATATTTCTAGTCTGTATTGACAATTTTGTGTGAAAGCCCCCTAAAGAAATAGTGATAGCGGGTAGGTATGATAGAAAAAATGATATGCGTTTGACTATATTAAGCAGCCGCACACAAACACAAATATTGAAGCTGAATTGACGTGTGAAAGAAAAAAAACTTTAAAGAAAAAATTCGCATGAATGCTGCTGTTTGCTTTTTATTTTAGTTAGGTTTTGTTAAATATGATATTTAGAGAAAACTTGTTGAGACAAAAGTTGTTGGAAACTTCACTAATAACAAATTCTTTTAAAACGATTTTTATGTAAAATTAATATTTTCTAAGTTATGAGGCATAAAAGTCGGACTCTACGATTTTTTTCAAACTTTGGCGGGCGTAAGAGCCACCGAATTGGGGGGAAAGACCATGGAAAAATAGAAAACAAATATGCTCCATACAGTTAACGACCACCCTAATGTGACACCAATATATTTAAAAGTTAATTTTTTTGGTTTCAACAGTCAAATTTCATTATGTTTAAAATTTATTTAAAAAATATGAGAAGAAATATCGGAAAAATTGGAAAAAATACTATTTATATTTGCATTCAGGTGGGTCCATTTAGCAATTGATATTGTGCCATTGATTTCTTTAATCGCATAGAAAATTACATTTAAAACAAAAACAGTTTCTAAAACTTGTAAGGGTTTTTAAGTAGGCAATAAAAAAATCGTCTGATTGTATTTTTTTTAAATATTAACTTTCAAAGGTGAAATTGTACTCTAAAAACAATGGCGATAGTAGTTTTTCCAAAAAATGTTTTTCTTGAGGTTTTGGACGAGTTTTTTCAGGTTTTTTTTTCGTAGGTAAGAAAAAATATCGGCTGATTTAATTTTTTTTAAATTTCACCTTTTCTTTAAGTTTTGGAAGAGTTTTCGTATAAAAATCGTTTTTTTTACGCGTTAGTTTTTTAGGTTTTTTTTGCAAATTTTTTAAATATATCGTATCCAAGCTTAAAGCGATGGCAATATATCCATGGCATTTTGACAAAACATCTTAAGTCGAGATAAGATAGCTAAAAAAGTTTTAAAGAAAACTCGGTGAAAAAATCATTTTTATCAAAAAATAAAATAAAGCGAAATTAAAGACAATTAAATTATAATACAAAATTTAAAAATCGTAAACAAAAATGTTTTTGAAGGAAAATTCGTATAATTAATAGCATTTTGCTGAAGTTTTTAAATTTGACTTAAGATGTTTTGTCAAAAGGACACAGATATGTATTTTTTTTTTTATTTTTTTTCGTCCAAGTTCATCTATAATCCAACACAGGGTTGCCCATAAGGGTTATTTGATGAACTTGCTTGTATGGTTTTGGTTAATTCACGTCTAATTAAACCTTAAATTACTTATTCGACGAAACTTAGTCGTCTTACCTTAAAATAAAGCATAAATTATAAAGTATTGTTTTTAACATTAGATACACTTAATTTCATGTACATTAGGGTGGGTCAAAAAATTAATTGACGTATTAACTACTAATAATGTAAATATGTTGTCTGCATTAGACCCCTGTAAAATATTATTAATTTCTTTTTAGTGTAAGCGCCTGCGCTTTGACTTTCAATTTTGCTAAATTTTCAAAATAACAATATAGCATTGTATGACAGAAAAGCATATTACTGTATTATTTCGCCTTTAAAGTTCGTGAAAATAGTGTCAGAAGCATCAATGAGTCTATTCGATAAAAAATGAAGAGAAGGTTTAATATAGACGAAACTTGAATCAATACGAAAAATGCCCAAATCACCAATTCTTGCCTCTTATCACCAATTCTTGCGTATTATGAAATTTATTGTGTTTCTAAAACGACTGCGCATACACAGAAAAAATTATTTTTCCAATTCAAACAAAAAATTTGTAGAATCAAACAATTTTTTGTCTGAAATCGGTCCTACAAACAAATTTGCATATTCAAACAATTTATTTGCATTTTGTTTACTGAAAAAAAACACTAATTTTTTCAAACAAATAATTTAACTGAATCAAACAAAAAGTTTACTGAAATTCAAAATCAAAAAAAAAAAAAAAAGTTTTTGCACAAGCAATGACGCGCACACAAGCACTGTATGAGAAGGTGACGGCAAAGCAGAGCTGCCGACTGGCTTTGAAACACATTTTTTTGTTGGAATAATTTTTGAACGAAGTCTTATTTATACACACAACACAATGTTTTTCTTTATCACTCTCTGTTGCTGTATCCTTTCCTTTGCTAAAGAAGAAATGTAACCAAAAAGGGCAGCAGACCGACTCGATATGTTTTTCGTCATCATTCTATTTTTGTATTTGATGTATTTAACCAAACAGTTTAAAAAAATTGAATACGGGATTTTGTTTCTTATAATGTCGTGTCTGCTATTGTTTTTCTTATAGTTGCACTTTTTTAAAGCGTCCAAAAATAGACTGTGTGTGTTTTTTGTTGTTGTTCTTATATTTCACATAAAGAAGTGTTGCTTACGATCAAATAAAAAAATGCAAAAAGACGACAACATTAAAGAGCGTTAAATATTTCATACAAAATTATGAAAACGTGACACCAATAACGCGTTTATTTTATTTTTGAAGAGTTGTCCACATTTTTGTTGGTTAAATAAAAATCAAACAAAAATATTGATTGAATCAGTAAAAATATTTATAGAAATTAAAAAAATTTTCAAACAAGCGGTTGTTTGAAAATAATTCGGCAATAATTTTTTCTGTGTATTAGAAAAAAGTTTTTTTTTCTTAAAATTTTATTGCGGAATTTCGGTTTTTTTTAGTTTTTTCAATAAGCTGAAGCGTTTTTGAGTTAAGCGAACATATGTTGTGCAACCTTCTCCATTTTCGAGATAACGGTATATCTCGAAAACCAGAGCTAACCTAAAAAAACGGCTAGCACCAATGGATTTCAGCGTACCCGAATTAGGTTAAAACACCAAGTGCCCAGCTTGTCTAAAAAAAGTGTCAATATCTAGCACAGTGTAATTGATAGTAAATAAAATATTAAAAATTAAAAAATGGCCTTTTTCAAAAATACATAATTCTTAGGAGCTCCGGCGCGGGCTCAAGATGTAGCTTTTTACTTTATTTTTAGCAATTTTTATTTGTTTTAACGTAAGACAAAAAAAAAAAAATTGCTATTAGAATATGATTCGAGAACATACATTTTTTTTCATACATTAGTGACCCACCCTGACAAACATAGTGACTTCTAAATATTTATCATTCCTAATTGTTAAAATAACGTAATAGAGAAATCTAAGTTTCTCTAATTAATCTAGCAATGATTAACTGTGTGCAAAATAGAGAAAAACGTTTTAAATAACCATCCAATTGGCTTTGCACGGATTGATATAAGATTTGGCACAAATTCGTTTTATATGACAACAAATAATATTATTAAATTCTGTGAAGATCGGTTCATAATTTGTTATAGGCCCCATATATAGAACACTCACGGAAAAGAGTTTAGCACGCCTAAAACCGTAACAAATGATGCTATTGTAATAGCATATGGTATGTCACAGATTTAAAGGACTAAAAATCACACTGTTAAATTTCGTGAAGATCGGTCTATAATTTTCCATAGGCCCCATTAAATTTTTTTAAACATTTACTTTTACCCCCATATTCATTAAAAATATTACTGATTTATAAGAGGTTTATTAATCAGATTTCCATAGGAAATTCGTTTAATAAACCTGTTATTAACCTAAAATATTTTTTATGAATAAGGCCATTAGTCTCTATTAAGCTGGGATCACACGATTGCCGCAATGCACCAATTTTCATACTTTTTAATACCCCAATCGTGTGACTGCACAACCAATTGGCTCATGTACCAATCAAGGACAATATTGTGCTTACTTTTACCAATCAAATGCAACCCTGGTGCGGCAATCGTGTGACTGTTTTCTATGCAACCGCGCGTCAATAAAAATAACAAAAATGCACCAATATTTATTGTGTTCTTGTGCGGCAATCAAACAACACAATATGCACCAATATTTGCCTTTTTTTAATAAATTTACTTTTTTGTGTTTCTTTTAGTAGGTAATGAAGATAAATATTTATTTATTTATTATGCATTTTAATTTTTTTTTAATTATTGCTATTACCAAAATATGTGTGTATGTATGTATGTTCACAAGCATATTTAGCTGTTCAGTGCGAATATTTTTATTTAAGTTTCTAAGCGAACCTTAACATATGAAATTGTTGAACAGACTTTATTTTTGGAATTTGTTAAAAAATTTAAATAAAAACATTTAACAAAAATTTGTTTAAGTAGATACATACATACATACATATATGATACATATTTAATTTTAGTTTATTAACAAACCAACAAGAACTTTCAAACAAATAAAAAAGCTACCACAACAGCTGTTTTCGCAGTTGTCAAGTAAGAACAATCGTGTGACTGTGCTGCGGCAATTGTTGTAACCATTTCGCTTTGTACCAACTAGCGGCAATTAAATTTGTTTAAAACAGGGCAATCGTGTGATTTCAGAATATTTTATTGGTCCAATTTCATTATTGTGCGTCAATAAAGCACAATAAAAATTGTGTCATATTGGTGCATTTGCGGCAATCGTGTGATCCCAGCTTTAAACTTGTTTTAAATACGATAAAAATAAACGATATGTATAATATTTTTATATATTAAAAGCTTTCTACGGATCTACTGAACAAAAGTATTTTAAAGTAAAAAATGCCTTCCAGTAGAGGCACAAAAAATGTAACCTTTACCGCTCACAGTTTTCTGTAATTTTTATTACTTGTGAAGACCATTCAGTAACTTTTGTAATGTAACAATGGCATAAGGATTATCATCGCTCCAAATACGACAATTCTATTCTATGTTAAAACAACTAAGTGGGAACTCGCCATAAGAAATTCATGCCTTCCGTTAGCGAGATGGTAAGCGAAACATTTACATTTATCTACGTTTGAAGCTTAATTATGTCTTAGTGTGCTTGTTTTTTCCCCCTATAAGTTTGCCGAACTAAATCATGGTTTTAAAAATATATTTAAACAATTTACAAAGGCCCTTCCGGCGTGAGTTTGTTCATGCTAACCTTGAAACAGGTTCTTTGCCTCTAAGAAACACTCCCAATACTTAGATCCCGAAATTTTATTCTTACAATTACTGTTTCTTGTCATCAATTTGGAATTCTGCATTAGTTCCCAAAAAAAAACAGAGAATTAAAAGGGAATTTATAGGGAAAAACTCTAGTTTAATGCACTTATGAGAGCAAACTTTGGTAAATGCACAAAAACTTGCCCTGCTAAGTATACAGAAATTCAACACATCCATATACAGAAACACTTACAAACATTACATTGTATTAAATACCAGACAATGTAAATGTCTACTTACTTGGGCTACATTTAACAAATGTTTGTTTGCTTGTAAAACTTTCGATATCATTTGTAATTCGCACAAAAATAAACAAATTGTCACATTCAATAAATGTATGTATTTCAAACATACATTCATGCACACAAGGAAAAAACAAAAATAAAAAAAATCTATTGAAGTCAAATAAACCAAAACTTCTGCCGAGCATATCAACTATTGAAAAAGTACCTGTAAGTAGGTGATATAATTTTGTACACGTGTGTGTCTATGAGTAGCTTTGCTGAGCATTTAATATATTTCATTGAAATAACTCTCACACTTACAAATATTCATGTGAAAACATGTTATTATATTTTACATACATTAAAACGTATATCTATAATAATAAGGTGTAGTTTGTCTGAAATATTTTTAGGATTAGTAATAAAAAAAAAAACAATTGTTGATTTCGAGTTCAATGTAAATGTCATAAAAAGCTCGTATTTAACAAGAACGACGAAATTTATAGAAAACCTTAAAACTAAAACTTAATTATGAATCGCCCTAAGAAAATATTTATTTGTTTATATTTATTATTAAATAATAATAACAAACATCTAGCCGATAAATATCAGGATATCATATTGTTTACAGGCACCAATTAATACATATTGAGTCGCCATTAATTAAATTATTTACGTAAACAATGTAATAATTACATACATTTCTATAATTATACATTCGTTCTTACAAATAGGTACATACTGTGAGCGTCAAAATAAAGTAAACACCTCGTTATATATAAAATCAATATTTACAGTCTAATTCATAAACGCATCATTGTAGCTTTATATGTCATTAATAAGCAAAAGTCGAAAAAAGAGTATTTATAAATGTTTAATAGACTATTAAACGTTTAATAAACCTTTAATAAATTTGAGAAATTTATTGTGATAAAGTGAAATTTCAATGTTTGTTTACAAATCATTTTAATAATTGCGAGAAAAAGCTAAATTTTTTGTCTTTTTATTTATTTTAATAAAATCGTTTTATATGTATAAAAAAAACTATCAATAATAACAATAAAAATAGTAAATTTGATTAACAGAATTTAAATTTCAAATTGAATTTAAAATTTACCTTAAAAAAGAAAAAACAGAAATTCATTTAAAATTTGACTTTAAAAAAGCAAATCATAATAAAATTCATTTAAAATTAACAAACAAAACAACGGTGCAACCACTGCAACTATAATTATTATATATGAAATTAGCGACCAGTTCTTTGCTCTTTTTGCGTTTTAAATCTTCTTTTTTATTTTCTAAGCAAGAAATTTCCAAAATAACACTTTTTTGTTTGTTTATTTCTAGGCAAAATATATCAAAATTAAATAAAAGAAAATAGTGATGCAAAATCAACTACCTGTTGCGGTCGGCGGGAAAAACCGTGTTTAAACACAATATTTTACAACATCTGTAATTTTTTTAATTTTGTAAAATAAGTAAAAGAGTTTAAACTATTTGTCTATCAATTTTAAAATAATTTTACAGACAGTAATTAAATTTTTTTTTTAGCTTTGAACAGACTACCTAGATAACCGTTTTTTTGTTTGCATCACTAGACAAAAATGACAATTTAAATAACATGTTGTTGCCAACATAAAATCACAAAAGTAATAAAAAACGCTTAATTGTTAAACCACTCATATTAACCGTTTATAAATCAGACTTTTTATTAAAGGTTTATAAAACAAAAAGTGTTTTTTTAACGAATTAGACCGTTATTATATAGAAATAGAAACAATTTTATAAAAAAAAATTATTTCATAAATCATCGATAAATAACGGTCAAGTTAATAAAATTAACAAAAAAAGGCACATCAGAAAATATTTCACTTTTTACCAAAAAAAAGAAAACAATTTTAAGATTAATATTTAGTTTGTTTTCCTTTTGACTTTATAACTGCAGGTAACCTTCTGGGCATCGAATCAACAAGGTTTTGTGTACAGTCGAGTGAAATTTTTGGACCATTCCTCACGTATAGGGATGCAAACGATACATCGATGTTTAGAAAACATCGATATATCGTTCATAAACATCGATGTTAATATCAATGTTTTGATTTACGATACATCGGCGATACATCGTCGTCAAAACTAAAAAACATCGACATCGTTCATTTATTATTTTCATTAATTTAATATTTTTACCAATTTTAATTTTTTTTTTTTCAATTAAACCTTTTATTTAAAAATATAAAAAAGTTTTTTTCAAAGCATACGTTAAACGCAAGAATTTGAAATGTCGGTTTTTAATAAAATTTCTGTAATATAACAATTTTATGACAAATATTATATAAATATTTCTCTATTAAACAGAATTTTAAAACAAAAAATAAAAATATTTTATTAAAAGTGTATTAAAAACGACCTCCCAAATTCTTGCGTTTTACGTTTCCGTTTTCCAGCAAACCCCTGATAGCCATACAAAGTACGTATGTATGTATGTAAATGCATGCATACTGTGCATTGCATAACTATATGTATGTATTAAGTTGCTTAAGTTGGCTCGAGCAACTGTGCGAATACATAATAATCATATTTGTCAAACCATATTGCACTTATGGAAACTTTTTGATTAATTTTATGAATCTGTCATTTGCTTAAGCAAAAATCGAATCTGATTGCACTTTGTTTTGGTGTTTTTGAATGCATTTGACAGGCTTTTTGTTAATTTTTGACAAAAGCGTATGCAAGCATATGTATATTATAGTTGGGCATTAAGATTTTCAGTAGCAAAGAAGAATTAAAACAGTCCGTAAGTATAATTGCAAAGTAGGTTTCAACATCGATGTTAAACATCGATGTATCGTGTTTTTTACCGATGTTTTTTAACATCGATGCTTATCGTGAAAACATCGTTGTGTTCAAACATCGATGTTTTTCACAGCGATGTTGCATCCCTACTCACGTAGTGCCACTTTAGCTCATTTTTGGAGGAAATATTTCGTTCTCTGACTTTTTTATCCAGATGTTCTTAAAGATGTTCAATTGGATTCAGGTCTGGGGATTGCGGGGGATGATTAAGAGATTTAGGTTTACGATACAGTAACCATTCCTTCACAATCTTGTTGAAATGTCCAGCTCTGTGTTAAACACAATTTCTCTTCACTAATCTTCTTTTTTCATTTTAGATTCAATAAAAACGATTTTACCAACCACCGATGCCGCCATACATCCCCAGACCATCACGGAGCCTCCGCCATGCTTTATCGTTTTGATAACACATTCATCATTAAAAGCTTCGTTTTAACTTCGCCATATCTTCGGAGGTTTTTTTACACCAAAAATTTTAAACTTACTTTCATCGGAGAAGAGTATGTTTCTCCAAAAGGTTTGACCTTTGTTTAAGTATTTTTTGGCGAAATTCAAACGCATACCTTTGGTTGATCTTTGATATATACAGCTTTTTTCGCGGTACTCTTCCATGTAACCCATTTGGGTGCAATACCCTTCTAATCGTGTAGCACTAACAGGTTTGCTTGAACTTTTAGTAATGTCCTTGGCTATTTTTAGGCCCTGGAAGAGGGATTTTCTTTAATTTCCTTTACATTAGTTCTTACTTCTCTATCTGTTAGGCGTTTTGGCCGCCTTGCACCGGGAAAATTGTTCAGTGTATTGTATTTGGCTTGTTTGTCGATTATCTTTTTTATAGTACAATGGTGTCTACCAACAAGTTCACTTATCTCACGCAAATATTTGCCTTTTTTGTGTAAGTCCACTATGATTTGGCGGGTTTCAATTGAGGTTTGTTAACCCATTTAAATTTTTTAATGTTTTACGCTCTGTATAATGCCTTTTACTAGTATAGTTTGTGATTTGTAATTATTTTATACCGAACTTAACCGTTATATGGCCAAACACTAAGGAACTGCCAAGACTTTTACTATTTTTAAATTTTTTATGTAGGAATGTTGCCACTGTTTACTTTATTTTGGCGCATAAAAACTGTTCTGTTTTTGTAAAAAGTGAAATATTTTCTGATGTGCCTTTTTTTTGTAAATTTTATTAATGTATTAACTTGAGCGTTATTTATCGATGAATTATGAAATAGTTTTTTTTTTAATTCTTTTTGTTTCTATATAATAAATATTTATTTTATATATAGCGAGGTGTTTACCTTATTTTGACGCTCACAGTACATACATATCAATGCTTGTATGTAAATTATAATATGTGATTAATTATTATACAGTTAAATACAGCCATTTAGTATTATTAGTATTCTATATCAAATACTGCTAATGCGATATTACGAGTGAGCACTTACCTTCCCCACAGTCTCTAATGTGAAACTTTCTCACCTTATTTTTATTATATCACTATTTTGATTATGGAAGTAATACGTGAATGTCTTTTAATTAGCAAGAATATAATGTAATTAAGACTATCGATTTTCTTAAGAATTTTGGCAACTTTAAGATGTTAAAATCACACAATTACATGGTATTTTTCAATTGTAATTTCAACAAGTAAAATTGCTATAATCGACAGGTCCTAATTTTATATACCACTTCACCCGTAGCTTGTTTTAAACAACACTTATCCAAGAGACTTTGATATTGATTGTGTAGCACATCAAGTATTGGTGAAGACTTAAAAAAAATGTGTAAAAAAGTTCACATTTTACACGTGGTTTTTGTTTTTGATTATTTATTGGCCATTTGGAAGGGAAAATACGGCGCTGCGAAAAGAAAGTGAAAATTTGCCATTTTTCACGCTGAATTATGACCCAGTTTTTCTAGGCTGACAGCAAAATCACCAAATGAAATATACGAAAAATCGCCCAAAAATGTTCCATACAAATTTTGATGATTTATTTAAATATTACCCCATTTTTTTTGCGTTTTTTCGTAACTAACGGGTATTAATTAATTTTTAACATAGCTGAGTAAAATTTTTAGGCGACTTTTCTTTTTCTTATTTTGACAAATTCTTCAATGAGATAGTTAAAACTAACGGCTGTAAAATAAAATAAGAAAAATATTTCTGAGTTCAAGTTGCATTTATTTAATAGTAGTTTGGTTTTTTGATTTTTAAATAGAATCGAATTTCTTGCATCAAGAAACAAATGCTAGGGATTTCTTTAAATTTTTCAGAAAATGCTCTAGAAAACTTAGTTTAATTCAATTACATAGTTTTTATTTGAAGCGACATGTTAGCAAATCAATAAAAAGTTTGTTAGTTTTTGTATTAAGTTTTCTTAAATTAACTAATGCTACCAATTCTTCGTATTTTGTAAAATATTAAGCGATAAGAACTTGATTTAAGTAACTTTAGAATTCAAATAAATTTTTAGTATTGTGGTTATTTTGTTGAACTATTTATGGTTTTTAATCCAAATTTTTAATATTAAAATTAAAAATAAATAAATACAATTTTTTTATAATTTTTTTTAGCTGTATTAAGGTAAATTTTAGTTCGCTTTGAGTTATAACATTTTGCTTAAAATTAGCCAAACATGTGCTTACAATGAGAAATTATTGGCTTGGGCAAGAATTGTGTCATATTTTCTAGTGATTTGGTAAATAATTCGTTCCGTGTACTTTGTAAGAATTATTTAATAAAATTTTAAAATAAAAATTGCGTGATTTTTCATAATTTTTGGGGCCTTTTTTACCATTTTTGGATATAATCATTACAGTGGGACACTGATGTATGAGAAAAAATAACAGTTGTTGAATCATATTCTAATAGCAATATTTTTTTGTCTTACATTAAAACAAAAAAAAAATTGCTATAAAAAAGTTACATCTTGAGCCCGCGCCGGAGCTCCTAAGAATTAAGTACGTAATTTTTAAAAACGGCATTTTTAAAATTTTAATATTTTATTTACTATCAATTATTATTAACTAAAACTGAAAACATTTTTAATTAAACTTAAAAAAATAAAACTTTGGTTATTGTACAACATAAAACAATAAAATCATTTTTTTGGTCACAAAATCTTGTTTGCTGTCATATCTGGGCGACTCTCGTATTGATTGAAGTTTCGTCTGTATTAAACCTTCTATTTTATCGCATGGAGTCAAGGATACCTCTGACAATATTTTCACGAACTTAGAAGTCGTCAAGATACAGTAATATGCTCTTCTGCAATACAATGCTATTGTTTTTCTATTTAAAATTTAACAAAATTGAAGGTCAAAGCGCGGGCACTTACACTAAAAATAAATTCATAATATAATACAACATATTTACGCTATTTGAAGTCGATACGAGAAAAATTTTTTTTAACCCATTTTAAATCATCCCGAATTTTAAAATCCCCAATTTTAAAATTCCGAGTTTAAAAATCCCGAATTTTAATACACCGCCCTATAGATAGCATGTTTGGGCCTTCGGCCGGACGCAACAATATTCTCCTGGTATAATGAAACTGGCTCGCTAACTTAAGCTTCTCTGTATAGCGCAAAAGATTTTCTCCTCTATGGCATAACAATTCTATATTTTGATACTGGCCATAGAAATGTTTAAATGAATTTTTTTCAAAATAATTAAAAGCAAACTTTTGTTAAAAAGAAGTTAACATTTTATTTAGAAAATAAAAATAGTTTTACTTCAGGAATATTTTTTTTTTATTTTAATTGTAAAATGTACTTCTATTTTGATCGTGCATTGTGATTATTAATTACACTGTGAAAGAAATTGACACTCTTTTTAGACAAGCTGGGAACTTGTCGTTTTAACCTAATTCCAATTTTAAGAATTTGTTAAAACGCAATATTTGTATGGGAGCCCCCCTAAGAAGTGCAGATAAGGGGCTAGTATGTCTCAAGAAAATGTTAAGGACAAAAATCTAATTGAGGTCGGTCATACATTTTATCCCACTAGGAGCGACTCCTGGGTATTTATGGGACATTTTGTTCAATAAATATTTTTAGTCTGCATTGAACACTTTGTATGGGAGCCCCCTTGAGGAATGGACATAGCGGGTAGGTATGTTAGAAAAAAAAAAATGATTTAGATGAAAAATAAAGTGGAGTTGGTCATACATTTTACCCATCTAAGGGGCATACTTGGCACTGCAGCAGCCAAATTTATGGATTAAAACATACAAATAAGGCGGTTTAATAAAATCCTTAAATTCGGAGCCTGGAAAAAATTAAAAGCCCAGCTGCATTTTCCAAATTTTTATGAAATTTTAAAAAAACAAAAATTTCGAAATTTTGATAAAAAAATTATTTTTTTTTTCTAAGAAAAAAGTTTGACCTTTCTTAAAGTAAATTTTATTGCGGAATATCGTTTTTTTTAGTAATTTTAATAAAGTAAACCCTTTTTGAGTTACGCGGATAAATGTTAGGCAACCTCCTCCATTTTCGAAATAACGTATGTATATCTCGAAAACAAGAGCTTACCTTAAAAAAAAAAACGGTTAGCACCATTGGATACAGCGTACCTGAATTATGTTAAAACGCCATGTGCCCGGCTAGCACATTGTTATTTATTAAAATGAAAAACCACCCCATATTTTTACATTAATTTCTTTTTTCTTCTTTAAAATTTGCATTATATATCATTTCTCAATATTGGTGTCGGTTTTTTCGTTTCACTTAAAATGCAAAAACAGACCAATTAAAATATTCCAAAAAATTGCCCCAAAATTGCGTGTTGTTCTGTTTCGTGTAAAGTTGCGGGCATTCTTAATTTAGAACTGTCGAGACTTAGTTCCTGTGGTCACATTTCACAACACCTTAAATACTGCAATTTATTCTCTTTTAGTAATTAAACGAAATAGAAAGTCGACTGTTGTGCCAATAGAGCATAACTTGCGAAACGATTTTCTTTGCTTCTTTAATTTGAAACGCACGACGATTGTTAACAAAAGCTGCTCCTGAATATGTTCCACTTACTTCAGCGAGTCAAGGATGGTTTGTGGTCTATAGAAATAGGCATTTTGAGACAAAGAACAAAGACTGCCCAGTTCTGACAAAAAAGTTCGAAGATATTAATTAATTAATTGAAAGATTAGTGCCAATCTCAAGAAGAGCTTTAAAAATAGTTAAGGGCAACTAAAGCAGCAATTTCAAAACGTTTTAAACCTGCAGTATTCATCAAAAGCAAAGAAATTGAGTAACATACGGGTTAAAGATCAGTGACGTTCAAAGACGAGTTTGCATATCCGAAATTCTGCTTGAATTTAATTTGCGAATCAGTACTCGTGATAAAAAATGGATGCATACGAAAACCCAACATGTAAAAATATTATATGTAAAGCTCGGCCAATCAGTAGAATTAACGCCAAAGCCTTGTATACATGGCGCCAAGGTGATACCTTGTATTTGTATTAGGCCAGACGATCACGGGGTACCTGTACCAAACACAATCGATTTATTTGAAATGAGCATTTTTTCATTTTACCCTTAGACAAATGATACCTCCGCATACGAAGATTTTTTTAATATGACGTAAATAACATATTAGCTATAGAATAAAATGTTAATCATCCATATTACCCATCAACTTAACTTAACTTTATTATTGAAACATTTTAATCCTTGGAAATTTGTAACCTTCAACTTTAAAATACATTTCAGACTTTTTTCTTCCGACCTTAAAAAATATTCACTACACTTCCGTTTGTAATAATTTATGACCCTTTGATATTAACAAATAAAAAAAAATCTTTAGTATACTTGGAAAACTGGCCCTTATTTTTTCAAGTGATTCTTTCTTTGAGTAAACTTTTTTAGATTTAAAAAGTCTTAAACAATCAAATGTTTAAATTCAAACAATTGTGCAATACTTTTCACAAAACAACGATTTAAATATAAAATTTAACTGAAACGAAAAAAACGTGTTAAAGTACTAAAAAACCACAAACAAGCTGTCTATAAAAGTGCTTTTGCAAACAAAATACAAATAAATAACCTGGAAAAAATGCTAAAAGAACGACATGAATGAGTGGATTCTACAAGAGTGGAATAAAAAGCCAAAGCTGAAGCAAAAGTGCTCATTAGTAGCACACCCCGAGAGACAAGTAAATTGCTGGAAAAACGTTAGAAAATTGTAGAGGTCGCTAATAAGCACCAAAACAACCGAAACCATCAAACTACCTATTAAATACAATACAAATACATACATTTACTGTACATACATGTACAATGTACATGTATATCCTTGCGCTAGTTCAGATGTAAGGACAATGAAACAGTTATCCCTTTTAAAGTATGCGAAATACGTATTCGGCTTCTTAATTAAAACTTTAGAACGAAGCTAGACGACTGTACACTATCTTGAAATATTATTAAGTATTTACAAATTTGTGATATTTATTCAAAAATGTATTAAATTTGCACCAGTAAACAAATTTGAAGTGTCAATTAAACGTTTAATTCACTTGATTAAACGCTTTCTTCACTAAATTAAATTTTTAATTAAATTGTTGAAAAATGTTTAAGAATTTTTCCTGTGTATATTTAAAGAAAGTTGTAGGTAGAATTTCTTTAGGGGTCCAAGTGGAAGCTTTGTTTCCATGGGAAGGCCAAAAAATGTTTAATAACCGACATTGGTTGTTGCCGAACCTAGCCTTCAGTGAAAATAACTTTTTTACTAACTCAAAAGAAAAAATAACAAATACTCAGTATTCATCAAATTTTGTAACCATATTTCATTATTCAATATCCAAAGAAATCAACAAGCGATACAATTTTTAAATCAATTGCATATCTTCTAAGAATCAGAGCTTCAACAAAAAGTGCCGAAGATGCCCCAGTCTCCATTACTTTTGTTAATCATTTATTTTCACTTGTTCGTGACTGAGTTTGTGACTAGTCGAAATATCGGTCTGAAAACCCATTCTATAGTACATAATTTATGCGAGTTAGTTGGAAACGTTTATGACCGTCGATAGGTAAAAAGTGCTTTGGCTTCCGTGTGAACTTATTGACAGAAAATATTAAGAACCATTGTTTTTATCTTCCACTACAACGAATAGTTAAAGTTTGTTAATAAGTTTGTTATATTATATGTATCAATCGAAAAATATATAACGAAGACGCCATTGTGCAACCAGCTCATAAACTAAAATTGTTTCTGTTACTTCCAGGTAATTCGGTAATTTAAATCCCGCACAATTGGTACAGAAGGCAAAGTGTTATGGATGTATGTGCTGACTAACCTCTTTAAAGAAATTTTATTTCCATCCTGCCTACGCAGTTTAGAACAAACATTGATTACTTTTTTTAACCTTTCTACAAATACCCTATAAAGTATATATAATCTAGATACTTATGAGTAGGGATGAGATTTTCAAGCGCTAAAAAAATCGAAAATATGCACTAAAAACTCCAAAATATTAATTTTATAATTCCGATCCCATATTTGATTCTAGATCAAAAATAGTAAAAAATTTGTTTTATTGTTTGAAATCCCATATATATTTGCAAAACTATTTGGTTTTTTTTTTTTTTAATTTGTCGGGCTATTCTATCCACATTGTTTCCCGTAAGAAATCAATATTATATTAATTTCAAAATTATAATAATTTCCTCTGCAACTCGATGTAACCCATTTGCCTACAAGTAACAGTTTTCGATAAATTGGCAGGTGCTGCATCGGTTAAAAATTAAAGGATCTTTTTTTTCGAAATCTTGTATCTTTATTTTAAAAAATTTGTATTTTGAAAAATTTTTTTATACAATTTTGAAATTTTTTTAAGAACTTTTTTTTAATATGAACATTTAAAAAATAAATCACTCAAAAATGTTAAAATATGCATTTAAAACCAAAATATGCAAAAATATGCATTTTCACCAAAATATGCAACAATATGCAAAAACAAATCGATGCCATTTGAACGCAAATTTAATGATTCGGAAAGATAATCGATCTAAGACTATCGACAAAAGATATGCATTTGCATGAAAATCGCATCCCTACTTATGAGATAAGAAGTTCAAATCACGTTGTTCTTCTGTCCGACAACTTCCGATTTTAATGAAATTTGGTGAGGAGGTTCCTTTTATCTTAAAAGGAACATATATGAACGAAAAAAAATTTTTAAATTTTTTCTTCGAAAGATGTCATACTCAAAATGTCATGTGTTGAGCTTATTTCTTCAATATCTCGAAAACTACTTTACAAACGAAGATGATTTTAATGTCGTTTTAAAGAGCATACTTGGGGCTACAAAGCATATATTGAAAAAACCTCCTCCACTTTCGAAATAACGGTATATCTTGAAAACAATAGCTAACCTAAAAAAACGGTTAGCACCACTGGATTCAGCGTGCCTCAATTAGGTTAAAATGCCAGGTGCCCTGCTTGTCTGTTTTTTGCAACTAGCACAGTGTACTTATTGCTCAAAATTAAAATATTAAAATTCTTTTTTAAGATTATTTCTTTAAAGGTTGCGAAAGAAAAAAATCATATCTTAAAAAAGAAAAAAAAAACACCTCCTTCAAAGTTTCAGGATTTTTAAAGAACGGGTTGAGGTATTATATAAATAACATTGTAAACATTTTTTTTCGTTCATATAAGTTTCTTATAAGATAAAAGGAACCTTTTCACCAAATTTCATTAAAATCGGAAGGGGTCGTGTCCCACTTTTGATCGTTTTGACATGGAATTCCCCCATTTAACTATAATAAGGACTAGGTAGTTATACACTTATGCCACATTTTTGGAATTGTTTGCTTCTGAAATTGAGCATGATAGGTCCACAAATAGCTGAGATTTGAGAAAAAACCACGACTGGCTCTAACTTTTATGTTTTTATGTATATACGGTGAACGGCAAGAGCCAAAGTTTCCAATTTAGAAACAAGCATCTTGGCTATCAACATACAACATTCGAAAAAATGTGGGCGGGAGTGGAGAAGTTGGCGTGGTACAAAAAAAACTTATTTATATATAAAAAACCATAAGAGAAAATTTAGTATACATAGCTGGATTATCAAACTACAACATTTCTTAAAATATGGGCGGGATTGGAGAAGTGGGAGTAACACCTCCCGAAACAAGGGCATTTTAGATTTCTGTGTATCTGGAGAACGGCCGGAGCCAATGGATCCCAAATTAGGTACACCCACTCGGTTATCAATACACAACACCCGACAAATTGTGAACGGGATTAGGAAGTGGGCGTGGCACAAAAAAGATATATTTATATCTAAAGAACGGTATATATCTAACTTTCTGCTCTTATCACACCCAGGTGAAGAGCATATATGTATGTTTCGGCACAGCCGAATAAAGCACTCCTACTTGTTAAACATTCATTCAATACCTCATAGCGCATATGGGCATTTCCACAGAAATGTCAACCGCAGCCAAATAATACAAAGTCTATAAAAGTTTGTTGTTTTAACATATTTTTATAGGGAATCTATCAACTCTCAATGATTTAAACAAATTTAACATTTATTCATAATACACTTTGAAATATTCAAATGCAAAGTCGAACAAGTGAAAAAGTTCTGTTTTGAACATTTCTATTGCACGTTTTGTTTAGCTAAATGATCTTAATGAGAAACATTATGCATTGACAATTGCTTTTTAAATCTCAGTTTATATTCAAACAATAAAGAAAAAATGTAAACGGAAGGATGCGATTGCCAGTTACGGGAAATTTTTTCTTTGCTTTACCGTATATTTCGATGTAGCGTGCGACATTGAAAAAGAACATTTGTTATCAGTGCGTCGAGGGTATTTGCACAATGCGTTTCAAATATTAATAACAAACAGATATTTCTATTGCAAATTTAATTAAAAAAATGTTGCTACAAAATAATCAGTGCTTTTTTCTTGGTACTTATTTTAAGTTTGTAGAGTGCGACATCGCATAAATTCCAAAAATTTTTTTTTCCTAAAATATCTTTATTTGCGATGGCCAACCACTACAAGCATCAAGGACAGCTTATTCCATTAAAGAAAACTTTATTTGAGACTAGCAATACTATTTTCAGTTAAGATCGTTTTTGTTCTATATTTGTATTTTTCAATAATTAGTATTGTGGTTATTTTGTTTAACTATTTATGGTTTTTAATCCCAATTTTTAATATTTTTAATTAGGCTTAAGTTCATCAAATTTAATTTTCATTAAATTATTTTTATGAAAAATGGAATTTTACAACATGAAAATTAATTAAAATGTCATGGTAACCTGCCGGCCGCGTTTCGAGCACCGGCCACGGGCAAAAATGAAAGCTTATCAATAACAATTTTAATTAATTTTCATGTTGTAACTTAAGCCTAAATAAAAATATTAAAAATTTGGATTTGTATTTTTCTTTATAATTTTATAACTTTTGTTAAGAAAATGAATATATTGAATGAATTTAAAATAATGTGGAATCATCTTACGCATGCCTAATTACATAAAAAGTAAAAACATAAACATAAAAGTATGATAGAACAATATGTCGCATGCAACATGCAGCGTGCGACAGTGATTAAAATTAAATAAAAAATAAACTCCACAATATTTTTGAATTAAATAAAAACCATTATTAAGATACATCAATGCATAATATTTTAAAATTAGTCGCATTAAAATATTTAATCAGGTTTCGCTGAAATCAGTGTTTGAACTGTTTGCCGTAAAAACAACTTCTGTTTTTGTCGCATGCAAATGCCTTGGGTTTTTTTAATTTTCTTGAAAACGAACAATTGCTCAAAATCAACCTAAGCACAAATTATAGTGCTAATCAAGAGCTATAAGTTTCGCCTTTTGTCAAAATAAAATTAATGTTTTGGTATATGTTTTTTTCACTTTTAAGGCGTACGAATGTCGCATTCAACATTGGAGAAATGCCCATATATATACTATATTATGGGTCTAAGTCGATTAAGCCAAGTCCGTATGTTGAAACACGTTTACTTCTGGAAAACTCAACAGAAAAAACAATTTTGGTTTAATATTGTTGCTTATTAAGTTTGCTATTGAAACCTAGCAGAAAAAAAGAGTTATGACCCAAATATGGGACAATCACCCAAAAAAATTTATATTTGTGTTAAAAAAAACTATTGCAATTGGTTCACAACTTATAGACACCATATAAATCCCACTTCTGAAATATTTTTACTAACGCGAGAATATCAAAGCTTCGGCAAAGCCGAATTTTGCACTTTTACTTGTTGAACTTTAAATACGGACGAAGAAATAACTTTTCTGGAAGAGATAAATTATCTTTTCTATAAAAGTTTCTGCATTATAAAAGGAAATACTGTATTAAAATTCGCAAAAAAACAAGAAGCCTTTGGGGCGCCATGTGATATCACATAAACACCTCCATTGATGTTATATAAAAAAAAAAATTATACGACTACAAACATACACATTGCATACATTAATAAAAGGAATCCACATAAACACACAAGTGCTTAGGACTTCCACAAGGAGTTTCTGAAGTAAGTTGACACTAATTGTAATGATAAAGACTTATAGGGAAGCAGTTTTTACTCTTGTTTTTTGTTGTATTGCCTTAAATTTATTTTCGCTTTAAAATTAATTTCTTGTTTTTTTTTTTTAAGAGAGAAATAATAATTAAAGTCTTAGCCCTCAAATGTCCTGCGGCGTTTTTAATTTTTTGTTTAACAATTTTTAAATGTATTCAAATTTTATGACAGCTGAAGAAGACCACCACCTCGACACCACCACTGCCACCACGGGTTGCCAATTTGGTTTACAAAATGTTTTTGCTTGTGCATTATTTCCTTGGGCTGATTAAAGAGAAACCGTACTTTTATTCTTCCATTATGTAATGAAATGAAATGTAATGACGTCTGTAAGAGCTAGAGGGTGGAAGTGAGTGATAGAAAAGAAGAGAGTGGGGAAAATAGTTAACCATGTAATCTGCATGTTTACTTGCAAGTTTTAGAAAATGCAATTTTTATTGTCATGTTGAGAAGTTTTTTTTTTAATATTAAACTCTAAAAAGGAATTAATCAGGATCGTAGAAATGTTTAATTAAAATTTATAGGTATATATTTTATTACATTTACTTTAAATCTAAATTCAATATTACCTTAACCTTGCGTTTAGAAATTTTTCATATAAAACTTTATGAGTTTTTAAAAATGCACATCGCTCTTCATCATAAAGAGGGTATTAAGTAGCAGCAAAACAATTTTCATTTTAATGTTAAAGGTACATAAAAAAGTATTTTTAAACCAATCGTTTTATTACCAAAAAGTTGACAAAATAGCAAGATATTTTAAACATTGGTAGATAAGAATATTATGTGTCGATTTTTTTATGATCAAGTGCGATATGAAAATAATAATAAAGGCTTCGTTTCTCTTGCGTAAACGTAGACGTTGAGAACGCGTGCCGCTTTTATTTAGGAACGGCAGAAAGAGTAAAATTACAAGTGAGCGTATTTTTCTCAGGGCCATTATTACAACTTACAAAAGTTATTTTTAGGATGCTATCTGACAGATAAATAGTTTTTAGTTATTACAAGTTAACATTAACCTAAAAAGTGACTGATAAGCTAACATCAGGTTTGTCCTCATGGTAACTTTACAAGTGAACTTTAAGAACTTGAAGATGCCATATTTTCTGCTGAAGATATGGTTACTTCAATGATAGTCTTAAATTACTCAACTTTTTCAAAAAACACAATTTAACACAAAAAACAAAACAATTTACTATTAAAACCAAAAATAAAGCACAAAAATTTACTTTTGTTTTTAATTAATAAATAAAACAAAACTAAGTCGTTGCCACTACGTATTTTAAACAACCAAAAGTAGTCATAATGCAATGTTGTCACAGTATATAAATTACATTTTTTATTTTATCGGACAGTTGTAATAATGGAAAAAACTTATTGGTCACTTTATCGTTCAAGATAGCTATTGTTCACATTAACTATCAGCAACTTTATCATTAGGTTGTAATAAAGACCCTCAGAGAACTTATAAGTCTCATCTTTAACGTGACGAGGTTTGTTGTGTAAACAACAACAATATTGCAAATGTAAAAAGCAAGGATTTACTCTTTTTTTTGTAGGAACAACAACAACACTTCAAGAAGAAACCCATACATTCTTTTCATATTTAAAAAATAAAATAAATTATAAAAAGATGAAAAAATTCACGATTTCTATTTGTTAAAATTATTTTGTTTCAAAAGTATTTAAATCAAAATCCTAACGAAACCCATATCGGGTTATTTTTCTGGTGTCTTAAATTAAGAGTTCTCCTGTAAACAAAGGAGAAAACAACGAAAGTGAAACATGTGTAACGGGAAAATAAAAAATAATAACTCTATCTTCTCTGTCTCTGTTTCCCTGGGATAAGTGTTTAAGATGAATCTTACTTTTGGATTATGTCAAGTACGAATTTTAAATTAAACCAACGTATTCTTGAATTTACTTAAGTCAATCCCGTTTTCGTTTTTACGTTAACGTATTGGTAACAAGGCCTAAAACGTCGTATTTTCGTTTACGTATGAGTAACGAGGCCTTAAGGCCCGTTTTCACGACTTACCTTTAAAGTTCTATATAGTTAACGCTACCTTTAGCACTAGTGAGGAATAAAGTTACCTTCAACTATTTTTCGTTTTCACAACTTCTGTATAAAATAAACTTAACATTTTTAAAAAAGTGGCAATACTAAAGAAAATACCGATTATTTTTGCCAAAATAAAAATACGAACTGGCAACTACGTACTTTTTTACATTTACAAAATATACGTATAATTGGAGTTGCCATATATAAAAAATATGTGAATATAATATGGCAATCTCAAATCTAAACCTTGCGACAAAATTAAAGGTAGAACGTTCCTCTCTTTAGCTTATCCTTCACTTTTAGATTAAAGGTAACTTTTGATAATTAAAAACTCATTATCTGTTCGATAACTTCCTACATTTAGCCTAAGAGTATTTTCAATATGTAATTAAAAATAAAATACATTAAAAATTGCCATTAAAAGCTATGGTCACTGTATCTTTCTAATATTACATGGCCTCATTAAACAAATCAAATTTAGACTGGGCTTTAAGCCTAGTGAGATACAACTTTTGGTCAGTTGTTTTTCTGCCTCACATCAATACAAATTCATAATTATGGCTATAGCTATTCCCCCCTCCATCCTGATTTTCTACGCCACTTTATATATTTAACATTTCTACGACAAAGTTTCTATTTTGATTTTTATCATTTTATTTTTCATTATTGGTTGAAAGGAAAAAACTTCTATGCACAGATGTTTTGCGGCATTTCTGACACTTTACTAGTTGGCAAGAAGTATTAAAGTTTTTAAGCATTGAAATGACATTTCTATTTAGGCATTATTTAGTTAGAAAATTTTCTAATGTTTTATTATAATTGATAACTTTTTTTTTCTTTTATTTTTGCCTCTTAAACAAGTTAAAACAAAAAATTTTCAAACTTTAACAGTTTAATAAAAGTTTTGATATGCACAACAACATTTTATAAATAAATATATTTTTTATACAATATTTTATTTTATATATAACACGTCTTCCACATTATTTTCAATAATTTATTGTATATTTAAATGTGAGCGTGTGTGTAATAAGGACACATGTTCCTTTTAATGTAAAAGTATAAGAAGACCATGTTAAAATATTTGTGCTTTTACTTTTTGTATATTTATGTATTAATACTTTTCATAAATTCTAAGTTGTCATCAATATGTGTGTTTTTTTTTTGTTGTTAAAGTTATCATTACCAATATCAATACATTAAAGAGTACGACTTTATAAGGACTCAAATATTTCCACAAACAACAAAGACTTTATACGCAATATTAACAGTTTTGAGGAAATAAATAGGTATAGAAGGTGTGTAAAAAATTTTTAATGTTACACCTTTTTTAGAAAACAAAGAGTGGATTGTTTAGATGAAGTATTCCCACCAATTTTTGCCCCATGAACTCTTTAAAAAATGTCAATTAAACAAAATTGAAATCGGACTGGCAGCTCCGGAGTTACCTCTTACTTTATAAAATAAATATGTATAGATAAACAACGTATGTGCATTTGTCAACATATTTAATTTAAAGACTGTTTTGTTAAATAAATAAAGAGAGTTTAATGTTTCCAGAATTAGACTAAGTTATTCAAAATAAGAGAATTTTTCATTATTCAAGAAAACCGCAAAACGGGTTTAAGATTCAAACAACCAATCCTAATGCCTAATAAATCACTGATGGTTTAAACGCTGTTTTAGTTGAACTAAACTTGAATTTATATGTAGTTTAAACTCATCAACCATAAACCAGTGTCCCATGTATTACATGTTGTTAAAAAAATAACATGTGGCAGCACTACGACAAATGTTGGCAAATTCATATGATTTGTACTGGTAGTTTAAACGCCAAATTTCATGCGTTTAAAGATGGTTTATATGTTTAATGATTTATAGATTTGATGGTTTAAACACATTTTAAACCAAAAAGAGAGTTTAACTTGCTCTGATTTTTTAGCCCTAAGTCTTCATTACTTTTTTCGAAATCTTTACATCGACGACACTAGTTTTAATTAATGCTAAACAAACGCAAAACTTATTCGAAAACGCTGACCTATTTTCGTTCATTCACAGAAAAAATTCTCCAAAATTCTCCAAAATTGTTCACTAATTAAAGCAATAATCAAAAATATAATCCGTTTTAATTAAAAATTTAATCAAGTGAATTAAACGTTTAATCAAGTAAATTAAACTTTTAATTAATACTATTAACTGGTTTAATTGATACTATTAATTTGTTTACTGGTGCAAATTTAATTAATTTTTTAATTAATATCACAAATTTTTTAATTGAAATCAATTTTTATTTTTTTCTGTTTAAATACAATTAACAAAAAAAAAAAATAAACAAGAAAATAAGAATTTTATAATGCTATTTATTTAGTAAATACTGTAAAATGTACAAACATGTTATGTGCACACTTTTTTAAGCTATACATACATATTTCTAATAATATTGTTATTTAAAAATGAAAAAAAAAAGTAATAATAATGTTCACTTTTACTCTAGACTTTGCATAAATTGCGTATAAGTGTATGGGGAAAACATCATCTTGTTGTACTTCGTTTTTATATCTATCTATTTATGGTGGGTAATTTTCATTCAAAGCACTCTAGTTTATTAGGATCTTAAAGCGTTTGTCGCAGTTTTTTGCTTACATATTTATTGATAACAACGTCAAACGCTTTAAAATGTCTGTCCCTGGTGTAATTTTTAACACATCCATTCGTTCATTTATTGAACACTTTGACACACATGTGTGTGCGGTGTTAAGATAATGTTTCCGGTACAAAATTAATGTACGACTGAGTGAACGAAGGAAATGTTTTTTGGAAAACAGTAATTCATTAAATTTATAATAATGATATGCAAGTATTTGTATATGTGTATAGATAGATGCCATAAAACTGTAATATGCTTTCAACAAGTATTTTGAGCAGGGCAAGTTTTTTATTAGCATAAAAAAATATTTAAAATATGAAAGCAAAAACGTTTATAAAAAAGAAATATGCCAAAAATTAATGTGCAAAAATGCTGTAATATGCGTACAAATGAACTTTAACCCTTCTTTGCATGGACATGGAAATTTCCATCATAACATTTTTTGAAGAAGAAAACGCACACAAACTGATGTTCTGTAAATTGGTTGATGTTGACATCATTTCTCATGACCATTCTATACACAGGATCATAGCGGTAAAATAAGAAGAGGCATAACATTGAAATTTATTGGTTATGTCTGGTTACTCCGCTGTTTGTTAAGTTAGAGGAAACTTGCATAATTCGTGGTATTTTTTTAAAAGCTGATTTGAATCTTTTTTGCTAAATTAAAGTGGGTTTGAGTGGAGAAAAGGATTGTTTTAAGTGTCTAAGTAATAATCTGCGCATTTATTTTGATTTTCATTTGTTTAGTATTGCGCTTGACAGGCGAATTTGAAATTTCCATTATTCTGTTTTGTACCTATTTTATACTATTTACTTATAATAAAAATGTTTTTTAATATTTTTTCCTTAATCTAGAGCTTGAATTACATCTCTGTGATTAATTTCACAAAAAAAGAAAAAATAATGCAAAGAAGGGTTAATGATGGACTTGTTTTTTTATTTAGTTAAGCGATGAAAGAAAAAATAGAGAATTATCGATTATCGTATTGATCTAGCGAATATATCGTAATAATAATTTACTGGTGGTAAGAGTAGTAACATTTCAATATTTAGATTTTTTTTATCTATTACAATAAGTATTTGTAATACTGGATTTCCCGGCACAAAAAAAAATTCCGGATTTTCCTCACAAATTTCCCGGGATTTTTTCCCGAAAATGTGTAAAATCCCGGGAAATTTGTGAGGAAAATCCGGAATTTTTTAACATCAAGTTGTCATGAAAAAGATTTTTTCCGTTAGGCAAAAGGGTCTTAAGACAAAAAAAAAAGAAGCATTTTGTGTACTTGATTGGATTTAATTAACTTTTTTTCTCTTTTGTTTGGCTTAAATCACTTTAGTGACTAAAGTTTAGTCTAGCACAACTGCTTCTAATCGTTATCATCTGCTCTTAGGAAAAAAGTCTATGAAATACACCAAATAAATACTTTTCCATTTAACATAACGAAAAACTACAGTTTCTGACTTAAGACATTTTTGCCTAAGACCAACAGTTCGTGCAATGTATGTATATAAGATTTTTGAAATTCCGGGTCTTGAAAAACTCGAAAAAATCGGTTCATATACAAAAAAGTTATAGCCAAAATATAAATTTTTTTTGAACCGATTTTTCCGAGTTTTTTAGAGAATATTTTCTACTAAAGATTTCTGATCTTTTGATATATAAGGCATGACCCTAGGTCATATGACAGTCCAAAAATTCAGGTTCTTATACAATTTTTGATATTTTTTGTACGCGAGGTACCACGCCCACTTCTATAATCCCGCCTACATTTTGTGGCTCTTGCCGTTCTCCAGATATACTGAAAGGAGTTATAAAAATACAACAACACCAAGGGATTTTTGAACACAAAACCTACTTAGGATCACGTTCTGGTCTATAACTCTGTCACCAGTTAAGTCTTCACCTTTAAATTTTCTGTAAATGTAGAAAAGGGTCTGATACTTGACATATATTTTTTTAAGAATTTTAAAAAATATACTTTTCCAGATATGGCCTTTGAACTCAAGACCCCAAAAAATGACATTTGACCATTTGTATACCATTTGAAAGGGTGCACTTTCTCCTTTAAAACGATAATAAAAAACTAAATTTTCTTGCGTAGTTCAAAAGTTCTATCCCCTTTTGTGTTTTCTTTTAACATTTTTCACATCATTTTTGACGTCATATTTCGGAAGCCAAAATAATCTGGGGTCTGAAAATTTATGTTAAAGTCCAATAACATACAACATTTGTGTTGAATTTCGTTGAAATCGGTGGTGATGATGCCGAACGGCATGATGGTTTGACATGTTTTCACTCATGTTTAGTTTTGGATCCACCTTCAAAACATTTTGTCATGTCATGGGGCCATTTCGTAAAAGGGTCACTCCATATGCCGGAATTTTAAATATTTCATGAAAGCTAAGTTAAGTTCAGTTAAGTTAAGCTAAAAATTAGCATCATCGCCGAACACAGTAAAACTCACGAAGTCTTTTATAAGTTACGGGAATAGCTGACGAATTTTTAAAGCGAATTTGGAGAATTTTGGTAGCGTTGTTCAACAGTGAATCTATTCATTATGGTTAACCAGAGTATGGTGATCATAAATATCAAGATGTGAGCACTAGAGTGGCCGTTAGTTGCATGGAAAACTTTTTTTTTTGATTTCTTATACTCTCCCCCTCCAAATCGGTTCAGTTTTATGTAAAAAAAAATACAAAAAAATTTCGTAGCGATAAGTTGTGTTTTAGGGAGGGCCCCTCAAAGTTTGCCATCAAGCCATTTATTCAAATGTAATTTGTTTGCGTATGACTATCTTCTAAAAACAACATTTTACAAGAATATGATATATGGCGATATTTTAGCTCTTCTAGTCAACAACATAAGCCTCCAAGAAAGTTTTTTGCTAAGACTAATATCTTAGAAAATAATTAAGAAAATAACAACAAAATAACAAACATTTTATATACGTTTTATGTATATAAAAAGGCGATTTAATGTCAAGTGACACAATTTTGAAATCGATGTCTTCCGATTTGGATGAAATTTACACCAAGGTTAGTCCTATTAGATAGTAGCTTACACACAAATTTTAAACAAGATCGGTCAAAATGTTTCAGAGGTAGAGGGGGTCAAAGTTTGCCATACAGGTGTTCTTTCTCATCCATGTAATTTATTACCTATTGGTGTTAGCAAAATTTGTCCCAAGTAGCTTAGATAGCTATTTAATCAATCTTTTTTAAAAATATTTTTTTGTTTTTTTTTTTTTTTAAATTTTTTAATTTTTTTTTTTAAATTTAAAACTTTTTTTTTATTTTTTTTTTAGCCAATTGTTAAATTTAAAAAAAAAATTTTAAAAATTTTTTAAAAAAACAAAAAAAAATTTTTTAAAAAGTTTGATCAAAAAGCTATCTAAGCTACTTGGGACAAATTTTGCTTACACCACTAGGTAATAAGTTACATGGATGAGAAAGAACACCTGTATGGCCAAAATGTCAAACTTTGACCCCCTCTAACTCAGAAACTTTTTGACCGATCTTGTTGAAAATGTGTGTCAAAGCTACTATCTAACAGTACTAATATTGGTGTAAATTTCATTTAAATCGAAAGACATCTATTTCAAAATTGGGTCACTTGACATTAAATCCCCCTTTTATATATATAAAACGTATATAAAATGTTTGGTATTTTGTTTTTATTTTCTTAATTATTTTCTAAAATATTGATTTTAGCAAAAAACTTTCTTAGAGGCTTATGTTGTTGACTAGAAGAGCTAAAATATTGCCATATATCATATTCTTGTAAAATGTTGGTTTAAGAAGATAGTCATACGCAAACAAATTACATATGAATAAATGGCTTGATGGCAAACTTTGAGGGACGGACGCCCCCCCTAAAACACAACTTATCGCTACGAAATTTTTCTGTATTTTTTTTACATAAAACTGAACCGATTTAGGGGGGGAGAATATAAGAAATCAAAATAAAAAAAATAACGGCCACCCTAGTGAGCACATTATGAGAGTTCGTCTGACATTTAACTCGTTCGTAAGTTCTATCGGGCTTCTAACAATACCCTTTATACATTTAACACCTTTGTAGAAGGATATGCCATTCTTCTTAGTTTTTGTGGACTTGAGAATCTATTAAGAGACTCATTCAAATATCACGCAAGCAAGTTCATCAGATATTTGGTAAAAATACATAATGAAATATTATAAGCAGACTTAAACATACTTTAAGTTCATATAAGTCCAATCTTTTTCCATGGCTTAATTAAATTTCCTCATATATAAAGAGTATTCTGGATGTAAATAAAAAATTTTATAACCAAACTAACCGACAACAACAAAAATTCAATCATGAGTTGGAGAAAAACTATTACGTTTGTCCTTTCGTGATGTGTCAGGATATTTCTTTAAGCGCTATCCTGTGGTTGTAGAGGTTTTTCAATACAATTTTTATTACAAATTGCCGAATGAAACCAAAATAAAGTTGGAGTTCAAATAACAAAATGACAAACTCAACTGAGTAACACACACGCCAATAGATTTTAGCACCCGCAAGAGAAGAGAAGCAAAAAAAAAGCAAAAAAAGACAATGAAACTTACAATAGAAAAAAGGAAACGAGTGGTTAAAATTGAAAGTGTTTCCTTTATACGTTTTAGTAGGAGAAAATTTGTACATGTGTGTATATTTGATGTGTAATTCATTCGGTATATAGTTGAAACGTGTTTTTATTCCTGCAATATAATGGACTAATCGAATGTGTGTGTGTCTAACCACTATATGTAGATTGAGACTGAATGAAACGCCTCTTGGAAAGGATGTTGCACGAAAGGTTAACAATTTTGGTTTCTAGGTAATGTCATCCGTGAGATGTCACGTTGAGTGTTTTATGTCTGAACTTTTATCCTCATGTAACACGCACGAATAAATTAATCCTACACGAATAACAGTAAAAAAACACAATGACATCATAAAAGAATAATGTAGAGATGATCAAAACTAGAGGTAACAAAGTAAAAAGAGCTTGACAAATAAAACTTATAATAGTTTTAAGATAGGGTGGCAAGAGCTTCTGAACTGAATTAATTGAAAATAATATTTGTGGGACAAAATATGTTGTATGTGCAATATTTGGCAAAAGAACTCAAATTAGAAACAACTATGAGTGCTCTATTCGGATATTCTGAATCTTCTATACACAGAAAAAATTATTTTTCCAATTCAAACAAAAAATTTGTAGAATCAAAACATTTTTTGTCTGAAATCGGTCCTACAAACAAATTCGCATATTCAAACAATTTATTTGCATTTCGTTTATTGAAAAAAAACACTGATTTTTTCAAACAAATAATTTAACTGAATCAAACAAATAGTTTACTGAAAATCATATAAATTTCAAACAAATAATTTTGCTGAATCAAACAAAAAAGTTTTTGCACAAGCAATGACGCGCACACAAGCAAGCACTGTAGAAGTAGATGAAGGCAGAGCAGAGCGGCGCCGGCTGGCTTTGAGACACATTTTTTTGTTGGAATAATTTTTGCACCAAGTCTTGTTTGTTCACACAATGTTTTTCTTCTTCACTCACTGTTCTGTATCCTTTCCTTGGCAGCAGACCGACTCGACATGTTTTTCGTCATCATTTTATTTCTTTTATTTGATGTAGGTATTTAACTAAACATTTTTAAAAAATTGAATACGGGATTTTGTTTTTCATTCTTTTTTACCAACTTTGAAACCAACAAAAAATTTATTTTGTTTCTTCTAATGTTGTTGTTGTTTAAAAAGAGTGAAACGTTTAATACCTATTATTGTTTTTGTTGTTTTTTACTACAAACCTCGCCACAATATTTTATCATCTTTCTTATAGTTGTACCTTTTCAAAGCGTCCAAAAATAGACTATGTGTTTTTTTTTTGTTGTTCTTATATTTCACATAAAGAAGTGTTGCTTACGGTCAAATAAAAAAATGCAAAAACACGACAACAATAAAGAGCGTTAAATATTTCATACAAAATTATGAAAACTAGAAGCCAATAACGCGTTTATTATATTTTTGAATAGTTGTCAACATTTCTGTTGGCTAAAATAAAAATCAAACAAAAATATTAATTGAATCAGTAAAAAAATTTGTAGAAATTAAAAAAAAATTCAAACAAGCGTTTGTTTGAAAATAATTCAGCAATAATTTTTTCTGTGTACCCTTTACCTTCACAGAAAGTTATATAAATAATGTTCTTTAGATATTAATAAATCGTTTTTGTGGCACGCCTACTTCTCCAATCCCGCCTAGATTTTGTCGAATGTTGTGTATCTATACCCAATATGCGTGAACCTTATTTCGAAACTTTGGCCCTTGCCGTTCTCCAGATATAAAAAATCTATAATGTCCTTGAACGGAAGGTGACACGCTCACTTCTCCAATCCAGCCCATAATTTTAGAGAGGTTGTGTATTATGTAATAACACAGCTTTGTGTACCAAATTTGGACAAAATTTCTCTTACCGTTCTTTATTTATACAAAAAACTATTTTGTGCCATGCCCACTTCTCCGATCCTGCCCACATTTTGTCGAATATGGTGTATCTATATTCAAGATTCGAGTACTTTATTTGGAAACTTTGGCTCTTTCCGTTCTCCAGTTATTAAGAAATTTATAATGTGTTTGTATAGGAAATGCCACGCCCACTTCTTTAATCCTGCCCATGTTTTTTTTAGAGGCTGTGTACCCATAACAAAGATGCTTGCACCATTTTTGGAAATTTCGGCTCTTGCCTTCCTAAGGATATACAGAAAAAAGAAATAAAAGAAGAAGGGTTTGTGGGTAAAACTAGAGGCAGTCGTCGTTTTTTTCTCATATTTAGAATATATATGGACCGATCTGGCTGAACTTCAATAGAAAACTTTAACGAAGTATATGTGACATATAAATATAACAACCTAGTATCCATCGTTTCTAGGGGCATCGGAAAATCAATTTCAGCATACCCACGGACCGACGGACATTGTTAAATCAACTCCGCTACTGATAAGGATCCAGAATATATATATATATATATATATATATATATATATATATTATATATATATATATATATATATATATGAATGACAAAGCTATATATACTGTTTCCACCTGTGGTGAACTACTGATCCAATTTGCCTGAACAGTAACATCACGTCGGCCCCGAAAATAAAAAAGGCTACTTATTTTTCGATAGGGACAGGGGAAGTGATACCCCCCAAGGATGCCAATATTAAGTATCGCATATCTTAAAAGCCGCTGCACCCATTTTCTTGATTTCTGAGCCCCGAAATTGAAATAAGATATCGGCAGGGGAAGTGGGTAAGGATGCCAATGTTAAATATCACATGTCTTAAGAACAGTTATATTGAGAATGCTCAAACTTGGCAGGATTCACTCATATGGTAAACTACACGTTTAGAAATAAAAAAAAGGGTAGGCTCAGGGGGAGCAATACCCCCATAGAATGAATATATAAAATATGGCGAAACTAAAATACTATTGTAGCGAGTGTCTTCAAACATGGTTAAGACCACTACTATGGCTACCAATAAATTTAAAAATAAGAATGGGTGGGGTAGACGGAGGAGAAGGTGTGTCTCCCATAGAACGAAAATATTAAATACTGCATATGTGAAGACAAAAGCATTCAAGCTTTTAAGGTGCAGGGTTTGGTGCAGGGAGAGCAATACATTTTTACAAAAGCACCCTATGAGCCCCAAATAAGACACAACTGTTGATTCAGATTTATGACTTAGTAAAGTGTCTGATTCATCATCGCGCAGCCCAAACGGCTGAAGTTAGAGACATGAAATTTGGACAGTGAATAAGTGACCAATGAGTAGATCCACAGAAGAGAGATTTTTGGACATTTAAATATTTAGAGTATAAAGTAAGTTAATATAGACTAAACATAGGCTTCAAACGTTTGTAAAATTCCAAGTGGGCGTGGCACCTCCCAAACAAAGACAATATGAATGACTCCATATCTCGAGAACGGTTACAGAAAAGTTTTGAAATTTAAAACAAATAACTTTGTTATCCATACACAGCATCTGCAAAAATTAGACTGGACTAGAGAAGTGGGAGTGGCTTCTCCATTACAAAGATAGAGTTAATAACAGTCATCCGGGGAACGGTTTTGTACAAATACTTCGCTTGGTTGTCAATACACAACATTTATCAAAAGCTAGATTGGAAAAGTAGGTGTGGCGTGGTACCTCCCATACAAAGACAATTTAGATTTCTTTATATCAGCCTCATTACATATAAGTTTTTAAATTTGCAACAAATAGTTTGCTTTTCTTAACAAAATATCTGTCAAAAAGAAGGCTGGATTGGATATATGTATAGGTTTTTGTTTATCAATAGAACGGTAATCGTAAAAGTATCTAAATTTGATACTATTTGCTTTGTTATCGATACTCAAGAACTGTTTTAAAAAATTTTACTAATTTTATTCCAATGGGGGAAGCGAAGCAAAAGTTTTCGAGCATATTTTTTTCAAATCGTATACGGTAGTATTTTTTTCTTTAAAATCGGACGTTTTTTTTTAGTATTTTTTTAAATCTTAAGTTTTCATAGTAGATTCCATAAAGTCGCAAGTTCTTGTAAAATGTTCATAAAATCGAATAATCATAAAATTAAAATTAAAATAAAAAAACACATAAGAAAGTATTGTCAGTTAAGCACACTATATGATAGCCTACACTAGTGAATATAAAAAACTGTAGTCGCCAAATTCTTTATAAACACCAACATCAATAAGGCAGTTATGGCATTAATAGCTTCTTTCGGAAGTACTTTATGTATAGGAGCTATGGGCAAATATGTACCGATTCTACTTTAATTGAGAGATGATTAATATTGCAATAAAATAGGCGTGGAAAAAATTTTATTTAAAAAGCGACATAAAAAGATGGTTTATGGTATGGGGGCTTTATATGAAATTATGGACCGATTCTTTCTATTTGCAATAGGCTTTCTTCCTAAGACCAATTAAAAAGTATGTACCAAATTCTATTACACTATCTTTACACTATCTTCACAATTGCTGAACTTTGCAAAGTTTACATGGACAGACAGCGATCCAGCCAGCCGGATGGAAGGACATCATTCGATCGTCTTAGAAAGTGATTCTATATTTTTATGTGTTTCACACATCAGCTTAAACGCATACTACCCTCTCCTCTATTGGGCTGTAGGTATAAAAAACGCAAATTTTTTGTAAAATTGGCTTTCAATAGAAAACTTTTTAAAACTTCCTTTACATTAGTAAAGTTTCGTGACATTCTTTACAAAATTGCAAATTGAACAAAAACTTTAAATTTATAGAAAAATTAATGAAAATTTTGTGAAATACAAAGCAGTTGGAATGATTTTCTAAATAGTTTATATAGTTTCCTATATGCAGGTTTTTAAGGTCATTAATTAAATGTAAATTAAAGATTATTTATTTCATTTTCATTCATTTCATTATCAATAAATGATTTTCTTTGTTGATTCTTCTATGGGAGCAAAGGCTAATTATGTGCCCATTAACTCGTAGATCGTTTCTCTGATAAATCAAAAAATTTTCAGAGAATAATCTCGAGCAAAATGCTCGCCACGGCTTCGGTGGCATATATCTCTCCGATGGCCCATATTTTCAATGACTCTGAGATGAATTATCTCATCCTTTAGCTCATGAATTGTTCTTAGCTTATTGACGTACACTTTTTTCTTTTAAATATCCCAAAAGAAAGAAGTCCAACGGTGTCAAATCACATGATCGTGACGGACAACTAACATTGACAGAACTTGAAATAACACGGCCATTGAATTTCTCGCGCAAAAGAGCCACTGTTTCGTTGGATTCCTGCTGGAATCATATATCGTACAGGCCACAAGAAGTCTGTTATCATCTCGCTTTAGTGAACACCTTTCACAGTAACTGCTTGGTCGACCTCATTTTCGAAGAAGTACGTTCAGATGACGCCGCCACCCCATTTAACCGCACTAAACAGTCAGTTTTTGCGGATGCATCGGCTTTTCAACAATCACTCGTGGATCCTCATTTGCCTATTTTCGTAAAAGGCTTCAAAAATCTGAACGAGCTGCTTAATTATGTACCTCTTCATGGTTGAATTTGTCAAATACTAAAACAAGGAAATGTCAAATTAAGTTGGTAAAAGAACTTACTGCCTGTTTATCTATTTGCGAACGAAGACTTTGAACGCTTTACTTAAATTTAAAACAAAAACAATTAATAAAATATTGTTTAATTTATACATGTAAGCTAAGCGAACGAAGTCTTCGTTCGAAATCGATGAACAGGCCATTAACTTAAAGGACTCAAAATTAACATCGTGCATTAACGTTGGGCCACCCTTAATTAAATAAGAGGACGATTTCCACTGCATCAACAGTGATCTATGTTTTAAATTCAAAAGCACTAAATCTAAACTTTATTTAGCTTATTCTTATAACTTTAACAATAAACTTACAAACATACATTAAAAATAAAAGACTAAACTAAATATTTTATAGTCCAGTTGGCTTTTTGCCAGACTCTGTCATTTTCCTTATGCTAAAAATTTATTTAATTTTTTTCCCCATAAACGCCATTTAAACATTAATTCACTTTAAGCTTTATTTACAAATCATGTAACTTTAAAAGTCACGTGGCATTCATAATTCTTAAATATCGGATGTATTCTTTTTTTTTTTTTTTTTTTTTTGAAAATATTAATATTGTCACGCATTACTAACTAAAGCACTTTCACTAAAATGGAGAAATAATAGAAAAAAAGGTACAAGTATTGGCGAAAAAATATATAAATCCTTAAAAAAGGGGACATATTAAAGACGTGACCAGCATTGAAATATTCATGAAGGTGTGATGGCGATTTCCTATTTTTTGTGAATTATGAATTAACAAGCATATTGAAATGATTTTGCATTAAGTTGGGAAATTGATTTTTGTTCTATACATATTTAATATTATTTTGATTAGAAAAAGGAGCTAAGTGAAAGGAGGATCTACGATGTTTTCATCAATACTGTATTAACTCAATTAGGGAATTCACATGGTGGCCTAGAGTCATAAGTCGTAAAGTCATATTTGAAAAAATTGTACATATGTGAGTAGCATGTTGTATTTTCTAAATCTTAAGTCACCAAATCAACGTCAGAGCATAAAAGAAAAATTTTAAAAAATGCCGGCAAGAGGCGAAAAAGATAAAATTTTTACGGTTTTGTGTGAAAAGTTTGCATCCGACATACTAATGACTGAAACAAGTAAGAATTTAATTGTTTGTTTTTAAATCAATATTAATGGTTTAGAAGTTTGCAAAATTATTTCAAAACAGAGGAATAACAAAATACAAAACGGTAAACAAACAACAGCTGACACTGAACATGAAAAATAGATCTCAGTTTGTATTGTCGTAAAATATATAAACATGAAAAATACCAACAACATATTTACAACTGTGGTAAAGTTTTAGCACATACGATAAATACAACACAATAGTAAGTACACCATGTGAATTCCCTAAATATTTAAACATTTTCAGTAGAAACAAAACAATTTTTTATTTTACATTAAAGGCATATGAAAATAAATTACACGTTTTATTGACTTGATTAAAACTTTATTTACTACTAATTTTATTTTTGATTAATGCTTTAATTGGTGGAAAATTTTGGTGAATTTTTTCTGTATATGAATATCACATTTCGATTTCTTCCAATTAATACACTATTGTGTAACAAGTGCGATGTATAAACAATTAAGAAAGTATCGTCGGGCAAGTCTGACTATTTAATACCCTACAAAACAGTTCTTAAAAACTTTTTTCGAGAGTGTACCCTATTTGGGGGAGCCATGGGCAATAATAGACCCGTTAGAACAAACTTATGTTATGATGTTAAGATTCATCTTGGAGTTATTTTTGCCGGCTATTATCTAGATATCAAGATGTATAACGAAGTTATGGCATTTTCAGCTTTTTTTCGGGAGTAGTATTTGTATGGTAAAGTATTGGTCGATTTTAAAATAAAATTTTGAAGTCAAATTTAATCTTAATACAAACTCAATAAGATATTTTATGGGAACAAAGACTATTTCGAAACAAAGTTTGTATGGGGGCGATCTGAAATTATGGAACGTTTCTCATTTAAAAAAGGAGAATTACCGTAATTATCAAATTTCAGCAAATTATCAAAATTGCGCCCTGTAGTTTGCACACAAAGTTACAAAGACAGACAACCAGCCGGACGGACGGACGGACATCGTTAGAAAGTGAATTTGTAGTCCTTTATCAGAAACAACAACTGTTTTTTTATGGCAAAATACTAAAGAAATTGATTTAAGATATTTTCAGTCAGTTTAACCTTTTTTTTTTTTTTTTTTTTTTTGCAAAAAGCGAAAATGTGTAAATTTTCATTCCCTTTGGAGCAGCAGGGATATGTACAGTTTTATCAAATTTTTCTTTATGCTTAACAATTTGCTATTATTTAATCTTATTTTAAATAAAATCAAAACCAAATTAAATCTAAAACTTCCAAAATTAATTATAACGAAAACTATAATTGTAATTATTTTTAATTTCTTAACATAAAATGTCAGCAACAACGAAATAATATTTTACAAATATTGCCATTAGTTCATTATATGCATGTATATGCTTTCACTTTTAATGCTCACAAAGTCTATGCTGTTGTATATACATTTACGTAGGTAAATTTAAAATGATGTTTAAAAAGATAGAGCGTAATATAACTGTTAAGCTATCTATCCACCAATAGTTGAGTGTATGTTTATGATGCTCTACAATAATGAGGAAACACTGCCCTTTTAGTACTTAATGTTTTAGTTAAACATCATCAAGGTTTTTTACAATCACACTACGTATATGTATTTAATTGTATTATAGTTCAGAAATTTAGAAGAATGTTTTAATTTTAAAACATGTCAGTTGCAAGATTTTAAAGCTTTCTCCTTAACAAATAACTTATAAATATTATGCGAGAATTTTGTAGAAATTAATTTATTTTTGGCGGGTCCTCCGGTTATGTGTTTGTGTAGGTATAATTTTTGAAAGCTTAGTTATAGCTAAGAAACCACTTAACTGAATTTATAATTAGAAAATAAAAGGATACAGAAAGACCCGAAGTTTTAATTCTATATTAGCATTGGTTTTGTAGTTGCAGGCGTTAAAAGCCGAAAGTGGGTACACGGGTACTCGGCTATGCATTTCAGCGTTAAGCAATGTATTTCTTAGCAAAAAATTTCATGCCTAGTATGACCATGTGAGGGAATCTTTGAGATAATCGTAATAGTAGTGCCAAAAATTGTCCCAACACCAAAAGAGCTACTTAAGAAAAAATTTGGACTACGTTTTAGAGTTCAGTACATTAAATAACCTAAAAAACAACTTTCAGTTCTTGAAAAAGTGTGTTCTCTTTTATTACTCAAAAAAAAGTAAAAGTAATAAATAATATATATTTAGCATCGAATTCGAAGTTGGAGTCGGAGTCTTACTTTTAAAATTTTAACTGTTGGGCTTAGAGTCGGAGTTGGAACTATTTTTGACGACTCCACAGTCCTGGGTCCTAATTATGGCAATCGTGATCGAGTACTTTCTCGATTCGAAAGCAATTTTATTTCTAATTCTTTTAGTCGATACTGAACGAATCGAAACTATTTTTTCAGTATTGTGAAACTCAAAACAATGCTTTACAGCACTGAAAAAATAATTCCGATTCGTTCAGTTTATCCAAATAAACTTATGTGTAATTTAGTTAAAAGAGAAATAGTCTGGCAGTGTAGAAGAAATCGCTGTTACAGATTTGATTTACATACATAACAGTGCTGCCAGGGGAAGAATAAAAAGGTTACGCTATTTTTCAAAAAAATTAAGAATTTTTGTCAAAAGTTAAGCTTCGTTGTCATTTTTCTGACAATGGTGCCATTGTAAGATGCATTAATTTTACATATCTGCCAAATGAAAATGAGCTTACATTGTTCATACAGTTGCAAGACATTTTTTTGGCAATTTTAATGACAACATTGTAAGATCTGACCACCGTCTGTACGAAGCTTTACGCTTCGAAATATTTCTTGGATAAGTAGTAAGTTTATGTGATTTATAAAAACGAAATACATATTTCTATTCCGTTTTTCAGGGATAATACCAAGACTACATATCAATTATTGAACAAAAGCATAGCTAAGAGTAAGTTTCAAGACTATGCCTTTTGCATGAGAATTAAAATCAAAGGGTTAAGCATACAGTACTTTTCGTTTCTAGTCATAACAGCTTTAAGTGATAATCCATTTAGCGATGTAAGCATATTTGGCATTTATTTCATCTATAAGCGGCTAGCAAAAGTAAATCGAATTATGTGCGTTATAGCCTCAAACAATATAAAAAAACTAAGAATTACATCGTTTAATTTTTGTCATCAACACTCAACTTGAAAAAATGAGTTTTTGGTTTAGGTATCGTTTTTAAAAATTGGTATTATAATTGACGCAAACGACATATTTACGACGAACTTTTTACTTAAAAGTTTTACATTTTCGTTGTCGTGTTTTTGGAATCGTCAATAATTACTGACGATTCCAAAATTATAATTTCAAAAGACTACGACTTCGATCACGACAACGACACTGCAACTATTTTTTTTTTTTTTTTTTAAATTTGTTAAAATTCTCCGATAGTAAAATTGTTACTAGCAAGAATTATTTAACCTGTTTCATATTTTTATTTAAAAAAAAAATAATTTTGTAAATTTTTAAAATAAAGGATTCCGACACTATTTATATGTAAACTATTTGCCGAAGAATATTATTCTTAAATTTAAGAAAAATAAATATGTATCTTGTTATTGAAAAACTTTTATAAATTATCAAATTAATTCGAATGTGTATTCTAAGACAAATTACAATTTTAAAAGCTTTTATACTTTAATAGTCTTATTCCTTCAATATTTTCTAGGAATATTTTCGATGCACTAGCCGAATTTTTGTTTGTATATTTCTGTTATGAAGCTTACTTTAGCTATCCTTTGGCTAGCAATGAAGTAAATTGTACAAAAAATGTTTACAACTATTAGATGCTGAATGTAAAGCATTTTTGGCCCGCTACGGCAGGTACAAAGAATGCTGACGAAGGCCTTAGCGGGCCACAAAATGCATTACATTCTGCTGGTATCTAATAGTTGTATAAATTTTCTGTACAATTTTCTTCATTGCCTAGTGTGTCAAAAACCGGGTTTGGACTTAAGAGTGGATTCTGGTACCTAAAAGGGTGTTGAATAAGATGAAATTAGTTTTTCTCAAAACTTCATTTTCACACACTAGGTCCCTTTTCTCGAGAAGGTCACATATATTGATTTATTTAAATAAATGTTATTAAAACTAATGTTATTTATTTTTTGAGTTTTACATATCTATGTACACATGTAAAGTATGTAACAAGGGTAACGTAAAAACGCAAAAGAAAACTAATTACGCGTCAATATTTATCATTTTAAAACCTAAGGAATCAAAATCTACTGATTCTTCAGCCAATGCAATTTAGTTTAACATGTTGTTTGTTTAAAAATTGAATTTAAGATGATTGAATTAATTTGTCACAGCAAATTGCATTACTTTAAAGTGTGTATTTATTTTAAGAAGAGCTTCTAATAACTTATATTGCAAATATTTATTTTGGTTGTATTCATTAAAGAAAAAGACTCATTCAACAGAAGTAACGCTTGTTGATACAAAAAGCATATTTAAGACTATTTCACCAAGCTCTTAAAAGGGTTTTAAACCGCAAAACAAGACTTAAATTTGTATCTACATCTTGACCAAATTAGTCATGCCATTGCAAAAATGAATTTATAATAATATATTATCCCCGAAAATCTCCAGCGAAAAAAGTGCTTTTCCCCAAAAAAAATCCCCTGAGGATTTTCACTAAATTTTTATCCCCAATTACAAAAAAAAGTCCCCAAAACTGAGAACGCTGGATCATCCAGTAGAAAAAACGTATGAACCAACATTAAAAAACTAAATATGTTCTGTTGCTCTATTTATCAGAATGGCATTCACTTGAGCCCAGTGTTGCCAATTTAGCCATTTAGTGGCTAGATTAAACCATTTTTCACCCTGTTTAGCCATTAAAAAATGAGTTTAGCCATTAGCCATTTTTTAGCCATTTTTTAACTTGTTTAGCCATAAAATTATTTTTTGCCGTTTTTCTTTTAAAAGAATAATTTTTATTTTATTATTAAAATTTATAAAAGTAAAATAAACATTTTTAACAATTAAAACGCCTTTAAATTAAATCACAACTTTTACAATGCTGAAAATCGCTATAAACTAGGATTATGAAAAATCTTTAAAAAAAAGGAAAACTATTCCAATATTAAATTTATAAAATGGATCAACACAAACGTCGGTGTTTCTTTCTGGTTGCAAGGATTTCAATAAAGAGATGCAGGCGGCAACAAAATTTTTTTAGAAATTTCAGAATTGACTATAAAGTTGTTCTCATTTCCATGGTGTAATGCTTAAATAGAGAGGGTATTTAGCCAAGTAAATATTGTTAAAAGTAATTTGAGAAATAGGTTACATTTAGCAACCGTTAATTCGATTTTAAGGCCAGTTTACACGGTAATACATTGTATTACGACTTGTCGAATAATTATGTAGAATGAGAAAAATCTTATCATGTAAAAGCAAAATGTATTGAGTAAGAGAGAATACGGATACAAAATCTGACAAGCGGTCGGTAAATGCTTTTTTTCTAAACCATTTTAGAAACTTATGTATTCTCATCACACCAGAGGTGTATTTTAACAGAGTATTTCGAAGGTGGTAGCATTTTTATACAATTACAAAAACAACTAAATTCAACTCAGGAAATTTTCATGTTGTTTTTGTAAAAATTTAAAACTGCAACCATCTGTTTTTTTGTTATTATTTTTGATTTTACTTATACCATCCGTGTAAACATGAATTATACTTACAAAAGATTTTTATTTTTGTCTTTTAAACACGGAGAGAATTTTATAATATTTTGATTTCACAAAGTCGTAATACATTGTATTACCGTGTAAACTGGCCTTTATCAATTAGGTAAATATTTTTACCATAACAATAAAATATTTATAGCAACACCACAATAGTAGAGATGGTACTATGCGCTTGTGTTGATGTTTGCAACACCTTAAAATATTGGTCCTAAGCCCAACTTTTCGTATACCGATTGACTCAGAATCACTTTCTGAGTCGAATTAACGATGTTTGTCCGGCTGGCTGGCTGGCGGTCCATCTAAACCTTGTGCAAAAAGTACAGGTCGCAATTTTGGGTTCTAATTTGAATATCATACCTTACTTATAGTTGGGGTTGACCGACTATACTTTCTTACTTGTATTTTATTGTAGATCTGGACTCAAAAGGTAGGGTAAATATTGTCGTGATTATGATTTACGTTTAAATTATTTAATTCCTATGAGATGAACAATAACGAATTTATCGATGATTTAATTTTTTAAATATCTATCAAAATATTAATTTACGTTTATTCTTATTTATCAAGTTGATCTTAACTTACAATTTCATCGTAACAACTTTAAATGAATTATTTCTGTTTTGTTATTGAATTTTAATGTGTTTTATTTAAAAAAGCTTTTAGCCATTTTTTAGCCCATTTTTAGCCATTTTTGGTCACCAAGTTTTGGCAACACTGCTTGAGCCTGTTCATTTAAACCGGCCACCACGTGTGGCCACTTTTGCCCGATTTAACAGCAACCGATTGTGTCTGCCCGTAAAGTGCGCTAGAAGCCAAAAAGAGCACGTCAGATCAAATCAAATAATGTGCAAAATTTAAATAATTTATTGTTAAAACATATTGTGAGCATATTTTTAAACTTAATTTTTTTAAATGTCAACCTTAATTGATTAAAAAAAGATTAAAAGATTTTGTTATTCGTTCTTAATTCCCAGTTTTTATTCTTGATAAAAACACTTGAAATTAATTGTTGATGGGATAAGCTATTCCTATGCCCATTTCACTGGTTGCTTAGGCCAGATCATCAGGAAACTTCATCCATGAAGATTTTAGAAAAACTAAAGATATTAAACCAAATAAAACTGTTAAGCGTATAAGAATCATAAGCAACAGTTCTTCTTGTAACAATATCAAAGTTTAAACAAAAACATCAACAATTAACAGTGAGTTTATCTCTTCTTACATTCCCCACTGCAATTGATTGGAACTCTTCCAACATTAATTGTAGTTGTAAGTAGGTTAAGAAAAAACAAAATGCAAAAAACAAAAAACAAGTTGCAAAAGCATGTTGCCAGTTAAGTTTTTTTTAGGCCGTGCACTTGCCAGTTTATTATCAAAAGTAATTTTTGGGAATACAAAATTTTAATTTAAAAGATTTTGTTATTCGTGCTTAATTCCCAGTTTTTATTATTGGCCAGATCATCAGGAAACTTCATCCATAAAGATTTTAGAAAAACTAAAGATATTAAACCAAATAAAAATGTTAAGCGTATAAGAATCATAAGCAACAACTTCAATAACTTACCACTTACACAACAAAGTAGTTGAGAAGCTGCTCCACCAACAAAATCTAAGGGGTCTAGAAGTGGTCCAATGAATAAATATTTTAAACAAGATACTTCGAACGATTCTCTAGAGGAAATTATTTGCAGAAGCATAGCAGAGGATGGAATGTCCGTGAAAAGTTTCAAAAAATCCAAAGTTATATTGACTCTTTTAAAATCTAAGTGGCCGAAAGTGAAGCAACAATTTGAAGCTACAAGTTATTTTTAAAAAAGAATGTTTATTTACTTAATTACTTATTTTTCTCAAATTATCGAAAAAAAATCACGTAATTTATAAAATTTCTGGATTAAGAATTATTCGATTAATCGATTAATTTTAAAATTTTATTCATTTAATCGAATAAGAAAAAAAATGCCGAACATCGATTAATCGTTTAATCGAACAAAAATTAAGTGAACACCCTATGTCCAAAGAATTTTATGGTCACCGTTTACCAATACCCACCCGTGTGGTACTGCACTCATGATTATTGGAGATGAGCGAGTGTTTGTGACAATATTTTTTTTTTTTTAACTAATTAGTTGTTAAAGAAATAAACCCGAAATTTTTGAAAAAAATTAATTCATTAAAAATCTTAACGCTCTTTTTTACGCCACCCGTCAGAAAATCAAATTACTTCTCAATATTGGCGTTTAGCCTTTTAGAAGTTTAAATTTTTCAAAATATCCTTTTTTGTATAAAAGCTGAATAGATATTTATTAAATTAGTCGAAATTTTGCATCTAAATTAATTCAAAACATTAACGACACCAAGCATTTTTCTGTATTTAAAATAATTCGTTCGAAAAAACGAATTTACTCTTTTAAATATCTGGTTTTAACAGTGTTCATATACGTTGGTATGTTGCATTAGTAGTTCCTGGATTAAGTAGGTAACAAAATTTAATTTCTGCAAAGGATTTTTGAATTGGCCATTTAATTTAAACTTTACGATATACTTTTCGAAAGACTACTACGGTACGTATCTATTAAAATATTTTGTAAAATTTAAGAAATTAATTTGAAATATTTTAGTTAAATAAAAATTTCAAAACCTAAATCATTAATTTATATCCTTGTTCGATATTGGTTGGTGCGATTCTTTTAGTTTTTATTCCTACTGAATAGGAATATGAATAATTCTAAGAGAAACAATATAATAGAGAACAACAACTATTTGTATGCAACGCCCTATTTTTGATATATAGACGATACTAGACACAAGTTTGAACGTGGAGTTGCAACAAACAAGAAAGGCATTTAAAATGCAATAACTACATTAGTCTGTCTGTCTGTCTGTCCGTCGTTTTTTTATAATTTTGTTTTGCAGTCATTGTGTTATTGTCTTACTTTAGTATTTATAGAGTTTTAACGAACAAATAGACAATAAAAGCGAACAATATTGTCACTTATATAGACTAAGATTGTATATATGATAAAAACAAATTAAACAGACAATTTTTAGTGACGGCTGAAGAACTAGCGATGTTGTAAATATTTAAAGCTGGATTTTAGATTTAAATACAAAATTTAGCCAAGCAAGCTAGTTTTGGAGTTAGCAGTAAAAACATGCAAATCAAGTTTTTTTAATCAGATTCAGGTAAAGTGATCGATTATTCAACTATTTTTAAATTCAGAGTTCGAAATCTAAACATCCTGTTGTACTTTTGAAAATTCAGAAAACCTTTAGATTTTCAATGAAAAATATGGACATACAGTGGGTTGAAACGCATTTTAAGTAACGCTTAGCTCAGGCTAATTAAAAATTTGTCTCTAGTCACCAAATTTATTCCAATTTCATAGAATTAAGCAACCCATTTTTTGATTTTGCACCTATTACCAAAATGATTATTTTGATTACTTAAAATTGTAAAAATTTAATATTTTGAATATTTTTCTTTTTCAATAAATTTTATTTTTCATTTTAATTAAAAAAATGATCAAAAAACTTTGCCGTTTCAAAAAAGGTTTGAAACAGGCTTTTTCGCCTGACACCTAAATCCCGATTGATATTAGTTATGGAAGTTTTGATATATTGGGCACAGGTTAAGGTCAGAGAACACTATCGCTAAAATTGCTCTAATAAACAACCCAAAGGGGACTCGTCAACGTGGTTACCCTAAATCCACTTGACGGACATCAACCCTAAAAAAGCAAACAACGCCACGATTAAAGTGGGACAATGCAGTCCGCATATCAGAAGACAGAACCAGATGAAAATTCTTATTGAGGCCGTTGGCTTCCATGATGGAGAATAGCGGATCATCACCATTAATAAAATTTATAAAATATACGGAATTTTTTTGAGGGAAAATAATTGATCTTCTGCGAAAACTATAGAGTTTTTAGCGTAATTGTTTTGTTATTTCAAAACGATTTAAAATAACAAGTGTTTTCAAGTATACAATTTAAAATTGAATTTTTTAGATGGATCCTGTATATATTCCTTTATTTTTGCTGACGAGAGAACATGACTACTAATCACATAAACAAGGTCGGCACTGACTCAAGACATTACAAAAAAATATTTTGATAAGTAACTCGAATACTATTTATTCAAAGAGCTCTATTTTAGTTAGAAATAAATGCACGTAATCTTATGTTTAACATAAAATAAAACAAAAATTAGCATATAATTTACAAATCAAAAGAGAAAAAAAATATAATTATTAAGGGATGATGATGAAGTAGTTTAAAAATAAAACTTTACTGATTGCTTTTGTACATGAGTAAATTGCCAGAAAATGTAACAAACGTACGAGTATAATGAACAAGACGACCTACACACTTACCTAAAAAAAGAGATATATACCCCCACCATATAGAACCACTCAACTTGCAACAAAGGTCTATTGCTATTGCAACAAAAATATATTTAACTAAACATTAGTCGACTCTCGACTGCCACAACTGAAAAGAACTCTGAAAAATACTCGTTCAAAAAACAAATAGAACAAGAGCAAAGTACTGTGTTGTAACACTGACAATCCCTGAGGGAAAAATTTGTAGCACGTTGTCTTTTAATTTTCACAGTTGCAACAAAAAACTAAAATATAAAACATTAAACAACAAGTACAATTATACAATGGTTTTTCAACTAAAGCTTTAAATGTGAAATAATAAAAAAGAAAATATTTTTATAGAAACATTATAAAACACTCTCTCTCTGTCTCTGCACACTAAGAAAGTTAAGAATAAAAAAAAAAAAATATAAACAGGAAATTACGTTATCATCATCAAAGAAATATAAACTTAAGGAGGAAAGAAGCTAAAAGCTGGTAGAATGGGGAGGGAAAATTTTATTAGATTAAGGAAAAGGGAAAAACGTTCGTCGATCGATGTTTAAGAATCTGAGGAAAGTATTAAATTACACACACAATTTGTGCATATAGTGAGGGTTTCTTTAAAATTTAAATATTTCAAATCTTTTCATATAAAAAGTAATTGGTTTTTATTATTTATTACGGTCTTGATAGGAACATTTTAAAAGATTCGCAACTTACAGATAGCTTAAGTTAAGATTCTATCAGCCGTATAAAAAGTATTCCATTATTACAACTTTACTTTAACCTAAAGTAAGCGATAAGTTTGAGGAAGGTTCATCCTACCTGGACCCTGTTTCTCAAAACTACAAGTTACAAATCTATAAGTGAAACACATTAAAAAAAAGCAACAGTTTTACAACTTTTGTTTTTGTTTAGAATATATTTTACTTGTAGATTTGTAACTTGTAGTTTTGAGAAACAGGGCCCAGATAGAAACAAATTCGAAAATTCAAGTAATTCACTCCAAAATGGAATCTTGGGGGTTTTTGGGGTCGCTGATTACAAATTTTATGTCAAATGTGCGGAAATTCACCCCCTTCAACCTTAATCGACCGCCCTCTGCGGTATAATATCATGTATTATTTATCATAATCAAGTAATATATCGTTTTTGAGGGGTTTGGGGTCGCTGATTACGAATTTTCTGTCAGCATTATAAAATTCGAAATGAAAAATACATGATGGCGTCATCCAGGGCATTTAAGCCCCAAACGGGCCAACCTTTACATATGTCAGAGCCTTGATTTTTTTCATCCTTTTTTAACTCAACAGTCTTACTCAACCAATCATGATTTTTTCTTACTTGAATCCCATCTTGTTTTTATCTTATACACCAACTCTGATATTTGCCGTTTCTCGTTTTCTGATAAATAATAAGTCGCATTTTGGTTTTCAGACAAAAATGTTTCAATCCTTTCATAAATCACGTTGCTATCATCCTTCAAAATATCTTTTATTACTTGGAATAATTGTAACCTTGGTAATTCACCAGAAGTGGACATACTGCAACCTAAAAATAAGATTATTTTTATAGTTGAGAGAAAATTCTGAAAAAATTTATATGAGTTTTCTTAAAAATTCACAAATTCGATTTGTTTAAGAAAGATAATAGCTCATCGCAACAATTGTTGTATAATTGTTGGCTTAAACAGTTTATTTATAACTTTTGGGCAACATTATTATTGATTATTGTTGTTTAAGGCATGGCAAATATTTCTGAATTTTTTGAAGTACGGAAATTTCAATAAAATTAAATTTTTAGACTGGGAGGTTTTGGCAAAGCATCTCTAGAAAACAATCCATAACAATTCAGGGGGCAGGAGGTGGCAGCTGAATTTTGGCTTAATCGATAGTTAATACTTTTCCAAGTAACCTCCAAAAGGTTAGAAGACAGCATTTGACAGCGTTTTATTGTCATTTGATTTGAAAACTAAATTTTATAGGAAAAAAACGAAAAAAGTAACCTTATTATTGTGCTGCTAAAAATGTTCTGTCAAAGAACTGACATTTACAAAATTGTTTACGTATTTACCTAACTATCTAACGTACATTCCATTTGGTTTTATTAGATTTTCCTTGCTGCACGCGCATTCACACGTTTAAAGGTTTTGCCGAATAATTGCACCAATATTGCGCCAAACTCCAAACTGAAAATATAGAAAGATTTTGGGATATAGGACATTACTCTTAGCAATTCTTATATGATCCTGCATGCTAAAAAATCTTATCTAGACATTTTTATTTTTCGAGTTTTGGCCAGCTTTTTGGCAATCGGCCGCACTGTGCCCTGGCTAGGCTAAAGTAAAGTTGTAGTTATAAAACGCTTTTAATACGGCCGGTTTTAAATATCGTTAGCCCATAAACACCAACTAAAAACATATTTTTGAGTATAAAAAATTTTGGCGAACAGAAACAGAAAACTATAGCAGCAGCAAGGCGAACGAGTACAGCCTATTATTGACTTACAGTAATGGCTTAATTTAGATTAAAATAACGGTAAATTTGGGTCTTCTGCAACAAAGCTTTATCGGTAATTTTTTGCAACAACTTGTATAGTGTTTTTATTACTTATGCAGGGTTAAAGATGTTTGAGTACTTGCCGAATAGTATATATCCTTCACCAATGCAGCTGTTCTAAAATTGGAATGTAAAATTTTAGTAAAAACTTAGCTAAAAAATTATAATAACTTGAATTATTTAACAGAATATTTAATGGTTTCTTGTTCAATTTTCTTAAAATTGATAGGATATTAATTGTATAGAATTCCCAAACGTTAATTTATTTGAAAAAAAAACCGGTATTTGGGGAACACATTTGTGTGGGAGCTAGGTAAAATAACGGAACAATTAAGAACAATTAAGAACGAAGCGGTGCAATAGTACGGTAGGTACGGTTTTTTTTAATCAAGTACAGCAAGATTGATTCAAGTACGGATTATTTAAGTGCAAAACACTGAACTTATCCATATTTAACCCCGAATTCGTACTTGAAATAATCCGAAAATGAGATAGATACAGGTAAAACTAAGACTAAGACTAAATCAATCTCAAAATGCGCTTGATTTAAGTATTATAAAGTTGGTTCAATCCCTAATTCGTACTTGAAATAATCCGAAAGTGAAATTAGATTTATTTTAACATAAAACACTTATCCCACAGACAGAAGGAGAATATTATTATGATTTATTTACTTAGCCGTTTAATACCTTTCAGAATTTTAATTATAAAACACTACACACAGAAAAAAATACCAATGTAAAATTAACATGGAAAAATGTTGATTGAGAATCATAGTAAATTTGTGCAAAAGTATGCACTTTTTTTAAATTTATCATTATTTCATATTAGTTTTAAATAAAATAACCTTAAATCACTTTTATTTAATGTTATTCACTGTTAAAATAAAAAAAAAAAAATATTAAAATTTACATAAATATGGATTCAATATTGAATCCATAAAAACCTGTTTTATGTTAAAATCAAAAGTTTATCTTTAAATTAACATGCATACATGCTTAAGTATGTACATTTTTTTATTTTCATTTTTAAAATATGTTATAAAAAGAAGACAATTCCCGTATTCTTTTAATTTAAATTATTTAGTTAAATAGTACATCGAGTTTTCAAAGTAGAATGATGACGAAAACCATATCGGGCGATTCTGCTGATCCTTCTGTTAACAAAGGGGAATTAAAATAAGTGAAACATGTGTTACAGGGGTAAGTGTTTTGAGTTATGCTTAAATAAATGCATATGTTGTCTCTGAAGCTTCTTCACACTGTTATAACCCACTCGAACCAATTTGGTTCTACATGAAATTCACGTTGTTTCAACTTGAAATAACTTTCATTCAACGTGATTCGGATTGTTATTTCAATATAAATTACATGTTGCTCTAACTTTACTGCAATGTTAAATTAACATGAATTATAGTTATTTTAAAAGAAAAAAATGTTGTTCGCAAGTTATTGTAAAATTAGGTTAAATTAATATGAAAAACGTATGAAGCAAAATCACCACCGAAAAATTTTAAATCAACCTTGTTTTCTACGTTTTTAACTTGATTTTTTTCTGTGTGCAGCATCATGCCCGACCACTGTTACCGAAGGGCAGATTTATCAGCAGTTTGCAGATTTTATAACCCTTAAAATGCAGATTCTTTAAGATCATTATAGAATAATCTATATGAATCGATAAAATGTATTTATTTTTTTTTTTTTGACTGAGATCCGCAATCTATATACAGTAGCCTAATAAAGTCTACATACATCGTGTTATCCTATAAATTAAAAATGCATGTATGTGTTTATATTTTTTAATAAATATATAATAATATACACATGTAACTCTTTGTTTTTTACCATCAAAGCCAAATATGTTTAATTTAGACTTCTGGCTAAAAAAACCATTTTTGCAAAAACATGCAATATTTCGTTGGTACGGTCTGAATATTTATTTGGCCTACCTGATCGGTATTTTTTAGAGTGGTATTGATATTATTAAATTTTTTTATAATAGTTTGAACTGTTGAATGACAAATTTCAAGAGTTTTTGTAATATCTCCGTACGTCTTCTTTTCACAGAAAAAATTACGAAAAATCCATTGTCATATTGAATACCATATTCGTTAATACAATTAATTTTTTAATTTAAAGGCACCAATAATCGAATTTGTAAATATAATTAATACTCTTGTTAATTCAGATTGTTGATATTCAAAAAATATTTTTAACCACGAAGTTGTAATATTGAATAAAATATTTGTTAACAAAATGTTGATATGAGCCATGGTGGAATAAGCAGGTGGCATCGTTACGGCAACAAATACAACATTACAACAAAAATGGAAATTACATCACCGTTTACGTCAAAAAATACATTTAGGAAAAATCACAGCGTGCCACTGAACGTGATGAAATAACATAATTTTAAGCCAATTTTTATTTAATTATGATCAATATCTTATTTATTTTAATTTAAAATTATCAAAAACTTTAATAAAATACAATAATCACAGCACAAAACGTGGGCTTTTTGTAAACATAAACAAAACTTTGACATAAACCTAGACAAACAATGCAAGAGCAAAAAATCGTCATCTGGCGTAGTGCTGCCACCTGTTTATTTCACCATGATATGAGCTTGTCATATTAAAAAAATGTTTTGTTACTAATTAGAAATTTATTTAACAAACATATTTGTTTAATTCATATTTGCGGAATACATACATATGTATATTAAAAACCACATTATAAATATTTATTTTAGCGTACTTATTGAGACCTTAAACTTGATGCGCAATAATGTTTTAACATCTTGACACCATTATCGACTAGTATTTGAAAACAACAATAAACGAAAGACCCGTTAAAATTTCCAACTATTGAAACAGCAACTTTACTTACCCTAAAAATTTATTCAGATTTTTAATAATCTGCATATCTTTTAGTGATTCGAGCCAAAATATTTGAAATTTTTTTTTATTTGGTATTTAAAATTATTTGATACAAAATAATTTTTCCTGTATGTTTTTATTTTTAAACTGAAAAAAATTGTAAATATGACAATTTACGACCATGTTTACTAAGAAAATTGAAAAGAAAGAAAGAGAAATATACATATCAGAATGTACTAATAAAGTGACCTCACAAGCGCAGCTATTTGTAGTGATTTTCTTCGTGTGTGACGTTTGTCGTCTTTTTTTTTGTTTATTTACTTTTTTTCATAAGGCATTTTGGCATTTGCCGTCTCAATTCTAGCAACAAAATGCCTGTTGTTTTTTCTATTGTTGCATTGTTGTAGTACTGAGGTCACTTTGTTAATACATTTTGATACATATTCGAAAAATTTTAAACAGTTTTTTTTAGTCACTTAATAACTCTTGTTATTTTTTTCTGTGTTTCATTTCTGAACTTTATGATAATCTTTCTAATCTTTGCAGGAACTTCTTCCTTTTTTGCGTATTTTGGGAAATTGTAGGAAAATAACAAAAGCTGTTTTACTAAGGCTGGGTTTTTGCAATCTCAGTAAAACTAGGTTTATTTAATCTGAAAACAGATTTGTGCCGCCAGTATCAAGTTGGTATACAAAACTTTGAGGAAACAGATTAGTTTTGCTTAAAATGTTGGTCTTTAATAAAATAATAAAAAAAAATTACATTTCACCGAAAAAAATTCGAGTCTCTGACTACGTTAAACTAAGTTTAAACCTAATCCACATCTCAAAAACCCGGCCTAATAACAATAACTGTTATGTTGCAAAAATAAGAAAAGAAAACAAATGCCGTTAACCTTAACATGGAGGTTTGATTTCAAATTGAAATTGATTTGAAATCAAACGTTTCCTCAAACGACAAACGTTTGATAATGATTTGAAAATCATAGCATTCTCAACAAAAAGGGCCAATTATTTTCAAATTTAAAAATGCCTTAATTTTCAACTTGCTTTCAATTCTTAAATGTGAATTTTAATATTAACCATGTGGAATATAAATAAAAATATTTTATTTTTTTAATTAAAATTCATTATTTATTTAAATAAACTGTGAGATATACATGCGGCACAATAGCTAAAAGATGAAATAATTTTCTTTCCTTCCTATAATTCTGGCAAAGACGAAATAATTGGCTCCCTTTTATTTTGAGGATTGTAGCACCGCGATCATACAACAAACTTATAATTTCTACTTAATAAGTATGACGTGCTAAATTCCTATTTTTTTCATATTTGATAAATACACTAAAATTTATTTATTTTTCTTTACATTTCTACACTTTAACATTTTATTTTTTCAATTCGTATTCTTAATCATTGTAACTACTTCCAAATAATTTTTATTTTTCCCAAGAAATAAATCGTTAACTTGTAAAACACATTTAACCACGAATTAAAAATTTAACTTTAATCGCCATTTTTTATGTTTACATTTGTTTTCGCTCTAGTATTGCCAAGTTTAGTTTTGATTTGAATTTAAAGTTTGATACCGATTTGACATCAAGTTGTTTATTTTCAAATCATTATCAATTTGCATTAAAATGCTAAAATCAAACATTTGAAAAACGTTTGTGAATTGTGTTTGAAGACAAATGATGAATTCATTTCATATCAAAGGTTTGACTACGTGTTTGTTGGGTAAATATACACATCAATAACATAGTTGTGTGCGTGCAGTCGTTCTTTTTCGGCTACACATACACGTTGACGGCAATGCTTGATGAAAATCAAAAAGTTTTTTTTTTTTGATGGCTGATTGTTTGAAAGTCTCCTGTTATAATTGACAAAAAAAAACTTATTTGCTTTGTGTTTGTTGTCATCGGCGGATGAAAAAAAATTTTATATTTATAAAAATAAATTTTTAAATTTTTATACCCACACCACAATAATGGAGAGGGTATTATGCATTTGTGCTGATGTGTGTAACGCCTTAAAATAGTGATCCTAGACCCACCTTAAAGTATACCGATCTACTCAGAATCACTTTCTGAGTCGAACTAACGATGTCCGTCCGGCTGGCTGGCAGGCTGGCTGGCTGGCTGGCTGTCCATGTAACCTTGTGCGCAAAGTACAGGTCGCAACTTTGGAGATAACTTGATAAAATTTGGGTCATAGGTTCTCATTGGCACAAGGACCAAGCCTATTGAAAATGGGCTCGTAGGACCACGAGGGAATATAGTGGGAAATTTCTTCCTCTCAGAAACTATCAAACCGATTTTAATGAAATTTAAAACACGGATAGATCCATATCTATATGGACACATAAGCTATACAGTTTTAAAAAATATAGGACCACAAGGGGAGAAAGGGGCAATTTTTGCCTCTCAAACTGATTTTAATGAAATTTAAAACATAGGTAGATCCATATCTATATGGACACATAAGCTATACAGTTTTTCAAAAATAGGACCACAAGGGGATGTAGGGGGCAATTTCTGCCTCTCACAAACTTGCAAACCGATTTTAATGAAGTTTTTAAACATAGAGAAATCCATATTTATATGGACACATAAGCATGATGTGTTTTTAAGTACTGTGGTGCTGGGTATCATATGGTCGGGCTTGACCGACTATACTTTCTTACTTGTTTAAATATAAATTTTGTTTGGTTTTTAAGTTTTTGATTTGCATTTTTTGTACGTCTCCGCAAAAATACTGAAATACACGACTTTAACACATATGTACATATGCTCTGATTGATGGGTTTATTTGATAGTCTCCAGGGCCCTTTAAATGTTTTTTTTATTCGATTTTTTAAGAAATATGCTTCTGCTCAATGTACCTACATACATAAATTTTTTGTGAGCAAAATTGGAAAAAGTTTCATTTTGAAAAATAAAATTTTTGTTTGTTTTGGATACAAAATAATAAAATTTTGTTTGCAGAATAAAAAAATCCTATGAATTTTCTCAATTAGGGATGTGTTTATCTCGGAATTTATGCACAACACTTTCAAATACAAGCTTGTGTCCACTCGATTTACAAAAACTAACTAATGATTGTATACAATTTTACTTGACCCAACAAGTTTTGAAAATAAATCTTTTAATATTATTAGTTTAAATTTAATAGACAATTCAATTATAAATATTGCAAAATATTTTTAGAGAACTAAAACTGTTCAACATTCACAATAATACAAGAAAGAAATAAAGTTAATTCGTTTTTGAAAAAAAAAAATCTTAAATCAAGCATGCTGGTTCCGATTATGCTTTTCCAACTCTAACTAAGTTTGTTGAGAATATAATGAGTTTGCAAAGCTTATCGGCAAATACCTAGAGAAAACTTGGTCAGGTGAATGCAAATAAAACAAAAGTCCGAAATCGTTTATAAAATGAAGCCCTAGTCAAAATATTTCTCACTAAAGATTATTTAAGACTTAAAAGTGGGTTTTGCAACGATTCTTCAATTTTGTTTTCTCTGCGAGTGTCTATTTTTTTATATACATATTCCCATACTTATGTCCTCCGGAATAAGAATTTTAGCTCGAATGCGTTTCCTTGTAACCACATCACGTTCAATCAAATCCTTAGAAATTACTTTTTCTCCCACCTAATCCGCATGATTGGCTAAATAAGTGCATGAATTGAAAAACAGCAGTAACAAAACGCTTTAAAAACCTCATAGTTGAAACATGAAATGTTGCTGCAGTTATAGTTGTTGCTACAAGCGTGGTTGGCTTTGTTGCTGTTGTTGCATATCCTGTAAACTAGACAACAGCAGGCAAGAGTTGTTACTGAACTTTATAACGCCAAGCATAACTCATATAATTACACTTGCAACATACAACACTAACGGCTACAAAAAAAATCAACCTGGGGGGGTGTTCTACACTTAATACTGTACAATGTTAGTTTAATTTTTTTTTAAATTACATTTCTTTGAGTAAGTGAAACTTGTCAAGTCAAGGCAATTTTCACTGTCAGTCTGTCTGCAGTCCTAGCCCCTCTGTCCCAACCCCTTAAACGTATATCCAACCGTACGTCTACGAAGTTTTTCCCTCTGATCATTCATTTGTTATAATTTATAACGTTCATTGTGCAACCAAAGCAGCAAAGACTGATGAACAGTTTATGACTCGACGCTTTAAAAACTTTTTCTTTCTTGTCGCTTATTTAGTCGTATTTATTCACTTTTTTCAGTTTTCCTGTTAATCGTCACATTCATTTACACACAATTTAATATTGTTTGTTTATTTCTCTACCGACTCGTTCTATAATCTTTTTTTAATATTTTTTTTTATTAATGGTCTTAAACGTGAGTTATTTTTTTCATCTTTGGCAGTTTCTTATTGTTATTGTTGTTGTTTTGACAGTTTAACTTTTTTTGAAACAAATTAAAAATAATTGTTTGTATCAAATGATGAATTTTTTAAAAATAAAAGTGGACATTTAAAAAAAACATATATTCATATGTAGTCATATTAGAGTAGCATTAGAATGTATAAAAAATTTGACTTTGGATTTTCGTTAAGGCCCACGCGAATTATTTTAATACTTTTTCTTAAACATAAACAGTAAAAACTTTAGCTAAATCCGACAAGTCTTTCCCGTTCTCCAATAATTATCAGCAATTGCTCAGAGAATTCGATTGTTTATGCTGATTTTGACGAAAACATGTTCCTGTTTATGATTTAGTGTGCGATATCATTGTTGTTGGCGTTGTTTTCTATTCTTCGTTTGTAAGCTTACATCACTTCCTTATATGCCACCTTTACTTTCTTTTAATCTTGTCTGATACAAAAAAGTGCTTCTCTTCCTCGATTTTTATAAGATTGAGTGCATCCACATGAGCCATGTTTTAAAAATCATTGAGTGCGTGCTTCCAAGATTCTTTATTTTTTTTCTAGCCGTCAGAATTCTAGTCGCATATTTCAAATAATGTCCTCCACTAATTGTAAAGCAACAAGATTTTCTTTTCATCTTTCAAAAAAAAAAAGAACGGAGCACTGGTTTATTTCTAGGCGTGAACTCTTCTTAGTACTTACTTCCGCAATTTTTAAATTATGAGAAAAAACTCCAATGCCCAATTTTCAGTATGGTATTTAAATCTATATTAAGTTAATTTTCATATAAACTTAAATCGTATTTTTATCCAGATTGATTTTTTGAGTTTTATTTCAAAAGTCTTATTTAAATAAGATAAAAGTATGGTAGCACTACTAAATACAAAAAAATATCATAAAAAAGTATAAGTATACAAGGAGGTCTAAAAAAACAGCTGATTGTTATTGCTTTGCCACGTGTTGTTGTATTGTTGTGATATTGAGGCCACCTTGCTGAAATTCTATAATAAAAATTTAAGTTGAAATTAAAACTATGTTCACACGGACAGCAATATTCGAGTTTCGCTCTCCTATTCCTGTTTCGCGCCCCAAACATGGTTGAAACAACATATTTTGCCATACAAAATTTTGAGAGCGTAACAGGTCGTTTCATTTTGAAACATGCTGCGAAACAGGAAAAATGTACTTTCATCTCCAATTTTGATAACAGTTATCGTTACTTTATCTCAAAAAAATCAAAACAAAGAAAAAAACAAAAGAAAAATTGATGTTCAGTTAAATAAAGTGATAATTATACAATGATAATAAAGGGTCCGCCAAATAACTTTTTTTTTTTGAAAATGCTATAAAAAACAACTACTGAATATTTTCTCAAATTTCTTTTTTTATTTGAAAGTACAATCCTTTCGGTTAATAATGGAAAATAATTTCATTCAAATGGCTGCCTCGGCTGGCCATGCAGTAGCCTACACGACCGGTCCAATTTTTAAGCACATTATCGATTGTGTGCAGCTGTATTTCACCAATGGCTTTACGAATATTGTCCTTTAAAGCGTCAATTGTCTCTGGCTTGTCGGCGTAACACTTATCTTTGACGACACCCCACAAATAATAGTCCAAGGTGTCAAATCGCAGCTCCGAGGTGGCCAAACGACATCAGCTCTACGGCTGATAATGCGTTCTTCAAAAACAGGGCGCAAAACATCGAGTGTAGCTTCGGCTGTGTGGCACGTAGCGCCGTCCTGTTGAAACCAAATGTTGCCAATATCCTCCTCTTCAATTTTTGTGAACAAAAATTCATTCAACATGGCCCGATAACGATCGCCATTGACTGTAACGGCCACTCCTTGCTCATTTTCGAAGAAAAATGGCCCAATTATGCCTCTGGACCAAAATCCGCACCAAACAGTGACTCGTTTTGGGTGCATCGGCTTTTCAATGTATTCGTGCGAGTTTTTTGTGCCCCAAATGCGACAATTTTGCTTCTTTACATACCCGCCAAGATCAAAATGAGCTTCATCTGAAAAGATGATTTTTTTTTTTGGCAAAATCGGCATCTTCTGTAAATCGATCGCAGGCCCACTTAGCGAAGCGAAAACGCATTGAATGGTCAGTTGGCTTCAACTCCTGAACCAATTGGACTTTGAATGGCGTCATACCAAGGTCTTTATGCAAAATTCGTCTCAATGATGTCTCCGAAATGTTCAATTGTTGAGAACGACGGTGAATTGATGTTGATGGCGCTTCACGCACACTTTCTGTCACATCAGCAATTTTCTCGAGTGTACGCACTGTTTTTTGGCTTTTCAAGCTTTGGTTTATCGATGAGGATGCCCGTTTCTTTCACTTTTTTCACAAGATAACGAACATACGGAGCTGACGGTGATTCTCTTCTTCCAAAATCCGTACGCAATTTTCGCACACATTCTGCAACATTACCATGATTTTCAAAGTAATGTCGTAATATTTTCCAGCGTTGTTCAAGCGTATACACAACCATATTCGTTCAGCGGAAGGATAAACTAATTATCTGTCAAATCAGACATGAGCTAAGTGTTACCATTCACGAAATAAGCACTAGTTGAAAAAAAACGTTAGATGGCGGACCCGTTATTAATAAAAGTATTAAATAATATATTTTTAACTTTTAATAACTTTTTTATATATTTAAAATAAAATCACACTAACAACCCACAAAAAAATGTCAAAATGAAACAAGAATAAATCGTATAAACAGCATGTTTGGCAATCTAGTTTCAGAGAGCGAAACGAGCGGTTTATATCTTCGTATGAACATAGCGTAAGTGTACCACATCGGTAAATTAAGTTTCATTTAAGTATTTAGTGAAGAAGAGAATTTTGTATTTTAAACGATTTTAAACATAAATTTGCTTTAAGTCAATCCTGAAAATTGGCCATTAGCTTTAATTGCACTTCGTAGTAGTGGCATATTTTATCTCACACTTTGGACAGATGCAGTTTACTCGAATGCTTTACACCTTTATCCAAATTATTTTCGAAATACATACTTTTTTATTAATAAGACTTTGTTTGTTGTGCTAAATTTCCAAATTTTATTATTTTATCGGGTTTCATGAATAGCTTTTCACATTTACAAAAATTTTAAAATTGTAAAAATACTTATTGAATTTTTTATTTATAAATTCGTTAATTTAAAATTAATTTCGGATCTATGGAGTATATGCACGAAAAATATGGCATACATACATAGTTGGTGCTATTGCAAAAGCGGTACGCGTTTTCCAGTTGTCAAAAATTGTCATGTCCACACAATTTATATTAAGCATTACAAAATTGCAATTGGAAAATCCGATTTTGACAGCGCATTTAATAGTGAAGTTGGCCGCTATCGTTTATAAATAATGGCAATTTAGCTATTTTTTGGTTTATTCAGCGGGTTTGTCTCCATTTTTTAATTCTTTTATGTGGGTTTTAACAAACAAGAAAGTTAAAACTACCGTTCGTGACACAACGTTAGGTATGGCCTTCCGCTTTTGTTTAGGTACGTAGGTAGACACCAGGGTATTTAATTAAATTATGTTTTCTATTAATCGATTAATCGCGTGAATAATTATTCGAGGTAAATATTTAATCGAATAACAATAGAAAAATTTTGTATTATTCGGTGAATCGAATAATTTATATTTTGTCTGGTTTAGAAGTTAAAAAGTTAGACCAAAAATTTAATTTTTTAACATAAAAATTTTATTAAACAAGTTAGAGTGCTATATTCGGCTGTGCCGAATCTTTGATACCCTCCACCGACAGTTCGAATGTTTAAGGAGTAATATCTGTATGATGTCTTTTTATTATTATTATCTTAAACTGTGACGATTTGTTATTAATTATGGTTTTAGGAGACTAAACTGTTTTCCGGGAGTAGTGTTTATATGGGGCTTAGGGTAAATTATGGACCGACCTTCGCGAAATTTTACAGTGTCATTTTTAGTCGAATAAAACGGACTTGTGCAAAATCTTATGTCATTCCGTGCATTTTTGCATCATTTATGTTAGTTTTGTAACAAAATTATCAAGTTTTTGAAGGTGGTGGTTCCACATTTTGATTCATAGCTCTGGTCCTACTGAACCGATTTTGCGGAAATTCAATCCCAAACTGCTTAGGATAACTACAAGCAATTTGACACCTAGTTGTTTATTACTTTTGAGTTTTTCGAAAGTGAGCGTGTTTTCAACAGACGGACAGACAGACGGACATGGCTAAATCGACTTAGAATTACACAAGCAGCCAGAATATATATACTTTATGGGGTCTGAGATGAATAATAAAAAAGTTTCACACGGAATGACAAACTTAGTATACCCTTTTCACAACTAATTGTGGTGGAGGGTATAAAAAGGACCAACAATTTAACAAAAGGTACTTCATGTAATCAAAGAGGAAACATTTTAAGTCAAAAAATAGCATCAAAATTTAAGCTAATCTTCAAAAATGATCTTTAAAAAAGAGTATGTATACAGTTTAAATGTTTATGTTTCAAACGATTTCTATCTTTTGTTTTGATTAAACTTGATTTAGAAAAGATTCTTTCACTTATTGTTGACGTTGGAGAGATTGAAAATAAAACGTAATAAAGCATATCCGATTTCTCTGTATTTTTCTCGTCTTTTCTACAAATTGGTAGTCTTCCATTACACTGTACGAAAAATTTCAACTTTTGGCCTCACCCATGATCAAACTGACCAGATTCTGAAAATATTGCTTGTATTAAGATTAAAGAAATGTGATTATAATAATTGAACCCGTGGGCAGATTTTGCTCAATTTTTACACTTTACATCTGAGAACATTACGAAGTATTTAAGCAAAAAATTTGGCATCTGGATCAACGGGTGTGGGTATAATCGAAACTTCCCCAAGCGATAGATAGGTGGATTTGCATTAAAAATTGAATTAAGCGTAAAAACGCGAAATTAATTAATCTAAAAAAACTGAGAGATAAGTTAATTTTTTTTAAACTATATTTTCCGAATCCACGAAGCCACTATATTTCCAAAAAAAAAAAAAAAAAAGTATTTTTTGGGAATTTTCATCTGTTTTTTTTTGGGAATTATGGGATTCTTTTTTAAGTTTAAAAACCTGTAATTTTGGTTGGGTTGTATAAAGCATTACAAAATCTATTTACTTGTAAAATTTCATTAAATAATATTAGCTTGCAAAGATTTTATTGCATAAATATAAATTTATATTTTAAACAAATACTCATAAACACATTTTTCAACATTTTTGCAAATCGCTTCAACGAATTTTAAAATTAGATTTTGAAATCTAGACACAATTCCCCAACCCTTTGATGTAAAGGGTGTTTTTTTGGAGTGCTACAACCTTGAGTTGGTATCACTGCTTCATTTGACCACCCATTTAACAGCTGATAGTTGTCTTTTGTTTAGTTTGCTTTGACATTTCATTATGGATCGACTTACACCAGAACAACGCGTGCAAATTGTTGAAAAAGTTAATCAAAATAATTCGGCCAATGGGCTGAAGCACAAATTGATATTGATTTTGAAAATCCATTCAAAATTTTATTTGGTTGAATTGGTAGGTATTGTGATGGTTAGAATTCTAAAAGTTATTAAAAATTGGTGTTTCAGATTGCGCCTTCTATGCGCTAGCCGTGGCGACCACATGGCCGAAATCATATTTAAACATTAATATCATTAATATCTATCCAACAAAGACCGTTTTATTGATATCAAAAATATATTACTATGTTTTATTATGATTTAAACTTGTATCACTCTATAAAAAACACCCTTTATAATATCATTTTATTATTTACACAAATATTTGTTTATGTACCTAGCCGTTTTTACAAAAGAAAAAAAAACTTGTGTTTAAGATAGCATTACAATATTAATGAAAAAAAAAATGTTTTGGGAATTTTTTTTTTTTAAGTAAAATGACAGATGAACACTTGTGAACACTTTTCTATTAAAAACTTATTTTTGAAAAAATTGCAGATAGCACCATTTGAATATAAGCCCTCGATACACCCTTTTAAACATATACAAATTCGTTTAATTTTGCGGTAGTCAAACATGATAATTATCGAATTTATATTAAAAGTCTACAATTTCGAAAAAAGTAAAAAATTTGAAACAGCCTCGGTGTAAAATTGTATTCTAACAACAAAAAAAAAAAATCATATTTCTTTCATATATTTTAATTTTCTTTTATTTAATCAATCTTTTTTATTTTCCAAGTAAAAATAATCATAGAATGCATTTCATTTTTTTTTTTTTATCATGAAGAAAAAAAAAAACATGATTAATTGATAAACAAGAAGAAAACAAATATTGCTACAAGAAGTATCAATCATTCAAACAGAAAAGGAAAAACCCCTAAGATTTTATTTTTTCAATTTGTTTGCAGATGAGACCAATCATTAGATAAAATCTTAAATTTTGTATTTTCGCATAATGAACAAGAATATGGAAATACGCTGTTGAATATAAATAAGTGTATTAATATATTTTAGGAAACACTTTGAATTTACCCACATGTCAATAAATTGAGTCATGTAAAAAATATTTTAAATCTCATAGATTGATTTTGACAAAAGCTTTTATAATTTAAATAATTTAACTATAAACATATCGCTCATTTATTGAAATAGTGTCATAACTCAAAAAGCTGAGTATACAGAAATGTGCGCAATATTGTGGTTCATATTGTGTAAAGAAATTCTTCCTGAATCATTGGAAATTAACTGTGTTTGATAAAAATGTAAAGTTATTCTAATTGTTATTACGCGTTTTTTTTTTAACAATGAAACATAACAGCTTTGCAAGTGTCGTCATGAGGTTAAATGGTAAGTTTATTAGAAAAGTCTGTATTACAACGATATTTTTATACACTTCACCACAGTTGGAAAGCGTATGTGTAAATAAGTTTGTCACTCCGTTAGGAATATGTACAATATTGATCTTATGCTATGTTCACACTTAAGTTTTTAACGCGTTTAAGCAAAATGTTGATTTAGCTAATCAAAGCCGTTCACATTGCATTTTATAAAGTTATCAGAAGATTATTTTTAACATTTTAATGATGAAATTTTGAAAATTTATGAATTATTTAAGGAAAAAAAAAATAAAACATTAAGCAGAAATCGTGGTCGGTTGTAAACGTTCAGGTTGGCCGATTATACATTATACTCAGTTTGAGGTATGTTCAGTGGATTCTATGTGATTAATGAACTGATTTAGTTTTAATCATGACAATTTGAAGTGATTAACAAATCACTTCAATGTATGGGTTATCATCTTGATTTTGATGTGATAAGAGCTTAATCACGTTCGAGGTGCTTAAACGCTTTTAAGAACTCAATTGTGAGCATACTATTAGACCATAAAGAATGTATGTACACTAGGGTGGCCGTTATTTTTTTTATTTTGATTTCTTATATTCTCTCCCCCTAAATCGGTTCAGTTTTATGTAAAAAAAATACAAAAAAATTTCGTAGCGATAAGTTGTGTTTTACGGGGAGCGTCCGTCCCTCAAAGTTTGCCATCAAGCCATTTATTCAAATGTAATTTGTTTGCATATGACTATCTTCTAAAAACAACATTTTACAAGAATATGATATATGGCAATATTTTAGCTCTTCTAGTCAACAACATAAGCCTCTAAGAAAGTTTTTTGCTAAAATCAATATTTTAGAAAATAATTAAGAAAATAAAAACAAAATACCAAACATTTTATATACGTTTTATATATATAAAAGGGGGATTTAATGTCAAGTGACCCAATTTTGAAATAGATGTCTTTCGATTTAAATGAAATTTACACCAATTTTAGTACTGTTAGATAGTAGCTAGACACAAATTTTCAACAAGATCGGTCAAAAAGTTTCTGAGTTAGAGGGGCTCAAAGTTTGACATTTTGGCCATACAGGTGTTCTTTCTCATCCATGTAACTTATTACCTATTGGTGTAAGCAAAATTTGTCCCAAGTAGCTTAGATCGCTTTTTGATCAAACTTTTTAAAAAAATTGGTTTTGTTTTTTTTTTAAATTTTTAAATTTTTTTTTTTTTTAAATTTAACACTTGGCTAAAAAAAATAAAAAAAAAAGTTTTAAATTTAAAAAAAAAATTTAAAAATTTTTTAAAAAAAACAAAAAAATATTTTTAAAAAAGATTGATTAAATAGCTATCTAAGCTACTTGGGACAAATTTTGCTAACACCAATAGGTAATAAATTACATGGATGAGAAATAACACCTGTATGGCAAACTTTGACCCCCTCTACCTCTGAAACATTTTGACCGATCTTGTTGAAAATTTGTGTGTAAACTACTATCTAATAGGACTAACCTTGGTGTAAATTTCATCCAAAACGGAATACATCGATTTCAAAATTGTTTCACTTGACATTAAATCGCCTTTTTATATATATAAAATGTTTGGTATTTTGTTGTTATTTTCTTAATTATTTTCTAAGATATTAGTCTTAGCAAAAAACTTTCTGGGAGGCTTATGTTGTTGACTAGAAGAGCTAAAATATTGCCATATATCATATTCTTGTAAAATGTTGTTTTTAGAAGATAGTCATATGCAAACAAATTACATTTGAATAAATGGCTTGATGGCAAACTTTGAGGGACGGACGCCCCCCCTAAAACACAACTTATCGCTACGAAATTTTTTTGTATTTTTTTTACATAAAATGGAACCGATTTGGAGGGGGAGAGTATAAGAAATCAAAAAAAAAAGTTCTCCATACAACTAACGGCCACGCTAATGTACACATATTCTGGCAGCGAAGTTGATCAAACGATATCCGTCTGTCCGTTGAAATTGGTTATCCGAAACACAGATATATGGGGACTAGGTTGTTATATATTTATATTACATATAGTCCTTAATTGTTTGCTTTTGAAATTCAGCCAGAAAGGTCTAAAAATGATCGCACCATGGTGAAGGATATATAAAATTCGGCTAAGCAAAATATAGCACTCTTATTTTTTTATTTTTAATCCAAAACAGCTCTACAAAAAATTTAGTATTTTCTGAATTATGACACTTTTTACTTAAACAGGCAATACAGAAATGTTTGTGAAATGATAAAGACTACTTAAAATTGGCTTATCGATTTTCCTTTCTTAAACATATTTAGTTCGCACTCATTCGTATTTTTGTGATTTACTTTCTTTATAATCTTTGAAAGAGTTTGATCCCTTTTCATTTTTCCAAAGAAAACAAATTATAAATAAAAGCATTTATCACAAATCAAATTAGCCATACAAACTTTCTTTCATTCTCTTTAAAGAATCAAAATACAAATACAGATAAATCAGCTGAATCAACGTATTAAAAAGGAGAAAACTTATCGTTTTCTTATACACGTAAATATTTTTTATTTTTTTATTTCTGTATGCAACTATATACTTTTTAACAAATTTTCAAAACTTTTTTATACGATATTTTTTTCATTTCTTTTAATAAAAAAAAAATAGATACACTAGTAACTTATCTTACGCTTAAGTTGATTTTATGAGATATCAAAAAAAAAAAAAAAAAAAAAAACAAACTTAATGAAATCCTTTACTAAAAGAATTTACAAGTTAATCCTGGAACTCTATTCAATATTTTAAGGAAATTGGTGTCAAAATTCATATTAACAAAAATTATAGGGAATGTTTGTAAAATAAAGTTTATTTTGTCAAAAAGTTGCGATTGTTTCTGGCATTTTTTTAAATTTCTTTTCAATTAAATTTAATGAAATGAAGAAATAAAAACAAAATTTTATAAACACAACCGGTAACAGTTTTTACAAGAGTTGTCAGCCGATTAAGAATAATTCGGTTAATCGAACAAGCAAAATCAAACTCTTGTTCGAATAATTTTAAAATGGCGAATAACCAATAAATCGATTAATTAATGTCGATTAATCGAATAATTTTTTTTTATTAAAAAATAAATTAAATAAAAACTTAGAATTTAATTTATTCTCATACGTTATTAGTGATTTTATACAAAATGTACGAAAGTTAAAAAATATTGTAGCCATAGCCCTGACTGTAATTAACCAAAATGTTTATTAAGCAAAAATCCTGTTGAGTACTCATAGTATTTCAAAAATGTATTTTATGTTCTTATTGACAAAATCTTTGACAAACAATTGTATCAATGTATCAATTTCTTTTTAAATCAAACGTTAACAAAATTTCAAGAAAGGGGGGTTTCAATTTCGGGTAAAAAACTTAGAAACAAACAAAAAGCTAAAAAAATAAAGAATTGATTTACATATATAAATCATATCATTAAATAAGAAAATGTTGTTATTGCATTATCCTATTTTTAAATTATATATATTTTTACCATTTGCGTAAGTGTCACAATATTACCATTAAAACCGATGTAGTGGAAGATAATCGAACGACATCAAAACAATGTCGAACTTGGTCCAATGGAAAAATACATAAAGAGAGACAGCGGTTGCTCTATAGAAGAAATTGTATGAATAAGTAATATCGGATTATTAAGGAATTAATGGATGCCTTTAAGAAGTTTCATCTTAACTTTTACGTTTAAAAAAAAGAAGAATTCAAAGCAGATTTGCGATAAAAATGGAAGATTTTCCATAGTTGCAAATGAATGGACGAATGTAACTTATTTAAAATATGTTGTTTTTTTTTTGAAAAATAATTCGTTTTATTCGTAATTCTCATCGATTTATCGAATAATTTTATAGATCGAACGAACAAAAACTATTGTTTGACTTACTCGAACAAAGTTGAAATGCGAATAAGTGAAAATTCCCGAATAGGAATATAAAGGGAGGTCCAACCAAAACGCACGATGTTAATTGTAAATGAAACAGAAAGTTTTTAGAGAATTATCTTAATATGTTTTATTATGATAGAAGGATCTACGACAAAATATCGGCCAAATGCTCGCCACGCCTTCAGTGGCATACCTCGATCCGATGGTCCATATTTTTAATGACTCTAAGACATAATTGTGGTTCAATGTCTTTAATGTGCCGAATTAATGTGCTTGAAATGTTTTTGGCTTATTGGCGTACACTATTGCTTAAAATATTCAAAGAAAGACGTCCAACGGTGTCAAATCACATGATCGTGGTGGCCTATTAACGTCGTCACGACGTTAGATAACACGGCCATTGAATTATTCGCGCAAAAGAGCCATTGTCTCGTTGGCTGCTTTCATATTTCGTACAGACACGATTTGCTGAAATTTCCTCAAAATTCTTCCGATTATGGACACACGAGGTGCACGAAATGCATTTTGATTTGAACGTCCATTTTCGTAAAAGGCTTCAACAATCGTAACGTGCTGCTCAATTGTGAACCTCTCCACGGTTGAATTTGTCAAACACTAAAACAAAGAAATGTCAAATTAAGTTGGGCAAAAAACTTGACGTTAAGGTGTAACTCACAATTAGCATCGTGCATTATGGTTGTCCCACATTTCAATACCAGCATTTATAAGGAAGTTGTGATATAAAAACCTTTTTTCCGGATAGTATTTGATGGGGCTTTGGACCATAGCTGTTAAGTAATGATTACTAATCATAATAATTAGTAATAAGATTATTTTTTTTTTTTGAAAGGTGAAGTAATGATTATATTACGACTATTTTCAGATTCGCACGTTTAATAATTGATTACGATTACAGATAATCGAAAAATAATCAAGATAAATAAAAATTACGAAAAAATAATCAAAAATAATAATCAGGAATTGTTAAAAAGAGAATTATTTAATCAATACCATTCTTTTTAAAATTTAATTTAATTGATTACTTATCGTAATCCAAATTTAACAGCTCTGGTTTGGACCAAATGTAATCTTTTTACCAACATAATACGATGGTTAAGGGCCACGAAGACTCTATTCCAGAAAGAAGCTTGTATGGAGGCTATGTAAAAGGAATGGACCGATTTTCACTAGGTTTGGTCATTGTGACAACTAGAATCTATGTACCAAATTCCTTTTAATTATCTCCAAAATTGCGATCTGTACTTTGCGCGCAGGGTTTACAGGGACAGCCAGAAAGCCAGGGGCACGAAGACTCTATTCCAGAAAGAAGCTTGTATGGAGGCTATGTAAAAGGAATGGACCGATTTTCACTAGGTTTGATCATTGTGACATTTAGAATCTATGTACCAAATTCGTTTTAATTATCTCCAAAATTGCGATCTGTAATTTGCGCGCAAGGTTTACAGGGACAGCCAGAAAGCCAGTTGGACACCGTTAGAACGACTCGGAAAATGATTCTGTACCATTCGGGTGTGGGTATAAATACTTAAAATACTATTTGATACTTTCTGAGTTATTCTGATAATAATTTTAGCTGCTCTAATATTGGTTATCATTTACTCCGGCTCAAGAGATTTTAATAAAAACCTTTTTTTTCGCCACCAAAAAACTAGCATTAAGTACTCTTAAATGCGACAGAACCATTAATTTATGGCAAAAGCGTTAAAAATTATTTAGCGGATTTCCCGTTAAAAAAACCTCACCAAAGAAAAACACAAAGCTATATAATTTGCATGTTGCGCCTTTTTCTTCCGCTAATCGTTTTTTTTTTTTTTTTTTTTTTTTGACTTAATACTTTTTTGGCCTCAAAAAATTACAAGTTCTGTTGGATTGAATTCCTATTACCACCAGAGAGAAAAAGTTAATAATTTTGAGTGCATTCTTCCACTTAGCTTTAACGCTGACCAACCAAGAGCGTCAATGTCACGAACAGTTAACTTTCTTGTTTAATGAAGCCCACGTAATAGAAATAAAAACATGGAGATAAGACCGATAGTTTAACCCAAAAATAGCTAAATTGCCATAATTTTTTAACAATTTTAACATTAGTTTTTTTTTATTTGTAGATATTAGGGAGGAGCCAGGTGCTTGCAGAAATTCTACGGCCGGATTTTTCGGATTCTTTGCAATAAATTCTCATGTGCTGTTTTCACAACACAAGTTATTAAACGTGTAGGAAAATTTACATACATAAAACCAGCGTTGCCAGAAGATTTGGATGGAAAATCTTCATATGGCCAAAAAAAATCTTATTTTGAAGAGGAAAATCTTAAAATTGTTAATAACAAGGGCAAAGAAGTAAAAATTATTAATTTTTTAAAAGGAAATACTTCTTATTATGGAAACTATTTAAATTGAAAAACATAATTGCGCTATTTATACAAAATTAAATTGTAGGCTTAAATTGTGTTTTTAGTTATATTTTCCATAAAATTCTTTCTAAAAATATACTTTAAATCCATTTGTTTTCTAATAAATAAGAACGTAAAAAAATTCATATAAAGAAAGAAGTTTCTTTGGAAGTAATTAAATTCTAATATTAGAGACAAGGCGAATTGACTAGAAGGTGAGGTCAAGTAAACATACAGCCATGTCACAGAGTACAATTCCGTTCGGAAACGGAATTCATTCCGTATTTTGGTGCTTCAGAAAATGACGAAACAATGTTTCGGATTGAAACCATTTTTGTTTTCATGAACGGAGTGGGAATTTTCTTTATCTGAAAGGCCAAAAAACTATCAAAATACACTTTCTATTAAAAAACAAATATGTTGTCTTCGATTTCGAACGGAATCATTCCGAACGGAATTGTACTCTGTGACATGGCTGATATGGTGTTTTTTTTTCGGTGGTCGACTTGTCAAAGCTTGTATACAAACTAGTTTTTTATGTAAACAAACCTGTTTTTTTACTAGCAATAATTTTGACAACCCGACCACAGGAGCATTGTAGTTGTAGAGTTGACCTCACCTTCTAGTCAATTCGCCTTGATTAGAGATATATAAATTTTGGGCAAGAAGATCATACATCATATGAAGTTTTAAGGGTTCTCAATTTAGTATTATATTTGATACCGTTGTTGTATCGAAGACATTTGAAAATATATGGATTATATGGATTTCCCTAAATATATTCCTAATGGAATTGTTATTAAAATAATGTACACCTTTGAAAAGACATTGTAAAGCACTTTATTTAATGTAAAAACACTTTATAAATGTGGAATGTGGAATTTTCACACCAAAAGCTTCTTAACCCTAGGTAACTTTTTACCACTTAGGTCTCCTCTTGGTCAGGTCTGACCCCAATTAGAACAGCTAAAAAAACCCCCCAATTGAATAAAAAGTAAATAAATACATTTTTTATTACATTATTATTTTAGATAAGCAGGGGTGTTCTGGAAATCTAAAACACAAGAATTTGGAAGTTGTTTTTAATACACTTTTAATCAAATTTTTATAATATTTGTTATTTAATTCTGTTTAACAGAAAAATATTTGTAAAATATTTGCCATAAAATACATTTATCACAGAAATCTTATTTAAAAACGACTTTTAAAATGTTTGCCTTTTCGATTTAAAGGACACCCCTGTATACGAATTTATTATATAATTTTATTATTTTATTTTACATGCAAGTCATCGAATATGTAGTCCCTTATTTTGCACATAAAAATAAATAAATAAAAATAAATAAATAAAATAAATAACGGGCGTAGTTTTCTGATTTTATTCGAACTTGATTCATTCAATTCACAACATATCATTTATAGAATTTACCTTTCTGTTTTTTTTTGATATATTGTTCTATATGAAAAATATTGCAAAAAAAAATTGGTCCGTCCCAGAGGGTAATTTCATAGACTTTTACATAGAAATAGAATTTCACCCCACTAATCTTGCTCCAATCAAATCCAAATTAGTTTCATTCGATTCAGCACACAACATTTATAGACGCCCCTGTTTTTTTTTTTTTGTTATATTCGAAAAACTGCAATATGTAATTGCAAATCACAAATTTAGTCTGGCCAGACCAAGACGGTAATCCTAGGATTAAGTTCCATTAGTTTTACATTTTGGTACTTAATACAAGAACTTTTTTGTTCTTTAATATATTATACTTTATAAAATTATGGGTTTTCTTTTTTCAAATAATTTTTTTTCATCAATATTCCCAAAATGAACAACCGCTAATTTTTGTGTATGCTAGACAATGGTTACAAAAGTATGCATATCCAATAGACAACAAGATGATACAAAACCTCATTGTTTTAAAAACTGACTGTTTAAAAAGCTGCAAAAAATTATGTAAGTTGTACAAATTTGAAGTTAAGAATTTTTATTTCTAAAAAAAAAAATCTTAATTTGAGAAAAAGGATCTTCAAATCTTATTTTAGTCAAAAAATCTTCAAAAATAAGGCAAAATTTTCATTCTGGCAACGCTGCATAAAAATCACTCAGTTTTTTGAGTGTTTTTCATGTACATTTTACTACACACTCAATCACTTGTGTTGGGAAAACAGCACATTAATTTGGTTTTTATTTGTTGAACTTACATTTTACTTTTTAACAATTCGCCGCTACAAACAAAATGAAACATTGTTTAAATGGCGAACAAATTCCCGCGAAAAAATCATTCACGGTGAGAGAAAGATTTTTTGATGTTGACTTGAACAAAATTCGGATGAACAAAATTAGCGATAGCAATTTTATGAACAAGGAACATTTTGGGAGATTTTTTCTTTAGTTAAAGGTGATTATGTTAATATAGGACAATAGTATTTAAAACAAAATATATTTTCTCATTATATTCTATTCTGTTGTTCTCGCGGCTAAAGATAAATCTCAATCGCTAAAACACTGAGCAAATTAGAGAAAATCGGCATTCTGTAAATATAAATAGTTGGTTAGCTTTAATTTTATATTTTCACCGTAGCTACTTTGCTCTTTATACACAAGATAACTTTTTATCGCTAAATCTACTTTATAGATTTTCAGCGATGGACATTAAGCTTTAGAGAATATTAGAATTAGGCTACAGTTCGCTATTTTTGAGCAATTGCTACAATGGCTATGTATGTATGCAATTGTTGGCTTTAAAGCAGCCTACGTACTCTTAAGCTCGCCATACTCGCCCGTACATCAAGACATCGGTTTTTATTTTTTTGTTTATTATTGTTTAACTTGCATACTTTTTATTTTGCAAACAAACTTATCCAATAAAAGTTTTGTCAACATTGATTTAAAGGTGAGTGTTTTTAAGAAAATAAAGGAAAAAAAGCAAATAGAAACATCCTTGTTTTACAATGAAGCAAGAAAGAATAAACGCGCTTTAGAATAAAAGCTAAAAAGGAGGCTAACGATGTAATAAGTGAGTGAGTGTGTCAGTTTATCAGTATCCATGCTGGTGTGTGTTAAAATCCTGTTAAGGACAAATGAAGTTTCAAGGTAAATATTGTTTTATCACTTAAAGAGCAAAACAAAAGTTAAAAAAACACAGAACCAACAAAGTTTCGAAACTGTCACTCTTATAGACTCGCAAAGTAGTGAATTTAATTTAAAAATAAATATTTTCATAAATATTTAACAATGTCTCACAATCTATACCTTTTTTATGCGCTAATTTTTTTATCATATGATTTTTTTTTTAATAATAAAGTGACAGCAAGATGAAGTATACAGTTTCTATGTAAATAAAGTTTGTATGTAAATAAATCATTTGTCAAGGGAAAATCACATTTAATTCATGACACGTCTCAGGAGAGAAAGCAATATAAACAATAACAATGAAATTGAGCACCAAACAAGAAAAATCACTTTTAGTAATCTGAAGTTGGGTGGGTGTAAATTGGATTATTTCTTTAAACAAATTGAAAATGATTAGCATTGATAAAACAAAACAAAAAAAATTATATCGCTTAAAAGCTCGCAATCTGTGCATTTTTACGCCCTCGCTAAAGAACTCTCATAAATTGTATGAGAATTCATTTACAGAAACTTCGTAAATTTGCCTAACAATTTTGACTAGTAAACTTGCGCTTTTCAATTGTGCATTTATACAAACAGATAATCTGTTTGCTTATCGTCGTTTTCAACGAAAAATTCCATTGTTATAATCGCATACTAGACATTCTTGAAATAATCTGAGCAAATTAGTCTTTTGGTTTTCCTTATTAATTTTTAAAAACACAAAACACTTTCACTGTAAAAATAAAATTTGATTTTAATTAGAAGGTTTTTGAGATTAATAAAATTCGTAACAGCAAACAAATTAATAGAATCAAATTAACATATTTTCATATTAAAAACATTTTCTGCAGTTATGTTGTTGATATGAGTAAAAGTTTAATTCAGTTAATTGCATTTTTAATTAAAACTTATTTGAAGTTTTTTATATTTTAATTAGGCTTAAGTTCATTAAATTAAATTTTCATTAAATTATTCCTGCACTAAAAATAATAATTAATATCAAAAACTTCAATAAAAAATCAACAGTTCAATTTTAAATCACAATTGCTATAAAGCTGATTTTATTTTTGATTAATGGTTTAAATGAACAAAAAAAAAAAAAAAAAAATTGGAAGAGAATTTTTCTGTGTTTTAACTCTTCTTTTTTTAATGTATTAATTAAATTAAATACATATTTTATTGTTTTTATTTTTTGTTGTAATTTATTTTTGTATTCTCGTTTCTAACAAACTTATAAAATTTTTTTAAAATTACACAAAAGCTGAAAAAGGTGCTTTATGAAACGAGTTTCGTAAGTTTGCACAAATTTGCACAGATGTCAATTTTAAGCGATTTCATAAAAAACCTTAATAATTTTATGAAGCGTTTAGTATAAGAAAGATCAATTAAATTTTTTCTAAATAAACACACAGAAAAAATGAAAAACCAACTTCAATTAACGTATTTGTTAGAAATTTGTACTATTAATTAAATTCTTTACTGATTTTCCGCCTGCAAACAAATTGATCATATCAATTAACGCATTTGAAAGTTTGAGCTTTTCTTGCTGTTCAGTTTCAATCAATAGGTTTAATTGAAATTTGACCACCAGTAAAAGAGGCTATATAAAACGTAAACACAAATCAAAATATTTTTTTCAATCAACACAGTTCATTGAAACAATTAAAAAATTGTTTGAGAATTTAAAATATTTTGAAGTTTGTGTGTATGTTTTCATATTTGCAAATATACACACAAACATTATAATTTTTGTTTTCAATTAAGGCAAATTAATTGGAACAATTAAAAAATTGTTTAAAACAGCATTATTGAATTAATTGAAAAAATTTTGGTGAACATGTTTTCTGTGCATACACTGTTTTTGACCCAAGGCTAATTATGGACCCGGTAAAACAAAATTATGTTATGAGCTTAAAGGCCCAACTATATTATACATAAACTGGCTTAAACTACGGTCAAAAACTTTTCAAGCTTCTCAAATGCAAAAATAAAATCAAAAAATATTTTATTCCGTACGGAAAGTGCGATCTGTTTCGCAAGTTGCTTAAGCAAATGCCAGTTTCATATAATTAAGCATATAGTTTTCTTTAGTTCAAAATGGTTCGACACATATGAATCATTAGTAAAAACTATGATTACAAAATATGCAGTAAAATATTTAAAAAGGCTTGAACAACACCCAAATCCACTAGCTCGAAATATTTTAAACCATGGCGGCCACACTCGCTTAAGAAGAAGAGACACTGCAGCACTTACCCAATTAGATGAGCGATAAACACCTATATAAGTGAACAGAACCCGTGATGAAGAAAATTTTTGTCTGGCACTAGCAGGACATAAAATAACGTATTAGGTTAAGATTTGATTAATTATTGTTAGTTCATATTTAATTTATGAAGATTCAATAAAAAATAATGCGAAAAAAAAAACATATGAATCACATGTTTTCGCACAATTGCTTAAGCTAACTTAAGCATATTATAGGTGGGCCTAAATATTAATATAAGACTTCATTGTGCCGACTATTATCAAAATAACAACATATATATAAGATCTTTATTGGACCTATGGTTCATTTTGAACCTACCAGTCCATTACCATGACAAAGTTGCTATTTACATGGAAGCTATGGTTAAATATCGACCGATTCTAATAAAGTTTAATGAGATGATAAAGATTGTTATACGTTATGTTTAGACAAAATCTAATCTAAATACGAATATAAAAAGATGACTTATGGGTACCAGAATTCCATTCCGGAAAGATGATTGTATTGGGCTCTTTGATATATCATCCTTATATAGGCTCAGAAAGAATCGATCGGTACACTTGAAGATTTGAATAGACACTAGAACCAATATTTTTAGGTGTTTCCCGCATCAGCACAAACGCATAATACCTTCTTCACTATTGTGCTATGGGTATAAATAATATGTTTGAAAGTAGGCTAATTTTGTTTGTTTTGTTCTCTACAGAAGTAGAATGCTTTTTAATTACTTATTTGCATTTGCAAATTTACTGTCTATTAAAGAAGAGCATATATAAATATGGAACATAACAGAAATAAGAAAACGAAATATTATTCCAATAACTTAAAAAATACATTAAAAAATTTTTGGATTCAATAACCAGAATATGGTAATATTTCACAACAACATGTTTCCCTACAAATATAAGAATTGTCAAAATTAAATCATAGCATGTTACTCTTAGAATATGGTTTCCTCCAACCATATTTTCTATCTTCGTGTAGATTCACTCAAACTAAATCTATATATCGTCATTCGTAAATTATTGTGTTCTATATGGTTATATTTTACATATCGTCTGCGTCCGGTAAAAAAGTCCTTAGTCACATGATTCTGAGTTCGTGGCGGTTTAAAGTTTTTGGCCACCGGAAAAATCTTTAAATAGCTTAGATTTGAAAATTTATATTAGAATATAATAGTTAATTGACTTAACTTTAAAATGAAAGCAAAAAATTTAATTCAGTTTCATTAATTTAATTTTTTTTATACAAAAATGAAATGCATCTTTTTTTGCATTAACAAATATTATTTTATGGACATGGAATTATTTTAAGAAAATTGTTTTTGTATAATCTTGGTATTAAATTGGTTCATCTTGATCTGATTCTGATTCATCATATATATCCGGTGCTGGGGCCTTATTTGTGACGGATTAAGTAAATCTTTCTTCTTTTTGAAAATTATAGGAAGGTTGTAATTATAAACCTTTTCAATGTTGACTTTTTTTTTAATTCACAGACCGACCTTTACCAAAAACACGTATTTCTTTATAGGTTTCACTATGGACGTACTTATACCCTATTACACCAGGTTTAATCTGTTGATACCTAAAAGATTTAACTTTCAACCAGTTTATTTTATCCCCATTTTCGTCAAAATTTTTGTTTTTTATAAACTCAGATAGCTTTGATAAATCCAGAAAATCGGAAAACTGTATTTGAGCTATATTATAAGGATTTCCTTTACTTCTAAGGCCGAGGCCACGCAATGAGCGGCTAAGCGTCTGAGCGATGAGCGTCAAAGCGTCAAGTTTGAGCGGCAAGTGGCTTATTACTGAGCGTCATTTCTGAGCGGTTAGTTGTTAAAATGCTATTGTAAAGAGTGGATTGTATAATGTTATTACGCGAAAATCGTATTCATATGAATTTAATGCGTTTATTAAGAAAAAAAAAAACAATTTGCGGCCTGTTCGTCAATTTCGAGCGAAGACTTCGTTGGCTTAACTTACATTTAAAACAAAAGCAAATTATAAAATATATATATATTTATATTTATTAATCGAAATCGACGCCGCTTAGCCGCTCAAAAATTTCGCTCGCATGCCGCTCATTTCGTGGCCACTTCAATAGTATTTCATATGTTTTAATTTTTTGACGCTCATCGCTCAGCCGCTTGACGCTTAGCCGCTCATTGCGTGGCCTCGGCCTAAGTCGTTTGGAGCGTGCGAGTCTAAATATAGTTATCCAGTCTAGAAAGGTGTATACTGGAATATTTTTCTTTTGCTTTTCAATATCACTGTGCATACTCTCAACTTCCATTAGACTGTGTCCACTTTATAAAAATTTGTTTTTAATTATATCCAAATTCAGAACTTGAATCAAATGGAGGAACAATGCTGAAATATTTTTGTTTTTATTGTGGCTACTACAAGTATCAGAAAAAAAGATACTTCTTTTATTTGCGGTGAAAGTTGATGCAAGTATGAACCAATTTCATTACTTCCTCTTTTTCCATCTATCTCTGTCTAAAAATAGCAAAAAGAAGCGTTATAGATGGTTGAATTGTTCGCACACAATTTTCGGCTACAGATTGCAAGTCGAATGTGCATGACATAAAATTAGGCGCATTAATGGCCTATTCTTTGTCTAAAAATATCGCAGCTGAACATTCGTCTTTTCTCTTTAAATGGGCCAGATATTCTTCATTTTGAGTTTCTTTACCTTCTTCGCATATTTGACATTAGTCTTTTTTGGATGGAAGAACGATAAATACATTTCTGATGAGTTTTTTTTTTCTTTAAATTTCAGACTTGAGCTTTTTTTGCAGCAATAATATAAAAAATTGTGGACTTGGGACTTTTTTGCTCTATATGTTTGGGTGTTTTGGGCATAGAATAATTTGTTTTAATACAATAGCCTACAAAAATATTGTAAAAATACATGGGATTTTTTTACAACACATATAATATGACTTTTGGGACACTTCTGCATCATTAACTCGATTTCTCAAAAAAGTGGACTTAGCACTTTTTTGCAGGATACCGACGATATATTATTGAACACAATAATTTACGAACGACGATATGTAAAATACGAAAAAAATTTTCTATGTCCGTTATAGACTCTGAAACTATCCAAACAATGTGCTCTAAGCCGGTTTCATCAAAAAGGCAATTTTATCTTTATTTTTTTCAAATCTAGGATCACGAGGGGAGTTAGGTGTAATTTCTGCCTCTCCGAAACTATCAAACGGATTTTAATGAAAGTTGAAAGATAGATTCCTAGTCCGGACACATTAGCTATACGTTTATTACAAAATAGGTTTTCGAGGGGAATTCTAATGAATTCTAATGAACTTTAATAAACTATTTATATAGACGCATAACCTATGAAAATGAGACTACAAGAAGGGGGGAACGAAGTAACACAGGCTGGGTATCCGATAGTTTTCTAATAATGGTGGTCTCTTAACTTTAGTAATAACCCAGCAAACACTTTATTTATCTAGTAAGCGGGCAAATAACATTGGAAAAAAACTGTTGACTACTTACTTTTTGGGAGAAAAGCTCTATGATTTTGTTTGAAATCTTTACAAATTCATGCGTCCCGACAGTTAACACTTAGCCTTTCTTCTCTATATAAGTAAAAACAATTATTGCACCAGTTGAGGTTTGAACTTAGGTCTTTCCTTTTTTTGTTGATTTTTGTTGTATTTTTGCGCTCTAGCAACTGAGCTTCGTGCATATGTGAATACCATAACAGTACTTATTAAAGTAGAGTAATGTATTGCGTTTCTTTAATAGTTTCACCAGAAAGTTGATATTTGAAATTAATATTTAATGAGGTAGATAACTAATACACATTACTTTGAGCTTATAAAAAAATTTGTTAAAATTGACTTATGTTCCAAACAAATTAAAATTGATATCTATTCTAACTCTGGCTCATGCTTACTGAATAATCATAACTGCTATGGTTCTAGTTTATCTTTTTGAAAAATTTTTTATAAGCAAAAAACTATTTTATCTTTAGAAAAAAATCATGTTATATTTCTTTTGAAGAGCAAAATTTGTATATCATCTGTAAATGGCTATCTCTACTATAAAGTCAATGACTTAATAAAGACCCTTTCTTCCAACATCAATAGACATTCTATGCACATGTTTATTTAAGATTTTATGTTTTGATAAACTTAAAACTGTTAAAATAAACATTACGGCCACAGTTGTAAACAAACACAGCCATTCTCACATTTTTAAACCCTACACAACTACAATTGGGGAGGTTGATATACATTTGTACTGATGTTTGTTCTGCACCTTCCTTATGAAATATGGATCAGCTCAGAATCACTTCCTTAATAAATTTAACGATGTCGGTCTGTCTGGTTTTTTATACAGGTCCTGATTTGATTTTATTGGAAACAAGCACTACCAGTTCTACTTTTCTCTTTAGCATAGTTGCGCATTTTAGTCAATTATTCAATAATGTACACACGTAGAAAAAAAATATGGTTGGAGGTAACCAAATTCTAAGAGCAACATACTATGGTCGTATTTTAACAATGTTAATGTTTGCAGGTTACCATATTATGATTAAATATGAAAATAGTATGGTTAAATCAAGAAAAATGTTCCCGAAATCAAACATTATATGGTCAAGATACGATATTTTAGTCAAAATTAACCATAATAATGGTCAAAACTAACCATATTATGTTCAAAATTAAACATAATATGGTCAAAATTTAGCACAATATGGTAAAAATTTTCCAGAATTTTGACATAAGTAACCATATTATGGTCGGAATTAACAAAAATATTGTCATTGTTAACTTTATTATGGTTATTTATTTCATTAATTTTTTCAATTTGTTTGTTAAGAGTCAAATTATAATTTTATTTAATTTTTTATTCCTGATAGGTGTTATGGTCCACTTTTCTAAAAAATACCCTTTGTTATATATTCCAGCCTGTGACGACCTTCATTACCATTTTTTCTATTCTAATAGTTTATTCTACGTAAATTTATGTATTTGAATCAATAATTAAAATAAAATTAATGAGAATTTTAAGCAAACAAATTCTGTTTTTTTTAAACATTTTAGTTTAAACTTAAAATTAAACATTCAATGTTTTAAAATGTTATAATTTCGAACATATTATTTTTATAAAATATTAACCATAACATGTTTGGAGGCAACCGTAATATGGTTATAGCTTTTGGATGGATGAATTTAACCATAATATGGTTAAGGTTAACTTAATATGTTTAAGTGTGTAGTTGTAGCTTTATTTTATTAAAACATTATCTTATTAAATTCAACAATATTTGAAGTTTCAAGGGCGGTAAACACTTTATTGTTAAATAGAAAAAAAATATTATCAATCTTGAAAAAAGTTTTGTTAAAAACAACAAAAGTTTGTTTGTTGCCATTGCAGGCATAATATGTTTCTTAACCATACTTCAAGCATGTTTTTTCTCTGCGTGTAAGTTGTGCTACTATATGTAATGAAAGCTTCCTTTACTTTTTACATAACTATATATCGCGAAATCGGTCAAATGATGGCGCAACAACAATAAATTCAATGATGTACATAGAGTTGACGTTTTTAACTACACCATATTAGGAAAATACTTTGCAGTATAGGTAACTGCCATTTATCACTTTTAAGTGTTTTTCTGGAACCCTTCTCTAAATTAACAATTAAATGGAATTGGCTTTCCTTTCCGTTATTATTACTCTCTAAATTTGAATCATCGGAAAGAGTTATGCTCCTCTACAAATATACTCTCAAATTTTCGGTTTTAGTACGATTTTTAATACTCTGGTAAAGGCATATCCGAATATAGCACTTTTACTTGTTTGTTCTAAGTATAATAAAATTTATGTAACATTTTTTTATATAAACGGATCTTATTAAAATAAAAATCATGTTACTTATTTTTATTAGATTCAGTTTATATTTGGCTATATAAATCACTTATTGTGTAGGGTATCAAATGATCAGAAATGCCTCGACTGTACTTTCTTACTTGTTTTAAAATAATAAAAAAAAATTAAGGCATAAACTGAAAGAAAAAAGAAAAATAATGTTGCCACTTTTACACTTATTACGCTAAAATAAAAACGAATGGGATATAGAGAAAGGATACTTAAACAACAACTTTTTCACTGTATTATGGAAGGCTAAACTACTTAAAGAAAAACTTAACTAAAGAAAGTTATTCTTTGCAACTATTAAAGTATTAAGTTAGAAGCAACTACATTTACCGCAGCATAAACTAAAAAGTTGTTAAGCCAGCGGTTTTTTATTTAAAGTTTTTATTTTTGTTTTGTTTTTGGTTTCAGCTAAACAGAAATAAACGAAAATCGAAATGTAGTAAATAGCGGGCATTATTCAGTTAGTAGTAATAACAGCTTTGTCAATGTTTCCCAAGTGTTAATTTAAAAACAAATAAAAATGTGCCTAATTCTGTTAATTAAACCAAAGACAAACACATAAGAAAAGCTAGTTCCAATTTATGAAAGATATGTATGCCCAAAATAGTTGCCGGATTAAATTAGTAGACGAACATAAAAATTTTGTAAAAATCACTCAATTGCACTGCTTTACAAATTTTTAATTTGGAAAAATACAAAGAATGCCACATGCCTAGATAATTTAATTGAGACCTCCTGAACACGAAAAACTCTCTAAAGTACCGTTTTTTAGATAACGGTACTTTTGTGTTTTTCGGTGTATGGTCCCACTCAAACCCTTGTGGAGCCCAACCGAAAAGTCCGTAAAAAGGGAAAAACAAAAAAGTTAAACATGTGTTCCAGTAAAAAAAAAAAAGAATTATATTCTATCTCTGTCTGGTTGCGCGGGTAAGTGTTTAGAATCGTTCTTAAATGCACGCATATATTGTCTCTGAAGCTTCTTCTCACTGTTATTTCACACTTAAACCAATTTGATTCTACATGGAATTCAAGTTGTTTCAACTTGAAATAACGGAGTGTTATTTTAATATGAATGTAATTTTGCTCTAAATTCACGGGAATGTTAAATTAACATGAACTATAGTTATTTTAAAAGAAAATAACGTTGCTCGCAAGTTATTGTAAAATCATGTTAAATTAACATGAAGTAACTATGAAGCAAAATCACTACCGAAAAATGTTAAATCAATCTTGTTTTCGAGGATTTTACATTGATTTTTTTTCTGTTTGTATCACTTCAGCAATCATTTTTAAAACTAAGCAACACTGGGAATAAATTTGAAAGAAGGCGCAGATTGCCAATAAGGGAATGTCAAAATATGTCAAAAAATTAAGTTAAACCGCTTAACGTGTTTTTCTTTAAAAATATAAATAAAATAAAAAGTCATGATTTGCGAAGAAAAAAAAGATGCGAAAGGCAAATGCGCAGGCGCGTTAAAGAGAACAAATCCATGGAATGACTACTATATTTCTTTCGTATCGCAATAGAGAGTAGCTCTGGAGAATTTAAGAATAAACTCCTCAAAACACAGTGTTCAATAAATTTTTTCTTTCATCCCATTTTATTTACACCTGTCTTTATATGACAATTAGTAATAAGTTTTAAGATTTGGGTATTAATAATCTTAAATCAACACTTAAGGTAACTTATGTACACAGAAAAAATTCTCCAAAATTTTTCAACAATTAAAGCATTAATTAGAAATATAATCAGTTTTAATTAAAAATTTAATCAAGTGAATTAAACGTTTAATCAAGGGAATTAAACGTTTAATTAATACTATTAGCTGGTTTAATTGATACTATTAATTTGTTTACTGGTGCAAATTTAATTAATTTTTTAATTAATATCACAAATTTTTTAATTGAAATCCATTTTTATTTTTTTCTGTGTATATTAAGTGTCAGTAAAAATTTATTTGTAATAAATAATATAAAAAACATTTTGTCAAACTATACGAATCGGGCAAATAGTTCAGATGATGTGCATCGCTTTAGTCTTTTTGAACCTGAGAGCTCGTGATTCGTTGTTAGAATGAGACGTAAGTTTAATTGTATGCTTTACAATGTATATTTTCTTTGGATATATACCATTCGGCGTTTGTAATCGTTCTTGGAAGATTTTTATATTTGAATTGCTTGCATTACCCCAAAGCTCTGCGCCATATTTGCTAAAAGGAGCTATTATTATTATGTATAATATATTATAATTAGTTTGTTTTGCATTGAGTCTTTTTCTAAGAGCCAGTAAAGTTGTCCAAATTTGTACTTTAATTCACTTTTTTTACTGATGCTATGATCCTTCCAGATTAATTTAGAGTCGACTATCAAACCAATATATTTCGCTTTGTTATCATTTTGAATTAGAGTGTTGTTTATCGTAACTGCTTGATGATCACTTATTATTCTAATAGAGTAACTCACTTGTACTGTTTTTTCACCATTTACTAAAATAACTCAGGTTTCAAACCAGTTTAAGTATTGTCCAACAATTGTTGAAGGTTTGATATGTCTATAGTTATATTTTTATTTAAAAACAATAGAATAGTGTCGTCGACAAAAGTTGCAAATATATTGGTGTCTCTGGTTGGAATAGGAATGCTTGCTGTGTACAGAAGGTATAGGATTGGGACAAGGACACTACCTTGCGGAACTCCCGCTTTCATTTTAATTATACTTGAGCATTCATTTTGTATTTAACATAAAAGTGCCTGTCAGTTATATAACTTTGTAGAATATGAAAAATATTTTAATATGTGATAAACTCCGGCTTTTGTATAGAAATGAAGTCCTGCATGAAAAAAAAAATTAAATAAGAATTTGCAAATAGTTGATATCAAAAATAATAATTTTAATTAGGCTTAAGTTCATTAAATTTAATTTTCATTAAATTATTTTTATTAAGAAAGGAATTTTACAACATGAAAATTAATTAAAATTGTTATTGATAATCTTTCATTCTTGACCGTGGCCGGGGCTCGAACCCGGGCCGGCAGGTTACCATGACATTGTTTCGATCGCAACCACTCGATCTCCTCAGATGAATTTGCCGTTTTACACTCGCAGCCATCGACGACTGCTGACGTCAATAGTCAAACATCAATCCTTAAACCAAATTGTATTTTAACCTTTGGTAGATCGAAGTTTGCTTTTTTGAATGATTATCTATTTTAATTGATTTTACATGTTCTTCCTTACTTCTGTTTTTTCGTACTTTTTTGTCAAGAATTTTTCTTGAAGTCCAAAGTACATTTTTTGTTTTTTTTTTCATTTTTTTGTCTTTCTTTTTCTTGTTGACGTTTTTCAGCACAACTTGAAGGACAAATGAATACATAGAGCTCGTGCCTTAGCTTTAACAATAATTAGTATTGTGGTTATTTTGTTGAACTATTTATGGTTTTTAATCCAAATTTTTAATAATTTTAATTAGGCTTAAGTTCATTAAATATAATTTTCATTAAATTATTTTTATGAAGAAAGGAATTTTACAACATGAAAATTAATTAAAATTGTTATTGATAATCTTTCATTCTTGACCGTGGCCGGGGCTCGAACCCGGGCCGGCAGGTTACCATGACATGTTTCGATCGCAACCACTCGATCTCCTCAGATGGATTTGCCGTTTTACACTCGCAGCCATCGACGACTGCTGACGTCAATAGTCAAACATCAATCCTTAAACCAAATTGTATTTTAACCTTTGGTAGATCGAAGTTTGCGGTCAAGAATGAAAGATTATCAATAACAATTTTAATTAATTTTCATGTTGTAAAATTCCTTTCTTCATAAAAATAATTTAATGAAAATTAAATTTAATGAACTTAAGCCTAATTAAAATTATTAAAAAAATTTGGATTAAAAACCATAAATAGTTCAACAAAATAACCACAATACTAAAAAATAATAATATTTAAAATTATATATAAATTTTCAAACATTTGCATAATTTGATATGCTAATTGATATAACATTGTTTTCATTCTTTAAAATTATGATATAAAGTAAAGTGTCTCATTAATATAAGTCTAAATACAGCTAAATTGTTTTATAGCTAAAAATTAAGCACAATTTATTTATTTAACCTTCAACTTTTGGTACATTATAAAAACATCTATTTAATACCATTTTAATGAAATTTAAATTTAAAAACTAATTATATTCAATTAACAGCAAAAAGTTGACTGCATTTCAAACGAATTGCTAAATCCCCTGAAACCGCATTTGTATTGTAATACAGGGTGCCGCAAATAAGATATTTATTTTTCAAACCAACAATCCATTTCTCAAAGCTAATCAACAAAATTCTTTAATAATAATCGCAAAAATACAAAAGATATACGCCATGTCTTGTAAATCGAAATCTCGTTAAAATGAAATCGATGGAGATTTTAGGTTTAATTTTTTTAAAAATTAACGTAGGTTTTTCTGATTTAAAAAATAGTTTTGGTAAAGGTGTGTGTGGTTCCCAAAGTATGAGGTATATAAAGGAAATTTTTTTATCAACTTTAAACACAGGATGAAATTTAAAACTTTTTCGATTTCAATTTACGTGATTTTAATTTCAAATTTAAACTAGAGTTTGCTAAAAACCGTAAAAATGGTTTTAAAATTATTAAAACAGATCGGTTTCGGTTTTCAGTTTTGAAAATATCTATATATAAATCGGCAAAGGCAAAACAGTTAAGAACACTTTCCACATCTGCATGTCAACTGATTTGGACAAAATATACATCATTGGAAATGTATTTACCCACAGAAGTGCACAATATATATTTTATTAAAATCTGTTCAATGATTTCAGAGTTATAAGCGTTCAATTTGCTACTAACACATATGCAAAACAAAAAAAAAAAAAAAATTGTTTATTTTTTCAATTATCAAATAATAAAAAATAGGGTGTTCGATTATTCGACATTTTTCAGAAACCGATTTTCAAATATTTCGATAATATAAATCTGATGTATAAATCGGTACAAGCAAAACAGTTGAGAACGCTTTCTGGCTTTGTTTGTTAACCGAAACTCTATGGGGACAAAAAAAATATCAAAAGGGGGAAATACGGAAAATTAAATTTCTTTCTTTTACTTTTCCGTGATACATGTGATAATTTTTAAATTTTCTATAATATTGAACTTAGAAACATAATATTGTTACGTTACTGCCTTTCAATAACGTTTTGGTTTATTTCCTTTATAATAAACCGTTTCGAGTTCTTTATTACAACTTTAATAAAATAAATAAAACACAAACACTTTAAACACTGTTTACAATTTACACAACTTTATTTAGTACAAAGTCACTTTAACAAACCGTAATTTATAGCTTTTATTTATTACCAACTATAATTTCTTCCGCGTTATACGTTATTGACAAAGTCTGAACTAAGAATGATTTTATTACGCTAGTCGCCGCTAGTATTTATACAGCAATTTGGTTGTCTAGAACATTCGAAATGTTTTTCGAAGGTTCGAGGCTTTACTATACACCACACTTTAATTTGATTTATGGCAGCACTAATGTTTACATAATTTTACCTCTTATACTGAAGCTTTTTTAACGGTCATTTCTAGGGCTTTCTGCATATTGGGATTGAAGTGTACTAAATTATAACAATTTTTAATAACAATGTAAACTAGTAAAATTACTAATAAATACAAGTTAACTAATAAATACAAGATAACTAATAAATTCAACTAATTCTTAACTAATAATTACAACTAATTCTTAGCTAAAGTCGAGCTGATGGCCTATGCTGCCAATGCTCACTCCCATATTTAGTCTCAGAATTTATTCTGTTGATTAACTAAATAAATAAATAATAATTCTTAGCTAAAGTTACTTTCGTAACAATATTATAGGTGCAGGTTACTGAGTGAATGAGAACCTATGTATAAGATGAAAAATGTTGGTCCTTTTTAAATTTTTGTTAATATTCGACCTACAAAGATAAAAATAAACATGCATGGTCCTGAGTAAATAAGAATGTATAAGAGCTTTTTGGCTCTTTTTCGTTCTACATCTGGTACTTTGATTAATTTTCGTAAATTTTAGACATAGAAACATAAAATTAAACATGCAGTGTCCTGAGTGGATGACACTCTACAAAGGAGACTTTTTGATACTTTTTTGTTTTTCAATTGATATTTTCTGATATTTTTTATATTGAACTTACAAAATTAAATTAACTCACGTAGAAGATAAAATATGAAATAGAGTTTGGTCCCTCGCCAAATCGATCCACTAAGACGGAAAAAATAAATGCTCGAAACATATAAATTCATATATACTTAGATTAACTATGTTTCCTTCATATTTACATAAAAATTTATGGTTGAATTTTGACCATTAGGCGAACACTAGTTCAAGTAAAACTATTGTTTTGTATGTAATACAATTTTTTAGTTGTTTCAATTCAACTTATTTTAACTTTTTTTAAATTTAATGAATTTTGAAATAACTTGCCATTGTTCCAGGCTGTTATGTACATACAATTTTTTTTTTATATGAAGTTCGAGATATGTACAATTTGCAATTTCTTTTAGCATAAATGTATATTTAAAGTAAAAAAAAAAAAAAAACGAGGTTTTTTGGTCGGTTTTCGGTTTCAGTTGATAGGCATTAAAACCACGGTTTCGATTTCGGTTAAAACCGAACAGCAATCCCTAATTTACACCGTATACATGGCTCATTTTGCGTCCCCCTATATGTATGTATTCAGCTGGAATAAAAGGCTTTATTGCTTATAGCTGTCAAAACCTTATTATCCTGGCACAAATGTAAAGTATAAATATAATAAATGTAAAAAAATTATTTTAAGCGTTTTAACATGCAACGATATCATTTTCAAAGATATTAATATTTTATTTTGTAAATGGAGTTTGCACCATTTACGCCCAATTTCACAAAGTTCTGTTATAATAAACTATTACGATAAGTTTCAGTTAATAATACAGTTATTGACAGTCATACTAACAGGTAATTATAACTGAACTTGGTGGAATTGGCCGTTAATCGAATTTTGTGTGGGAACTTGGCTCTCAAACGTTTGAGTTTTACAAGCTTTAAACAGAAGCAAAAAGTGTTCATACAATTAACGAACAACGTTTATTAAAATAATTTTCGTTGCCTCAATGAATAATACGTTAATATAATGAAAAACAAAATAATTCAGGTATTGCAATTTACTAACACTTTATTGACTCAATTAACATGCATTTATTAAATATTTCGTTAACATGAATTGATAATAAATAATTTACAATTCGTTGTAATAATGGATGCACTCAAGCATTAATCAAACTTTTTTCCTGTGACTCAAAAAATTAATTTCATACTATTGATAAACGGAAATTTATTATTGAAGGGATAAGCTATTCCTATGCGCATTTCATTGGTTGCTTAGGCCAGATCGTCAGGAAACTTTATACAAAGATTTTAGAAAAACAAAAGATATTATACAAATAAAACTGCTAAGCGAATAAGAATTATAAGCACCAGTTTTAGTTGTAACAATATCAAATCTTAAACAAAAACAACAACAATAAACAGTGAGTTTATCTTTTCTTACAGGAATAGTTCATTAAAGTTAACATACTCATATGTGGCTTCAATTAACAGGTACGTTGAACTTTTACAAACACGGAACTCGTACTTTAAAATAAATAAAGTGTTCGTTGGCCTAACGAGAGATTTAACAAGTGTTTTTATAACATGAACGCGCGTAAATTCTATCAACTGTTCGCTGTCATACCAAACCCGTACGTTAAAATAAATAAAGTTTTCATTCAATGAACGAAATCCATTTTAAAAATTATCCCCCACCAAATAATTTACAATTGATAAGTTGCCTCAACGAACTCGTACGTTTAAGTCAAAGAAGTTTTATGGGGGTAACGTAAACTTTGTTAATTGGTTTGTAGTACAGCCATTTTTTGGCATTTCTTGTCATAATTCTATTCGAACTATTTTTTTTTTTTAATTTTATTTAAACAAATACAAAAGTGCAGTGTAAAATTTAAAATATTGCCATGTCTTTACAAACACTTGCACAAATTTAATAAAAGTGAAGAAGCGCATTTATAAGTAAAATGGGATTTGCTATCTGTGTAAAATAAAATTCTTAAATTCTTTGAATAATAAACGCAAAAGTTACCTGAATTAAGTAATAAGTTCATTGAATTAATGAATTCTCTTACTTCATTTTTAATTTACGGAAAGTAATATTAGCCAACTTTGTTCGTTGAATTTTTTGTTTTATTATTAAATTATTAAAATAAAATTTTTTAAAGAATGGTCATTCATTGTCAATACGAAATAAATTTATTGGACGAAAATTAATTACCTTTTCGATCGCTCAACGTAATATTTCGTTGTCTCGAAGTACCTTTTTGGTTAAGTGTATATTTTTACAAAATTTAAATTTATGTTTATCGTTGTACATTTTTTAATTAGAAGTATTTTAAAACTAATACGTTATCGAAAAGAAAATAACTTTATTTTATTTAAGGCCCAACCATATTGTGCTTAAGCAAATGTACGAATACATGCAAATCATATGAGGCAAACCATATTGAACTTAAGAAAACTTTTTGTTAAATTTTATGAAACTGTAACTGCAAATGTACGAATACATGCAAATCATATGAGGCAAACCATATTGAACTTAAGAAAACTTTTTGTTAAATTTTATGAAACTGTAATTTGCTTAAGCAAAGTGCGAAACTGATCGCACATTCCGTATGGAATCAAATGTTTGTTGATTTTATTTTTGTTTTTTTTAAGTACAATTGAGAGACTTTTTGGTAATTTTTGACAGCTGGGCCTTTATTATTTCCTTGAATTTAAAGTGCTTTGTATCAGGGATTTAACGCCACCAAGTCTAGCCTCATTTCTTTTCAATAATGGTTGTTTTTCTACACACATTTTAACCGATGCACTCTTTTTAATATTTTCCCTGAAATTGCAATAAATAAAATATTTTTTAATTGTATTTAATTTGGATATAAAAAAAAACTATTGTAAAAATTTTGTTTTGACTCACAAGATTGAATTTTTGGTTATAACAGCCCAAAAAATGGCTCAGGAAATGGTGTTAACTTACAAGATTTCATCCTGGCTATAATCCAGTGTTCGAAAATAAACATTATATACGGTTCCTAAGTGTTCTGCCACGTAGATGTGTAGAAGAAACAAACAGTAATAGTGTTTGTGTAGTAAATCTTGAAAAAAACCTTTCTCTGTTTGCGATCTTTGAACACTAAAATTATACGGTATTTATCCAACTCAACAAAAAGCCGAGAACATTTTATTGGGTTTTGTTTCTTTTTTAACCACATACTTCGTTGTGTTCGTTAATTCCACAGAAACACTTCAGTTGTTCTGTTTTTTTTTTATCGAAGAACAGAACACTATAGAAGGGTTGTGAATTAATACATAAACACTAAAAAAAAGTTGATACCGCTGGGTGGGTGAGCCGCATGCTGATCTGCTTATTTTCGAAACCTGTAGTTTATATGTATAAGCTGTTTATAGCTTATAGTATGTTCACATTTGGCTTCTTAAACGCGTTTAAGCAGTTCGAACGTGATTAAGCTCTAATCACTTCAAAATCGAGATGGTTACCCATACATTGAAGTGATTTGTTAATCACTTCAAATTGACATGATTACAACTAAATCACTTCATAAACCACATAGAATCCACTGAACATACCTCAAATGTAGAATCGCCAACATGATCGTGTACAACCGGCCAAGATTTCTGCTTAATGTTTTTATTTTTTTCCTTAAATAATTCATAAATTTTCACAATTTCATCATTAAAATGATTAAAATAATCTTCTGATAACTTTATAAAAGTGTTTTTATCCATTTTTAATACTTTAAAGAAATATAAATTTGTTTGTTGTTTTTTTGTGTGTTTGTTGTGTGTTTTTTTTTTTCTTAATCATCTGTCATTTTAATCATCCCAAATGTAATGTGAACGGCTTTGATTAGCTAAATCAACATTTTGCTTAAACGCGTTTAAAAATCTAAGTGTGAACTTAGCATTAGTGTGCTAAATAAATAGACTTCTTTCGTAAAATTTCCTCGATATTGTGTCGTTTTGTTTTTTTTTGTGTGCAGAGCAAAAAAACCAAATATTGCAAACTTAAATTTTTAAATTAAGGCCTAGTAACCCGCAAACAATACCATCTCGTTTAAGATATAGAGTGTTTAATATAAACTCTGAGAGTGTTGTGCGCTAGCTATCAGGAGAAAAAGACAGCTTAACAGCCTGATCAATTACACATCCAACATTGGACTAAATGACTTACTGAGATATCCTACGGCTACAGGCTATAAGATCTAGAGCCAAATAACGAAAATCTATGATGACTTCTATTTTCCAAAAAAATGGATTTTCTTAGGACTTTTGTATGAAAAACTTTAAATGCGTTTTTCTTGAAAACAGAGTCCTTCCGATTCTAATTGACTTTTTTGAAAAAGTAAACTACCACGATAACCAACCAATATATAACAGTGAATTTTCGACCAGTTTCACAAATAAATTATGTTTTCTATGGCTTTCATGCTCCCTGGTTTGAATTTTCAGAAAATTATTTAAATTTTTGCATTTTATTATAATATAAAGGAATGACATTTTGTTGCAAGCGCATACATATTTACAATAACTGTCAACAATTTTTCCCAGCAATTAATTATGCTGTACTAATGAGAACAGCAAAATGAAAATATATAATTCCAGTGGTGTTGCTAATGATGATGATGATGGTGATTATGGCGGTGGCGATAATGTTAATGATGATAATGTTTATTATTATTATTGTAAGAGTGGTATTAGTGGTTGGTTGCTGGTGCTTTATAATTTGACAGGAAAATGTTGGTAAATAAAACGTTCACACATTTACGCATAAATGTATACTTTCGAGAGTGTAGTGGTTAATTTAAGCACACCTTTACAACAACAACAAAAAAAAAAAACAAGCTAAAATATGCAAATTTTGTTGGAAATGATTATTAAAATTACTTTCACCGGCAATAAACTTTTCGTAAATGAGTTAATTTTCAATTTACTAATGCAAATAATTAAAAAGTAATTTAAGAAAATAAACAAGTAAACTTTTAAAAAAATTCAAAGGAATTAAGAAAATGTATGTTTAGGAAAAAAATTTACGTGTGTAATCCAAATCCGGTATTTATCACCTTTTTGTGTAAACAGCGTTATTTTTTTCTTAATGTTGGTTTTTTCTTTTTTTTGTATCTTTTCAGCTTAAAATGGCATGTTTTATTTTAATACAGTGAACATGTTTTTGCACTTTGTTGCGAATTATTTGTAAAGTAGATTTTCATTCATTCATGATCAGACAAAATTGCAGACAAAACGTAGTGAAAATAGAAAAAAAGCAAATAATCTTTCGGCAAAGTAGAATTTTGTTTACATTTCGGATTTTTTAAGCCAACCACCAAAAATTTCATCATTCCGTTTGTCAAACATCGTAGATCCTATAAAATACGTACTTGAACTGTGAAACTTTCATATTATTTGAAGTTTCGTTAATCAGTGAGTTTCGGATAAGCAGATGATTAGCCTACTGTATCCTATTCTTTCTAAACCAATTATATGTTTTCTTAGTTAAGATAAATCGGGGCTGCAAATATGGCATTCATTTATTTTTTTCAAGAACCGTTTTCGAGATAGACGCGAAAAACCATTTTTTTGTAGTTCAAATGGCTGTTTCCAAAAATCTGGAGAACTGATTTTGTTAATATGTAACGCAAATTTTACACTGTTACACAGAAATGTTTTTCGGAAAAGAATTCACTGAGTAACATCACAGAATAAAATTACGATAAATTGATTGTCATATTAAATACCATATTCGTCAATACAATTAACTTTTTAATTGAAAAGCCACCAATAACCGAATTTGTTAATATAAAAAATAATTTTGTTTATTATAATTAAAACTCAACAACTATTTTTAACAATGTGTTTGTTATATTGCATTAAATATTTGTTAACAATTTAACATAAATTTTTATTTGGAGTTTGTTATATTAACAAAATATATTATTGATTAATAATTTGAATAAGAAATTGCATTTAAGGGTTGTTTTTATTGAATTTTAAGTAAAATATATTAAAAGTCACGTTACAAATAACATTATAAGCTATTTCAGCAACAGACTTATCCCTGGATGCACTAGGATGCACAAAACGAATTTTTGACCCCATTGTCGGTAATATTTTTAATACTAGAATATATAAAAGACCCGTTTAAATTTCTTTATGAATCATTCAATAATAACTTTACTTACCCTGTAGATTGATTCAGTTTCTCAGTAATCGAATATCCTTTATTCCTTTAAAGATTTAGAACTAAAGATATTTTTTTTTTTTTTTTCATCTTTTTGACACAAATTTTTTTCTATGATATATTAATTAATTTTCTACAAAAATATCCAAACTGTTAATATTACAATTTACAAACATATTAATTAAAAAAAATTGTTTAAAATATTAGAAAAGTTTTAAAAAAACTTTTTCAATTACTTAATAACTTTTGTTATTTTTTTCTGTGATGCCTTAAGACTGGAAAAAATGAGGGTTTTCTCCTTTTTTTCAAAATTCAATATTTTTAGTCCTTCCGTTAATTTCTAACCCCATATCTTAAAGGCAGTTTCGTTCCAAACATATTTGTATTCAGGCAAAAAATAAGAAAGTTGCCATATAGTTAGCAAAATCATTCAAATTTAAATTTTTGTTTCTTGATTGTGTTGATTGGATTAGGATTAAGTCTTAAGAGACAATTTGATTTGTTTGCATAATTCTATTTTTTGTCAAAAATTTTATATTTTTCCTCTTTGATTAACCCTTTAATGTTGCGATGACGTTTCACGAATTTGCATCCAGCAGTATTTACACATCATGGTCTGATCCCAATGGCGCTGATAGTGCTTTTCCATTACTGGAAGACCTCGGTGAAATCTTTCAACTTGTTCGTCACAATGAAACAAGTCTAAAAAGTTTAAAAAAAACGGATTTTCAGTGACATGCGTGCTCCTGTAATTACAGGAAACCCATTTAGACTTCAAATAATACTGATTTGTTTTGTTTATTTGATACACACCTATGGCATAAAAGTCTTCCATCACATTTTACTAAAAATCTACTTGAAACTTTCTGAAAAGAGCCCCATACATATATCTTGGAGCGATTGCGATATTAAAAAACCGTGTGTCCCTGTGTCCGAAAATCCTCTTTCTTTTAAACATGAATCGAGAAGTTTCGAGCTCTCTTTTGACAAGTTTAAGTCACGATGTAAATCATTAAGTGCGCTTTGACTCATAGTTAAATATTCGTATCACCTATAGAATTAAAACTCGGATTTAAATCTTCTTCTTCATTATCTGATGTTACTTTTAATGATGAAGGTTTTTGCTTTGGGAATGAAGATCAATTGATTTATATCCGAATAAATAACATAGCTATTTTTTCAGCTGTGCACTTTGATCATGCAGATATATCAATCAGTTATATGATCAATTGGATCCCTCTATTCAACTGGCTCACCGAAGGACAAATACTCCTCCATGCCCCCACCAAATTTAGTTAATTTTTACAAAACACGTAGAAAAAAATACGTTTCGAGTCCATGGCTTCTTGAGCTAAGTACCATTATAAGATTATAAGATTCCAAAAAGATTTTGGTCAACTTCCTTCGGACACTTTTTTTATAATGAAGACAGACCACAAACAAACAAAGAGTTATCAAGTGAATATTTATATATTTTAAAATACAATTTAATTTAGAAATTTTAAAAGTTATTAAAACAACGAAAACGGGACAGGGACTGGCTTCATAAACTCGGTGTTGCATTGCAACACTGAAAGGCATAGAATTCATAGAGAACTTTTCTAAAAGCAATGCCTTGAGTTCATTATTGAATGATAACCGTCTTTACTGCACAACGATTGCAAAATTTGTGCCTTGTGTTTAGTTGTAACGCTTTATCAACGCACTTGTTTTCAGTGATGCTTTGCAACATTGCATTTATGAAGTCATTCAGTAACATGAAATAGACCGATAAGTGAAAGCATACTACATACCTAAAACCGCAAAAAGGTACATAAACAAGGATGCGATTTTCATGCAAATGCATGTTTTTTGTCTATAGTCTAAGATTGATGTCGACCAATTATCCTTTCGAATCATTAAATTTGCGTTAAAATGTTGCATATTTTGATGAAAATGCATATTTTTGCATATTTTGGTTTTAAATGCATATTTTTGCATATTTTAACATTGTTGAGTGATATATTTTTTTAAATTTCCATATTATAAAAAAAGTTCTTAAAAAAATTTACAAATTGTATACAAAAAAAAAATCTGCAAAAAAAAGAAGCACTGCTAAAATACAAGATTTCGAAAAAAGATCCTTCAATTTTTAACCGATGCAGCACCGCCGCGATCGCCCGCCGGACGCACTCCGCGCTAAATTCCCAATTTTTAGTTATATATTTTATAAATACACTGAAATTTGTTGTTGAGGGAAAGCTAGCTTCTATGCTAGCCCTTAATTGTAAAATTAAATTAAACTAAATACACAGTAAAAACTTCAGTTCCTTTTTAAAAATGTGTATCTTCTTTTTATTTATTTATTTAATGGTTGTTTGGTCCCGGCGTTGCTCGGGATTTTCCAAATTATAATAAAAAATTAAATACTGGTGAAATCCTGTCTGAAATTGGTCATATCAACTTATAAACCTTCGCCGGCTCATGCTCAACAACTTTGCTAAAGATCATAGCATCGTCAAATGCAGAGTTTACGATTTAATTTATACTGAGTAATTTTCAATGGGTCCACCTATTTTAGATTTTTTTTTGCTATTCTTCTTAATTGGAATTGGTACGAATCATCGAAATCGGTCCAGCCGTTCTTTAGTTATAAACGTAGTAAGTAATGCTAGGAACACAATTGGGACGAACGACGAATTTCGCCCTACACGACGAATTTTTAAGTTAATATTCGCTTTGTAAATTCGTCGTATGAAACACAGTAACGACGAATAACTAGAAGCTTTACTAATTAAGAAAGTTGTTTGCTGTTTGTGCAAGGAGAGAGAAATAGTGTGACCATATAAAAAAAAATTAATTATAAATAAAAAACACAAACATTAACAAAAACACAATTAAAAACTATTCTTATAGTTTTTTACTTTGTGTATTTATTTTAAATGCGATAAAATAATAAAAAACAATTATTAAAGTAAAAAAGTAACTTAATATACTAAAATACTTGAAAACTAAAATCGCCGGCGTATGAAATAGAAATAAATCTATTGCAAAGTCGCCGCGTATGACGAATTTCGGCCGACGCCATGATTGTGTGTTTTTTCATATACACATATGTATTTTATTTTTGGAGACGAATATTCGCGGCCAAAAATTCGTCGTTCGTCCCAGTTGTGTTCCTAGCATAACGCACCTTAACCGCGAAAATAACGTGAGCGAGATTATTCAAATTTTTGTTTTTTTTCCCTAAATGTCATGGTCACATAAGGTATCGTTACGATTTTATAGCAAGAACAGTTTAATCAAAAGCGACAAATTTCATACAAAATTCATATTATCTAAAATAAAAAAACTCTCTCCTGTAAAATTTGATTTTTGGAGCTTACGTAATTTTCGCGCTAAGGGCTCGATAATTTAATTTTAAATCTGATTAAAAAAACTTGTTTTATCAAAGTTACATCGTACAAATTTTTTTTTCTTATAATTACATGATTTACTGCTAAACTGGTTACTCACATTATAGGGTACTAAAAATAGGATGTTCTACATTTAAACAAAAGCTTATTTGTTTTTTTTTATTTATACCAGATAAAAAATTTGTGCTTATTTAAAGAAAAAAAAAATATACATATCGCTCATTTGCTGCAACAACGTGAAAAGTCGAAGTGTAAGTATCACAAATGCATAGTAAATCAGGTGTTTCATGATGTGGTCATTATTTCATATGAAGATATTGTACTCAACTCTTGAGAGAAAAATAAAAATTTATTTTTCCATTATGTTGTGCGTGAATTTAAAACTTTGAATTTCTTTTCTGTAAAACGCATATTTTTGAGTTATGACGATGTTGCAGCAAATGAGTGTTTTATACTTATATAAATTTACAACTGTATGTATGTATATTTTGAAGGAATTCTGCCTAAGAACTAAAAAAAAAATTAAATAAAAAGTGGTAAATTGTACATCAAACAAAACGAATTTTAATTTTCCTAATTACAAAATAACACTGTGCTACAGAAGAACTATGCAGGAGTTCTCTTACATTTTGTTTTGTTTAAGCCTTTTTACACCCTTCAACACAGGTGGAAAGTGTATATATAAGTTGTCATTTTGTTTACAGTTTCTAAAATATCGATATTAGATCACATTGAGTTAACATATCGCACTTGATCATAAAAAGGGTAAAAAATATTTTATAGATTCTCTACCAAAAAGTAGTTAAAACTGCAAGATATTTTCAAGCGGGTATGATTTACAGGTCAATTTTTTTTAAAAAAAATTTAAAAAATTAAAATTTTGAGTTACTAACATAAGCCTTAGGCTTCGAAAAGTGTTGTGATTACTATTATAATAGGCTTGTTAATTATTGTTTAAGAATTAAAACTGATCCCTTGGGATAATATTACTTGTCTATAATAAGGAGTGATTTTTTAAGCGTAGTTTTTTTAAAAATCTAATAAAACACTCAAATTTGCATCATATATTCAAAATTTTTATTGAAATCGATAAATTGGTCTTCGCCATTTACTTTTTTTAAATAACTTTATGTAAATGTTGCCCGCGGCTCCGGTTCAAATGGTCCATTCGTAAGGTCCAATTTTACACCACTTTTTCGAGCATTTCGGCCTGTATTCCATGAATAACACGTGTTTTATTATACTCTAAGGCTTCAATCGTGTTTGGATTGTCCACATAGACCAACAACTTCGCATAACCCCACAAGAAATAGTCCAGAGGCGCCAAATCACATGATCTTGGCTGCCAACTCACAGGGCCATTTCGAGAGATAAACTGCTCACCAAATTCATCCTTCAATATGTCCATTGTTTCACGAGCTGTGTGGCACGTGACACCGTCTTGTTCAAACCACATATCAACCAAGTCCAACTCAGCCAATTGGGGCAAAAAAAGTCGCGTATCATGGCTCGATATCGTTCGCCGTTAACGGTAAAGTTTCTTCCACGGTCGTCTTTGAAGAAAAATGGATACCAGCCCATAAGCCATACCATACTGTCGTTTTTTCCGGATGCATCGGTAACACTTGTACGGCATGTGGCTGTTCTTCTACCCCAGATGCGCCAGTTTTGCTTGTTTACGTATCCATTTAGCCAGAAATGAGCCTTATCGCTGAACACAATTGTTCGATAAAACATTTCTCACAGAGCACGAATTTTGATAATAAATTTCAACGATTTTCAGTCGTTGCTCGCTTGTGAGTTTCTCCATGATGAAATGACAGAGTATACTAAGCACTATTCACTTTCACAGATGTAGTTTGGACACAATTACCAACCAGTGGTGCCAGCCCGAAAAAAAATCACCCTTTATAATGTTAGCTTAGAAGTCTAATTATAGAATAAGCTAACAGAAAAATAATTTTCTAATCTATAATAAGATTAAATTCTTTACGAACACTCTGTTTTAATTTATATGGCATATTTATTTACAAAACGTGTTTACTTATATTATACATATTTAATTAATTATACCCTTCACCACAGGTGGAAAAGGGTATATATAAGTTTGTCATTCCGTTTGTAATTTCTACAATATTGATCTTAGGCCCTGTAAAGTATATATATTTTGGGTCCTTATGAGGAGAGAAGTTGATTTAACGATATCCGTCCGTCTGTCCGTCCGTCTGTCCGTCTTACGTTTGATATGTGTTTTCCGAAGACTCCACCATGATACCGGCTAGGTGGTTTTAGACTTTTGTCACATATAGTCCACCATTTCTTGCTATTGAAATTCAGCCAGAACGGTCCAACAATGGCTGAGATATGAGCAAAAAACGACGACTACCTCCAATTTTTTCCAAAAATCCCTTGTTGTTGTTGTATTTTTTTATTTCTGTATATCTTGAGAACGGCAAGAGCCAAAGTTTTCAAATTGGGTACACACATTAACGTTATCAATACACAGCATCCAACAAAATGTGGGCGGGATTGAACAAGTGGGCGTGGTACCTCCCGTACAAAAAATAGCAAAAATTGTATAAAAACCTGATTTTTTGGACTGTCATATGACCTATGGTTACGCCTTATATATCAGAAGATCGGAAATTTTTAATATAAAATATTTTCTGAAAAACTCGGTTCAGATACGAAAAAGTAATGACCAAAATATTAATTTTTTTTTGAAAAATACCCATTTTCGGGAACCATAGATCTTCCCGAGTCCAAGTTTTATAACCAAAATAACTGGCAAATTTCTTCTTTAACACGTCGGTATATAAATCTGTCAAATCGGTTAAGAAATAGCAGAGTTATGACCAAAATACTGAAATCCCAAAAATTACTCTTTTTATAATTAAGTTTGTTTTTTATACCCTTCACCGAAAGTCCTATACCCTATAAAGTTCTGGGTATTCTGGGTCCTTATGAAAACCGAAGTTCAAATCCAGTTGTCCGTTTCTGTGTCAACTGTGTTGAGTTGTGAACTGTAAACTGATCATATTTACTTTTAATGATATTCATAAAACGTTCCTTCATGGTCCAGTTGTTTGCTTGGGTTAGAAATTGTGAGTCCCTGGTTCGAATCTTGTTTTTTTTAAAAAAAAAAATTTTTTTTTAATTTTTTATGTTCTGAAACGATTTAAAAAAAATATTTACCAGTTTTAATTTTTTAAATTTAATTTATAATGAAGTTTTATGTATTGTATATATGTATGTTTATGTAGAAATTATTTAGGTTTTGTCTAGTTGCTCTGTATTCTGCTCGCACAATGGTGAAGGGTATATAAGATTCGGCACAGGCGAATATAGCACTCTTACTTGTTTTTTTTTTAAATTGTGCATCGTTTAAAACTCTTTAAAACACTTCACTCTTTGAACAAAACATTTAAATACTGAAAACTTTAACTAATAATAAAAAATTTAGGCACGCATCAAATAACGGGAGATCATTCTCAAAAACACTTACAAAACTATTGCGAGAATAAGTCATTTGCAATCATATTAGTTGTCATTTTGTCGGAAATCTCTTATGATAAAAAAAACTTCAAGCAAAATTAAATATTTCAACCTAAGCATGAAAAAATAAAGCTAAAATAAGCTCGACAAAAAAGATAATACGGCAGCACAGAACACAACCACCACGCGATCCCCAAAAGAGTGTTAGCGCCAAGAAAAAACTCTGTCAAATGTCGGTACACAATTGTCCATGGCTATTTTATATCTATATTAATAAAATATACAAAAAATATTTCTACCTATGTCCATTACACTGGTTTACAGCCAAAAAATACCAAGAACGCCACATGCCTAGATACGTTAATTGGGACCTCCAGAACACGAAAAACACTGTAATTTTTTTTTTCTAAGTACCGTTTTTAGATAACAGTGCTTTTGTGTTTTTCGGTGTATGGTCCCACTTAAACCCTTGTGGAGCCCAACCAATTGAATGCCTTTTCAGTCGATATGCTGCAAATTTCTATCTGATAAGAAGTGGGTGAGTTATAGCACCTCAAAGTTCAAGTTCAAGACGCTCGTCATTTTAATTTAAATTTTTTGAATTTACGCCGAATATAGTGTGTGAGCAATGAAGATTGTCGTTCCACAAAATCCTTAATCAAAACTTTACACTTAAAATGTTGGTAATTAAATAAACTATTTGGTAAAAAAACAAAACATTCCAGATCTTTACTATAAAGCCTGGTACTCTGTTCAACATTTCACGTGAAATGCTGTCAAAACGCATATGAAAAAAACTTGTGCGGAATATCTATGAAATAATGTTGATAGAGTTGTACTCTGTCAAAGTTCTGAAATGTTTCTGGCAACATTTCTTTACAACTGCGAAATAATGTAAGCTGCACTTATTTCACGTGAAATTTTAAGCAAAAGCAAAAAAATATGAGCTGATTATTTAATAAGAAATAAAAAATTATTGTAACACAACCGGTAACAGTTTTTTATCCATATTTACTTTCTTTTTTTATTAAAAAAAATACATTTTATTAAAATACATGTGGGCAAGGCCTATGCAATAGGTCTGCTTACCTCTACAACAATAAAACAACACAAAAAACAACAGGCATTTTGTTTGTGTAAAATTCCTCATCGTTGTCAAAATCTTACTACTACATAGAGGAAACAAAAGGAAAAATGTGTTTTGTGTGCATGTATGTGTGACAAAAAAACAAAAATATACATGTATAAGGAAAAAGTAAACAACTTTTGACTTCGTTGAGAAATAAACAAATCAAACATCTGGCTTCTTAAGCAGACTTATTGGATAGGCCTTGCATGTTGGGTTTGTTTACATACGCAAAACAATGCTGCATACTTTACAGGAATTAAAACGTCAAATTGTACAAACTCGCAAGATAGGTAACATTGATACATGTCAAAATTTTCGTGTGAAATAATAAATGTTGCTCATCATTTTTCACAAATTTGAACAGAGTACTAGGCTTACACTGCCTTTACACATGAAAGTTCTTTCATAAAATTTCTGTATACGTATTATAAATAAAAATTCCAATGAAACAGATGACTTTCTTGAAAATTTCTTGTTCGATTACACAGGAAAGTGAAAGTTCATTTGAAAAATGTCGTGAAAGGGCAAACTTCTAACAAAAATTACATTGGCAACACTGCTTAGTTTATTGTCATTTGCTTTCATGAAATGTTCAAAAAATCGCTTTCTTGAAATTTTCATTGAAAGCTAGCTGAAAGTTGGGTTGAAAGTAAAAAAATGTAAATGTGTTAGTGAAAAAGTGTGAGTGTATTGCGACTTTCATGAAATTACTTTCACGTGTAAATGCTAGGTTAACGTAGAAAAAAAAACTAAATTAAACTGAAAAATTTTGAAAAAAACGTAAAAAATAGGCAAATTTTGAACTTTGAGGTGCTATAAGTCAGCCACTTCTTATCAGCAGCAGCATATCGACTGAAAAGGCATTCAATTACCTTTCCAACGATATGCTATTTATCTCGATCGGACTTTTCGGTTGGCTCCACAAGGGTTTATGTGGGACCATGCACCGAAAAACACAAAAGTACTGTTATCTAAAAACGGTACTAAGAAAAAAAAATTACAGCTTTTTTCGTATTCAGGAGGACCCAATTAACTCCTCTAGGCATGTGGCGTTCTTGGTATTTTTCCAAATTAAAAATTTGGAAAGCAGTGTTATAGATTAAATAGAAAGGTAATTTTTGCAAGATGGTTTAAGGATATACATTTTTCAAAACTAGGGCCACGAGGGGAAGTATGGGGCAATTTTCGCCTCTCCTAAGCTCATTAAAAGATTTAACACATAAGCCATGAATTTTTTTTTTAAAATGAGACTAAGAGAGGAGGGGAGCAAAGAAGCGCACGCCGGGTATCCGCTAGTAGCATATATTTCCGAAAGAACTTTTAAACTGCAGAAATCTCTTTAAATTTTAGTGTCGATATAAAATTTAGCACAACCACTGCCATATCAACTATAATGGCCGTTTTCTCATTAGGCGATTATCCTGTTTCCCAACGAATAACTGCAGATTGAAGAAATTTGGTTTTCTGAATGTCTTATTTGCTTTTATTCTCTCGCAAATCTAACGGCGGGTTAGCATCTGCCAATTATTTATTTGTCGTAAATCACTGACTCCCAACTTTTTCATCTATTTTGAGCGTTATTAAATTATTAAATTGGGAAAACGGCCATTAGAATTTCTATTAGGATTTGTATATAGAGCTGTTACTTGACAAACGTAGTATTGTAATCGGTCCACAATTTCACAGATTAAAATAAAATTTATAGTATTAAGCGTTCGCTCAAATTCCTTTATAACACGAGCTGAGCCTTGTAGTTTTTATACCCTCCACCACCGCTAGTGGTGGACGAAGGTATAGTAGGTTTGTCATTCCATGTGAAACTTTTTTATTATTTATCTCAGACCCCATAAAGTATATATATTCTGGCTCCTTTAGGGATTCTTGAAAACACGCTCACTTTCGGAAAACTCAAAAAAAAAGAACAATATTAAAATCAAATAGCTTCTAGTTATCCTAAGCAGTTTGGAATTAAAATCCAACAAAAGAGGTTCAGTAGGATAAGAGTTATGATTGTGGAACCACCACCCTAAAAAATTGATAATTTTGTTACAAAAACTAACATAAATGGCAGTATATTGCACGGCTTGATATAGAATTTGACACAAATTCGTTCTATAGGACTAGAAATCATATTGTTAAATTTCGTAAAGATCGGTCCCATATAAAGCATACTCTCGTAAAACAGTTTAGTACGCCTAAAACCGCAACAAATTACGCTATTGTAATAGAATTTGTTAATGTTAGATTTCTTGAAGATCGGCGCGTAATTTACCATAGGTCCCATTTAAAGCCTCATCTCGGAAAATATTTTAGTACACCTAACACCCTAAGAAATAATGCTACTGCTATTAAATTTGGTAAGTCACAGTTTTAAAGGAAAATAAATCACAATGTCAAATTTCGTGAGCATCGGTCTATAATTTACCATGGGCCCCATATAAAACATACTTTTGGAAAACAGGTTAGTACGCCTATAGCCGCATAGAATAATGTTTTTGAAGCAAAATATGGTCTTTCGTAGTTTCATAAGGCTTTAAATAACCGTAAAAATGTCGTATAATGCCCACCCTGGGAAATTATTTAAATACGCCTTAAACCGTAGCAGATATAGATGTTGTGGTAAAATTTGGTCCAATTTAGCTTCATATAACCAAAAATAATACCTTGCAATTTTGTAATAATTGGTCCATAATTCTGTGGTTTTAACGAATAATAGCGTAAGTCGGTTTTTACCGAAATTGAGATAATGATGTCAATGTGCTACATTTTGCATTAGGTTTTTATAAGTATTAAGCTTTTTAGAATATAATGTATTTTTTTTAATTTTCTTCTGCTAAAAACAACTTAAGTTAACTGTTTAATAAAATATTTTGCTATTATAACGATTTATGTCGACATACATCGCCAAAAATTGTAAAATTGCTGATTATGTTTCCAAATAAAAAGCATATGTGATGTTATGTTGTTATTCGTGCATAAAATATGAAAGTATTTTTTGAAAATTTTTCTATTAATAACAACTTATATGTACATGTGCGTTTATTGTTGACTTCTTTAGTTGCAACAACAGCAGATGAGCGGTTGTTTGTAATTTTAAGTCCATACGTTGTGCTATAAGTATCAAAAACTCTGAATATGTCGCCAACTTGTGTGCTAAAAATAACAACGTAAGTCGTCATGTGTGATTAAAATGATAAAATTTATTTTCACAAAAAAGAACTTATGTGGAGATATGATGTTATATTGCACACACTTAATGAGTCAATCAAACATATGCATTTTTAATCCTTTTACAGATTGTGATCCTGTAAGGATTTTTTCATGAAAACTATGTACGTAGAAAGTCACTGTTAAGAGGATAGTAAAGAAAAAAGTTTAAAAAAGCATCTACAGAAGTCGCAACTGAAAAAAATAATTGTTTTTGCTCTCCTGAAAAGTTTGGTTTTATAACTTACGCGATTATTCGTGAAAACCACAGAATTTACCTAAGGTCTCATCAGCTTTCTGAAAACCACATTAAAACTATAAAACGCTATAACAAATTTCACTTCTATATCAAAATTAGTCAAATTTAGGTTTTCAGTACCAGAGAACACTCTATAGAACTCTATGATTCACCATGGATCCAATACAAATTCTCCTCTTAGAAATATTTGTTCAAATTTTGTTTTATATGGCTAGAAATAAAAGCATAAAGCTGTCTGATTGTCGGCCAATAAAAAAAGACAAAACAAAAACAACTTGCTTTATTTCGCAAGAAAATCAAAATAAAGCAAGTTGCTAGTTCAGTTTTTTAAGCCGTGGACTTGCTAATTTATTATTAAATTAATTTTGTTCTATTAATTTAAAAATACCAATTTAGGATATAGTAATTAAACGTGTTTTTTTATATTTATGTATGTACATTATTGCTATTAAATGGTCAAAAAACATACATATATCTTTCGGTAGTTTCAAATATCAACTTAAGCCGGCTAATTCTTTCATCAATAGTAGAACGCCGCACAGTGGGAAATTTTACGAGAAGGCGGTCAAAATTCTATAACTTTTGAATGGATTGGTATTTTTTATGCGATTTCTTTTGTTCGATAGGTGCGATGTTAGGCTTTCATTTGCGCTATAAAACGTAAAATTCGACTGATAGGAGCAAAAGTTATGGGAAGTTCAAAATGCATTTTCATTTTTTTGTTGAGTTTCGGTGTAAAAGTTGAATATTTCAAATATGATTTTTTTATAATTTATCATTATTTCTTTTGTATTTTACAACTGATACTTATTTTTTATTGTGGAACTTAGATCCTGTCAGAAAATGCCAATATTTGGCCCCTGTAAATTGTTTAGTCCCAATATGCACAGGTGCCAAAGGTTGGCTTTTTTGGGACGAGACGAGTTGTTATAAGGATAAAACTGAAAAGGAATATTTTGAAAAATGCCCAAATAGCAATCTTGGCTATCGATAACATTTTAGGTAATTCAACTTTTATTTTTGGTTTGAGATGTATGTGTATTTTATTTTTATATATTGTTACGTTACTGCCTTTCAATAACGTTTTGGTTTATTTCCTTTATAATAAACCGTTTTGAGTTCTTTATTGCAACTTTAATAAATAAATAAAACACAAACACTTTAAACACTGTTTACAATTTACACAACTTTATTTAGTACAAAGTCACTCTAACAAACCGTAATTTATAGCTTTTATTTATTACCAACTATAATTTCTTCCGCGTTATACGTTATTGACAAAGTCTGAACTAAGAATGATTTAATTACGCTAGTGGCCGCTAGTATTTATACCGCAATTTGGTTGTCTAGAACATTCGAAATGTTTTTCGAAGGTTCGAGGCTTTACTATTTCACCACACTTTAATTTGATTTATGGCACCACTTTACATAATTTTACCTCTTATACTGAAGCTTTTTTTTAACGGTCATTTCTAGGGTTTTCTGCACATTGGGATTGAAGTGTACTAAATTATAACAAAAACGATGTTAACTAATAAAATCACGTATGAATACAAGATAACTAATAAATACAAGATAACTAATAAATACAAGTTAACTAATAATTATAACTAATTCTTAACCAATAATTACAACTAATTCTTAACTAAAGTTACTTTCGTAACAATATTAATACAAATATATACTTAAATCAAAAACAAATTATAATCTATAAACAATTTTAAATTAAACAATATTAGTAAAAATTTCTTCTAAATAGCTTTGGGTTTCATTTTCCAGAAGTTGTTTAGCTTCTTCGATTGAGGTTGATTTCCATTTTTGTCGAATATGGATATATGGATCTGATGTGCACAACAAAATAGTAATAAGATCTTCATTAGTACAACATCTGGACATTTTTCTTGTGTTGTGCTCGCGGAAGAATCTGTAGTCTTTGTTCCTTTTTTCTTGCGCTTCTTCAGATAGATCTCCAATTGGAAGCATATTGTGTTGAACTATTTGTTCCCGATGGTATAAAATTTTATGAACTGTGGTTGGCATATGTCTCCAAGAGTATTTTTTGTTATAAAGAAATGCTGTTTCATTTGCATACTGGCCAAATTTTTTTGCATTTATCGTTCTGCTACATGATATAACTTGTAAAATGTACTCCTGTGATAGATGCTGCAGTTTCTGGATCGGAAAAGAATATCCTTGCAGTGTTTCCATCATTTGAATTTCCTTATCCTTGTTTTGGCTGATCAATTATAAGGCCTAGGTGAAGGTATTTTTCTTGAATTTGTTTTTTTGTTTGCTTCCTTTTTTCCACAATTTCTTTGTTTTTTCTAACTGTTTCGCCTAACGGGCCAAATTGCAAATCATAACCCAATTTAAGAATATGCTCCATAAAACGAATTCTGGTATGAAGAGGGGACATTCCAAATTCGTATGCTTCATTGAAACTATTGTCTTGTGATGGGGGTTGGCTTAATTGACTTGATGTCTTTTGGCATATGGTACAGCTTGACTAAGACTTTGTTTCGGTTAATGGTTGTGCAACTTTTCCATCGATCATTGTAAGGAACATTTGAAAATTAATTTCAATGCATTGGTCATCAAATTTAAATATTGCCGTTTGAAGTTCTTTAATTTGATCTTTTATTTTTCGAACTTCTTCAGTTATGACATCTTTAGTTTCCTTTTTGTAAACAAACTTTGCAATACTTTGTTGAAGAGGGAATTTTATTTTTCCATACATCCATTTCTGTAACTCTACTGGTTGACGGCTCTAAGCCAATATAAGTTTTTCTTAAACGTAATGGAACTAAAGATACCATGAATAAGTTAGCATCAGATAAGTTTTCTGAATTACATTGCTTGTATTGTTTCTGACCAGAGCTTCCATCACATCCCCATTTAGAAAATAAAGTGATGCTGCAATTTTTAAGTTTTTTTAAACAGTCAGCATCAAGTGTATTTAATAATCGTTCTGCAGTGTGTTCGAGAAGAGCCTGCAATTTTACTTCTGCTGAACTTGAAGTTACACTAATAGCCGTGAAGGTAAGCACTCTTTGACAGAAACTAAATCTCGATATGCAGGAAAGATTCCACAATTTTTTTCATTGGTTCGCTTTCGCAGTTCTGTATACTGATTTTTTGTCAGTTTTAAATCCAAAAATAGTGCAAATGCTTCTTCTGGAGTAAATTTCATTTCTTCAGTTGGTGTAGGCATACTTTTTAAAATCCTCTTTGTGCGTTTAGGGCTCGCTTCCACTTTTTTTCAATTATTGCAATTTTTGTTTTCTTATTTTGCGTTGGTTGAATTTGATGCAGAAAAAATATAACTGCGTGCTAGTTTTTTTACCATTTACCTGCTCTTCCATTTTTTTAAATTAAGTTGCAATTTTCATGTAATTAAACTATGTAGTTTATGTTGCGGCTATTTACTAATGTTTAACCTTTTAACTTACTCAGAAATCTAACGTGTTAGTCTATTTATGTCGCCTATTCGTTTTGCAGCATCCGTTCACCCACAATAAGTTCATAACAATGGCAATACCTTTACCTTCTCCAAATTAATTGATAACCTGACGTGCTAGATAATTTATGTGGCCTGAACTGCTTTATTTGTCGAAAATTCTTTAAGATTCACCTTCTTTAATTTCAGTAATGTTTCCTTGCAGGACTTATTTTTTGAACCGAATATCTTACCTTAGGTCACAGAAATTGCTGTAGTTCGCAAGGCCGTATCCAGATGTGTGTACAATGGGGTATAGAAATGTAGGTTAGATTCTGGACTACAAGAGAGTATAGAATTTTTTTGACGCTTTTTGACGCTCAGGACTTATGCTCTATAAAGTAGGAAAATTCCGGGAAATTTTGACATTAAAAAAAAAAAAATTAAATAGTTCTAGAGGTCGCCGAGTTAAATGCTTGAAACCATGTATAGCTAATAAAATAAACTAATACACAAAACTTATTCTGTCAAAAAATCTTAAAAAACAAAAAAGTTATGAGCATTTCAACTTCAAAAATTGACTCAGAAATTCAAAACTATAACCAAATATTGAGAAAGTCCATTTCGGACCACCCTGTTCTCAATGAAATAGTTGAAATAGGGTTGAAATTTTTTGGCTCCCGAGGTTCACTAGTATTTACTTTCACATGAATAAAAAAATTTTAAAATCGGAGAACATAAAAAAAATAATTTTGGCCGCCTTCTCAAAATATGAACCAGTGTGCGTCGGCAGAATGAGAGAACAAATTTCTTCATATTAATCTTAATCTTAAACAAGGGGAACACGTATCTTATAAGATTTCATAATCGAATGATTCTCGCACAGTAAACTTGTCGTTTTTATTCTTTTTTTTAGTTTTTTCTTGTTTTTAGTTAAAAATATTGTTTTTTTAAACACTTATTACAAAATTTTCACTATTTGTACAAAAAAATTTAACATTTTGATGAATGCGTCTTATTATTGTTTTTTATGTATGCATGTATGTGTATTTTTGACAGCTCATCTTATAAGATAGTTGTAATAAGATCTCTCATAACAACTGTCTCATAATATATATTATAATATTAATATTAACACTATTTGAGAGTCCACACGTAAGATAATACTCTCTGCGATTGAATTTGACGTTTGCTGATATAAAAATCTTATATCTTATCTCAGGTGGAGACCCTATGTAAGAAAAGCTAAAGATATAATGCAAATAAAAATGCAGTTGTTTGTTTCAAATTATGGCATTTTTGTTTCATTTCTTAGGTTTCAATTGAAAAGTTTCTCGACGTGGGAGTTGAAGAACATGGGCACAGGTTTGGAAAGAAGTACATTTTTTTACTCCAAGCAATTTCTACGGCTGGAAGTCCATACATATTAAAAAATGTCATTAAAATCGTACCAGCGGTCAGGCAAGAACGGGTTATTATTGATATATATGTGCAGCTGTACAATTGTCATCCTATGAGTCCAATGATGCACACAATTCTTATTCATGGCGGTGATGTAATAGGGCAAGTAATCTTTCCAATTGGACAATTGTCAGAAGACGCTGTCAAGGACATAATTAAGCACTACAGATTATATCGTACGAATTATTCGAGGAAATTCAGCAGTAGCTATACAATTGGAGAGCAGCGAACCTTTTATAAGCTTTCAAAATTATTCTAATCGCTCTTAATAATGTTAACTAAGAAAGTCTTACACAAAAAGCACGTATGAACAAAATACCTTTTTCATCAGATACTATTGAACTGCTTCTTCCTGACACGAATTGTGCCGCTTATGATAAAATTCATATGAAATGATTATTAGTTTAACGTTTTGCATGTGTTAAGCATAACTATAATGTCATAAGTAAATATGAAATAAAGTTTTTTTTCCCGGAGTTTTTCGATTCCTGGGAAAGCGGGAATTTTTTTTAAATTTTCCGGGATCCCGGGATCCCGCTCCATATAAAAATTACAAAGTAAATTTGTTTTAAATTAATGAAAAAACTTTTATAAAAAAACGTAAGGGAACTTGTTTACAAAGAAAGTAAAAGAAATGCTTAAATACTACAAAAATGAATTGAAGATTAAAAGAGGAACTTGAATTATTATAACCTTACGGTTTTATATGTAAATTCCGTGTTATTATGCTCAAGATACAAGATAAAAAGAAAGCCAAAACATAACAATTTAATTCAGAAAACAATAATAAAAACCAACAAAAATTGAGGTACCCAAGATATGAGATTAAAAAGTTAATTCATAAAATAGTTCAAATATTTTAAATAAATATATTAACATTTTTGAACGGCTTAGGAAATAACTGACACACTCAAGCGCTTAGTAAGTCGTCAAGAAGTATATTTCTGATTTTATTTACTAATTACTAGGGCAACCAAAAAAAAGCACTAAAAAATCAGTTTTAAGCTCTTAAAAAAAGCGTTTAAAAACATGAAAATAAGCTGTTAAAACTAAAAAAAAAAGCAATTTAAACTTGTTTATTTTCCACTTAATTCGTTTAATACGTTGTTATAGTAAATTATAAGTTGATGCAATAAATTTTCGAAAAGAAAACTATGTCTGTTTTGAGTCAGCAAGTTCTTGTACATAGAAAAAGTTCTTCCTACGTCTACAGATGTTGAGGGAGCATATTTAAAATTTAGTATTTGCTCTCTTAAGTATATTTTGACGATTGGACTCATAATTCCGCTTGCCTCCCAAAATATCCCCAATATCTTTTAAAAACGAAAATCCTTCATTTTTTAATGAAACTGATTTAAATTTTGTTTTAACTTTGTTTCCTATATCCCCTGGAACACGGCACATTTTTCTTACGGTCCATAACTATGTTCACTTTCCCTGCGGCCACACGATCAAGATGTTCTTGATAATCTTTCACATATACTGCTTGTCAAAATTTACATAAATTAAAAGCTGTGACGTAGGCTGCATTAAATTTGTAAGCAATTTTCTTTCAAGATGTCATCAAAAAAACAATTTATAAAGACTAACATGTAATCAGCTAAATTGAAAGTAAAATTGCCAAAAAAAAATGGAGAGGTGAAGTTGAAAGCATTCTCGTGGTCAATTAAAAAAGTGTGAGTGTGTTAGTAAAAAAGTGAGAGTGTATTGCAAATTGAATGGAATTGAAAGGTAAAACTTGTTCGTGTGGCCACCAAGTTAGAAGACCAATGAAAGATATTTTGTTTCCAATTTTGTTACAACTTCGTGTAAAACCCCAAAGTTTGCAAAAATTAGCAATATTTGATATACAGAGAAATTCTTAATAGTTAAACTATATTAAAAAAGCCAAAAAATAAGACGTTTCTATAAAAACAGAGACAAAAACTATTTTTAAAAAGAAATAAGACGTTACAAAGTATGATGGTAAAAGACGTTACAGACTGAGGAATTTGATCGGAAGAATACAGCTATGGAATTTTCGAGAGAAAAGAACTTAAACAAGCAAGTAATAAAATAAGTTGATAAAAAGGCTTAATACTAAAAACATAAACACATAAAAATTATACACAACACTATAAAAAGTACGTTACAGTACCGCTAAGACAGAGTTGCATAAAAATCAAGTAAGAAGGTATAGTCGGTCAAGCCCGACCATATGATACCCAACACCACAGTATTTAAAAACAAGTTTCGAGAGCGTATGGCTATATGAATAGAGATCTATCTATGTTTTTAATTTCATTAAAATCGGTTAAATAGTTACTGATGGGCAGAAATTGACCCTATCTCCCCTCGTGGTCCTATTTTTTTAAAAATTGCATACCTTACGTGTCCATATAAATATGGGTCTATATACATGTGTCTTAAATTGCATTTAAATTGGTTTGATAGTAGGCACAAAGACCCTCTTATGGATAGCAGCTTGTATGGGGGCTATTTTAAATTATGGACCGATTCACCATTGTGCCAATTAGAATCCACGTACCAAATTTCATTAAATTAACTTTAAAATTGCGACCTGTACTTTGCGCACTAGGTTACATGGACAGCCAGCCAGCCGGACGGACATCGTTAGATCGACTCAGAAAGTGATTCTGAGTTAATCGGTATACTTTAGGACTAATATTTTAAGGTGTTTCTCACATCAGCACAAATGCATAATACCCTATCCACTCTTGTGGTGTGGCCCACACCGTGTGGGTAAAATATTTGTGGTGATGATATTGTGCAAGGGAAGCACAAAATATTACCATAACTTTGAACGATTTTTTAACCAGAGTTGTTACAGCACAGAAATGGTCGATTTTTTAGTATTTATAAAAAAAAGTTGCACATAAAAAAAAAATAATAATAACGATTTTTGCAAAATTTTATTAAATAAGTTTTTTTCGTATGAAAAAAATGAAAAATTATCTTAAAATGACAAAATAAGTAAAAAAAAAGCCGATAACACAAAAATAACTAAAAAAAAGCCGATATTGCCAAAATAAGCAAAAATAAGCCCTAACAAATATAGCTCATTTTCTTTGTTTTTTTATGATCGGAATTTGTGTTCAATCAAAATCTTTCTATCTTGTAAACCAAAAAATAAGCATTTGCTTTTTTTTGGTTGCCCTACTAATTACCATGTTTCCGAAAAATTTCGTTCATTTTTTTACCGAGGTTGGACAAATAGTTAAAAGTGCAACGTTGTAGAATGCAAATTTTTTTTTTATAAACAACGCCTATATCAGTCAAATGTATGTCAAGGTCAGTGTTGCCAGTGGATTTTTCGAAAAACACCTACACATGCTAATACATACAAACAAACAAATTTCCCATGCAAAAATCCCTACGCATTATTATCATTAAAATGCCTAAGAGTGCCTCAAGGCATGCTTTACAAAATTTATACGGACGCCCAATATAAATATAACTAAATTTTATTAATTTACATTTTTTTACAATTGCTTAAAGATCTAGAAAAATATTTGTAGAAGCTTCGAAAGCTCCTTAAAGCTCTTAAATCATTGTAAACAATCTCGAACACAATGCTTTTGTTCAAAGTGCAAACTTCATTCATGATGCTCAAATAATAAAATTGTTTTTTTTAATTATCATAAACAAAATCAAATATTTTAAATTTGTTTCATTACTTTTTATTTTCAATACAAACAAACAAACAGAATTCTCAAAATTTAAATGTGTTTTTATTACTAGATACCCAAGGGTGCCTTAAGATACTACTAGATGTTTTCTCACCTGGAACGTAAATGACTCATCGTACGGGCTTAAAAATATTTTTTTTGAATTTAGAGGCCCAAAAATACAAAAAAAAAAAAATTGCTTTCATAATATATTTCCATTTATTCTAAAACTTGGCATTAGAGGGTTAAAGTTTTGACATAAAATAAGTACAAAACTAAAAAAAATAATACACTTGTAATACAAAGTAATTTATTATGACGGTCATCTTACAATAGTCGCAAAAAAAAAACAAAGTGATTTCAAAAAGTTGTTTACGTAGGTGAAAATTTTGAAATCACATAAGAATATGCCCAGAACACCTTTCTTGTGATTTCAAATCACTTTCATAAAATGTGATTTTCAGAACAGGCCTGATAAATTGAAATTAACTCGTAGAACACATTCGAAAGATTTATATGTAAATAAAATAAAAATAACTTATAAAAAGAACTTATAAAAATAAATAATTCTCACATTCTATTAATAGTTTATCATACTTTTTAGAGTTTAAAATTCATTAAAATACTAAATTTAAAATATTTTTTTCTTTAATTGCAGAAACCATTTTCAATTTACAAACATTGAACAAAAATACTGAGCAGGAAAATCGACGAAAGATAAAGAAAACTACATCGTTTGGTCACGAAATCGGCTATTTCTACTTTGAAGAAATATACTGCCTAAGCTGGTGAATAATTTCGGATATTAGAACCATGAAATTGGTCTTAAGCGTATAATAATATGACTTATGTGCAATATTTATATTTAAAATTTATTCCTAAAATAAATTCTTTGAAAAAAGTATATATGCAGTTAAATTCACATTGTACATTATTATTCAATAAAACGTAATATTTATTATTATATGTATTTATTTTTTTGTTAATAATAATTTTGATTAATAAAATAAAATTACTGAACTTAATAAAATTCTGTTAAGTTTATGCTTGCTAATCATAAAACTGACTTAAAAATCATTAAATTTGTATTAAAACATTACCAAATTATTTTAAAATAAATAAATAACATAAAATTCTCTTAAAATACAAATGATTTTTTAATTATTTAACAATTTCAATCAACTTCCTTTCAATCCCTGAAAAATCTACCGAAATTCTTCCATAATTGTACTTTTTTAACTTTTTTGCACTCTGGCAACACCGCAACGATCCAAAGGAAAATAAAAATGTTCATGCGAAATTACTTCTTGATACCAGGCGCCCAGAATCTCAGAAAATCAGCAAGCGTTCTTTTTGAAAAAAAAAAATGTTTTTAATTTTTGCAGCATACCTTGGGGATGAGAAAAGTATTTGATTCACCCTGTATGAATTTACTCAGCTCAGTGATGCCAACAGTAGGTTTTTTTTCGTAAAATTCAAGCGTAGGGAAAACGACAGATTTCTTATTTTGAGGCAAATGTAGCAAATTTTCAAAATATTATCTCATTTTTAATATACATATTGTCTAAAAATACGTAAATGTTCGTCTTATTTTGATTTAAAAACTAAAATTTTTTATATCGTTACTTTAATATAGAAAAGCCCTAACTAACGTTTTCCTTACTGTACAGGAGAAGGAAAAAACTTAATAAAAATTATAGTCCTGTAGTCGCGATTTTTTCTTTAACGCAATTTTTCATTAAATTGCTTAGAAAATGAATAAAAAACTGCGTTAAAAAAAATCGCGACTACAAGACTATAATTTTTATAAAGTTTTTTCCTTCTCCTGTAAAGTAAGGAAAACGTTAGTATGGGCTTTTCTATATTTTTGAACCAAAATTTTATTGATTTTTAATTTTTTTTTAATTTTCTTCTTATTTACATTCACTGGAACTAGTAGAGTGAAAAATTTTTCACATGAGATTCACGATTGCTTTTTTCCCTTCGAGGGGAATGCAAATTTAATGGGAACAAAAATTTCACTTGTTATTCACGATAGGGGTGATTACATATATATTAAATAAATTTTGTTTGATTTTAATTTCCTATAAAGAAATTTGAAAAATATTCAATTGATTCAAATTTTAAATATTTTAATCAGGCTGAAGTTCATTAAGTTAAATTTTCATTTAATTTTCACTTTATCCTGATTAAACTATTAAAAATCTTAATTGAAAACCATAAGCAGCTCAATAAAAAAACGACAATTCATAATTTATTCAATTATATTATATTAACCCTCGAAAAACGTACGTTAGTTGCCCTCGTGTGTGGTTTTTCACACATATGCAATGTCTAAAGTAGACAGCTGTTGCGCTATAGTACGTTTTTTTTTTATCAAATTCATGATTTAGTCTCTAGTGCAAATTACATAGAAACTGCATACGTGTGGAAAAACACACACGAGGGTAACTTACGTATGCTCTGAAATATTTCGTTACTAAACAAATATTTTTTAATAAAAAATGTGTTTTCAGTACTTAATTGATATTGCTAACAAAGTCAAGAAGTTTCTTTAGTGTACCTCAACAACTTTTTGGTTTATCGTGTAAAAATTATTTATTTTGTGTGGTTTTTCCCACAAGGGTGATTTAAAGGTTAAAAGTTTATCAAAAAATATAAAAATTTCCTTATTTTTCATGTAACTACATATTTAAAACTAACGTCTAAATGTAGCTGAGTCAGTGATGCTAGGAGAAATTTCAAAAAACCCTACGTATCTAAAAAAAAAGTTCTTTTTTCCCTGCAATTTTAAGGACTATAATTTTTATTAAGTTTTTTCCTTCTCCTGTACAGTAAGGAAAACGTTAGTTAGGGCTTTTCTATATTAATGTAACGATATAAAAAATTTTAGTTTTTAAATCAAAATAAGACGAACATTTACGTATTTTTAGACAATATGTATATTGAAAATGAGATAATATTTTGAAAATTTGCTACATTTGCCTCAAAATAAGAAATCTGTCGTTTTCCCTACGCTTGAATTTTACGAAAAAAAACCTACTGTTGGCATCACTGAGCTGAGTAAATTCATACAGGGTGAATCAAATACTTTTCTCATCCCCAAGGTATGCTGCAAAAATTAAAAAAAAATTTTTTTTTTCAAAAAGAACGCTTGCTGATTTTCTGAGATTCTGGGCGCCTGGGATCAAGAAGTAAATTTCGCATGAACATTTTTATTTTCCTTTGGATCGTTGCGGTGTTGCCAGAGTGCAAAAAAGTTAAAAAAGTACAATTATGGAAGAATTTCGGTAGATTTTTCAGGGATTGAAAGGAAGTTGATTGAAATTGTTAAATAATTAAAAAATCATTTGTATTTTAAGAGAATTTTATGTTATTTATTTATTTTAAAATAATTTGGTAATGTTTTAATAAAAATTTAATGATTTTTAAGTCAGTTTTATGATTAGCAAGCATAAACTTAACAGAATTTTATTAAGTTCAGTAATTTTATTTTATTAATCAAAATTATTATTAACAAAAAAATAAATACATATAATAATAAATATTACGTTTTATTGAATAATAATGTACAATGTGAATTTAACTGCATATATACTTTTTTCAAAGAATTTATTTTAGGAATAAATTTTAAATATAAATATTGCACATAAGTCATATTATTATACGCTTAAGACCAATTTCATGGTTCTAATATCCGAATTAATTCACCAGCTTAGGCAGTATATTTCTTCAAAGTAGAAATAGCCGATTTCGTGACCAAACGATGTAGTTTTCTTTATCTTTCGTCGATTTTCCTGCTCAGTATTTTTGTTCAATGTTTGTAAATTGAAAATGGTTTCTGCAATTAAAGAAAAAAATATTTTAAACTTAGTATTTTAATGAATTTTAAACTCTAAAAGGTATGATAAACTATTAATAGAATGTGAGAATTATTTATTTTTATAAGTTCTTTTTATAAGTTATTTTTATTTTATTTACATATAAATTTTTTCGAATGTGTTCTACGAGTTAATTTCAATTTATCAGGCCTGTTCTGAAAATCACATTTTATGAAACTGATTTGAAATCACAAGAAAGGTGTTCTGGGCATATTCTTATGTGATTTCAAAATTTTCACCTACGTAAACAACTTTTTGAAATCACTTTGTTTTTTTTTTTTTGCGACTATTGTAAGATGACCGTCATAATAAATTACTTTGTATTACAAGTGTATTATTTTTTTTAGCTTTGTACTTATTTTATGTCAAAACTTTAACCCTCTAATGCCAAGTTTTAGAATAAATGGAAATATATTATGAAAGCAATTTTTTTTTTTTGTATTTTTGGGCCTCTAAATTCAAAAAAAATATTTTTAAGCCCGTACGATGAGTCATTTACGTTCCAGGTGAGAAAACATCTAGTAGTATCTTAAGGCACCCTTGGGTATCTAGTAATAAAAACACATTTAAATTTTGAGAATTCTGTTTGTTTGTTTGTATTGAAAATAAAAAGTAATGAAACAAATTTAAAATATTTGATTTTGTTTATGATAATTAAAAAAAACAATTTTATTATTTGAGCATCATGAATGAAGTTTGCACTTTGAACAAAAGCATTGTGTTCGAGATTGTTTACAATGATTTAAGAGCTTTAAGGAGCTTTCGAAGCTTCTACAAATATTTTTCTAGATCTTTAAGCAATTGTAAAAAAATGGAAATTAATAAAATTTAGTTATATTTATATTGGGCGTCCGTATAAATTTTGTAAAGCATGCCTTGAGGCACTCTTAGGCATTTTAATGATAATAATGCGTAGGGATTTTTGCATGGGAAATTTGTTTGAACGTGTAGTGAAAAATCGGATTTGTATTAGCATGTGTAGGTATTTTTCGAAAAATCCACTGGCAACACTGACCTTGACATACATTTGACTGATATAGGCGTTGTTTATAAAAAAAAATTTGCATTCTACAACGTTGCACTTTTAACTATTTGTCCAACCTCGGTAAAAAAATGAACGAAATTTTTCGGAAACATGGTAATTAGTAAATAAAATCAGAAATATACTTCTTGACGACTTACTAAGCGCTTGAGTGTGTCAGTTATTTCCTATTGTATACCGTTACTTTAATATAGAAAAGCCCTAACTAACGTTTTCCTTACTTTACAGGAGAAGGAAAAAACTTTATAAAAATTATAGTCTTGTAGTCGCGATTTTTTTTAACGCAGTTTTTTATTCATTTTCTAAGCAATTTAATGAAAAATTGCGTTAAAGAAAAAATCGCGACTACAGGACTATAATTTTTATTAAGTTTTTTCCTTCTCCTGTACAGTAAGGAAAACGTTAGTTAGGGCTTTTCTATATTAAAGTAACGATATAAAAAATTTTAGTTTTTAAATCAAAATAAGACGAACATTTACGTATTTTTAGACAATATGTATATTGAAAATGAGATAATATTTTGAAAATTTGCTACATTTGCCTCAAAATAAGAAATCTGTCGTTTTCCCTACGCTTGAATTTTACGAAAAAAAACCTACTGTTGGCATCACTGAGCTGAGTAAATTCATACAGGGTGAATCAAATACTTTTCTCATCCCCAAGGTATGCTGCAAAAATTAAAAACATTTTTTTTTTCAAAAAGAACGCTTGCTGATTTTCTGAGATTCTGGGCGCCTGGTATCAAGAAGTAAATTCCGCATGAACATTTTTATTTTCCTTTGGATCGTTGCGGTGTTGCCAGAGTGCAAAAAAGTTAAAAAAGTACAATTATGGAAGAATTTCGGTAGATATTTCAGGGATTGAAAGGAAGTTGATTGAAATTGTTAAATAATTAAAAAATCATTTGTATTTTAAGAGAATTTTATGTTATTTATTTATTTTAAAATAATTTGGTAATGTTTTAATACAAATTTAATGATTTTTAAGTCAGTCTTATGATTAGCAAGCATAAACTTAACAGAATTTTATTAAGTTCAGTAATTTATTAAAATAAAAAGTTTTTTCGAGCTCGAGGCCAATTATTTGTAAAAAATATATGTATATTATTTATTAAATTATTTGTTCCAATATTTCGATATCCTTCGGATATCATTATCAAGGCTGTAACAATATAAGAAAAACAACAATTTACGAAACATATTAACAAAGACTGTGCTAAATAAAAATAAAATACATAATTACAACAAAAAAGAAAACAAAACACTTACAATGAGTTACAAATATATTTGTAAGAGACGTATTACTATCTCCACATTTAATATTGCACTAACTTAACTATTTAATTTTCTTTTTTATTATGTGTCTATAGCTATTGGCGCAGTTTTCCGTGTCTGTTTTATAATTAATTCTCCTCTCCTTTGGTATATTTATTATATGAAGCATCTCTAAAGCTCGAAAAAACTTTTTATTTTAATAATTTAAAAAAGGTCGAAGTAATACAAATACAAATTTAATTCAGTAATTTTATTTTATTAATCAAAATTATTATTAACAAAAAAATAAATACATATAATAATAATAAATATTACGTTTTATTGAATAATAATGTACAATGTGAATTTAACTGCATATATACTTTTTTCAAAGAATTTATTTTAGGAATAAATTTTAAATATAAATATTGCACATAAGTCATATTATTATACGCTTAAGACCAATTTCATGGTTCTAATATCCGAAATTATTCACCAGCTTAGGCAGGATATTTCTTCAAAGTAGAAGTAGCCGATTTCGTGACCAAACGATGTAGTTTTCTTTATCTTTCGTCGATTTTCCTGCTCAGTATTTTTGTTCAATGTTTGTAAATTGAAAATGGTTTCTGCAATTAAAGAAAAAAATTTTTTAAATTTAGTATTTTAATGAATTTTAAACTCTAAAAGGTATGATAAACTATTAATAGAATGTGAGAATTATTTATTTTTATAAGTTCTTTTTATAAGTTATTTTTATTTTATTTACATATAAGTTTTTTCGAATGTGTTCTACGAGTTAATTTCAATTTATCAGGCCTGTTCTGAAAATCACATTTTATGAAAGTGATTTGAAATCACAAGAAAGGTGTTCTGGGCATATTCTTATGTGATTTCAAAATTTTCACCTACGTAAACAACTTTTTGAAATCACTTTGTTTTTTTTTTGCGACTATTGTAAGATGACCGTCATTATAAATTACTTTGTATTACAAGTGTATTATTTTTTTTAGTTTTGTACTTATTTTATGTCAAAACTTTAACCCTCTAATGCCAAGTTTTAGAATAAATGGAAATATATTATGAAAGCAATTTTTTTTTTTGGTATTTTTGGGCCTCTAAATTCAAAAAAAATATTTTTAAGCCCGTACGATGAGTCATTTACGTTCCAGGTGAGAAAACATCTAGTAGTACCTTAAGGCACCCTTGGGTATCTAGTAATAAAAACACATTTAAATTTTGAGAATTCTGTTTGTTAGTTTGTATTGAAAATAAAAAGTAATGAAACAAATTTAAAATATTTGATTTTGTTTATGATAATTAAAAAAAACAATTTTATTATTTGAGCATCATGAATGAAGTTTGCACTTTGAACAAAAGCATTGTGTTCGAGATTGTTTACAATGATTTAAGAGCTTTAAGGAGCTTTCGAAGCTTCTACAAATATTTTTCTAGATCTTTAAGCAATTGTAAAAAAATGGAAATTAATAAAATTTAGTTATATTGGGCGTCCGTATAAATTTTGTAAAGCATGTCTTGAGGCACTCTTAGGCATTTTAATGATAATAATGCGTAGGGATTTTTGCATGGGAAATTTGTTTGAACGTGTAGTGAAAAATCGGATTTGTATTAGCATGTGTAGGTTTTTTTCGAAAAATCCACTGGCAACACTGACCTTGACATACATTTGACTGATATAGGCGTTGTTTATAAAAAAAAATTTGCATTCTACAACGTTGCACTTTTAACTATTTGTCCAACCTCGGTAAAAAAATGAACGAAATTTTTCGGAAACATGACTTACACGACTTACTAAGCGCTTGAGTGTGTCAGTTATTTCCTATTGTATACCGTTACTTTAATATAGAAAAGCCCTAACTAACGTTTTCCTTACTTTACAGGAGAAGGAAAAAACTTTATAAAAATTATAGTCTTGTAGTCGCGATTTTTTTTAACGCAGTTTTTTATTCATTTTCTAAGCAATTTAATGAAAAATTGCGTTAAAGAAAAAATCGCGACTACAGGACTATAATTTTTATTAAGTTTTTTCCTTCTCCTGTACAGTAAGGAAAACGTTAGTTAGGGCTTTTCTATATTAAAGTAACGATATAAAAAATTTTAGTTTTTAAATCAAAATAAGACGAACATTTACGTATTTTTAGACAATATGTATATTGAAAATGAGATAATATTTTGAAAATTTGCTACATTTGCCTCAAAATAAGAAATCTGTCGTTTTCCCTACGCTTGAATTTTACGAAAAAAAACCTACTGTTGGCATCACTGAGCTGAGTAAATTCATACAGGGTGAATCAAATACTTTTCTCATCCCCAAGGTATGCTGCAAAAATTAAAAACATTTTTTTTTTTCAAAAAGAACGCTTGCTGATTTTCTGAGATTCTGGGCGCCTGGTATCAAGAAGTAAATTCCGCATGAACATTTTTATTTTCCTTTGGATCGTTGCGGTGTTGCCAGAGTGCAAAAAAGTTAAAAAAAGTACAATTATGGAAGAATTTCGGTAGATATTTCAGGGATTGAAAGGAAGTTGATTGAAATTGTTAAATAATTAAAAAATCATTTGTATTTTAAGAGAATTTTATGTTATTTATTTATTTTAAAATAATTTGGTAATGTTTTAATACAAATTTAATGATTTTTAAGTCAGTCTTATGATTAGCAAGCACAAACTTAACAGAATTTTATTAAGTTCAGTAATTTATTAAAATAAAAAGTTTTTTCGAGCTCGAGGCCAATTATTTGTAAAAAATATATGTATATTATTTATTAAATTATTTGTTCCAATATTTCGATATCCTTCGGATATCATTATCAAGGCTGTAACAATATAAGAAAAACAACAATTTACGAAACATATTAACAAAGACTGTGCTTAATAAAAATAAAATACATAATTACAACAAAAAAGAAAACAAAACACTTACAATGAGTTACAAATATATTTGTAAGAGACGTATTACTATCTCCACATTTAATATTGCACTAACTTAACTATTTAATTTTCTTTTTTATTATGTGTCTATAGCTATTGGCGCAGTTTTCCGTGTCTGTTTTATAATTAATTCTCCTCTCCTTTGGTATATTTATTATATGAAGCATCTCTAAAGCTCGAAAAAACTTTTTATTTTAATAATTTAAAAAAGGTCGAAGTAATACAAATACAAATTTAATTCAGTAATTTTATTTTATTAATCAAAATTATTATTAACAAAAAAATAAATACATATAATAATAATAAATATTACGTTTTATTGAATAATAATGTACAATGTGAATTTAACTGCATATATACTTTTTTCAAAGAATTTATTTTAGGAATAAATTTTAAATATAAATATTGCACATAAGTCATATTATTATACGCTTAAGACCAATTTCATGGTTCTAATATCCGAAATTATTCACCAGCTTAGGCAGGATATTTCTTCAAAGTAGAAGTAGCCGATTTCGTGACCAAACGATGTAGTTTTCTTTATCTTTCGTCGATTTTCCTGCTCAGTATTTTTGTTCAATGTTTGTAAATTGAAAATGGTTTCTGCAATTAAAGAAAAAAATTTTTTAAATTTAGTATTTTAATGAATTTTAAACTCTAAAAGGTATGATAAACTATTAATAGAATGTGAGAATTATTTATTTTTATAAGTTCTTTTTATAAGTTATTTTTATTTTATTTACATATAAATTTTTTCGAATGTGTTCTACGAGTTAATTTCAATTTATCAGGCCTGTTCTGAAAATCACATTTTATGAAAGTGATTTGAAATCACAAGAAAGGTGTTCTGGGCATATTCTTATGTGATTTCAAAATTTTCACCTACGTAAACAACTTTTTGAAATCACTTTGTTTTTTTTTTGCGACTATTGTAAGATGACCGTCATTATAAATTACTTTGTATTACAAGTGTATTATTTTTTTTAGTTTTGTACTTATTTTATGTCAAAACTTTAACCCTCTAATGCCAAGTTTTAGAATAAATGGAAATATATTATGAAAGCAATTTTTTTTTTTGGTATTTTTGGGCCTCTAAATTCAAAAAAAATATTTTTAAGCCCGTACGATGAGTCATTTACGTTCCAGGTGAGAAAACATCTAGTAGTACCTTAAGGCACCCTTGGGTATCTAGTAATAAAAACACATTTAAATTTTGAGAATTCTGTTTGTTAGTTTGTATTGAAAATAAAAAGTAATGAAACAAATTTAAAATATTTGATTTTGTTTATGATAATTAAAAAAAACAATTTTATTATTTGAGCATCATGAATGAAGTTTGCACTTTGAACAAAAGCATTGTGTTCGAGATTGTTTACAATGATTTAAGAGCTTTAAGGAGCTTTCGAAGCTTCTACAAATATTTTTCTAGATCTTTAAGCAATTGTAAAAAAATGGAAATTAATAAAATTTAGTTATATTGGGCGTCCGTATAAATTTTGTAAAGCATGTCTTGAGGCACTCTTAGGCATTTTAATGATAATAATGCGTAGGGATTTTTGCATGGGAAATTTGTTTGAACGTGTAGTGAAAAATCGGATTTGTATTAGCATGTGTAGGTTTTTTTCGAAAAATCCACTGGCAACACTGACCTTGACATACATTTGACTGATATAGGCGTTGTTTATAAAAAAAAATTTGCATTCTACAACGTTGCACTTTTAACTATTTGTCCAACCTCGGTAAAAAAATGAACGAAATTTTTCGGAAACATGACTTACACGACTTACTAAGCGCTTGAGTGTGTCAGTTATTTCCTATTGTATACCGTTACTTTAATATAGAAAAGCCCTAACTAACGTTTTCCTTACTTTACAGGAGAAGGAAAAAATTTTATAAAAATTATAGTCTTGTAGTCGCGATTTTTTTTAACGCAGTTTTTTATTCATTTTCTAAGCAATTTAATGAAAAATTGCGTTAAAGAAAAAATCGCGACTACAGGACTATAATTTTTATTAAGTTTTTTCCTTCTCCTGTACAGTAAGGAAAACGTTAGTTAGGGCTTTTCTATATTAAAGTAACGATATAAAAAATTTTAGTTTTTAAATCAAAATAAGACGAACATTTACGTATTTTTAGACAATATTTATATTGAAAATGAGATAATATTTTGAAAATTTGCTACATTTGCCTCAAAATAAGAAATCTGTCGTTTTCCCTACGCTTGAATTTTACGAAAAAAAACCTACTGATGGCATCACTGAGCTGAGTAAATTCATACAGGGTGAATCAAATACTTTTCTCATCCCCAAGGTATGCTGCAAAAATTAAAAAAAATTTTTTTTTCAAAAAGAACGCTTGCTGATTTTCTGAGATTCTGGGCGCCTGGTATCAAGAAGTAAATTTCGCATGAACATTTTAATTTTTCCTTTGGATCGTTACGGTGTTGCCAGAGTGCAAAAAATTAAAAAAAAATACTATTATGGAAGACTTTCGGTAGATTTTTCAGGGATTGAAAGGAAGTTGATTGAAATTGTTAAATAATTAAAAAATCATTTGTATTTTAAGAGAATTTTATGTTATTTATTTATTTTAAAATAATTTGGTAATGTTTTAATACAAATTTAATGATTTTTAAGTCCGTTTTATGATTAGCAAGCATAAACTTAACAGAATTTTATTAAGTTCAGTAATTTTATTTTATTAATCAAAATTATTATTAACAAAAAAATAAATACATTTAATAATAAATATTACGTTTTATTGAATAATAATGTACAATGTGAATTTAACTGCATATATACTTTTTTCAAAGAATTTATTTTAGGAATAAATTTTAAATATAAATATTGCACATAAGTCATATTATTATACGCTTAAGACCAATTTCATGGTTCTAATATCCGAAATTATTCACCAGCTTAGGCAGGATATTTCTTCAAAGTAGAAGTAGCCGATTTCGTGACCAAACGATGTAGTTTTCTTTATCTTTCGTCGATTTTCCTGCTCAGTATTTTTGTTCAATGTTTGTAAATTGAAAATGGTTTCTGCAATTAAAGAAAAAAATATTTTAAATTTAGTATTTTAATGAATTTTAAACTCTAAAAGGTATGATAAACTATTAATAGAATGTGAGAATTATTTATTTTTATAAGTTCTTTTTATAAGTTATTTTTATTTTATTTACATATAAATTTTTTCGAATGTGTTCTACGAGTTAATTTCAATTTATCAGGCCTGTTCTGAAAATCACATTTTATGAAAGTGATTTGAAATCACAAGAAAGGTGTTCTGGGCATATTCTTATGTGATTTCAAAATTTTCACCTACGTAAACAACTTTTTGAAATCACTTTGTTTTTTTTTTTGCGACTATTGTAAGATGACCGTCATAATAAATTACTTTGTATTACAAGTGTATTATTTTTTTTAGTTTTGTACTTATTTTATGTCAAAACTTTAACCCTCTAATGCCAAGTTTTAGAATAAATGGAAATATATTATGAAAGCAATTTTTTTTTTTGGTATTTTTGGGCCTCTAAATTCAAAAAAAATATTTTTAAGCCCGTACGATGAGTCATTTACGTTCCAGGTGAGAAAACATCTAGTAGTACCTTAAGGCACCCTCGGGTATCTAGTAATAAAAACACATTTAAATTTTGAGAATTCTGTTTGTTAGTTTGTATTGAAAATAAAAAGTAATGAAACAAATTTAAAATATTTGATTTTGTTTATGATAATTAAAAAAAACAATTTTATTATTTGAGCATCATGAATGAAGTTTGCACTTTGAACAAAAGCATTGTGTTCGAGATTGTTTACAATGATTTAAGAGCTTTAAGGAGCTTTCGAAGCTTCTACAAATATTTTTCTAGATCTTTAAGCAATTGTAAAAAAATGGAAATAAATAAAATTTAGTTATAAAGTGTGTTTTTTTAAGCTAGATAGAACTTTAAATTGTAAAAAGTAACCCAAAAAATTAAATTTTGATGAAAATCATCATGAATAGACTCACGCTTGAACAACGCTACGAAATTATCCAAATTTACTTTGAAAATCAGTCGTCGATTCGCGCAACTTATATCGCAAAAGTGTGTTCAGCGATGAGGCGCATTTTTGACTTAACGGGTTTGTTAATAAGCAAAATTGCCGCATATGGAGCGAGACTAATCCACAAGAGACCCTACAGACTCCATTACATCCAGAAAAATGCACCGTTTGGTGCGGTTTTCACGCTGGTGGCATCATCGGACCTTATTTCTTCAAAAATGAGGCCGGAGCTCGCGTTACGGTCAATGGAGATCGTTACCGCACCATGATCAATGATTTTTTGTTTGAAAATATGGATGACATTGATCCGGAGGAGATGTGGTTTCAACAGGATGGCGCTACGTGCCATACGGCGAACGCAACCATCGACTTATTGAAATCAAAATTTGGCGATAAGTTGATTTCGAGAAATGGACCTGTCAATCCTGTGGGGCTACGTGAAGTCACTGGTTTATGCTGATAAACCAGCAACAATTGACGCCTTGGAGGCCAGCATTGTTCGTGTTATTCGTGACATACGGCCAGCAGTGCTCGAAAAAGTGGCCCAAAATTGGACGTCCAGAGTGCGCTTCGTCAAGAACAGCCGCGGTGCCCATATGCCCGAAATCATTTTCAAATGTTAATGTCACGTATTGATCTTTCGAATAAAAAAAAATTTTGATTACAATTACATTTTTTGTGTTATTTTTTACAATTTCAAGTTCTATCGGGCTTAAAAAAACACCCTTTATATTGGGCGTCCGTATAAATTTTGTAAAGCATGCCTTGAGGCACTCTTAGGCATTTTAATGATAATAATGCGTAGGGATTTTTGCATGGGAAATTTGTTTGAACGTGTAGTGAAAAATCGGATTTGTATTAGCATGCGTAGGTATTTTTCGAAAAATCCACTGGCAACACTGACCTTGACATACATTTGACTGATATAGACTGATATATAAAAAAAAATTTGCATTCTACAACGTTGCACTTTTAACTATTTGTCCAACCTCGGTAAAAAAATGAACGAAATTTTTCGGAAACATGGTAATTAGTAAATAAAATCAGAAATATACTTCTTGACGACTTACTAAGCGCTTGAGTGTGTCAGTTATTTCCTAAGCCGTTCAAAAATGTTAATATATTTATTTAAAATATTTGAACTATTTTATGAATTAACTTTTTAATCTCATATCTTGGGTACCTCAATTTTTGTTGGTTTTTATTATTGTTTTCTGAATTAAATTGTTATGTTTTGGCTTTCTTTTTATCTTGTTTCTTGAGCATAATAATACGGAATTTACATATAAAACCGTAAGGTTATAATAATTCAAGTTCCTCTTTTAATCTTCAATTCATTTTTGTAGTATTTAAGCATTTCTTTTACTTTCTTTGTAAACAAGTTCCCTTACGTTTTTTTCATTAATTTAAAACAAATTTACTTTTTAATTTTTATATGGAGCGGGATCCCGGGATCCCGGAAAATTTAAAAAAAATTCCCGCTTTCCCAGGAATCGAAAAACTCCGGGAAAAAAAAACTTTATTTCATATTTACTTATGACATTATAGTTATGCTTAACACATGCAAAACGTTAAACTAATAATCATTTCATATGAATTTTATCATAAGCGGCACAATTCGTGTCAGGAAGAAGCAGTTCAATAGTATCTGATGAAAAAGGTATTTTGTTCATACGTGCTTTTTGTGTAAGACTTTCTTAGTTAACATTATTAAGAGCGATTAGAATAATTTTGAAAGCTTATAAAAGGTTCGCTGCTCTCCAATTGTATAGCTACTGCTGAATTTCCTCGAATAATTCGTACGATATAATCAGTAGTGCTTAATTATGTCCTTGACAGCGTCTTCTGACAATTGTCCAATTGGAAAGATTACTTGCCCTATTACATCACCGCCATGAATAAGAATTGTGTGCATCATTGGACTCATAGGATGACAATTGTACAGCTGCACATATATATCAATAATAACCCGTTCATGCCTGACCGCTGGTACGATTTTAATGACATTTTTTAATATGTATGGACTTCCAGCCGTAGAAATTGCTTGGAGTAAAAAAATGTACTTCTTTCCAAACCTGTGCCCATGTTCTTCAACTCCCACGTCGAGAAACTTTTCAATTGAAACCTAAGAAATGAAACAAAAATGCCATAATTTGAAACAAACAACTGCATTTTTATTTGCATTATATCTTTAGCTTTTCTTACATAGGGTCTCCACCTGAGATAAGATATAAGATTTTTATATAAGCAAACGTCAAATTCAATCGCAGAGAGTATTATCTTACGTGTGGACTCTCAAATAGTGTTAATATTAATATTATAATATATATTATGAGACAGTTGTTATGAGAGATCTTATTACAACTATCTTATAAGATGAGCTGTCAAAAATACACATACATGCATACATAAAAAACAATAATAAGACGCATTCATCAAAATGTTAAATTTTTTTGTACAAATAGTGAAAATCTTGTAATAAGTGTTTAAAAAACAATATTTTTAACTAAAAACAAGAAAAAACTAAAAAAAAAGAATAAAAACGACAAGTTTACTGTGCGAGAATCATTCGATTATGAAATCTTATAAGATACGTGTTCCCCTTGTTTAAGATTAAGATTAATATGAAGAAATTTGTTCTCTCATTCTGCCGACGCACAATGGTTCATATTTTGAGAAGGCGGCCAAAATTTTTTTTTTTATGTTCTCCGATTTTAAAATTTTTTTATTCATGGGAAAGTAAATACTAGTGAACCTCGGGAGCCAAAAAATTTCAACCCTATTTCAACTATTTCATTGAGAACAGGGTGGTCCGAAATGGACTTTCTCAATATAGTTTTGAATTTCTGAGTCAATTTTTGAAGTTGAAATGCTCATAACTTTTTTGTTTTTTAAGATTTTTTGACAGAATAAGTTTTGTGTATTAGTTTATTTTATTAGCTATACATGGTTTCAAGCATTAAACTCGGCGACCTCTAGAACTATTTAATTTTTTTTTTTTTTAATGTCAAAATTTCCCGGAATTTTCCTATTTTATAGAGCATAAGTCCTGAGCGTCAAAAAGCGTCAAAATAAATCTATACTCTCTTGTAGTCCAGAATCTAACCTACATTTCTATACCCCATTGTACACACATCTGGATACGGCCTTGCGAACTACAGCAATTTCTGTGACCCAAGGTAAGATATTCGGTTCAAAAATAAGTCCTGCAAGGAAACATTACTCAAATTAAAGAAGGTGAATCTTAAAGAATTTTCGACAAATAAAGCAGTTCAGGCCACATAAATTATCTAGCACGTCAGGTTATCAATTAATTTGGAGAAGGTAAAGGTATTGCCATTGTTATGAACTTATTGTGGGTGAACGGATGCTGCAAAACGAATAGGCGACATAAATAGACTAACACGTTAGATTTCTGAGTAAGCTAAAAGGTTAAACATTAGTAAATAGCCGCAACATAAACTACATAGTTTAATTACATGAAAATTGCAACTTAATTTAAAAAAATGGAAGAGCAGGTAAATGGTAAAAAAACTAGCACGCAGTTATATTTTACGTGAAAATTATGATAAAGGATTCATTTCTGCATCAAATTCAACCAACGCAAAATAAGAAAACAAAAATTGCAATAATTGAAAAAAAGTGGAAGCGAGCCCTAAACGCACAAAGAGGATTTTAAAAAGTATGCCTACACCAACTGAAGAAATGAAATTTACTCCAGAAGAAGCATTTGCACTATTTTTGGATTTAAAACTGACAAAAAATCAGTATACAGAACTGCGAAAGCGAACCAATGAAAAAAATTGTGGAATCTTTCCTGCATATCGAGATTTAGTTTCTGTCAAAGAGTGCTTACCTTCACAAACGGCTATTAGTGTAACTTCAAGTTCAGCAGAAGTAAAATTGCAGGCTCTTCTCGAACACACTGCAGAACGATTATTAAATACACTTGATGCTGACTGATTAAAAAAACTTAAAAATTGCAGCATCACCTTATTTTCTAAATGGGGATGTGATGGAAGCTCTGGTCAGAAACAATACAAGCAATGTAATTCAGAAAACTTATCTGATGCTAACTTATTCATGGTATCTTTAGTTCCATTACGTTTAAGAAAAACTTATATTGGCTTAGAGCCGTCAACCAGTAGAGTTACAGAAATGGATGTATGGAAAAATAAAATTCCCTCTTCAACAAAGTATTGCAAAGTTTGTTTACAAAAAGGAAACTAAAGATGTCATAACTGAAGAAGTTCGAAAAATAAAAGATCAAATTAAAGAACTTCAAACGGCAATATTTAAATTTGATGACCAATGCATTGAAATTAATTTTCAAATGTTCCTTACAATGATCGATGGAAAAGTTGCACAACCATTAACCGAAACAAAGTCTTAGTCAAGCTGTACCATATGCCAAAATACATCAAGTCAATTAAGCCAACCCCCATCACAAGACAATAGTTTCAATGAAGCATACGAATTTGGAATGTCCCCTCTTAATACCAGAATTCGTTTTATGGAGCATATTCTTAAATTGGGTTATGATTTGGAATTTGGCCCGTTAGGCGAAACAGTGAAAAAAAAAAACAAAGAAAATGTGGAAAAAAGGAAGCAAACAAAAAAACAAATTCAAGAAAAATACCTTCACCTAGGCCTTATAATTGATCAGCCAAAACAAGGAGAAGGAAATTCAAATGATGGAAACACTGCAAGGATATTCTTTTCCGATCCAGAAACTGCAGCATCTATCACAGGAGTATATTTTTTATTAATAAGACGATTCCAGATCATTTTACAAGTTATATCATGTAGCAGAAAGATAAATGCAAAAAAATTTGGCCAGTTCAACACAATATGCTTCCAATTGGAGATCTATCTGAAGAAGCGCAAGAAAAAAGGAACAAAGACTACAGATTCTTCCGCGAGCACAACACAAGAAAAATGTCCAGCTGTTGTACTAATGAAGATCTTATTACTATTTTGTTGTGCACATCAGATCCATATATCCATATTCGACAAAAATGGAAATCAACCTCAATCGAAGAAGCTAAACAACTTCTGGAAAATGAAACCCAAAGCTATTTAGAAGAAATGTTTACTAATATTGTTCAATATAAAATTGTTTATAGATTATAATTTGTTTTTGATTTAAGTATATATTTGTATTAATATATAAAAATAAAATACACATACATCTCAAACCAAAAATAAAAGTTGAATTACCTAAAATGTTATTGATAGCCAAGAATGCTATTTGGGCATTTTTCAAAATATTCCTTTTCAGTTTTATCCTTATAACAACTCGTCTCGTCCCAAAAAAGCCAACCTTTGGCACCTGTGCATATTGGGACTAAACAATTTACAGGGGCCAAATATTGGCATTTTCTGACAGGATCTAAGTTCCACAATAAAAAATAAGTATCAGTTGTAAAATACAAAAGAAATAATGATAAATTATAAAAAAATCATGTTTGAAATATTCAACTTTTACACCGAAACTCAACAAAAAAATGAAAATGCATTTTGAACTTCCCATAACTTTTGCTCCTATCAGTCGAATTTTACGTTTTATAGCGCAAATGAAAGCCTAATATCGCACCTATCGAACAACAAAAAAAAATACCGATCCAGTCAAAAGTTATGGAATTTTGACCGCCTTCTCGTAAAATTTCCCACTGTGCGGCGCGCTGATGTTAGCTGGTTTGTCAGAAGAAAAAAGAACACGCTCTATGGTAGATTCTGTCAGATGAGAGAGATATTTCTTTTCTTGCCGTAATGTAAAAAAACATAAAAAAAAATAATGTACTAGTATTTTTAAATATTCTTATATATTTTAAACAGATTATGGTTTATAGAACTAAAGTTTATTAGATAAGAAAAAAAGAAACAAAACGTTGTAGCGCCGTAAATGAAAAACCACGAACATAAATAAATAACAAATGACAATATTAAAAAAACAGAGGAAATAATTGCAAAAGGAACACGATTGTAATGAAAAATGTCTAAATGTATGAATGGTGGTGAATAGTTTTTAAAGTAATAAAGTACTCTTGCAAAACACACGCATTAACACTCAAGCAAACATGTAAGTTAACTAATGTGTAAAGGATATAAAGGATGTATGGGATAACAACCAGTGGAAACAACACACATACCAACTAAAAAAAAAAAAAAATTGGTCATAGACATAGAAACAAAAGAGTTGCTACAGAGAAAAACAAATAGAAAATGTTATAAACCAAATGAAATGCCACTTTTTTGATGGTGAAAACAATTCCGCAATTGCTCTTTTTTTCTCCGTTTCGCATTCTGTACTCTGCTATTGTTGTATCAATGTAACCAACATAATAAAACACACAAAAAAAAAAAAAAAAAAAAATACATTTACATTTATCGTATCCGTATTGTTGCACAGTTTTTGTCTCTATATTTGTTGTCAACAACTAACTGTGTAATATTATGACATGAGGTATTCGAATGTTTTACTTAGTTTTTCGAACAAAGCCTGCAATGAAGTTCTGATAAAGATATTTTTAAATTAGTTTATCCAAATGCAACATGTTCTCCTAATCGCTCTTAAGTCAAAGAGCGGAGACTTTCAAAAAGTTTTTACTCTTAACCATTTTTCTATTTAAGGGTGTTTCTTATTCGTTTAAGACCTACTACATTATTTTTAGAGGTTTTTCTAATAACAAGTCTATACATATGGAATCACCACTACAATCACTTTGCAACACAACCACATTTACTAGGCAGAAGTTATGCAAATTTTTTTCACAAAAAAAAAAAAAAAAAATTGCAACTCAAACCACAAAAACAACAGATTTAGCGACAAAAAATTAACAGAAACATTGCTGACAAAAAAGAAATCTACGAAAAAAAAATTGGCAGACAATAGAATCATTAAAAAACAAACAATAATTCAACAACAAACATGTAAAAAAAATTAAGTCTGCTTAGCCTCAACATATAACACCGTACACTAGTAACGAGTATTGAAAAACCTAAATTCCAAATAAACCACACAAACGCGGAATGTTTAAGTGAATAACAATTGAAAATGTTTAACTGTTTTTGTTCTAAAACTGCTTGTATCGCTAATTTTTCCCTTTAATATGGACCTAAGTTAAAAATTTATGATTTAGGCTTATTTCCATTTGATTGAGCTTTTTTGACTCCTGATAATTTTCACTGACGCATGGGAATTTTTAAAAAGCTCACAAACATATTTTTCGTTATCATGCAAGCACACTCACGAAATATTCTGAGTCCCACCATCTAATCTACACACGAAATGTTTTTTTTTTTTTTTTTCAAGTACCGTCATAATAAAACAAACAGCATAATTTAATAACTGTAAAGTCACTGTCTATTTTTGAAATAGAAACTAAAAATTTTCGGTTGGGAATTTACTTGAAAACAATTTAAAAAATTTTTTTATTGAGTCCGGACAGTTAAAAACTCCTGGCTAATAATGAAAAAATTGAGCTTCAAACGTTTGTAAGGTAGAAATGTAAGAGTTTCGCTTACGGAAGGCATGAATTTTGTATGGTGAGTTCCCACTTTGAAGCAATACATTTTTACACAATCAGCACTTTATTCAATGCATATAAAAACTGGTGAGTGTACACATTGAATGTTTTGCTGCAGTTATTTTTAGTTCTTTCCCGTACAAACCTGCTTCGTAGTTGGGAATGTCGTCGCACTTTATACGTAATTTTTTTTTTTATAGAACTTGTTAAGAGTTCGTTCACTTAATTTACTGCATTTCTGCATGTCCAATTGCGTAGCGCATAATTGTGTACCATCAGCGCTTCGTAAAATGACGAATTTTTTTTATTGGAGATAGCATTGAAACTAGTTTTCAAAAGCCCCACTCTCCCGTTTTTGAAATCCTGAAATTTTTGTGGTTTTAAATTTTCACACAATATTATACACATTTACAAAAACATACACATATACATATAGATGTATGTCTTTTTATATAACTCAAATTGGATTTACGTTAGTGCCTGACGTGTAGCCCTAAACCCTCGATGCTATCAACACTGGTTGAAATAGAAAGCGTCCAGCGAAGCCAACGTACCAATTGAAGGCATGATTTTAGCTCAACTTGGATTCAACCGTTCTATTAGTAAAGAGTGTCTTCAACTTTCCACTGAGCTAAGTTCTATTCGTTATTGGTGACATACATAATTTTTTCTTTAATATAATGAAAAATTCCTTTAAGGGAATTAAGTTTTACGAATTTAATTAAGCAATTTCATTAACAATACGTAAGTTGAGTTTCGTAATTTTGTTGAAAAATGTAACTAATTGTCATTCATTATTTCAATAGATTTCTTTTAAATTATAAATATTTTTAAATTAAATAAATTTTCATATTATTCGAATGTCATTACTTACAATCCTCAAAATTCTGATAGTGCATAGAAAATATTCGTGGAAAATTTTGAAGAAAGAAGAATATTTAAGAATAAAAGCTTTTGGGGATTGCAATGTGACTTAGAATACACATTCGAATAATATGAAAATGTATATAATAAATTTTACTCACCATGAGAAATTAATTCCCAGATTCTATTTATTCTAAAATTAAATGTTATTATCTTTATTCGGCTTTAAATTTCCAATCCTATCCCAATAAAAAATGGAGCTTCCAACGAAGCAGGTGTGTAAGGGAGAAACTAAGAGTTTCGCTTACCATTGCGCTTACGGAAGACATGAATTTTATATGGCGAGTTCCCACTTTGAAGCAATACATTTTTGACACATAAAGCGCATAATTCAGCGCATATAAAAATTGTTGGATGTAACGATCAGCTTTACACACTGAATGTTTTAATACCGTTATTTTTAAGTATTCTCCCTTACAAACCTGCTTCGTAGTAAGGGAATGCCGTAGCACTTGAAATGTTTTTTTTTTATAAAAGTTGTGGAAAGTTCTTTCACTTACTTTACTGCATTTCTGTATGTCTTATTGCGTAGCGCATTATTGTGCGCTTATTTTTTAAATGTACCTTTAGTGCTTCGCAAAATGATAAAATTTTTTACTGGGATGTTAATATTTTCTTCCTAGAACTGTTGTAAAATCGTATTTATAATTAAATTTTTGTCAAAAGACATGAAAATTTGAGAAAAAAATTTAATGTTTGATAATATCAATGAAAAAAAAATTCATAACGAAAACGAAATAGGGATATTAAATAAATTCTCACATTCTCACAACAATATTTTATAATTTGTTTTTGTTTTAAATGGAAGTTAAGCGAACAAACTCTTCGTTCGCAATCGATGAACAGACCATAAAGTTAAATACACAACATTTAAGAAGTAGTACAAGCCAGCAAAATGGAAAGAATGCAGATGAATTAAATTCGATTTACTTAAAGATTAGCTTATGAAAGTAGAACTAAACATGATGATCCAAAACGAAGTAAAACGAAAAACGAAGTAAAATTAAAATAACTTGTTTATTCGTAACAGGAATAAAAAAAACGAAATAAAATTCAGAAAAACTTCAACCACACATTAAAAAAATGGCTAAAATAAATAATCATAAATAAATAACTTTAAAATCACTAATAAAAACACATTTATAAAAATTACGAAATAAATAACCTTATTATTTAATGTATTTATATCATTGAACAAATAAAAATTTCATGAAATACAAAAACCATTTCATTAAAAAAAAGTTCTTTTAACGTGTGATTTTTTATCATTATGTTAATTGTTTGATTAATGTGATGCCAAATAGGCAGTGTTGCAAATATTTCTTGCATTAAGTTAATGCAAAATTTTTATCGATTTCATGACATATCTTTAATTGGCGCCTAATGAGCTTTAATTTAAATGTAATTTGTCATTGGATAATTGTTAAAATCCATTAGATCTGTAAAAAAAAATATTTCAGAGGGGCTTTATAATTTTGCAAGATAACCAATTTCAGTGGGGCTTTATAATTTTGCAAGATAACCAATTCAATTGCGGTTATTTTGTTGAACTGTTTATGGTTTTTAATCCAAATTTTGATATTTTTAATAATGCTAAAGTTAATCAAATTTTTATGAAGAAAGAAATTTTACAACATGAAAATTAATTAAAATTGTTATTGATAATCTTTCATTCTTGACCGTGGCCGGGGCTCGAACCCAGGCCGGCAGGTTACCATGACATGTTTCGATCGCAACCACTCGATCTCCTCAGATGGATTTGCCGTTTTACACTCGCAGCCATCGACGACTGCTGACGTCAATAGTCAAACATCAATCCTTAAACCAAATTGTATTTTAACCTTTGGTAGATCGAAGTTTGCTTTTTTTGAATGATTATCCATTTTCAATTGATTTTACATGTTCTTCCTTACTTCTGTTTTCTCGTACTTTTGTCAAGAATTTTTCTTGAAGTCCAAAGTACATTTTTTTGTTTTTTCATTTTTTGTCTTTCTTTTTCTTGTTGACCTTTTTCAGTACAACTTGAAGGACAAATGAATACATAGAGCTCGTGCCTTAGCTTTAACAATAATTAGTATTGTGGTTATTTTGTTGAACTATTTATGGTTTTTAATCCAAATTTTTAATAATTTTAATTAGGCTTAAGTTCATTAAATTTAATTTTCATTAAATTATTTTTATGAAGAAAGAAATTTTACAACATGAAAATTAATTAAAATTGTTATTGATAATCTTTCATTCTTGACCGTGGCCGGGGCTCGAACCCAGGCCGGCAGGTTACTTCGATCTACCAAAGGTTAAAATACAATTTGGTTTAAGGATTGATGTTTGACTATTGACGTCAGCAGTCGTCGATGGCTGCGAGTGTAAAACGGCAAATCCATCTGAGGAGATCAAGTGGTTGCGATCGAAACATGTCATGGTAACCTTCCGGCCTGGGTTCGAGCCCCGGCCACGGTCAAGAATGAAAGATTATCAATAACAATTTTAATTAATTTTCATGTTGTAAAATTTCTTTCTTCATAAAAATAATTTAATGAAAATTAAATTTAATGAACTTAAGCCTAATTAAAATTATTAAAAATTTGGATTAAAAACCATAAATAGTTCAACAAAATAACCACAATACTAATTATTGTTAATCAAATTTAAATTTAATTTTATTTTTATGAAGAAAAAAATTTTACAACATGAAATTAATAATTTCTTTTTTTTATAATAACCAATTCCTTCAAACGTAATGCAAATTCTCTATAATCTCACGCTATAAATAATGGCCTCAATATGTTCATGTACTATTTGAATATTTTGTAAGTAAAAGTGGCTTGGCCATACAGAAATCATTTACTAAAGGCACTTTTACACAACATGTATTTAGCAGTGTACTTGTCAAATTTCCGTCTGCAAAATACATACATGTCATTTAAAAGCAAAAAAAAATTTGTTTCTGTAAATGTCAACTCCAATTAGCAGTATAAATTTTCGCATTAAGAGCGTGTTCTTTTTTGAACAGACAAACCATCTGATATCGGCTGTTTTGTAAGTCATTTGTTTGTGACGACCAGTATACATTAAAATCTATTTATTTACACATATTCTTTAAAAACATTAACTGGAATACAATTAAAAGTGAATAGAAATAGGAATCAGTATATATTTTGCTATTTTGAACTATTTTATGTTATGTGAGATGAAACCAAATCGAACGTGGGAAAGAAAAAATTATAAGCCTTCTGTATTTGTCAATTTTGGCAGACATGTGAAATTACAAAGGACTTTACATCTGGCAAAGCGACTGAAAAATAGATGTCGTGTAAAAGTACGTTAAGGAAAGCAAGTTGCAAGTAATAAAATGCGAGCAATACCACTTATAAATGTTTGGTGCGGGTGCCCCGATAATCTAGTTGGTTGTTGGGTAGTCTATCACTACAAGAGTTGCGAGTTCGATGCCCGCTCAGTATATGAAATTGTGATTGTATTTGCAACATTTAATGAATAAAAATATAAATAAAATGTGTACACTTCAGTACGTTAAGCAAACGAAATTACGTTTATTAAAATATTTTTGTTAGCTCAACGAATTATTCGTTAATATAATGAAAATAGTACCTAAATGTTCATTATATCAACGAATTATTATTTAATATAATGAAAATAATAACTAAATTTTCATTTTAAGAAAATATTTTAATAAACGTAATTCGTTTGCTAAACGTACATTTTCTTTGGATTTTTGCTTCAGTGTAGTGACCACAGTGCATTTTTAAAATCTTAACATTATCTTTTTAATTAGAATGCAGATCGGTCTACACGTTTAGAAGAAAATATTCATATGAAATTAAGTAACATTAAAGTTAAATTACTTACGAAATTGCGTAGGGTATTAAAAAAAACAGTATAAATCGCTTAAATCCAGTGTAAATATTTGCTGTGTGTATTAAATTGATAAAAAAATACATAAATAAATCTAGTAATAACCAAATGAATTGAAATATTCAATAATTGGTTTTGATAAGATAAATTAATATGCAATTCTGGTTCTGGAACAATAGCATTCAGCACTTCAATGCATTTTTGCAGAAATTTATTTGAAAACAAGAAAGAAAAATAGGTTGAAAATTGATTTATGCAGGAAAGAAATATTTTTAAATTCACTTAAAGCTTAATTTTTTTAATTAACAGTTTAAAATTAAAATATACATTTATTGTTAAGTAAGAGACCACTTCAGATCCTTGTTGCATAATTGCGGCTCCTTTGATGTTATCGCTCTAATCTTCTACTTAATAAAAGTAAATTAGAAATGAATATATAAAAGTGAAACACGCTTTCTTTAAAATCTATGGTAAAAAGATATTTTGCCTTTTTCTCAATAATGGATATATAAAATAAAAAAAATTAGTCTTAATTCCTAATAAAAACTTTTCTCTATATTTCATAACACAATTTTTGCATGAGCTTTACATAATTTGTAGGTCTATGTTAAATTCATGGAGTTCTTTTCGTATCCGTTTTTATGATACACGTCTTGCTTTCTATCCTGGAAACTTAAATGTATTCATTACCTTGTTAATAACCATACATTAATATTTAATTTTCTATAAATTCTTCCGTAACATTTAACCACATTTTAAACCCATAAAAACTTTCTTTATGACCAACAAGATGTACATTTACCCACTCATAAACGTTAACAATCACACAAGAGCACTCACACTTTAATGTACATTTTAGAGACACATACACTAATAGAATTAAGAATAAAAATTGGACTTTAAACCCCAAAGTTTCTATTCATGTCCTTGTAGCAATGACAATATGCTGATAGTGGTCTTTTTATATTCAAAACAAAACAAAACAAAAAAAAAAAAGGATTAAAGTACAAAAGTTGTAGCACTATCGAGGAAAGGGCAAAATTGAAAGCATCTGTTGAATTTTGCTATTTATTTTCGGATTGTACTGTTACAGTGTTGTAAGATTGTCTTTCTGCCTTTTGTTTTAATACCAATCGTGCAAAAGAACAACAATAACTTATTAATTTATCGGTATTGTGCGTTTTTCTTTAGTTTGGTAACCAAACAACTTAAATAGTTTAAAAAAAAAAATTTTTGACTCCCAAGGAAACCTTTGATACTCAATTATAGTTTGATCATTCCATGATTTCTTATAGCATATAACAGTATTCTCCCGAAAAAATATTTTAAAAGCCATAATTGAAAAATACTAAATAAATGGGATTGTAATGAAAATAATATCAGCCAAGCTGATTTTTCAAGATTATTTTAGATTTGAAATTATAGCAATCAAAGGCTTGCAACTCTTTGTAATTGTAACACTGTGCTCGAAATTGACACTTTTTTAGACAAGCTGGGCACATGGCGTTTTAACATAATTCGGGTACGCTGAATCCAATGGTGCTTACCGTTTTTTTAGGTTAGGTCTTGTTTTCGAGATATACCGTTATTTCGAAAATGGAGAAGGTTGCACAACATATATTCGCGTAACTCAAAAACGGTTTAGTTTATTGAAATTACTAAAAAAAACCGAAATTACGCAATAAAATTTCCATTAAGAAAAGTAAAACTTTTTTTTTTGGAAAAAAAATAATTTTTTTTATCAAATTTGGAATTTTTTTTTTTTTTTTAAATTCATAAAAAATTGGAAAATGCAGCTAGGCTTCTAATTTTTTGCAGGCAAATAAAAAACGAAGCAATAATATTTACTTGAAATCTACTGGTTGTAAACATAAATTGATATTGTTGCCAATTCAAAGTTAGCTGAGTTAGCTTAATTTTTAGAAGAAGGAGTTTCATTTGAAGAGAACGAATATTTTGATTCTAATTTCATTTTGAAAGCAATAACTGAACTTCATTGCAGTTAGGATATTGCAATCAGTTAATTTATAACCGGAATTAAAAAAATTGATTGCAAAACCGGAAATTGATTGCATTACTTCAAATTAAAATCATACAATCAATTTTTCGATTTTGAATGCAAACAAAAAAAATTAGCAATCATTAAAGGAAAATAATGTGATTGCAATGAAAGCGATTGCCATCATTTACAGCTGTGGTAGATAATCAAAAATGTTCTTCTCCTTATTATTTCGTTTAATTGCTGTTAAAAAATTCAATTAAAAATTTGATTCATTTGAAAAAGTGGCCAAAAATTGCACGTCCGGATCCTAAATGAGCTTTGTCAAGCACAACCGCAGTGTCCATATGCCCCAACTTATATATAAAAATTGTTTGATAAAAATTTAGTTTTTAATGTTTTTTCAATCGGGCTTTAAAAACACCTTTTTAAAAATTATGTAAATAAAAATGGCAGTTATTGATCATTTTACACTTATGTCCGTAATTTCTACAAATAGATATGTATCTAGCTGTGTTTAGAATATCAATGGTGTAACAAATTTTTCATAATAATAACACGCATGCCATACCTACTGGTTAAACTGTAGTGTATTTTACACGCTTATTGACAGTTAATTCAAAAAATTATTAAAAATACTAATGTTGCCATATTTCAAAAAAAATTAACGAAAAAAAAACAAGTAGGCAAAATTAACGTTAAAATTACCGAAATAGTTTTACCGGGTAGGCAAAGATAACTGTTATACCGTGTTCAGATATGCACCTTAATTGAGTTTTACGCAATAAATGACATTATTGAGCTCAATTATCCATAGAAAACTACAATTTAGTTATAGCTCAATTAATAATAAATTGTTATAAATATTGAGTAAAATCAAAATGCGACCCTGTCACAAGTGTGTTTAATGAGCAAAACACAACTTACTAAACAAAGTGTTTTGACATTTGGCAAATGAAATTACAAAAAAACAAAGGGGTATCCATTAGGTCTGCGCAAAAGCCAAATGTTTATTCCTTAAAGATGTCAAAAGTTGTTTACATTTTGCTTATACATGTACATTTTTGTTTACGTTGAATGTTGTATGTAGTAGTAATATAAATTGAGTTAGCTAAATTGTGTATATGTGAACAGACAGAAAATTATGTCAATAAACCGAATATTTACTTAATTAAAAAGGTATATCTGAACACGGTATTAGGTACGAACACTACCAGATATCTGTTTGTAGAAATTTTGGGCATTATGCTGATGTTAGAGTAGCCGCTTAAAGCTATAATATAAGATGGCGCTACATGGCGCTAAAAACCATTGCTTAAGTTTTTCCTAAAAGATGTCAGAGTGAGAGCGAAAGTAAATGGGAGCTTGTGCTACAAAGCAGGTTGTGTAATGGCTTCGAGCACTTTGTAGCTTCTTCTCTCTAGTTTTTGTTTTTCTGTCAAGGCTTTTTCGTTTTTCTTTTATGTGTATTTAAACCATTTCATAATATCCTTTGCCATTACAGTCACATTCACCAGCGCTATAGTATTAAAATGCCCTTTGGTTGTAAAATAATTGAATGGACATCGATTTCTTTAGTTTTTTTAAATTGTAGGGTTACCTAAGTACGGTTCGTATCAAGGATAATTTTAAAATTCTCTTATTACACTATTTTGTTTATGCAGTTGCCTTTTATTTCTTAAAAATGTATTTATTATAGTTTTTCTCTTGTTCTTATACTTTCTGGACGTTACATACACATGTACAATTACCTCAATACAAACACACATGTAATTGTGGTATAAAGAATAAAGTTTCTTATGTTTAACCCTTTTTTTATGGTGCGTAAAGGCAATAACAGATTTCTTTTCTTCATGCAACAGAATGAGCCTTAAGCGTAAGTGTAGGTGGTTGGGTAAGTATCATGTCTAGGGATTGGGTTTTATCTGTCAAGAAGTACATTTGCCTTGGTTACACCACAAACAGTAGTACGTTTTTGAAAAATTATCAAAAAAAAATCTAAATGACAAACAACAACAGCAAAAATTTTTGTAACTATGAATGTATTTTTGTTACACATATTCGAACCAACACCAATACAAATAAATACATCTTAAATGTGACTCCAATGCCAGTAGGAAGTTCAAGGACTGTAAGCTTGTTATTACCCCTTCCCCTAGGAATATTCTATACATCAACCACAGTATTTAGCCCCCTTTTGACAGCATCAGATGAAACATCCCTTCGTAAATGAAAACATCTAATTTGGTTTGAGGTATTCACTGGGATGCTGGATGGGCAGGAGTAAGGACTTTTCCCTTTTGGCACTTTGTTTTGTTTTCATTTGTGGCGTTGATGAAACTTTAATGACACGCAACAAATGCTTCACAACACGACGACAGCAACAACAAAATCTTTTTCTAAACAATTTAAGTTTTTTGTTTCTTTGTTTTTTATTATTATTGTTTTCTTTTTATTTCTTTCTTGTCAAACTTTTTGTGAATATTTCTTTTTTACTTCCTGTGATCTGTGCGAGTTGCTATCACACCGGGCAAAAATGCAAATTTTATTTTCTTTTCGTCAAAGTGATAAAGAAATTTTTGTTTCCGTTGCTGTGAGAATAAAATTCAATTGGCTCCACTTAACGTTTTTTTTTTTTTTGGGGAGACAAGAAAAAAGTAATTTTCTAACGTTGTAATTTTTAATGTTTTCTTATAATTTATTTTCATGATTATTTTTCATTTGCTATCTCTTTGCTGATATATTTTAGCTTTTGAATAGTATTTCTTTAGCGATTAAGGCAATATTGGTATTAAATATATAAGTATATTATATAAATGTCTATTTGCTAAAGCAATTTTACAGTTCAAACCACATCGATGAAAAGAAAAAACTTGAAAAAATTGTAAAAAATAATTCCATTTACAAATATGGGGGATTTCATGTCAAGTGACCCAATTTTGAAATCGATGTCTTCCGATTTGGATGAAATTTGCACCAAGGTTAGTCCTATTGGATAGTAGTTTAGACACAAATTTTTAACAAGATCGGTCTAAAAGTTTCTGAGTTAGTGGGGGTCAAAATTTGACATTTTGGCCATACAGGTGTTCTTTCTTATCCATGTAACTTATTACCTATTGGTGTTAGCAAAATTTGTCCTAAGTAGCTTCGATAGCTATTTGATCCATCTTTTGAAAAAAATTTTTTTTGGTTTTTTTAAAAAATTTTTTTTATTTTTTTTTTTAAATTTAAAACTTTTTTTTTATTTTTTTTTTAGCGGGAATGTTTTTTTTTTTTTTTTTTTTGTTCAAAAGAAAGCTTATGTCTTTTCCTTTGAGGTAGTTTTGGTCCCTTTTTGGGATGCGAGCGGCTTATGTATAAAAAAAAATGATTTCTAACTGTAGACAAGGGTTTTTCAATTTTTAGCATAAGCAGTGTTCTTTCTCATCCATGTAACTTATTACCTATTGGTGTTAGCAAAATTTGTCCCAAGTGGCTTCGATAGCTATTTGATCAATATTTTGAAAACAAATTTTTTGTTTTTTTTTAAATTTTTTAAAACTTTTTTTTTTAAATTTAAAATTTTTTTTTTAAATGAAAATTTTTTTTTTATATTTTTTTTTTATCCGGAATGTTTTTTTTTTTTTTTTTTTTGCTCAAAAGAAAGCTTATGTCTTTTCCTTTCAGGTAGTTTTGGTCGCTTTTTGGGATGCGAGCGGCTTATGTATAAAAAAAAATTATTTCTAACTCTAGACAAGGGTTTTTCAATTTTTAGCATAAGCAGTGTTCTTTCTTATCCATGTAACTAGACAAACTCACCTTTCCGACGGTATGTCGGGAATAAAATCAATAAAACTACCTTGTAACTTCTATCTCTCCACCCACATTTTAAAGCTCTCAAAAAAATCCAAGCAAAGAAAAAACAAAACAAAAATTGATGCATAATTAAATAAACTGATATTTATACAATAATAATATGAATAAAAGTATTAAAAAATATATTTTTAACTTTCAATTATTTTTTTTTATCTATTTTAAATAAAATCACAATAACAACACACAAACAAATTTTAATATGAAACAAGATGAATCGTATGAACAGCATGTTTGGCAATCTGGTTTCAGAGAGCGAAACGAGTGGTTTATATCGTCGTATGAACATATCATTAGTAATACAACCATATGGAGTTAAGATGAAAAATTTTACGTTTAAAAAAAAGAAGAATTCATAGCAGATTTTAGTAAAAATAAAGAAAAAAAAAATGGAAGATTTTCTATAGATGTAGATGAGTGGACGAATGCAACTTATTAATAATGCGTTATTTTTCTGTAAAAATAATTTTTTTATTCGTTATTCCCATCGATTAATCGAATAATTTTATTCTCATCGATTAATCGAATAATTTTATAAATTTAATCGTTTGATCGAACGAACCAAAACAATTATTTGAATTATTCGAACAAAGTTTAAATGCGAATAATTGACAACTCTAATGAATACATTACTATGGAATTCCGGGCAAAAATCCATAACTTTTTCATTGCATATTTAATCCCTCGTGTTTGGACATGTACATACAGTGGTTGGCCAAGTCAGCATTGATGGTCCAAAAGTATTGAGCAAAATTAAAAAAACGAGTATTACTAATGATCTTTTGTAAAAAATATTTTTGTAGTTTGTGGAATATCTATGTAGGCTTCTCTCCCGTCCCCTTATTAATGGCCATCTGAGTAAAAAAGTATAGATATAATCATATGTATATGGTTATAATCTATACTAATTTTATAAAGCTGAAAAGTTTGTATGGTTGTATGTTTGTAAGAGGTAATCTCCGGAACTGCAGGGCATATTTTAAAAATTTTTTCAACAATATGTTCCATAGGCTATATAAGGTTCCACTAAAGTGCTAAGGATAGGGTTTAGGGGCGCTAAACTTTTCCTATCCTAACCTTACTCATATTTCCAAAACAAAAAGAGACAGAAAAAATGTAATACAGTCGGCCCTCGATTATCCGTGATCCGGTTAACCGGTAACCGCGATTAACCATGATGAACCAAAGACCAGTCTATTGTGTTTTGTTTGCAATGTTTTCAAATTGTTTGCTTCGATTAACCGTGATTACCTCTATTATCCGTGATGGCAGTTGAAAAATATTAGACAAGCAACATTACACGACTTTTCTTTAAGAAATTGTATTCTTTTTTTTTTCTTAATGTCCTTTTTTTGCCTAAAGTTTTCGGTAGAAAATTTAATGTATACATACTTATTTAATTTAAAAATGTACATAGCCTTAGATGCAAGTGCTTAAATTATATAATTTATTGTAATTTTAATTATAATAAATATTAAATAAAAAAAAAAAAAAAAAAAAAAAAAAATTTTAAAATGTACATAAGCTTCTTGAATTAATTTGTTTAATGTAAGTATGCATGTTCACCAATGTTCACATGTTAAATAATAAAAATATTGAAAAAAACTGTATAATCAAAATTGTTATTCGATTAACCGTGAAAATCGATTATCCGTAATGCTTCTGGTCCCGACCATAACAAGGCCCGACTGTACTTATCGTTGTTCTTTAGAAAAATAAGCGGGTCTGTTATTTATTTTAAATTTGGCCATTTTAGCGAGAAAACGAGTTAAACCTGAATTTATGTACTTTTTAGTCAACCATACCACATAATAAAAGTAAAAATAAACATTATATCACGTTCGATACTTATCTAAAAAATACAAAAAAAATTTGGTACCAAAGGTTTTCTTTGAATTCAAAAATTTTTACTAATTATTAAGATTTAGTTTTAATGTGCTTAATTTTCAATTCTTACTATTGATTAACTGAAATTTATTGTTGGTGAGATAGGCTATTCCTATGCGCATTTCACTGGTTGCTTAGGCCAGATCATCAGGATATTTCATCCAAAGATTTTAGAAAAGCTAAAGATATTATTCAAATAAAACTGTTAAGCGAATAGGAATTACAAAAACTCAAAAGTCTTACCCGTAATAACATCAAAGCTTTAACAAAACACCAACAACAAACAGTGAGCATATCTTTTCCTTATATCTCGACTTCAATTGGATGATTTTTTTTCAACTCAAATTGTAGTTGTACGGGGGAAAAAACAAAAATAAAAACAAATTACTTTATTTTATTGTTGCTGGTTCATTTTTTTGCACTGCCATAGGCATAGCTTATCCCACCAAGAATAAATATCAGTTTATCAATAGTATGAATTGGAATTAAGCACATTAAACCTAAATCTTATGGACAAATTTGGTACCTTTTAGAAATTCGAACGATAAAGGGTAAAATTCGTATATATTGTTGGTACTTTTTTACAAAGTTGTTTTCTTCATTCTTTGGCATAAACGTATTAAATGGGCTCCCACTACAATATTGAAATTTTTAATGCTTCAATGGGGAGAACAAAAGTACCAAAAAAGAAAAATACGGAAAATTTAATTTCTTTCTTTAGCTTTTTTGTTTTGCAACTGGTACTTTTTTTAATTACCGTTAATATTGGACCTAGAAACATTAAATTCAACACGCAATATCCTGATTGATAAGACTTTAGCGCCAGCTAAATTTGTAAAAAAAAATCGTCAATTTCCTGAGAAAAAATAAAAAAAACCGTCTTTCTCGTATTTGAAAAATCGTCAAAAAAAAAATCGGACAACTTAAAATTTACTGCCAGTGTATAGAACGCGAGCGCAAAAGTGACTCGTTCAACTAACATTAAAAACAAAATTTCAAAATTTGTTTTTGTTTTTAATGTAAGTAACACGAGTCACATTTTCGCTCCCGTTCTAAAAACATGCAGTTAGCTGGGTAGGTATTTATTTAATTTACATACGAGATCAAAATCAAAATGTATAAAAATGTTTTGGTAATCATTCCGCTAGCAACTTCTACAATATTAACCATGCAGCCTATTAAGTCTTGTTTGAAATGGATTTTCCGAAGACCCCATATGATTGTAACTAGGTTCTTATATTTTTATATCATATATAGTCTGGAATAGTTTGCTATTAATTAAAACTTAATTAGATCACTCCACAAGTGTTTGAGGTATTATCAAATGGCCACGATTGCTTTTAATTTTTACCCATACATTTCTAAGGTTTACCTATAAACCTTAACTTTTTGATGTCTTCTTATAATCTTTAAACTTTATTACTTATTTTTCACATGAAATAATTTTAATAAAATACTGATAGTGAAAATTAAGAAAATCGGTTCATGAATGACCGAGTAATAGACAAATAACTAGTTCATTTGTGCTAGGGCGATCGAATTAAGCCCACATTTTTTCTATTAAATTAAAGGAGCCAAGTCGGTTCATTATTTCACTTGGTCCCCATGCTCGAATTTAAGGTTTTGGTAAGGTTTTTAATACAATTGTGAAAGGTATATAAAATTCGACACAGCCGTATATTGCACTATAGCTTGTTGCTTTATTAAAATTGACTTGACTCAAAATTCCCTCTTCATTGGCAGAAAACTGCGGTAACGGTTGAATGTTTTGATCACATTAGGAAATGCATTAAAAATCACGCCTATCGAGAATAAAAAGTGAACAGTTCTTTCCTTTGAAATTTTGCTTTTCCCATAATTTTTTCTTAGGAAAAATCCTTTAAAATTAAAGCTGTCTTGTTTACAAAATTTTTTTCTGTGCTGCTTTATTTTTAAACATATAAAAACATTTAAAGTTTTCTTTTTTTTTAAGCCTGAATAAAATCGTCACTTTTTAGAAAAAAATCAGCAAATCGGCACTTTGCTAATTTCGGAACAAAAAATCGTCAAAATGACGATAAATCGTCAAATCTGGCAGCCCTGCTCTAGGGGCATTTTTTGGCCTTTAACTGGTACTTTTTGAATTTCTGTTATTATTGAAATTAAAAAGATAAAATCAAACATGCAAGGTCCTGAGCGAAAGAGAATCTGAAAGAGGGGTTTTTTTTAGTACGTTTTTGTTTTTTTACTGGTACTTTTTGAATTTCCGTTAATACTGGACCTTGAAACATCAAACTAAACAAGGTCCTAGGTGAATGAGAATCTGTAAGAAGGATTTTTTGGTACTTTGTTCCGTTCTAACTCTCACACAAACTTCGTAAATTTGGCTTTGCAAACATGTCAAAATTTTACGTTTTTACAAATGTTTTGTGTCGTCTATTGGGCTGCATTTAAATTTTAAGTTTTGAATGTTTGTCAACCTTTTTTTTGGTGTCTTATACGAAATGTAATTATTTCAGTGAAACATTGCAGAGGGAAGAAGTAGAAGAAGCAGCACAACACATATTTTTAAACGTAAATTTATAAAGCAGTCTTGTTTGAACCATTCTTTACTCCAAACTATCTTTTTTTCTTGTATACTGCCCTCCTAAGAAGGAAATCGATTTTTAGTCGTTTTGAGTAAGTTAGAAAAAAATTCTTCTTGCGATCACAATTCGAATCAAATCTCTCGCTTTAAGATTTGCGCTGGCAAGTTTAGAAATAAAACTAGCGAGCACATATTTTAAAATGGGAGTATTGACGCGAATTGTGCTCGCGAGTATAATTTTTGCCTAACTTCCTCAAAACTAGAGATGTGACTTTCTTTTTTAGGAGGGCGGTATACTTCTCCTCCGCTTTAAATAAATAGCTAGCAAAATTGCCGCAGCGCTTTCGCCTTCTGCATTCATTGCATTCAAAATAAATGATAAATGAATGTTTGTACGAAATATGTTTGTGTAGTATATTTAAAACAGTGGTTTATTTTGCCCTTAACAATTTCGCCTCGTAAACTTGCGCTGCGCTGTTCTATTGTGCATTCAATAAACATATGTTTCTATGCATACACCAAAGAACAACTTCGAATTATCTAAGCAATTTACTATTTTTGCTTTCTTTAGGTATATTTACAGCTTTTAGACACAAATTTAAACTTCTCGTGTTTTATTTTTATTTCATTTAGTTTTGTATTGAGGTTTTCTATAAAATGACATTAATTGTTTAAAATAGCACGATAGTGCTATTATGAATAAAGTCTCGTAAGTTTGCTAAAATGGCAATTTCAGGCGATTTCATGAGGGCCCTTGTTATTACATTTCATTACTTGCGGCCATACTTAGTAATCAGAAACATTAATTTAATTATATTGTTTTTTTTTAAATGATTTTTTTCTGTTTTTTTTATTTTCATAAATATTCGTAATAAAACGGAATTGTGTGTTAATTAGATTTTAAAAACGGCCACTGGCGATTGTAAGTGATAATAATAAAAATATTACTTTTTTTCTTTATTTTTATGATTAAAAAGCCTTCCTTCTGCTTTGTTTTTCATTTAATATTGTTGTAACAAGTCCTTTAATTTCCGTTAAACAAAAATAAAGGAAATGAAAAATTATTTACGTTTTGCATAAAATTTTACATAACAATATTAATAGAGTTGTTTAAAACGAAGTTGAACACTTGTAATCCTTATATTAATTAAATTTAAATGTTGAAATGTTGTCTGAAGTTTAACGTTTTTTGCAGTATCGATACATTACTTAACGTAAAATTTTCTTTTAAGGAGCTTTAGAGCCTAGCCCGACCCATTTTAATTACTTAAATTTGCTGTTTTAATTTTCAACTTTTTTTCCTTTCCTAAAGTTTTAAGGTCTCTTCATTCCACAAAGGCAATAAAAAAATCTATAAAAAGCTTTAAGAATATTTTATGGACATATAAAAAAAAAATTACAAACACTAAACTGTGTGTGGTTGAAAATTATAGTCCGAGTATCTGTACATTATGCAAAACTATTCAGTCAGTGGTAATAAGTTAAAATGTCAGTTAAGAAAAACATGAGTACAAAATGAAATATTATGTTGTTGGCATAAACTGTGATGGCAAAGACTGGATGGAAAAAGGCTAAATGTAGATATAAAAAAAAACTTAAGAAAAATGTCTATGGCTGAAGAAAAATAAGTGTTTATAAACATAATTACATTTTTAATGGCTTTTTAAACCGCAACAACTTTAACGTACAAAAAAATCAGGCAGAGTAACAGCAAATTTTCCATAGCAGCTTAAATAGTAATTCACTTTGGAAGAGATAAAAATTAAACTTAAAAATGATTAAATTTAAAAAATTAAATATTTAATAAATCCTTCAATTTAAAATCCTTTTTGCATTACAAGCATTTCGTTAATACTTTCAACAATATGGAAATGTGTAATGCAATTAACTGTTGGTTAAAGACAGATCATAAGAGAATAACATTTTATAAACAATTTTAAAAATTTTTTATCTTAAAGTTTTGACATTACTATTTTGAGTTATCGGGTACCCCGGTAACGACTTTTTTATTTTAAGGCGAGAGCCATAACCGTTTAATGGCCGAGCCTTAGTGTCTTAAATCAAGCTGTGTTTGCTAAAGTCATAGACCGAAATCTTTAACCTTTAAGTGCAGTATAGCGCCAATTTAGAATGCGTCTGACTCCAGTACAGCGCCATTAGCTTTTTGCAAATGTTAAACGAATAGTACAAAAGACGATTATAATCCATTAGGAGGCATGGTAAAGGAATTTTTGAAATTGTAATTCAATGAAAAAAACATTTTTTATATAAAGGGGTGTTTTGGAAATCAAAAACGCAAGAATTTGGAAGTTGTTTTTAATACACTTTTAATCTAATTTTTATTATTTTGATTATAAAATTTTGTTTAAAAGAGAAATATTTGTATAATATTTGTAAATTACTTGTCAAAAATTCTTTTTTTACAGAAATCTTATTGAAAAGCGACGTTTAAAATTCTTGCGTTATGCGTTTTCGATTTACAGAACACCCTTGATAATCTTGTGCATTTGAGACTGCAAATTTATGCAATTGTGAATATTTTCCATCAATTGTGAATGACCTCTTTCGTCTTTAGTTTTCAATGACTGTTGTAAATCACGAAATACACAACTGATGGTTAACACTGTGTTCGACCTTGATACTTTTTTTTGGCAATTCGAGTACGCTGAAACCAGTGGTTCTAAGGGCTGCTTTACACTTTTAAGTTTCGCAATAAAATTACCGTTATGTAAGGTCAATTAATCCACGCAGCCGTTTAAGAAACAATTTTTTTTTTGCAAAAATTAAATAATCTTTTAGCGAAATTTCGAAATTTTTGGTTTTTAAAACAGTACAAACAAGTAAGAGTGCTATATTCGGCTATGCCGAAACTTATATACTTTTCATCATGATGAGATAAGAACAAAAAGTTATATACATAAATAACGTTCTTTAGATACTTATAAATAAATATTAATTGAGCCACGAAAACTTTTCATTTCGCCATTCCGAAGAATATAAAAAACAAAAAATTTGTATAAGTACCTAAGCCCTTTTGCTCTTTGGCCAAAGTTGATGTTTGAAATTCGTTTTATAATCTTAAAATCGTTTTTTAGAACATAAAAAATTAAATAAAAAAAATTCTTTTTGGGATTCGAACTGGCAATATCATCAGTCTCAGGAGAGAACTTAACAACTCGGCTACGAATGCTTTTAATAAGAAGCGTTAAATTAAAGTATATTGAATCTATGAGTTTGTTTCTTTATTTGAGCGGCATATCATATACATTCCCAGCAAAAAATTACAGACTACCAAAAGAACGACTTGCCACATAATGACTTACTTTTTTGGTTGCCGAGTTAGATTATTCGATTAACAAACGCGTTGCAATACATAATTAAAAAAGGAAGTAACAAAATAACTACTTGTTTAAATTATATAAGAATAACTGAAAATTTTTACTAAAAAAGTAATTATCCAAATGAAACTGCATATGTTTCTTTTGCTCTTTGGCCAAAGTTGATGTTTGAAATTCGTTTTATAATCTTAAAATCGTTTTTTAGAACATAAAAAATTAAATAAAAAAAATTCTTTTTGGGATTCGAACTGGCAATATCATCAGTCTCAGGAGAGAACTTAACAACTCGGCTACGAATGCTTTTAATAAGAAGCGTTAAATTAAAGTATATTGAATCTATGAGTTTGTTTCTTTATTTGAGCGGCATATCATATACATTCCCAGCAAAAAATTACAGACTACCAAAAGAACGACTTGCCACATAATGACTTACTTTTTTGGTTGCCGAGTTAGATTATTCGATTACCAAACGCGTTGCAATACATAATTAAAAAAGGAAGTAACAAAATAACTACTTGTTTAAATTATATAAGAATAACTGAAAATTTTTACTAAAAAAGTAATTATCCAAATGAAACTGCATATGTTTCTACACATGCATGTTAAATTCCAATTAGAATTAGCAATTGATGCAATTAGTTTATATTTTCTAATTGATAAAACAATTAGAATAAGTTCAACTAATTCCCATTAGCTAATTAAAATTTTTATTCTAATGGTAAAACTAATTGCAATTAGTTGCCATTAGCAAAAAAAATTGGTTAACCTTTACAATTAGAAATCTAATTGACTTCTGATAATGCAATTAGATATTCAATTAGCTCGAATTAGAATCAATTATTTTGATATTTTCAAAAACAAAAATAAACTACAATATTCATAATATGAATTTCACACATATATAATATATATATATATATATATATAATAAAATAAAATATATATATATATGAATAAAATTGACCTTTGGGTGGCCTAAATTATTATAAATTGGCCAAAGATTCTCTTTTCCTTGGGGAACAGAAATCGAGAAGTCTTTAGCCAATGATAATTATAATCGCTCGTCAGAGAAATTATAATTATTAGGGGAAAAAAAAGAAGAAAGAAAACAAGAGATTAGTTTTCTTTTCCTTGTGTAGGGGATTTCAAAGGTGGGTGCTTACCTTGTAGTACTGGTGGTTCTCAAATTAAATGAGAAGATATTGGGGTTTGACTTCCTTTTTTTTAAATTAAATTTATTATTTATAATATTGAACTATGAGCGGTTCATCTGCCCAATTGAAGTGATACGATATATATATATATATAATATATATGTGTGAAATTCATATTATGAATATTGTAGTTTTTTTTTGTTTTTGAAAATATCAAAATAATTGATTCTAATTCGAGCTAATTGAATATCTAATTGCATTATCAGTAGTCAATTAGATTTCTAATTGTAAAGGTTAACCAATTTTTTTTGCTAATGGCAACTAATTGCAATTAGTTTTACCATTAGAATAAAAATTTTAATTAGCTAATGGGAATTAGTTGAACTAATTCTAATTGTTTGATCAATTAGAGAATTTCACAAAAGAATGTTAATTAGCAATCATTAGCATTAGCTAATCATTACTTAACATGTATGTTTCTACATTACCTACTTTATTATTTTGTACAAAAAAAATCAAGTACTTACTTTTTCTAAAATAATGTGCAATATATAACTAGTTCCCTATCATAGAAATATTTCTTATTTTTTTTAATTAAAGAAAAATTAAAAAGAAATTGTAATAAATATTTAGAACGGGGTTAAAAACATTTTTTTAATTTAAGATTTTTAAATTTAAGATATGAAATTATAAATTAAATTATGAAACTATTATTATAATTAAATAAATAGTATTTAACTAATATTATTTTTTTTTGTATTTATAGACATACTCTATATATTGAAATATTATTTTTAAAAATAGACCCACCTTGAAGTATACGGATCGGCTCAGAATCACTTTCTAAGTCAAATTAACGATGTCTGTCCGGCTGTTAATTCATACAAATATTTATTTTTTAACAAAATTATACATATATACTTTAAACTAATTTGCAATTTCAGAAAAATCGTCCAAAATGTAATCGAGTTAGGTAATGTTATATATTTTTTTTTATACCCTCCACCACAATTAGTTGTGAAGAGGGTATACTAAGTTTGTCATTCCGTGTGAAACTTTTTTATTATTCATCTCAGACCCCATAAAGTATATATATTCTGGCTGCTTGAGTAATTCTAAGTCGATTTAGCCATGTCCGTCTGTCTGTCCGTCTGTTGAAAACACGCTCACTTTCGAAAAACTCAAAAGAAATAAACAAACTAGGTGTCAAATTGCTTGTAGTTATCCTAAGCAGTTTGGGATTGAACTTCAGCAAAATCGGTTCAGTAGGACCAGAGCTATGAATCAAAATGTGGAACCACCACCTTCAAAAACTTGATAATTTTGTTACAAAAACTAACATAAATGATGCAAAAATGCACGGAATGACATAAGATTTTGCACAAGTCCGTTTTATTCGACTAGAAATGACACTGTAAAATTTCGCGAAGGTCGGTCCATAATTTACCCGAAGCCCCATATAAACACTACTCCCGGAAAACAGTTTAGTACGCCTAAAACCGTAAAAAGTAATGCAATCATAACAAATTTTGGCTCGTCACAATTTTATAGGACTATAAATGATACTGTGAAATTTCGTGAAGATCGGTACTTAATTTACCCTAGGCCCCATATATGCCCTACTCCCGGAAAACAGTTTAGTCTCCTAAAACCATAATTAATAACAAATCGTCACAGTTTAAGATAATAATAATAAAAAGACATCATACAGATATTACTCCTTAAACATTCGAACTGTCGGTGGTGGGTATCAAAGATTCGGCACTCTAACTTGTTTTTTTTTTCAAAAACATTGATCAAATACATAGCAGAATAGAGAGAGAGAGAGAGAGTTTGATATAAGGTATTACATTTACAAAAACAATCAGTTGTGCTACGGAGAATAAACTTTAAGTAAAAACAAACTTATAACAACTCGATTACATATTGGAATATTTTTTAAAGTTGTAATTGGGTTTAAAATTCTAAATTACAATTTTTTATAACTTTCTTACAAGGTAATCGGATTGCCTAGTTATTTTGTTTAAATATTGAGTGTAAAAAATGAGACCAAAAAATGTACTTAAGTGAAACACAAAAAAGTGTACCGTTATTGCTTTGAAATATTTTTTGTACATATGCAGAACTCATTTTAAATTGTACGTTTACTGAAACAGACGCGTGTTAGTTAAAAAAAAGTAAAGTGTTTTTTTTAATAAATTTTAGAAAAGTGATTAAAAATGTAAGTCTCAAGTAAGTCTCAATATTATTTCATTAATAAAATAAAATTAAATTAATATTTTTTCAACCGGATTATTACTTGAATACAATATAAGAGGCATTCAAGGCAAAAAAGGCTGATAGATTACAAAGCAACAATGAATGTAATATTTTGTAAGTATGTACTATGTTTTAATAAACATTTATGCAGATTTGTTTAGAATTTGTTAACTTAATATTTATTCTTGTTTTTATTTAGTGGCAATATCACCAGAAATAACAACGGAGCTAGAATTTTTGGGAGAAATGAGAAAAGCAATTAAATGTGCTTAAAATAAACATTTTAAACAAGTTTGTTTAAAAAGAAAAAAAGAGACTATAAACGAATCTGAAACTTCTGATTGAAAACTTCTTTTTAATTATATTTTTATGTGTTCAATACAACTTAATTTAAATAATATGTTTAAAAATACCCTTAAAGTACAATTTTATAAGATTTACGTATATAAATTTAATGAATTCCATACACATTTTATTTATGTTTTATAAGTTTAATTAAAAAATTGCATAGAAAGTGTAATATAAGATATACTTACAATATACTCAATAAAAGTACTTCTTAAAAAAATAAAATAATGAATGTTTATATTTATTTTGGGAAGTACTTACTATTTTTATAAAATAAGTACTTTCGTTTTATCTAAAATAAGTACTTCTAAAAATTACATTAGGAATTAGTGACCACATTTTAAAATGGAACTGATTACATAAAAAACAAAAGAAGTACTTCTAATATTTAAAAAAAATGTTTAAAAAATAATCAATTCTGAATAACTAATTATTTTAGTCTCATGCCTTGTAAAAATAATTAGTATGGTAATCCAGTTGAGAAGTCATTCCTCCAAAAATGCTTGATTCCAAACTCGATTACCTTTTTTAAAATTTTTTGCTGGGTTCATTAATGTGTATGTGGATGCGTAAAATTAAACACATTACAAATAAAATCCAACACTTGTAGTGAAGGGTATAAAAAAAACAGCAAAAAAAAAAACATTACCAACACTCTATTACCATAGCCACTGTATGACCGTAGAAACCAAAATTGAATTCGTTTGTATGGTATGCTTATGTCGATTTGGTAATACAGTATTGCTATGGTAATGTCACGTCTAATTGGACCTTTAAAGAAAAAAATTTGAGGCAGTCGTGGTTTTTTACTTATATCTCAGCCATTTGTAGACCGATCTTGCTGAATTTCAATAGCAAACAATTCCGGACCATATATGACATAAATGTATAATAACCTGGCCCCCATCATATATGGGATCTTCGGAAAATCCATTTCAACGGACATCGTTAAATCAACTTCGCTCCTCATAAGGACTTAGAATATATATACTTTATAGCGTCTAACATCAATATTATAGAAATTACAAAAGGAATGACAAACTTATATATACCCTTCACCTGTTAATTTTTTCTACACATATAGTTCTAAACACCACAAGCCGCAAACGATTAAAATCTGTCTATAACTTTTGATTTTATACGCAAAATATGAACAATTTTTATAAAATTAAAGAAAAACATTTGATTTCGTACGGAAAGTGCGATCAGTTTCGCACTTTGCATAAGCAAATGACAGATTCATAAAACTTAACAAAAAGTTTTCTTAAGTTCAATATGGCTTGACACGTATGATTTACATATATTCGCACACTTGCTTAAGCCAACTTAAGCATATTATAGTTGGCCTCTCTGACATTAATTTGAACAGGATCCATTCCTTCATTGAATCAACCGAATGGCTGATTGAGAATGTTAACAGCCAGGTAACTTAGGACCTTTGGGAGATGGTATAACATGGTAACACAACGGAAACTAATTACTGGAACCGCGTGAGCTTAATTGCGCTACCAATGAAACCTTACCTAAGTGTTGCGTATTCATTAAAGAACAGAAAGTTCGTTGCTATATATCTTCGGCTTAATATGCAAACCTGCTAACTACCTTTCAGCACATTTTACAGGAGAGACAAAAACTGCTTATATTTCATATTTGCAGCTTGAGAGGAAAACCAAAATTATAGTTGGTTTAACACACTTCAAGACTCACGTTGAAAAAAATTACATGCTGGTGGACGAGGCGTATCTTTCGCTACCACACGGCATCAAAATCTCAATTTACTTGAAAAGTGGATTTAGCAGGTTTGCATATTAAGCTACGCTGCAATACCATTTGCACAAGATTTTGAATAAGGCTATTGTGTTTTGCTATGCTAATAAAGCTTTCTCAAACATCCCTTAATTTTAAGTTTTATTGGGAATAATGATAAATTCTGTTGACAAGTTTGGTTCACAATTGTTGTGTGCATTAATTAGGGGCAACTATTGGTAGGTTGAATTTGCCAATAAAATTACCTAATTAATCAAGTAATCAGTGTTGCCAAAACTTGGTGACCAAAAATGGCTAAATTTACGGAAAAAAATGGCTAAAAAATGGCTAAAAGCTTTTTTAAATAAAAACACATTAAAATTCAATAACAAAACAGAAATAATTCATTTAAAGTTGTTTACGATGAAATTGTAAGTTAAGATCACTTTGTTGAATAAGAATAAAGGTTAATTAATATTTTGATAGATATTTAAAAAATAAAATCATCGATAAATTCGATGTCGTTATTGTTCATCTCAAAGGAATCACTCGTTTTAAATAATTTGAAGGTTAATCATAATCACGACAACATTCACCCAACCGTTTGAGTCCAGATCTACAATAAAAAACACGTAAGAAAGTACCCCGACTATATGATAACCTACACCACATTAGAACCTTTGTACCAAATTTTATCAAATAATCTCCAAAATGACGACCTGTACTTTACGCACAAGGTTTACATGGACATTCATCCAGCCGGACAAACATTTATTGGGCTCAGAAAGTGATTCTGAGTCAATCGGTATACTTAAAGGTGGGCTTAGGACCAATATTTTAAGGTGTTACAAACATCAGCACAAACGCATAGTTTATATTTTATTGTTATGTTAAAAATATTTACCTAACTGATAAAATCGAATTACCGGTTGCTAAAAGTAACCCATTTCTCAAATTACTTTTAACGATGTTTACTTGGCTAAATACCCTCTCTACTTCAGCATTAGACCATGGAAGTGAGAGCAACTTTATAGGCAATTCTGAAATTTCTAAAAAAATTTTGTTGCCGTCTGTATCTCTTTATTGAAATACTTGCAACCAGAAAGAAACACCGATGTTTGTGTTGATCCATTTTATAAATTTAATATTGGAATACTGTTCCTTTATTTTGAAAAATGTTTCATCATCATAGTTTATAGCGATTTGCAACATTTGTAAAAGTTGTGATTTAAATTAAAGGCGTTTAAATTGTTAAAAATGTTTGTTTTACTTTTATAAATTTTTATAATAAAATAAAAATTATTCTTTTAAAAGAAAAACGACAAATAAAATTTTATGGCTAAACAATTTGAAAAATGGCTAAAAAAATGGCTAATGGCTAAACTCATTTTTTAATGGCTAAACAGGGTGAAAAATGGCTAAATCTAGCCACTAAATGGCTAAATTGGCAACACTGCAAGTAATTGTTAATTTATTGTTAAATAAAGCAACCGTTTATGTTAACTTAACTCCTCAACCCTAAAATAACTTTTAAATAAAGAAAATATTTTAGCAATAGAATAGAAGACAATTAACTTGCATTATTTTGAAAAATATTTATGAACTACCCTAATACTTACATGAGGCAATTATATTTTTACAATTGTTTTTATCTCAGTGGGCTTATGTGGTATATAATCACTTATCACTAACTCATGTTTCATGTATGACTTCAATTTCATTTTATATTCTCTTTAATTTGAAATGAACGCCGAACGTTACTAAGTTTTGAAACAATAATGTAGTGAAATCGTTTTATTTTTTTTATTTTTGAAAACAAATCCCAAGTGCTGTAAAGAAATGTATGCATTGAATTCAATACTTTGTTTTAATTTAAGTGTATATTTTTTTCAAATTAATAACAAAGAAAGTTAAATAGAATACAAAACGTTCATAAAAATTTAAATTACATAAAGGCCAAACCGTAATGAGCATAAGCAAAGCATTAACTAAACAAACAAATTTTTTTAAATTAACAAGATTCACTGAAACTTCACAGAGCGCATACTAAATCTATTAAATTTGTCTCCATTTTCAAAAACTTATGTGCTGTTTTTAGGTGACAAACAATTGATTGTGTAGAAAAATTTATATGAAAATCACTCGGCTTTTTGAGTGTTTTTCATATAAATTTTTCTACTGAATCAATTGCTTGTCACCTGGAAACAACACATTAATTAATTGAAAAATATACAAGAAGCATATCAGTAGCTAAAATACAAAAAAGCGTAACTAACCAAAAATTCAAAATCGTGTTTTTGATTGGTTATTATGAATGTCATTAAACTACATATCTTGTTTACACTTCTGCGATCAAAATGACGCTTTTATTAGCAAGAAAACAAAAGGACGTAACTACAAGAGTATTTATTTTATAAATACAAAATTACGTAGTTACCGATTTTTTTTAACAAAATATAATGAAATGTTTTCCTTTTAAAATTATTTGAAGAATTCCATGGACGACTATAAGCGTAGAAAAAATGTGTACTAAAAAATTTATCGGTGATCTGTGGCGAGCATGCTCAATCTCAAATTTGTTTTTCAGAGAGCCAAAAACTGTCTCAATAATCGATCTTTTTCTTTACAAAATCTTCTCATTTAGCACCATTAATGAGTTTTTCATACCCTTTTTTACACTGGTTACAAAATGCATGTTTTCTCTGACATGTTTGTAGTTTTCATTTTATAAAGTTTTTTGCTTCTCCTGTAAAATTATATTTTTGTTAGTAACGCCTTTTTGCATTTTATCTAACGATATTAAAATTAAATCAAACTCCTACCCGGAGAGATCTATTCCGCAAAAATCGCCAATTCATAGATTGATAAAAGGATTGAAGAAATGGGAACACTAATTTAAAGAATGGCATTCTCGTGGGGCATATGTATGATAATAGATTATTTTAAACTCTGAACTAACCATATTCGTAAAGGATATTTAAGCAATATTTTATTGCTGCAGGTCCTCTGTTGTGGTCGATATAATTTAAATTTTGAACAATTTTTGTACTTTTAACGAATAAGTGCAACTAATTCTTAGGTTGGGGGAAGATAGTAACCCTATTTTACTTTACATTTTTTTTTAATGTAAAAACCATTTTTTATTTTTTGAATTTCTTAAAACTTGTTTTTTTTATTTGTATTTTTTTTTTATTGCTGTGCCACTCACAAACAAATTATTCGATAGGCATATTTAAAACAAACGACGCAACTGATTCAAAATTATTTTACAAATGGCGAAAACAAAACATTATTAGAGTAAAGATATTTTGATTGCATCTTATGGTTGTGAGTAATATCATATGTTTTCAAAGTTATCATTATTTGTTTGTTAGAAAAATAATTATTTTTCACTCAACAATACTCAAGTTTATAACTGCAATAAACATTTAAATGTTTAACAGTAACTGCAATATTGCTGATATTAAAAAAATAAAAATTTTTTTGTGTACGACAACAATATATTGTTACAATAAATATAGTGTAGTTGCCGTAAACATGCCCAACCATATTATTTCTCTGCGCGTGTAATGCCATGGAATTTTATTTCAATAGAAAGTCTACTGTACATTAGGTATGGCATAGTGGACGATTTTTCGATTTCTACAGGCAAGAAACCCTCATTTTGTGAGGTTCGAAAAAAAATGGTGGCGGTCAGATGGGGGCAAAGGTCGTCTCATCGTGCTCAAAATTAAGGGTAAAGGCAAAAAAAAAAAAAAAAAAAAAAAAAAAAAACCATATAACTTTCCAGGGTTAACCGCTACACAGAAAAAATTATTGCCGAATTATTTTCAAACAACCGCTTGTTTGAAAATTTTTTTAATTTCTATAAATATTTTTACTGATTCAATCAATATTTTTGTTTGATTTTTATTTAACCAACAAAAATGTGGACAACTCTTCAAAAATAAAATAAACGCGTTATTAGTGTCAAGTTTTCATAATTTTGTATGAAATATTTAACGCTCTTTAATGTTGTCGTCTTTTTGCATTTTTTTATTTGATCGTAAGCAACACTTTTTTATGTGAAATATAAGAACAACAACAAAAAACACACACAGTCTATTTTTGGACGCTTTAAAAAAGTGCAACTATAAGAAAAACAATAGCAGACACGACATTATAAGAAACAAAATCCCGTATTCAATTTTTTAAAACTGTTTGGTTAAATACATCAAATACAAAAATAGAATGATGACGAAAAACATATCGAGTCGGTCTGCTGCCGTTTTTGGTTACATTTCTTCTTTAGCAAAGGAAAGGATACAGCAACAGAGAGTGATAAAGAAAAACATTGTGTTGTGTGTATAAATAAGACTTCGTTCAAAAATTATTCCAACAAAAAAATGTGTTTCAAAGCCAGTCGGCGGCTCTGCTTTGCCGTCACCTTCTCATACAGTGCTTACTTGTGTGCGCGTCATTGCTTGTGCAAAAACTTTTTTTTTTTTTTGATTTTGAATTTCAGTAAACTTTTTGTTTGATTCAGTTAAATTATTTGTTTGAAAAAATTAGTGTTTTTTTTCAGTAAACAAAATGCAAATAAATTGTTTGAATATGCAAATTTGTTTGTAGGACCGATTTCAGACAAAAAATTGTTTGATTCTACAAATTTTTTGTTTGAATTGGAAAAATAATTTTTTCTGTGTAGGAGGGTCAAATGTATGACAGCCCCTATTAATTTTTTTCTGCCCAACATCTTTTTTGAACACATTAAGGGGGCTCCCATACAAATGGGAAATTTTTATAAAATTTACTCACAGGGCTCTTACAGTACCTATGGCGAACCTATCGATGTCAAATGTATGACCGACCTCCAATAATTTTTAATACGAAGATTTTCACCAAACATACTTATCGTCTATCTTCAACCATTAAGGTTGCCCCATACAAAAAAAGAATTGTTTGAATATTGTTTTAAGAAATCCGCTTGTTCCACCTTTATGGTGCATTCCAGGAGGGTTAAATGTATGACGGATCCACAGTAATTTTCCATCCTCAACATTTCCTCTAAACATACATATGCCCTTTCTCGATATGCCCTTTATTTTGGGCAATGACTTGAAGTAAAAATATTTTTCCTTCTTTGTCGCGGCACAACTTCCTCTTGTTGTCACATTTGATGGGGACGAGTAACTCTTGGGCGTACCGAAAATACGATCCGGTTAAGGAAAAAGCAAACGCATGGCGGAGGCTATTTACGGGCTTTTGCTTGAGTGAAAAATTGCTGACTGTGTTCAAGCTATTTTCTTCGACACCACGTCAACGAACACTGGCCAACTCGAAGGTGCATCATTATTGCTTGGGCAAATGCTCTATCTCTATCTTCCATGCAGAATCATATTTACGAACTCCTATTGAAAGAAGTGTTCGAAGCTAAATTCAGCAAAATGGTGGGCCAGGAGTGCCATTATTTGCACGTTTTTAAGAACAATGGGAAAACATTAAACTCAAACCCTATATTCCTGGCATAGAAGATGATTAAGTTACAGCCAAAATTCCAGAAGAAGGTCAAATTGCGATCAAGTTTTTTTAATTTACTCAATTCGACGAAAAACAACCCAGAGGGGACTACAAGGAATTTGTTGAAATGGTATTACTGTTTCTAGGTGAAGGTATAAAAAAGCATAATTTCGCACCACCAGGACCCATCAGTCATGCTCGTTGAATGGCGAAAGGGATATACTGCCTTAAAATGAATTTGAATGGAATCCGCGATTTCAGTGTATACATCGTTACTAGGGTTTTTTCCCGGGAATTCCCGTTTTCCCGGGATTTTTCTTGCGGGATCCCGGGAAATAAAAAATTCCTCATAATTTTAGAAAATAGCTATTTATACTTTGAAATTTAGTTTTCTATTCTCTAAAAATTAGCATCTGTGGATGGGTAGTGGATTAGATCAATTACAAGAAGTGAGTACATGTATTTAAATCAATGTCTCCTGATGCAATAAATCTACTAAAAGCAGAATGGGCAGTGCAACTGTTGATAATTATTACATTTAGTGAAGTGAGGAGTTAATAAAGTACATTAATTCAAAATAAGATGCAGGCAGTAAAGTTTCATTGTCCATGAACAAGTCTTAAAAATAGGAGATACCTAAACATATCGCTCCTTTATTGCAACATAGTCATATCTACAAAAACAAACGATCTTGGCAAAATGCGATTAAAGTTTTAAAAATGTACCGATTTAAAGATATATTTTGCTATAACTTCGGTTCAGTTTGAGATATAATACGAGAAGGTATGAAGGAAAACTTTACTAAAGTTACTTAAAATTTTGAGATATGACTATGATGCAATGAAGGAGCGATATGTTTATTAGGTGATAAACACAAATTTTCAATTTGTGTTGGTTTATATACCCGTGAAGTGCGGGGAAACCGAAATAAAATTACATTTTGGAAACTCTTGTAAGATACTACAACATACAACTTGAAAAACACATTGTCCTAAAGATTACAAATGGACCTATTGAAATGAAAAGGTTTGTAAGAAGCAGTCCGGTTGATGCTATTTTGCATCAACCTTTACATACATTTGACTGATATAGACGTTGTTTATAAAAAAGAAAAAATTGCTTCTGATTGTGAATCCGAAGCATGCTACAACGGTGCACTTTTAACTATTTGTCCAACCTCGGTAAAAAAATGAACAAAATTTTTCGAAAACATGATAATTAGTAAATAAAATCAGGAATATACTTTTTGATGACTTACAAAGCGCTTTGAGTGTATCAGAAAGTTATTTCCTAAGCCATTGAAAAATGTAATATATTTATTTAAAGTATTTTATTTATTAACTTTTTCATTTCATATCTTGAGTACCCCAATTTTTATTTTGTTTTTATTATTGTTTTATGAATTAAATTGTTATGTTTATGTTATCTTTTTATCTTGTATCCAGGGCATAATAATACTGAATAAAAGCATAATAATAGGGAATAAAGGCGTGAGGTAGTAATAATTCAAGTTCCTATTTCAATCTTCAATTAATTTTTTAGTATTGAACCATTTCATTTACGTTCTTTGTAAACAAGTTCCCTTACGTTTTTTCTATAAAAGTTTTTTTTTATTAATTAATACCAAAATTTACTTTGTGTTATTTATATGGAGCGGGATCCCGGGATCCCGGGAAATTTTAAAAAATTTCCCGCTTTCCCGGGAATCGAAAAAGTCCGGGAAAAAAAACTCTAATCGTTACACTTTATGTAAAAGCTTGGTTTCGTGAGACTAAAGGCCTAACCATAATATGCATCGCCTTGCTTAACCTACTGTCAAAAATTAACAAAAAGTCTCTCAAATGTATTTAAAAAAACCAAAACAAAATAAAAAACATTTGTGCGGAATGTGCGATTAGATTCAAACTTGCTTAAGCAAATGACAGTTTAATCAAACTTGAGAAAAAGATTCCTTAAGTTCAATATGGTTTGCCTTATATAATTAACATGTATTCGCACATTTGCACAGTGTTCATCCAACCCGAACTCCCAACGAATTAATGCACTCTAAGTCAACGACAGAACTATAAAGCAATTCCTAGCAAGAACAGATCTTGTTTTGGCTAGTTGCCTTTTTGCTTAGATGTTTTCTCGATAAGCATCGATTTTAAAAAATGCATCGGTAATAGAAACGATACATCGATGTTTTTATTTTCTCTTTATTTGATGATTTATTATAAAGTCATAGGCTTTTTGACATATATAAAAACCCAGATTTATGCCTTTAATGCAGCGGTTAATTAGCATATCAAATTTTACCATATTAAATTCGTTATATTAAATTATTGACAGAGAATCAGAAAGCTTTATGCTTTTTTTCTAGTTACATATATAAAACTTAATTTGATAATATTTGAGTAAAATATCATGATTCGTAACAGTTTGAGCCGAACTAAAATTATTTTCGAGAGGGTAATTTAAATTGGACCCATGTTAAATAATGGACCAACAATCAGAAAATTCTCTTGATTGATTTCTGGTATTAAAAAAACCTAAATAAGAACACATTTCGATATAAAAGTGAAATTTATTTTTGTTTTCAGAAGGCTAACGTAATTTTGACGTCATTACAAAGCCACCATGGCCATTGTGTGATGACGTCGAAATTACGTTAGATACACATGCGCATATGGATTTTCACATTCCGTGTACTCTAGGCTAAATACACACTAGTACAAACGTAAATTACCCTCTCCACTATTGTGGCGTGGGTATAAAAAATAACAAAAATATTTAAAATTAAATTTTTTTTCAACTGCAGAATTATTAAATCTCTTTAACGGAATTTTATAAATGTGAATTAAGTACGTCATTTTCAAACCCTTAAAAATGCTATAAAAATAAAAATATTTTTCTTTTTATTTTTTACCTTCAAAAGGATAATGTACCGAAAGAACATCATCAAATCAGAAGCAAACAAGCATGGAAAGAAAATGGAAAAAATTACGTGATTTTAGCGATAACATCTTTTTAAAAATAAAGAGCAAGTGTAAAGAAGAATTGTCGGACATGAACTAAAATAACGTGATTCGAATGTTTGGCAATAATTTTTTCCATTCCACAATTACAATGATGAAGCTGTACTCATAGCACAAACTACACGATTTTAAATTGTGTATTTGCACTGCTTTCTATTTTCTTACTCAAAAAAAAAAAAAAACAAAAAAAATATTCTTAATAAAAAAAAAACGATTTTTCACATTTCAATAGTTTCTTTTCTTTTTATAGATTTAATTTCAAAGATATTAAATGTGTTTCCAATGAAGCTCTTACAAGTGATGTAATAAATTATCATAAATGCTCATTTAAGTTTCTTCCCAAATAAGTTTTTCGTTGTAATTTCAACAAAAAAAAAAAAATAATAATAATAATTTATGCATATTCTTTTATTGCCATTCAATTTATGTTGCAAAATAATAGATATATAGAGGGTCATTAACGATATTTCATATAAAATGACATATTTATCTTAAAGATTCATTACAAGTGTTCTTAAATGAGCGAACGAAAAGGTGAGTGTGGTTGATAATAATAAATTTTTAAAACTATCAAGTATTTAGTAGAAGATTTTTATCATTGTGCATATAAAATTGAAATTCATATTAGAAATTTTATTCAAATAATAAATAAAACCTTTGGCAATGGTTTTGTTAATTTAACACAAAAATTTGTTTTTATGTTATTTTAATTTTTTTTTTTTTACCAAATAACCCTTAAAGAAGGAAAAAAATTTGAAATTTATTTTATTTAATTTTTGTTAGTTTCATAAGAACCCTTAAGTGTTCACATTTTTTACGATATCAATTTGTGGCTTTTCAACATTGTTTTATGTGTTATTTTTATGGCGGAACTTAATAAAGGTGACCACATTAAAGGTAAAAAATTTTATAATAAACCAAAAGTTTCCAAAACTTAAATTTAGTAATCATCGTCCAGACTTGCAGTTTTTTGTTGCTGTATGTAAATACTTAAACAAATACACCTACAGCCAACTTCAAGTTGAAAAGTGTGAAAATTACCAAACAAATCCGAAATGCAGAGCAAATTAAACTGAGTACCCCTCTCCAACCTTCGGACCTCTCTCACCATTAAAATCTTGAATTGCAGCAACAAATATTGCAAGTCTGGACGATAACACAGTTTTTGCGTTTGCGGGATAAATTTTCCGGAAATTCCCCGAAAAAATAAGCCTTTGTTAAATTAAATAATCGTGTATGAATATGGGGGAAATAGTTCAAGATTTATGCTCCGTAGCGGCCGTATTCATAGCGAAAAGTTGACATGAAGTAAGCAAAAAATTTATTGTGCACATACCAAACTCAGGAAAAGGTTTGCTAAGCTCTTGTTAACGAGCTGTAAAATGTTTGCTAAGTTGTGAAGAACAGCTGTTTAATGTCAACTAATTTTTATAACCAAAAGAAATTTATTTTAAATTTTTAAAACGTTTTTAAATTTTTATATGTGAAAGGAAAAACAAAAAAATATTAAATGCCAAAACCAGCGATAATTAGTGTAAAACGTGTTGCATTTTTGAGCAATATTAGCATCATTAAAATTTAGAATTATGGGGCGATTACGGATAGCAACACAACTGAAGTTTAGTTGCCTGCATCGAAATCAATACCAACATTTATAGGGAAGGTATGGCATTCAGAAGTGTATTTCAGATATGGTCATACAATAAGTTTTGGTAAGATTATTTTGTTTGGAACAAAATATTTGTGGGCAAAATATTATCTGAATTGCAGCATTTCGACACAAGGACTCTATTACGGAAAGAAGATTGTATGGGGGCTATGTGAAATTACAGACCAATTGTCACTGTTAACTCTTGTCCTTAAACTCGTTTACAGGTGTGGCCACTATGTATCTCCTAGTAATGTACCTCCTAAACAGCTTAAGCATTTTTGCTGAAACTCCTGATCTAGGAAGATAGTGAAAATCTGCAACGACACATCAACTACTGTATTAGATCAAGGCATTGAGGAGCTATGCGCATCCAAAGTCGAGACCCCCAAGAACTTATACCCGTTGTATAGGTGTACTTGGTAATATTATATAATATATTAATATTATAAAATATATTAAATATATTATATGTCCTCCTTATTGTGATTTGGTGAATATTTTAGAGTTCACAATGTCAATAAAAAAATGTTGACTTCTTAGGATGTTGACTCAATAGAGTGTTGACGTTATCCCGATCACATTGAATTCTTATGACCACTTTAAATGTTCGTAAATATGTATATTCAGCTACATAATAGCATTAAAGAAAATTTCTTTTTCCTCGAAAATATAAATAAAAACTGAAACAAATGACTGGTCACACCTGTACGTGGGTATACGTTCTTGTAGTAAAAGTTGGTTATAAGGACTAGGGTTTAAAAGATTCGTCCTTATAACAATTAAAACGGAAGTACAGCCAGACGGACGGACGCGCACCGCTAGATTGATTTAGACAGTGATTCCTGGGCAATTGGTATACTAAAAGGCGGGTACTATTTTTTTATGTTTTATACACATCAGCACAAACTGATAATCCTCTCGCTAGCGGTATAGAGGCATGTTTTAGCATAGACTCAATTACAATGGCACATGCAACAATCAAACAATCGGTTTACTAAAGCAAACATTTTAATTTTTCTTTCAATTATTTAACACTTCCAATGATTTTGGAAATTCTGTTTGCGGTTCTACAAAACCAGATTTATGTAGATTTTTCAGTCGATTTTTGTCGTCAATGTCGAAATTTGTACCTGCAAAGCGGAAAAACCATAACTGAAAGTTGTTTTTGAGATGCCTATTCAGTTTTAACTACCTAAAAATTAATTATACGAAATTTGGAACAAAAAGTTAAAATGTATACATTTTTAATTCTGTACAAAACTTATGTTATAATATAATACTGACCAAGGCGAATTCAGTACAAGGTGGTGGCAGACTTTGACACTACGAACCAATTGGTTTTTATTTGTTGGTGTTTCGAACCGAAAACACTAACAATGCAAATGTTGGTTCGGTGGTTTTTGGATTGTTGTAGTATTGCCACCTCATATAGTTGAATTCGCCTTGAAACTGACTAGAATCGAAACTGAGAGGAAACAGCTTAACTCAGCTTTCAAGAGAACCTAACTCTATAATTCTGAAATGGGCCTAATTTGTTGTTTTTTTGTTTTGATATAGTTTCGATTCTAGCGAATCTTTTATGGTTGTTGTCATCTTTCTAGACTTTGCGATAAAACTTACACATGTTCAGTTCTGAACAATTACTTTTAATTACGAAAAAACAACTGGTCTCCCCAAAAATAAAAACATTTACAATTTCTAGCAAATATAAATTCTACGTTATTTACAATTGAAAAGACAAGTCAAAGTACTTCTACTTGTGTAGAAAAAAAGAAACATTGGCAGATTGTTTCGCACATAAAATTTAACGCTTTTATTTCTACTCGTATATTTTTTCACAAAGGAGTGTAAAATACATTTTAATTTCACAAACTAAGGTAAAATTTATATTTTTGACTATAACAAAAAGTAAAGGAAAGAGAAAAAAATAAGATACAATTGTGGTTTGCAAGTACTAAAAAAACAACAAAATATGACTGGTATAATTTTATTTAAGCCAAGTCTTAAGTAAATAAATTTAAATGTAATAAAACAAGCATTTAAAAATTTATGCTAGAATTAGCAAACAAAAAAAAAATAAAAATAAAAAAAATGGAAATATTTCGTTAAAAAAAAAAACAAAAAAAAGTAATGATATCCTTTTAAAATTTCCAAACTTTAAATTTTTTTGGGTTTCTACTATCTGATTGATTTGAAATTTGACAACCGGGAATGAAATATATTTCAAATGTAGAACTTTAATGAGTTTATCGCCTCAGACTAGTTGAGAAATTAAAAACTCTATATATTTGCGGTCCCTTTGGAATTCAAACTACACACAATACCGTTTTTAAGATTTTATTTAACCCTAGAATGCATAGTCGGCTATCGTGTGCCCGCTAGTTACTTTAAGCGTTTGTAGCTGTAAAGCTCATACTAAAAGATTATTAAGTATACAGCTCTGATTTGCCCATATGCGACAAATGAGTTAAAAAGAAAACACGAGACGTTTACAATCAGAAGAGGAAATTGTCCATCTGTTAATAACGTTACAATACCCCATTTTGATTTTGTTATATACCTTGAATATACGGCCAACTAGGTGTCGATATATAGAAACCTTGAGACTTCACTTAAAGATAACCGCCTTTAGACTTCAGTGGTTGTTTGGTGACAAATCTAAACTTAGCCTGCACTGAAAAGCCATCCTGTATAAATCCCTTTTGAAACCGATTTGAATATAAAATATCCAATTATGGGAAACGGTCTCTAAGAAGTATGACCGGAGCGCCGTGGTATATAAGCAATAAGAAAATACCTGGTAAAAGGTGAACTTCGCAAAGTACATGCAAAAGATATTACAAGGTTGTAAATCATCTAAATTCGCTTTGGCCCCTGCAGCGCGTAGGATGCTCCTAGATGGGTCAAATGTATGATCAACCCCACTTTATTATTTATTGCGGAATTTCGGTTTTTTTTAGTAATTTCAATAAGCTAAACCGTTTTTGAGTTACTCGAATATTTGTTAGGCAGCCTCCTCCATTTTCGAAATAACGGTATATATCGAAAACAGAAACTAACCTAAACAAACGGTTAGCACCACTGGATTCCGCGTGCCCAAATTAGGTTAAAACGCTTAGTGCCCGGCTCGTTTGTTTTTTTGTAACTAGCACAGTGTACTTATTGCTCAAAATTACAATATAAAAATTCTTTTTTAAGATTATTTTTTTAAGGTTGCGAAAGAAAAAAAATCATATCTTAAAAAAGAAAAAAAAAACACCTACTTCAAATATAAAAAAATAAGCCAAATAAAATTGACTTAGTCCGTTTTTAAAATTTAATATTTTGCAGATATTACATTTTTCAAAAAAAAATTTTTTTTTCAATATATAGTTTGTAGCCTCAAGTATTCTCTTTAAAATTACATTAAAATCATCTTCGTATGTACAGTAGTTTTCGAGGTATTGAAGAAATAAGCTCAACACATTTGGCTAATTCGGCGATATTATGACATTTTAAATTTAACATACATAACTTTCGGAAAAAAAAATTATAAGATAAAACCAAATTTCATTAAAATCGAAAGGGGTCGTGGCCCACTTTTGGTCGTTTTGACATGGAATTACCCACATAGGAATAACAACTCAACATGAGAGATCGAATCTGAAAAATTTTGGCATAGAATAATAATTTGTGTCACTTAGGGCGCACTGAAAGTTTTTTATTTTATCTGGAATAATAGCCTAACCCAACTTTATAAAAGCCTAAGTGCCTTTTTCGGTAATATCTTTTGACTACGAGAATAACCAACTATTTTTTATTAAAAACTAAGTAAAGAAATTCGTTTCTTTGGAATCTGTAGCAAAGTTTTCCAAAAATGCCGTCTCCGGATTTTCAGTGAAGACTCCAAACTTTAAACTGCTGTACTGAAAATATTTATAAACATAAACTTAGGCCCGTTTTCACGACTTAACGATAGCTAAATGTAGGAAGTTATCAAACAGATAATGAGTTTTTAATTATCACAAGTTCTCTTTTACCTAAAAGTGAAGGATAAGCTAAAGAGAGGAACGTTCTACCTTTAACTTTTGTCGTAAGGTTTAGATTTGAGATTGCCATATTATATTCACATATTTTTTATATGTGGCAACTCCAATTATCCGTACATTTTGTACATGCAAAAAAAAGTACGTAGTTGCCAGTTCGTATTTTTATTTTGGCAAAAATAATCGGTATTTTCTTTAGTATTGCCACTTTTTTAAAAATGTTAAGTTTATTTTATACAGAAGTTGTGAAAACGAAAAATAGTTAAAGGTAACTTTATTCCTCACTAGTGCTAAAGGTACCGTTAACTATATCGAACTTTAAAGGTAAGTCGTGAAAACGGGCCTTAGGCTGTTATGACTTGTGACAACAGATATATACATATATACGTCAGTGTTGCCAAAACTTGGTGACCAAAAATGGCTAAATTTACGGAAAAATTGGCAAAAATATTCTTTAAATAAAACCACATTAAAATTCAATACCAAAACAAAAATAATTCATTAAAAATTATTGACAATGCAATTGATCTTAATTTGTGACAAAAAAATAAACTTAAATTAAATATTTTATCATTTTAAAATTAAAAAATTAAATCTTCGATTAATTCGATGTCGTTATTGTAAATCTCATGAAACAAATATAAAAAGATTTACCTTATTTATAAAATCAAATTAATGGTTGCTAAATGTCACCCTTTTCTCAAATCACTTTTAACGATTTGTACTTGCCTAAATGCCCTGTCTACTTCTGCATAAGACCATGGAAGTGATCGCAACTTTATTGTAAGCTCTGATATTTCTAAAAAGTTTTTCTTGCCGCCTGCATCTCTATATTGAAATACTTCCGACCAAAAAGAAACAGTATTGTTTGTGGTGATCCATTTTATAAATTGAGTATTGGAATACTGTTCCTTTATTTTGATAGATGTTTCATCATCATCGTTTATAGCGATTTTCAATACTTGGTGAAATTGGGGATTTAAATTTAATGCGTTTAGTTATTAAAAATTTTTATTTTACTATTAGTATATTATTATTATATTAGAAAATAAAAATTATTATTTAAAAACAAAAACGGCAAAAAAAACTTATGGCTAAACAAGTTGAAAAATGGCTAAACAAAATAACTAAACTCATTTTTAATGGCTAAACACGGTGAAAAATGGCTAATTGTAGCCAATAATTGGCTAAATTGGCAACACTGTAGCCGGTTCACACACGTCAAGTTTGACTCGTCAAGTCTTAAATTTTTATTAATAAGAACAAAATTCAATATTTTTTGTTAAGCTAAAAATGATTAAAAATTATAGTGAGGTACACGGGTTCTCTGGTTATGTGTGTGTTTTTTTTTTTTTTAACTTTTTAGTTGACCTAATATTCTTAATATCTTAAGGAATCTTCATAAATTTTCTTAGTGTTGAGAACATTAAATCGAGCACTACACAGCAAAAAGCAAAAACAATTAAAAATTGTATTGTTGCAACACTCATGGCATTTTTCTCTTTACTAACTAATTGGAATTGAAACATAAATTAAAAGTCAGAAACAGAAACATGTGAAAAGTACAGTTTCCAATGTGGTGGCGACCACGATAAAAATATGTAATATCGCATTGTACTTGTAAATGTTTTTATGTTTAAAATAAAAATTTGTTAGCTCTTAGTACTGGTTTTATAACCCAAAAGGAAAACATTTTTGCTGTGCTTTTAACTTAAAGACTTGATATGTATCTTGCAGTAATGTACGAGGGTTATAAGAAAAGTTTGTTTTTTCGTTATTTTAAAAAAATATTATTAAAATGTTAAAAACATTGCCTTTTTCAAAGTTCGATCTTTAGATGGCCATTTAAAAGTTTTAGAACCATTTTGTTCAGCATCACGATTTAAAATTAATATCATCTAGGATATTAACTAAGTCTCTCCTTTTTTATGCAGTAATGACCTATAGTGTCTTTTTAACGTATGCTAATGAAGTGTGCTTAACTTTTTTTCACTTTAATTTAACAAATCCCCATGCAAAGTCTTGCATCAAAATAAAGTTTACAAATCGTGGAAATTTTTTCCAAAATTCGCACTCTGTTCGCCAAACGTCCATTTGAGCAGCTTATACGCAATTCTATTGATCGATTCATGCCCACATATACTTTTGAATAATATTCATCCAAAGCGAGCCCGCACCTTGCATACAGAAGAAGCCATTGCCATTGTAGACGTGAGTGTGATAGAGGGCTCGAATTTATCGATCCGACGCGGTTTTCGGCAGCTCAGTCTCTTCTCGTGCACTACTTGAACATTTTTAAGGAAAGATCTTGGCCTTTATCTTTATAAATCCCACTGGTACAAAATTAAAGCCAGTGGACCTTAAATTGCGTCGTGTATTTGGTGAATGTGCTAAGAATCAACTTAAAGTTCAAAAATATTTTTATCGTCAAATTATCTTCAGGTTCATTTCTGGTTTAGCGGGTATGTAAACAAGCAAAATTGTCTTTCTTCGAGAGACCATACCCCCTCATTTCATTCCGAAAATCACTGTTTGGTGCGGTTTAAATGCCGAAGACGTCATCGGCTTATTTGTTTTTAAATCCGAAACAGCTGCCAATATTATTAATGGCGAACGCTCCCAGTAAATCATTCGTGATTTGCGTATAACAAGTCATTTGTTTCAACAAGATGGTACCACAGAGCATAAAGATATGAAAAAAGTGACGTACAAAAAATGCCCAATTAAATGATGAAACAGAATTGAGTCTTCAACTACAGGCAAAATTTCTAAAGCCCATAATTAAACTGTCGGCAGCAACTTTAAATTCTCTCTCATTTCTTTCTTTTTCTTTGTTTACAATAAATTTATGAAATTGAATGAAAGTATGGTAGCATTGTTAAGAGAATAAGCGCCTATATGTGAGAGCATTAGAAAAAACGTTCTCAAAATAAAATTGATTTTATTTCACGACCGCATTGTTTGGCAAAATTTTATGTCAAATGTATGGAAAACATCGTTCAGCCCCATCATTAATTTGTGAGAGCAGCTTTAAAAGAAGAAAGCGAAAGAAAGCGTTTTTTGGTAGTGAAGTGGCAATGTGTAAAAACAGGTCATCGCAATCAAAACAAATTGCGTGATCAAAACCAAAATGCAAAAAGAAGAAAAAGACAGAAAAAACACAAGATTTTTTGTCTCTTGACGCCTCTGTGTGCTCTGTGATGGTACAACGTGCAATACAACGCGTGAAACCATCGCTTTGTTGGGCCAAATTTTTAGTGACCGAATTTTCCGACGAAATGGACGTGTGAATTGTCTACCTGGTTTGTGTGATTTGACAACTTAAAACTACTTTTTTGGGGAAATTACTTAAAACCTCAGGTCTATGCTGATAAGCCAGCAACGATTGTCATTAAGAAGCCAACATTCGCACGCTATTGATGAAAACAGACCGGGTATCCTCGAAAAAGTGGTGCGTTCTTAAAGCGCATAGGCCATAGGCCACAAATTGCTTTTAAATCTTTTAGTGCCAAATGAAATACAACATTTGGGCATTTAAATTAAATTTAAATTGTGTTTTATTTTCTAAAAAATGTATATGCCTCTAAAAAAAAAACAATCCTTATTATTGAGCAAGCAGGGCTAACCTTTCATTTAGAGTGAGCATTTAAGTTCAATTAGTCAAATATTACTACGTTTAAGAATACTGCCACAATATAGATACTTCCATTTTTATGCTGATTGGATAAGACCCAACCACTGTTTGTTTAATATTAGTATACGCACAGCTTTAAGCTCCCTCCCTATGCAAAAGGCAAATGTTTTACCTAAAGTTTATTTTCTGCAAAATTCTACATTACTTTACATCGAAAATTGTGTTTCTAACGATGGTCTTATTAACTTGAGTTTAAGTTTTGAATTGGGAACCTATATGCAAAAAGAGGATGGACTTAAAGGCTCAAAAGTAGGGAACATCGGGTTAACGACAGTTAACATCGCCGCCACATGAGATGACTATGTCATCAAATCGCTAGTGCAGAATGTCCAATATGTCCTAAGCTGTGTGGCACCTAGCGCAGTCCAGCAGAAACAACATGTCGTTGGTGTCCATATCTTCTAATTCAACCCAAAAGTAGTTGGTAAGCATAGACCTAAAGCATTTGGTGCTGGCAGAGATGGCCTGGTCAACGTCGTTCTCAAAAAAATTTGAATCGATGACTTTTCCAGCCTAAAACTTACATACATTGGGATGCATCTTGGATCTTACGTAGATTGATATCTCCCAAATTCGAAAATTTTGTTCGCCGACGTACTCTTTCAAAAAATGGGCCACTTTTAAATTTGTTTGATTTTTAAAAACAGATGTACCCTTAACAAATTAGACCATTAAATGTCAATGTTCAGAAGTTCCTATTGGAAGACCCATAAAATACGCTTTAGTCCAAAAATTTAGCAGCCATCATACTCACGGGAAGATTTATTTACTAAATCTCTAAGAAATATGGCATAAACACAGAAATGTATCTTGTTCAAGTCACAAATTACTTATTTAAAGTATATGTGGGGCTTGGTTGAAGCAAAATGCTTCTTTATTTAAGAAAATTTTACTAAATACGAACGAAATAAGTTAAAATCAAGAAATCAATATGGATTTTCTTGTTTTTAGAAACGAAATTGATTACTTTAGAAAATAAACTTCTTTCCGTGCATGTGAAAGGTTATTTCAAAAGTCTGGTATGTTAATACTTTAAGCCTGGTACTCTGTTCAATATTTCATGTGAAATGCTGTTAAAACTCAGGTGAATGTAACTTGTGCGAAATATCCATGAAATAATGTTGTTACACGCAGAGAAAAAACACGTTTAAATATGGTCACCTCCAACAAAACTATTTTTTAAGAAAATTTTAAACATATTATGGTTAATATAACCATATTATTGTGATCTAGAACCATATTATGGTTGAATTAGTCCTCCATCAAAAAGCCACAGCCATATGATGGTTGCCTCTAAACATGTTATGGTTAAATATGACAATAACTTGTTGTAAAATTAACAATAGTATTTTCCTCTTTTTCAAGAGCAACATGCTATGGTTAAAACCAACCATGCTATTTTAAGTGTTAAAAATGTTTTAGTTATTTTTGACCATAACATGTTCGGAGGCAACCATAATATGGTTGTGGATTCTTGATGGAGGACTAATTCAACCATAATATGGTTGTCGGTGACAATAATATTGTTAAATGAATGATAATATGTTTAAAATTTTCTATAAAAATAGTTTTGTTGGAGGTGACCATATTTAAACATGTTAATGGGTGTAGAATGTTAAATTTTTGGACAATTTTCAAAATGCTTCTGGCAACATTTTCTCGCGAGATACGTAACATTTAAATATGGGAAAATCCCAGAAGCAGCCCAAAAACCAAACAATTTTTAAATGAATTTTTTTTTTTAATGAAATATAAGACTAGATGTATAATTTCATTTTTACATAAAAAATATGTATTTCGATGATCATTATTACAATAATTTTTACCAAATGCTACCCCATTCCTGATTTATTAATGTTATACGTGAATTTAGCATTATTTTAGGTGATTTTTGTGCTTAAAATAGCATTTACAACAGACTTATCAAAATATAAATTTCGTTAAAAAAAAGTTGATATTCATTACTTAAGAAATGATATTCATAAAAATATAGTTTGTTTTGTTAAAATAAACAAAATATAATAATAAAAGACTACTGGAAAAACTGTAGCGTGCGTTCCCGTATTTTGTCAAAAAATCACGACTTTTGTTGGCTGCAAATAAGTGATTTTAGAATTTTCTTTTAGGAATTAGATTTTGTATACCATATGATATTTGCAAAATTCGCTAAAAATTAGGAAAACACACTTCAACCTTTCCACTTTTTGTGGCGTACGTCACAAAACTTTGTGATCAATTATTTTGCAACAAATACTTGCTTAGAAGTTATGATAAATGCTATGTAAGTACATAGTAATGTCACTAAATAATATATATAAGTTGAAGCTATCTCTTTTGAAAGACCAAAAAATGTTTATATACCAATCAGCAAACGCGTTCGAGTGTAGCGTTCGTCACGCAGTTTTGCCCATATATCAAAGTTTTCATATGAAATAACAAATGTTGCTCAAAAATTTTCCCAAATTAAACCAGGAAAGTGGGCTGTAGTCAAAAAAATCACCCTGCCCTAATGTGCATCGTTGCTTAACTCTTTTAAACGTCTACTTGGTAATGTAAAAGATTAACTGTTGGTAATAATTTTTTTGCACACTCTTTTACACGAACAAACGTTAGTGCTTGGATTGGTGTTACTACTTTTTTACTTCCGAATACTAGCAGTTTACAATATCGTGTATGTGAAAACTATAAATAGTTTATAGAGCTCAATGATTTATTGCTTTCTTCTTGGTTTATAGCAGGCCTTTAATTGCTTTTCATATAAAAAAAAAACAAAAAGAATTTGGCTTTTAAACAGAAATTTAAAAGTATTCATTATTTGTAACGGTCAAATTAAGATTTGTTAAATCGATTCTTAAATATGATTATTTAAATAACACATAAAAATTTTAAATATAAAGTAAAGATATAATAAAACTCAATGCAATCAACTGTGATAAGTTCTTAGAAAGGATTTTATAGAATTAATTTGGTAATCGGTGTTAAAAAAAATATGGAACAATTTTGTTGTTGTCAAACAGTTTGTGTTGTTTATATGGCCCTTTAACCTTCATAAGGTCTTCAAATTTGGTAACGTTAACAGTCTTCGGGTCAAATTTGACCCAAATATAAAATTGTATATAAAAACTCACTTTTTAATTAAGTATGTTTTAAAAGTTGATATTTTTTTCTAGATTTATTCAATATATTGAAGCTGTGTTTATTGTTAAAAATAAAGTGGTTGTATATGTTTTGTGACATGATTGGTAACAACTTATTTTCGACTGGTAAACATATTTTTTCCTATGTCTTTGAAGATGCTCAGCTCCTACATGAATTTTGCTGCAATTTTTCGTGAATATCAGTCTTTGGGTAACGTTTTTCGCTGCTTGATATAGGGCGCGGCAAGTTGAAAACCTAAATTTTCTAAGAAATGTCGACGTTTGGCAAACAGTTTTTGTTCTAGCCATGTTTGTTTAGCTCATGCTCGTAGCAATTCAATCTTGTTTTTACATATAGTTCCTACTAAAGTAATTTGATTCTCTAGCAATTTTTGTCCCAATTAGTACGATGTAAAACAATTGTCTGCAATCATACTGTGACATTTCAAACCAACTGTCCAATCAAGAACTACATGCATACATTTTTTTTTTCAGGCAAAGTTCCTATTTATTTGCCTGTGTACGATTGTATATTCCAAGCATAATCAACCCATAGATTTAATAGCTTACATATCGGCGCAAACTTCTCTTTAATTTGGCGTTCACTGCGAGTATCCTTGTTGTCAAATCTTAGTACTCTCGAAAGGTTTTGAATCTGTTCAACAGCAAGGTTGCTCTAAAAATAGGTTTTCCTTCCACAACATCCCACAAACTGTGTGTACTTTCATTATTTGATCTATACAATTCAGCTAACTAGAGGACCAATAAATACGAAATTTTGGTGTCGGCAACTTCAGTCCAATCACATTTACTTTCATTATAAGTAAACTTCAAAATAACGCATGTCACAGGAGGTGAAAAAAAAACAATTAACAACTGGAAATTTCTAACGAAAATTCAAGAATTTTGCTACAGGTCAAATATGACCCAAAGACCTTAAGTGCAATAAATTTTATAAATATTTTTTTTTGGCAATATTTTTTTCTGAAAACCTTACGTAGTTGTTGGCATTTAAAATTAAATAAAAGTCATAAAATATAAAAAATGTAAGTCACTCACTCTTAGAAAAAACTGTATTTTTATTTCAAAATGGGTCAGATTTGACCCGAAGACCTTATGAAGGTTAGTGATAGTGCAAAAATATTGCAAACATTTTGTTGATGTAGAGTGATGAATTGAAAATTTGCAACCTCACTAAACATGAGTGATAGTGATGTTAAAAAATTAATTTAATAAAAAAGCAATCATCAGTTTATTGCAACTTTTTTTTTTTTTACAACATGAAATTTATTAAAATTTCGATCCCCAGCTCAGCCAAGAATTATAATTTTCAATTTTAATAAATTTCATGTTGTAAAATTCCTTCCTTCAGTTAAAATAATTTAATGAAAATTAAATTTGATGAACTCAAGCATAACTAAAAATATCAAAAATTAAAAATGAGGAGCCGCAGAACAAAACGTACTTTTTCGCATTTTTTGACAAATTGGTTTTTTGATATTTTTATAATATTTGGGTTAAAATCTTTAAGAAAAAATCTAGTTAGCATATTTTTTTCTTTTTTAAACAAAAAATTGCTGCATAACAAAACGTACTTTTTTCATTTTTTTTTTTTTCAAAACGTGCTTTTTTCCCTTTTTTGGCCATTTCTTCGTGTAGTTGTTTTAATAACATGACATTTCTTAATATTCTTAATTTAATGGACGTTTAGTTATGTCATTTCCTTTGCGTTAAAATTAACTGTTAAATAATGGTGACTATTCTTGAAAACGCGTCGAAAAAGTTAATATTTTCATTAAAACAAAAACAAAGTTTAAGAAATTGTTTTTGTGTTTATCATACAAAATACCATTTTTTAGAGAGAGAAATGCGTCAAAATTCTCACGTTTATTTAATTTTAGAAATTTATGATAAACAAAAACTATTTTTTAAACTATACTTTTGTTTTAATGTAAATTTGTATTTGTTCGACGAGTTTTTGAGAATAGCCACCAATAATTTAACTATTGTTTGGTGAATAAATGTTATGAAAAAAACAATTAATACAATAGTATAATTAAAACATGGAAGAATTACAAGAATCTGTAGAAAATTTAAATATTTTTTTAAACAAAACGTACTTTTTTATTTTTTTTTTAACAAAACGTACTTTTTTCGATATAAAATTGGTTGGATATTAAACATCATTGACATTTAATGTGTTGACTTACCGCAGTCTGATTCATCTTTTGGTAAGCAAAAAACTTGTTTCTATTTCCAGGTTCATACAGTTTTTTAAGGGGTCGAAATAAATAAACCTCAATTTCCCAAAAATTTTAAATGTGTGAAAAAGTACGTTTTGTTCTGCGGCTCCTCAAATAGATGTTTTTTATATTACACTGAAAAGAAAAATCAATCCATAAGTATTTAAATTAAGCCAAAGCGGTTTCAATAGTACTTTAAGTGAGGATTTCCTTAAATCAAGTTCAGAATGCTTGGTTCAAGTACGGATTATTCAAGTCCCCCGTACTTAAAATAATTCGAAAAATCGGTTGACTTAAGTAAACGTGAGATACAACTTTATCTCAAACAGTGCTTGAATCAAAAATTTCTTAACCCCAGAGACAGAGAATATTATTATACACTTACCCGTTTACACATACATATAAACAGATATGTTTGTTTTACCTTTTTTGTTATATTCTGCCCTTTTTTCACAGAAGAATTCACAATAATTACACATGCTGCTGTTGTCCGAATGGTTTTCGTAATCATTCGCCTTTAAAAAGTTGATGTATTTAAGTAAATAATTTTAACAAAAAGAATTCGGGAATTTTTACTTCTTATTTTACTTTTTAAGCATTAAAATAATTTATGTTTCCCTTCTTGTATTGTTTTTTACCTAATTTTGTAGTGTTGTTTTTGTTTCTATTACAAGTTTTGCAAACACACGCGTATGCACGCATATCGAATGATTTTCGAAAGTAATCCTATTTTGGAGTGTTTTAAGTACTTTTTGATATTATTCGTACTAAAATTCTTAAGTCAGACTCGTACTAACTACCAGTAAGTGCAAAAAACTTAAATTTAGTGCGAGATTTTTCTTTCTGTGTACGTATTAAACAAAAAGATCTGTGCTCGAATATGATCATTTTCTTCTCTTAAGCAGGGCACCCAGCTGGTAAACCTAACTAGAGTACGCTGAATCCAGTGGTGCTAACCGTTTATTTAGGTTAACTCTTGTTTACCAGATATTACTTTTCGCTTTTTTTAGGTTATTCAATAAATTAAACTATTTTTGAGCTACGCGAATATATGTTGCGCAACTTTCTTCATTTACAAAATAACGGTATAAGTTTACTCGCAGGTACTGGCCTACGGCCTTTTGGATTTTAGGTGACGATATATATGTAATGTAAGCGTAGAGCTTGTATCGAATGTAAATTTATTTTTTATTTAATTCCATTGAATTATTTTTTTATGTTAATATCTAGCGTGTTTCTGTATGACGATATAAAGAAACTTATAGTCAACAATTTAAAACTTTTGATACAAAAATCACCTCAAAAATTTCCAAACAATTATTTTTTGATAGTCCATTTAATTATATCAATAACAATAAGTGTTTTTCTATGCAGTTACGCAACAGTAACGTCTTAAGAATGTGCCTAATAATAAGTTTAAGGCCAACAAAAAATATTTAAACGGCCAACAATAGACCAAGGTGCTATAGGAATTGTATTTTCCACAAATATACTTCATATATGTATGTAAGAATCCCAATAAAGGATTTTAAGACAAAACAAAACGTTTGATTTTAATTTGTTTGTTGGGTATGAGTAATAATATTATAAACTAGTTACAAAACTGAAAATCGGTATAACTCAGGAACGGTAAAAGCAAATTCAAAAATATGGGTTTTAGAATTAATGGATCTTACAAACTGCATTGTTGGTTTGTTTCATTTTCATAAAAATTTAAAAAGTGATAAAGCGTTATTTTCAAAAATTATGGAAAAATTACGAAACATTTTAAGGTAGGGTGCATAAATGAGCAAAAGCATTGCAAAAACTTATAGTCTTTGTACACCAAAATAAAGCTTGGACATTTTTCTTTTTTTTCCATTAAAGTGAAGAAAATCGAGATTTTTGACAAAGTTAGGCAGAAAACTCAAAAAAGGCTGGCAAACCAGATTTTTTGCAAAAATTCGACTTGAGCGACCTCTAAACTAAAGACCTGCACGCATATATCTGTTTGTACAAATTCTGTGTGTTAACTAAAGTGGATGCGTATACGCATCCATATATGGATGGGTGGGTCTTGTGTTTCTGATATAAGTTGATATTGATATGATTTCTAAAAGAGTGGATGTAAGTTGATAAAAAAGCGAAAGAGAGTATTATATTTGTTTATATCTGTTCCGCAAAAGCAGACACTAGTGGATACTGATGGAATACAATAAGTTTCTTATTGTACGAAGCCGTTTTTTTCAATGATTTTTCAACGAAAAAGAGCCGACAGTTTTGGCTGGTAGAACAATAATTTCTTACAAAAACAAAATTCATATTATCAGTTATTTTTTTTTTTTTTTTTTGCAATAATTTTTGCGTGATGTGTTTCGAGCATAAAAAAGGCAAATAAAAAACATTACAAAAACAAGACTGGTCGTAAAAATGTGCTTGCTCGTTTTTTTTTTTTTGGAAGGCAAATATTTTTGAAATTTTCGATAACGGTATGTATTTTAATAAGATTTCTGTATGACGTGCTAAATTCCCAATTTTTCATATTTGATAAATACACTGAAATTTATTGTTGAGGGAAAGCTAGCTTCTATGCGCATTTCACTGGTTGCTTAGGCCAGCTCATCAGGAAAACTTTTCCTAAGATTTTAGAAAAGCTAAAAATATTATACCAATAAAACCCTAAAGCGAATAAGAATTTTAAACACTTACTTGTAAACAAAGTCTTACAGCTGTTATTAATTCAGCGCTTACACTTAAGAAAAAAATGGTTATATTTATTCCATATATGCAGTGTTTGTATTGTGTGTCAAACCCAACAAACACATTTTGAAAAATATACAACTACGCATGAAGGGCTTAAAGCACAAAGTGAATCGATTTAAAGACATCTTCCCCTCCTGGCTGGCTGTCCATTTAAACTTTGTGCGCAAAGTTTAAGTCGCAGTTTTGAAGATAAATTGCTAAAATTCGGTACATAGGTTCTAATTGTCCTAAGAATCAAGCCTATGACAAATGGTGAGAACAGTCACCTGAATCTTAACTTTATAATATAATTTGTTTTCCTGGGTCCATGATTGCCCGTGGTACACTCTTGAAAAGTTGTCTAAATGTCATGGGGTCGGGATTGACGGACTATACTCTCTTATTTGCTTAAAATTGATATTTGTAACCAGAAAAATAAATAATTTTTCCCAATAGATATTTGTAACCAAAACATTACTTAGGTTATCAACAACCAAAAAAAAAATTTACTTTAATTGGTTACCATAACCAAATTAAAATATATAACGATAATGGCTATAAATTCCCAATTGAAAATAAAGAAATGTGTCTAGTAACTTTTACAAAAAATAATATGTAGTAATTATTTTCAGTCCCTGAGTTATTTTTTGAATTAAAAACAAAAAAGTCCATATAAAACAATTATTTTTCAACGTAAAAATAAAAGGTCAAATTTAACTCTTAAAAAGAGAGTTTTATTAAGCCGTCATAATTAAAAACTCGGTTGAAGAATAAAAGATCGAATAAAACTCTTAAAACGAGAATTTTATTCAGCCGTCAAAAAATAAAACTTATTTCAGGAGTTTGATTTTAACCGACATTTAATTAAACTCATTTTTTGTACTTTAACACAAAGCTTGTCGCTGGTCAGATCACTACAATTTGTAAAGCAGTGTCTTCTAATCAGCTTGCACTGCAATTAAACTAATCGTCATTAAAAACAAAAAAAAACAAACAAAATGAGTGTTATTTTAGACGTAAAAAACTCTCTTCTTAAGAGTTCATCCGAATTTTATTTTTTCATTGAAAAATGATTTTTAACTTTGGAGTTGAGATCGTTTTTTCTAGATCATCATAGGGTCTTAAACGGAACTTTAGGACGAACCTATTGGTATATGACAGTATAGGTTTCCGCTGACTCTAATATGGAGACTTTTTAAGCTAAAATGTTATGGTTAACTCTTATTTACGGTCCCTGCAATTTAGCCTGAATTACAAAATATTCATATATTTTTTTAATTAACTAAAATTTATTTACAAAATGTTTATTTTTATTGATTTTCTTTTAAAGCATTAGATAATGGTTAATTGTTTAGCTTTGTTATTTTTGTCATTAAAAATATGTTTTAATGTATTTAAAACAGTAATTTTAATATGTCGATTTTTTTTTATTTAATTTCCGGTTTGTTTTAAAAAATATGCCGATTTCTTACCAAAACCATCTGGCACCCCTGGTTGAGATCGTATGCAAATTTTTATAAACTCTCTAATTTTCATCAACTCGCCAACAATATTTTAATATACAATAGATAGCCACAGATATTGTAGAAATACTTATGCTGACAACAGATATTTGTAAGCAAAAAAATGCTATGACATACTCAATCCAAAACCATAAGCAACTGTTTTTGTTTTTAAGATATGGTGAGTGGGCAAAATCAAAACCATACAATATCAGTTACACTGATTATCTTATTTATATCAGTAGTATCAGATAAATATCTGGTGTTTCTATTTCGGCAATACTTACTGATACACTCGTGCAGGTCTTTACTCTAAACCTCTTCCGAAAAATCTTAAAAAAATCTCAAAAATACTTTACCCTATAAACTCTTAAATTATGCTTGAGCATCCATGAAAATCCAAAAAAAAATACACTGGGACACACTAATGTATACCTCTTTTACGAATAAACTCTTTTATAGTTTGGAAAGAAATTTAACAACTTTTCTTATAAATAAGATGTGTGATACGGTAAAATTTAATGCGAGTGCACAATATGTTGAAATAATTAAAACAAGACCACTGTAAATAAGTTGAAGGAACATTTTTTAGACAAGTTTGTTCTCCGTTCAAATTTACGGTTTTTAGTATATTTCAATTAAATTTAATGATAACACTTTTTCTGACTCAAAATGGGAAAAATCGATTTCACATTGCCCCCATAGAAATCTTCCAAATTTAGTGATTGATTATACTGATCGGCAAAAAACAAAAAACGAATCGGGAGAAAGTCCTTTGTTATACGATTTTATTTGACTTTAAGGCCAATATGTAATATACATAAGCTAACTTAAACTTCCGTTAAAAATTAACAAAAAGTCGCTCAACGCATTTAAAAACACAAAAACAAAATCAAAAAACATTTGATTCCGTACGGAAAGTGTGATCCATTTCGCACTTTGCTTAAGCTAATGACAGATTCACAAAACTTAAAGAAAAGTTTCCTTAAGCTCAATAAAGTTTGACACGTATCTTTCACATGTATTCGCACAGTTGCTTAAGCCGATTTAAGCATATTATAGCTGGGCTTTTGGCGTGCTAAATCCAAATTTTTTCACTGATTATTTCTATCATGTCCAATTTTTTATGGGCTGAACTAAAATTTTGCCCGAAATAAAACGGTTAGGCTTAAACATTTATTACATCATCACTTAAGAAAGATTTGTTCGATTTTAATCAAAACATGAACAAATGATTTGAAATAAAATTTACTTTGAGTCATTTAAATAGAATTTTTTTCATTTCCAGCTGATTTTTTTTCATACAAAATGAAAACTAATTTTTGATTAAAAAAATTCATAAAAAACATTGTAAAAGTCATAAAAAAATATACGGTAAACAATTTTACAATTTTATAATTTGTAGGAAAGCCAGATATACTACGAATAAAATACGCCATACATCATTAACATTGGTGACGAAATTCTAATTATATTAACGAAAAAGTGAAGACACCTATAGTATTTACACCTTAATTGATCGCTTAAAATGAACCGCAATGTTAAGTAAAGATGTGGTAAAGAAATTATACATACATATATGAGATACCTATCCTTAATTTTGAATCAAATCGACATTTGTCAGCCAAGTTTCATGCTTTATTATACGTAATATTTAAGATAAATACAAAAATGTAAAATCTACTTTGGGAGGGGACGACTTTTGGTTTAATTAGCTTTTTAATGATAAGTTAGTTTTTATTTGAAATGGAAAACATGTAATAAATAATTTTACAAGAGGAGCATCCGTACAATTCTCCCCAAAAAATAAGTAATTTCATGTTTTAAGAACGCGACTGCAGAAGTGACTCGCGTTCTAAAAGCAGGCAGTTAGAGTTTTCTCTCAAAAGCATGTAGCAGCTATGTAAGTATGAGCAATATTATAATAGGGAAATATTACTTATACGTACAGATTAAACGACTGCTTAAGCGGCCAATACACTTGCAATATTATTGTTTATGATATTCGCCATACTATTTCCAGTTTGTCCTATATAATGCAATAAGTCGCACAATGGTTTCATTCATTCAATAAAAAGGTGAACATAACCTATAGGAATAACATAAACAACATTCAATGTTCAATGTTGCTAACACATTTCACTTTCTTTCGTTGTGCAATAAAATTCAAAAGTCTTTTGATTGTTGCCAATATATTGTGTCACCTTCGAATATCAAATACACATTAGCGATATAATTGTGCAATACATAAAATTGAACAATTTTATTGCAAGTGTATGAGCCGCCCGTGTGTTGAAAACACCTCATTTTCGAAAGATTCAAGAAAAAAAGAGGGCTGTCAGATGCAGCGACTTTAATCCAATCGTGGCGATTTATAAACCTATTTGGCCATGAAATTTTTTGTTTGGCAACATGGCGATTTTTTGGCTAAATTCATAAGAAGGCGGCGTTTTCTATAATGCATTTTACCTTCTTTTTCTTATTTCTATAAGAAAACTTATGATTACGGGTAATGTCTTTTCTTCGAATTTTTAACAAATTTTAAAATTGCAATAGGAATGCGATTGTTTTATTGATTGATGATAAATTGGAAATATTGCCAGAAATGTAATTACATTGAAAACATTAAAAAATTGTTGCTATAAAAATTTGTAATAAAGCTTAAGTTTTCTTAGGTTTCATCGGATCTTCTCCAAAAAAACTTGTAAATTTTCAATCTATTTTGATATAACGGCTTATGCATATTACCTTGAGTAAAAGAATAAGGAAATATTATAAAATATGTTCGACGATATAACGAAACTGAAAAGTATATGAAATTTCAAAACTTATCGATTAAGTGCAGTTCTACTGCTGAAGATGTTCCCTTTTTGAACCTAATGGAAATTTCGTAAACTTTTAAAATTACACTGGTCTACTAATTTGGAAAAAAAAATTGACTGCAGAAACGAAGCATGTTTTATCTATCAAGTCTTGTTCATATTTTATCGCATGCTGGCAATAATGTAAAACAGTCAATACTGAAACTACAATTTCACAAATATTTATTTGGCAGAAGCCCACATTCATTCTAAATCTTCATAATAGTCATTGTTGCCAACTTTTTTTGAAGACTTACCGTCAAATCGTACATCAAAAACCGATAGAAGCCGCTAAATTTTTTATTTAGCTTAAAAAGTTTTAAAATATCGCTAAAATTTCAATATTTTGCAAAATGTGTATTCAAATCATGATATATGGTGCCTTTTCAAAGGTATACGACTTTTTTAAAAATAAACTATGTAGTAAGGTTTTTAATTTCTCTGAATTTTTTAGTCCCAGGAACGTAAAAGAATTTTTCTTTTAAAAAGTGCCTAAAAGTTGGTAAAATATTTTAAATTCAAATGCGTTTAAAGTTTTTTTCTATCACGTCTAGTTTTTTAATATGGGCTGGTGAAGCTAATATAGATATGTATTTCATCATAACTGGAAAATGATTTGTCCGATTTTGATCCATGATTGAAATGATTAGGAATAAAATTTCCTTTTAATCATCCAAATAACATTTTTTTATATTTTTAGCTGTTTCGGAGCTATTCAAAAGTAAGCTATGATAAATTTGGTTCTTATGCAAAACAAAAAATAGTACTATTTTTGTTCAAAATGTTTAAAAATTATAAAGACGAAAGTTTCACATTTTTATCATTTATTAAAAAGCCAGGGGTCTATTCACCGCATTCGATATCGGGTAAACTATCGTATCGAGTAAACTATCGTATTTTTCTTCATACGATGGAAACTGGAGAGATTTAATGTCTTTAGTTACTCGATATCGACTGCTATCATCTCAAATTACGATACATTTCATTCGATATCGAGTGTCATGATACCAAAATAAAACATTTCGATCAATTTCGCTCGATATTATTATTTCGGAAGAAATAAGGTGGCTAGACGTAATAGAATCAATCTGTAAACAGATTTGAATTCAGCACGCTAAAGTCAATTAAAATCACATAACAAGGTTCTTTTTTTCGCCTTTTTTCCGACCAGTTTTTAATCAAATATGAAACTACGAATTATTTTTGTTAGCTGAACATAATTTTACAGAATTCCAATTAATCCTAATCAAAAATTAATAAAAAAAATGTTGTAAAATGTTTCTATAGTAGAAACGAATTCAATTTATGAATTATTTTATGAAAAAAAATTTAAATTTTCAATTACCTAGAACAAAAATTTTATATTCGATTGATATTAAAAAAACCGCTAGATTTCCCGCTAACCGTCAAAACAGAAATTTTGCCGCAATGGGCACATAAAAACCGCTGGAATCGCGGTAAAACCGTCAAATTGGCAACAGTGATAATAGTAGCTTTTAAGCATGTCAGGAAGATCGTGTGTTACTGATTCAAGCTATTTTTGCTTTGTGTGTGGTGAATATTTGGTTGGAAAAAAAGGATATGCAATAGAATCATTAAAAAATGCATATTTACATTATTTTAGTTTTGCAGTCAAAAACTTGGAAATTCATTCGCATTAAGATTTTTTTCCATAAAACTAAGGTGCAGTGAGCGACGAACAAGGGGAGCATGCTCATCAAGATTTTATGAAAATTGAATGAAATTATCAAGGATTTTGGGACAAAATCAGGCTGGGAGACTATTGCTGGACTTTAACACGTGAAACAGAACCAACAAGATACAAACGACGCGTCGTTTAAATAAGGCCATCAAAATTCATTGATTTTTAAATTAACTAGTGATGTAAAAAACCAATAAAAACATTACCCTAGGAAAGATATTTGGTTGCTCCAGTCCAAAACCTTGTTGGCTAGTGTTATTAATATTTAAACAAATTATTTTCGCATCATTTTTATAGTACACTCAATATGAGTGTATTCGAATCTATATTATGAATTCATTTTAACCAAAAATGCCAGTGATTCACTTTCTGCACTTAGCAATTCAATTATTTTACATGCAAATTTTATATCCTTCACCAAAAGTAAAAGGGTATATATAACTTTGTCATTCCGTTTTTAATTTCTACATATTGTATATATTCTGGATGCTTATGAGAAGGAAAGTTATAATCCAGTTGTCCGTCTATCCGTCCGTCCGTTAAAATGGTTTTCCGAAGCCCGCAGAAATGTTGAACGAAAATTTTGTTTGATTTACTTACATTTAAAATAAAAACAGTATTTTAAAATGTATATTTTTTTAAATGTAAGTTAAGTAAATGAAATTTTCATTCAAAATCAAAGGACATACAGTCAATTTTATGGGTAAAAGTTTGAGATTTAGCGGTAAAAATCAGAGGGTGATGTAGTTTTTTGCCCACGTCTGAGCCCAGTTGACTGAATTTCAATAGGAAACTTTTCTGGAGTCCTTGAAAATCCCATTTCAACACGGATAGTATTAAATCAACCTCGCTACTTATAAGAATCCAAGATTAATATCGCAAATTTTAAATTATTACAAATTCAATTTCAGTTTCAATTCAGGATTGCAAACCCTAAAATCTTTGTACAAAATCAAATCATTAGTATGAAAATAAAATTATTATCTCTTTATCTACCTTCGAAATCGTATTGAAAAGTTCAAGTTCTAATATTATTTTCTTTTATGACAACAAACGGATATCAAATCAAATTTTATTGTAGATACAATCAAAAAATCATAAATTTTATGTCATTTTTGTTTGAAGTGAAAGAAAATTAGATATTTACTCAAACTAAGTTTATTTCTTCTTTTTGAAATTATTTATTTGCCAAACAATAGTGACTGTTACAGTATTTGTTAGTTTGTTCCAATCACCACTCAATCGGTCGGTCATTCAATAATGATACAATTTTCTACTTTAGCAGTTTTTGTGTGGAAAATGTTTTTTTTTTTTTTTGGGAATGCATATTAAGTTTGTCAGCACGTTTGGAAAATTGTAAAATTTTTCTTGTGAAATTCAATTTGTCAAATCTTTGATACCCTCTACTTAAAATCAGTGCCCATGAAATGTGTGAAATGAAACAAAAATGCCATATATTGAAACAAACATCTGTTTTTCTCACTAAAATGTGTCTGTACCTTTTTTTTGGCGAGTACTAGCGTCACGTAATTTACAGAAAAAGTGTGTCTGTAACATTTTTGTGCGACAAGTTCCCCCTTTGGACTGACAAATAAACTCACGAAAAAAAATGGGGCGAGAAAAAAAATTTTAACACTAAAAAACAATTAAAAATGCAAAATACAAAGAATAATAATAATATTTTGGTCTTGGCACATTTTTTGTTGTTTAATTATTTGCTTTTACCATTTTTATAAAATATTAATATGTTTTCAAAGCTCGTTTGCAAACAACAAACATTAAAGTCGCACTTTAAATTATTTGGCATGGCCGATGGTTGTATTTTCACCGCCGTCGTTGAAAATTTTTCAATTTTAGTAAATTTTGGTCGCCGTCAACTATATGTGTGACTGGCGTGCTCAACGTAATCTCTTTTAATAGTTTTCTACATGTGTTACAGACACACTTTTTTCTCGCTTTTCGAGAAACGATGAAATATTTTGTTTCACATCTTTTCGATGCGAGAAGTTCTCACTAAAGTTACAGAACATGGGTACAGAATTGTTTTTTTTATTAGGAATATAGACGATAATAATGGGCTTCTGAGTTATCTATGGAATTAAAAAAAACTGTTCTTTCTTTTTTAAATGTATGAGCTGTATGATGCAAAATATACTTTCTTAAGCGTCAATTAACTCCTCGTATTTATAACTACACCATAATAGGTGAAGGGTTTTTTTGGCTGATGTGTGTAACACATAAAAATTTGTAATTTTGTATACCTCTCTAGTGATAAAAATATTTGTACATCCAGCATCACTGTCTGAATTTTTATTTGATCAAATTCTACGTCCTAATTGTCATAAGGAGCCGCGCTATTAAAAATTGAACAAATCGGCCTATAACTTCACATAGCCCTTATACAAACTTCTTTTCAAAAAGGGGTAATGTTGACATTAAGATTTAATTCGGCTAAAAAATATTTTGTTGCAATCTTAATCATCTTAAAAAATTTTAAATCGGTCCATCTCAAGAAAATTTTTAACAACACAGTTTGGCAAAAATAAAATTTTAGGTCAACAAACTTTTTATTTGATTCAATGAAAAAATTTATCAGAATTACACTTTGCAAAATAGCACTCAATAAAATACATTTAATAATAAAATTATTAAATATTTCTTCATTTTCAATAAAAAAAATATTTGAATTAAAGTAAAGACAGTATTTTTACAACTCTGGTTTATTTTTTAACAGCTCATTATTCTCATTCGCTTTACAGTTTTATATGTATAATATCTTTAGTTTTTCCAAAGTCTTTGGAAAAAGGTTTCCGGATGATCTGGCCTAAGCAACTAGCGAAATGCTCACAATTATTTTTAGTGTATTTATCAAAAAATAAAAATTGGGAATGTAGCACATCATAATTAATAAATAAATAAATAAAGATTTCGTTTTATTTATTGAACATTTCCAACAATTGATTTTAACAAATCACCTAAACATTTTGTTGAAAAAAAAAACATTTTTGATCAACAACTCTTTTATTGACTCAATTAACTTGCTTTTTAACTAAAAATTCTATAACTATACCTACAAACTTTTTTATCAATACCGCAAAAATCGTCATCGCAGAAAATTTTAACATTTTTTTAATCAAATATGCATTTTCGTATTCAAATATGAAAATTATTTTTTTCTTTGTACTTACTTATATATTCCTGACCTCTTCGACCTTGCGGTGTAGAGGTATTACAGAGCCTTCTCTAATAGCATCGGTCCTGGGTTTGTTGTTTTTGGTTTTTCGGGTCAAAATCAGGACTTGTAAGTGTTTTCTCATTAGATTCTTATTAGGTTAAACTTCTTCGCCCTCTTTGACGGAAACCAGTTGATTCTATTTGGAGGACTGATTGCGGCAATTTAGCATCATTCATTTGCAAATGAATGTCCACACCATCGCATTTTACAATGTTCTATTCTTTTATCTACACCCATGGAAAAATGCATCTTCATATTGATGATACCTTAACATCAGAATTGTGTGCTATGACTACAGTGACATCAATTCGATGCCACACTTTGTGTATTATTAACATTATTTTCATGATTAAAAAGTAAAATATGAAGCAAAAATTCCCATATTCTATTTGTTTTAATTATTTAGTTAAATACATCAAATTTACGAAGTAGAATTATTGCGAAAACCATTTTCTGCTGATTACATGTAATTGAGAGTACTTCTGTATAAAAAGGGCGGAATACGACAAAAGTGAAACAAACATGTGAAACGGATAAGTAAATAATTATCTTCTCTCACTTTGACTTAAGTCAATTTCAATGACTCAATTTAATGCTAAACTGTCATTAATGATGACATCCCGTTGATGGCATAACTTCACCTGATGACAATTTGGCCAAGTTATGTTAAGGCTAACATCACAATGTTGAAAATTGACAAAAAGGATGAAGAAGAATGGTGTCAAAAAGAAGACACGTGTCATTGTACTAATGTTAACATACATCAGCGTCATGGCGCCCATTCTTTCAGTGAAGAGCTTCTACCTATAAGCTACTTCTGCATTTTTTTACTACTCTGCAAAGATACTTCACATTTCTCTCGCCTATACACAACTTTTCCTGTATGACGTGTGTGCCCGTGTGAGTCGCAGCCATAGGAAGGTGTTTAGAGATATACTTGGAGTCTTATACCGCTATCTTGGTTTTTAACGATACATTTCTTATACTTATAAAATTTCAATTAAGAGCGTAATACAATTTATTCGTTGCAGAAATTGTAGCTTTTAAATAATTGTCCGGCTTTCTTCACTAATTACAGCACCTACGCAAAAAAAAAATTTTGCGCCAGTAAAAGAATTAATCAAAAATAAAATCAGTTTTAATTAAATATTTAATCAGTTGAATTAAACTCTTAACCAAGTGTATTAAATGCTTAATTGACAATATTTCAATTAAACGTTGACAATTTTTCAATTAAACGTTTAATTCACTTGATTAAAAGTTTAATTCACCTGATTAAATATTTAATTAAAACTGATTTTATTTTTGATTAATTCTTTTACTGGCGCAAAAATTTTTTTCTGTGTAGGTTTTTGAAATGTTTGCTTATAAACGTTGTCTCGGTATTCCCAATATTAATTCTAAGACCTCTTAGAGACATTTCCGATGAAAGTATATATAAATTATATTCAGCCGAGTATCCGAAGAGCGCAATTTAGTCAGCATAAGCTAACATAAACAGTTGGATTTGCCTCATTTACCAGCCTTCTATCACTAAGTGCTGATATGCCCCACAAATACAAATAAAACTTCCAAAAATAGCTTTCAGTGCCATAACCACCTTATAAATGTTGGCATTGATTGTATTTATAAAATCTATAATAGCTACGAGGTCATTTGAAAATTGTATGTTGGCGGATCCAGTATTGATCTTCCTTAAGACAAAAAATCTCACATAGACGTATAATATCTAGATAACATTCGGCACAAATTACTCTTATATGATTCCAACCTCATACAATAATGTTGAAGAGTGCGCTCTTGAAAATGTGCCCGTAAACATTGTGGTGCAGGGCAGCGCTTAAAAAACTGCATTCAAAGTAGAAAAGCTATAATTTTTTCCACTTCTTAATTTGTCATTGGCCAAAAAAACCGTTACTTTTTTCTGATTCATTTAATGTAAACAGTCGCTGTCTAACCGACTCAAAAAGCGAAAAATTGTACACAAATTTTCGTTTTTTGTTCGGCAGTTTTTCGTTTCGACTGCAGTTTTTTAAACCCTGGTGCAGGGTATCAAATGATCGGGCTTGACCGACTGTACTTTATTACTTATTTTATTTATTTCATGACTCGAAATCTTATGGCCACATACACACCCATAATAGAATTAAGTTAGAATGTATGTATGTATGTCTCTTTGTCCAACATCATCCAAATGCAATCAAAGTGTATTTTATTGTGTTTGAAAGTAGAAAAAATCACAAATTCACACAAATTGTTACAGCACAGAAGCGTTGCCAAATTCTTTTTTTTTCTTTTTCTTAAAAACAGCATATTAAGAAAAAAACTGATTGTTATTTTTTGTACATAAAAAAACCCTAAACATATATGAGGGGCCTTAAAGCACAAAGCGTTAACCTTTGCTTTACTAATACCCTCCCGGACGATTTTTTACTTTTATCTTTATCTATATATGTATATAAAAATGAAAAATGTTTGTGTGTTTCTTTGTTTTTTGTTTGTTTGTTTGTTGGCTTATAGACTCCTAAACTACTGAACCGATTTTCCTAAAAATTTTAAAGTAACATCACGTGAGCCCTTATTTAAAATAGGCTACTTATTTTTTCGATAGGGGCAGGGGAATTGGTACCCCCCATAGGATGCCAATATTAAATATCGCATAACTTAAGAGCCGCTGCACGCATTTTGTTGAACTTTTGGTAGTAGGATTTCTGAGCCCCAAAATTGTAATAAAATAGCAGTAGCGAAAGTGGTAACCCCCATAGGACGCCATTGTTTAATATCGCATATCTAAAGAACTGTAATAGTGAGAATGTTCAAACTTTGTAGAGTTCACTCTTATGGTATACTACACTTTTGAAAATAAAAATAAAGCGGGTAGGCGCAAGGGGGGAAATACCTCCCATAGGAAGCATATATTAAATATCGCTCAACAGAAGAACTATTAAAGGGAGAGTCTTCAAACATGATTAAAGCCATTATTTTTGTAAACTATAAATTTCAATATAAAAATGGGCAGGGTGGACAGCGGAGGAGCAGTGCCCTTCGTAGATAGAAATATTAATAAGAGCCGCTGCACGCATTTCGTTAAACTTTTGGTAGTAGGATCTTCTGAGCCCCAAAATTTAAATAAAACAGCAGCGGGGTAAGTGGTATTCCCCATAGGACGCCAATGTTAATTATCGCATATCTTAAGAACTGTTATAGTGAGAATGTTCAAACTTTGTAGAAGTCACTCTTATAGTATACTAAACTTTTGAAAATAAATGTAAAGCAGGTAGGCGCAGTGTAGAGAAGCGCACATTCCTTTAATTTATTTTAGTTAAAAGGATATTTTACTTCACTGAACAAATTGTTAAGTTCTTTAGAATTACATAAAAATATTTTTTTTTGTATGGCGAAAACTTGTTCATTGCCTATAAACATATGTGCAGTACGACCCAGGGGGTATTGGTAAACGATGTACATAATAACCTTTGGTTAAGCTCAGCATCTTATATTTTTTATTTGAATTTAACTTTATCCGCTTTAAGCTCCTTATATGTATAATTCAATAATTTTTTTTTAAATACGAGTAATACTGAAAAAAATGATATTACATATATTATTAACGAAAATCGTTACTTTGTAGGCTAGAGGTGAGAGTAGAACTAAGTTCGGAACACAAGTAAATGTAATCTTGTGATTTGTTTAGTTCCCTTATTTGCACCAAAATTTATTTTGGTTTAGGCGCAAATTTGTTATTTGTCAAGTGTACATACATAAAAAATTGCTGCAATTTCACAATGTAAACTCAAATGCAACTTTAGGAAAAAAAACAGCAAAATATTAGCGATATAAATCACACAATGTAAATAGGAACATAAATAAATTTTTAAAAGTAAAAGCCAAATAAACTACACAGAGGTCTTGGCAAAAATGTCAAAATTATGAGTTTGGTTTGTGCAAACTTTTTGCGTTGTTAATTGGGGTATTCCACAAACAATTAAAATTATAAAAAAATCGAAATGTTTAATATTTTCCAAGCGGTTTGCACTGCATAGTGCTAAGTTTAAGAAGACGAAACATAAAAAATTAAAGGGGATACAAGTTTTTTGTTAAAATTTTTAATTATGTTTGGGTCGTTTATTTGTTAACGGAAAGTGTGTGTTTTCCAAGTCGTTTTTTGTGGTTTGTTTGGCTTTCAAAGCTTTCCGCTGCTATACTAGTATGTGTTAAGCTAATTAGGTAAGATTTGGCTTTAAAAATAATATAACAAAATTTAAAGTAAAAAAAATTGTTATATGAAAACTTCAAAATCCACACAATTTAAAAAAAAATGCTCAGCTTAGAAAAACAGCAAAATGCAGATAAATCTGCACAATTGGCAACGCTGTACTACAGTCACACTAACAATGACCATATAAAAATATAGACTCGCACTCAATAAAGTAATTTTGTTTTATTTCTTTTATGATTTTATAGTTTTTTTCTTTCACACAATGTTCTTTGTGTATCAATACGATTATTATTGCCCTTTGTTAAGTGTGCTCGAGGTATTTGTGTCCATAAGCATAGAAAAGTTCAAAACTAAAGGAGTCCTGTTGTGTAATACAAGTCATTTTACAACTTAGGAATATCGTTTTTTTTTTAACAATCGATAAAATTGTACTTAAACATTTATTAGATAAATTTCTACATAAACTACAAATAACATTTTATTGTAAGTACAAGTACATTGCATTACAGTTTATCGAGTTTTATAATTCAATTGGGCTATGTTCTTGTTTTCTTTATTAAAGGAATTTTGAAATTCGGAAACTTGTATGTGTTTAAAGAACGACTCAATAATGCATTAGACAGGATTCTCTAAAATGCAATCAAATACAACAGCAAATATCTGCAGTTCTTTAACAAATTTTAATTAAAGATGTTTAACTATTTTAAATTTATGGGCGATAACATTATGTTTGGAAGTATTTTATGTTCTCTGCTAATATTGGGAGTTTTTTTAGATTTACACGAGTTTAAATCATAATAAAACAAAGAAATAAATTTTCAATATCAATGAAACGGACTTTAATAAAAAGAAAATTTTTTGACATTAATATTTATATGTATATGATTTCGGCCATGTGGCTGGCTCGTACAAGGCGCTATCTAGAACACCATTTTTTACAAACTTTTCGCAGCATTTGCCGAAAAACTCTAAGAATGTTGATTTGGTTTGTCGACGTAGACAAGTGACTTTAAATAACCCCAAAAAAATAATCCAATGACACGTCTTGGTGGCCAATTATTTAGACCATTACGTTAAAAATTTTTTTCATCAAAAGTTTCTTTAAGTAATTCAGTTGTACCGCGATGTGTAGCATGTGGCTTCGTTCTGTTGGAGCCACATGTTAGCAAACTAATGAAAGCGAACTAAGGTACGAAAACTTTTAACTATTGACAGTTACACTCTGACCATTATTGTTTTTGAAGACATATGGACCAATAACTCCGCACGCCCTTTAATTTTACCCAACACATTTTTTCAAAAGAAATGCTGCCTCGTCTACTGTCAATAATGTTATGGATACTGATTTTAATAATAAAATAATGATAATACAACAAGATATCATTATCTTATAATTAAAGTATTAGAATCAGAGAAGTTAGTTTTAACATTTCTATGTATGTATGTGTCCTTTTATAAATAAAATAATTCAGCAAATAAAGTAATAATAGATAAATAGATCAATAATTACAATTAACAGAAAACTTAATTAAAATACAGAAATAGTTGAATTTTACAATTAAGTTAATTATTTCGAATGATATCAATTTTATTGAAGGTATTTTTCTAATTTAGTTGCGTTGGTTGAATTTTGTAAAGATCCAGGAAGTTGGTTCCAGAGACGTATTGAATTTATTAAAATTTGTTTCTCAGACGCTGCATCACGATGTCGAAGTTGGAATAGGCTTTTTACTCTAGAGGACCTCATAAACTGTAGACGGTCAAATAGATATTTTGGTTTCATTGTCGTTATAGTTTTCGGTAAGAAAAAACGGTTTTTAATTTTAGATAGTCGTAAGCTTCGAAGACTATTTAAAATAAAAACCTTTTTTTCTTACAGAAAATTATAACGACAATGAAACCAAAATATCTATCACTTGATCACATGACAGGAGTAATGAGATACGTGATCAAATTTTTTTAGACTATAAATATAGCGTACAATGTTATAAAATGTCGTTTTAAGCACCATAGAGTCTTTTAAGTTACATCCAGAAAATATCTCCGATGCATAAAGAACAGTAGGTAGAATATAAGTTTTTGCAAGCAGGATTAAGGCGTAATTAGATGATGCCGAAAGAAAAATTTGGTTTAGATCGTAATTAAATTCATTTACTTTGGAGTTTATACAATACTTAGAACTTTTAAGGTACATTTGAATATCATCCGCATATATTTAAACACTTGAATATTTAATTTAATTTGGTATATCATTCGAATAAATTGAATATAATAACGGTCCAAGTATCGAGCCTTAAGGGACACGTCTGACAACTCGCAGGGGTTTCGAAATAGTCCCTTAATTTGAGACGCATTGCCACCTATTAGTTAAATATGTATACATATATCTGTCTCACAGCCAATGAAGAAAATTCAAACATTTAAGCCAGTTTAAGGCAAAGTATATCATGGTCAACGGTATCAAACGCTTTAAAATGATCCAGTAAGACTAATAGCGATATATCTCCATTAATAAAATGAACCCTTATTTCCTCAATAACATCAGCAAGAGCAGTTATACAACTGTGCATTGGTCTAAAGCTCGATTGGCGTTCTGTCAATAGATTTTTTGAGTTTAAATATTAAAATACTTGTTTTTGTATTAAGTGCTCACAGACTTTGGAAAGATATGGCAGGATTTAAACAGGACGATATTCCTTATCTGTCTTAGCAGCTTGAGGAGGAAATTCGTCTCTGGAACTTATTACTCTCAAGTATTCAATTTACTAGTAATCCAATGCATTTTAAAACAGCGATATATAACTTGTTTCATTAACAAATATACATATACAGATATGTGTAATTGTTTTCTTTTTTTTTTTACTATTTATATATTCTTTATTATGTAATTATCAAATATGTATGTTATTTAAAATTTTGATAACATTTTGTTAAATATAGTTTTGCAAATTTCCATTAACCTTTTCTAATTCTGTACTGTTATTATTAGACTTAATGTCTTGTTGTACAGGATAACAATATGATAAATAAATAAATTAATTGTATTAAATAAATGTGTTATAAATTGTATTTTCCATGGAAGAATACGTTTAACAAGCCTAGGATTAATGTTATCCAAGCCAATCGCGTTAGATTTAACCTTTCTTTATCATTCAGCAACATTAAAGGGTGTAAAACATTGAAAATTAAACTCTCCAGTAGGCATATTCATAAAAAGCGGCATTAGCTAAGGGAATGGGTATTTTAATGAAAGACATGAAAATATATAAAAAAAAATTGTAAATTTCAATGCTTCATAACATCAATGAAAAAAATTCATAACGATAACGAAACACTGAATTTAGCTTAATGTTAGTAAATGGTTCAAAAACATACAACGGGAAAGAAAAAACAAGAGCAAACAATTCTCATATGATTTTTTTTATTGTTAATTTAATACACAAAATTTACGTAGTAGTACAAGCCAGAAAAATGTGAAAGAAGCAAGATGAAGGTCGTCCCGGGCTGGAAAATGAATTAAATACAATTAAGTAAAAGGTAAGCTTATACAAGTAGAACATAACATGATGTAACAGAAATATATAAACGAAATAAAATTAATATAACTCAAAGATTTGAAACAGGGGAAAAAAAATAAAATTCACCACAACTCAAAACGCACATTGAAATGGCTGAAATAAATAAACATAAATTTATATATGGTCATACAAATGACCAAATTTAATCAGTAATTTAATGAATTTATGTTATTAAACAAATTGAAATTTTTATCGATTTTATGAAACATTTCATTTCTTTAAGGTGGGCTAATGTAACATTCTTCATTAATTCAATGAAACGTTACATAGGTTGAATTTTTATGTAATTTTTAATTGGATTAATGTCAAAATCCATTAGATCTGTGAAGAAAATTCTTTCAGTGTGCATTATGTAAAGCAGTTAGCAGTCAATTTTTACTGTTAACTGAAAAAAATTTAGCTTACTTGTAAAAATTTTTTGGTTGCCGAAAAACTTTTTAGAAACCAGTAAAATTTTACTGCTTACTGAAAAAATTGCAGAATTCAGTATATTTTTACTGTTTGCTGCAATGCACCCACAAACTCCAAGCTAACCAATGAGCCTTCTTATTATCCGTGTAGACAGTTATGAATTTAACTGGCCTTACAAATAACTATATCTTCTGTTGGAGTAGTGTTTCGTGACCTAGGTTTCCTGGCTGGGGTTTCAAACTCCTGTGTCTTCTTATAATAGAAGTGAATTGCACCAAATACCATTTTTTAATGAGAAGGCAAACTTTTGTGCTTTAGCCAACATTAACAGTTTTTTATTCTGATAACAGTGCACAATTGACTATCTCATTTGTGGAGTTACGATTTCTTTTAACACTTTTTAGAAATTAAAATTATTGCAAGTTACTCTATTCTTTTTCAAATTACACCTACTTTGTCAATTACACTATGCAACAAATTTGAACTTTTGTCATGACCTTTGATACCACTATATTTTTATACCCTTCACCACAGGTGGAAAAGGGTATATATAAGTTTGTCATTCCGTTTGTAATTTCTACAATATTGATCTAAGGCCCTGTAAAGTATATATATTTTGGGTCCTTATGAGGAGAGAAGTTGATTTACCGATATCCGTCCGTCTGTCCGTCCGTCTGTCCGTCTGTCCGTCTTACGTTTGATATGTGTTTTCCGGAGACTCCAGACATGATAGCGGCTAGGTTGTTTTAGACTTATGTCACATATAGTCCACCATTTCTTGCTATTGAAATTCAGCCAGAACGGTCCAAAAATGGCTGAGATATGAGCAAAAAACGACGACTACCTCCAATCTTTTCCAAAAATCCCTTGTTGTTGTTGTATTTTTATACCCTTCACCACAGGTGGAAAAGGGTATATATAAGTTTGTCATTCCGTTTGTATTTTCTACAATATTGATCTTAGGCCCTGTAAAGTATATATATTTTGGGTCCTTGTGAGGAGAGAAGTTGATTTAACGATATCCGTCCGTCTGTCCGTCCGTCTGTCCGTCCGTCTGTCCGTCTTACGTTTGATATGTGTTTTCCGGAGACCCCACACATGATAGCGGCTAGGTTGTTTTAGACTTATGTCACATGTAGTCCACCATTTCTTGCTATTGAAATTCAGCCAGAACGGTCAAAAAAAGGCTGAGATATGAGCAAAAAACGACGACTACCTCCAATTTTTTCCAAAAATCCCTTGTTGTTGTTGTATTTTTTATTTCTGTATATCTTGAGAACGGCAAGAGCCAAAGTTTGCAAATTGGGTACACACATTAACGTTATCAATACACAGCATCCCACAAAATGTGGGCGGGATTGAACAAGTGGGCGTGGCACCTCCCGTACAAAAAATATCAAAAATTGTATAAAAACCTGATTTTTTGGACTGTCATATGACCTATGGTTACGCCTTATATATCAAAAGATCGGAAATTTTTAATATAAAATATTTTCTGAAAAACTCGGGAAAATCGGTTCAGATACGAAAAAGTTATGACCAAAATATTAATTTTTTTTTTGAAAAATACCCATTTTCGGGAACCATAGATCTTCCCGAGTCCAAGTTTTATAACCAAAATAACTGGCAAATTTCTTCTTTAACACGTCGGTATATAAATCTGTCAAATCGGTTAATAAATAGCAGAGTTATGACCAAAATACTGAAATCCCAAAAATTACTCTTTTTATAATTAAGTTTGTTTTTTATACCCTTCACCGAAAGTCCTATACCCTATACAGTTCTGGGTATTCTGGGTCCTTATGAAAACCGAAGTTCAAATCCAGTTGTCCGTTTCTGTGTCAACTGTGTTGAGTTGTGAACTGTAAACTGATCATATTTACTTTTAATGATATTCATAAAACGTTCCTTCATGGTCCAGTTGTCTAGGGGGTTTGCTTAGGTTAGAAACTGTGAGTCCCTGGTTCGAATCTTGTTTTCTTCAAAAAGAAATTTTTTTTTTTAATTTTTTTATGTTCTGAAACGGTTTAAAAAAATATTTACCAGTTTTAACTTTTTAAATTTAATTTATAATGAAGTTTTATGTATTGTATATATGTATGTTTATGTAGAAATTATTTAGGTTTTGTCTAGTTGCTCTGTATTTTGCTCGCACAATGGTGAATGGTATATAAGATTCGGCACAGCCGAATATAGCACTCTTACTTGTTTTTTTTTTTTATTTGTTATGGTTCCCTTAAACAGTCGAAATTTAAAATCTGATAGATAGTTCATTTTTTAAGTTTTTCCAAAATTTGCGGTTTTTGAAGTGGCTGTTCCACCGATTTAAGCATAATTTCGGAAGGGATTATTAAATTTTCTTGCGAAAATACACTTCTTGCATTCGCAATTAGATTTTTCCCCAGAATATCTTGCTGCAGCATGGTTAGAGACTTTACTAAGAAATTGCGTTTTTTTTGTAGACCAGTGTTACTTAAGTGTTAATTTCGTTCGATTTGAACTTCACTTCGATTTCTAGAACATGTCTATAACTCGGCGTTAGGAGCACAGATGTGTTAATGATTATACCCACGAGCTATTGTTTTTAATTGTACACTATCCATTATTGAACAATAATATTGCAAATATTTGGATATCCTAATAGACGAAATTGATATGTACCATATTTGATTTTATAGTTTATTAAAAAAAAAAAACCTAAAAAATCGGTGATATTTAGAGTCAGTGTGGCACAGAAAAAATCAATGTAAAATCGTCGAAAACAAGAATGATTCTACAGTTTTCGGTTGTGATTTTGCTTCATAGTTACTTCATGTTAATTTAACACGATTTTACAAGAACTTGCGAACAAAATTTTTTTCTTTCAAAATAACTATAATTCATGTTAATTTAACATTGCAGCAAAGTTAGAGCAAAATGTCAGTTATATTGTAATAACGATCCGAATCATAATGAATAAAAGTTATTTCAAGTTGAAACAACGTGAATTTCATGTAGAATCAAGTTGGTTTGAGTGTGAAATAACAGTGAGAAGAAACTTCAGAGACAACATATGCATTTATTTAAGAATAATTCAAACACTTACCCACGGAGAGAGAGAAAGAGAGGACATAATTATTTATTTTTCTGTAACATCACATGTTTAATTTTTTTTTTTTTTTGTATTCCCTTTTGTTAGCAGCAAGGCCCGATGGGCTTTATCATCATTCAACTTTAAAAATTTGATGTACTATTTAACTAAATAATTTAAACAAAAAAAAAAAAAAAATCGGGAATTGTTCTTCTCTTTTAAGATAATTTTAAACATGAAAGTAAAAAAAAAAAATATGTTTTTCTTTTTATAGTGTTGTTGTTTTTTCTATACAAAACAAGTAGTAAAACTGGTTTGTATGGTTTCAATATTGAACAAATTTCTCTAATAGGAATATCAATTCTAGAAGGGCGAATAGGAACTGCAAACTAAACAAAAGAATAAGAATGTTGAAATCATTTCCTCGTTTAACAAATTTAGGATGAAGTAGAAATTCAATTTACCGAATTTAATAAAATATTGATTTACAGTTTTATACCCCTAAAAAGCCGTGATGAATGAAGGTATACCAAATTTGGCATATGTATATTCTAGGTCCTTTAGTTATTCTAAGTCGATTTAGCCATTTGCGTGTATTAAAATTACGCAAACTTCCGAACGACCCAGCAGAAAAGAATAATTTGGGTGAAAAGTTGTTTACAGCAGAATCGATTCAGCAGGAAAAATTATGCACCCAAATGTGGCACTTCCTACCTAAAAAATAGGTAAAAACTAGCATAATTTTATGCCGGTATGCAACGATTGTAATTAAAGTTTAACAAATTCGTTTTATAACATTTTTATTTCAGCAAGTTTCGTAAAGATCGGTCCATAATTTATCTTAGGGCCCATAGAAAGACCAATCTCGGCAATCAGCTAAATAAGCCTACACCGCAACAAATATTGGTGTTGTGGTGAAATTTCGTTGGATAAAACAACAAAGGACACGAGTCCAACATAGATTTCTCATACGTCCCATATAAAACTCACTCCCGGGAAATAGTCAATTACGACATAAACCGTAAAACTCAAAAATATTGTTGCGTAATTCAGCCCATTACAGTTTGCTAAGACTTGAAATAAAATTTTGTAAAGATAGGACTATAACTTACCATAGGCCCAAATAAGCCCATTCTCGAAAATTAACAGAATAAGCCTTAAACTGCAACAAATATTAATATTGTGGTGAAATTTGGTTGGATACAACTACTAAAGACTAGAGTCAAACATAGATTAACTAATGTCTAAAACAAGTTTTTTTTATAAAATTGTTCGGGAATCCCGAAATTATTTCCCGAGGAAATCTCTTAATTTAGTGAAATTTAGTGAACAATTTAATTTGTGAACGCTTAAGCTTCAGGCCCTATATATCTTATAGAAACGACGGCATTACATACTTATGTATACACGCTTAAGTATACAATAAATTTGATCAATTACGGTGACAATTTTATAAAGAATACGTTTCATTTGAGCCAAACAAACGCTCACACACGTAGAATGTTCCTGCACTTATTCAATTATGTCCTACAAAGAAAACATTTTAATTTTTAAAAATGAAAAAAACCAAAAACAATAATGTTTGGTACGTAACGTGTTACAACCAACGTAACGCCCGTGCATCAGTTTGAATCTCTATACATTTAGTGCTCGCTGTTTTCAATCAAAGTTACTGAGTTGGTGGACGATGATGGTTGACTGGGGTTGTGATGGCGGTGGTGTCGGTAGCGGCACGGTATCAATTTACTTATTGTTTCTATAATACACATTCTCGCATCACAGAGCAATTTCATATATGAACACATTTGTGCGTGTGTGAGTGTGTATGTGAATCGTCTGCCTTAAACACAAGTCAATGAAACACTTTTTTCTATGTATGTACAAGTATGTTTGTAGTTTTATGGGACAAAAGGGAGTAGAAACCAAAACCAATCTCCAATTCTATTGCATTAGTGTACTTGATTTAATTTGATGGGAGAATTGAGTCAAGTCTTCTTTTAAAACATTATACGCATGTTGCAACAACTAAAATAAATTGGATTTGGACTTCTTAAATGAAATTGTTAAAACAACAAATAATATTGCAAGAAAATCTAATAAAGTTTTCTTAAATTGAAGAAAAAATTAGAAAAACTGCTGGTTAGGTTGTTAAACAGAACTAAATGTCAAATGAGAAAAATTAATTAATTTATTCTTGTTGTAAAAGAAAAGAAAAAATAAAGTTATTTTTTTAGATTAGAGTACATAATGCACTCTCTATTAGTACTTATTTCGAGTTACGCTGTGCGGATTGTCCATTAAAACTTTGAGTGTTAAATTTTACAATAATTACTTGTTTATTTAGAAAGTTTTATACTCCTGCGAAATAGTATTAACAATCTAGCGACTTTTTTTAAATAAATCTTTAAGCAGTTTTAAAATCGAACGTGGTTGCTCGAAAATATTTTATATACTGCCACCACTGATACTTTAGACCCTGGTATTGAAAGTTTATATTTATTTTTATCATCTTGCATTTTTTTTTATAACAAATATTAATGAAAATTTGTAAATGAAATTTGATTTTTCCATCTCTGATTTCCTTCTTGTGCACAAAATACGCAAAATAATATATTGGTATTACTCAATTATGTATGGAACAAAATATCGGCCAAATGGGCGCCGCGACCACGGCGGCACACCTCCATCCGATGGTCCAAATTTTCGATGACCCTGAGGCATAATGGAGGTTCTATGCCGTTAATGTGCCGAATTATCTCATCCTTTAGCTCTTGAATTGTTGCTGGCTTATCGACGTACACCTTTTTTTTCAAATAACCCTAAAGAAAAAAGTCCAACGGTGTCAAATCACATGATCTTGGCGGCCAATTGACATCGCCATTACGTGAGATAACACGGCCATTGAATTTGTTGCGCAAAAGAGCCGTTGTTTCGTTAGCTGTGTGGCAAGTGGCACCGTCCTGCTGAAACCACATATCGTCCACATCCATACCTTCCAATTCGGGCCATAAAAAGTTCGTTATCATCTCACGATAGCGAACACCATTCACAGTAACTGCCTGACCGGCCTCATTTTGGAAAAAATACGGCCCGATGATGCCGCCAGCCCATAAACCGCACCAAACAGTCACTCTTTGTGGGTGCATTGGTTTTTCGACAATCACTCTTGGATTATTATTCGCACAAATGCGGAAATTCTGCTTATCGACAAATCCACTGAGGTGAAAATGTGCCTCATCACTGAAGATGATTTTCTTCGAAATTTATCATCCATTTTCATAATAAGTCTGGATAGCTTTAACATGTTGTTGGATTGTGTATCTCTCCATGGTTCAAATTGAGTAAGTCTAAAATAGAGAAATGTCAAATAAAATTCGGAAAAAAACTTGGCGTTTAGGTGTGGTTCACATTCAACATCGGCCCTTACAATTTAACCACCCTTTACAAAACAAGGTTCTGATATAAAAAAAAATTTTTATAATTTAAAAAAAAATACAAAAAATTATGACTGTCAAATTTATTATTTATTTATTTATTAATTACACTACTATAATTATTGTAACTAACTTAAACTAAGAGTTCTAGCTGCAGTGGCTTTCATATTTCATATTTGATTACAAATTGTTTTCACACTATTACAAATTTTGAATTAATTTGATTGACATGTCGTAATTCTTTGAGGCCCTATGCTCCTTATAGGATAGAGGGGAATATATATATATATATATATATAGTACTATAGTGTAAAAGAATCTTAAATAATACGGCTGTTGAGTATTAAAGGGTATTTTACACTATCGCACAAGTTTTAGGTATTTTAAGGAAAATACAACCCTGCCATGATAAACTGTTAGATCAGGGAAGCATTTTCGGCAAAATACTTAAGACTTGTGCGAAAGTGTAAAATGGACTTAAGTTATATTTAAAATTACAACTTAAGACGAAGTTTGTTGAATTGTTTTTCTTTACGAAAATATTTATAAGTAAATTTAAATTTATGAGAAATTTATGTGGGTTAAAACAACTTTAAAGAAAATGGAAACTATGTGGAAATTATCAGCTCTGAACAGAAATTAAATCGAAAGTGGTAGTAATTCCATATTTTGCTTCTTCAAAAAATTAAAAGAACTAAAACAGATTCGATCGGAATTGCAACAAAGGCCTTAGACAATTTCGATCGAAATGAGTGATAGACCTGTATGATCAAAAAGTAATTTTTGTGGATTTTCGCTTGGTCTTCTTCTTTTTTAAAAGCATATAATCTTAAGTATTGTTAACACGATGAAATTTTGGCCTAACAATTTTTGAAACTTTTTTTTATCTGGACATCGGTTTTTAAGTATTGAGATATTTCGTTCTATCATCTATTAATAAAATACTATAGAATGGTGTAACATACACTCTGATTGAAATATAATATAAAGCACAGTGTGTTTAATTTAGCTGGTTTTGATATAAAGTTTACGACACTGCTCTAACGTAATAATAAGGGCTGTTTGTTATTTTTCTAAACATTGTAACAATGACCACTGACATCTGGTTATTGTTCGTTTTCTTTTTTTTTTATTTTATAATAAACATTTATTATGAAATTGTATGTCCCAAATAATGAATATTCTCAAATTAACTTTTAAATTTTCAATTAAAGTATAAAACAAGTAACAAAAAGCATAATAATGAAATTACAACGAAAGTGAGAATAACTGTGTTACTTTTAATATCGAATTCAGGGACAATCATCATTTGTAATTCATATTTTTCTTTCACAAAAATGTTTCATTATTATCTACCCTCCCCTCTAACAATTTGAATTTTTATTTTTATATCTACAACCACTAGCTGTAAAGAGGGTATACTTAGATTTTCATTCCGTATGAAACTTTTTTAATATTCTTCTAAAATCTCATAAGGTATCTATGTATATTCTGGGTCCTTGAGTAATTCTAGGCCCATTTAGCCATGTCCGCCTGTCTGTTCGTCTCTCCGTCTATTAAAATCACATTCAATTTCTAGTTCACATTGTTTCTAGTTCTCCTAAGCAGTTTGGGATTTTAATACAGCAGAATTGGTTCAGTAGCTATGAATCAAAATGTGGACAACCACCTTAACAAATGTATAGTTTTGATCAAAAACTAGCATAAATAGTGGCAGAATGCACGCATTGATACAAGATTTTATTCAAGTTCGATCTATACCACAAAGTATACCATATAAAGCCCACCCTCGAAAAACACTTCGGTACGCCTAAAACCGTAACGAATAACGCTATTGTTATATAATTTGATAAGTCATAGTTTTATAAGACTAGATATCTCAATAACAACTTTTGCGAATTTCGATCCATAATTTACCATAGGTCCCATATAAAGGCCACTTCGGAAGTATTCTAACTGTGAGTGGAAGGTACCACAGCCGAATATAGCGCTGTTACTTGTTTTTTTTTATGTTTTTTTTCTAACTTTTCGCCTCAACAATTTGTTGATAAATTCAAATGTCCTTGCTTTTTACTACTTTAGAACAATGTTCTGCCAATAAACTTTTATAAGAAATAATTTGATAAACAACCTTGATGGACAAAACAGTGAATACTAAATAAAATGAGCCAACCCAAAATGAGTAGAGTTTGTATCGAACATTATTCGTTTTTTCGCGAAACTTTTTTAATTGTATTAAGTTCAATATGTTATCGATATTAACAACCTGGCCCACGATGCTGACCGCTATCGCTCGCTTGCGTTTTCAACGACAAACAGCTGATTTGTGCCCGAATTAAAATTTTCAGCACAAGTCGATCGACAATGCAAGTGAACAATAATAAAAGCATTGTTGTGATTGTCGACAGAGGAATTTTTTGGAATGATATTATTTTTTGAAACACAAACACTAATTCTGTGGCCGTTTAGAAAAAATAGGTAACTCGGTTTTTTGAAAAGACGAGAAAAACACACCTCAAGTTTTAAACATATTTCACTTTTAATACTAAGTTATGTTATTATGCATGCGCAATAAACCAAATATAATTTTAAATAATGTTAAAGATTCCCGGTTCTACTAAACTCATTTTTGGACATTAAAACCAAAAATCAATGTCAGTAACCTTGTTTTTTCGATAAATGGAGTTACCTAGCTTTTCCAAAAAAAATGTTTCCTTTTATTTTTATATATGGATGATTTCTTGTCAAGTGACCCAATTTTTAAATCGATGACTTCCGATTTGTATGAAGTGAAGTGAAAAAAAAAGATTGATCAAATAGCTATCGGAGCTACTTGGGACAAATTTTGCAAACACCAATAGGTAATAAGTTTCATGAATGAGAAAGAACACCTGTATGGCCAAAATGGCAAACTTTGACCTTCTCTAAATCAGAAACTTCTTGTCCGATCTTGTTGAAAATTGTGTTTAAACTGCTATCAAATAGGACTAACCTTGGTGCAAATTTCGTCCAAATCGAAAGACATTGAGTTAAGAATTGGGTCACTTGACATGAAATCCCCCCTCCCCCCCCCCATATATCAAAAAAATATATATATTAAATGTTCTACATTTTTTTCCTTTCTTTACACACTGTTCTATTTGAAAAGTACTAAACTCGTGCCTCTTTCATTTCCGGCTGTTGATGGCAAAGTTTTGTTGGTCATAATAGAAAAAAAAATTTACCAGAGAAATAAAAAATTCCAAAAACTGTATAAATAACTGAAATTATAAAAATGTTATGCAAGTAAAACTGCGTACCATTAATTTAATAAAAATCTTTATGAAATGGAGTGATGGCAGGGGCGGTGAAAACTCATTAAAACTTTTTTACAGCCCATTTAAAAGCAATTTGTAAATTGTAGCAAAAACATCTCGAAAAAATAAATAACACAACTTAGTGCAATTATAATAAATGTATGTTTGTATATTTAGTAGAATAAATATATGTGATCAAAAATGTATAAAAATTTTGAATAAACAAATGCGATAAAAATAACGTACAAAGGTTATATAAATTGATAGAGTTATTTGTAGGTCCAGTAAAAGAAGTTTTTTTTTGAATTTTCGCGTGAAATAAAGATTGAATTTAAATGATTTGGGAATTCATAGGTGCATTGCATAAAGGGTTTTTTCCCGGGAATTCCCGGGAATTTCAATTATTTTCTTTGATAATATACTCGCATGTGCCCGTGCAGAAGACTGAATTGGCAAATGGTTTTTTTTTTGTTGTTTTCTTACGAAGACAATAGAATGAAACAATTTGTTTTTTAATTTTGTTTTTTCTTTTTACCCACTTACAACTACAATTCGAGTCGGAAAGAACCCAACCAATTGTAGGGGGATGTAAGAAAAGATAAACTCACTGTTTATTGTTGGTGTTTTGTTTAAGCTTTGATATTGTTACTTACGAGTAACACTTTGAGTGTTTAAAATTCTTATTCGCTTTGGGGTTTTATTCGTATAATATTTTTAGCTTTTCTAAAATCTTAGGAAAAGGTTTCCTGATGAGCTGGCCTAAGCAACCAGTGAAATGCGCATAGAAGCTAGCTTTCCCTCAACAATAAATTTCAGTGTATTTATCAAATATGAAAAATTGGGAATTTAGCACGTCATACAGAAATCGTATTAATGATATATTTTCTTTCCCGTTTTCCCGGGATTTTTCTTGCGGGATCAGGGGAAATAAAAAATTCCTCATAATTTCAGAAAATAGTTATTTATACTTTGAAATTTAGTTTTCTATTTTTGAAAAATTAGCATCTGTGGTTGGGTTGTGGATTAGATCAATTACAAGAAGAGAGTACATGTATTTAAATCAATGTCTCCTGATGCAATAAATCTACTAAAAGCAGAATGGGCAGTGCAACATGATAATTATTACATTTAGTGAAGTGAAGAGTTAATAAAGAACATTAATTCAAAATAAGATGCAGGCAGTAAAGTTTCATTGTCCATGAACAAGTCTTAAAAGTAGGAGATACCTAAACATATCGCTCCTTTATTGCAACAAAGTCATATCTACAAAAACAAACGATCTTGGCAAAATGCGATTAAAGTTTTCAAAATGTACCGACTTAAAGATACATTTTGCTATAACTTCGGCTCAGTTTGAGATATAATACGAGAAGGTATGAAGGAAAACTTTGCTAAAGTCACTTAAAATTTTGAGATATGACTACGATGCAATGAAGGAGCGATATGTTTATTAGGTGATAAACACAAATTTTCAATTTCAATTTGTGTTGGTTTATATACCCGTGAAGTGCGGGGAAACCGAAATAAAATAACATTTTTGAAACTCGTGTAAGATACTACAACATACGACTTGAAAAACACATTGTCCTAAAGATTACAAATGGATCTATTGAAATGAAAAGGTTTGTAAGAAGCAGTCCGGTTGGTGCTATTTTTGCATCAACCTTGACATACATTTGACTGATATAGACGTCGTTTATAAAAAAGGAAAAATTGCTTCTGATTGTGAATTCGAAGCATGCTACAACGGTGCACTTTTAACTATTTGTCCAACCTAAATGAACGAAATTTTTCGGAAACATAATAATTAGTAAATAAAATCAGGAATATACTTTTTGACGACTTACTAGGGTATTCATTCGGTTAACCGTCAATCGGTTAACCGATTAATTACTACCCGATTAACTGATCGGTTAATTTAAAATTGGATTTTTTCGATTAACGATTAAACCGGTTAATTTCAGTCGATTAACCGATTAACCGATGTAACAAAGTTTTTAATTTTTAGTAGTATTATAAAATATTTTTTGTCTTTTTTGTTATTTGTTTTATCTCATATACAAAAGGTATGTGTTTAGAAATATTTTTTCATACAATAGATTTCCTTCTAGCAATACATTTTTAAAATAGAGTAAAAAACAAAAAACTAAGGAATTCGGAAATAAATTTTTTTGTAGAATGTTCGGCGCTGAGCTTTGTCAGGTCAGTCAGATGATGACGTAACAACAGAAGAAACTCTCGATAGTAACACAAACAGTTTTTTAACATAATTAACCGAAACAATTAGAAGTGTTAAAAATTTTCAAAAAATTAAAACAAAACTCTAATGCCATAACTGAAGAATTTATATGTTTAGAGAAAAAGGAAAAGGACTAATAAATAATGAAATACATATTACATTTTTAATAAATATATAATAGGTATTTATTAAAAAATACATATTACATTTTTATGAATTATTTTTTTGTTTGCTCGTTTTAGTATAAGAATTGTTATATTTTGTATGTTATTAAAGTTTTTTTATTAACTTATGCATTTTTATTTATTGAAATTACTTAATTTATTGAAAAAACTTTATTAACCGGTTAACCGATCAAAAACAAAATTAACCGTTTACTAACCGATTAAACCAAAACCTCGGTTAATTAATAGAGCGGTTAACCGATTAATGCAAAAGCCCGATTAAATGAATACCCTACGACTTACTAAGCGCCATGAGTGTGTCAGAAAGCTATTTCCTAAGCCGTTAAAAAATGTTATATATTTCTTTAAAATACTTTATCCATTTTATTAATTAACTTTTTGATCTCATATCTTGAGTAACTTAATTTTATTTTGTTTTTATTATTGTTTTATGAATTAAATTGTTATGTTTATGTTATCTTTTTAACTTGTATCCAGAGCATAATAATACTGAATAAAAGCATAATAATAGGGCATAAAGGCGTGAGGTGATAATAATTAAAGTTCCTATTTCAATCTTCAATTTATTTTTTAGTATTGAACCATTTCTTTTTACTTTCTTTGTAAACAAGTTCCCTATTTTATAAAATAAAAAATTTTTCATTAATTAATAACAAAATTTACTTTGTATTATTTATATGGAGCGGGATCCCGGGATCCCGGGAAATTTAAAAAAATTTCCCGCTTTCCCGGGAATCGAAATAGTCCGGGGGAAAAAAACTTTAATTGCATAACAAAAACCGGGAAATGCTTAGAGAAGTTTCGCGATACTGGAAAAGAATTCTACGCTTTGAGAATCTGCCGAAGCTGCAACCTGGAACTAGAGGAGACAGTATTTCATCCCTATGTGATTGTCCAGTGTTTAATTCAACACGATATGGATTATTTGGGAAACAAGGACTCTTTTAGATATATCGGGCAATTTGGGGAAACTTATCGACGCAAAATTAAACAATAAAAAAGAGGGAGAATTTAAAGTTACTGCCGACGCACACTGGTGCTATATGAGTTTTTTCGTTGCAAAGTTTATAACTTTTAAACCAAATGAGATAATCGAAAAATATAAATTTATACAAAACGCTGATAATTTCTGCACTGTAATTATGTTCTAACTCTTTTCGTGACTCAACATGCCGCAGTGATGAAATAAGTGGATCGGAAGATGCTGCTTACATGTTGAAGAGGTCCTTATTTTGTCTCACCCTTGATGATTTGAAAGTGTTCAGCAATCTATATTTTTTTTTACAAAATGTATTTAGGGACTCCTGCGCTTCTTCAGAATCCCTCCAATTGCCCAACTTTTTCTGTGGATATAATTCTGCTAAAAGGGATGAATCAACTCTTCCTTACAGTTTAACACATTCAAAATCGTTCCTAATCTCTTAGCGATTTGATTGTTTATTCCAGTGATTCAAGTTATAGCCTCATCGTTTTTCAAAAATCTCCCCGAAGTATGCTTTTAGTCCAACTTCAAACGTATCCTGCATTCGCTAATTTAAACATTAGCAAATTCTCTAATTTAAACATGAACTACATACATATACCTTATTCTCGCATACAATAGTGAGATTGCATATTCATAGTTCTCTTCGTTTGTGACATCGTTTTAATTGACGAAGTTCTTTTGCATCTTTTTGCAAATAAGGCATGACAATGTTGAGGTTGTATTTGTTCGTTAAAGACTTTTCCTTCAACCATGGTCAAAATTTGACAAAGGATCTCACGTAAGCATAACAAAATAAGAAACAAAAATCATATATCTTAACAATAATTAACGAAGCTATAACAATAAGAATGTCTTTTCATGGTTATATATTGTAAATTGCCCAAAAATACATGCAACACATTTTTGGACCCATGAATTTTTTTCAAGCTGGAAACTTTTGCATAAGGTAAAGGATTAATCAAAAGAAATTAAAGCTGTTTTTTTATTTTCCATCATAGTTGAAATTCAAATATGGATAGTTGGTAAATATCGATTTACCTGGACAAGCACAAAGCAAATAGTACAATTTTTTTATATTGTTTCGTTACAGCCTTTTTCAATAACGTTTTTGGCTTTTTCCTTTAAAATAAACCTTCTGAGTTTTTTTCTTTCAACTTTAACCCATTTTTCGCCGCACCAAGTAAACTTACAATATAATAACGAAAAAAGATTTTAAGTTACTGACACAATATAAAAACATTGCAACAAAAAACAAGAATATGAATGCTGGTGATTATAATCACCGGTCGTCGAAAAATGGGTCTATGAAATAAAATAAACACAACACTGTAAACACGGTTTATAATGTAAAAACTTTTATTTGGAACTTAGTCACTTTTACAATCGTTATTTACAGTTTTTATTCACAGCTCACTATTGTCATCAACGCACTTAAATGATGAAACTAAAACTGCCTTGGCAATGCCATTTTTCCCAAGAGTATATGCTCCAACGCATATATCCAGAAAGCTCCAGAATGTTTCCGGTATGTTCGAGCTTTTACTATTTGATGATAGCGACTAACAGCCGTACCTAAACAAGAGCGGAAGGCGGAACGTTTTCTTCCGCTTAGCTTTTACGCAGATATGGCATACCTTAACAAGAGCATAAACGTTGTGTCACAAACAGTAGGGTTAACTTTTTTGTTTAACTGCCCGTCTATACCAGAGATAATTATTGCGACATACCTATATTGCAGTAAATATCAAAATTACGTTATCTTAAATGTAGAGAACAATTTTTTATCCATATTTATTGCCGGCAATTTATGTTCCAATAATTGTTAGTCCATTTTCGTTGACAATTATTGCTAACATAAAACGTCAAATTTGGTTGTCAATTAAGAAAAAAGAAGCAAAAAAGGCAAATTGTGTGAGAAAAAAATTAAATTTGTCAAATGGTAGCAAATAATAATTGTAGTAAAAGAATTAAATAAAAGAATTTAATAAACACTAAAATTAAATTACAAAAATTATTTTAATTAAAATAATTTTTTTCTTATTTGATCTTTATTATTTAAATTTATATTAATTTGTTTAAGTTTGAGTTCTTTTTTTATTTAAAAATATTAATTTTACTTTAGCAAAAAAATTAATATTTTTATAAAAAAAAAAAACATCAAGCTTAAACAAATTAATATACATTTAAATAATAAAGTCGAATAAGAAAGAATTTATATTAATAAAAATAATTTTTGCAAGATCCTTGATTTTTTTCAAATTATGAGTTAACATAAATACGTCTTCCCATGCCTTTAACATAAGCTAAGCAATAAGAAATATTTCTCTGTTATTCTGCCGACGTTATTGCCAACTTGCTGAGATATTTATCTTTAGTGTAGACCTAGCGTAATAAAACCAACATAATAAAAATAAAAAGAAGAGAAAAAATCGCTAAATTGACAAAAACAGGGATGCTTCATACAAATTGTATGGGCAAGAGAGATTTTTGACAGCTAGAAAACGCTTTCCGCTCTTGTTTAGGTACGGCTGTAATACATTGGTTATGCTATGAATTTTAAACTTAACTTCTACTATGTTAGCATTAACAGCATTTGTGTTTACAAAGTCGCATCACTTATACTATAGCTTTAGCGGACTTGTTAACATTAAATTGCTTTTATACTAGAGCATTTTGCACATTAGGGTTGAGGTATAATGATGTATAGCAATTTTGCACTTACAATTACTTATAAATACAAGACAACTAATAAATACAAGACAACTAGAGTTTTTTTTTTCCCGGACTTTTTCGATTCCCGGGAAAGCGGGAATTTTTTTTAAATTTCCCGGGATCCCGGGATCCCGCTCCATATAAATAATACAAAGTAAATTTTGTTATTAATTAATGAAAAAAAACTTTTATAAAATAACGTAAGGGAACTTGTTTACAAAGAAAGTAAAAGAAATGGTTCAATACTAAAAAAATAATAGAATATTAAAATAGGAACTTGAATTATTATCACCTCACGCCTTTATTCCCTATTATTATGCTTTTATTCAGTATGATTATGCTCTGGATACAAGATAAAAAGATAACATAAACAACAATTTAATTCATAAAACAAAATAAAATTAAGGTACTCAAGATATGGGATCAAAAAGTTAATTAATAAAATAGATAAAATATTTGAAAGAAATTTAAAACATTTTTTAACGCCTTAGGAAATAACTTTCTGACACACTCAAAGCGCTTAGTATGTCGTCAAAAAGTATATTCCTGATTTAATTTACTAATTATCATGTTTCCAAAAAATTTCGTTCATTTTTTAACGAGGTTGGACAAATAGTAAAAAGTGAACCGTTGAAGCATGCTTCGGATACACAATCAGAAGCAATTTTTTCTTTTTTATAAACAACGTCTATGTCAGTCAAATGTATGTCAAGGTTGATGCAAAAATAGCATCAACCGGACTGCTTCTTTCAAACCTTTTCATTTCAATAGGTCCATTTGTAATCTTTAGGACAATGTGTTTTTCAAGTTGTATGTTGTAGTATCTTACACGAGTTTCCAAAATGTTATTTTATGTCGTTTTCCCCGCACTTCACGGGTATATAAACCAGCACAAATTGAAATTGAAAATTTGTGTTTATCACCAAATAAACATATCGCTCCTTCATTGCATCATAGTCGTATCTCAAAATTTTAAGTAACTTTACAAAGTTTTCCTTCATACCTTCTCGTATTATATCTCCAACTGAACCGAAGTTATAGCAAAATATATCTTTAAATCGGTACATTTTGAAAACTTTAATCGCATTTTGCCAATATCGTTTGTTTTTGTAGGTATAACTATGTTGCAATAAAGGAGCGATATGTTTAGGTATCTCCTATTTTTAAGACTTGTTCGTGGACAATGAAACTTTACTGCCTGCATCTTATTTTGAATTAATGTACTTTATTAACTCTTCACTTCACTAAATGTAATAATTGTCAACTGTTGCACTGCCTATTCCGCTTTGAGTAGATTTATTGCATCAGGAGACATTGATTTAAATACATCTACTCACTTCTTCCAATTGATCTAATCCACAACCCATCCACAAATGCTAATTTTTAGAGAATAGAAAACTAAATTTCAAAGTATAAATAGCTATTTTCTGAAATTATGAGGAATTTTCTATTTCCCGGGATCCCGCAAGAAAAATCCCGGGAAAACGGGAAATAAAATAATTGAAATTCCCGGGAATTCCCGGGACGGGAAATCCCGGGAAAAAACCCTAAAGACAACTAATAAATACTACGAATTCTTAGCTTATAATTTAACTAATTCTTAACTAATGTTAATCTGTAACAATATTCTTTTCTTAATAAATAAAGCCATCAAAAGAACAAAAAAAAATGACGATCCGTTACCTAGTTTTCGAGATACTGTGTATGAAAGCGGACCAAATTGCGTAAAAATGGTCTGTTTTTTTTAACACTAAAAATAAGCCAACTTTAAGCCAAAAATCTAATTGTAGCAAAAGTACCCAGGAAAAACTTTTTGATTTTTAGTAATAGGTGGTAGTTATTTCATACGTTACCTGGTAAGTAGTAGTCATTACAATTGTCATTATTTTGAAAACTTTAATAAGTACTTACTAGTAATGACCACAACAACTACTTATTACTTCTATTATTTTCACTACTGAATATTTGCTTACTAATAATCAGCTCAATAACTACTTATTACTTGTGTTGTTTTCAGTACTGAATATTTACTTACTGGTAACGCACTTAATAATTACTTATTAGGTCTATTAACTAGTGATTTTTTGGCTTCTGGTAAGTATATTGTAAGTACTTTCAATTCAACTTACTAGTAGTTAAATAATAACTAGATATTTTTTGACTTCTAGTAAGTGTATTGTAAGTACTGAATTCTGTGGACACCTCGAACAAAAATAAGTAGATATTCAGCCGAAAAATAAGTAGTGTTTATTTTCTCCAACATTATTTGCTAACATACTTAGTAAGTTAAGTTTTTGCTGAGTAGTTTATTCAATATCTTTTAGGTACACATCAAATTTTTGATTTGTTCAACCTCCCTTGTTCTACAGGTGCAACTGTGCAAAGTTTTAATTACGGGCTTTAGGATTTCTGCCTGAAGTTAAAGACTAAATTCTGTTTGAACACTATCCTGTAAAAAACCATTTTATATCGTCTCTGAAAATTTTTTAAGAATGATAATAGACCCTTTTGCATTTTATTTGACGATATGAACACATATATGGGCATTTCCCCAGAATGGTCTACCAGGATGAAAAAAATAATATGTTGATAATCATCGTCTTTTATTGTTACAACTTGAGGAAATTGCGCTGGAAACTGGAAAATTACATTTTTTCTTTTTAAGCTACTTCTAAAGACATTTTTATATACTTATTTTACATGCAAAAAATATGTTATGTTTACACTCTTTCTTCATAATCTGTCCATTACAATCAATTGTAAAAGGAGTATTAAGTCTTTTTATTTAGGAAATTTTAAGATATTTATGGGAAATGCATGGTGATAACAATAAAAAAATATGGAAAAATCGTAATTTCGCGACCGGTACATAAGCCAATTAAACAAAAACCAAGAGAGATATTTTTTTTGTAAAAACTGGATGGGACCTACATAAAAACACTTTCAAAATAAATTAATTAATAAATTAATTTTTTAGAATGTAATAGATTATTTGTTTAAAAAAAAAAAAAAAAAAAAAAAAAAAATTTTTTCTAATTGTAAATAATTTTTTCTATGTGACAATTGTTATTATTTTTTCATTAATTTGTGATCGTTATTTTAATTGTTTAATTACTTCCCTGACGATGATACACATTGCTGTATCGAAATATTGGAACTAATAAATAAATGTTATTTAATTTTTTATATAAAACAAAAAAACCTCAAGCTTAATAAATTATATTGCAATTTAAATTAATCACTTTTGAATATTCCGTTCCATTACGCAGATTTTTACATTTAACTACTGTCAGCCAAAGTTGACTTCTATTTTGCGTACGTTCGTGACCACATGTTTATAGCTATCATTATGAAAACTTAAACTCGATGAAATTCATCTTTTGCACTAGACATAGAGCTACCCAAATGCTATCGAATCGCCAAAAAAAAAATCTAGGAAAAGTTTTGTTTTCTATATTTTTTGTACATCAAAAGCGTGACCCCAGGATATGCCCATATTGAATATAAAGTTATATATATGTGGTAGTGCTAATCTTACTGTACTTCTTATTACTTTGTAGCAATATTGTTAATCAAGTTCTCTGTCATTATATTTTCAAAGGCATTCAGTTTTGAGTTGTCATTGAATTCAGTTTTAATATTTTTAATATCTTGAATAATAAATTTGATTTTTTGTATAAAATAGGCGTTTGGCTGTGGGGGTTTCAATATTTAATCCTACATATATTATATACATTTTTATATTAATTCGAATGTATATTCTAAGTCAAATAAAGCTTAAATACTTTAATTATTATTGCAAATTTAAAATAATCATATGTCAACATGCATGAAATTGCTCACAATATGACGTGACTTTTAAAAATTTAATTTATATTAAAAATGTACATCAGTAATTAACCTTAAAAATGAGATATTTTTAAGCTTAACAGGGGCGGCTGAACACAAATATGGCATTCATTTATTCCTCTCAAGAAGCGTTATCGAGATATTCGCGAAAACTGCATATTCGTGTTCAGCCGCCCCGATTTACCTTAGGAAAAACCTCATTTTTGAGGTTATGGCAGAAAATTTAATATTTATGAACTAGTGTAATTGCATAGGAGATAATAATTATCTTGAAATCGTGCATGCAAATGTTTAAAAAATGTACCCTTATATTTCAAAGCAAAGCTTTAACTTGTTATAAACTGATTGTGTTTGATTTTAAACCACATCCATTCAAAAATTAATGACATAATTAACCCATACAAATGCAAAGTTTAACTACTAAAAAGTTTAACATTATTTTCTATATTTTCTCAATACCAACAAAAGTTTAAAATCAATTCAATTCTAACTCAATAAATTATCTTAATACTTTTTCAACAAATATGTATGAATATAATAAATTTAAACAAAAGAATAAAGTTTTTCTTGCTAAATGTAAACCGCTTCTCTACCTGTGGGTAAAATGAAACCCGAAACTAATTTCAAAGAAAAGCGCACAGAAGGCAAATATTATTTAAATCAAATTTCTGCATATTTGAACTGGCAAAAAAAAACACTAAAAAAATAATACAAATCTATGTTTGCACACAAGTACACAAGAACGGGAGCTTATTCTTACGTTCATGCATGCCAAACTCAGAAAAATCCAAAAATGTTACGGCTGGTTGCCAATGTAGTGTGCCATAAAATGTATGTGGTTATGGTACTATGTATGTATATGTGAAGGTATCTATGTGCTTGCATCATTTATTGTGGTTAAAATATTTTTCAGCTTGCGTGAATACTCTTGGGATGCAACAGCCTCAAGAGATGGAAAACCCACTTACACACACCCAAGAAAGCCAAGACAAAAATTTATTTGTGCATGTAAGTTTTCTACTTTTATTTCATTGTACTACTTACATACAAACGTATGTATTTAGTACTATCCATTTAACTTTTGTGCAATTTTCGTTTTAGTTTACGATTACAAAAGATTGGCATACTCACATTCACACCAGTGTTTTAAAAGATGTATACAGTGTATAAGGATTAAGTAGCATTGTTAATGGTTTTACCCTACACCGCCTAAATAAAACACGGTACCATAAAATAACTCCGAAATAAAAAAAAAAACCCCAAAAAATTAATTAAAGAACTACCAAATTAGTTTCCATACAAAATTGGGATTTATTTCATTATGATTCGGCTTTACTTCAGTTACAAATTAATAAAAAAAAAAGGAGCAAATCTTTCGCCCATCCAAAGGCCGTCCATGAACAAAATTTAAGGGTTGCTTATCAAACGAAATCTAATACACGGCTTACTTTTTGACATTTATGATCTGTATACTCTGGAAAATCATCGTAAAATTGTAGATTCACGCTTGAACAACACTAAGATATTCACCCCTATCGTGAATAACAAGTGGAATTTTTGTTCCCATGAAATTTTCATTCCCCTCGAAGGGAAAAAAGCAATCGTGAATCGTATGTGAAAAATTTTTACGCTATCAGTTCCAGTGAAGGTAAAATAAGAAGAAAGATTGTAAAAAATTAAAAATCAATGAAATCTTTGATTAAAAATATACACGTATATATTTTAAAGAAAAGTTAAAATAATAAACCTAAATAATTATTATTGGAGGGATAGGTTGATTACAACGTTAGTTTTTTGCACTTTTTAAATTTTATGTAGTAAAATATTTTCCAAAATTCTGCCACCACGTCTGTCACAAATCCGCAGGCAATCGACTTGTTGTTTTGCATTTTATTAACCAATATACCGGTTTGTGCCTTATTAACGGACCTAGCCCTTAATATTTCATTTATAGGAGGAACCACTCACAAACATGCTCTATTCCCTAGCAAAAATAAAGTGAGAAAATCTAAGGGAAACGTGAACAAATTACGAGGGAAAAAACTTTTCACGATAAGTGGAATTTATTCCCGTGAACATTTTTTCACGTTATTATTCTCCTTTGAATAACATTTTTTTCATGGGAGTTGTTCATGATCGCAAATATGTGAAAATGGGAAAAATTACGAGGGAAAAATCATTCACGATAGGGGTGATTATAAAAATTTACGTTGAAAATCAGTCATGTTTTGTTTTATTATTTAATTTTTTTAATTGGAGGAAATCATTATAAAATAATGCCCCAATATACAATTTGGGGGATTATTTAATTTTGTAATTTATAAAGCCCTTATGACACTACATTTTTTATGCATTAATTGATATAGAATTGATAGAAAGAAACAGTAAATGTTAGAAAGAGCGAACTATAAAAAATGTAAACAAGTTTTTAGTTTTTTTTTCTCTTGTTATGGTTTTGTTTCAGGGATGGCGTTAAGAATTTTTAAATTAATTTTATTTATGTTCATAAAAAACACCACTTAAAGGTATTATAAATCTTAGTTTAAAAAGTATCAACAAAAAAGTAGAAGTGAAACAACTTAGCCATCCCTGTTTTGTTTATTTTATTAAATGTTGCCAATTTTTTGTTTATAAGAAACCTAAAAACAAAAAGCGGTAAATCGCTGAATTTGCCCATAAACCGCTGATTCAGCAACACTTTTAATATTTCAAGCTTGAAATGTCAATTTTAAGTTTAACAATTTTACATTTTTTTTGACATAACTTCATTTTTTATCGATAACTTTAGTAAAATTTTTGACGGTTTGCCATTTATCTTAATACAGTTTAACTCTTTGCACTTGATAAATTTTTGTATTACATTATATTTGTACTGTTCACCAAATTTGAACAAAGCATTAAAAATCTAGTGTCATAAGGGCTTAACGACATCGTAGGCGACAAATTCTTCAATAACGGAGTATAAAATAACGGTTTTAAGATCTAGTAAAACATATCCATAAGCATAGTCAAAAATAAAGTCGACTTTTTCTTACGTATATTTTAGAATAATGGAGTTTACATGCATTTGAAGCCGGTTTTAGTTTTAAGTATACGTTATTTTGACTATGAGTATGGGCCATTGGTGATATGTATATTATACAGGTTTACAAATTTCGAAAAAAGTATTCATTTGCTAGAAATGATAGTTGTTTCCTCAGTTTTTTGCAACGCAGTAAATATTTTTTTAGTTTGCCGGTAAAGTGTATAATAAAAATTTTAAGAATTTAAGCCATAAAGTTTATTCTGCGCAACCCTGTGTATTACAAGTTTTGATAATTAAGTTAGGAGTACAACAAAAAAGTATCCTAAAAATTAAATAAAGAATTTATACATCGAAAACGCAAGAATTTTAAACGTCGCTTTTTAATAAGATTTCTGTAATAAAATAATTTTATGACGAATATTATACAAATATTACTCTATTAAAGATTTTTATAACAAAAATTATAAAAACCAGTTCCAAATTCGTGCGTTTTGCGTTTTCGATTTCCAGAACACCCCTGATAATATCGAAATACATAAAATAATTAAATAAAAAATTTAATTCGGGAATTTTTTTTAATGTAGGTGTTAACTTTTGCAGTTGACTTTGTTCACGTTAAAATTAAAGCAAGTGTTATAGAAAAGGGTTTAATCCTATAAAAACTTTAACAAAATTTGTATGTGCTTTTCTACATCTCACTTATTTTATGGGAAAATATTTTAATAAACAACATTTTATAAATTATTATTTTTCGCCAACACATACATATAAGTTTTGAGCACTCGATACTCTTGACCAACCGCCTTTCAACTGTCTTTATGAAAAACAAGGGGTTATACGTATAGTCAAGCCGCTGGACCATATGTAGGCTGTATACCAAATTTATCAAAAAGAAACATGTACCATTTTTTCGCTCTTACATAATAAAAAGTCCTTTTTGTTTTAATCTGAGCCATATTCTATCTCTATACCAATTTTTTCGAAAAGAGAAAAAGTACCAAAGGTAATAGAGTACTAGCTTTTCTATAATAATGTAGGCTATAATCTGTTTGTATACCAAATTTATTAAAAAAACAGGACCAATTTCATCCCGTTTTTACTACCCCCAAAAAAGTACCAATTTTATCCCTTTAAAAGTAACCCATATTTTCATCTGAACCATATGCAATCTGTATAACAATTTTATAAATAAGAGAAAAAGTACTTATTTCCCCCCGGTTTTTACCTCTTAAAAAGTACCCTATGTTTGAATCTGGGCCATATGCTATTCGTCTACCAAATTTCATCTAAATCCTACAAAGCGGTTTTCACAAACATACAAACATTTTCTAAAAACATTTTTCACTTTCTATCTCCACTGTATATTAATATGTGAGGTATGAATATTTGCACAATCAAAAGAACTTTTGGAGAAAAAAAAGTTTAAAAACTCGTGGGAAATGTTCAATCATATTAGGTTTAACTATGTACTGAAAAAAAATATATTATCCTTTGTGTTTTAAAGGTATTTTAATAAGAAAAAAAAAAACCGCAGAACACAACTAAGCAATATTTCGTATTTCAACTATAAAAACGCAAATAAAATAAATTTTATAAGTAAACCAGAGAGCATAATAGTCTTAAGTGAGTTGCTCTTGAAAACTATAAGACCTAGATCAAAAATAAAGAAAACCTGTGATCGCTTCTATTTTCCAATTAAAACTGATATCAACGTTTCGTTTAAATGTGCTAAATTCCCATTTCATACTATTGATAAACTGAAATTTGTTGTTAATGGGATAAGCTATTCCTATGCTCATTTTACTAGTTCCTTAGTCCATATTACCAGGAAACTTCATCCAAAGATTTTAGAAACACTCAAGATATTATACAAATAAGACTGTTAAGCCAATAAGAATTATAAACACCAGTTTTACTAAAGCTAATTCAAAAACAACAACAACAAACAGTGATAGTATATCTTTTCATACAGTCCCGACTACAATTGGTTAATTTTTTGCCAGATTAAATGTTTCGAAAATCGGTAAGTTTTGCATAAAAAATCGTCAAATTGACTACCTTAAATCGTCAGATTTCATTGTAAATTGTAAATTAACACTAACTGCTTATTTCCGATGTTCGAAAGAATTTTTCTTTCTTACTAATACATAAAAAACAAAAAGGAAATTTTGATATTTTAATTAGGATAAAGTTCATATAATTTGATTTTCATGAAATTATTTTTATGAAGAAGGAATTTTACAACATTTTTCATAAAAATAATTTAACGAAAATTAAATTTGATTAACTTTAGCCTAATAAAAATATCTAATTTTGGATTAAAAACCATAAATAGTTTAACAAAGTAACTACAATACTAATTATTACAAAAAGAAAATTTTTAGAATTTGTTTTTGTTTTAAATGTAATTGTTCGAAAGAAAGATATCTTTCGCTTGTCTGAAAAAGGCTTTAACTTTTGTTAGTATTAGAAAATTGTAAGCTTTTTTCCGTTCGTTTTAATTGAATTTAAAAAAATTATTATATTCAAAAAATCTCTAAAAATAAAACCGCTTTCTTACTCCAATGACTATTATTGCAAGGTTTAACTTATTTTACATACCAACTTAAATAAGAGCGGTAACCGGTTTTCAAATATGAAAAATTTATGATGTGCTAAATTCCCAATTTTTCATATTTGTTAAATACACTGAAATTAATTGTTGAGGCAAAGCTAGCTTCTATGCGCATTTCACTGGTAGCTTAGACCAGATCGTCTGAAAATCATAGAAAAACTAAAAATATTATACAAATAAAACCTTGAAGCGAATAAGAATTATAAACACTCAAAGTCTCAAAAACTCAAAACTTAAACAAAACACCAACAATAAACAGGGAGTTTATCTTTTCTTACATTTCTTACATTTTTTCCGACTAGAATTGTAGTTTAGTTATCCAAAATCTGTGGTTTTCACGAATAATCGCGTAAGTCGGTTTTTACCGAAATTGAGATAATGATGTCAAAGTGCTACATTTTGCATTAGGTTTTTATAAGTATATATTAAGCTTTTTAGAATATAATGTAGTATTATTAATTTTTTTCTGCTAAAAACAACCTAAGTTAACTGTTTAATAAAATATTTTGCTATTATAACGATTTATGTCGACATAAATCGCCAAAAATTGTAAAATTGCTGAATATCTTTCCAAATAAGAAGCATATGTTATGTTATGTTGTTATTCGTGCAAAAAATATGAAAGTATTTTTTGAAAATTTTACTATTAAAAACAACTTATATGTACATGTGCGTTTATTGTTGACTTCTTTAGTTGCAACAACAGCAGATGAGCGGTTGTTTGTAATTTTAAGTCCATACGTTGTGCTATAAGTATCAAAAACTCTGAATATGTCGCCAACTTGTGTGCTAAAAATAACAACATAAGTCGTCATGTGTGATTAAAATGATAACATTTATTTTCACAAAAAAGAAGCCGCAATTGAAAAAAATAATTGTTTTTCTCTCCTGAAAAGTTTGGTTTTATTACTTACGCGATTATTCGTGAAAACCACAGAAATAGGAAATTATTTGAAAAACATTTTGGTAGTACATATAAGTTAATTCTCGAAGCTTGTCAACCGATAACTTTGCTTGTCTCGGCGTTCTTCAGGATGTCATATATTCGAATACTTTGCTACAATTGCTTAAAAATATATAATAAGTAACGTGGCTCGAGTAAGATCATTAATCAAGCATAAAAAAGGACGAAAATTGGGTGGCACATGAACTTAGAGAACACCGATTTTACTCATGAGAAACTCTGTTTAACTGCTTAAAAAATGATTGGAAAATATATCTAATTATCACCAGAATTTCAAGCGTAAACTATTATATTTATATTTGTGTTATCAGCTGCTTACTTGGGACAATTACTGTCAACTAAATAATAGAATGTATCAAAAAAACAATTCAAAAGAACGATGTTAATTAGTACAAAATTTATCATTTAAGATATCATCAAATTTAGGGTATATATCCTCTAATCGTCAATGGGCCATTTTTTGACCTCAAAATCGTCAAAATGACGATAAATTGTCGAACCCGGCAGCAGTGGTTGTAAGTGGGCAAAGACAAAACAGAAATAAAAACAAATTACTTTATTTTATTTTGCCAGTTCAGTTTTACTTACACTGCTATTTGCATATTAGTTATCAAAATTTTTCTTAGACTTAAATGCGTTTCTCTTGAAATCTTTAAGAGCTAGACCAAAAATAATGAAAATCTTTGATCACTTTAATTTTCCAATAAAAAATTATTTTCTTATGATTTTTAACCTTTAAGAGCTAGAGCCAATTTTTGCCATTTTCTTAAAAACTATTTATAAGAGCTTGAGCCAAAATAACGAAAATCTGTGATAACTTTTATTTTCCATAGAAAATTGATTTTCTAAGGATTTTTGTATGAAAAACTTTAAATGCGTTTTTCTTGAAAACTATAAGAGCTAGAGCCAAAATAACGAAAATCTGTGATAACTTTTATTTTCCATAGAAAATTTATTTTCTAAGGATTTTTGTATGAAAAATTTAAATGCGTTTTTCTTGAAAACTATAAGAGTTAGAGCCAAAATAACGAAAATCTGTGATCACTTCTATTTTCCATAGAAAATGGACTTTCTTAGGATTTTTGTATGAAAAACTTTAAATGCGTTTTTCTTGAAAACTATAAGAGCTAGAGCCAAAATAACGAAAATCTGTGATCACTTCTATTTTCCATAGAAAATGGACTTTCTTAGGATTTTTGTATGAAAAACTTTAAATGCGTTTTTCTCAAAAACTATAAGAGCTAGAGCCAAAATAACGAAAATCTGTGATCATTTCTATTTTCCATAGAAAATTGATTGTCTTAGGATTTCACTTTCCTTAGGATTTCCTTAGGATTTTTATATGAAAAACTTTAAATGCGTTTTTCTTGAAAACTAGAAGAGCTAGAGCCAAAATAACGAAAATCTGTGATCACTCTAAAAATTGGATTTTCTAAGGATTTTTATATGAAAAACTTTAAATGCGCTTTTCTTGAAAACTAGAAGAGCTAGAGCTAAAATAACGAAAATCTGTGATCACTTCTAAAAATTGGATTTTCTAAGGATTTTTATATGAAAAACTTTAAATGCGCTTTTCTTGAAAACTAGAAGAGCTAGAGCCAAAATAACGAAAATCTGTGATCACTTCTAAAATTGATCACTTCTAAAATGTGGTGAGCTACACGGTACAGTTCTTTGCGATAAGTCTAAAACCGACCCCAACGTAAAAAAATGCAGCAACTGTGGTGGTAATCACACTGCCAATTATAGAGGATGCCCTGTATATACTATCGTCAAGCAGTCGGTTGGACCGAAAACTAGTCCCCCTCAAATGCAGGTAACAAATCAAGTAAACAGTAATAACCTTCAGGCTCCGCAGCCTAGTAGTAACAGAACCTCTTATGCTAACGTCTTAAAATCAAACAATGTACCAATGCAAGGCGCTTCGTCAAGTAATGACGAAACCCCAGTTTCTAATCTAAGTCGTCTAGAAAAAACCATGGAAACATTAGTGCAAACAGTAAATAATTTTACAAACACAATGGGTAATATGATGCAGGAAATTCTTAGAATGCAATCGATGTTATTGCAAGCTATTCTTAACAAGCCATGAACTGTTTAAAAATTTGTTTTTGGAACGCAAACGGCATCCGCCAACATAAAAATGAATTAGAATACTTTCTTAAAAATAAACAAATTGATGTCATGATGGTTTCTGAAACTCATTTGACCTCAAGAAATACGTTTAAAATTAATGGTTATACTCTATATGATACCAAGGACCCTCGAGATAGAGCTTGTGGAGGTTCTGCTATATTAATAAAAAACCGAATTAAACACTACCCAATGTGTGATCATCGTGAAGATTATCTCCAAGCTACGAACATTTGTGTCGAAGAGCTAAATCGAAGCATAGTAATTTCATCTCTATATTCACCACCTAGATTTGCAATATCAGAAAGCCAATATTACAAATATTATAAGTCATTGGGGCCCAGTTTCCTGGCTGCTGGCGATTATAATGCTAAACATACCTTCTGGGGGTCACGACTAATAACACCAAAGGGTCGTGTTTTATTTAATACAATTTCTAAAATGAATTTAAATGTTGTCGCGAGTGGCCAACCAACATATTGGCCTGCTGATGCGCAAAAAATTCCAGATGTCATTGATTTTGGCGTTGTTAAAAACATCCCCACAAAAATGATTCACGTTGAAGCTTCCTTAGAATTATCCTCTGATCACACACCTACAATAGTTACTATAATAAACACCAGTAGAATTGAATCTCCCTCTGGATACATAGCGACGTCAGCTACACATATAAATTGGTTAAAATATAAAAAATATCTCAGTACCCATTGCACAGAAAATATTCCGCTTAGCACACCGGAGTATATAGATCGCTCTATTGTCAATTTTGACAGTTTTCTAAAACTAGCTGTTCAACATTCCAGTATTGCCCCTAAAAAAACCAAAAATAATAAAATATATTCCTCAGATGTCGAGCGTCTTTTGTCTGAAAAAAGGAGAGCTCGTAGAGAGTGGCAATTGCACAGATCCCCTCAACTTAAGAACTTACTAAAAGACTGTACAAAAAGGTTGAGAATGTTACTGCAGACTCAGAAAACGGCTTCACTGGACAAATATCTCAAGGAACTTGATGCAACTCCACAATCAGACTACTCATTATGGCGTGCAGCTAGAAATCTAAAAAGGCCAGTTATATCTAAGCCACCATTAAGAAACTTAAATGGAAGTTGGGCAAGAAATGATGTTGAAAAAGGAAACCTGTTTGTCGATCATTTAAAAAACGTATTTACACCTAATATATCTCACAATATTGCGGTCGAGTTACCACCTGTTGCTGCTAGAGCAGCTATACCCTTCAGATTTGAGATAAGAGAAATCGAAAAGGCTATTTGTGACTTAAACACTAAGAAGGCACCTGGTATTGATAAGATCAGTAATAAAATGCTTTTAGAGCTACCTCGCATAGCAAAGAAAATTATTCTTTTTATTTTTAATGCCATCTTACGCCTTGAATACTATCCTCAAAAATGGAAGGTTTCCTTAGTTACCATGATACCAAAGCCAGGTAAAGATCATACAAAAGTTGAGTCTTATAGGCCTATTAGCTTATTATCAAATATGTCAAAGCTGTTTGAGAAATTATTAGTTTCAAAATTAACACCGATTTTAAGTGAAAATAGATGTATTCCAAACCATCAGTTCGGATTTAGAAGAAAACACAGCACAATCGAACAGACTCATCGAATAGTAAATGTCATAAGAAAAGCATTTGAAGAAAAGAAATATTGCTCAGCACTCTTCATCGATGTTTCGCAAGCTTTTGATAAAGTCTGGCATGAAGGCTTATTACATAAATTGAAGCAAAATTTACCAGCTAACACACACAAGCTGCTAGAAAGCTACTTAGTCGGTCGTCAATTTATTATTAAAGAAGGAAATTTCTTAAGTTCACCTCAGCCCATTGACGCTGGAGTCCCACAAGGCAGCATCCTGGGCCCCCTATTATACTTAATTTATACTTCGGACATGCCAACCAGCAACTATACACAAACTTCAACATTTGCAGACGATACAGCTTTTCTAAGCATCCACGAAAACCGTTATGAAGCATCTCGTTACTTACAGCATCATATATTTCAACTAGAAATATGGTTAAGACAGTGGAGAATAACGGTCAATGAGCAAAAATGTGTGCATATAACATTCACCTTGCGCCGGGAATCTTGCCCCCATATTACAATCAACAATCAAATAATTCCTCAACATTCGCATGTAAAATATCTCGGTATACATCTGGATCGGCGATTAACGTGGAAATGCCATATAGAGGCAAAATTAACTCAAATGAAACTAAAAGCCATTCAAATTCATTGGCTTATTGGTAGAAACTCTGTCCTTAGTCTCGACTGCAAACTTCTTCTTTACAACTCCATCTTAAAGCCAATCTGGTGCTATGGTATTCAGTTATGGGGCACTGCCTCGGCCTCTAATATAGAAAAAATTCAAAGGCGCCAAAATAAAATTCTTCGAATAATCACAGCTGCCCCTTGGTATGTTAAAAACTCAAATATTCACAAGGATCTCAATGTTCCATTAGTCAAAACTATGATTACAAAATATGCGGTAAAATATTTAAAAAGGCTTGAACAACACCCAAATCCACTAGCTCGAAATATCTTAAATCATGGCGGCCACACTCGCTTAAGAAGAAGAGACACTGCAGCACTTACCCAGTTAGATGAGCGATAAACACTTATATATGTGAACAGAACCCGTGATGAAGAACATTTTTGTCTGGCAATGGCAGGACATAAATAAAGTATTAGGATAAGATTTGATTAATTATTGTTAGTTCATATTAAATATATGAAGATTCAATAAATAAATATTGAAAAAAAAAAAAAAAAAAAAAAAAAAAAAAAAAAAACGTCTAAAATTGGATTTTCTAAGGATTTTTATATGAAAAACTATAAATGCATTTTTCTTGAAAACTAGAAGAGCTAGAGCCAAAATAACGAAAATCTGTGATCACTTCTAAAAATTGGATTTTCTAAGGATTTTTATATGAAAAACTTTAAATGCGTTTTTCTTGAAAACTAGAAGAGCTAGAGCCAAAATAACGAATATCTGTGATCACTTCTAAAAATTGGATTTTCTAAGGATTTTTATATGAAAAACTTTAAATGCGTTTTTCTTGAAAACTAGAAGAGCTAGAGCCAAAATAACGAAAATCTGTGATCACTTCTATTTTCCATAGAAAATTGATTTTCTTAGGATTTCACTTTCCTTAGGATTTCCTTAGGATTTTTATATGAAAAACTTTAAATGCGTTTTTCTTGAAAACTAGAAGAGCTAGAGCCAAAATAACGAAAATCTGTGATCACTCTAAAAATTGGATTTTCTAAGGATTTTTATATGAAAAACTTTAAATGCGCTTTTCTTGAAAACTAGAAGAGCTAGAGCCAAAATAACGAAAATCTGTGATCACTTCTAAAAATTGGATTTTCTAAGGATTTTTATATGAAAAACTTTAAATGCGCTTTTCTTGAAAACTAGAAGAGCTAGAGCCAAAATAACGAAAATCTGTGATCACTTCTAAAATTGGATTTTCTAAGGATTTTTATATGAAAAACTATAAATGCATTTTTCTTGAAAACTAGAAGAGCTAGAGCCAAAATAACGAAAATCTGTGATCACTTCTAAAAATTGGATTTTCTAAGGATTTTTATATGAAAAACTTTAAATGCGTTTTTCTTGAAAACTAGAAGAGCTAGAGCCAAAATAACGAATATCTGTGATCACTTCTAAAAATTGGATTTTCTAAGGATTTTTATATGAAAAAATTTAAATGCGTTTTTCTTGAAAACTAGAAGAGCTAGAGCCAAAATAACGAAAATCTGTGATCACTTCTAAAAATTGGATTTTCTAAGGATTTCTATATGAAAAACTTTAAATGCATTTTTCTTGAAAACTAGAAGAGCTAGCGCCAAAATAACGAAAATCTGTGATCACTTCTAAAAATTGTATTTTCTAAGGATTTTTATATGAAAAACTTTAAATGCGTTTTTCTTGAAAACTAGAAGAGCTAGAGCCAAAATAACGAATATCTGTGATCACTTCTAAAAATTGGATATTCTAAGGATTTTTATATGAAAAACTTTAAATGCGTTTTTCCTGAAAACTAGAAGAGCTAGAGCCAAAATAACGAAAATCTGTGATCACTTCTAAAAATTGGATTTTCTAAGGATTTTTATATGAAAAATTTTAAATGCATTTTTCTTGAAAACTAGAAGAGCTAGATCCAAAATAACGAATATCTGTGATCACTTCTAAAAATTGGATTTCTTTTCTTGAAAACTAGAAGAGCTAGGCCAAAATAACGAACATCTGTGATCACTTCTAAAAATTGGATTTTCTAAGGATTTCTATATGAAAAACTTTAAATGCATTTTTCTTCAAAACTAGAAGAGCTAGAGCCAAAATAACGAAAATCTGTGATCACTTCTAAAAATTGTATTTTCTAAGGATTTTTATATGAAAAACTTTAAATGCGTTTTTCTTGAAAACCAGAAGAGCTAGAGCCAAAATAACGAATATCTGTGATAACTTCTAAAAATTGGATTTTCTAAGGATTTTTATATGAAAAACTTTAAATGCGTTTTTCTTGAAAACTAGAAGAGCTAGAGCCAAAATAACGAAAATCTGTGATCACTTCTAAAAATTGGATTTTCTAAGGACTTTTATATGAAAAACTTTAAATGCATTTTTATTGAAAACTAGAAGAGCTAAAGCCAAAATAACGAAAATCTGTGATCACTTCTAAAAATTGTATTTTCTAAGGATTTTTATATGAAAAACTTTAAATGCGTTTTTCTTGAAAACTAGAAGAGCTAGAGCCAAAATAACGAAAATCTGTGATCACTTCTAAAAATTGGATTTTCTAAGGATTTTTATATGAAAAACTTTAAATGCGTATTTCTTGAAAACTAGAAGAGCTAGAGCCAAAATAACGAAAATCTGTGATCACTTCTAAAAATTGTATTTTCTAAGGATTTTTATATGAAAAACTTTAAATGCGTTTTTCTTGAAAACTAGAAGAGCTAGAGCCAAAATAACGAAAATCTGTGATCGCTTCTAAAAATTGTATTTTCTAAGGATTTTTATATGAAAAACTTTAAATGCGTTTTTCTTGAAAACTAGAAGAGCTAGAGCCAAAATAACGAAAATCTGTGATCACTTCTAAAAATTGGATTTTCTAAGGATTTTTATATGAAAAACTTTAAATGCGTATTTCTTGAAAACTAGAAGAGCTAGAGCCAAAATAACGAAAATCTGTGATCACTTCTAAAAATTGTATTTTCTAAGGATTTTTATATGAAAAACTTTAAATGCGTATTTCTTGAAAACTAGAATAGCTAGATCCAAAATAACGAAAATCTGTGATCACTTCTAAAAATTGTATTTCTAAGGATTTTTATATGAAAAACTTTAAATGCGTATTTCTTGAAAACTAGAAGAGCTAGAGCCAAAATAACGAAAATCTGTGATCACTTCTAAAAATTGTATTTTCTAAGGATTTTTATATGAAAAACTTTAAATGCGTTTTTCTTGAAAACTAGAAGAGCTAAAGCCAAAATAACGAAAATCTGTGATCACTTCTAAAAATTGTATTTTCTAAGGATTTTTATATGAAAACTTTAAATGCGTTTTTCTTGAAAACTAGAAGAGCTAGAGCCAAAATAACGAAAATCTGTGATCACTTCTAAAAATTGTATTTTCTAAGGATTTTTATATGAAAAACTTTAAATGCGTTTTTCTTGAAAACTAGAAGAGCTAGAGCCAAAATAACGAAAATCTGTGATCACTTCTAAAAATTGGATTTCCTTAAGATTTTTATATGAAAAACTTTAAATGCGATTTTCTAAGGATTTTTATATGAAAAACTTTAAATGCGTATTTCTTGAAAACTAGAAGAGCTAGAGCCAAAATAACGAAAATCTGTGATCACTTCTAAAAATTGGATTTTTTAAGGATTTTTATATGAAAAACTTTAAATGCGATTTTCTTGAAAACTAGAAGAGCTAGAGCCAAAATAACGAAAATCTGTGATCACTTCTAAAAATTGGATTTCCTTAAGATTTTTATATGAAAAACTTTAAATGCGATTTTCTAAGGATTTTTATATGAAAAACTTTAAATGCATTTTTATTGAAAACTAGAAGAGCTAGAGCCAAAATAACGAAAATCTGTGATCACTTCTAAAAATTGGATTTTCTAAGGATTTTTATATGAAAAACTTTAAATGCGTTTTTCTTGAAAACTAGAAAAGCTAGAGCCAAAATAACAAAAATCTGTGATCACTTCTAAAAATTGGATTTTCTAAGGATTTTTATATGAAAAACTTTAAATGCGATTTTCTTAAAAACTAGAAGAGCTCGAGCCAAAATAACGAAAATCTGTGATCACTTCTAAAAATTGGATTTTCTAAGGATTTCTATATGAAAAACTTTAAATGCATTTTTCTTGAAAACTAGAAGAGCTAGAGCCAAAATAACGAAAATCTGTGATCACTTCTAAAAATTGTATTTTCTAAGGATTTTTATATGAAAAACTTTAAATGCGTTTTTCTTGAAAACCAGAAGAGCTAGAGCCAAAATAACGAATATCTGTGATCACTTCTAAAAATTGGATTTTCTAAGGATTTTTATATGAAAAACTTTAAATGCGTTTTTCTTGAAAACCAGAAGAGCTAGAGCCAAAATAACGAAAATCTGTGATCACTTCTAAAAATTGGATTTTCTAAGGATTTTTATATGAAAAACTTTAAATGCGTTTTTCTTGAAAACCAGAAGAGCTAGAGCCAAAATAACGAAAATCTGTGATCACTTCTAAAAATTGGATTTTCTAAGGACTTTGATATGAAAAACTTTAAATGCATTTTTCTTGAAAACTAGAAGAGCTAAAGCCAAAATAACGAAAACCTGTGATCACTTCTAAAAATTGTATTTTCTAAGGATTTTTATATGAAAAACTTTAAATGCGTTTTTTTGGAAAACCAGAAGAGCTAGAGCCAAAATAACGAAAATCTGTGATCACTTCTAAAAATTGTATTTTCTAAGGATTTTTATATGAAAAACTTTAAATGCGTTTTTCTTGAAAACCAGAAGAGCTAGAGCCAAAATAACGAAAATCTGTGATCACTTCTAAAAATTGTATTTTCTAAGGATTTTTATATGAACAACTTTAAATGCGTTTTTCTTGAAAACCAGAAGAGCTAGAGCCAAAATAACGAAAATCTGTGATCACTTCTAAAAATTGGATTTTCTAAGGACTTTTATATGAAAAACTTTAAATGCATTTTTCTTGAAAACTAGAAGAGCTAAAGCCAAAATAACGAAAATCTGTGATCACTTCTAAAAATTGTATTTTCTAAGGATTTTTATATGAAAAACTTTAAATGCGTTTTTCTTGAAAACTAGAAGAGCTAGAGCCAAAATAACGAAAATCTGTGATCACTTCTAAAAATTGGATTTTCTAAGGCTTTTTATATGAAAAACTTTAAATGCGTATTTCTTGAAAACTAGAAGAGCTAGAGCCAAAATAACGAAAATCTGTGATCACTTCTAAAAATTGTATTTTCTAAGGATTTTTATATGAAAAACTTTAAATGCGTTTTTCTTGAAAACTAGAAGAGCTAGAGCCAAAATAACGAAAATCTGTGATCACTTCTAAAAATTGGATTTTCTAAGGCTTTTTATATGAAAAACTTTAAATGCGTATTTCTTGAAAACTAGAAGAGCTAGAGCCAAAATAACGAAAATCTGTGATCACTTCTAAAAATTGTATTTTCTAAGGATTTTTATATGAAAAACTTTAAATGCGTTTTTCTTGAAAACTAGAAGAGCTAGAGCCAAAATAACGAAAATCTGTGATCACTTCTAAAAATTGTATTTTCTAAGGATTTTTATATGAAAAACTTTAAATGCGTTTTTCTTGAAAACTAGAAGAGCTAGAGCCAAAATAACGAAAATCTGTGATCACTTCTAAAAATTGGATTTTCTAAGGATTTTTATATGAAAAACTTTAAATGCGTATTTCTTGAAAACTAGAAGAGCTAGAGCCAAAATAACGAAAATCTGTGATCACTTCTAAAAATTGTATTTTCTAAGGATTTTTATATGAAAAACTTTAAATGCGTTTTTCTTGAAAACTAGAAGAGCTAAAGCCAAAATAACGAAAATCTGTGATCACTTCTAAAAATTGTATTTTCTAAGGATTTTTATATGAAAAACTTTAAATGCGTTTTTCTTGAAAACTAGAAGAGCTAGAGCCAAAATAACGAAAATCTGTGATCACTTCTAAAAATTGTATTTTCTAAGGATTTTTATATGAAGAACTTTAAATGCGTTTTTCTTGAAAACTAGAAGAGCTAGAGCCAAAATAACGAAAATCTGTGATCACTTCTAAAAATTGGATTTTCTAAGAATTTTTATATGAAAAACTTTAAATGCGTATTTCTTGAAAACTAGAAGAGCTAGAGCCAAGATAACGAAAATCTGTGATCACTTCTAAAAATTGGATTTTCTAAGGATTTTTATATGAAAAACTTTAAATGCGATTTTCTTGAAAACTAGAAGAGCTAGAGCCAAAATAACGAAAATCTGTGATCACTTCTAAAAATTGGATTTCCTTAAGATTTTTATATGAAAAACTTTAAATGCGATTTTCTAAGGATTTTTATATGAAAAACTTTAAATGCATTTTTATTGAAAACTAGAAGAGCTAGAGCCAAAATAACGAAAATCTGTGATCACTTCTAAAAATTGGATTTTCTAAGGATTTTTATATGAAAAACTTTAAATGCGTTTTTCTTGAAAACTAGAAAAGCTAGAGCCAAAATAACAAAAATCTGTGATCACTTCTAAAAATTGGATTTTCTAAGGATTTTTATATGAAAAACTTTAACTGCGATTTTCTTGAAAACTAGAAGAGCTCGAGCCAAAATAACGAAAATCTGTGATCACTTCTAAAAATTGGATTTCCTTAGGATTTTTACATGAAAAACTTTAAATGCGATTTTCTAAGGATTTTTATATGAAAAACTTTTAATACATTTTTATTGAAAACTAGAAGAGCTAGAGCCAAAATAACGAAAATCGTTGATCACTTCTAAAAATTGGATTTTCTAAGGATTTTTATATGAAAAACTTTAAATGCGTTTTTCTTGAAAACTAGAAAAGCTAGAGCCAAAATAACAAAAATCTGTGATCACTTCTAAAAATTGGATTTTCTAAGGATTTTTATATGAAAAACTTTAAATGCGATTTTCTTGAAAACTAGAAGAGCTAGAGCCAAAATAACGAAAATCTGTGATCACTTCTAAAAATTGGATTTCCTTAGGATTTTTGTATGAAAAACTTTAAATGCGATTTTCTTGAAAACCAGAAGAGCTAGAGCCAAAATAACGAATATCTGTGATCACTTCTAAAAATTGGATTTTCTAAGGATTTTTATATGAAAAACTTTAAATGCGATTTTCTTGAAAACTAGAAGAGCTAAAGCCAAAATAACGAAAATCTGTGATCACTTCTAAAAATTGTATTTTCTATGGATTTTTATATGAAAAACTTTAAATGTGTTTTTCTTGAAAACTAGAAGAGCTAGAGCCAAAATAACGAAAATCTGTGATCACTTCTGAAAATTGTATTTTCTAAGGATTTTTATATGAAAAACTTTAAATGCGTATTTCTTGAAAACTAGAAGAGCTAGAGCCAAAATAACGAAAATCTGTGATCACTTCTAAAAATTGTATTTTCTAAGGATTTTTATATGAAAAACTTTAAATGTGTTTTTCTTGAAAACTAGAAGAGCTAGAGCCAAAATAACGAAAATCTGTGATCACTTCTAAAAATTGTATTTTCTAAGGATTTTTATATGAAAAACTTTAAATGCGTATTTCTTGAAAACTAGAAGAGCTAGAGCCAAAATAACGAAAATCTGTGATCACTTCTAAAAATTGTATTTTCTAAGGATTTTTATATGAAAAACTTTAAATGCGATTTTCTTGAAAACCAGAAGAGCTAGAGCCAAAATAACGAATATCAGTGATCACTTCTAAAAATTGGATTTTCTAAGGATTTTTATATGAAAAACTTTAAATGTGTTTTTCTTGAAAACTAGAAGAGCTAGAGCCAAAATAACGAAAATCTGTGATCACTTCTAAAAATTGGATTTTCTAAGGATTTTTATATGAAAAACTTTAAATGCGTTTTTCTTGAAAACTAGAAGAGCTAGAGCCAAAATAACGAAAATCTGTGATCACTTCTAAAAATTGGATTTTCTAAGGATTTTTATATGAAAAACTTTAAATGCGTATTTCTTGAAAACTAGAAGAGCTAGAGCCAAAATAACGAAAATCTGTGATCACTTCTAAAAATTGTATTTTCTAAGGATTTTTATATGAAAAACTTTAAATGCGTTTTTCTTGAAAACTAGAAGAGCTAAAGCCAAAATAACGAAAATCTGTGATCACTTCTAAAAATTGTATTTTCTATGGATTTTTATATGAAAAACTTTAAATGTGTTTTTCTTGAAAACTAGAAGAGCTAGAGCCAAAATAACGAAAATCTGTGATCACTTCTAAAAATTGTATTTTCTAAGGATTTTTATATTAAAAACTTTAAATGCGTTTTTCTTGAAAACTAGAAGAGCTAGAGCCTAAATAACGAAAATCTGTGATCACTTCTAAAAATTGGATTTTCTAAGGATTTTTATATGAAAAACTTTAAATGCGTATTTCTTGAAAACTAGAAGAGCTAGAGCCAAAATAACGAAAATCTGTGATCACTTCTAAAAATTGGATTTTCTAAGGATTTTTATATGAAAAACTTTAAATGCGATTTTCTTGAAAACTAGAAGAGCTAGAGCCAAAATAACGAAAATCTGTGATCACTTCTAAAAATTGTATTTTCTAAGGATTTTTATATTAAAAACTTTAAATGCGTTTTTCTTGAAAACTAGAAGAGCTAGAGCCTAAATAACGAAAATCTGTGATCACTTCTAAAAATTGGATTTTCTAAGGATTTTTATATGAAAAACTTTAAATGCGTATTTCTTGAAAACTAGAAGAGCTAGAGCCAAAATAACGAAAATCTGTGATCACTTCTAAAAATTGGATTTTCTAAGGATTTTTATATGAAAAACTTTAAATGCGATTTTCTTGAAAACTAGAAGAGCTAGAGCCAAAATAACGAAAATCTGTGATCACTTCTAAAAATTGGATTTCCTTAAGATTTTTATATGAAAAACTTTAAATGCGATTTTCTAAGGATTTTTATATGAAAAACTTTAAATGCATTTTTATTGAAAACTAGAAGAGCTAGAGCCAAAATAACGAAAATCTGTGATCACTTCTAAAAATTGGATTTTCTAAGGATTTTTATATGAAAAACTTTAAATGCGTTTTTCTTGAAAACTAGAAAAGCTAGAGCCAAAATAACAAAAATCTGTGATCACTTCTAAAAATTGGATTTTCTAAGGATTTTTATATGAAAAACTTTAAATGCGATTTTCTTGAAAACTAGAAGAGCTCGAGCCAAAATAACGAAAATCTGTGATCACTTCTAAAAATTGGATTTTCTAAGGATTTCTATATGAAAAACTTTAAATGCATTTTTCTTGAAAACTAGAAGAGCTAGAGCCAAAATAACGAAAATCTGTGATCACTTCTAAAAATTGTATTTTCTAAGGATTTTTATATGAACAACTTTAAATGCGTTTTTCTTGAAAACCAGAAGAGCTAGAGCCAAAATAACGAATATCTGTGATCACTTCTAAAAATTGGATTTTCTAAGGATTTTTATATGAAAAACTTTAAATGCGTTTTTCTTGAAAACTAGAAGAGCTAGAGCCAAAATAACGAAAATCTGTGATCACTTCTAAAAATTGGATTTTCTAAGGATTTTTATATGAAAAACTTTAAATGCGTTTTTCTTGAAAACTAGAAGAGCTAGAGCCAAAATAACGAAAATCTGTGATCACTTCTAAAAATTGGATTTTCTAAGGATTTTTATATGAAAAACTTTAAATGCGTTTTTCTTGAAAACTAGAAGAGCTAGAGCCAAAATAACGAAAATCTGTGATCACTTCTAAAAATTGGATTTCCTTAAGATTTTTATATGAAAAACTTTAAATGCGATTTTCTAAGGATTTTTATATGAAAAACTTTAAATGCATTTTTATTGGAAACTAGAAGAGCTAGAGCCAAAATAACGAAAATCTGTGATCACTTTAAATGCGTTTTTCTTGAAAACTAGAAAAGCTAGAGCCAAAATAACAAAAATCTGTGATCACTTCTAAAAATTGGATTTTCTAAGGATTTTTATATGAAAAACTTTAAATGCGATTTTCTTGAAAACTAGAAGAGCTCGAGCCAAAATAACGAAAATCTGTGATCACTTCTAAAAATTGGATTTTCTAAGGATTTCTATATGAAAAACTTTAAATGCATTTTTCTTGAAAACTAGAAGAGCTAGAGCCAAAATAACGAAAATCTGTGATCACTTCTAAAAATTGTATTTTCTAAGGATTTTTATATGAAAAACTTTAAATTCGTTTTTCTTGAAAACCAGAAGAGCTAGAGCCAAAATAACGAAAATCTGTGATCACTTCTAAAAATTGGATTTTCTAAGGATTTTTATATGAAAAACTTTAAATGCGTTTTTCTTGAAAACTAGAAGAGCTAGAGCCAAAATAACGAAAATCTGTGATCACTTCTAAAAATTGTATTTTCTAAGGATTTTTATATGAAAAACTTTAAATGCGTTTTTCTTGAAAACTAGAAGAGCTAGAGCCAAAATAACGAAAATCTGTGATCACTTCTAAAAATTGGATTTTCTAAGGATTTTTATATGAAAAACTTTAAATGCGTATTTCTTGAAAACTAGAAGAGCTAGAGCCAAAATAACGAAAATCTGTGATCACTTCTAAAAATTGGATTTTCTAAGGATTTTTATATGAAAAACTTTAATTGCGATTTTCTTGAAAACTAGAAGAGCTAGAGCCAAAATAACGAAAATCTGTGATCACTTCTAAAAATTGGATTTTTTAAGGATTTTTATATGAAAAACTTTAAATGCATTTTTCTTGAAAACTTGAAGAGCTAAAGCCAAAATAACGAAAATCTGTGATCACTTCTAAAAATTGTATTTTCTAAGGATTTTTATATGAAAAACTTTAAATGCGTTTTTCTTGAAAACTTGAAGAGCTAGAGCCAAAATAACGAAAATCTGTGATCACTTCTAAAAATTAAATTTTCTAAGGATTTTTATATGAAAAACTTTAAATGCGTATTTCTTGAAAACTAGAAGAGCTAGAGCCAAAATAACGAAAATCTGTGATCACTTCTAAAAATTGTATTTTCTAAGGATTTTTATATGAAAAACTTTAAATGCGTTTTTCTTGAAAACTAGAAGAGCTAGAGCCAAAATAACGAAAATCTGTGATCACTTCTAAAAATTGGATTTTCTAAGGATTTCTATATGAAAAACTTTAAATGCATTTTTCTTGAAAACTAGAAGAGCTAGAGCCAATATAACGAAAATCTGTGATCACTTCTAAAAATTGTATTTTCTAAGGATTTTTATATGAAAAACTTTAAATGCGTTTTTCTTGAAAACCAGAAGAGCTAGAGCCAAAATAACGAATATCTGTGATCACTTCTAAAAATTGGATTTTCTAAGGATTTTTATATGAAAAACTTTAAATGCGTTTTTCTTGAAAACTAGAAGAGCTAGAGCCAAAATAACGAAAATCTGTGATCACTTCTAAAAATTGGATTTTCTAAGGATTTTTATATGAAAAACTTTAAATGCGTTTTTCTTGAAAACTAGAAGAGCTAGAGCCAAAATAACGAAAATCTGTGATCACTTCTAAAAATTGGATTTTCAAAGGATTTTTATATGAAAAACTTTAAATGCGTTTTTCTTGAAAACTTGAAGAGCTAGAGCCAAAATAACGAAAATCTGTGATCACTTCTAAAAATTGGATTTTCTAAGGATTTTTATATGAAAAACTTTAAATGCGTTTTTCTTGAAAACTAGAAGAGCTAGAGCCAAAATAACGAAAATCTGTGATCACTTCTAAAAATTGTATTTTCTAAGGATTTTTATATGAAAAACTTTAAATGCGTTTTTCTTGAAAACTAGAAGAGCTAGAGCCAAAATAACGAAAATCTGTGATCACTTCTAAAAATTGGATTTTCTAAGGATTTTTATATGAAAAACTTTAAATGCGTATTTCTTGAAAACTAGAAGAGCTAGAGCCAAAATAACGAAAAATCTGTTATCACTTCTAAAAATTGGATTTTCTAAGGATTTTTATATGAAAAACTTTAATTGCGATTTTCTTGAAAACTAGAAGAGCTAGAGCCAAAATAACGAAAATCTGTGATCACTTCTAAAAATTGGATTTTTTAAGGATTTTTATATGAAAACCTTTAATGCATTTTTCTTGAAAACTTGAAGAGCTAAAGCCAAAATAACGAAAATCTGTGATCACTTCTAAAAATTGTATTTTCTAAGGATTTTTATATGAAAAACTTTAAATGCGTTTTTCTTGAAAACTTGAAGAGCTCGAGCAAAATAACGAAAATCTGTGATCACTTCTAAAAATTAAATTTTCTAAGGATTTTTATATGAAAAACTTTAATGCGTATTTCTTGAAAACTAGAAGAGCTAGAGCCAAAATAACGAAAATCTGTGATCACTTCTAAAAATTGTATTTTCTAAGGATTTTTATATGAAAACTTTAAATGCGTTTTTCTTGAAAACTAGAAGAGCTAGAGCCAAAATAACGAAAATCTGTGATCACATTCTAAAAATTGGATTTTCTAAGGATTTTTATATGAAAAACTTTTAAATGCGTTTTTCTTGAAAACTAGAAGAGCTAGAGCCAAAATAACGAAAATCTGTGATCACTTCTAAAAATTGGATTTTCTAAGGATTTTTATATGAAAAACTTTAAATGCGTTTTTCTTGAAAACTAGAAGAGCTAGAGCCAAAATAACGAAAATCTGTGATCACTTCTAAAAATTGTATTTTCTAAGGATTTTTATATGAAAAACTTTAAATGCGTTTTTCTTGAAAACTAGAAGAGCTAGAGCCAAAATAACGAAAATCTGTGATCACTTCTAAAAATTGGATTTTCTAAGGATTTTTATATGAAAAACTTTAAATGCGTATTTCTTGAAAACTAGAAGAGCTAGAGCCAAAAATAACGAAAATCTGTGATCACTTTCTAAAAATTGGATTTTCTAAGGATTTTTATATGAAAAACTTTAATTGCGAATTTTCTTGAAAACTAGAAGAGCTAGAGCCAAAATAACGAAAATCTGTGATCACTTCTAAAAATTGGATTTTTTAAGGATTTTTATATGAAAACTTTAAATGCATTTTTCTTGAAAACTTGAAGAGCTAAAGCCAAAATAACGAAAATCTGTGATCACTTCTAAAAATTGTATTTTCTAAGGATTTTTATATGAAAAACTTAAATGCGTTTTTCTTGAAAACTTGAAGAGCTAGAGCCAAAATAACGAAAATCTGTGATCACTTCTAAAAATTAAATTTCTAAGGATTTTTATATGAAAAACTTTAAATGCGTATTTCTTGAAAACTAGAAGAGCTAGAGCCAAAATAACGAAAATCTGTGATCACTTCTAAAAATTGTATTTTCTAAGGATTTTTATATGAAAAACTTTAAATGCGTTTTTCTTGAAAACTAGAAGAGCTAGAGCCAAAATAACGAAAATCTGTGATCACTTCTAAAAATTGGATTTTCTAAGGATTTCTATATGAAAAACTTTAAATGCATTTTTCTTGAAAACTAGAAGAGCTAGAGCCAATATAACGAAAATCTGTGATCACTTCTAAAAATTGTATTTTCTAAGGATTTTTATATGAAAAACTTTAAATGCGTTTTTCTTGAAAACCAGAAGAGCTAGAGCCAAAATAACGAATATCTGTGATCACTTCTAAAAATTGGATTTTCTAAGGATTTTTATATGAAAAACTTTAAATGCGTTTTTCTTGAAAACTAGAAGAGCTAGAGCCAAAATAACGAAAATCTGTGATCACTTCTAAAAATTGGATTTTCTAAGGATTTTTATATGAAAAACTTTAAATGCGTTTTTCTTGAAAACTAGAAGAGCTAGAGCCAAAATAACGAAAATCTGTGATCACTTCTAAAAATTGGATTTTCAAAGGATTTTTATATGAAAAACTTTAAATGCGTTTTTCTTGAAAACTTGAAGAGCTAGAGCCAAAATAACGAAAATCTGTGATCACTTCTAAAAATTGGATTTTCTAAGGATTTTTATATGAAAAACTTTAAATGCGTTTTTCTTGAAAACTAGAAGAGCTAGAGCCAAAATAACGAAAATCTGTGATCACTTCTAAAAATTGTATTTTCTAAGGATTTTTATATGAAAAACTTTAAATGCGTTTTTCTTGAAAACTAGAAGAGCTAGAGCCAAAATAACGAAAATCTGTGATCACTTCTAAAAATTGGATTTTCTAAGGATTTTTATATGAAAAACTTTAAATGCGTATTTCTTGAAAACTAGAAGAGCTAGAGCCAAAATAACGAAAATCTGTTATCACTTCTAAAAATTGGATTTTCTAAGGATTTTTATATGAAAAACTTTAATTGCGATTTTCTTGAAAACTAGAAGAGCTAGAGCCAAAATAACGAAAATCTGTGATCACTTCTAAAAATTGGATTTTTTAAGGATTTTTATATGAAAAACTTTAAATGCATTTTTCTTGAAAACTTGAAGAGCTAAAGCCAAAATAACGAAAATCTGTGATCACTTCTAAAAATTGTATTTTCTAAGGATTTTTATATGAAAAACTTTAAATGCGTTTTTCTTGAAAACTTGAAGAGCTCGAGCCAAAATAACGAAAATCTGTGATCACTTCTAAAAATTAAATTTTCTAAGGATTTTTATATGAAAAACTTTAAATGCGTATTTCTTGAAAACTAGAAGAGCTAGAGCCAAAATAACGAAAATCTGTGATCACTTCTAAAAATTGTATTTTCTAAGGATTTTTATATGAAAAACTTTAAATGCGTTTTTCTTGAAAACTAGAAGAGCTAGAGCCAAAATAACGAAAATCTGTGATCACTTCTAAAAATTGGATTTTCTAAGGATTTTTATATGAAAAACTTTAAATGCGTATTTCTTGAAAACTAGAAGAGCTAGAGCTAAAATAACGAAAATCTGTGATCACTTCTAAAAATTGGATTTTCTAAGGATTTTTATATGAAAAACTTTAAATGCGTATTTCTTGAAAACTAGAAGAGCTAGAGCCAAAATAACGAAAATCTGTGATCACTTCTAAAAATTGGATTTTCTAAGGATTTTTATATGAAAAACTTTAAATGCGATTTTCTTGAAAACTAGAAGAGCTCGAGCCAAAATAACGAAAATCTGTGATCACTTCTAAAAATTGGATTTCCTTAGGATTTTTATATGAAAAACTTTAAATGCGATTTTCTTGAAAACCAGAAGAGCTAGAGCCAAAATAACGAATATCTGTGATCACTTCTAAAAATTGGATTTCCTTAGGATTTTTACATGAAAAACTTTAAATGCGATTTTCTTGAAAACTAGAAAAGCTAGAGCCAAAATAACAAAAATCTGTGATCACTTCTAAAAATTGGATTTTCTAAGGATTTTTATATGAAAAACTTTAAATGCGATTTTCTTGAAAACCAGAAGAGCTAGAGCCAAAATAACGAATATCTGTGATCACTTCTAAAAATTGTATTTTCTAAGGATTTTTATATGAAAAACTTTAAATGCGTTTTTCTTGAAAACCAGAAGAGCTAGAGCCAAAATAACGAATATCTGTGATCACTTCTAAAAATTGGATTTTCTAAGGATTTTTATATGAAAAACTTTAAATGCGTTTTTCTTGAAAACTAGAAGAGCTAGAGCCAAAATAACGAAAATCTGTGATCACTTCTAAAAATTGTATTTTCTAAGGATTTTTATATGAAAAACTTTAAATGCGTTTTTCTTGAAAACTAGAAGAGCTAGAGCCAAAATAACGAAAATCTGTGATCACTTCTAAAAATTGGATTTTCTAAGGATTTTTATATGAAAAACTTTAAATGCGTTTTTCTTGAAAACTAGAAGAGCTAGAGCCAAAATAACGAAAATCTGTGATCACTTCTAAAAATTGGATTTTCTAAGGATTTTTATATGAAAAACTTTAAATGCGTTTTTCTTGAAAACTAGAAGAGCTAGAGCCAAAATAACGAAAATCTGTGATCACTTCTAAAAATTGGATCTTCTAAGGATTTTTATATGAAAAACTTTAAATGCGTATTTCTTGAAAACTAGAAGAGCTAGAGCCAAAATAACGAAAATCTGTGATCACTTCTAAAAATTGTATTTTCTAAGGATTTTTATATGAAAAACTTTAAATGCGTTTTCTTGAAAACTAGAAGAGCTAAAGCCAAAATAACGAAAATCTGTGATAACTTCTAAAAATTTTATTTTCTATGGATTTTTATATGAAAAACTTTAAATGTGTTTTTCTTGAAAACTAGAAGAGCTAGAGCCAAAATACGAAAATCTGTGATCACTTCTAAAAATTGTATTTTCTAAGGATTTTTATATGAAAAACTTTAAATGCGTATTTCTTGAAAACTAGAAGAGCTAGAGCCAAAATAACGAAAATCTGTGATCACTTCTAAAAATTGGATTTTTCAAAGGATTTTTATATGAAAAACTTTAAATGCGATTTTCTTGAAAACTAGAAGAGCTAGAGCCAAAATAACGAAAATCTGTGATCACTTCTAAAAATTGGATTTCCTTAAGATTCTTATATGAAAAACTTTAAATGCGATTTTCTAAAGATTTTTATATGAAAAACTTTAAATGCATTTTTATTGAAAACTAGAAGAGCTAGAGCCAAAATAACGAAAATCTGTGATCACTTCTAAAAATGGATTTTCTAAGGATTTTTATATGAAAAACTTTAAATGCGTTTTTCTTGAAAACTAGAAAAGCTAGAGCCAAAATAACAAAAATCTGTGATCACTTCTAAAAATTGGATTTTCTAAGGATTTTTATATGAAAAACTTTAAATGCGATTTTCTTGAAAACTAGAAGAGCTCGAGCCAAAATAACGAAAATCTGTGATCACTTCTAAAAATTGGATTTTCTAAGGATTTTTATATGAAAAACTTTAAATGCGTTTTTCTTGAAAACTAGAAGAGCTAGAGCCAAAATTAACGAAAATCTGTGATCACTTCTAAAAATTGGATTTTCTAAGGATTTTTATATGAAAAACTTAAATGCGTTTTTCTTGAAAACTAGAAGAGCTAGAGCCAAAATAACGAAAATCTGTGATCACTTCTAAAAATTGGATTTTCTAAGGATTTTTATATGAAAAACTTTAAATGCGTATTTCTTGAAAACTAGAAGAGCTAGAGCCAAAATAACGAAAATCTGTGATCACTTCTAAAAATTGTATTTTCTAAGGATTTTTATATGAAAAACTTTAAATGCGTTTTTCTTGAAAACTAGAAGAGCTAGAGCCAAAATAACGAAAATCTGTGATCACTTCTAAGAATTGTATTTTCTAAGGATTTTTATATGAAAAACTTTAAATGCGTTTTTCTTGAAAACTAGAAGAGCTAGAGCCAAAATAACGAAAATCTGTGATCCCTTCTAAAAATTGGATTTTCTAAGGATTTTTATATGAAAAACTTTAAATGCGTATTTCTTGAAAACTAGAAGAGCTAGAGCCAAAATAACGAAAATCTGTGATCACTTCTAAAAATTGTATTTTCTAAGGATTTTTATATGAAAAACTTTAAATGCGTTTTTCTTGAAAACTAGAAGAGCTAAAGCCAAAATAACGAAAATCTGTGATCACTTCTAAAAATTGTATTTTCTAAGGATTTTTATATGAAAAACTTTAAATGCGTTTTTCTTGAAAACTAGAAGAGCTAGAGCCAAAATAACGAAAATCTGTGATCACTTCTAAAAATTGTATTTTCTAAGGATTTTTATATGAAAAACTTTAAATGCGTTTTTCTTGAAAACTAGAAGAGCTAGAGCCAAAATAACGAAAATCTGTGATCACTTCTAAAAATTGGATTTTCTAAGGATTTTATATGAAAAACTTTAAATGCGTATTTCTTGAAAACTAGAAGAGCTAGAGCCAAAATAACGAAAATCTGTGATCACTTCTAAAAATTGGATTTTCTAAGGATTTTTATATGAAAAACTTTAAATGCGATTTTCTTGAAAACTAGAAGAGCTAGAGCCAAAATAACGAAAATCTGTGATCACTTCTAAAAATTGGATTTTCTAAGGATTTTTATATGAAAAACTTTAAATGCATTTTTCTTGAAAACTAGAAGAGCTAAAGCCAAAATAACGAAAATCTGTGATCACTTCTAAAAATTGTATTTTCTAAGGATTCTTATATGAAAAACTTTAAATGCGTTTTTCTTGAAAACTAGAAGAGCTAGAGCCAAAATAACGAAAATCTGTGATCACTTCTAAAAATTGGATTTTCTAAGGATTTTTATATGAAAAACTTTAAATGCGTATTTCTTGAAAACTAGAAGAGCTAGAGCCAAAATAACGAAAATCTGTGATCACTTCCAAAAATTGTATTTTCTAAGGATTTTTATATGAAAAACTTTAAATGCGTTTTTCTTGAAAACTAGAAGGGCTAGAGCCAAAATAACGAAAATCTGTGATCACTTCTAAAAATTGTATTTTCTAAGGATTTTTATATGAAAAACTTTAAATGCGTTTTTCTTGAAACTAGATGAGCTAGAGCCAAAATAACGAAAATCTGTGATCACTTCTAAAAATTGGATTTTCTAAGGATTTTTATATGAAAAACTTTAAATGCGTATTTCTTGAAAACTAGAAGAGCTAGAGCTAAAATAACGAAAATCTGTGATCACTTCTAAAAATTGTATTTTCTAAGGATTTTTATATGAAAAACTTTAAATGCGTTTTTCTTGAAAACTAGAAGAGCTAAAGCCAAAATAACGAAAATCTGTGATCACTTCTAAAAATTGTATTTTCTAAGGATTTTTATATGAAAAACTTTAAATGCGTTTTTCTTGAAAACTAGAAGAGCTAGAGCCAAAATAACGAAAATCTGTGATCACTTCTAAAAATTGTATTTTCTAAGGATTTTTATATGAAAAACTTTAAATGCGTATTTCTTGAAAACTAGAAGAGCTAGAGCCAAAATAACGAATATCTGTAATCACTTCTAAAAATTAGATTTCCTTAAGATTTTTATATGAAAAACTTTAAATGCGATTTTCTAAGGATTTTTATATGAAAAACTTTAAATGCATTTTTATTGAAAACTAGAAGAGCTAGAGCCAAAATAACGAAAATCTGTGACCACTTCTAAAAATTGGATTTTCTAAGGATTTTTATATGAAAAACTTTAAATGCGATTTTCTTGAAAACTAGAAGAGCTAGAGCCAAAATAACGAAAATCTGTGATCACTTCTAAAAATTAGATTTCCTTAAGATTTTTATATGAAAAACTTTAAATGCGATTTTCTAAGGATTTTTATATGAAAAACTTTAAATGCATTTTTATTGAAAACTAGAAGAGCTAGAGCCAAAATAACGAAAATCTGTGAGCACTTCTAAAAATTGGATTTTCTAAGGATTTTTATATGAAAAACTTTAAATGCGTTTTTCTTGAAAACTAGAAAAGCTAGAGCCAAAATAACAAAAATCTGTCATCACTTCTAAAAATTGGATTTTCTAAGGATTTTTATATGAAAAACTTTAAATGCGATTTTCTTGAAAACTAGAAGAGCTCGAGCCAAAATAACGAAAATCTGTGATCACTTCTAAAAATTGGATTTCCTTAGGATTTTTACATGAAAAACTTTAAATGCGATTTTCTAAGGATTTTTATATGAAAAACTTTAAATGCATTTTTATTGAAAACTAGAAGAGCTAGAGCCAAAATAACGAAAATCTGTGACCACTTCTAAAAATTGGATTTTCTAAGGATTTTTATATGAAAAACTTTAAATGCGTTTTTCTTGAAAACTAGAAAAGCTAGAGCCAAAATAACAAAAATCTGTGATCACTTCTAAAAATTGGATTTTCTAAGGATTTTTATATGAAAAACTTTAAATGCGTTTTTCTTGAAAACTAGAAGAGCTAGAGCCAAAATAACGAAAATCTGTGATCACTTCTAAAAATTGTATTTTCTAAGGATTTTTATATGAAAAACTTTAAATGCGATTTTCTTGAAAACCAGAAGAGCTAGAGCCAAAATAACGAATATCTGTGATCACTTCTAAAAATTGTATTTTCTAAGGATTTTTATATGAAAAACTTTAAATGCGTTTTTCTTGAAAACCAGAAGAGCTAGAGCCAAAATAACGAATATCTGTGATCACTTCTAAAAATTGGATTTTCTAAGGATTTTTATATGAAAAACTTTAAATGCGTTTTTCTTGAAAACTAGAAGAGCTAGAGCCAAAATAACGAAAATCTGTGATCACTTCTAAAAATTGTATTTTCTAAGGATTTTTATATGAAAAACTTTAAATGCGTTTTTCTTGAAAACTAGAAGAGCTAGAGCCAAAATAACGAAAATCTGTGATCACTTCTAAAAATTGGATTTTCTAAGGATTTTTATATGAAAAACTTTAAATGCGTTTTTCTTGAAAACTAGAAGAGCTAGAGCCAAAATAACGAAAATCTGTGATCACTTCTAAAAATTGGATTTTCTAAGGATTTTTATATGAAAAACTTTAAATGCGTTTTTCTTGAAAACTAGAAGAGCTAGAGCCAAAATAACGAAAATCTGTGATCACTTCTAAAAATTAGATTTTCTAAGGATTTTTATATGAAAAACTTTAAATGCGTATTTCTTGAAAACTAGAAGAGCTAGAGCCAAAATAACGAAAATCTGTGATCACTTCTAAAAATTGGATTTTCTAAGGATTTTTATATGAAAAACTTTAAATGCGATTTTCTTGAAAACTAGAAGAGCTAGAGCCAAAATAACGAAAATCTGTGATCACTTCTAAAAATTGGATTTCCTTAAGATTTTTATATGAAAAACTTTAAATGCGATTTTCTAAGGATTTTTATATGAAAAACTTTAAATGCATTTTTATTGAAAACTAGAAGAGCTAGAGCCAAAATAACGAAAATCTGTGATCACTTCTAAAAATTGGATTTTCTAAGGATTTTTATATGAAAAACTTTAAATGCGTTTTTCTTGAAAACTAGAAAAGCTAGAGCCAAAATAACAAAAATCTGTGATCACTTCTAAAAATTGGATTTTCTAAGGATTTTTATATGAAAAACTTTAAATGCGATTTTCTTGAAAACTAGAAGAGCTCGAGCCAAAATAACGAAAATCTGTGATCACTTCTAAAAATTGGATTTTCTAAGGATTTCTATATGAAAAACTTATAATGCATTTTTCTTGAAAACTAGAAGAGCTAGAGCCAAAATAACGAAAATCTGTGATCACTTCTAAAAATTGTATTTTCTAAGGATTTTTATATGAAAAACTTTAAATGCGTTTTTCTTGAAAACCAGAAGAGCTAGAACCAAAATAACGAATATCTGTGATCACTTCTAAAAATTGGATTTTCTAAGGATTTTTATATGAAAAACTTTAAATGCGTTTTTCTTGAAAACTAGAAGAGCTAGAGCCAAAATAACGAAAATCTGTGATCACTTCTAAAAATTAGATTTTCTAAGGATTTTTATATGAAAAACTTTAAATGCGTATTTCTTGAAAACTAGAAGAGCTAGAGCCAAAATAACGAAAATCTGTGATCACTTCTAAAAATTGGATTTTCTAAGGATTTTTATATGAAAAACTTTAAATGCGATTTTCTTGAAAACTAGAAGAGCTAGAGCCAAAATAACGAAAATCTGTGATCACTTCTAAAAATTGGATTTCCTTAAGATTTTTATATGAAAAACTTTAAATGCGATTTTCTAAGGATTTTTATATGAAAAACTTTAAATGCATTTTTATTGAAAACTAGAAGAGCTAGAGCCAAAATAACGAAAATCTGTGATCACTTCTAAAAATTGGATTTTCTAAGGATTTTTATATGAAAAACTTTAAATGCGTTTTTCTTGAAAACTAGAAAAGCTAGAGCCAAAATAACAAAAATCTGTGATCACTTCTAAAAATTGGATTTTCTAAGGATTTTTATATGAAAAACTTTAAATGCGATTTTCTTGAAAACTAGAAGAGCTCGAGCCAAAATAACGAAAATCTGTGATCACTTCTAAAAATTGGATTTTCTAAGGATTTCTATATGAAAAACTTATAATGCATTTTTCTTGAAAACTAGAAGAGCTAGAGCCAAAATAACGAAAATCTGTGATCACTTCTAAAAATTGTATTTTCTAAGGATTTTTATATGAAAAACTTTAAATGCGTTTTTCTTGAAAACCAGAAGAGCTAGAACCAAAATAACGAATATCTGTGATCACTTCTAAAAATTGGATTTTCTAAGGATTTTTATATGAAAAACTTTAAATGCGTTTTTCTTGAAAACTAGAAGAGCTAGAGCCAAAATAACGAAAATCTGTGATCACTTCTAAAAATTGGATTTTCTAAGGACTTTTATATGAAAAACTTTAAATGCATTTTTCTTGAAAACTAGAAGAGCTAAAGCCAAAATAACGAAAATCTGTGATCACTTCTAAAAATTGTATTTTCTAAGGATTTTTATATGAAAAACTTTAAATGCGTTTTTCTTGAAAACTAGAAGAGCTAGAGCCAAAATAACGAAAATCTGTGATCACTTCTAAAAATTGGATTTTCTAAGGATTTTTATATGAAAAACTTTAAATGCGTATTTCTTGAAAACTAGAAGAGCTAGAGCCAAAATAACGAAAATCTGTGATCACTTCTAAAAATTGTATTTTCTAAGGATTTTTATATGAAAAACTTTAAATGCGTTTTTCTTGAAAACTAGAAGAGCTAGAGCCAAAATAACGAAAATCTGTGATCACTTCTAAAAATTGGATTTTCTAAGGATTTTTATATGAAAAACTTTAAATGCGTATTTCTTGAAAACTAGAAGAGCTAGAGCCAAAATAACGAAAATCTGTGATCACTTCTAAAAATTGGATTTTCTAAGGATTTTTATATGAAAAACTTTAAATGCGTATTTCTTGAAAACTAGAAGAGCTAGAGCCAAAATAACGAAAATCTGTGATCACTTCTAAAAATTGGATTTTCTAAGGATTTTTATATGAAAAACTTTAAATGCGTATTTCTTGAAAACTAGAAGAGCTAGAGCCAAAATAACGAAAATCTGTGATCACTTCTAAAAATTGTATTTTCTAAGGATTTTTATATGAAAAACTTTAAATGCGTTTTTCTTGAAAACTAGAAGAGCTAGAGCCAAAATAACGAAAATCTGTGATCACTTCTAAAAATTGGATTTTCTAAGGATTTTTATATGAAAAACTTTAAATGCGTATTTCTTGAAAACTAGAAGAGCTAGAGCCAAAATAACGAAAATCTGTGATCACTTCTAAAAATTGGATTTTCTAAGGATTTTTATATGAAAAACTTTAAATGCGATTTTCTTGAAAACTAGAAGAGCTAGAGCCAAAATAACGAAAATCTGTGATCACTTCTAAAAATTGGATTTCCTTAAGATTTTTATATGAAAAACTTTAAATGCGATTTTCTAAGGATTTTTATATGAAAAACTTTAAATGCATTTTTATTGAAAACTAGAAGAGCTAGAGCCAAAATAACGAAAATCTGTGATCACTTCTAAAAATTGGATTTTCTAAGGATTTTTATATGAAAAACTTTAAATGCGTTTTTCTTGAAAACTAGAAAAGCTAGAGCCAAAATAACAAAAATCTGTGATCACTTCTAAAAATTGGATTTTCTAAGGATTTTTATATGAAAAACTTTAAATGCGATTTTCTTGAAAACCAGAAGAGCTAGAGCCAAAATAACGAATATCTGTGATCACTTCTAAAAATTGGATTTTCTAAGGATTTCTATATGAAAAACTTTAAATGCATTTTTCTTGAAAACTAGAAGAGCTAGAGCCAAAGTAACGAAAATCTGTGATCACTTCTAAAAATTGTATTTTCTAAGGATTTTTATATGAAAAACTTTAAATGCGTTTTTCTTGAAAACCAGAAGAGCTAGAGCCAAAATAACGAATATCTGTGATCACTTCTAAAAATTGGATTTTCTAAGGATTTTTATATGAAAAACTTTAAATGCGTTTTTCTTGAAAACTAGAAGAGCTAGAGCCAAAATAACGAATATCTGTGATCACTTCTAAAAATTGGATTTTCTAAGGATTTTTATATGAAAAACTTTAAATGCATTTTTCTTGAAAACTAGAAGAGCTAGAGCCAAAGTAACGAAAATCTGTGATCACTTCTAAAAATTGTATTTTCTAAGGATTTTTATATGAAAAACTTTAAATGCGTTTTTCTTGAAAACCAGAAGAGCTAGAGCCAAAATAACGAATATCTGTGATCACTTCTAAAAATTGGATTTTCTAAGGATTTTTATATGAAAAACTTTAAATGCATTTTTCTTGAAAACTAGAAGAGCTAGAGCCAAAGTAACGAAAATCTGTGATCACTTCTAAAAATTGTATTTTCTAAGGATTTTTATATGAAAAACTTTAAATGCGTTTTTCTTGAAAACCAGAAGAGCTAGAGCCAAAATAACGAATATCTGTGATCACTTCTAAAAATTGGATTTTCTAAGGATTTTTATATGAAAAACTTTAAATGCGTTTTTCTTGAAAACTAGAAGAGCTAGAGCCAAAATAACGAAAATCTGTGATCACTTCTAAAAATTGGATTTTCTAAGGATTTCTATATGAAAAACTTTAAATGCATTTTTCTTGAAAACTAGAAGAGCTAGAGCCAAAGTAACGAAAATCTGTGATCACTTCTAAAAATTGTATTTTCTAAGGATTTTTATATGAAAAACTTTAAATGCGTTTTTCTTGAAAACCAGAAGAGCTAGAGCCAAAATAACGAATATCTGTGATCACTTCTAAAAATTGGATTTTCTAAGGATTTTTATATGAAAAACTTTAAATGCGTTTTTCTTGAAAACTAGAAGAGCTAGAGCCAAAATAACGAAAATCTGTGATCACTTCTAAAAATTGGATTTTCTAAGGACTTTTATATGAAAAACTTTAAATGCATTTTTCTTGAAAACTAGAAGAGCTAAAGCCAAAATAACGAAAATCTGTGATCACTTCTAAAAATTGTATTTTCTAAGGATTTTTATATGAAAAACTTTAAATGCGTTTTTCTTGAAAACTAGAAGAGCTAAAGCCAAAATAACGAAAATCTGTGATCACTTCTAAAAATTGGATTTTCTAAGGATTTTTATATGAAAAACTTTAAATGCGTTTTTCTTGAAAACTAGAAGAGCTAGAGCCAAAATAACGAAAATCTGTGATCACTTCTAAAAATTGGATTTTCTAAGGATTTTTATATGAAAAACTTTAAATGCGTATTTCTTGAAAACTAGAAGAGCTAGAGCCAAAATAACGAAAATCTGTGATCACTTCTAAAAATTGTATTTTCTAAGGATTTTTATATGAAAAACTTTAAATGCGTTTTTCTTGAAAACTAGAAGAGCTAAAGCCAAAATAACGAAAATCTGTGATCACTTCTAAAAATTGTATTTTCTAAGGATTTTTATATGAAAAACTTTAAATGCGTTTTTCTTGAAAACTAGAAGAGCTAGAGCCAAAATAACGAAAATCTGAGATCACTTCTAAAAATTGTATTTTCTAAGGATTTTTATATGAAAAACTTTAAATGCGTTTTTCTTGAAAACTAGAAGAGCTAGAGCCAAAATAACGAAAATCTGTGATCACTTCTAAAAATTTTATTTTCTAAGGATTTTTATATGAAAAACTTTAAATGCGTATTTCTTGAAAACTAGAAGAGCTAGAGCCAAAATAACGAAAATCTGTGATCACTTCTAAAAATTGGATTTTCTAAGGATTTTTATATGAAAAACTTTAAATGCGATTTTCTTGAAAACTAGAAGAGCTAGAGCCAAAATAACGAAAATCTGTGATCACTTCTAAAAATTGTATTTTCTAAGGATTTTTATATGAAAAACTTTAAATGCGTTTTTCTTGAAAACCAGAAGAGCTAGAGCCAAAATAACGAATATCTGTGATCACTTCTAAAAATTGGATTTTCTAAGGATTTTTATATGAAAAACTTTAAATGCGTTTTTCTTGAAAACTAGAAGAGCTAGAGCCAAAATAACGAAAATCTGTGATCACTTCTAAAAATTGTATTTTCTAAGGATTTTTATATGAAAAACTTTAAATGCGTTTTTCTTGAAAACTAGAAGAGCTAGAGCCAAAATAACGAAAATCTGTGATCACTTCTAAAAATTGTATTTTCTAAGGATTTTTATATGAAAAACTTTAAATGCGTTTTTCTTGAAAACTAGAAGAGCTAGAGCCAAAATAACGAAAATCTGTGATCACTTCTAAAAATTGGATTTTCTAAGGATTTTTATATGAAAAACTTTAAATGCGTATTTCTTGAAAACTAGAAGAGCTAAAGCCAAAATAACGAAAATCTGTGATCACTTCTAAAAATTGTATTTTCTAAGGATTTTGGCCACCTTTTATGCCCACCCTTTTCCGGTTTTTGAAATTGTTGAAAAATTTTATTTAAAGTTATTTGACGGCGCGTAACTAGAAGAGCTAGAGCCAAAATAACGAAAATCTGTGATCACTTCTAAAAATTGTATTTTCTAAGGATTTTTATATGAAAAACTTTAAATGCGTTTTTCTTGAAAACTAGAAGAGCTAGAGCCAAAATAACGAAAATCTGTGATCACTTCTAAAAATTTTATTTTCTAAGGATTTTTATATGAAAAACTTTAAATGCGTATTTCTTGAAAACTAGAAGAGCTAGAGCCAAAATAACGAAAATCTGTGATCACTTCTAAAAATTGGATTTTCTAAGGATTTTTATATGAAAAACTTTAAATGCGATTTTCTTGAAAACTAGAAGAGCTAGAGCCAAAATAACGAAAATCTGTGATCACTTCTAAAAATTGGATTTCCTTAAGATTTTTATATGAAAAACTTTAAATGCGATTTTCTAAGGATTTTTATATGAAAAACTTTAAATGCATTTTTATTGAAAACTAGAAGAGCTAGAGCCAAAATAACGAAAATCTGTGATCACTTCTAAAAATTGGATTTTCTAACGATTTTTATATGAAAAACTTTAAATGCGTTTTTCTTGAAAACTAGAAAAGCTAGAGCCAAAATAACAAAAATCTGTGATCACTTCTAAAAATTGGATTTTCTAAGGATTTTTATATGAAAAACTTTAAATGCGATTTTCTTGAAAACTAGAAGAGCTCGAGCCAAAATAACGAAAATCTGTGATCACTTCTAAAAATTGGATTTTCTAAGGATTTCTATATGAAAAACTTTAAATGCATTTTTCTTGAAAACTAGAAGAGCTAGAGCCAAAATAATGAAAATCTGTGATCACTTCTAAAAATTGTATTTTCTAAGGATTTTTATATGAAAAACTTTAAATGCGTTTTTCTTGAAAACCAGAAGAGCTAGAGCCAAAATAACGAATATCTGTGATCACTTCTAAAAATTGGATTTTCTAAGGATTTTTATATGAAAAACTTTAAATGCGTTTTTCTTGAAAACTAGAAGAGCTAGAGCCAAAATAACGAAAATCTGTGATCACTTCTTAAAATTGTATTTTCTAAGGATTTTTATATGAAAAACTTTAAATGCGTTTTTCTTGAAAACTAGAAGAGCTAGAGCCAAAATAACGAAAATCTGTGATCACTTCTAAAAATTGTATTTTCTAAGGATTTTTATATGAAAATTTTAAATGCGTTTTTCTTGAAAACTAGAAGAGCTAGAGCCAAAATAACGAAAATCTGTGATCACTTCTAAAAATTGGATTTTCTAAGGATTTTTATATGAAAAACTTTAAATGCGTTTTTCTTGAAAACTAGAAGAGCTAGAGCCAAAATAACGAAAATCTGTGATCACTTCTAAAAATTGGATTTTCTAAGGATTTTTATATGAAAAACTTTAAATGCGTATTTCTTGAAAACTAGAAGAGCTAGAGCCAAAATAACGAAAATCTGTGATCACTTCTAAAAATTGTATTTTCTAAGGATTTTTATATGAAAAACTTTAAATGCGTTTTTCTTGAAAACTAGAAGAGCTAGAGCCAAAATAACGAAAATCTGTGATCACTTCTAAAAATTGTATTTTCTAAGGATTTTTATATGAAAAACTTTAAATGCGTTTTTCTTGAAAACTAGAAGAGCTAGAGCCAAAATAACGAAAATCTGTGATCACTTCTAAAAATTGGATTTTCTAAGGATTTTTATATGAAAAACTTTAAATGCGTATTTCTTGAAAACTAGAAGAGCTAGAGCCAAAATAACGAAAATCTGTGATCACTTCTAAAAATTGTATTTTCTAAGGATTTTTATATGAAAAACTTTAAATGCGTTTTTCTTGAAAACTAGAAGAGCTAAAGCCAAAATAACGAAAATCTGTGATCACTTCTAAAAATTGTATTTTCTAAGGATTTTTATATGAAAAACTTTAAATGCGTTTTTCTTGAAAACTAGAAGAGCTAAAGCCAAAATAACGAAAATCTGTGATCACTTCTAAAAATTGTATTTTCTAAGGATTTTTATATGAAAAACTTTAAATGCGTTTTTCTTGAAAACTAGAAGAGCTAGAGCCAAAATAACAAAAATCTGTGATCACTTCTAAAAATTGGATTTTCTAAGGATTTTTATATGAAAAACTTTAAATGCGTATTTCTTGAAAACTAGAAGAGCTAGAGCCAAAATAACGAAAATCTGTGATCACTTCTAAAAATTGTATTTTCTAAGGATTTTTATATGAAAAACTTTAAATGCGTTGTTCTTGAAAACTAGAAGAGCTAGAGCCAAAATAACGAAAATCTGTGATCACTTCTAAAAATTGGATTTTCTAAGGATTTTTATATGAAAAATTTTAAATGCGTATTTCTTGAAAACTAGAAGAGCTAGAGCCAAAATAACGAAAATCTGTGATCACTTCTAAAAATTGTATTTTCTAAGGATTTTTATATGAAAAACTTTAAATGCGTTTTTCTTGAAAACTAGAAGAGCTAGAGCCAAAATAACGAAAATCTGTGATCACTTCTAAAAATTGGATTTTCTAAGGATTTTTATATGAAAAACTTTAAATGAGTATTTCTTGAAAACTAGAAGAGCTAGAGCCAAAATAACGAAAATCTGTGATCACTTCTAAAAATTGTATTTTCTAAGGATTTTTATATGAAAAACTTTAAATGCGTTTTTCTTGAAAACTAGAAGAGCTAAAGCCAAAATAACGAAAAATGTGATCACTTCTAAAAATTGTATTTTCTAAGGATTTTTATATGAAAAACTTTAAATGCGTTTTTCTTGAAAACTAGAAGAGCTAGAGCCAAAATAACGAAAATCTGTGATCACTTCTAAAAATTGTATTTTCTAAGGATTTTTATATGAAAAACTTTAAATGCGTTTTTCTTGAAAACTAGAAGAGCTAGAGCCAAAATAACGAAAATCTGTGATCACTTCTAAAAATTGGATTTTCTAAGGATTTTTATATGAAAAACTTTAAATGCGTATTTCTTGAAAACTAGAAGAGCTAGAGCCAAAATAACGAAAATCTGTGATCACTTCTAAAAATTGGATTTTCTAAGGATTTTTATATGAAAAACTTTAAATGCGATTTTCTTGAAAACTAGAAGAGCTAGAGCCAAAATAACGAAAATCTGTGATCACTTCTAAAAATTAGATTTCCTTAAGATTTTTATATGAAAAACTTTAAATGCGATTTTCTAAGGATTTTTATATGAAAAACTTTAAATGCATTTTTATTGAAAACTAGAAGAGCTAGAGCCAAAATAACGAAAATCTGTGATCACTTCTAAAAATTGGATTTTCTAAGGATTTTTATATGAAAAACTTTAAATGCGTTTTTCTTGAAAACTAGAAAAGCTAGAGCCAAAATAACAAAAATCTGTGATCACTTCTAAAAATTGGATTTTCTAAGGATTTTTATATGAAAAACTTTAAATGCGATTTTCTTGAAAACTAGAAGAGCTCGAGCCAAAATAACGAAAATCTGTGATCACTTCTAAAAATTGGATTTTCTAAGGATTTCTATATGAAAAACTTTAAATGCATTTTTCTTGAAAACTAGAAGAGCTAGAGCCAAAATAACGAAAATCTGTGATCACTTCTAAAAATTGTATTTTCTAAGGATTTTTATATGAAAAACTTTAAATGCGTTTTTCTTGAAAACGAGAAGAGCTAGAGCCAAAATAACGAATATCTGTGATCACTTCTAAAAATTGGATTTTCTAAGGATTTTTATATGAAAAACTTTAAATGCGTTTTTCTTGAAAACTAGAAGAGCTAGAGCCAAAATAACGAAAATCTGTGATCACTTCTAAAAATAGGATTTTCTAAGGACTTTTATATGAAAAACTTTAAATGCATTTTTCTTGAAAACTAGAAGAGCTAAAGCCAAAATAACGAAAATCTGTGATCACTTCTAAAAATTGTATTTTCTAAGGATTTTTATATGAAAAACTTTAAATGCGTTTTTCTTGAAAACTAGAAGAGCTAGAGCCAAAATAACGAAAATCTGTGATCACTTCTAAAAATTGGATTTTCTAAGGATTTTTATATGAAAAACTTTAAATGCGTATTTCTTGAAAACTAGAAGAGCTAGAGCCAAAATAACGAAAATCTGTGATCACTTCTAAAAATTGTATTTTCTAGGGATTTTTATATGAAAAACTTTAAATGCGTTTTTCTTGAAAACTAGAAGAGCTAGAGCCAAAATAACGAAAATCTGTGATCACTTCTAAAAATTGTATTTTCTAAGGATTTTTATATGAAAAACTTTAAATGCGTTTTTCTTGAAAACTAGAAGAGCTAGAGCCAAAATAACGAAAATCTGTGATCACTTCTAAAAATTGGATTTTCTAAGGATTTTTATATGAAAAACTTTAAATGCGTATTTCTTGAAAACTAGAAGAGCTAGAGCCAAAATAACGAAAATCTGTGATCACTTCTAAAAATTGTATTTTCTAAGGATTTTTATATGAAAAACTTTAAATGCGTTTTTCTTGAAAACTAGAAGAGCTAAAGCCAAAATAACGAAAATCTGTGATCACTTCTAAAAATTGTATTTTCTAAGGATTTTTATATGAAAAACTTTAAATGCGTTTTTCTTGAAAACTAGAAGAGCTAGAGCCAAAATAACGAAAATCTGTGATCACTTCTAAAAATTGTATTTTCTAAGGATTTTTATATGAAAAACTTCAAATGCGTTTTTCTTGAAAACTAGAAGAGCTAGAGCCAAAGTAACGAAAATCTGAGATCATTTCTAAAAATTGGATTTTCTAAGGATTTTTATATGAAAAACTTTAAATGCGTATTTCTTGAAAACTAGAAGAGCTAGAGCCAAAATAACGAAAATCTGTGATCACTTCTAAAAATTGGATTTTCTAAGGATTTTTATATGAAAAACTTTAAATGCGATTTTCTTGAAAACTAGAAGAGCTAGAGCCAAAATAACGAAAATCTGTGATCACTTCTAAAAATTGGATTTCCTTAAGATTTTTATATGAAAAACTTTAAATGCGATTTTCTTGAAAACTAGAAGAGCTAGAGCCAAAATAACGAAAATCTGTGATCACTTCTAAAAATTGGATTTCCTTATATGAAAAACTTTATATGCGATTTTCTAAGGATTTTTATATGAAAAACTTTAAATGCATTTTTATTGAAAACTAGAAGATCTAGAGCCAAAATAACGAAAATCTGTGATCACTTCTAAAAATTGGATTTTCTAAGGATTTTTATATGAAAAACTTTAAATGCGTTTTTCTTGAAAACTAGAAAAGCTAGAGCCAAAATAACAAAAATCTGTGATCACTTCTAAAAATTGGATTTTCTAAGGATTTTTATATGAAAAACTTTAAATGCGATTTTCTTGAAAACTAGAAGAGCTCGAGCCAAAATAACGAAAATCTGTGATCACTTCTAAAAATTGGATTTTCTAAGGATTTCTATATGAAAAACTTTAAATGCATTTTTCTTGAAAACTAGAAGAGCTAGAGCCAAAATAACGAAAATCTGTGATCACTTCTAAAAATTGTATTTTCTAAGGATTTTTATATGAAAAACTTTAAATGCGTTTTTCTTGAAAACCAGAAGAGCTAGAGCCAAAATAACGAATATCTGTGATCACTTCTAAAAATTGGATTTTCTAAGGATTTTTATATGAAAAACTTTAAATGCGTTTTTCTTGAAAACTAGAAGAGCTAGAGCCAAAATAACGAAAATCTGTGATCACTTCTAAAAATTGGATTTTCTAAGGACTTTTATATGAAAAACTTTAAATGCATTTTTCTTGAAAACTAGAAGAGCTAAAGCCAAAATAACGAAAATCTGTGATCACTTCTAAAAATTGTATTTTCTAAGGATTTTTATATGAAAAACTTTAAATGCGTTTTTCTTGAAAACTAGAAGAGCTAGAGCCAAAATAACGAAAATCTGTGATCACTTCTAAAAATTGGATTTTCTAAGTATTTTTATATGAAAAACTTTAAATGCGTATTTCTTGAAAACTAGAAGAGCTAGAGCCAAAATAACGAAAATCTGTGATCACTTCTCAAAATTGGATTTTTTAAGGATTTTTATATGAAAAACTTTAAATGCGATTTTCTTGAAAACTAGAAGAGCTAGAGCCAAAATAACGAAAATCTGTGATCACTTCTAAAAATTGGATTTCCTTAAGTTTTTTATATGAAAAACTTTAAATGCGATTTTCTAAGGATTTTTATATGAAAAACTTTAAATGCATTTTTATTGAAAACTAGAAGAGCTAGAGCCAAAATAACGAAAATCTGTGATCACTTCTAAAAATTGGATTTTCTAAGGATTTTTATATGAAAAACTTTAAATGCGTTTTTCTTGAAAACTAGAAAAGCTAGAGCCAAAACAACAAAAATCTGTGATCACTTCTAAAAATTGGATTTTCTAAGGATTTTTATATGAAAAACTTTAAATGCGATTTTCTTGAAAACTAGAAGAGCTCGAGCCAAAATAACGAAAATCTGTGATCACTTCTAAAAATTGGATTTCCTTAGGATTTTTACATGAAAAACTTTAAATGCGATTTTCTAAGGATTTTTATATGAAAAACTTTAAATGCATTTTTATTGAAAACTAGAAGAGCTAGAGCCAAAATAACGAAAATCTGTGATCACTTCTAAAAATTGGATTTTCTAAGGATTTTTATATGAAAAACTTTAAATGCGTTTTTCTTGAAAACTAGAAAAGCTAGAGCCAAAATAACAAAAATCTGTGATCACTTCTAAAAATTGGATTTTCTAAGGATTTTTATATGAAAAACTTTAAATGCGATTTTCTTGAAAACTAGAAGAGCTAGAGCCAAAATAACGAAAATCTGTGATCACTTCTAAAAATTGGATTTTCTTAGGATTTTTATATGAAAAACTTTAAATGCGATTTTCTAAGGATTTTTATATGAAAAACTTTAAATGCATTTTTATTGAAAACTAGAAGAGCTAAAGCCAAAATAACGAAATCTGTGATCACTTCTAAAAATTGGATTTTCTAAAGATTTTTATATGAAAAACTTTAAATGCGATTTTCTAAGGATTTTTATATGAAAAACTTTAAATGCATTTTTATTGAAAACTAGAAGAGCTAGAGCCAAAATAACGAAAATCTGTGATCACTTCTAAAAATTGGATTTTCTAAGGATTTTTATATGAAAAACTTTAAATGCGATTTTCTTGAAAACTAGAAGAGCTAGAGCCAAAATAACGAAAATCTGTGATCACTTCTAAAAATTGGATTTCCTTAAGATTTTTATATGAAAAACTTTAAATGCGATTTTCTTGAAAACTAGAAGAGCTAGAGCCAAAATAACGAAAATCTGTGATCACTTCTAAAAATTGGATTTCCTTATATGAAAAACTTTATATGCGATTTTCTAAGGATTTTTATATGAAAAACTTTAAATGCATTTTTATTGAAAACTAGAAGAGCTAGAGCCAAAATAACGAAAATCTGTGATCACTTCTAAAAATTGGATTTTCTAAGGATTTTTATATGAAAAACTTTAAATGCGTTTTTCTTGAAAACTAGAAAAGCTAGAGCCAAAATAACAAAAATCTGTGATCACTTCTAAAAATTGGATTTTCTAAGGATTTTTATATGAAAAACTTTAAATGCGATTTTCTTGAAAACTAGAAGAGCTCGAGCCAAAATAACGAAAATCTGTGATCACTTCTAAAAATTGGATTTTCTAAGGATTTCTATATGAAAAACTTTAAATGCATTTTTCTTGAAAACTAGAAGAGCTAGAGCCAAAATAACGAAAATCTGTGATCACTTCTAAAAATTGTATTTTCTAAGGATTTTTATATGAAAAACTTTAAATGCGTTTTTCTTGAAAACCAGAAGAGCTAGAGCCAAAATAACGAATATCTGTGATCACTTCTAAAAATTGGATTTTCTAAGGATTTTTATATGAAAAACTTTAAATGCGTTTTTCTTGAAAACTAGAAGAGCTAGAGCCAAAATAACGAAAATCTGTGATCACTTCTAAAAATTGGATTTTCTAAGGACTTTTATATGAAAAACATTAAATGCATTTTTCTTGAAAACTAGAAGAGCTAAAGCCAAAATAACGAAAATCTGTGATCACTTCTAAAAATTGTATTTTCTAAGGATTTTTATATGAAAAACTTTAAATGCGTTTTTCTTGAAAACTAGAAGAGCTAGAGCCAAAATAACGAAAATCTGTGATCACTTCTAAAAATTGGATTTTCTAAGTATTTTTATATGAAAAACTTTAAATGCGTATTTCTTGAAAACTAGAAGAGCTAGAGCCAAAATAACGAAAATCTGTGATCACTTCTCAAAATTGGATTTTTTAAGGATTTTTATATGAAAAACTTTAAATGCGATTTTCTTGAAAACTAGAAGAGCTAGAGCCAAAATAACGAAAATCTGTGATCACTTCTAAAAATTGGATTTCCTTAAGTTTTTTATATGAAAAACTTTAAATGCGATTTTCTAAGGATTTTTATATGAAAAACTTTAAATGCATTTTTATTGAAAACTAGAAGAGCTAGAGCCAAAATAACGAAAATCTGTGATCACTTCTAAAAATTGGATTTTCTAAGGATTTTTATATGAAAAACTTTAAATGCGTTTTTCTTGAAAACTAGAAAAGCTAGAGCCAAAACAACAAAAATCTGTGATCACTTCTAAAAATTGGATTTTCTAAGGATTTTTATATGAAAAACTTTAAATGCGATTTTCTTGAAAACTAGAAGAGCTCGAGCCAAAATAACGAAAATCTGTGATCACTTCTAAAAATTGGATTTCCTTAGGATTTTTACATGAAAAACTTTAAATGCGATTTTCTAAGGATTTTTATATGAAAAACTTTAAATGCATTTTTATTGAAAACTAGAAGAGCTAGAGCCAAAATAACGAAAATCTGTGATCACTTCTAAAAATTGGATTTTCTAAGGATTTTTATATGAAAAACTTTAAATGCGTTTTTCTTGAAAACTAGAAAAGCTAGAGCCAAAATAACAAAAATCTGTGATCACTTCTAAAAATTGGATTTTCTAAGGATTTTTATATGAAAAACTTTAAATGCGATTTTCTTGAAAACTAGAAGAGCTAGAGCCAAAATAACGAAAATCTGTGATCACTTCTAAAAATTGGATTTTCTTAGGATTTTTATATGAAAAACTTTAAATGCGATTTTCTAAGGATTTTTATATGAAAAACTTTAAATGCATTTTTATTGAAAACTAGAAGAGCTAAAGCCAAAATAACGAAATCTGTGATCACTTCTAAAAATTGGATTTTCTAAAGATTTTTATATGAAAAACTTTAAATGCGATTTTCTAAGGATTTTTATATGAAAAACTTTAAATGCATTTTTATTGAAAACTAGAAGAGCTAGAGCCAAAATAACGAAAATCTGTGATCACTTCTAAAAATTGGATTTTCTAAGGATATTCTTGAAAACTAGAAGAGCTAGAGACAAAATAACGAAAATCTGTGATCACTTCTAAAAATTGGATTTTTTAAGGATTTTTATATGAAAAACTTTAAATGCGTTTTTCTTGAAAACTAGAAGAGCTAGAGCCAAAATAACGAAAATCTGTGATCACTTCTAAAAATTGGATTTCCTTAGGATTTTTATATGGAAAACTTTAAATGCGATTTTCTAAGGATTTTTATATGAAAAACTTTAAATGCATTTTTATTGAAAACTAGAAGAGCTAGAGCCAAAATAACGAAATCTGTGATCACTTCTAAAAATTGAATTTTCTAAGGATTTTTATATGCAAAACTTTAAATGCATTTTTCTTGAAAACTAGAAGAGCTAGAGCCAAAATAACGAAAATCTGTGATCACTTCTAAAAATTGGATTTTCTAAGGATTTTTATATGAAAAACGTCAAATGCATTTTTCTTGAAAACTAGAAGAGCTAGAGCCAAAATAACGAAAATCTGTGATCATTTCTAAAAATTGGATTTCCTTAGCATTTTTATATGAAAACTTTAAATTCGATTTTCTTGAAAACTAGAAGAGCTAGAGCCAAAATAACGAAAATCTGTGATCACTTCTAAAAATTGGATTTCCTTAGGATTTTTATATGAAAAACTTTAAATGCGTTTTTCTTGAAAACTAGAAGAGCTAGAGCCAAAATAACGAAAATCTGTGATCATTTCTAAAAATTGGATTTCCTTAGCATTTTTATATGAAAACTTTAAATTCGATTTTCTTGAAAACTAGAAGAGCTAGAGCCAAAATAACGAAAATCTGTGATCACTTCTAAAAATTGGATTTCCTTAGGATTTTTATATGAAAAACTTTAAATGCATTTTTCTTGAAAACTAGAAGAGCTAGAGCCAAAATAACGAAAATCTGTGATCATTTCTAAAAATTGGATTTCCTTAGCATTTTTATATGAAAACTTTAAATTCGATTTTCTTGAAAACTAGAAGAGCTAGAGCCAAAATAACGAAAATCTGTGATCACTTCTAAAAATTGGATTTCCTTAGGATTTTTATATGAAAAACTTTAAATGCGTTTTTCTTGAAAACTAGAAGAGCTAGAGGCAAAATAACGAAAATCTGTGATCACTTCTAAAAATTGGATTTCCTTAGGAATTTTATATGAAAAACTTTAAATGCGATTTTCTTGAAAACTAGAAGAGCTAGAGCCAAAATAACGAAAATCTGTGATCACTTCTAAAAATTGGATTTGCTAAGGATTTTTATATGAAAAACTTAAAATGCGCCTTTCTTGAAAACTAGAAGAGCTAGAGCCAAAATAACGAAAATCTGTGATCACTTCTAACAATTGGATTTTCTAAGGATTTTTATTTGAAAAACTTTAAATGCATTTTTCTTGAAAACTAGAAGAGCTAGAGCCAAAATAACGAAAATCTGTGATCACTTCTAAAAATTGGATTTTCTAAGGATTTTTATATGAAAAACTTAAAATGCGCTTTTCTTGAAAACTAGAAAAGCTAGAGCCAAAATAACGAAAATCTGTGATCACTTCTAACAATTGGATTTTCTAAGGATTTTTATTTAAAAAACTTTAAATGCATTTTTCTTGAAAACTAGAAGAGCTAGAGCCAAAATAACGAAAATCTGTGATCACTTCTAAAAATTGGATTTTTATATAAAAAACTTTATATGCGTTTTTCTTGAAAACTAGAAGAGCTAGAGCCAAAATAACTAAAATCTGTGATCACTTCTAAAAATTGGATTTTCTAAGGATTTTTATATGAAAAACTTTAAATGCACTTTTCTTGTAAACTAGAAGAGCTAGAGCCAAAATAACGAAAATCTGTGATCACTTCCAAAAATTAGATTTTCTAAGGATTTTTATATGAAAAACTTTAAATGCACTTTTCTTGAAAACTAGAAGAGCTAGAGCCAAAATAAAGAAAATCTGTGATCACTTCTAAAAATTGGATTTTCTAAGGATTTTTATATGAAAAACTTAAAATGCGCTTTTCTTGAAAACTAGAAGAGCTAGAGCCAAAATAATGAAAATCTGTGATCACTTCTAAAAATTGGATTTTCTAAGGATTTTTATATGAAAAACTTTAAATGCATTTTTCTTGAAAACTAGAAGAGCTAGAGCCAAAATAACGAAAATCTGTGATCACTTCTAAAAATTGGATTTTCTAAGGATTTTTATATGAAAAACTTTAAATGCGCTTTTCTTGAAAACTAGGTGAGCTAGAGCCAAAATAACGAAAATCTGTGATCACTTCTAAAAATTGGATTTTCTAAGGATTTTTATATGAAAATCTGTGATCACTTCTAAAAATTGGATTTTCTAAGGATTTATATATGAAAAACTTTAAATGCGTTTTTCTTGAAAACTAGAAGAGCTAGAGCCAAAACAACGAAAATATGTGATCACTTCTAAAAATTGGATTTTCTAAGGATTTTTATATGAAAAACTTAAAATGCGTTTTTCTAGAAAACTAGAAGAGCTAGAGCCAAAATAACGAAAATCTGTGATCACTTCTAAAAATTGGATTTTCTAAGGATTTTTATATGAAAAACTTTATATGCGTTTTTCTTGAAAACCAGAAGAGCTAGAGGCAAAATAACGAAAATCTGTGATCACTTCTAAAAATTGGATTTTCTAAGGATTTTTATATGAAAATCTGTGATCACTTCTAAAAATTGGATTTTCTAAGGATTTATATATGAAAAACTTTAAATGCGTTTTTCTTGAAAACTAGAAGAGCTAGAGCCAAAACAACGAAAATATGTGATCACTTCTAAAAATTGGATTTTCTAAGGATTTTTATATGAAAAACTTTAAATGCGTTTTTCTTGAAAACTAGAAGAGCTAGAGCCAAAATAACGAAAATCTGTGATCACTTCTAAAAATTGGATTTTCTAAGGATTTTTATATGAAAAACTTTATATGCGTTTTTCTTGAAAACTAGAAAAGCTAGAGCCAAAATAACAAAAATCTGTGATCACTTCTAAAAATTGGATTTTCTAAGGATTTTTATATGAAAAACTTTAAATGCGTTTTTCTTGAAAACTAGAAGAGCTAGAGCCAAAATAACGAAATCTGTGATCACTTCTAAAAATTGGATTTTCTAAGGATTTTTATATGAAAAACTTTAAATGCGATTTTCTAAGGATTTTTATATGAAAAACTTTAAATGCATTTTTATTGAAAACTAGAAGAGCTAGAGCCAAAATAACGAAATCTGTGATCACTTCTAAAAATTGGATTTTCTAAGGATATTCTTGAAAACTAGAAGAGCTAGAGACAAAATAACGAAAATCTGTGATCACTTCTAAAAATTGGATTTTGTAAGGATTTTTATATGAAAAACTTTAAATGCGTTTTTCTTGAAAACTAGAAGAGCTAGAGCCAAAATAACGAAATCTGTGATCACTTCTAAAAATTGGATTTTCTAAGGATTTTTATATGAAAAACTTTAAATGCGATTTTCTAAGGATTTTTATATGAAAAACTTTAAATGCATTTTTATTGAAAACTAGAAGAGCTAGAGCCAAAATAACGAAATCTGTGATCACTTCTAAAAATTGGATTTTCTAAGGATTTTTATATGAAAAACTTTAAATGCGTTTTTCTTGAAAACTAGAAGAGCTAGAGCCAAAATAACGAAAATCTGTGATAACTTCTAAAAATTAGATTTTCTAAGGATTTTTATATGAAAAACTTTAAATGCACTTTTCTTGAAAACTAGAAGAGCTAGAGCCAAAACAACGAAAATATGTGATCACTTCTAAAAATTGGATTTTCTAAGGATTTTTATATGAAAAACTTTAAATGCGATTTTCTAAGGATTTTTATATGAAAAACTTTAAATGCATTTTTATTGAAAACTAGAAGAGCTAGAGCCAAAATAACGAAAATCTGTGATCACTTCTAAAAATTGTATTTTCTAAGGATTTTTATATGAAAAACTTTAAATGCGTATTTCTTGAAAACTAGAAGAGCTAGAGCCAAAATAACGAAAATCTGTGATCACTTCTAAAAATTGTATTTTCTAAGGATTTTTATATGAAAAACTTTAAATGCGTTTTTCTTGAAAACTAGAAGAGCTAGAGCCAAAATAACGAAAATCTGTGATCACTTCTAAAAATTGTATTTTCTAAGGATTTTTATATGAAAAACTTTAAATGCGTTTTTCTTGAAAACTAGAAGAGCTAGAGCCAAAATAACGAAAATCTGTGATCACTTCTAAAAATTGGATTTTCTAAGGATTTTTATATGAAAAACTTTAAATGCGTATTTCTTGAAAACTAGAAGAGCTAGAGCCAAAATAACGAAAATCTGTGATCACTTCTAAAAATTGTATTTTCTAAGGATTTTTATATGAAAAACTTTAAATGCGCTTTTCTTGAAAACTAGGTGAGCTAGAGCCAAAATAACGAAAATCTGTGATCACTTCTAAAAATTGGATTTTCTAAGGATTTTTATATGAAAATCTGTGATCACTTCTAAAAATTGTATTTTCTAAGGATTTTTATATGAAAAACTTTAAATGCGTATTTCTTGAAAACTAGAAGAGCTAGAGCCAAAATAACGAAAATCTGTGATCACTTCTAAAAATTGTATTTTCTAAGGATTTTTATATGAAAAACTTTAAATGCGTTTTTCTTGAAAACTAGAAGAGCTAGAGCCAAAATAACGAAAATCTGTGATCACTTCTAAAAATTGGATTTTCTAAGGATTTTTATATGAAAAACTTTAAATGCGTATTTCTTGAAAACTAGAAGAGCTAGAGCCAAAATAACGAAAATCTGTGATCACTTCTAAAAATTGTATTTTCTAAGGATTTTTATATGAAAAACTTTAAATGCGTTTTTCTTGAAAACTAGAAGAGCTAAAGCCAAAATAACGAAAAATGTGATCACTTCTAAAAATTGTATTTTCTAAGGATTTTTATATGAAAAACTTTAAATGCGTTTTTCTTGAAAACTAGAAGAGCTAGAGCCAAAATAACGAAAATCTGTGATCACTTCTAAAAATTGTATTTTCTAAGGATTTTTATATGAAAAACTTTATATGCGTTTTTCTTGAAAACTAGAAGAGCTAGAGCCAAAATAACGAAAATCTGTGATCACTTCTAAAAATTGGATTTTCTAAGGATTTTTATATGAAAAACTTTAAATGCGTATTTCTTGAAAACTAGAAGAGCTAGAGCCAAAATAACGAAAATCTGTGATCACTTCTAAAAATTGGATTTTCTAAGGATTTTTATATGAAAAACTTTAAATGCGATTTTCTTGAAAACTAGAAGAGCTAGAGCCAAAATAACGAAAATCTGTGATCACTTCTAAAAATTAGATTTCCTTAAGATTTTTATATGAAAAACTTTAAATGCGATTTTCTAAGGATTTTTATATGAAAAACTTTAAATGCATTTTTATTGAAAACTAGAAGAGCTAGAGCCAAAATAACGAAAATCTGTGATCACTTCTAAAAATTGGATTTTCTAAGGATTTTTATATGAAAAACTTTAAATGCGTTTTTCTTGAAAACTAGAAAAGCTAGAGCCAAAATAACAAAAATCTGTGATCACTTCTAAAAATTGGATTTTCTAAGGATTTTTATATGAAAAACTTTAAATGCGATTTTCTTGAAAACTAGAAGAGCTCGAGCCAAAATAACGAAAATCTGTGATCACTTCTAAAAATTGGATTTTCTAAGGATTTCTATATGAAAAACTTTAAATGCATTTTTCTTGAAAACTAGAAGAGCTAGAGCCAAAATAACGAAAATCTGTGATCACTTCTAAAAATTGTATTTTCTAAGGATTTTTATATGAAAAACTTTAAATGCGTTTTTCTTGAAAACTAGAAGAGCTAAAGCCAAAATAACGAAAATCTGTGATCACTTCTAAAAATTGTATTTTCTAAGGATTTTTATATGAAAAACTTTAAATGCGTTTTTCTTGAAAACTAGAAGAGCTAGAGCCAAAATAACGAAAATCTGTGATCACTTCTAAAAATTGTATTTTCTAAGGATTTTTATATGAAAAACTTCAAATGCGTTTTTCTTGAAAACTAGAAGAGCTAGAGCCAAAGTAAAGAAAATCTGTGATCACTTCTAAAAATTGGATTTTCTAAGGATTTTTATATGAAAAACTTTAAATGCGTATTTCTTGAAAACTAGAAGAGCTAGAGCCAAAATAACGAAAATCTGTGATCACTTCTAAAAATTGGATTTTCTAAGGATTTTTATATGAAAAACTTTAAATGCGTATTTCTTGAAAACTAGAAGAGCTAGAGCCAAAATAACGAAAATCTGTGATCACTTCTAAAAATTGTATTTTCTAAGGATTTTTATATGAAAAACTTTAAATGCGTTTTTCTTGAAAACTAGAAGAGCTAAAGCCAAAATAACGAAAATCTGTGATCACTTCTAAAAATTGTATTTTCTAAGGATTTTTATATGAAAAACTTTAAATGCGTTTTTCTTGAAAACTAGAAGAGCTAAAGCCAAAATAACGAAAATCTGTGATCACTTCTAAAAATTGTATTTTCTAAGGATTTTTATATGAAAAACTTTAAATGCGTTTTTCTTGAAAACTAGAAGAGCTAGAGCCAAAATAACGAAAATCTGTGATCACTTCTAAAAATTGTATTTTCTAAGGATTTTTATATGAAAAACTTCAAATGCGTTTTTCTTGAAAACTAGAAGAGCTAGAGCCAAAGTAACGAAAATCTGTGATCACTTCTAAAAATTGGATTTTCTAAGGATTTTTATATGAAAAACTTTAAATGCGTATTTCTTGAAAACTAGAAGAGCTAGAGCCAAAATAACGAAAATCTGTGATCACTTCTAAAAATTGGATTTTCTAAGGATTTTTATATGAAAAACTTTAAATGCGATTTTCTTGAAAACTAGAAGAGCTAATGCCAAAATAACGAAAATCTGTGATCACTTCTAAAAATTGGATTTCCTTAAGATTTTTATATGAAAAACTTTAAATGCGATTTTCTAAGGATTTTTATATGAAAAACTTTAAATGCATTTTTATTGAAAACTAGAAGAGCTAGAGCCAAAATAACGAAAATCTGTGATTACTTCTAAAAATTGGATTTTCTAAGGATTTTTATATGAAAAACTTTAAATGCGTTTTTCTTGAAAACTAGAAAAGCTAGAGCCAAAATAACAAAAATCTGTGATCACTTCTAAAAATTGGATTTTCTAAGGATTTTTATATGAAAAACTTTAAATGCGATTTTCTTGAAAACTAGAAGAGCTCGAGCCAAAATAACGAAAATCTGTGATCACTTCTAAAAATTGGATTTTCTAAGGATTTCTATATGAAAAACTTTAAATGCATTTTTCTTGAAAACTAGAAGAGCTAGAGCCAAAATAACGAAAATCTGTGATCACTTCTAAAAATTGTATTTTCTAAGGATTTTTATATGAAAAACTTTAAATGCGTTTTTCTTGAAAACCAGAAGAGCTAGAGCCAAAATAACGAATATCTGTGATCACTTCTAAAAATTGGATTTTCTAAGGATTTTTATATGAAAAACTTTAAATGCGTTTTTCTTGAAAACTAGAAGAGCTAGAGCCAAAATAACGAAAATCTGTGATCACTTCTAAAAATTGGATTTTCTAAGTATTTTTATATGAAAAACTTTAAATGCGTATTTCTTGAAAACTAGAAGAGCTAGAGCCAAAATAACGAAAATCTGTGATCACTTCTAAAAATTGGATTTTCTAAGGATTTTTATATGAAAAACTTTAAATGCGTTTTTCTTGAAAACTAGAAAAGCTAGAGCCAAAATAACAAAAATCTGTGATCACTTCTAAAAATTGGATTTTCTAAGGATTTTTATATGAAAAACTTTAAATGCGATTTTCTTGAAAACTAGAAGAGCTCGAGCCAAAATAACGAAAATCTGTGATCACTTCTAAAAATTGGATTTTCTAAGGATTTCTATATGAAAAACTTTAAATGCATTTTTCTTGAAAACTAGAAGAGCTAGAGCCAAAATAACGAAAATCTGTGATCACTTCTAAAAATTGTATTTTCTAAGGATTTTTATATGAAAAACTTTAAATGCGTTTTTCTTGAAAACCAGAAGAGCTAGAGCCAAAATAACGAATATCTGTGATCACTTCTAAAAATTGGATTTTCTAAGGATTTTTATATGAAAAACTTTAAATGCGTTTTTCTTGAAAACTAGAAGAGCTAGAGCCAAAATAACGAAAATCTGTGATCACTTCTAAAAATTGGATTTTCTAAGTATTTTTATATGAAAAACTTTAAATGCGTATTTCTTGAAAACTAGAAGAGCTAGAGCCAAAATAACGAAAATCTGTGATCACTTCTAAAAATTGGATTTTCTAAGGATTTTTATATGAAAAACTTTAAATGCGATTTTCTTGAAAACTAGAAGAGAAATAGAGCCAAAATAACGAAAATCTGTGATCACTTCTAAAAATTGGATTTCCTTAAGTTTTTTATATGAAAAACTTTAAATGCGATTTTCTAAGGATTTTTATATGAAAAACTTTAAATGCATTTTTATTGAAAACTAGAAGAGCTAGAGCCAAAATAACGAAAATCTGTGATCACTTCTAAAAATTGGATTTTCTAAGGATTTTTATATGAAAAACTTTAAATGCATTTTTCTTGAAAACTAGAAAAGCTAGAGCTAAAATAACAAAAATCTGTGATCACTTCTAAAAATTGGATTTTCTAAGGATTTTTATATGAAAAACTTTAAATGCGATTTTCTTGAAAACTAGAAGAGCTAGAGCCAAAATAACGAAAATCTGTGATCACTTCTAAAAATTGGATTTCCTTAGGATTTTTATATGAAAAACTTTAAATGCGATTTTCTAAGGATTTTTATATGAAAAACTTTAAATGCATTTTTATTGAAAACTAGAAGAGCTAAAGCCAAAATAACGAAATCTGTGATCACTTCTAAAAATTGGATTTTCTAAAGATTTTTATATGAAAAACTTTAAATGCGATTTTCTAAGGATTTTATATGAAAAACTTTAAATGCATTTTTATTGAAAACTAGAAGAGCTAGAGCCAAAATAACGAAAATCTGTGATCACTTCTAAAAATTGGATTTTCTAAGGATATTCTTGAAAACTAGAAGAGCTAGAGACAAAATAACGAAAATCTGTGATCACTTCTAAAAATTGGATTTTTTAAGGATTTTTATATGAAAAACTTTAAATGCGTTTTTCTTGAAAACTAGAAGAGCTAGAGCCAAAATAACGAAAATCTGTGATCACTTCTAAAAATTGGATTTCCTTAGGATTTTTATATGAAAAACTTTAAATGCGATTTTCTAAGGATTTTTATATGAAAAACTTTAAATGCATTTTTATTGAAAACTAGAAGAGCTAGAGACAAAATAACGAAATCTGTGATCACTTCTAAAAATTGAATTTTCTAAGGATTTTTATATGCAAAACTTTAAATGCATTTTTCTTGAAAACTAGAAGAGCTAGAGCCAAAATAACGAAAATCTGTGATCACTTCTAAAATTGGATTTTCTAAGGATTTTTATATGAAAATTTTTAAATGCGATTTTCTTGAAAACTAAAAGAGCTAGAGCCAAAATAACGAAAATCTGTGATCACTTCTAAAAATTGGATTTTCTAAGGATTTTTATATGAAAAACGTCAAATGCATTTTTCTTGAAAACTAGAAGAGCTAGAGCCAAAATAACGAAAATCTGTGATCATTTCTAAAAATTGGATTTCCTTAGCATTTTTATATGAAAACTCTAAATTCGATTTTCTTGAAAACTAGAAGAGCTAGAGCCAAAATAACGAAAATCTGTGATCACTTCTAAAAATTGGATTTCCTTAGGATTTTTATATGAAAAACTTTAAATGCAATTTTCTTGAAAACTAGAAGAGCTAGAGGCAAAATAACGAAAATCTGTGATCACTTCTAAAAATTGGATTTCCTTAGGAATTTTATATGAAAAACTTTAAATGCGATTTTCTTGAAAACTAGAAGAGCTAGAGCCAAAATAACGAAAATCTGTGATCACTTCTAAAAATTGGATTTGCTAAGGATTTTTATATGAAAAACTTAAAATGCGCTTTTCTTGAAAACTAGAAGAGCTAGAGCCAAAATAACGAAAATCTGTGATCACTTCTAACAATTGGATTTTCTAAGGATTTTTATATGAAAAACTTTAAATGCATTTTTCTTGAAAACAAGAAGAGCTAGAGCCAAAATAACGAAAATCTGTGATCACTTCTAAAAATTGGATTTTCTAAGGATTTTTATATGAAAAACTTTAAATGCATTTTTTTTTGAAAACTAGAAGAGCTAGAGCCAAAATAACGAAAATCTGTGATCACTTCTAAAAATTGGATTTTCTAAGGATTTTTATATGAAAAACTTAAAATGCGCTTTTCTTGAAAACTAGAAAAGCTAGAGCCAAAATAACGAAAATCTGTGATCACTTCTAACAATTGGATTTTCTAAGGATTTTTATTTAAAAAACTTTAAATGCATTTTTCTTGAAAACTAGAAGAGCTAGAGCCAAAATAACGAAAATCTGTGATCACTTCTAAAAATTGGATTTTTATATAAAAAACTTTATATGCGTTTTTCTTGAAAACTAGAAGAGCTAGAGCCAAAATAACTAAAATCTGTGATCACTTCTAAAAATTGGATTTTCTAAGGATTTTTATATGAAAAACTTTAAATGCACTTTTCTTGTAAACTAGAAGAGCTAGAGCCAAATAACGAAAATCTGTGATCACTTCCAAAAATTAAATTTTCTAAGGATTTTTATATGAAAAACTTTAAATGCACTTTTCTTGAAAACTAGAAGAGCTAGAGCCAAAATAAAGAAAATCTGTGATCACTTCTAAAAATTGGATTTTCTAAGGATTTTTATATGAAAAACTTAAAATGCGCTTTTCTTGAAAACTAGAAGAGCTAGAGCCAAAATAATGAAAATCTGTGATCACTTCTAAAAATTGGATTTTCTAAGGATTTTTATATGAAAAACTTTAAATGCATTTTTCTTGAAAACTAGAAGAGCTAGAGCCAAAATAACGAAAATCTGTGATCACTTCTAAAAATTGGATTTTCTAAGGATTTTTATATGAAAAACTTTAAATGCGCTTTTCTTGAAAACTAGGTGAGCTAGAGCCAAAATAACGAAAATCTGTGATCACTTCTAAAAATTGGATTTTCTAAGGATTTTTATATGAAAATCTGTGATCACTTCTAAAAATTGGATTTTCTAAGGATTTATATATGAAAAACTTTAAATGCGTTTTTCTTGAAAACTAGAAGAGCTAGAGCCAAAACAACGAAAATATGTGATCACTTCTAAAAATTGGATTTTCTAAGGATTTTTATATGAAAAACTTTAAATGCGTTTTTCTTGAAAACTAGAAGAGCTAGAGCCAAAATAACGAAAATCTGTGATCACTTCTAAAAATTGGATTTTCTAAGGATTTTTATATGAAAAACTTTAAATGCGTTTTTCTTGAAAACCAGAAGAGCTAGAGGCAAAATAACGAAAATCTGTGATCACTTCTAAAAATTGGATTTTCTAAGGATTTTTATATGAAAATCTGTGATCACTTCTAAAAATTGGATTTTCTAAGGATTTATATATGAAAAACTTTAAATGCGTTTTTCTTGAAAACTAGAAGAGCTAGAGCCAAAACAACGAAAATATGTGATCACTTCTAAAAATTGGATTTTCTAAGGATTTTTATATGAAAAACTTTAAATGCGTTTTTCTTGAAAACTAGAAGAGCTAGAGCCAAAATAACGAAAATCTGTGATCACTTCTAAAAATTGGATTTTCTAAGGATTTTTATATGAAAAACTTTATATGCGTTTTTCTTGAAAACTAGAAAAGCTAGAGCCAAAATAACAAAAATCTGTGATCACTTCTAAAAATTGGATTTTCTAAGGATTTTTATATGAAAAACTTTAAATGCGATTTTCTAAGGATTTTTATATGAAAAACTTTAAATGCATTTTTATTGAAAACTAGAAGAGCTAGAGCCAAAATAACGAAATCTGTGATCACTTCTAAAAATTGGATTTTCTAAGGATATTCTTGAAAACTAGAAGAGCTAGAGACAAAATAACGAAAATCTGTGATCACTTCTAAAAATTGGATTTTCTAAGGATTTTTATATGAAAAACTTTAAATGCGTTTTTCTTGAAAACTAGAAGAGCTAGAGCCAAAATAACGAAAATCTGTGATCACTTCTAAAAATTGGATTTCCTTAGGATTTTTATATGAAAAACTTTAAATGCGATTTTCTAAGGATTTTTATATGAAAAACTTTAAATGCATTTTTATTGAAAACTAGAAGAGCTAGAGCCAAAATAACGAAATCTGTGATCACTTCTAAAAATTGGATTTTCTAAGGATTTTTATATGAAAAACTTTAAATGCGTTTTTCTTGAAAACTAGAAGAGCTAGAGCCAAAATAACGAAAATCTGTGATCACTTCTAAAAATTAGATTTTCTAAGGATTTTTATATGAAAAACTTTAAATGCACTTTTCTTGAAAACTAGAAGAGCTAGAGCCAAAACAACGAAAATATGTGATCACTTCTAAAAATTGGATTTTCTAAGGATTTTTATATGAAAACTTTAAATGCGTTTTTCTTGAAAACTAGAAGAGCTAGAGCCAAAATAACGAATATCTGTGATCACTTCTAAAAATTGGATTTTCTAAGGATTTTTATATGAAAAACTTTATATGCGTTTTGCTTGAAAACTAGAAAAGCTAGAGCCAAAATAACGAAAATCTGTGATCACTTCTAAAAATTGGATTTCCTTAGGATTTTTATATGAAAAACTTTAAATGCGATTTTCTAAGGATTTTTATATGAAAAACTTTAAATGCATTTTTATTGAAAACTAGAAGAGCTAGAGCCAAAATAACGAAATCTGTGATCACTTCTAAAAATTGGATTTTCTAAGGATTTTTATATGAAAAACTTTAAATGCGATTTTCTAAGGATTTTTATATGAAAAACTTTAAATGCATTTTTATTGAAAACTAGAAGAGCTAGAGCCAAAATAACGAAAATCAGTGATCACTTCTAAAAATTGGATTTTCTAAGGATATTCTTGAAAACTAGAAGAGCTAGAGACAAAATAACGAAAATCTGTGATCACTTCTAAAAATTGGATTTTCTAAGGATTTTTATATGCAAAACTTTAAATGCATTTTTCTTGAAAACTAGAAGAGCTAGAGCCAAAATAACGAAAATCTGTGATCACTTCTAAAATTGGATTTTCTAAGGATTTTTATATGAAAAACTTTAAATGCGATTTTCTTGAAAACTAAAAAAAACTAGAGCCAAAATAACGAAAATCTGTGATCACTTCTAAAAATTGGATTTTCTAAGGATTTTTATATGAAAAACGTCAAATGCATTTTTCTTGAAAACTAGAAGAGCTAGAGCCAAAATAACGAAAATCTGTGATCATTTCTAAAAATTGGATTTCCTTAGCATTTTTATATGAAAACTTTAAATTCGATTTTCTTGAAAACTAGAAGAGCTAGAGCCAAAATAACGAAAATCTGTGATCACTTCTAAAAATTGCATTTCCTTAGGATTTTTATATGAAAAACTTTAAATGCGATTTTCTTGAAAACTAGAAGAGCTAGAGCCAAAATAACGAAAATCTGTGATCACTTCTAAAAATTGGATTTCCTTAGGATTTTTATATGAAAAACTTTAAATGCAATTTTCTTGAAAACTAGAAGAGCTAGAGGCAAAATAACGAAAATCTGTGATCACTTCTAAAAATTGGATTTCCTTAGGATTTTTATATGAAAAACTTTAAATGCGATTTTCTTGAAAACTAGAAGAGCTAGAGCCAAAATAACGAAAATCTGTGATCACTTCTAAAAATTGGATTTGCTAAGGATTTTTATATGAAAAACTTAAAATGCGCTTTTCTTGAAAACTTGAAGAGCTAGAGCCAAAATAACGAAAATCTGTGATCACTTCTAACAATTGGATTTTTATATAAAAAACTTTATATGCGTTTTTCTTGAAAACTAGAAGAGCTAGAGCCAAAATAACTAAAATCTGTGATCACTTCTAAAAATTGGATTTTCTAAGGATTTTTATATGAAAAACTTTAAATGCACTTTTCTTGTAAACTAGAAGAGCTAGAGCCAAAATAACGAAAATCTGTGATCACTTCTAAAAATTGGATTTTCTAAGGATTTTTATATGAAAAACTTAAAATGCGCTTTTCTTGAAAACTAGAAAAGCTAGAGCCAAAATAACGAAAATCTGTGATCACTTCTAACAATTGGATTTTCTAAGGATTTTTATTTAAAAAACTTTAAATGCATTTTTCTTGAAAACTAGAAGAGCTAGAGCCAAAATAACGAAAATCTGTGATCACTTCTAAAAATTGGATTTTTATATAAAAAACTTTATATGCGTTTTTCTTGAAAACTAGAAGAGCTAGAGCCAAAATAACTAAAATCTGTGATCACTTCTAAAAATTGGATTTTCTAAGGATTTTTATATGAAAAACTTTAAATGCACTTTTCTTGTAAACTAGAAGAGCTAGAGCCAAAATAACGAAAATCTGTGATCACTTCTAAAAATTGGATTTTCTAAGGATTTTTATATGAAAAACTTTAAATGCATTTTTCTTGAAAACAAGAAGAGCTAGAGCCAAAATAACGAAAATCTGTGATCACTTCCAAAAATTGGATTTTCTAAAGATTTTTATATGAAAAACTTTAAATGCGTTTTTCTTGAAAACTAGAAGAGCTAGAGCCAAAATACCGAAAATCTGTGATCACTTCTAAAAATTAGATTTTCTAAGGATTTTTATATGAAAAACTTTAAATGCACTTTTCTTGAAAACTAGAAGAGCTAGAGCCAAAATAAAGAAAATCTGTGATCACTTCTAAAAATTGGATTTTCTAAGGATTTTTATATGAAAAACTTAAAATGCGCTTTTCTTGAAAACTAGAAGAGCTAGAGCCAAAATAATGAAAATCTGTGATCACTTCTAAAAATTGGATTTTCTAAGGATTTTTATATGAAAAACTTTAAATGCATTTTTCTTGAAAACTAGAAGAGCTAGAGCCAAAATAACGAAAATCTGTGATCACTTCTAAAAATTGGATTTTCTAAGGATTTTTATATGAAAAACTTTAAATGCGCTTTTCTTGAAAACTAGGTGAGCTAGAGCCAAAATAACGAAAATCTGTGATCACTTCTAAAAATTGGATTTTCTAAGGATTTATATATGAAAAACTTTAAATGCGTTTTTCTTGAAAACTAGAAGAGCTAGAGCCAAAACAACGAAAATATTTGATCACTTCTAAAAATTGGATTTTCTCAGGATTTTTATATGAAAAACTTTAAATGCGTTTTTCTTAAAAACTAGAAGAGCTAGAGCCAAAATAACGAAAATCTGTGATCACTTCTAAAAATTGGATTTTCTAAGGATTTTTATATGAAAAACTTTATATGCGTTTTTCTTGAAAACTAGAAAAGCTAGAGCCAAAATAACAAAAATCTGTGATCACTTCTAAAAATTGGATTTTCTAAGGATCTTTATATGAAAAACTTTAAATGCGTTTTTCTTGAAAACTAGAAGAGCTAGAGCCAAAATAACGAAAATCTGTGATCACTTCTAAAAATTGGATTTTCTAAGGATTTTTATATGAAAATCTGTGATCACTTCTAAAAATTGGATTTTCTAAGGATTTATATATGAAAAACTTTAAATGCGTTTTTCTTGAAAACTAGAAGAGCTAGAGCCAAAACAACGAAAATATGTGATCACTTCTAAAAATTGGATTTTCTAAGGATTTTTATATGAAAAACTTTAAATGCGTTTTTCTTGAAAACTAGAAGAGCTAGAGCCAAAATAACGAAAATCTGTGATCACTTCTAAAAATTGGATTTTCTAAGGATTTTTATATGAAAAACTTTATATGCGTTTTTCTTGAAAACCAGAAGAGCTAGAGGCAAAATAACGAAAATCTGTGATCACTTCTAAAAATTGGATTTTCTAAGGATTTTTATATGAAAATCTGTGATCACTTCTAAAAATTGGATTTTCTAAGGATTTATATATGAAAAACTTTAAATGCGTTTTTCTTGAAAACTAGAAGAGCTAGAGCCAAAACAACGAAAATATGTGATCACTTCTAAAAATTGGATTTTCTAAGGATTTTTATATGAAAAACTTTAAATGCGTTTTTCTTGAAAACTAGAAGAGCTAGAGCCAAAATAACGAAAATCTGTGATCACTTCTAAAAATTGGATTTTCTAATGATTTTTATATGAAAAACTTTATATGCGTTTTTCTTGAAAACTAGAAAAGCTAGAGCCAAAATAACAAAAATCTGTGATCACTTCTAAAAATTGGATTTTCTAAGGATTTTTATATGAAAAACTTTAAATGCGTTTTTCTTGAAAACTAGAAGAGCTAGAGCCAAAATAACGAAAATCTGTGATCACTTCTAAAAATTGGATTTTCTAAGGATTTTTATATTAAAAACTTTAAATGCGTTTTTCTTGAAAACTAGAAGAGCTATTTTTGTAGTCGAAGTTTTAAATGGGAAGCTAGCATTTTCAATCGTGTAAGAGATACTGGGAGTCTCATGAAGAGCGTCTTTCATTGTCGATGACCGCATGTTTTAATCGTAGAAGATTCTTCACACGGGAAAAACTGTAACACGACTGAAATTATTTCATAGCACAGCGAAAGGCGCTTCTTCAATCGTTTAAGACGTGGGTAAAGATTATCTAACGAATCTTTCATGTCAAGAATCTTACTACCATGGTGGAATAAGCAGGTGGCATCGTTACGGCAACAAATACAACATTACAACAATAATGGAAATTACATAACCGGTTACGTCAAAAAATACATTAAACAAAAATCAAAGCCTGCCTCTGAACGTGATGAAATAAAAAAATTTTTAGCCAATTTTTATTTAATTATGGTCAATATCTTATCAAAATTATCAAAAACTTTAATAAAAAACAAAAATCACAGCACAAAACGTGGACTTCTTGTAAACATAAACAAAACTTTGACATAAACCTAGACAAACAATGCAAGAGCAAAAAATCGTCATCTGGCGTAGTGCTGCCACCTGTTTTTTTTCACCATGCTTACTACCCGTGAAATTTTCGCCGTATAACTGTTGAAAATATGATTTATACAGAGAGTCGTAAAAGGTTCATTCGATGATGGTTTGCCGAAACATAAACAAAGTGTAAAATTGTTGTTTTTGTACTTTGAAAATAATTGTTTAAAGATTTTCTTAAGACTTGCATACTACAGCCGTACCTCAACAAAAGCGGCATGCGTTTCCCGTTTCTTAAATGGACGGGCTCAACGCTTTGCAATTGGAAAAACCGATTTTGACAGCTAGTTCAATAGTGAAGTTTGCCGCTATAATTAATCATTAATGGCAATTTTGCTATGTTTTGGCCAATCTAGCGTTTTTATCTCTATTTTATTTATATTTTTTGGGTTTTATTAAAGAAGAAAGCTATCACTACTGTTCGTGACACAACGTTGACGCTCTTGCTTTGGCATGGCATATCAGCGTAAAAGCTAAGCGAAAGAAAACGTTCTGCCTTCCGCTCTTGTGAAGGTACGGCTGTTAAACATTCCAAGATTAAAAAACAAACGTGTCACAAAATTTAATGTTTTATTCAGAACTTGAAGACTGAAAAAAATCGTCACTTTTTAGAAAACAATCAGCAAATCGGCACTTTTCTAATTCCGGAACAAAAGATCTTCAAAATGACGATATATCGTCAAATCTGGCAGCCCTGATTCCAATTGTTATTCACGATAGGGGTGATTATATTACATTCGAAACTTATCTAAAAAACAAAAAAACAAATACAAATTTGGCACTAAAAATATGTATATGCAAAAAATCGCTTCAACCGTGATGAATATCGCTTAAGGCTGTTTTACATTATCAAACAAGTCTTAAGTATTTTAACGAAAATTCTTTTCTGATCTAATTATTGTTTAAAAATTTACTAAAACAAAACGATCAAGCAATTGTATGTATCTATCGAGGCGGAATATTTAAAAAAACTTTTTGATGAATACAAGGAATGTCATCATGGAATGTTTGCTCATTGCAGATTTACACAAAAAAGCAAATTCTCTGGGCGAAATAGGTGAAACTGTTAGATAGAACCATTTTACTATTAAAAAAATTACAGACAAATACGCCAACTACAAAACTGTGGACAATTTTCCGCGTGGAAGACGATTTTACAGAATTTTTTAAATCTTTTTTCAGCAATTTTAATGCACTAGAAGCCGGATTTGCTCTCACTTGACTTACTATAGACCTTATTTTCATATATATTAGACACTTTGATCGTTTTCCACGCGGAAAATTCTCCACAGTTTTGTAGTTGAATTATTTGTCTGTAATTTTTTGTAAAATGGTTCCATCTAACAATTCACCTATTTCGAGGAGAGAATTTCTTTTTGTGTACATCCTTTTTGTATGTAGTTTGATTACAAATACACATAGTTTTTTTTACAAAATGAATTTAAATAAACTAGTTAGCCTATGGTCAAAATTCGACCATAAATTGTTATGTTAATATGAAGAAAACCTAGTTCACCTAAGTATATATGAATTTACATGTTTCTAGCATTTGTTTTTCCGTCTTAGTGGATCGATTTGGCGAGGGGCCAACCTCCGGTTCATATTTTATCTTCTACGGGAGTTAATTTAATTTTGTCAGTTCAATATAAAAAAAAAAAAACAGAAAATATCAATTGAAAAACAAAAATGTATCAAAAAGTCTCCTCTATAGATTGTCATCCACTCAGGACACTGCATGTTTTATTTTATGATTCTTTGTCTAATATTAACGAAAATTAATTAAAGTACCAGATGTAGAACGAAAATGTACCAAAAAGCTCCCTCTTAGACATTCTTATTCACTCATGCCCATGCATGTTTATTTTTATCTTTGTAGGTCGAATATTTAAAATTAAAAAGTATCATATAGAGCACGGAAAAGTAAAAGAAAGAACTTTAATATCCCGTATTTCTCCTTTTTATACTTTTTTCCCCATAGAGGTTCGAATGACAAACAAAGGAAGAAAGCGTTCTTAACTGTTTTGATTTATACATAAGTTTATTATAGTTGAAATATTCTCAAACCGGTTTCTGAAAAATGTCGAATAATCGAACACGCTATTTTTTTTTATTGTGTATTTGATAATTGAAAAAAAAATTTTTGTATTTGTGTAAGTAGCAAATTTGAACGCTTATAACTTTGAATTTATTGAACAGATTTTAATAAAATATATATTGTGCACTTCTGTTAGTAAATACCTTCCAAATGGTGTATATTTTGTTCAAATCGGTTGACATACAGAGGAGAAAAGTGTTCTTAACTGTTTTGCCTTAGCCGATTTATATATAGATATCGTCTTACCTTTTTAAAACAAATGGTTCCTTTAATTAACGCTTTTGATGTTAAGTAAACAGTTTACTTAACAAACATAACATTGCTTTAACAAACTTCTTCCATTACACTTGTTCTAAATTTTGCATAATTATGCTTTCTTCACCAAAATAACTATTTTCTTAAAACATTAGCAAACACTTTTATAAAAAAACCTATCTTTGCTAATGCACTTCCTTTTTTGTCTTTATTTGAAAGGCCCAACCATGGCATAATTATGTATTACAAAATATGTAACAGCAAAGTGCGAAACTGATCCACATTCCGTACTGAATCACATGTTTTTTTTTTATTTTTTAAATGCATTTGAAGAACTTTTCGTTAATTGCTCAAGCTAGCTCATTCACTTTCTGGTTGGGCCTTATATTTGGGCATTTACCCACACATTATGACAACAACTACACACTTTAGCGAGCAACAATAACAAATAAACAAAAAAAATGGCGCCAGGCACTCTAACACATTTTACATTTTCTTTTCGCCAATTTTACTCTTTTTTTACTTTTAACTTTTTTATTTTTATAAAATTTGTATCGCATACATATAATTTAACACTTGTGTGTAGAAAAATTTACGAAAAAGTTTTATTTTTACGCGAAATTGCTAAAATTACGGAGAGGTAACAAACATCACAAACGTTTAGCTAGAAATCACGCGTCAAACTAAAGAAAGTGAGTTGCCACTTGTTTTAGAATAAGTGGTTATTGCTTATTTGATTTTTGTTAGCCAAGACACTAGAGGGAAGACATGATGCATAAATGAGGGTATTACCAGATGTGAGTTTGCTGATTGAAATATTGTTTAGCGAAGACACTTCCAATACAGATGTGGTGGATAAAATAGGAACTGCCAGATGTGAAACTTAAATTTTTATTTAAAGCAAAGACACTTTGTTTGAATGGTAATATGTAAATCGGATTTGATTGGAAGTTTGTGAAATACAGTAGTTTTCCGATTTAACGAACCTAATTGTTGTTAGGCCAGTTCGTTAAAGTGAATTGTTCGTTATATCCAGTACTAAGTTAAAAATTAATAACGTCCTCTATTTTATTCGAAACTCAAAGTATACGTAGTATTTTTAATATTTTATTAAAAGAAACAAAAAAAATTTATTAATATACATTTAAGTAAAATAAAAATTCATAAAGTAATTTAATACTTTCTCTTAATGGCTTCTTCTTGAAGCTCTCTCAAGAGCATTAAATTTCAGCTACTTATTTTGTTTTGTGAATCACATTTAATAAAAATTAATAGTTAATACAAAGAATATGACAATTGCGTTGCATGAGGAAGGAACCATTGAAAAAGTTACCCATTTTAATGTTTCTAACACAAATTACTTCACGCACCTGACTCTCAAATGCTATTAAGCAAATCCGTCAAAAGAAGAAAATTAACGGTACATTTTTATTTACATTCTTTTTTAGTTATTTTTTTGGTAGCAATTATGTTTTATATTTAATTTTACATTTGTTCGTTATACCGAGTACAAAATAAAAATTTTTGTTCGTTATATAAGGTACTCAGTAGAAAAATTTGGGTGTTCGTTAAATGCGATGTTCACTAAATCGAAGGTTCGTTAAATCGGAAAACTACTGTACATACATATCAGAGAACGGCTTTGTGCGATTGCAAACAAATCGCATTTAATGAATACCAACAAATACACTCGCTTTCGGTCATACAATCAAACTTGCGCAACTGCACACATTCGCTGATGGTTTGCAGTCATTCATGCTTTGTCATCGTGCTTTGTTATTTATATCACCGTTTAGCTTCGATTTTTAATTAAGATGTTTGTGTGTTCAGTGCGACAATGATTGTTTTGGTAAAGAAAAAAAAAATACAAACAAAAAAAGCCAGAAATTTTGGAGGATTTTTATATGAAAAACTTTAAATGCATTTTTCTTGAAAACTAGAAGAGCTAGAGCCCAAATAACGAAAATCTGTGATCATTCTAAAAATTGGATTTTCTAAGGATTTTAATATGAAGAAGTTTAAATGCGTTTTTCTTGAAAACTAGAAGAGCTAGAGCCAAAATAACGAATATCTGTTATCATTCTAAAAATTGGATTTTCTAAGGATTTTTATATGGAAAACTTTAAATGCGTTTTTCTTGAAAACTAGAAGAGCTAGAGCCCAAATAACGAAAATCTGTGATCACTCTAAAAATTGGATTTTCGAAGGATTTTTATATGAAAAACTTAAAATGCGCTTTTCTTGAAAACTAGAAGAGCTAGAGCCAAAACAACGAAAATCTGTGACCACTTCTAAAAATTGGATTTTCTAAGGATTTTAATATGAAAAAGTTTAAATGCGTTTTTCTTGAAAACTAGAAGAGCTAGAGCCAAAATCACGAATATCTGTTATCATTCTAAAAATTGGATTTTCTAAGGATTTTTATATGAAAAACTTTAAATGCGTTCTTCTTGAAAACTAGAAGAGCTAGAGCCAAAATAACGAAAATCTGTGATCACTTCTAAAAATTGGATTTTCTAAGGATTTTTATATGAAAACTTTAAATGCGCTTTTTTTGAAAACTAGAAGAGCTAGAGCCAAAATAACGAAAATCTGTGATCATTCTAAAAATTGGATTTTCTAAGGATTTTTATATGAAAACTTTAAATGCGCTTTTCTTGAAAACTAGAAGAGCTAGAGCCAAAATAACGAAAATCTGTGATCATGCTAAAAATTGGATTTTCTAAGGATTTTAATATGAAAAAGTTTTAATGCGTTTTTCTTGAAAACTAGAAGAGCTAGAGCCAAAATAACGAATATCTGTTATCATTCTAAAAATTGGATTTTCTAAGGATTTTTATATGAAAAACTTTAAATGCGTTTTTCTTGAAAACTAGAAGAGCTAGAGCCAAAATAACGAAAATCTGTGATCACTTCTAAAAATTGGATTTTCTAAGGATTTTTATATGAAAAACTTTAAATGCGTTTTTCTTGAAAACTAGAAGAGCTAGAGCCAAAATAACGAAAATCTGTGATCATTCTAAAAATTGGATTTTCTAAGGATTTTTATATGGAAAACTTTAAATGCGTTTTTCTTGAAAACTAGAAGAGCTAGAGCCAAAATAGCGAAAATCTGTGATCACTTCTATAAATTGGATTTTCTAAGGATTTTTATATGAAAAACTTTAAATGCGTTTTTCTTGAAAACTAGAAGAGCTAGAGCCCAAATAACGAAAATCTGTGATAACTTCTAAAAATTGGATTTCCTAAGGATTTTTATATGAAAAACTTTAAATGCGCTTTTCTTGAAAACTAGAAGAGCTAGAGCCAAAATAACGAAAATCTGTGATCACTTCTAAAAATTGGATTTTCTAAGGATTTTTATATGAAAAATTTTAAATGCGTTTTTCTTGAAAACTAGAAGAGCTAGAGCCAAAATAACGAAAATCTGTGATCATTCTAAAAATTGGATTTTCTAAGGATTTTTATATGAAAAACTTTAAATGCGTTTTTCTTGAAAACTAGAAGAGCTAGAGCCAAAATAGCGAAAATCTGTGATCACTTCTATAAATTGGATTTTCTAAGGATTTTTATATGAAAAACTTTAAATGCGTTTTTCTTGAAAACTAGAAGAGCTAGAGCCCAAATAACGAAAATCTGTGATAACTTCTAAAAATTGGATTTCCTAAGGATTTTTATATGAAAAACTTTAAATGCGCTTTTCTTGAAAACTAGAAGAGCTAGAGCCAAAATAACGAAAATCTGTGATCACTTCTAAAAATTGGATTTTCTAAGGATTTTTATATGAAAAATTTTAAATGCGTTTTTCTTGAAAACTAGAAGAGCTAGAGCCCAAATAACGAAAATCTGTGATCACTTCTAAAAATTGGATTTTCTAAGGATTTTTATATGAAAAACTTTAAATGCGTTTTTCTTGAAAACTAGAAGAGCTAGAGCCAAAATAGCGAAAATCTGTGATCACTTCTAAAAATTGGATTTTCTAAGGATTTTTATATGAAAAACTTTAAATGCGCTTTTCTTGAAAACTAGAAGAGCTAGAGCCAAAATAACGAAAATCTGCGATCACTTCTAAAAATTGGATTTTCTAAGGATTTTTATATAAAAAACTTTAAATGCGTTTTTTTTGAAAACTGGAAGAGCTAGAGCCAAAATAACGAAAATCTGTGATCATTCTAAAAATTGGATTTTCTAAGGATTTTTACATGAAAAATTTAAATGCGTTTTTCTTGAAAACTAGAAGAGCTAGAGCCAAAATAACGAAAATCTGTGATCACTTCTAAAAATTGGATTTTCTAAGGATTTTTATATGAAAAACTTTAAATGCGTTTTTCTTGAAAACTAGAAGAGCTAGAGCCCAAATAACGAAAATCTGTGATCATTCTAAAAATTGGATTTTCTAAGGATTTTTATATGAAAAACTTTAAATGCGCTTTTCTTGAAAACTAGAAGAGCTAGAGCCAAAATAACGAAAATCTGTGATCATTCTAAAAATTGGATTTTCTAAGGACTCTTATATGAGAAACTTTAAATGCGTTTTTCTTGAAAACTAGAAGAGCTAGAGCCAAAATACCGAAAATCTGTGATCACTTTTAAAAATTGGATTTTCTAAGGATTTTTATATGAAAAACTTTAAATGCGTTTTTCTTGAAAACTAGAAGAGCTAGAGCCAAAATAGCGAAAATCTGTGATCACTTCTAAAAATTGGATTTTCTAAGGAGGTTTATATGAAAAACTTTAAATGCGTTTTTCTTGAAAACTAGAAGAGCTAGAGCCAAAATAACGAAAATCTGTGATCACTTCTAAAAATTGGATTTTCTAAGGATTTTTATATGAAAAACTTTAAATGCGGTTTTCTTGAAAACTAGAAGAGCTAGAGCCAAAATAACGAAAATCTGTGATCACTTCTAAAAATTAAATTTTCTAAGGATTTTAATATGAAAAACTTTAAATGCGTTTTTCTTGAAAACTAGAAGAGCTAGAGCCAAAATAACGAAAATCTGTGATCACTTCTAAAAATTGGATTTTCTAAGGATTTTTATATGAAAAACTTTAAATGCGTTTTTCTTAAAAACTAGAAGAGCTAGAGCCAAAATAACGAAAATCTGTGATCACTTCTAAAAATTGGATTTTCTTTGAAAAACTATAAATGCGTTTTTCTTGAAACTAGAAGAGCTAGAGCCAAAATAACGAAAATCTGTGATAACTTCTAAAAATTGTATTTTCTAAGGATTTTTATAGGAAAAACTTTAAATGCGTTTTTCTTGAAAACTAGAAGAGCTAGAGCCAAAATAACGAAAATCTGTGATCATTCTAAGAATTGTATTGTCTAAGGATTTTTATATGAAAAACTTTAAATGCATTTTTCTTTAAAACTAGAAGAGCTAGAGCCAAAATAACGAATATCTGTGATCACTTCTAAAAATTGGATTTTCTTAGGATTTTTATATGAAAAAATTTAAATGCGTTTTTCTTGAAAACTAGAAGAGCTAGAGCCAAAATAACGAAAATCTGTGATCATTCTAAAAATTGGATTTTCTAAGGATTTTTATATGAAAAACTTTAAATGCGTTTTTCTTAAAAACTAGAAGAGCTAGAGCCAAAATAACGAAAATCTGTGATCACTTCAAAAAATTGGATTTTCTAAGGATTTTTATATGAAAAACTTTAAATGCATTTTTTTGAAAACTAGAAGAGCTAGAGCCAAAATAACGAAAATCTGTGATCACTTCTAAAAATTGGATTTTCTAAGAATTTTTATATGAAAAACTTTAAATGCATTTTTCTTGAAAACTAGAAGAGCTAGACCCAAAATAACGAAAATCTGTGATCACTTCTAAAAATTGGATTTTCTAAGGATTTTTATATGAAAAACTTGAAATGCGTTTTTCTTGAAAACTAGAAGAGCTAGAGCCAAAATAACGAAAATCTGTGATCACTTCTAAAAATTGGATTTTTTAAGGATTTATATATGAAAAACTTAAAATTCGCTTTTCTTGAAAACTAGAAGAGCTAGAGCCAAAATAACGAAAATCTGTGATCACTTCTAAAAATTGGATTTTCTAAGGATCTTTATATGAAAAACTTTAAATGCATTTTTTTGAAAACTAGAAGAGCTAGAGCCAAAATAACGAAAATCTGTGATCACTTCTAAAAATTGGATTTTCTAAGGATTTTTATATGAAAAACTTTAAATGCGTTTTTCTTGAAAACTAGAAGAGCTAGAGCCGAAATAACGAAAATCTGTGATCACTTCTAAAAATTGGATTTTCTAAGAATTTGTATATGAAACACTTAAAATGCGCTTTTCTTGAAAACTAGAAGAGCTAGAGCCAAAATAACGAAAATCTGTGAACACTTCTAAAAATTGGATTTTTTAAGGATTTTTATATGAAAAACTTTAAATGCATTTTTCTTGAAAACTAGAAGAGCTAGAGCCAAAATAACGAAAATCTGTGATCACTTCTAAAAATTGGATTTTCTAAGGATTCTTATATGAAAAACTTTAAATGCGTTTTTCTTGAAAACTAGAAGAGCTAGAGCCAAAATAACGAAAATCTGTGATCACTTCTAAAAATTGTATTTTCTTAGGATTTTAATATGAAAAACTTTAAATGCGTTTTTCTTGAAAACTAGAAGAGCTAGAGCCAAAATAACGAAAATCTGTGATCACTTCTTAAAATTGTATTTTCTAAGGATTTTAATATGAAAAACTTTAAATGCGTTTTTCTTGAAAACTAGAAGAGCTATTTTTGTAGTCGAAGTTTTAAATGGGCAGCTAGCATTTTCAATCGTGTAAGAGATACTGGGAGTCTCATGAAGAGCGTCTTTCATTGTCGATGACCGCATGTTTTAATCGTAGAAGATTCTTCACACGGGAAAAACTGTAACACGACTGAAATTATTTCATAGCACAGCGAAAGGCGCTTCTTCAATCGTTTAAGACGTGGGTAAAGATTATCTAACGAATCTTTCATGTCAAGAATCTTACTACCATGGTGGAATAAGCAGGTGGCATCGTTACGGCAACAAATACAACATTACAACAATAATGGAAATTACATAACCGGTTACGTCAAAAAATACATTAAACAAAAATCAAAGCCTGCCTCTGAACGTGATGAAATAAAAAAATTTTTAGCCAATTTTTATTTAATTACGGTCAATATCTTATCAAAAACTTTAATAAAAAACAAAAATCACAGCACAAAACGTAGACTTTTTGTAAACATAAACAAAACTTTGACATAAACCTAGACAAACAATGCAAGAGCAAAAAATCGTCATCTGGCGTAGTGCTGCCACCTGTTTTTTTCACCATGCTTACTCGTTAAAGGTTCATTCGATGATGGTTTGCCGAAACATAAACTAAGTGTAAAATTGTTGTTTTTGTACTTTGAAAATAATTGTTTAAAGATTTTCTTAAGACTTGCATACTACAGCCGCACCTCAACAAAAGCGGCATGCGTTTCTAGTTTCTTAAATGGACGGGCTCAACGCTTTGCAATTGGAAAAACCGATTTTGACAGCTCGTTCAATAGTGAAGTTTGCCGCTATAATTAATCATTAATGGCAATTTTGCTATGTTTTGGCCAATCTAGCGTTTTTATCTCTATTTTATTTATATTTTTTGGGTTTTATTAAACAAGAAAGCTATCACTACTGTTCGTGACACAACGTTGACGCTCTTGCTTTGGCATGGCATATCAGGGTAAAAGCTAAGCGAAAGAAAACGTTCTGCCTTCCGCTCTTGTTAAGGTACGGCTGTTAAACATTCCAAGATTAAAAACCAAACGTGTCACAAAATTTAATGTTTTATTCAGAACTTGAAGACTGAAAAAATCGTCACTTTTTAGAAAATAATCAGCAAATCGGCACTTTGCTAATTCCGGAACAAAAGATCGTCAAAATGACGATAAATCGTCAAATCTGGCAGCCCTGATTCCAATTGTTATTCACGATAGGGGTGATTATATTACATTCGAAACTTATCTAAAAAAAAAAAAACAAATACAAATTTGGCACTAAAAATATGTATATGCAAAAAATCGCTTCAACCGTGATGAATATCGCTTAAGGCTGTTTTACATTATCAAACAAGTCTTAAGTATTTTAACGAAAATTCTTTTCTGATCTAATTATTGTTTAAAAATTTACTAAAACAAAACGATCAAGCAATTGTATGTATCTATCGAGGCGGAATATTTAAAAAAACTTTTTGATGAATACAAGGAATGTCATCATGGAATGTTTGCTCATTGCAGATTTACACAAAAAAGCAAATTCTCTGCGCGAAATAGGTGAAACTGTTAGAGAGAACCATTTTACTATTAAAAAAATTACAGACAAATACGCCAACTACAAAACTGTGGACAATTTTCCTATGAAAAACTTTAAATGTGATTTTCTTGAAAACTAGAAGAGCTAGAGCCAAAATAACGAAAATCTGAGATCACTTCTAAAAATTGGATTTCCTTAGGATTTTTATATGAAAAACTTTAAATGCGTTTTTCTTGAAAACTAGAAGAGCTAGAGCCAAAATAACGAAAATCTGTGATCACTTCTAAAAATTGGATTTCCTTAGGATTTTTATATGAAAAACTTTAAATGCGATTTTCTTGAAAACTAGAAGAGCTAGAGCCAAAATAACGAAAATCTGTGATCACTTCTAAAAATTGGATTTTCTAAGGATTTTTATATGAAAAACTTTAAATGCGATTTTCTTGAAAACTAGAAGAGCTAGAGCCAAAATAACGAAAATCTGTGATCACTTCTAAAAATTGGATTTTCTAAGGATTTTTATATGAAAAACTTTAAATGCGATTTTCTTGAAAACTAGAAGAGCTAGAGCCAAAATAACGAAAATCTGTGATCACTTCAAAAAATTGGATTTTCTAAGGAAAACTAGAAGAGCTAGAGCCAAAATAACGAAAATCTGTGATCACTTCTAAAAATTGGATTTTCTAAGGATTTTTATATGAAAAACTTTAAATGCGATTTTCTTGAAAACTAGAATAGCTAGAGCCAAAATAACGAAAATCTGTGATCACTTCTAAAAATTGGATTTCCTTAGGATTTTTATATGAAAAACTTTAAATGCGCTTTTCTTGAAAACTAGAAGAGCTAGAGCCAAAATAACGAAAATCTGTGATCACTTCTAAAAATTGGATTTTCTAAGGATTTTTATATGAAAAACTTTAAATGCGATTGTCTTGAAAACTAGAAGAGCTAGAGCCAAAATAACGAAAATCTGTGATCACTTCTAAAAATTGGATTTTCTAAGGATTTTTATATGAAAAACTTTAAATGCGATTTTCTTGAAAACTAGAAGAGCTAGAGCCAAAATAACGAAAATCTGTGATCACTTCTAAAAATTGGATTTCCTTAGGATTTTTATATGAAAAACTTTAAATGCGATTTTCTTGAAAACTAGAAGAGCTAGAGCCAAAATAACGAAAATCTGTGATCACTTCTAAAAATTGGATTTCCTTAGGATTTTTATATGAAAAACTTTAAATGCGATTGTCTTGAAAACTAGAAGAGCTAGAGCCAAAATAACGAAAATCTGTGATCACTTCTAAAAATTGGATTTTCTAAGGATTTTTATATGAAAAACTTTAAATGCGATTGTCTTGAAAACTAGAAGAGCTAGAGCCAAAATAACGAAAATCTGTGATCACTTCTAAAAATTGGATTTTCTAAGGATTTTTATATGAAAAACTTTAAATGCGATTTTCTTGAAAACTAGAAGAGCTAGAGCCAAAATAACGAAAATCTGTGATCACTTCTAAAAATTGGATTTTCTAAGGATTTTTATATGAAAAACTTTAAATGCGATTGTCTTGAAAACTAGAAGAGCTAGAGCCAAAATAACGAAAATCTGTGATCACTTCTAAAAATTGGATTTTCTAAGGATTTTTATATGAAAAACTTTAAATGCGATTGTCTTGAAAACTAGAAGAGCTAGAGCCAAAATAACGAAAATCTGTGATCACTTCTAAAAATTGGATTTTCTAAGGATTTTTATATGAAAAACTTTAAATGCGATTTTCTTGAAAACTAGAAGAGCTAGAGCCAAAATAACGAAAATCTGTGATCACTTCTAAAAATTGGATTTCCTTAGGATTTTTATATGAAAAACTTTAAATGCGATTTTCTTGAAAACTAGAAGAGCTAGAGCCAAAATAACGAAAATCTGTGATCACTTCTAAAAATTGGATTTCCTTAGGATTTTTATATGAAAAACTTTAAATGCGATTGTCTTGAAAACTAGAAGAGCTAGAGCCAAAATAACGAAAATCTGTGATCACTTCTAAAAATTGGATTTTCTAAGGATTTTTATATGAAAAACTTTAAATGCGATTGTCTTGAAAACTAGAAGAGCTAGAGCCAAAATAACGAAAATCTGTGATCACTTCTAAAAATTGGATTTTCTAAGGATTTTTATATGAAAAACTTTAAATGCGATTTTCTTGAAAACTAGAATAGCTAGAGCCAAAATAACGAAAATCTGTGATCACTTCTAAAAATTGGATTTCCTTAGGATTTTTATATGAAAAACTTTAAATGCGATTTTCTTGAAAACTAGAAGAGCTAGAGCCAAAATAACGAAAATCTGTGATCACTTCTAAAAATTGGATTTCCTTAGGATTTTTATATGAAAAACTTTAAATGCGATTTTCTTGAAAACTAGAAGAGCTAGAGCCAAAATAACGAAAATCTGTGAGCACTTCTAAAAATTGGATTTCCTTAGGATTTTTATATGAAAAACTTTAAATGCGATTGTCTTGAAAACTAGAAGAGCTAGAGCCAAAATAACGAAAATCTGTGATCACTTCTAAAAATTGGATTTTCTAAGGATTTTTATGAAAAACTTTAAATGCGTTTTTCTTGAAAACTAGAAGAGCTAGAGCCAAAATAACGAAAATCTGTGATCACTTCTAAAAATTGGATTTCCTTAAGATTTTTATATGAAAAACTTTAAATGCGATTTTCTTGAAAACTAGAAGAGCTAGAGCCACAATAACGAAAATCTGTGATCACTTCTAAAGAAAATCTGTGATCACTTCTAAAAATTGGATTTTCTAAGGATTTTTATATGAAAAACTTTAAATGCGTTTTTCTTGAAAACTAGAAGAGCTAGAGCCAAAATAACGAAAATCTGTGATCACTTCTAAAGAAAATCTGTGATCACTTCTAAAAATTGGATTTTCTAAGGATTTTTATATGAAAAACTTTAAATGCGTTTTTCTTGAAAACTAGAAGAGCTAGAGCCACAATAACGAAAATCTGTGATCACTTCTAAAGAAAATCTGTGATCACTTCTAAAAATTGGATTTTCTAAGGATTTTTATATGAAAAACTTTAAATGCGTTTTTCTTGAAAACTAGAAGAGCTAGAGCCAAAATAACGAAAATCTGTGATCACTTCTAAAAATTGGATTTCCTTAAGATTTTTATATGAAAAACTTTTAATGCGATTTTCTTGAAAACTAGAAGAGCTAGAGCCACAATAACGAAAATCTGTGATCACTTCTAAAGAAAATCTGTGATCACTTCTAAAAATTGGATTTTCTAAGGATTTTTATATGAAAAACTTTAAATGCGTTTTTCTTGAAAACTAGAAGAGCTAGAGCCAAAATAACGAAAATCTGTGATCACTTCTAAAAATTGGATTTCCTTAAGATTTTTATATGAAAAACTTTAAATGCGATTTTCTTGAAAACTAGAAGAGCTAGAGCCACAATAACGAAAATCTGTGATCACTTCTAAAGAAAATCTGTGATCACTTCTAAAAATTGGATTTCCTTAAGATTTTTATATGAAAAACTTTAAATGCGATTTTCTTGAAAACTAGAAGAGCTAGAGCCACAATAACGAAAATCTGTGATCACTTCTAAAGAAAATCTGTGATCACTTCTAAAAATTGGATTTTCTAAGGATTTTTATATGAAAAACTTTAAATGCGTTTTTCTTGAAAACTAGAAGAGCTAGAGCCAAAATAACGAAAATCTGTGATCACTTCTAAAAATTGGATTTCCTTAAGATTTTTATATGAAAAACTTTAAATGCGATTTTCTTGAAAACTAGAAGAGCTAGAGCCACAATAACGAAAATCTGTGATCACTTCTAAAGAAAATCTGTGATCACTTCTAAAAATTGGATTTCCTTAAGATTTTTATATGAAAAACTTTAAATGCGATTTTCTTGAAAACTAGAAGAGCTAGAGCCACAATAACGAAAATCTGTGATCACTTCTAAAGAAAATCTGTGATCACTTCTAAAAATTGGATTTCCTTAGGATTTTTATATGAAAAACTTTAAATGCGATTGTCTTGAAAACTAGAAGAGCTAGAGCCAAAATAACGAAAATCTGTGATCACTTCTAAAAATTGGATTTTCTAAGGATTTTTATATGAAAAACTTTAAATGCGATTGTCTTGAAAACTAGAAGAGCTAGAGCCAAAATAACGAAAATCTGTGATCACTTCTAAAAATTGGATTTTCTAAGGATTTTTATATGAAAAACTTTAAATGCGATTTTCTTGAAAACTAGAATAGCTAGAGCCAAAATAACGAAAATCTGTGATCACTTCTAAAAATTGGATTTCCTTAGGATTTTTATATGAAAAACTTTAAATGCGATTTTCTTGAAAACTAGAAGAGCTAGAGCCAAAATAACGAAAATCTGTGATCACTTCTAAAAATTGGATTTCCTTAGGATTTTTATATGAAAAACTTTAAATGCGATTTTCTTGAAAACTAGAAGAGCTAGAGCCAAAATAACGAAAATCTGTGATCACTTCTAAAGAAAATCTGTGATCACTTCTAAAAATTGGATTTTCTAAGGATTTTTATATGAAAAACTTTAAATGCGTTTTTCTAGAAAACTAGAAGAGCTAGAGCCAAAATAACGAAAATCTGTGATCACTTCTAAAGAAAATCTGTGATCACTTCTAAAAATTGGATTTTCTAAGGATTTTTATATGAAAAACTTTAAATGCGTTTTTCTTGAAAACTAGAAGAGCTAAAGCCACAATAACGAAAATCTGTGATCACTTCTAAAGAAAATCTGTGATCACTTCTAAAAATTGGATTTTCTAAGGATTTTTATATGAAAAACTTTAAATGCGTTTTTCTTGAAAACTAGAAGAGCTAGAGCCAAAATAACGAAAATCTGTGATCACTTCTAAAAATTGGATTTCCTTAAGATTTTTATATGAAAAACTTTAAATGCGATTTTCTTGAAAACTAGAAGAGCTAGAGCCACAATAACGAAAATCTGTGATCACTTCTAAAGAAAATCTGTGATCACTTCTAAAAATTGGATTTTCTAAGGATTTTTATATGAAAAACTTTAAATGCGTTTTTCTTGAAAACTAGAAGAGCTAGAGCCAAAATAACGAAAATCTGTGATCACTTCTAAAGAAAATCTGTGATCACTTCTAAAAATTGGATTTCCTTAAGATTTTTATATGAAAAACTTTAAATGCGATTTTCTTGAAAACTAGAAGAGCTAGAGCCACAATAACGAAAATCTGTGATCACTTCTAAAGAAAATCTGTGATCACTTCTAAAAATTGGATTTCCTTAAGATTTTTATATGAAAAACTTTAAATGCGATTTTCTTGAAAACTAGAAGAGCTAGAGCCACAATAACGAAAATCTGTGATCACTTCTAAAGAAAATCTGTGATCACTTCTAAAAATTGGATTTTCTAAAGATTTTTATATGAAAAACTTTAAATGCGTTTTTCTTGAAAACTAGAAGAGCTAGAGCCAAAATAACGAAAATCTGTGATCACTTCTAAAGAAAATCTGTGATCACTTCTAAAAATTGGATTTCCTTAAGATTTTTATATGAAAAACTTTAAATGCGATTTTCTTGAAAACTAGAAGAGCTAGAGCCACAATAACGAAAATCTGTGATCACTTCTAAAGAAAATCTGTGATCACTTCTAAAAATTGGATTTCCTTAAGATTTTTATATGAAAAACTTTAAATGCGATTTTCTTGAAAACTAGAAGAGCTAGAGCCACAATAACGAAAATCTGTGATCACTTCTAAAGAAAATCTGTGATCACTTCTAAAAATTGGATTTTCTAAGGATTTTTATATGAAAAACTTTAAATGCGTTTTTCTTGAAAACTAGAAGAGCTAGAGCCAAAATAACGAAAATCTGTGATCACTTCTAAAAATTGGATTTCCTTAAGATTTTTATATGAAAAACTTTAAATGCGATTTTCTTGAAAACTAGAAGAGCTAGAGCCACAATAACGAAAATCTGTGATCACTTCTAAAGAAAATCTGTGATCACTTCTAAAAATTGGATTTCCTTAAGATTTTTATATGAAAAACTTTAAATGCGATTTTCTTGAAAACTAGAAGAGCTAGAGCCACAATAACGAAAATCTGTGATCACTTCTAAAGAAAATCTGTGATCACTTCTAAAAATTGGATTTCCTTAGGATTTTTATATGAAAAACTTTAAATGCGATTGTCTTGAAAACTAGAAGAGCTAGAGCCAAAATAACGAAAATCTGTGATCACTTCTAAAAATTGGATTTTCTAAGGATTTTTATATGAAAAACTTTAAATGCGATTGTCTTGAAAACTAGAAGAGCTAGAGCCAAAATAACGAAAATCTGTGATCACTTCTAAAAATTGGATTTTCTAAGGATTTTTATATGAAAAACTTTAAATGCGATTTTCTTGAAAACTAGAATAGCTAGAGCCAAAATAACGAAAATCTGTGATCACTTCTAAAATTGGATTTCCTTAGGATTTTTATATGAAAAACTTTAAATGCGATTTTCTTGAAAACTAGAAGAGCTAGAGCCAAAATAACGAAAATCTGTGATCACTTCTAAAAATTGGATTTCCTTAGGATTTTTATATGAAAAACTTTAAATGCGATTTTCTTGAAAACTAGAAGAGCTAGAGCCAAAATAACGAAAATCTGTGATCACTTCTAAAAATTGGATTTCCTTAGGATTTTTATATGAAAAACTTTAAATGCGATTGTCTTGAAAACTAGAAGAGCTAGAGCCAAAATAACGAAAATCTGTGATCACTTCTAAAAATTGGATTTTCTAAGGATTTTTATATGAAAAACTTTAAATGCGTTTTTCTTGAAAACTAGAAGAGCTAGAGCCAAAATAACGAAAATCTGTGATCACTTCTAAAAATTGGATTTCCTTAAGATTTTTATATGAAAAACTTTTAATGCGATTTTCTTGAAAACTAGAAGAGCTAGAGCCACAATAACGAAAATCTGTGATCACTTCTAAAGAAAATCTGTGATCACTTCTAAAAATTGGATTTTCTAAGGATTTTTATATGAAAAACTTTAAATGCGTTTTCTTGAAAACTAGAAGAGCTAGAGCCAAAATAACGAAAATCTGTGATCACTTCTAAAGAAAATCTGTGATCACTTCTAAAAATTGGATTTTCTAAGGATTTTTATATGAAAAACTTTAAATGCGTTTTTCTTGAAAACTAGAAGAGCTAGAGCCACAATAACGAAAATCTGTGATCACTTCTAAAGAAAATCTGTGATCACTTCTAAAAATTGGATTTTCTAAGGATTATTATATGAAAAACTTTAAATGCGTTTTTCTTGAAAACTAGAAGAGCTAGAGCCAAAATAACGAAAATCTGTGATCACTTCTAAAAATTGGATTTCCTTAAGATTTTTATATGAAAAACTTTAAATGCGATTTTCTTGAAAACTAGAAGAGCTAGAGCCACAATAACGAAAATCTGTGATCACTTCTAAAGAAAATCTGTGATCACTTCTAAAAATTGGATTTTCTAAGGATTTTTATATGAAAAACTTTAAATGCGTTTTTCTTGAAAACTAGAAGAGCTAGAGCCAAAATAACGAAAATCTGTGATCACTTCTAAAAATTGGATTTCCTTAAGATTTTTATATGAAAAACTTTAAATGCGATTTTCTTGAAAACTAGAAGAGCTAGAGCCACAATAACGAAAATCTGTGATCACTTCTAAAGAAAATCTGTGATCACTTCTAAAAATTGGATTTTCTAAGGATTTTTATATGAAAAACTTTAAATGCGTTTTTCTTGAAAACTAGAAGAGCTAGAGCCAAAATAACGAAAATCTGTGATCACTTCTAAAAATTGGATTTCCTTAAGATTTTTATATGAAAAACTTTAAATGCGATTTTCTTGAAAACTAGAAGAGCTAGAGCCACAATAACGAAAATCTGTGATCACTTCTAAAGAAAATCTGTGATCACTTCTAAAAATTGGATTTCCTTAAGATTTTTATATGAAAAACTTTAAATGCGATTTTCTTGAAAACTAGAAGAGCTAGAGCCACAATAACGAAAATCTGTGATCACTTCTAAAGAAAATCTGTGATCACTTCTAAAAATTGGATTTTCTAAGGATTTTTATATGAAAAACTTTAAATGCGTTTTTCTTGAAAACTAGAAGAGCTAGAGCCAAAATAACGAAAATCTGTGATCACTTCTAAAAATTGGATTTCCTTAAGATTTTTATATGAAAAACTTTAAATGCGATTTTCTTGAAAACTAGAAGAGCTAGAGCCACAATAACGAAAATCTGTGATCACTTCTAAAGAAAATCTGTGATCACTTCTAAAAATTGGATTTTCTAAGGATTTTTATATGAAAAACTTTAAATGCGTTTTTCTAGAAAACTAGAAGAGCTAGAGCCAAAATAACGAAAATCTGTGATCACTTCTAAAGAAAATCTGTGATCACTTCTAAAAATTGGATTTTCTAAGGATTTTTATATGAAAAACTTTAAATGCGTTTTTCTTGAAAACTAGAAGAGCTAGAGCCACAATAACGAAAATCTGTGATCACTTCTAAAGAAAATCTGTGATCACTTCTAAAAATTGGATTTTCTAAGGATTTTTATATGAAAAACTTTAAATGCGTTTTTCTTGAAAACTAGAAGAGCTAGAGCCAAAATAACGAAAATCTGTGATCACTTCTAAAAATTGGATTTCCTTAAGATTTTTATATGAAAAACTTTAAATGCGATTTTCTTGAAAACTAGAAGAGCTAGAGCCACAATAACGAAAATCTGTGATCACTTCTAAAGAAAATCTGTGATCACTTCTAAAAACTGGATTTTCTAAGGATTTTTATATGAAAACATTAAATGCGTTTTTCTTGAAAACTAGAAGAGCTAGAGCCAAAATAACGAAAATCTGTGATCACTTCTAAAAATTGGATTTCCTTAAGATTTTTATATGAAAAACTTTAAATGCGATTTTCTTGAAAACTAGAAGAGCTAGAGCCAAAATAACGAAAATCTGTGATCACTTCTAAAAATTGGATTTCCTTAGGATTTTTATATGAAAAACTTTAAATGCGATTTTCTTGAAAACTAGAAGAGCTAGAGCCACAATAACGAAAATCTGTGATCACTTCTAAAAATTGGATTTTCTAAGGATTTTTATATGAAAAACTTTAAATGCGATTTTCTTGAAAACTAGAAGAGCTAGAGCCACAATAACGAAAATCTGTGATCACTTCTAAAGAAAATCTGTGATCACTTCTAAAAATTGGATTTTCTAAGGATTTTTATATGAAAAACTTTAAATGCGTTTTTCTTGAAAACTAGAAGAGCTAGAGCCACAATAACGAAAATCTGTGATCACTTCTAAAGAAAATCTGTGATTACTTCTAAAAATTGGATTTTCTAAGGATTTTTATATGAAAAACTTTAAATGCGTTTTTCTTGAAAACTAGAAGAGCTAGAGCCAAAATAACGAAAATCTGTGATCACTTCTAAAAATTGGATTTTCTAAGGATTTTTATATAAAAAACTTTAAATGCGATTTTCTTGAAAACTTGAAGAGCTAGAGCCAAAATTACGAAAATCTGTGATCACTTCTAAAGAAAATCTGTGATCACTTCTAAAAATTGGATTTTCTAAGGATTTTTATATGAAAAACTTTAAATGCGTTTTTCTTGAAAACTAGAAGAGCTAGAGCCACAATAACGAAAATCTGTGATCACTTCTAAAGAAAATCTGTGATCACTTCTAAAAATTGGATTTTCTAAGGATTTTTATATGAAAAACTTTAAATGCGTTTTTCTTGAAAACTAGAAGAGCTAGAGCCAAAATAACGAAAATCTGTGATCACTTCTAAAGAAAATCTGTGATCACTTCTAAAAATTGGATTTTCTAAGGATTTTTATATGAAAAACTTTAAATGCGTTTTTCTTGAAAACTAGAAGAGCTAGAGCCAAAATAACGAAAATCTGTGATCACTTCTAAAAATTGGATTTCCTTAAGATTTTTATATGAAAAACTTTAAATGCGATTTTCTTGAAAACTAGAAGAGCTAGAGCCACAATAACGAAAATCTGTGATCACTTCTAAAGAAAATCTGTGATCACTTCTAAAAACTGGATTTTCTAAGGATTTTTATATGAAAACTTTAAATGCGTTTTTCTTGAAAACTAGAAGAGCTAGAGCCAAAATAACGAAAATCTGTGATCACTTCTAAAAATTGGATTTCCTTAAGATTTTTATATGAAAAACTTTAAATGCGATTTTCTTGAAAACTAGAAGAGCTAGAGCCAAAATAACGAAAATCTGTGATCACTTCTAAAAATTGGATTTCCTTAGGATTTTTATATGAAAAACTTTAAATGCGATTTTCTTGAAAACTAGAAGAGCTAGAGCCAAAATAACGAAAATCTGTGATCACTTCTAAAAATTGGATTTTCTAAGGATTTTTATATGAAAAACTTTAAATGCGTTTTTCTTGAAAACTAGAAGAGCTAGAGCCAAAATAACGAAAATCTGTGATCACTTCTAAAGAAAATCTGTGATCACTTCTAAAATTGGATTTTCTAAGGATTTTTATATGAAAAACTTTAAATGCGTTTTTCTTGAAAACTAGAAGAGCTAGAGCCAAAATAACGAAAATCTGTGATCACTTCTAAAAATTGGATTTCCTTAAGATTTTTATATGAAAAACTTTAAATGCGATTTTCTTGAAAACTAGAAGAGCTAGAGCCACAATAACGAAAATCTGTGATCACTTCTAAAGAAAATCTGTGATCACTTCTAAAAATTGGATTTCCTTAGGATTTTTATATGAAAAACTTTAAATGCGATTGTCTTGAAAACTAGAAGAGCTAGAGCCAAAATAACGAAAATCTGTGATCACTTCTAAAAATTGGATTTTCTAAGGATTTTTATATGAAAAACTTTAAATGCGATTGTCTTGAAAACTAGAAGAGCTAGAGCCAAAATAACGAAAATCTGTGATCACTTCTAAAAATTGGATTTTCTAAGGATTTTTATATGAAAAACTTTAAATGCGATTTTCTTGAAAACTAGAATAGCTAGAGCCAAAATAACGAAAATCTGTGATCACTTCTAAAAATTGGATTTCCTTAGGATTTTTATATGAAAAACTTTAAATGCGATTTTCTTGAAAACTAGAAGAGCTAGAGCCAAAATAACGAAAATCTGGGATCACTTCTAAAAATTGGATTTCCTTAGGATTTTTATATGAAAAACTTTAAATGCGATTTTCTTGAAAACTAGAAGAGCTAGAGCCAAAATAACGAAAATCTGTGATCACTTCTAAAGAAAATCTGTGATCACTTCTAAAAATTGGATTTTCTAAGGATTTTTATATGAAAAACTTTAAATGCGTTTTTCTTGAAAACTAGAAGAGCTAGAGCCAAAATAACGAAAATCTGTGATCACTTCTAAAGAAAATCTGTGATCACTTCTAAAAATTGGATTTTCTAAGGATTTTTATATGAAAAACTTTAAATGCGTTTTTCTTGAAAACTAGAAGAGCTAGAGCCACAATAACGAAAATCTGTGATCACTTCTAAAGAAAATCTGTGATCACTTCTAAAAATTGGATTTTCTAAGGATTTTTATATGAAAAACTTTAAATGCGTTTTTCTTGAAAACTAGAAGAGCTAGAGCCAAAATAACGAAAATCTGTGATCACTTCTAAAAATTGGATTTCCTTAAGATTTTTATATGAAAAACTTTAAATGCGATTTTCTTGAAAACTAGAAGAGCTAGAGCCACAATAACGAAAATCTGTGATCACTTCTAAAGAAAATCTGTGATCACTTCTAAAAATTGGATTTTCTAAGGATTTTTATATGAAAAACTTTAAATGCGTTTTTCTTGAAAACTAGAAGAGCTAGAGCCAAAATAACGAAAATCTGTGATCACTTCTAAAGAAAATCTGTGATCACTTCTAAAAATTGGATTTCCTTAAGATTTTTATATGAAAAACTTTAAATGCGATTTTCTTGAAAACTAGAAGAGCTAGAGCCACAATAACGAAAATCTGTGATCACTTCTAAAGAAAATCTGTGATCACTTCTAAAAATTGGATTTCCTTAAGATTTTTATATGAAAAACTTTAAATGCGATTTTCTTGAAAACTAGAAGAGCTAGAGCCACAATAACGAAAATCTGTGATCACTTCTAAAGAAAATCTGTGATCACTTCTAAAAATTGGATTTTCTAAGGATTTTTATATGAAAAACTTTAAATGCGTTTTTCTTGAAAACTAGAAGAGCTAGAGCCAAAATAACGAAAATCTGTGATCACTTCTAAAGAAAATCTGTGATCACTTCTAAAAATTGGATTTCCTTAAGATTTTTATATGAAAAACTTTAAATGCGATTTTCTTGAAAACTAGAAGAGCTAGAGCCACAATAACGAAAATCTGTGATCACTTCTAAAGAAAATCTGTGATCACTTCTAAAAATTGGATTTCCTTAAGATTTTTATATGAAAAACTTTAAATGCGATTTTCTTGAAAACTAGAAGAGCTAGAGCCACAATAACGAAAATCTGTGATCACTTCTAAAGAAAATCTGTGATCACTTCTAAAAATTGGATTTTCTAAGGATTTTTATATGAAAAACTTTAAATGCGTTTTTCTTGAAAACTAGAAGAGCTAGAGCCAAAATAACGAAAATCTGTGATCACTTCTAAAAATTGGATTTCCTTAAGATTTTTATATGAAAAACTTTAAATGCGATTTTCTTGAAAACTAGAAGAGCTAGAGCCACAATAACGAAAATCTGTGATCACTTCTAAAGAAAATCTGTGATCACTTCTAAAAATTGGATTTCCTTAAGATTTTTATATGAAAAACTTTAAATGCGATTTTCTTGAAAACTAGAAGAGCTAGAGCCACAATAACGAAAATCTGTGATCACTTCTAAAGAAAATCTGTGATCACTTCTAAAAATTGGATTTCCTTAGGATTTTTATATGAAAAACTTTAAATGCGATTGTCTTGAAAACTAGAAGAGCTAGAGCCAAAATAACGAAAATCTGTGATCACTTCTAAAAATTGGATTTTCTAAGGATTTTTATATGAAAAACTTTAAATGCGATTGTCTTGAAAACTAGAAGAGCTAGAGCCAAAATAACGAAAATCTGTGATCACTTCTAAAAATTGGATTTTCTAAGGATTTTTATATGAAAAACTTTAAATGCGATTTTCTTGAAAACTAGAATAGCTAGAGCCAAAATAACGAAAATCTGTGATCACTTCTAAAAATTGGATTTCCTTAGGATTTTTATATGAAAAACTTTAAATGCGATTTTCTTGAAAACTAGAAGAGCTAGAGCCAAAATAACGAAAATCTGTGATCACTTCTAAAAATTGGATTTCCTTAGGATTTTTATATGAAAAACTTTAAATGCGATTTTCTTGAAAACTAGAAGAGCTAGAGCCAAAATAACGAAAATCTGTGATCACTTCTAAAAATTGGATTTCCTTAGGATTTTTATATGAAAAACTTTAAATGCGATTGTCTTGAAAACTAGAAGAGCTAGAGCCAAAATAACGAAAATCTGTGATCACTTCTAAAAATTGGATTTTCTAAGGATTTTTATATGAAAAACTTTAAATGCGTTTTTCTTGAAAACTAGAAGAGCTAGAGCCAAAATAACGAAAATCTGTGATCACTTCTAAGAATTGGATTTCCTTAAGATTTTTATATGAAAAACTTTAAATGCGATTTTCTTGAAAACTAGAAGAGCTAGAGCCACAATAACGAAAATCTGTGATCACTTCTAAAGAAAATCTGTGATCACTTCTAAAAATTGGATTTTCTAAGGATTTTTATATGAAAAACTTTAAATGCGTTTTCTTGAAAACTAGAAGAGCTAGAGCCAAAATAACGAAAATCTGTGATCACTTCTAAAGAAAATCTGTGATCACTTCTAAAAATTGGATTTTCTAAGGATTTTTATATGAACAACTTTAAATGCGTTTTTCTTGAAAACTAGAAGAGCTAGAGCCACAATAACGAAAATCTGTGATCACTTCTAAAGAAAATCTGTGATCACTTCTAAAAATTGGATTTTCTAAGGATTTTTATATGAAAAACTTTAAATGCGTTTTTCTTGAAAACTAGAAGAGCTAGAGCCAAAATAACGAAAATCTGTAATCACTTCTAAAAATTGGATTTCCTTAAGATTTTTATATGAAAAACTTTAAATGCGATTTTCTTGAAAACTAGAAGAGCTAGAGCCACAATAACGAAAATCTGTGATCACTTCTAAAGAAAATCTGTGATCACTTCTAAAAATTGGATTTTCTAAGGATTTTTATATGAAAATCTTTAAATGCGTTTTTCTTGAAAACTAGAAGAGCTAGAGCCAAAATAACGAAAATCTGTGATCACTTCTAAAAATTGGATTTCCTTAAGATTTTTATATGAAAAACTTTAAATGCGATTTTCTTGAAAACTAGAAGAGCTAGAGCCACAATAACGAAAATCTGTGATCACTTCTAAAGAAAATCTGTGATCACTTCTAAAAATTGGATTTCCTTAAGATTTTTATATGAAAAACTTTAAATGCGATTTTCTTGAAAACTAGAAGAGCTAGAGCCACAATAACGAAAATCTGTGATCACTTCTAAAGAAAATCTGTGATCACTTCTAAAAATTGGATTTTCTAAGGATTTTTATATGAAAAACTTTAAATGCGTTTTTCTTGAAAACTAGAAGAGCTAGAGCCAAAATAACGAAAATCTGTGATCACTTCTAAAAATTGGATTTCCTTAAGATTTTTATATGAAAAACTTTAAATGCGATTTTCTTGGAAACTAGAAGAGCTAGAGCCACAATAACGAAAATCTGTGATCACTTCTAAAGAAAATCTGTGATCACTTCTAAAAATTGGATTTCCTTAAGATTTTTATATGAAAAACTTTAAATGCGATTTTCTTGAAAACTAGAAGAGCTAGAGCCACAATAACGAAAATCTGTGATCACTTCTAAAGAAAATCTGTGATCACTTCTAAAAATTGGATTTTCTAAGGATTTTTATATGAAAAACTTTAAATGCGTTTTTCTTGAAAACTAGAAGAGCTAGAGCCAAAATAACGAAAATCTGTGATCACTTCTAAAAATTGGATTTCCTTAAGATTTTTATATGAAAAACTTTAAATGCGATTTTCTTGAAAACTAGAAGAGCTAGAGCCACAATAACGAAAATCTGTGATCACTTCTAAAGAAAATCTGTGATCACTTCTAAAAATTGGATTTTCTAAGGATTTTTATATGAAAAACTTTAAATGCGTTTTTCTAGAAAACTAGAAGAGCTAGAGCCAAAATAACGAAAATATGTGATCACTTCTAAAGAAAATCTGTGATCACTTCTAAAAATTGGATTTTCTAAGGATTTTTATATGAAAAACTTTAAATGCGTTTTTCTTGAAAACTAGAAGAGCTAGAGCCACAATAACGAAAATCTGTGATCACTTCTAAAGAAAATCTGTGATCACTTCTAAAAATTGGATTTTCTAAGGATTTTTATATGAAAAACTTTAAATGCGTTTTTCTTGAAAACTAGAAGAGCTAGAGCCAAAATAACGAAAATCTGTGATCACTTCTAAAAATTGGATTTCCTTAAGATTTTTATATGAAAAACTTTAAATGCGATTTTCTTGAAAACTAGAAGAGCTAGAGCCACAATAACGAAAATCTGTGATCACTTCTAAAGAAAATCTGTGATCACTTCTAAAAACTGGATTTTCTAAGGATTTTTATATGAAAACTTTAAATGCGTTTTTCTTGAAAACTAGAAGAGCTAGAGCCAAAATAACGAAAATCTGTGATCACTTCTAAAAATTGGATTTCCTTAAGATTTTTATATGAAAAACTTTAAATGCGATTTTCTTGAAAACTAGAAGAGCTAGAGCCAAAATAACGAAAATCTGTGATCACTTCTAAAAATTGGATTTCCTTAGGATTTTTATATGAAAAACTTTAAATGCGATTTTCTTGAAAACTAGAAGAGCTAGAGCCAAAATAACGAAAATCTGTGATCACTTCTAAAAATTGGATTTTCTAAGGATTTTTATATGAAAAACTTTAAATGCGATTTTCTTGAAAACTAGAAGAGCTAGAGCCACAATAACGAAAATCTGTGATCACTTCTAAAGAAAATCTGTGATCACTTCTAAAAATTGGATTTTCTAAGGATTTTTATATGAAAAACTTTAAATGCGTTTTTCTTGAAAACTAGAAGAGCTAGAGCCACAATAACGAAAATCTGTGATCACTTCTAAAGAAAATCTGTGATTACTTCTAAAAATTGGATTTTCTAAGGATTTTTATATGAAAAACTTTAAATGCGTTTTTCTTGAAAACTAGAAGAGCTAGAGCCAAAATAACGAAAATCTGTGATCACTTCTAAAAATTGGATTTTCTAAGGATTTTTATATGAAAAACTTTAAATGCGATTTTCTTGAAAACTAGAAGAGCTAGAGCCAAAATTACGAAAATCTGTGATCACTTCTAAAGAAAATCTGTGATCACTTCTAAAAATTGGATTTTCTAAGGATTTTTATATGAAAAACTTTAAATGCGTTTTTCTTGAAAACTAGAAGAGCTAGAGCCACAATAACGAAAATCTGTGATCACTTCTAAAGAAAATCTGTGATCACTTCTAAAAATTGGATTTTCTAAGGATTTTTATATGAAAAACTTTAAATGCGTTTTTCTTGAAAACTAGAAGAGCTAGAGCCAAAATAACGAAAATCTGTGATCACTTCTAAAAATTGGATTTCCTTAAGATTTTTATATGAAAACATTAAATGCGATTTTCTTGAAAACTAGAGGAGCTAGAGCCACAATAACGAAAATCTGTGATCACTTCTAAAGAAAATCTGTGATCACTTCTAAAAACTGGATTTTCTAAGGATTTTTATATGAAAACTTTAAATGCGTTTTTCTTGAAAACTAGAAGAGCTAGAGCCAAAATAACGAAAATCTGTGATCACTTCTAAAAATTGGATTTCCTTAAGATTTTTATATGAAAAACTTTAAATGCGATTTTCTTGAAAACTAGAAGAGCTAGAGCCAAAATAACGAAAATCTGTGATCACTTCTAAAAATTGGATTTCCTTAGGATTTTTATATGAAAAACTTTAAATGCGATTTTCTTGAAAACTAGAAGAGCTAGAGCCAAAATAACGAAAATCTGTGATCACTTCTAAAAATTGGATTTTCTAAGGATTTTTATATGAAAAACTTTAAATGCGATTTTCTTGAAAACTAGAAGAGCTAGAGCCAAAATAACGAAAATCTGTGATCACTTCAAAAAATTGGATTTTCTAAGGATTTTTATATGAAAAACTTTAAATGCGATTGTCTTGAAAACTAGAAGAGCTAGAGCCAAAATAACGAAAATCTGTGATCACTTCTAAAGAAAATCTGTGATCACTTCTAAAATTGGATTTTCTAAGGATTTTTATATGAAAAACTTTAAATGCGTTTTTCTTGAAAACTAGAAGAGCTAGAGCCAAAATAACGAAAATCTGTGATCACTTCTAAAAATTGGATTTCCTTAAGATTTTTATATGAAAAACTTTAAATGCGATTTTCTTGAAAACTAGAAGAGCTAGAGCCACAATAACGAAAATCTGTGATCACTTCTAAAGAAAATCTGTGATCACTTCTAAAAATTGGATTTCCTTAGGATTTTTATATGAAAAACTTTAAATGCGATTGTCTTGAAAACTAGAAGAGCTAGAGCCAAAATAACGAAAATCTGTGATCACTTCTAAAAATTGGATTTTCTAAGGATTTTTATATGAAAAACTTTAAATGCGATTGTCTTGAAAACTAGAAGAGCTAGAGCCAAAATAACGAAAATCTGTGATCACTTCTAAAAATTGGATTTTCTAAGGATTTTTATATGAAAAACTTTAAATGCGATTTTCTTGAAAACTAGAATAGCTAGAGCCAAAATAACGAAAATCTGTGATCACTTCTAAAAATTGGATTTCCTTAGGATTTTTATATGAAAAACTTTAAATGCGATTTTCTTGAAAACTAGAAGAGCTAGAGCCACAATAACGAAAATCTGTGATCACTTCTAAAAATTGGATTTTCTAAGGATTTTTATATGAAAAACTTTAAATGCGATTTTCTTGAAAACTAGAAGAGCTAGAGCCACAATAACGAAAATCTGTGATCACTTCTAAAGAAAATCTGTGATCACTTCTAAAAATTGGATTTTCTAAGGATTTTTATATGAAAAACTTTAAATGCGTTTTTCTTGAAAACTAGAAGAGCTAGAGCCACAATAACGAAAATCTGTGATCACTTCTAAAGAAAATCTGTGATTACTTCTAAAAATTGGATTTTCTAAGGATTTTTATATGAAAACATTAAATGCGTTTTTCTTGAAAACTAGAAGAGCTAGAGCCAAAATAACGAAAATCTGTGATCACTTCTAAAAATTGGATTTCCTTAAGATTTTTATATGAAAAACTTTAAATGCGATTTTCTTGAAAACTAGAAGAGCTAGAGCCAAAATAACGAAAATCTGTGATCACTTCTAAAAATTGGATTTCCTTAGGATTTTTATATGAAAAACTTTAAATGCGATTTTCTTGAAAACTAGAAGAGCTAGAGCCACAATAACGAAAATCTGTGATCACTTCTAAAAATTGGATTTTCTAAGGATTTTTATATGAAAAACTTTAAATGCGATTTTCTTGAAAACTAGAAGAGCTAGAGCCACAATAACGAAAATCTGTGATCACTTCTAAAGAAAATCTGTGATCACTTCTAAAAATTGGATTTTCTAAGGATTTTTATATGAAAAACTTTAAATGCGTTTTTCTTGAAAACTAGAAGAGCTAGAGCCACAATAACGAAAATCTGTGATCACTTCTAAAGAAAATCTGTGATTACTTCTAAAAATTGGATTTTCTAAGGATTTTTATATGAAAAACTTTAAATGCGTTTTTCTTGAAAACTAGAAGAGCTAGAGCCAAAATAACGAAAATCTGTGATCACTTCTAAAAATTGGATTTTCTAAGGATTTTTATATAAAAAACTTTAAATGCGATTTTCTTGAAAACTTGAAGAGCTAGAGCCAAAATTACGAAAATCTGTGATCACTTCTAAAGAAAATCTGTGATCACTTCTAAAAATTGGATTTTCTAAGGATTTTTATATGAAAAACTTTAAATGCGTTTTTCTTGAAAACTAGAAGAGCTAGAGCCACAATAACGAAAATCTGTGATCACTTCTAAAGAAAATCTGTGATTACTTCTAAAAATTGGATTTTCTAAGGATTTTTATATGAAAAACTTTAAATGCGTTTTTCTTGAAAACTAGAAGAGCTAGAGCCAAAATAACGAAAATCTGTGATCACTTCTAAAAATTGGATTTTCTAAGGATTTTTATATAAAAAACTTTAAATGCGATTTTCTTGAAAACTTGAAGAGCTAGAGCCAAAATTACGAAAATCTGTGATCACTTCTAAAGAAAATCTGTGATCACTTCTAAAAATTGGATTTTCTAAGGATTTTTATATGAAAAACTTTAAATGCGTTTTTCTTGAAAACTAGAAGAGCTAGAGCCACAATAACGAAAATCTGTGATCACTTCTAAAGAAAATCTGTGATCACTTCTAAAAATTGGATTTTCTAAGGATTTTTATATGAAAAACTTTAAATGCGTTTTTCTTGAAAACTAGAAGAGCTAGAGCCAAAATAACGAAAATCTGTGATCACTTCTAAAGAAAATCTGTGATCACTTCTAAAAATTGGATTTTCTAAGGATTTTTATATGAAAAACTTTAAATGCGTTTTTCTTGAAAACTAGAAGAGCTAGAGCCAAAATAACGAAAATCTGTGATCACTTCTAAAAATTGGATTTTCTAAGGATTTTTATATGAAAAACTTTAAATGCGATTTTCTTGAAAACTAGAATAGCTAGAGCCAAAATAACGAAAATCTGTGATCACTTCTAAAAATTGGATTTCCTTAGGATTTTTATATGAAAAACTTTAAATGCGATTTTCTTGAAAACTAGAAGAGCTAGAGCCAAAATAACGAAAATCTGTGATCACTTCTAAAAATTTGATTTCCTTAGGATTTTTATATGAAAAACTTTAAATGCGATTTTCTTGAAAACTAGAAGAGCTAGAGCCAAAATAACGAAAATCTGTGATCACTTCTAAAGAAAATCTGTGATCACTTCTAAAAATTGGATTTTCTAAGGATTTTTATATGAAAAACTTTAAATGCGTTTTTCTAGAAAACTAGAAGAGCTAGAGCCAAAATAACGAAAATCTGTGATCACTTCTAAAGAAAATCTGTGATCACTTCTAAAAATTGGATTTTCTAAGGATTTTTATATGAAAAACTTTAAATGCGTTTTTCTTGAAAACTAGAAGAGCTAAAGCCACAATAACGAAAATCTGTGATCACTTCTAAAGAAAATCTGTGATCACTTCTAAAAATTGGATTTTCTAAGGATTTTTATATGAAAAACTTTAAATGCGTTTTTCTTGAAAACTAGAAGAGCTAGAGCCAAAATAACGAAAATCTGTGATCACTTCTAAAAATTGGATTTCCTTAAGATTTTTATATGAAAAACTTTAAATGCGATTTTCTTGAAAACTAGAAGAGCTAGAGCCACAATAACGAAAATCTGTGATCACTTCTAAAGAAAATCTGTGATCACTTCTAAAAATTGGATTTTCTAAGGATTTTTATATGAAAAACTTTAAATGCGTTTTTCTTGAAAACTAGAAGAGCTAGAGCCAAAATAACGAAAATCTGTGATCACTTCTAAAGAAAATCTGTGATCACTTCTAAAAATTGGATTTCCTTAAGATTTTTATATGAAAAACTTTAAATGCGATTTTCTTGAAAACTAGAAGAGCTAGAGCCACAATAACGAAAATCTGTGATCACTTCTAAAGAAAATCTGTGATCACTTCTAAAAATTGGATTTCCTTAAGATTTTTATATGAAAAACTTTAAATGCGATTTTCTTGAAAACTAGAAGAGCTAGAGCCACAATAACGAAAATCTGTGATCACTTCTAAAGAAAATCTGTGATCACTTCTAAAAATTGGATTTTCTAAAGATTTTTATATGAAAAACTTTAAATGCGTTTTTCTTGAAAACTAGAAGAGCTAGAGCCAAAATAACGAAAATCTGTGATCACTTCTAAAGAAAATCTGTGATCACTTCTAAAAATTGGATTTCCTTAAGATTTTTATATGAAAAACTTTAAATGCGATTTTCTTGAAAACTAGAAGAGCTAGAGCCACAATAACGAAAATCTGTGATCACTTCTAAAGAAAATCTGTGATCACTTCTAAAAATTGGATTTCCTTAAGATTTTTATATGAAAAACTTTAAATGCGATTTTCTTGAAAACTAGAAGAGCTAGAGCCACAATAACGAAAATCTGTGATCACTTCTAAAGAAAATCTGTGATCACTTCTAAAAATTGGATTTTCTAAGGATTTTTATATGAAAAACTTTAAATGCGTTTTTCTTGAAAACTAGAAGAGCTAGAGCCAAAATAACGAAAATCTGTGATCACTTCTAAAAATTGGATTTCCTTAAGATTTTTATATGAAAAACTTTAAATGCGATTTTCTTGAAAACTAGAAGAGCTAGAGCCACAATAACGAAAATCTGTGATCACTTCTAAAGAAAATCTGTGATCACTTCTAAAAATTGGATTTCCTTAAGATTTTTATATGAAAAACTTTAAATGCGATTTTCTTGAAAACTAGAAGAGCTAGAGCCACAATAACGAAAATCTGTGATCACTTCTAAAGAAAATCTGTGATCACTTCTAAAAATTGGATTTCCTTAGGATTTTTATATGAAAAACTTTAAATGCGATTGTCTTGAAAACTAGAAGAGCTAGAGCCAAAATAACGAAAATCTGTGATCACTTCTAAAAATTGGATTTTCTAAGGATTTTTATATGAAAAACTTTAAATGCGATTGTCTTGAAAACTAGAAGAGCTAGAGCCAAAATAACGAAAATCTGTGATCACTTCTAAAAATTGGATTTTCTAAGGATTTTTATATGAAAAACTTTAAATGCGATTTTCTTGAAAACTAGAATAGCTAGAGCCAAAATAACGAAAATCTGTGATCACTTCTAAAATTGGATTTCCTTAGGATTTTTATATGAAAAACTTTAAATGCGATTTTCTTGAAAACTAGAAGAGCTAGAGCCAAAATAACGAAAATCTGTGATCACTTCTAAAAATTGGATTTCCTTAGGATTTTTATATGAAAAACTTTAAATGCGATTTTCTTGAAAACTAGAAGAGCTAGAGCCAAAATAACGAAAATCTGTGATCACTTCTAAAAATTGGATTTCCTTAGGATTTTTATATGAAAAACTTTAAATGCGATTGTCTTGAAAACTAGAAGAGCTAGAGCCAAAATAACGAAAATCTGTGATCACTTCTAAAAATTGGATTTTCTAAGGATTTTTATATGAAAAACTTTAAATGCGTTTTTCTTGAAAACTAGAAGAGCTAGAGCCAAAATAACGAAAATCTGTGATCACTTCTAAAAATTGGATTTCCTTAAGATTTTTATATGAAAAACTTTTAATGCGATTTTCTTGAAAACTAGAAGAGCTAGAGCCACAATAACGAAAATCTGTGATCACTTCTAAAGAAAATCTGTGATCACTTCTAAAAATTGGATTTTCTAAGGATTTTTATATGAAAAACTTTAAATGCGTTTTCTTGAAAACTAGAAGAGCTAGAGCCAAAATAACGAAAATCTGTGATCACTTCTAAAGAAAATCTGTGATCACTTCTAAAAATTGGATTTTCTAAGGATTTTTATATGAAAAACTTTAAATGCGTTTTTCTTGAAAACTAGAAGAGCTAGAGCCACAATAACGAAAATCTGTGATCACTTCTAAAGAAAATCTGTGATCACTTCTAAAAATTGGATTTTCTAAGGATTATTATATGAAAAACTTTAAATGCGTTTTTCTTGAAAACTAGAAGAGCTAGAGCCAAAATAACGAAAATCTGTGATCACTTCTAAAAATTGGATTTCCTTAAGATTTTTATATGAAAAACTTTAAATGCGATTTTCTTGAAAACTAGAAGAGCTAGAGCCACAATAACGAAAATCTGTGATCACTTCTAAAGAAAATCTGTGATCACTTCTAAAAATTGGATTTTCTAAGGATTTTTATATGAAAAACTTTAAATGCGTTTTTCTTGAAAACTAGAAGAGCTAGAGCCAAAATAACGAAAATCTGTGATCACTTCTAAAAATTGGATTTCCTTAAGATTTTTATATGAAAAACTTTAAATGCGATTTTCTTGAAAACTAGAAGAGCTAGAGCCACAATAACGAAAATCTGTGATCACTTCTAAAGAAAATCTGTGATCACTTCTAAAAATTGGATTTTCTAAGGATTTTTATATGAAAAACTTTAAATGCGTTTTTCTTGAAAACTAGAAGAGCTAGAGCCAAAATAACGAAAATCTGTGATCACTTCTAAAAATTGGATTTCCTTAAGATTTTTATATGAAAAACTTTAAATGCGATTTTCTTGAAAACTAGAAGAGCTAGAGCCACAATAACGAAAATCTGTGATCACTTCTAAAGAAAATCTGTGATCACTTCTAAAAATTGGATTTCCTTAAGATTTTTATATGAAAAACTTTAAATGCGATTTTCTTGAAAACTAGAAGAGCTAGAGCCACAATAACGAAAATCTGTGATCACTTCTAAAGAAAATCTGTGATCACTTCTAAAAATTGGATTTTCTAAGGATTTTTATATGAAAAACTTTAAATGCGTTTTTCTTGAAAACTAGAAGAGCTAGAGCCAAAATAACGAAAATCTGTGATCACTTCTAAAAATTGGATTTCCTTAAGATTTTTATATGAAAAACTTTAAATGCGATTTTCTTGAAAACTAGAAGAGCTAGAGCCACAATAACGAAAATCTGTGATCACTTCTAAAGAAAATCTGTGATCACTTCTAAAAATTGGATTTTCTAAGGATTTTTATATGAAAAACTTTAAATGCGTTTTTCTAGAAAACTAGAAGAGCTAGAGCCAAAATAACGAAAATCTGTGATCACTTCTAAAGAAAATCTGTGATCACTTCTAAAAATTGGATTTTCTAAGGATTTTTATATGAAAAACTTTAAATGCGTTTTTCTTGAAAACTAGAAGAGCTAGAGCCACAATAACGAAAATCTGTGATCACTTCTAAAGAAAATCTGTGATCACTTCTAAAAATTGGATTTTCTAAGGATTTTTATATGAAAAACTTTAAATGCGTTTTTCTTGAAAACTAGAAGAGCTAGAGCCAAAATAACGAAAATCTGTGATCACTTCTAAAAATTGGATTTCCTTAAGATTTTTATATGAAAAACTTTAAATGCGATTTTCTTGAAAACTAGAAGAGCTAGAGCCACAATAACGAAAATCTGTGATCACTTCTAAAGAAAATCTGTGATCACTTCTAAAAACTGGATTTTCTAAGGATTTTTATATGAAAACATTAAATGCGTTTTTCTTGAAAACTAGAAGAGCTAGAGCCAAAATAACGAAAATCTGTGATCACTTCTAAAAATTGGATTTCCTTAAGATTTTTATATGAAAAACTTTAAATGCGATTTTCTTGAAAACTAGAAGAGCTAGAGCCAAAATAACGAAAATCTGTGATCACTTCTAAAAATTGGATTTCCTTAGGATTTTTATATGAAAAACTTTAAATGCGATTTTCTTGAAAACTAGAAGAGCTAGAGCCACAATAACGAAAATCTGTGATCACTTCTAAAAATTGGATTTTCTAAGGATTTTTATATGAAAAACTTTAAATGCGATTTTCTTGAAAACTAGAAGAGCTAGAGCCACAATAACGAAAATCTGTGATCACTTCTAAAGAAAATCTGTGATCACTTCTAAAAATTGGATTTTCTAAGGATTTTTATATGAAAAACTTTAAATGCGTTTTTCTTGAAAACTAGAAGAGCTAGAGCCACAATAACGAAAATCTGTGATCACTTCTAAAGAAAATCTGTGATTACTTCTAAAAATTGGATTTTCTAAGGATTTTTATATGAAAAACTTTAAATGCGTTTTTCTTGAAAACTAGAAGAGCTAGAGCCAAAATAACGAAAATCTGTGATCACTTCTAAAAATTGGATTTTCTAAGGATTTTTATATAAAAAACTTTAAATGCGATTTTCTTGAAAACTTGAAGAGCTAGAGCCAAAATTACGAAAATCTGTGATCACTTCTAAAGAAAATCTGTGATCACTTCTAAAAATTGGATTTTCTAAGGATTTTTATATGAAAAACTTTAAATGCGTTTTTCTTGAAAACTAGAAGAGCTAGAGCCACAATAACGAAAATCTGTGATCACTTCTAAAGAAAATCTGTGATCACTTCTAAAAATTGGATTTTCTAAGGATTTTTATATGAAAAACTTTAAATGCGTTTTTCTTGAAAACTAGAAGAGCTAGAGCCAAAATAACGAAAATCTGTGATCACTTCTAAAGAAAATCTGTGATCACTTCTAAAAATTGGATTTTCTAAGGATTTTTATATGAAAAACTTTAAATGCGTTTTTCTTGAAAACTAGAAGAGCTAGAGCCAAAATAACGAAAATCTGTGATCACTTCTAAAAATTGGATTTCCTTAAGATTTTTATATGAAAAACTTTAAATGCGATTTTCTTGAAAACTAGAAGAGCTAGAGCCACAATAACGAAAATCTGTGATCACTTCTAAAGAAAATCTGTGATCACTTCTAAAAACTGGATTTTCTAAGGATTTTTATATGAAAACTTTAAATGCGTTTTTCTTGAAAACTAGAAGAGCTAGAGCCAAAATAACGAAAATCTGTGATCACTTCTAAAAATTGGATTTCCTTAAGATTTTTATATGAAAAACTTTAAATGCGATTTTCTTGAAAACTAGAAGAGCTAGAGCCAAAATAACGAAAATCTGTGATCACTTCTAAAAATTGGATTTCCTTAGGATTTTTATATGAAAAACTTTAAATGCGATTTTCTTGAAAACTAGAAGAGCTAGAGCCAAAATAACGAAAATCTGTGATCACTTCTAAAAATTGGATTTTCTAAGGATTTTTATATGAAAAACTTTAAATGCGTTTTTCTTGAAAACTAGAAGAGCTAGAGCCAAAATAACGAAAATCTGTGATCACTTCTAAAGAAAATCTGTGATCACTTCTAAAATTGGATTTTCTAAGGATTTTTATATGAAAAACTTTAAATGCGTTTTTCTTGAAAACTAGAAGAGCTAGAGCCAAAATAACGAAAATCTGTGATCACTTCTAAAAATTGGATTTCCTTAAGATTTTTATATGAAAAACTTTAAATGCGATTTTCTTGAAAACTAGAAGAGCTAGAGCCACAATAACGAAAATCTGTGATCACTTCTAAAGAAAATCTGTGATCACTTCTAAAAATTGGATTTCCTTAGGATTTTTATATGAAAAACTTTAAATGCGATTGTCTTGAAAACTAGAAGAGCTAGAGCCAAAATAACGAAAATCTGTGATCACTTCTAAAAATTGGATTTTCTAAGGATTTTTATATGAAAAACTTTAAATGCGATTGTCTTGAAAACTAGAAGAGCTAGAGCCAAAATAACGAAAATCTGTGATCACTTCTAAAAATTGGATTTTCTAAGGATTTTTATATGAAAAACTTTAAATGCGATTTTCTTGAAAACTAGAATAGCTAGAGCCAAAATAACGAAAATCTGTGATCACTTCTAAAAATTGGATTTCCTTAGGATTTTTATATGAAAAACTTTAAATGCGATTTTCTTGAAAACTAGAAGAGCTAGAGCCAAAATAACGAAAATCTGGGATCACTTCTAAAAATTGGATTTCCTTAGGATTTTTATATGAAAAACTTTAAATGCGATTTTCTTGAAAACTAGAAGAGCTAGAGCCAAAATAACGAAAATCTGTGATCACTTCTAAAGAAAATCTGTGATCACTTCTAAAAATTGGATTTTCTAAGGATTTTTATATGAAAAACTTTAAATGCGTTTTTCTTGAAAACTAGAAGAGCTAGAGCCAAAATAACGAAAATCTGTGATCACTTCTAAAGAAAATCTGTGATCACTTCTAAAAATTGGATTTTCTAAGGATTTTTATATGAAAAACTTTAAATGCGTTTTTCTTGAAAACTAGAAGAGCTAGAGCCACAATAACGAAAATCTGTGATCACTTCTAAAGAAAATCTGTGATCACTTCTAAAAATTGGATTTTCTAAGGATTTTTATATGAAAAACTTTAAATGCGTTTTTCTTGAAAACTAGAAGAGCTAGAGCCAAAATAACGAAAATCTGTGATCACTTCTAAAAATTGGATTTCCTTAAGATTTTTATATGAAAAACTTTAAATGCGATTTTCTTGAAAACTAGAAGAGCTAGAGCCACAATAACGAAAATCTGTGATCACTTCTAAAGAAAATCTGTGATCACTTCTAAAAATTGGATTTTCTAAGGATTTTTATATGAAAAACTTTAAATGCGTTTTTCTTGAAAACTAGAAGAGCTAGAGCCAAAATAACGAAAATCTGTGATCACTTCTAAAGAAAATCTGTGATCACTTCTAAAAATTGGATTTCCTTAAGATTTTTATATGAAAAACTTTAAATGCGATTTTCTTGAAAACTAGAAGAGCTAGAGCCACAATAACGAAAATCTGTGATCACTTCTAAAGAAAATCTGTGATCACTTCTAAAAATTGGATTTCCTTAAGATTTTTATATGAAAAACTTTAAATGCGATTTTCTTGAAAACTAGAAGAGCTAGAGCCACAATAACGAAAATCTGTGATCACTTCTAAAGAAAATCTGTGATCACTTCTAAAAATTGGATTTTCTAAGGATTTTTATATGAAAAACTTTAAATGCGTTTTTCTTGAAAACTAGAAGAGCTAGAGCCAAAATAACGAAAATCTGTGATCACTTCTAAAGAAAATCTGTGATCACTTCTAAAAATTGGATTTCCTTAAGATTTTTATATGAAAAACTTTAAATGCGATTTTCTTGAAAACTAGAAGAGCTAGAGCCACAATAACGAAAATCTGTGATCACTTCTAAAGAAAATCTGTGATCACTTCTAAAAATTGGATTTCCTTAAGATTTTTATATGAAAAACTTTAAATGCGATTTTCTTGAAAACTAGAAGAGCTAGAGCCACAATAACGAAAATCTGTGATCACTTCTAAAGAAAATCTGTGATCACTTCTAAAAATTGGATTTTCTAAGGATTTTTATATGAAAAACTTTAAATGCGTTTTTCTTGAAAACTAGAAGAGCTAGAGCCAAAATAACGAAAATCTGTGATCACTTCTAAAAATTGGATTTCCTTAAGATTTTTATATGAAAAACTTTAAATGCGATTTTCTTGAAAACTAGAAGAGCTAGAGCCACAATAACGAAAATCTGTGATCACTTCTAAAGAAAATCTGTGATCACTTCTAAAAATTGGATTTCCTTAAGATTTTTATATGAAAAACTTTAAATGCGATTTTCTTGAAAACTAGAAGAGCTAGAGCCACAATAACGAAAATCTGTGATCACTTCTAAAGAAAATCTGTGATCACTTCTAAAAATTGGATTTCCTTAGGATTTTTATATGAAAAACTTTAAATGCGATTGTCTTGAAAACTAGAAGAGCTAGAGCCAAAATAACGAAAATCTGTGATCACTTCTAAAAATTGGATTTTCTAAGGATTTTTATATGAAAAACTTTAAATGCGATTGTCTTGAAAACTAGAAGAGCTAGAGCCAAAATAACGAAAATCTGTGATCACTTCTAAAAATTGGATTTTCTAAGGATTTTTATATGAAAAACTTTAAATGCGATTTTCTTGAAAACTAGAATAGCTAGAGCCAAAATAACGAAAATCTGTGATCACTTCTAAAAATTGGATTTCCTTAGGATTTTTATATGAAAAACTTTAAATGCGATTTTCTTGAAAACTAGAAGAGCTAGAGCCAAAATAACGAAAATCTGTGATCACTTCTAAAAATTGGATTTCCTTAGGATTTTTATATGAAAAACTTTAAATGCGATTTTCTTGAAAACTAGAAGAGCTAGAGCCAAAATAACGAAAATCTGTGATCACTTCTAAAAATTGGATTTCCTTAGGATTTTTATATGAAAAACTTTAAATGCGATTGTCTTGAAAACTAGAAGAGCTAGAGCCAAAATAACGAAAATCTGTGATCACTTCTAAAAATTGGATTTTCTAAGGATTTTTATATGAAAAACTTTAAATGCGTTTTTCTTGAAAACTAGAAGAGCTAGAGCCAAAATAACGAAAATCTGTGATCACTTCTAAGAATTGGATTTCCTTAAGATTTTTATATGAAAAACTTTAAATGCGATTTTCTTGAAAACTAGAAGAGCTAGAGCCACAATAACGAAAATCTGTGATCACTTCTAAAGAAAATCTGTGATCACTTCTAAAAATTGGATTTTCTAAGGATTTTTATATGAAAAACTTTAAATGCGTTTTCTTGAAAACTAGAAGAGCTAGAGCCAAAATAACGAAAATCTGTGATCACTTCTAAAGAAAATCTGTGATCACTTCTAAAAATTGGATTTTCTAAGGATTTTTATATGAACAACTTTAAATGCGTTTTTCTTGAAAACTAGAAGAGCTAGAGCCACAATAACGAAAATCTGTGATCACTTCTAAAGAAAATCTGTGATCACTTCTAAAAATTGGATTTTCTAAGGATTTTTATATGAAAAACTTTAAATGCGTTTTTCTTGAAAACTAGAAGAGCTAGAGCCAAAATAACGAAAATCTGTAATCACTTCTAAAAATTGGATTTCCTTAAGATTTTTATATGAAAAACTTTAAATGCGATTTTCTTGAAAACTAGAAGAGCTAGAGCCACAATAACGAAAATCTGTGATCACTTCTAAAGAAAATCTGTGATCACTTCTAAAAATTGGATTTTCTAAGGATTTTTATATGAAAATCTTTAAATGCGTTTTTCTTGAAAACTAGAAGAGCTAGAGCCAAAATAACGAAAATCTGTGATCACTTCTAAAAATTGGATTTCCTTAAGATTTTTATATGAAAAACTTTAAATGCGATTTTCTTGAAAACTAGAAGAGCTAGAGCCACAATAACGAAAATCTGTGATCACTTCTAAAGAAAATCTGTGATCACTTCTAAAAATTGGATTTCCTTAAGATTTTTATATGAAAAACTTTAAATGCGATTTTCTTGAAAACTAGAAGAGCTAGAGCCACAATAACGAAAATCTGTGATCACTTCTAAAGAAAATCTGTGATCACTTCTAAAAATTGGATTTTCTAAGGATTTTTATATGAAAAACTTTAAATGCGTTTTTCTTGAAAACTAGAAGAGCTAGAGCCAAAATAACGAAAATCTGTGATCACTTCTAAAAATTGGATTTCCTTAAGATTTTTATATGAAAAACTTTAAATGCGATTTTCTTGGAAACTAGAAGAGCTAGAGCCACAATAACGAAAATCTGTGATCACTTCTAAAGAAAATCTGTGATCACTTCTAAAAATTGGATTTCCTTAAGATTTTTATATGAAAAACTTTAAATGCGATTTTCTTGAAAACTAGAAGAGCTAGAGCCACAATAACGAAAATCTGTGATCACTTCTAAAGAAAATCTGTGATCACTTCTAAAAATTGGATTTTCTAAGGATTTTTATATGAAAAACTTTAAATGCGTTTTTCTTGAAAACTAGAAGAGCTAGAGCCAAAATAACGAAAATCTGTGATCACTTCTAAAAATTGGATTTCCTTAAGATTTTTATATGAAAAACTTTAAATGCGATTTTCTTGAAAACTAGAAGAGCTAGAGCCACAATAACGAAAATCTGTGATCACTTCTAAAGAAAATCTGTGATCACTTCTAAAAATTGGATTTTCTAAGGATTTTTATATGAAAAACTTTAAATGCGTTTTTCTAGAAAACTAGAAGAGCTAGAGCCAAAATAACGAAAATATGTGATCACTTCTAAAGAAAATCTGTGATCACTTCTAAAAATTGGATTTTCTAAGGATTTTTATATGAAAAACTTTAAATGCGTTTTTCTTGAAAACTAGAAGAGCTAGAGCCACAATAACGAAAATCTGTGATCACTTCTAAAGAAAATCTGTGATCACTTCTAAAAATTGGATTTTCTAAGGATTTTTATATGAAAAACTTTAAATGCGTTTTTCTTGAAAACTAGAAGAGCTAGAGCCAAAATAACGAAAATCTGTGATCACTTCTAAAAATTGGATTTCCTTAAGATTTTTATATGAAAAACTTTAAATGCGATTTTCTTGAAAACTAGAAGAGCTAGAGCCACAATAACGAAAATCTGTGATCACTTCTAAAGAAAATCTGTGATCACTTCTAAAAACTGGATTTTCTAAGGATTTTTATATGAAAACTTTAAATGCGTTTTTCTTGAAAACTAGAAGAGCTAGAGCCAAAATAACGAAAATCTGTGATCACTTCTAAAAATTGGATTTCCTTAAGATTTTTATATGAAAAACTTTAAATGCGATTTTCTTGAAAACTAGAAGAGCTAGAGCCAAAATAACGAAAATCTGTGATCACTTCTAAAAATTGGATTTCCTTAGGATTTTTATATGAAAAACTTTAAATGCGATTTTCTTGAAAACTAGAAGAGCTAGAGCCAAAATAACGAAAATCTGTGATCACTTCTAAAAATTGGATTTTCTAAGGATTTTTATATGAAAAACTTTAAATGCGATTTTCTTGAAAACTAGAAGAGCTAGAGCCACAATAACGAAAATCTGTGATCACTTCTAAAGAAAATCTGTGATCACTTCTAAAAATTGGATTTTCTAAGGATTTTTATATGAAAAACTTTAAATGCGTTTTTCTTGAAAACTAGAAGAGCTAGAGCCACAATAACGAAAATCTGTGATCACTTCTAAAGAAAATCTGTGATTACTTCTAAAAATTGGATTTTCTAAGGATTTTTATATGAAAAACTTTAAATGCGTTTTTCTTGAAAACTAGAAGAGCTAGAGCCAAAATAACGAAAATCTGTGATCACTTCTAAAAATTGGATTTTCTAAGGATTTTTATATGAAAAACTTTAAATGCGATTTTCTTGAAAACTAGAAGAGCTAGAGCCAAAATTACGAAAATCTGTGATCACTTCTAAAGAAAATCTGTGATCACTTCTAAAAATTGGATTTTCTAAGGATTTTTATATGAAAAACTTTAAATGCGTTTTTCTTGAAAACTAGAAGAGCTAGAGCCACAATAACGAAAATCTGTGATCACTTCTAAAGAAAATCTGTGATCACTTCTAAAAATTGGATTTTCTAAGGATTTTTATATGAAAAACTTTAAATGCGTTTTTCTTGAAAACTAGAAGAGCTAGAGCCAAAATAACGAAAATCTGTGATCACTTCTAAAAATTGGATTTCCTTAAGATTTTTATATGAAAACATTAAATGCGATTTTCTTGAAAACTAGAGGAGCTAGAGCCACAATAACGAAAATCTGTGATCACTTCTAAAGAAAATCTGTGATCACTTCTAAAAACTGGATTTTCTAAGGATTTTTATATGAAAACTTTAAATGCGTTTTTCTTGAAAACTAGAAGAGCTAGAGCCAAAATAACGAAAATCTGTGATCACTTCTAAAAATTGGATTTCCTTAAGATTTTTATATGAAAAACTTTAAATGCGATTTTCTTGAAAACTAGAAGAGCTAGAGCCAAAATAACGAAAATCTGTGATCACTTCTAAAAATTGGATTTCCTTAGGATTTTTATATGAAAAACTTTAAATGCGATTTTCTTGAAAACTAGAAGAGCTAGAGCCAAAATAACGAAAATCTGTGATCACTTCTAAAAATTGGATTTTCTAAGGATTTTTATATGAAAAACTTTAAATGCGATTTTCTTGAAAACTAGAAGAGCTAGAGCCAAAATAACGAAAATCTGTGATCACTTCAAAAAATTGGATTTTCTAAGGATTTTTATATGAAAAACTTTAAATGCGATTGTCTTGAAAACTAGAAGAGCTAGAGCCAAAATAACGAAAATCTGTGATCACTTCTAAAAATTGGATTTTCTAAGGATTTTTATATGAAAAACTTTAAATGCGATTTTCTTGAAAACTAGAAGAGCTAGAGCCAAAATAACGAAAATCTGTGATCACTTCTAAAAATTGGATTTCCTTAGGATTTTTATATGAAAAACTTTAAATGCGATTTTCTTGAAAACTAGAAGAGCTAGAGCCAAAATAACGAAAATCTGTGATCACTTCTAAAAATTGGATTTTCTAAGGATTTTTATATGAAAAACTTTAAATGCGTTTTTCTTGAAAACTAGAAGAGCTAGAGCCAAAATAACGAAAATCTGTGATCACTTCTAAAAATTGGATTTCCTTAAGATTTTTATATGAAAAACTTTAAATGCGATTTTCTTGAAAACTAGAAGAGCTAGAGCCACAATAACGAAAATCTGTGATCACTTCTAAAGAAAATCTGTGATCACTTCTAAAAATTGGATTTCCTTAGGATTTTTATATGAAAAACTTTAAATGCGTTTTTCTTGAAAACTAGAAGAGCTAGAGCCAAAATAACGAAAATCTGTGATCACTTCTAAAGAAAATCTGTGATCACTTCTAAAAATTGGATTTCCTTAGGATTTTTATATGAAAAACTATAAATGCGTTTTTCTTGAAAACTAGAAGAGCTAGAGCTAAAATAAGGAAAATCTGTGATCACTTCTAAAAATTGGATTTCCTTAGGATTTTTATATGTAAAACTTTAAATGCGTTTTTCTTGAAAACTAGAAAAGCTAGAGCTAAAATAACAAAAATCTGTGATCACTTCTAAAAATTAGATTTCCTTTGTATTTTTATATGAAAAACTTTAAATGCGATTTTCTTGAAAACTAGAAGAGCTAGAGCCAAAATAACGAAAATCTGTGATCACTTCTAAAAATTGGATTTCCTTAGGATTTTTATATGAAAAACTTTAAATGCGATTTTCTTGAAAACTAGAAGAGCTAGAGCCAAAATAACGAAAATCTGTGATCACTTCTAAAAATTGGATTTCCTTAGGATTTTTATATGAAAAACTTTAAATGCGATTTTCTTGAAAACTAGAAGAGCTAGAGCCAAAATAACGAAAATCTGTGATCACTTCTAAAAATTGGATTTTCTAAGGATTTTTATATGAAAAACTTTAAATGCGATTTTCTTGAAAACTAGAAGAGCTAGACCAAAATAACGAAAATCTGTGATCACTTCTAAAAATTGGATTTCCTTAGGATTTTTATATGAAAAACTTTAAATGCGATTTTCTTGAAAACTAGAAGAGCTAGAGCCAAAATAACGAAAATCTGTGATCACTTCTAAAAATTGGATTTCCTTAGGATTTTTATATGAAAAACTTTAAATGCGATTTTCTTGAAAACTAGAAGAGCTAGAGCCAAAATAACGAAAATCTGTGATCACTTCTAAAAATTGGATTTCCTTAGGATTTTTATATGAAAAACTTTAAATGCGTTTTTCTTGAAAACTAGAAGAGCTAGAGCCAAAATAACGAAAATCTGTGATCACTTCTAAAAATTGGATTTCCTTAGGATTTTTATATGAAAAACTTTAAATGCGATTTTCTTGAAAACTAGAAGAGCTAGAGCCAAAATAACGAAAATCTGTGATCACTTCTAAAAATTGGATTTCCTTAGGATTTTTATATGAAAAACTTTAAATGCGATTTTCTTGAAAACTAGAAGAGCTAGAGCCAAAATAACGAAAATCTGTGATCACTTCTAAAAATTGGATTTCCTTAGGATTTTTATATGAAAAACTTTAAATGCGTTTTTCTTGAAAACTAGAAGAGCTAGAGCCAAAATAACGAAAATCTGTGATCACTTCTAAAAATTGGATTTCCTTAGGATTTTTATATGAAAAACTTTAAATGCGATTTTCTTGAAAACTAGAAGAGCTAGAGCCAAAATAACGAAAATCTGTGATCACTTCTAAAATTGGATTTCCTTAGGATTTTTATATGAAAAACTTTAAATGCGATTTTCTTGAAAACTAGAAGAGCTAGAGCCAAAATAACGAAAATCTGTGATCACTTCTAAAAATTGGATTTCCTTAGGATTTTTATATGAAAAACTTTAAATGCGTTTTTCTTGAAAACTAGAAGAGCTAGAGCCAAAATAATGAAAATCTGTGATCACTTCTAAAAATTGGATTTCCTTAGGATTTTTATATGAAAAACTTTAAATGCGTTTTTCTTGAAAACTAGAAGAGCTAGAGCCAAAATAACGGAAATCTGTGATCACTTCAAAAAATTGGATTTCCTTAGGATTTTTATATGAAAAACTTTAAATGCGATTTTCTTGAAAACTAGAAGAGCAAGAGCCAAAATAACGAAAATCTGTGATCACTTCTAAAAATTGGATTTCCTTAGGATTTTTATATGAAAAACTTTAAATGCGATTTTCTTGAAAACTAGAAGAGCTAGAGCCAAAATAACGAAAATCTGTGATCACTTCTAAAAATTGGATTTCCTTAGGATTTTTATATGAAAAACTTTAAATGCGTTTTTCTTGAAAACTAGAAGAGCTAGAGCTTAAATAACGAAAATCTGTGATCACTTCTAAAAATTGGATTTTCTTAGGATTTTTATATGAAAAACTTAGAATGCCTTTTTCTTGAAAACTAGAAGAACTAGAGCTTAAATAACGAAAGTCTGTGATCACTTCTAAAAATTGGATTTTCTAAGGATTTTTATATGAAAAACTTTAAATGCGTTTTTCTTGAAAACTAGAAGAGCTAGAGCCAAAATAATGAAAATCTGTGATCACTTCTAAAAATTGGATTTCCTTAGGATTTTTATATGAAAAACTTTAAATGCGTTTTTCTTGAAAACTAGAAGAGCTAGAGCCAAAATAACGAAAATCTGTGATCACTTCTAAAAATTGGATTTCCTTAGGATTTTTATATGAAAAACTTTAAATGCGATTTTCTTGAAAACTAGAAGAGCTAGAGCCAAAATAACGAAAATCTGTGATCACTTCTAAAAATTGGATTTCCTTAGGATTTTTATATGAAAAACTTTAAATGCGTTTTTCTTGAAAACTAGAAGAGCTAGAGCTTAAATAACGAAAATCTGTGATCACTTCTAAAAATTGGATTTTCTAAGGATTTTTATATGAAAAACTTAGAATGTCTTTTTCTTGAAAACTAGAAGAGCTAGAGCTTAAATAACGAAAATCTGTGATCACTTCTAAAAATTGGATTTTCTTAGGATTTTTATATGAAAAACTTAGAATGTCTTTTTCTTGAAAACTAGAAGAGCTAGAGCTTAAATAACGAAAATCTGTGATCACTTCTAAAAATTGGATTTTCTAAGGATTTTTATATGAAAACTTTAAATGCGTTTTTCTTGAAAACTAGAAGAGCTAGAGCCAAAATAACGAAAATCTGTGATCACATCCAAAAATTGGATTTTCTAAGGATTTTTATATGAAAACTTTAAATGCGTTTTTCTTGAAAACTAGAAGAGCTAGAGCCAAAATAACGAAAATCTGTGATCACTTCTAAAAATTGGATTTCCTTAGGATTTTTATATGAAAAACTTTAAATGCGATTTTCTTGAAAACTAGAAGAGCTAGAGCCAAAATAACGAAAATCTGTGATCACTTCTAAAAATTGGATTTCCTTAGGATTTTTATATGAAAAACTTTAAATGCGTTTTTCTTGAAAACTAGAAGAGCTAGAGCTTAAATAACGAAAATCTGTGATCACTTCTAAAAATTGGATTTTCTTAGGATTTTTATATGAAAAACTTAGAATGCCTTTTTCTTGAAAACTAGAAGAGCTAGAGCTTAAATAACGAAAGTCTGTGATCACTTCTAAAAATTGGATTTTCTAAGGATTTTTATATGAAAAACTTTAAATGCGTTTTTCTTGAAAACTAGAAGAGCTAGAGCCAAAATAATGAAAATCTGTGATCACTTCTAAAAATTGGATTTCCTTAGGATTTTTATATGAAAAACTTTAAATGCGTTTTTCTTGAAAACTAGAAGAGCTAGAGCCAAAATAACGAAAATCTGTGATCACTTCTAAAAATTGGATTTCCTTAGGATTTTTATATGAAAAACTTTAAATGCGATTTTCTTGAAAACTAGAAGAGCTAGAGCCAAAATAACGAAAATCTGTGATCACTTCTAAAAATTGGATTTCCTTAGGATTTTTATATGAAAAACTTTAAATGCGTTTTTCTTGAAAACTAGAAGAGCTAGAGCTTAAATAACGAAAATCTGTGATCACTTCTAAAAATTGGATTTTCTTAGGATTTTTATATGAAAAACTTAGAATGCCTTTTTCTTGAAAACTAGAAGAGCTAGAGCTTAAATAACGAAAGTCTGTGATCACTTCTAAAAATTGGATTTCCTTAGGATTTTTATATGAAAAACTTTAAATGCGATTTTCTTGAAAACTAGAAGAGCTAGAGCCAAAATAACGAAAATCTGTGATCACTTCTAAAAATTGGATTTCCTTAGGATTTTTATATGAAAAACTTTAAATGCGTTTTTCTTGAAAACTAGAAGAGCTAGAGCTTAAATAACGAAAATCTGTGATCACTTCTAAAAATTGGATTTTCTTAGAATTTTTATATGAAAAACTTAGAATGCCTTTTTCTTGAAAACTAGAAGAGCTAGAGCTTAAATAACGAAAGTCTGTGATCACTTCTAAAAATTGGATTTTCTAAGGATTTTTATATGAAAAACTTTAAATGCGTTTTTCTTGAAAACTAGAAGAGCTAGAGCCAAAATAAAGAAAATCTGTGATCACTTCTAAAAATTGGATTTCGTTAGGATTTTTATATGAAAAACTTTAAATGCGTTTTTATTGAAAACTAGAAGAGCTAGAGCTTAAATAACGAAAATCTGTGATCACTTCTAAAAATTGGATTTCGTTAGGATTTTTATATGAAAAACTTTAAATGCGTTTTTATTGAAAACTAGAAGAGCTAGAGCTTAAATAACGAAAATCTGTGATCACTTCTAAATATTGGATTTTCTAAGGATTTTAATATGAAAAACTTTAAATGCGTTTTTCTTGAAAACTAGAAGAGCTTGAGCCAAAATAAAGAAAATCTGTGATCACTTCTAAAAATTGGATTTACTTAGGATTTTTATATGAAAAACTTTAAATGCGTTTTTACTGAAAACTAGAAGAGCTAGAGCTAAAATAACGAAAATCTGTGATCACTTCTAAAAATTGGATTTCGTTAGGATTTTTATATGAAAAACTTTAAATGCGTTTTTATTGAAAACTAGAAGAGCTAGAGCTTAAATAACGAAAATCTGTGATCACTTCTAAAAATTGGATTTTCTAAGGATTTTTATATGAAAAACTTTAAATGCGTTTTTCTTGAAAACTAGAAGAGCTAGAGCCAAAATAAAGAAAATCTGTGAACACTTCTAAAAATTGGATTTACTTAGGATTTTTATATGAAAAACTTTAAATGCGTTTTTATTGAAAACTAGAAGAGCTAGAGCCAAAAAAACGAAAATCTGTGATCACTTCTAAAAATTGGATTTACTTAGGATTTTTATATGAAAAACTTTTAATGCGTTTTTATTGAAAACTAGAAGAGCTAGAGCTTAAATAACGAAAATCTGTGATCACTTCTAAAAATTGGATTTTCTAAGGATTTTTATATAAAAAACTTTAAATGCGTTTTTCTTGAAAACTAGAAGAGCTAGAGCTTAAATAACAAAATCTGTGATCACTTCTAAAAATTGAATTTTCTAAGGATTTTTATATGAAAAACTTTAAATGCGTTTTTCTTGAAAACTAGAAGAGCTAGAGCTTAAATATCTGTGATCACTTCTAAAAATTGGATTTTCTAAGGATTTTTATATGAAAAACTTTAAATGCGTTTTTCTTGAAAACTAGAAGAGCTAGAGCTTAAATAACGAAAATCTGTGATCACTTCTAAAAATTGGTTTTCTAAGGATTTTTATATGAAAAACTTTAAATGCGTTTTTATTGAAAACTAGAAGAGCTAGAGCGTAAATAACGAAAATCTGTGATCACTTCTAAAAATTGGATTTTCTTAGGATTTTTATATGAAAAACTTTAAATGCGTTTTTATTGAAAACTAGAAGAGCTAGAGCTTAAATAACGAAAACCTGTGATCACTTCTAAAAACTGGATTTTCTAAGGATTTTTATATGAAAAACTTTAAATGCGTTTTTATTGAAAACTAGAAGAGCTAGAGCTTAAATAAAGAAAATCTGTGATCACTTCTAAAAATTGGATTTTCTAAGGATTTTTATATGAAAAACTTTAAATGCGTTTTTATTAAAAACTAGAAGAGCTAGAGCTTAAATAACGAAAATCTGTGATCACTTCTAAAAATTGGATTTTCTAAGGATTTTTATATGAAAAACTTTAAATGCGTTTTTATTGAAAACTAGAAGAGCTAGAGCTTAAATCACGAAAATCTGTGATCACTTCTAAAAATTGGATTTTCTAAGGATTTTTATATGAAAAACTTTAAATGCGTTTTAATTGAAAACTAGAAGAGCTAGAGCTTAAATAACGAAAATCTGTGATCACTTCTAAAAATTGGATTTTCTAAGGATTTTTATATAAAAAACTTTAAATGCGTTTTTATTGAAAACTATAAGAGCTAGAGCTTAAATAACGAAAATTTGTGATCACTTCTAAAAATTGGATTTTCTAAGGATTTTTATATGAAAAACTTTAAATGCGTTTTTATTGAAAACTAGAAGAGCTAGAGCTTAAATAACGAAAATCTGTGATCACTTCTAAAAATTGGATTTTCTTAGGATTTTTATATGAAAAACTTTAAATGCGTTTTTATTGAAAACTAGAAGAGCTAGAGCCAAAAAAACGAAAATCTGTGATCACTTCTAAAAATTGGATTTCCTTAAGATTTTTATATGAAAAACTTTAAATGCGATTTTCTTGAAAACTAGAAGAGCTAGAGCTAAAATAAGGAAAATCTGTGATCACTTCTAAAAATTGGATTTCCTTAGGATTTTTATATGAAAAACTTTAAATGCGTTTTTCTTGAAAACTAGAAGAGCTAGAGCCAAAATAACGAAAATCTGTGATCACTTCTAAAAATTGGATTTCCTTAGGATTTTTATATGAAAAACTTTAAATGCGATTTTCTTGAAAACTAGAGGAGCTAGAGCCAAAATAACGAAAATCTGTGATCACTTCTAAAAATTGGATTTCCTTAGGATTTTTATATGAAAAACTTTAAATGCGTTTTTCTTGAAAACTAGAAGAGCTAGAGCTAAAATAACAAAAATCTGTGATCACTTCTAAAAATTGGATTTTCTTAGGATATTTATATGAAAAAATTTTAATGCGTTTTTCTTGAAAACTAGAAGAGCTAGAGCCAAAAAAACGAAAATCTGTGATCACTTCTAAAAATTGGATTTCCTTAAGATTTTTATATGAAAAACTTTAAATGCGATTTTCTTGAAAACTAGAAGAGCTAGAGCTAAAATAAGGAAAATCTGTGATCACTTCTAAAAATTGGATTTCCTTAGGATTTTTATATGAAAAACTTTAAATGCGTTTTTCTTGAAAACTAGAAGAGCTAGAGCTAAAATAACAAAAATCTGTGATCACTTCTAAAAATTAGATTTCCTTTGTATTTTTATATGAAAAACTTTAAATGCGATTTTCTTGAAAACTAGAAGAGCTAGAGCCAAAATAACGAAAATCTGTGATCACTTCTAAAAATTGGATTTTCTAAGGATTTTTATATGAAAAACTTTAAATGCGATTTTCTTGAAAACTAGAAGAGCTAGAGCCAAAATAACGAAAATATGTGATCACTTCTAAAAATTGGATTTTCTAAGGATTTTTATATGAAAAACTTTAAATGCGTTTTTCTTGAAAACTAGAAGAGCTAGAGCCAAAATAACGAAAATCTGTGATCACTTCTAAAAATTGGATTTTCTAAGGATTTTTATATGAAAAACTTTAAATGCGTTTTAATTGAAAACTAGAAGAGCTAGAGCTTAAATAACGAAAATCTGTGATCACTTCTAAAACTTGGATTTTCTAAGGATTTTTATATGAAAAACTTTAAATGCGTTTTAATTGAAAACTAGAAGAGCTAGAGCTTAAATATCGAAAATCTGTGATCACTTCTAAAAATTGGAGTTTCTAAAGATTTTTATATGAAAAACTTTAAAAGCGTTTTTATTGAAAACTAGAAGAGCTAGAGCTAAAATAAGGAAAATCTGTGATCACTTCTAAAAATTGGATTTCCTTAGGATTTTTATATGAGAAACTTTAAATGCGTTTTTCTTGAAAACTAGAAGAGCTAGAGCTAAAATAACAAAAATCTGTGATCACTTCTAAAAATTAGATTTCCTTTGTATTTTTATATGAAAAACTTTAAATGCGATTTTCTTGAAAACTAGAAGAGCTAGAGCCAAAATAACGAAAATCTGTGATCACTTCTAAAAATTGGATTTTCTAAGGATTTTTATATGAAAAACTTTTAATGCGTTTTTCTTGAAAACTAGAAGAGCTAGAGCCAAAATAACGAAACTCTGTGATCACTTCTAAAAATTGGATTTCCTTAAGATTTTTATATGAAAAACTTTAAATGCGATTTTCTTGAAAACTAGAAGAGCTAGAGCCAAAATAACGAAAATCTGTGATCACTTCTAAAAATTGGATTTTCTAAGGATTTTTATATGAAAAACTTTAAATGCGATTTTCTTGAAAACTAGAAGAGCTAGACCAAAATAACGAAAATCTGTGATCACTTCTAAAAATTGGATTTCCTTAGGATTTTTATATGAAAAACTTTAAATGTGATTTTCTTGAAAACTAGAAGAGCTAGAGCCAAAATAACGAAAATCTGTGATCACTTCTAAAAATTGGATTTCCTTAGGATTTTTATATGAAAAACTTTAAATGCGTTTTTCTTGAAAACTAGAAGAGCTAGAGCCAAAATAACGAAAATCTGTGATCACTTCTAAAAATTGGATTTCCTTAGGATTTTTATATGAAAAACTTTAAATGCGATTTTCTTGAAAACTAGAAGAGCTAGAGCCAAAATAACGAAAATCTGTGATCACTTCTAAAAATTGGATTTCCTTAGGATTTTTATATGAAAAACTTTAAATGCGATTTTCTTGAAAACTAGAAGAGCTAGAGCCAAAATAACGAAAATCTGTGATCACTTCTAAAAATTGGATTTCCTTAGGATTTTTATATGAAAAACTTTAAATGCGATTTTCTTGAAAACTAGAAGAGCTAGAGCCAAAATAACGAAAATCTGTGATCACTTCTAAAAATTGGATTTTCTAAGGATTTTTATATGAAAAACTTTAAATGCGATTTTCTTGAAAACTAGAAGAGCTAGAACCAAAATAACGAAAATCTGTGATCACTTCTAAAAATTGGATTTCCTTAGGATTTTTATATGAAAAACTTTAAATGCGTTTTTCTTGAAAACTAGAAGAGCTAGAGCCAAAATAACGAAAATCTGTGATCACTTCTAAAAATTGGATTTCCTTAGGATTTTTATATGAAAAACTTTAAATGCGATTTTCTTGAAAACTAGAAGAGCTAGAGCCAAAATAATGAAAATCTGTGATCACTTCTAAAAATTGGATTTCCTTAGGATTTTTATATGAAAAACTTTAAATGCGTTTTTCTTGAAAACTAGAAGAGCTAGAACCAAAATAACGAAAATCTGTGATCACTTCTAAAAATTGGATTTCCTTAGGATTTTTATATGAAAAACTTTAAATGCGATTTTCTTGAAAACTAGAAGAGCTAGAGCCAAAATAATGAAAATCTGTGATCACTTCTAAAAATTGGATTTCCTTAGGATTTTTATATGAAAAACTTTAAATGCGTTTTTCTTGAAAACTAGAAGAGCTAGAGCTTAAATAACGAAAATCTGTGATCACTTCTAAAAATTGGATTTTCTTAGGATTTTTATATGAAAAACTTAGAATGCCTTTTTCTTGAAAACTAGAAGAGCTAGAGCTTAAATAACGAAAGTCTGTGATCACTTCTAAAAATTGGATTTTCTAAGGATTTTTATATGAAAAACTTTAAATGCGTTTTTCTTGAAAACTAGAAGAGCTAGAGCCAAAATAATGAAAATCTGTGATCACTTCTAAAAATTGGATTTCCTTAGGATTTTTATATGAAAAACTTTAAATGCGTTTTTCTTGAAAACTAGAAGAGCTAGAGCCAAAATAACGAAAATCTGTGATCACTTCTAAAAATTGGATTTCCTTAGGATTTTTATATGAAAAACTTTAAATGCGATTTTCTTGAAAACTAGAAGAGCTAGAGCCAAAATAACGAAAATCTGTGATCACTTCTAAAAATTGGATTTCCTTAGGATTTTTATATGAAAAACTTTAAATGCGTTTTTCTTGAAAACTAGAAGAGCTAGAGCTTAAATAACGAAAATCTGTGATCACTTCTAAAAATTGGATTTTCTTAGGATTTTTATATGAAAAACTTAGAATGCCTTTTTCTTGAAAACTAGAAGAGCTAGAGCTTAAATAACGAAAGTCTGTGATCACTTCTAAAAATTGGATTTCCTTAGGATTTTTATATGAAAAACTTTAAATGCGATTTTCTTGAAAACTAGAAGAGCTAGAGCCAAAATAACGAAAATCTGTGATCACTTCTAAAAATTGGATTTCCTTAGGATTTTTATATGAAAAACTTTAAATGCGTTTTTCTTGAAAACTAGAAGAGCTAGAGCTTAAATAACGAAAATCTGTGATCACTTCTAAAAATTGGATTTTCTTAGAATTTTTATATGAAAAACTTAGAATGCCTTTTTCTTGAAAACTAGAAGAGCTAGAGCTTAAATAACGAAAGTCTGTGATCACTTCTAAAAATTGGATTTTCTAAGGATTTTTATATGAAAAACTTTAAATGCGTTTTTCTTGAAAACTAGAAGAGCTAGAGCCAAAATAAAGAAAATCTGTGATCACTTCTAAAAATTGGATTTCGTTAGGATTTTTATATGAAAAACTTTAAATGCGTTTTTATTGAAAACTAGAAGAGCTAGAGCTTAAATAACGAAAATCTGTGATCACTTCTAAAAATTGGATTTCGTTAGGATTTTTATATGAAAAACTTTAAATGCGTTTTTATTGAAAACTAGAAGAGCTAGAGCTTAAATAACGAAAATCTGTGATCACTTCTAAATATTGGATTTTCTAAGGATTTTAATATGAAAAACTTTAAATGCGTTTTTCTTGAAAACTAGAAGAGCTTGAGCCAAAATAAAGAAAATCTGTGATCACTTCTAAAAATTGGATTTACTTAGGATTTTTATATGAAAAACTTTAAATGCGTTTTTACTGAAAACTAGAAGAGCTAGAGCTAAAATAACGAAAATCTGTGATCACTTCTAAAAATTGGATTTCGTTAGGATTTTTATATGAAAAACTTTAAATGCGTTTTTATTGAAAACTAGAAGAGCTAGAGCTTAAATAACGAAAATCTGTGATCACTTCTAAAAATTGGATTTTCTAAGGATTTTTATATGAAAAACTTTAAATGCGTTTTTCTTGAAAACTAGAAGAGCTAGAGCCAAAATAAAGAAAATCTGTGAACACTTCTAAAAATTGGATTTACTTAGGATTTTTATATGAAAAACTTTAAATGCGTTTTTATTGAAAACTAGAAGAGCTAGAGCCAAAAAAACGAAAATCTGTGATCACTTCTAAAAATTGGATTTACTTAGGATTTTTATATGAAAAACTTTTAATGCGTTTTTATTGAAAACTAGAAGAGCTAGAGCTTAAATAACGAAAATCTGTGATCACTTCTAAAAATTGGATTTTCTAAGGATTTTTATATAAAAAACTTTAAATGCGTTTTTCTTGAAAACTAGAAGAGCTAGAGCTTAAATAACAAAATCTGTGATCACTTCTAAAAATTGAATTTTCTAAGGATTTTTATATGAAAAACTTTAAATGCGTTTTTCTTGAAAACTAGAAGAGCTAGAGCTTAAATATCTGTGATCACTTCTAAAAATTGGATTTTCTAAGGATTTTTATATGAAAAACTTTAAATGCGTTTTTCTTGAAAACTAGAAGAGCTAGAGCTTAAATAACGAAAATCTGTGATCACTTCTAAAAATTGGTTTTCTAAGGATTTTTATATGAAAAACTTTAAATGCGTTTTTATTGAAAACTAGAAGAGCTAGAGCGTAAATAACGAAAATCTGTGATCACTTCTAAAAATTGGATTTTCTTAGGATTTTTATATGAAAAACTTTAAATGCGTTTTTATTGAAAACTAGAAGAGCTAGAGCTTAAATAACGAAAACCTGTGATCACTTCTAAAAACTGGATTTTCTAAGGATTTTTATATGAAAAACTTTAAATGCGTTTTTATTGAAAACTAGAAGAGCTAGAGCTTAAATAAAGAAAATCTGTGATCACTTCTAAAAATTGGATTTTCTAAGGATTTTTATATGAAAAACTTTAAATGCGTTTTTATTAAAAACTAGAAGAGCTAGAGCTTAAATAACGAAAATCTGTGATCACTTCTAAAAATTGGATTTTCTAAGGATTTTTATATGAAAAACTTTAAATGCGTTTTTATTGAAAACTAGAAGAGCTAGAGCTTAAATCACGAAAATCTGTGATCACTTCTAAAAATTGGATTTTCTAAGGATTTTTATATGAAAAACTTTAAATGCGTTTTAATTGAAAACTAGAAGAGCTAGAGCTTAAATAACGAAAATCTGTGATCACTTCTAAAAATTGGATTTTCTAAGGATTTTTATATAAAAAACTTTAAATGCGTTTTTATTGAAAACTATAAGAGCTAGAGCTTAAATAACGAAAATTTGTGATCACTTCTAAAAATTGGATTTTCTAAGGATTTTTATATGAAAAACTTTAAATGCGTTTTTATTGAAAACTAGAAGAGCTAGAGCTTAAATAACGAAAATCTGTGATCACTTCTAAAAATTGGATTTTCTTAGGATTTTTATATGAAAAACTTTAAATGCGTTTTTATTGAAAACTAGAAGAGCTAGAGCCAAAAAAACGAAAATCTGTGATCACTTCTAAAAATTGGATTTCCTTAAGATTTTTATATGAAAAACTTTAAATGCGATTTTCTTGAAAACTAGAAGAGCTAGAGCTAAAATAAGGAAAATCTGTGATCACTTCTAAAAATTGGATTTCCTTAGGATTTTTATATGAAAAACTTTAAATGCGTTTTTCTTGAAAACTAGAAGAGCTAGAGCCAAAATAACGAAAATCTGTGATCACTTCTAAAAATTGGATTTCCTTAGGATTTTTATATGAAAAACTTTAAATGCGATTTTCTTGAAAACTAGAGGAGCTAGAGCCAAAATAACGAAAATCTGTGATCACTTCTAAAAATTGGATTTCCTTAGGATTTTTATATGAAAAACTTTAAATGCGTTTTTCTTGAAAACTAGAAGAGCTAGAGCTAAAATAACAAAAATCTGTGATCACTTCTAAAAATTGGATTTTCTTAGGATATTTATATGAAAAAATTTTAATGCGTTTTTCTTGAAAACTAGAAGAGCTAGAGCCAAAAAAACGAAAATCTGTGATCACTTCTAAAAATTGGATTTCCTTAAGATTTTTATATGAAAAACTTTAAATGCGATTTTCTTGAAAACTAGAAGAGCTAGAGCTAAAATAAGGAAAATCTGTGATCACTTCTAAAAATTGGATTTCCTTAGGATTTTTATATGAAAAACTTTAAATGCGTTTTTCTTGAAAACTAGAAGAGCTAGAGCTAAAATAACAAAAATCTGTGATCACTTCTAAAAATTAGATTTCCTTTGTATTTTTATATGAAAAACTTTAAATGCGATTTTCTTGAAAACTAGAAGAGCTAGAGCCAAAATAACGAAAATCTGTGATCACTTCTAAAAATTGGATTTTCTAAGGATTTTTATATGAAAAACTTTAAATGCGATTTTCTTGAAAACTAGAAGAGCTAGAGCCAAAATAACGAAAATATGTGATCACTTCTAAAAATTGGATTTTCTAAGGATTTTTATATGAAAAACTTTAAATGCGTTTTTCTTGAAAACTAGAAGAGCTAGAGCCAAAATAACGAAAATCTGTGATCACTTCTAAAAATTGGATTTTCTAAGGATTTTTATATGAAAAACTTTAAATGCGTTTTAATTGAAAACTAGAAGAGCTAGAGCTTAAATAACGAAAATCTGTGATCACTTCTAAAACTTGGATTTTCTAAGGATTTTTATATGAAAAACTTTAAATGCGTTTTAATTGAAAACTAGAAGAGCTAGAGCTTAAATATCGAAAATCTGTGATCACTTCTAAAAATTGGAGTTTCTAAAGATTTTTATATGAAAAACTTTAAAAGCGTTTTTATTGAAAACTAGAAGAGCTAGAGCTAAAATAAGGAAAATCTGTGATCACTTCTAAAAATTGGATTTCCTTAGGATTTTTATATGAGAAACTTTAAATGCGTTTTTCTTGAAAACTAGAAGAGCTAGAGCTAAAATAACAAAAATCTGTGATCACTTCTAAAAATTAGATTTCCTTTGTATTTTTATATGAAAAACTTTAAATGCGATTTTCTTGAAAACTAGAAGAGCTAGAGCCAAAATAACGAAAATCTGTGATCACTTCTAAAAATTGGATTTTCTAAGGATTTTTATATGAAAAACTTTTAATGCGTTTTTCTTGAAAACTAGAAGAGCTAGAGCCAAAATAACGAAACTCTGTGATCACTTCTAAAAATTGGATTTCCTTAAGATTTTTATATGAAAAACTTTAAATGCGATTTTCTTGAAAACTAGAAGAGCTAGAGCCAAAATAACGAAAATCTGTGATCACTTCTAAAAATTGGATTTTCTAAGGATTTTTATATGAAAAACTTTAAATGCGATTTTCTTGAAAACTAGAAGAGCTAGACCAAAATAACGAAAATCTGTGATCACTTCTAAAAATTGGATTTCCTTAGGATTTTTATATGAAAAACTTTAAATGTGATTTTCTTGAAAACTAGAAGAGCTAGAGCCAAAATAACGAAAATCTGTGATCACTTCTAAAAATTGGATTTCCTTAGGATTTTTATATGAAAAACTTTAAATGCGTTTTTCTTGAAAACTAGAAGAGCTAGAGCCAAAATAACGAAAATCTGTGATCACTTCTAAAAATTGGATTTCCTTAGGATTTTTATATGAAAAACTTTAAATGCGATTTTCTTGAAAACTAGAAGAGCTAGAGCCAAAATAACGAAAATCTGTGATCACTTCTAAAAATTGGATTTCCTTAGGATTTTTATATGAAAAACTTTAAATGCGATTTTCTTGAAAACTAGAAGAGCTAGAGCCAAAATAACGAAAATCTGTGATCACTTCTAAAAATTGGATTTCCTTAGGATTTTTATATGAAAAACTTTAAATGCGATTTTCTTGAAAACTAGAAGAGCTAGAGCCAAAATAACGAAAATCTGTGATCACTTCTAAAAATTGGATTTTCTAAGGATTTTTATATGAAAAACTTTAAATGCGATTTTCTTGAAAACTAGAAGAGCTAGAACCAAAATAACGAAAATCTGTGATCACTTCTAAAAATTGGATTTCCTTAGGATTTTTATATGAAAAACTTTAAATGCGTTTTTCTTGAAAACTAGAAGAGCTAGAGCCAAAATAACGAAAATCTGTGATCACTTCTAAAAATTGGATTTCCTTAGGATTTTTATATGAAAAACTTTAAATGCGATTTTCTTGAAAACTAGAAGAGCTAGAGCCAAAATAATGAAAATCTGTGATCACTTCTAAAAATTGGATTTCCTTAGGATTTTTATATGAAAAACTTTAAATGCGTTTTTCTTGAAAACTAGAAGAGCTAGAACCAAAATAACGAAAATCTGTGATCACTTCTAAAAATTGGATTTCCTTAGGATTTTTATATGAAAAACTTTAAATGCGATTTTCTTGAAAACTAGAAGAGCTAGAGCCAAAATAATGAAAATCTGTGATCACTTCTAAAAATTGGATTTCCTTAGGATTTTTATATGAAAAACTTTAAATGCGATTTTCTTGAAAACTAGAAGAGCTAGAGCCAAAATAACGAAAATCTGTGATCACTTCTAAAAATTGGATTTCCATAGGATTTTTATATGAAAAACTTTAAATGCGATTTTCTTGAAAACTAGAAGAGCTAGAGCCAAAATAACGAAAATCTGTGATCACTTCTAAAAATTAAATTTCCTTAGGATTTTTATATGAAAAACTTTAAATGCGATTTTCTTGAAAACTAGAAGAGCTAGAGCCAAAATAACGAAAATCTGTGATCACTTCTAAAAATTGGATTTCCTTAGGATTTTTATATGAAAAACTTTAAATGCGATTTTCTTGAAAACTAGAAGAGCTAGAGCCAAAATAATGAAAATCTGTGATCACTTCTAAAAATTGGATTTCCTTAGGATTTTTATATGAAAAACTTTAAATGCGTTTTTCTTGAAAACTAGAAGAGCTAGAACCAAAATAACGAAAATCTGTGATCACTTCTAAAAATTGGATTTCCTTAGGATTTTTATATGAAAAACTTTAAATGCGATTTTCTTGAAAACTAGAAGAGCTAGAGCCAAAATAATGAAAATCTGTGATCACTTCTAAAATTGGATTTCCTTAGGATTTTTATATGAAAAACTTTAAATGCGATTTTCTTGAAAACTAGAAGAGCTAGAGCCAAAATAACGAAAATCTGTGATCACTTCTAAAAATTGGATTTCCTTAGGATTTTTATATGAAAAACTTTAAATGCGATTTTCTTGAAAACTAGAAGAGCTAGAGCCAAAATAACGAAAATCTGTGATCACTTCTAAAAATTGAATTTTCTAAGGATTTTTATATGAAAAACTTTAAATGCGATTTTCTTGAAAACTAGAAGAGCTAGAACCAAAATAACGAAAATCTGTGATCACTTCTAAAAATTGGATTTCCTTAGGATTTTTATATGAAAAACTTTAAATGCGATTTTCTTGAAAACTAGAAGAGCTAGAGCCAAAATAACGAAAATCTGTGATCACTTCTAAAAATTGGATTTTCTAAGGATTTTTATATGAAAAACTTTAAATGCGTTTTTCTTGTAAACTAGAAGAGCTAGAGCCAAAATAACGAAAATCTGTGATCACTTCTAAAACTTGGATTTTCTAACGATTTTTATATGAAAAACTTTAAATGCGATTTTCTTGAAAACTAGAAGAGCTAGAGCCAAAATAACGAAAATCTGTGATCACTTCTAAAAATTGGATTTTCTAAGGATTTTTATATGAAAAACTTTAAATGCGATTTTCTTGAAAACTAGAAGAGCTAGAGCCAAAATAACGAAAATCTGTGATCACTTCTAAAAATTGGATTTTCTAAGGATTTTTATATGAAAAACTTTAAATGCGTTTTAATTGAAAACTAGAAGAGCTAGAGCTTAAATAACGAAAATCTGTGATCACTTCTAAAAATTGGATTTTCTAAGGATTTTTATATGAAAAACTTTAAATGCGTTTTAATTGAAAACTAGAAGAGCTAGAGCTTAAATAACGAAAATCTGTGATCACTTCTAAAAATTGGAGTTTCTAAAGATTTTTATATGAAAAACTTTAAATGCGTTTTTATTGAAAACTAGAAGAGCTAGAGCTAAAATAAGGAAAATCTGTGATCACTTCTAAAAATTGGATTTCCTTAGGATTTTTATATGAAAAACTTTAAATGCGTTTTTCTTGAAAACTAGAAGAGCTAGAACCAAAATAACGAAAATCTGTGATCACTTCTAAAAATTGGATTTCCTTAGGATTTTTATATGAAAAACTTTAAATGCGTTTTTCTTGAAAACTAGAAGAGCTAGAGCCAAAATAACGAAAATCTGTGATCACTTCTAAAAATTGGATTTCCTTAGGATTTTTATATGAAAAACTTTAAATGCGATTTTCTTGAAAACTAGAAGAGCTAGAGCCAAAATAATGAAAATCTGTGATCACTTCTAAAAATTGGATTTCCTTAGGATTTTTATATGAAAAACTTTAAATGCGTTTTTCTTGAAAACTAGAAGAGCTAGAACCAAAATAACGAAAATCTGTGATCACTTCTAAAAATTGGATTTCCTTAGGATTTTTATATGAAAAACTTTAAATGCGATTTTCTTGAAAACTAGAAGAGCTAGAGCCAAAATAATGAAAATCTGTGATCACTTCTAAAAATTGGATTTCCTTAGGATTTTTATATGAAAAACTTTAAATGCGATTTTCTTGAAAACTAGAAGAGCTAGAGCCAAAATAACGAAAATCTGTGATCACTTCTAAAAATTGGATTTCCATAGGATTTTTATATGAAAAACTTTAAATGCGATTTTCTTGAAAACTAGAAGAGCTAGAGCCAAAATAACGAAAATCTGTGATCACTTCTAAAAATTAAATTTCCTTAGGATTTTTATATGAAAAACTTTAAATGCGATTTTCTTGAAAACTAGAAGAGCTAGAGCCAAAATAACGAAAATCTGTGATCACTTCTAAAAATTGGATTTCCTTAGGATTTTTATATGAAAAACTTTAAATGCGATTTTCTTGAAAACTAGAAGAGCTAGAGCCAAAATAATGAAAATCTGTGATCACTTCTAAAAATTGGATTTCCTTAGGATTTTTATATGAAAAACTTTAAATGCGTTTTTCTTGAAAACTAGAAGAGCTAGAACCAAAATAACGAAAATCTGTGATCACTTCTAAAAATTGGATTTCCTTAGGATTTTTATATGAAAAACTTTAAATGCGATTTTCTTGAAAACTAGAAGAGCTAGAGCCAAAATAATGAAAATCTGTGATCACTTCTAAAACTTGGATTTTCTAACGATTTTTATATGAAAAACTTTAAATGCGATTTTCTTGAAAACTAGAAGAGCTAGAGCCAAAATAACGAAAATCTGTGATCACTTCTAAAAATTGGATTTTCTAAGGATTTTTATATGAAAAACTTTAAATGCGTTTTAATTGAAAACTAGAAGAGCTAGAACCAAAATAACGAAAATCTGTGATCACTTCTAAAAATTGGATTTTCTAAGGATTTTTATATGAAAAACTTTAAATGCGATTTTCTTGAAAACTAGAAGAGCTAGAGCCAAAATAACGAAAATCTGTGATCACTTCTAAAAATTGGATTTCCTTAGGATTTTTATATGAAAAACTTTAAATGCGATTTTCTTGAAAACTAGAAGAGCTAGAGCCAAAATAACGAAAATCTGTGATCACTTCTAAAAATTGAATTTTCTAAGGATTTTTATATGAAAAACTTTAAATGCGATTTTCTTGAAAACTAGAAGAGCTAGAACCAAAATAACGAAAATCTGTGATCACTTCTAAAAATTGGATTTTCTAAGGATTTTTATATGAAAAACTTTAAATGCGATTTTCTTGAAAACTAGAAGAGCTAGAGCCAAAATAACGAAAATCTGTGATCACTTCTAAAAATTGGATTTTCTAAGGATTTTTATATGAAAAACTTTAAATGCGTTTTTCTTGTAAACTAGAAGAGCTAGAGCCAAAATAACGAAAATCTGTGATCACTTCTAAAACTTGGATTTTCTAACGATTTTTATATGAAAAACTTTAAATGCGATTTTCTTGAAAACTAGAAGAGCTAGAGCCAAAATAACGAAAATCTGTGATCACTTCTAAAAATTGGATTTTCTAAGGATTTTTATATGAAAAACTTTAAATGCGTTTTTCTTGAAAACTAGAAGAGCTAGAACCAAAATAACGAAAATCTGTGATCACTTCTAAAAATTGGATTTCCTTAGGATTTTTATATGAAAAACTTTAAATGCGATTTTCTTGAAAACTAGAAGAGCTAGAGCCAAAATAATGAAAATCTGTGATCACTTCTAAAACTTGGATTTTCTAACGATTTTTATATGAAAAACTTTAAATGCGATTTTCTTGAAAACTAGAAGAGCTAGAGCCAAAATAACGAAAATCTGTGATCACTTCTAAAAATTGGATTTTCTAAGGATTTTTATATGAAAAACTTTAAATGCGTTTTAATTGAAAACTAGAAGAGCTAGAGCTTAAATAACGAAAATCTGTGATCACTTCTAAAAATTGGATTTTCTAAGGATTTTTATATGAAAAACTTTAAATGCGTTTTAATTGAAAACTAGAAGAGCTAGAGCTTAAATAACGAAAATCTGTGATCACTTCTAAAAATTGGAGTTTCTAAAGATTTTTATATGAAAAACTTTAAATGCGTTTTTATTGAAAACTAGAAGAGCTAGAGCTAAAATAAGGAAAATCTGTGATCACTTCTAAAAATTGGATTTCCTTAGGATTTTTATATGAAAAACTTTAAATGCGTTTTTCTTGAAAACTAGAAGAGCTAGAACCAAAATAACGAAAATCTGTGATCACTTCTAAAAATTGGATTTCCTTAGGATTTTTATATGAAAAACTTTAAATGCGTTTTTCTTGAAAACTAGAAGAGCTAGAGCCAAAATAACGAAAATCTGTGATCACTTCTAAAAATTGGATTTCCTTAGGATTTTTATATGAAAAACTTTAAATGCGATTTTCTTGAAAACTAGAAGAGCTAGAGCCAAAATAATGAAAATCTGTGATCACTTCTAAAAATTGGATTTCCTTAGGATTTTTATATGAAAAACTTTAAATGCGTTTTTCTTGAAAACTAGAAGAGCTAGAACCAAAATAACGAAAATCTGTGATCACTTCTAAAAATTGGATTTCCTTAGGATTTTTATATGAAAAACTTTAAATGCGATTTTCTTGAAAACTAGAAGAGCTAGAGCCAAAATAATGAAAATCTGTGATCACTTCTAAAAATTGGATTTCCTTAGGATTTTTATATGAAAAACTTTAAATGCGATTTTCTTGAAAACTAGAAGAGCTAGAGCCAAAATAACGAAAATCTGTGATCACTTCTAAAAATTGGATTTCCATAGGATTTTTATATGAAAAACTTTAAATGCGATTTTCTTGAAAACTAGAAGAGCTAGAGCCAAAATAACGAAAATCTGTGATCACTTCTAAAAATTAAATTTCCTTAGGATTTTTATATGAAAAACTTTAAATGCGATTTTCTTGAAAACTAGAAGAGCTAGAGCCAAAATAACGAAAATCTGTGATCACTTCTAAAAATTGGATTTCCTTAGGATTTTTATATGAAAAACTTTAAATGCGATTTTCTTGAAAACTAGAAGAGCTAGAGCCAAAATAATGAAAATCTGTGATCACTTCTAAAATTGGATTTCCTTAGGATTTTTATATGAAAAACTTTAAATGCGATTTTCTTGAAAACTAGAAGAGCTAGAGCCAAAATAACGAAAATCTGTGATCACTTCTAAAAATTGGATTTCCTTAGGATTTTTATATGAAAAACTTTAAATGCGATTTTCTTGAAAACTAGAAGAGCTAGAGCCAAAATAACGAAAATCTGTGATCACTTCTAAAAATTGAATTTTCTAAGGATTTTTATATGAAAAACTTTAAATGCGATTTTCTTGAAAACTAGAAGAGCTAGAACCAAAATAACGAAAATCTGTGATCACTTCTAAAAATTGGATTTTCTAAGGATTTTTATATGAAAAACTTTAAATGCGATTTTCTTGAAAACTAGAAGAGCTAGAGCCAAAATAACGAAAATCTGTGATCACTTCTAAAAATTGGATTTTCTAAGGATTTTTATATGAAAAACTTTAAATGCGTTTTTCTTGTAAACTAGAAGAGCTAGAGCCAAAATAACGAAAATCTGTGATCACTTCTAAAACTTGGATTTTCTAACGATTTTTATATGAAAAACTTTAAATGCGATTTTCTTGAAAACTAGAAGAGCTAGAGCCAAAATAACGAAAATCTGTGATCACTTCTAAAAATTGGATTTTCTAAGGATTTTTATATGAAAAACTTTAAATGCGATTTTCTTGAAAACTAGAAGAGCTAGAGCCAAAATAACGAAAATCTGTGATCACTTCTAAAAATTGGATTTTCTAAGGATTTTTATATGAAAAACTTTAAATGCGTTTTAATTGAAAACTAGAAGAGCTAGAGCTTAAATAACGAAAATCTGTGATCACTTCTAAAAATTGGATTTTCTAAGGATTTTTATATGAAAAACTTTAAATGCGTTTTAATTGAAAACTAGAAGAGCTAGAGCTTAAATAACGAAAATCTGTGATCACTTCTAAAAATTGGAGTTTCTAAAGATTTTTATATGAAAAACTTTAAATGCGTTTTTATTGAAAACTAGAAGAGCTAGAGCTAAAATAAGGAAAATCTGTGATCACTTCTAAAAATTGGATTTCCTTAGGATTTTTATATGAAAAACTTTAAATGCGTTTTTCTTGAAAACTAGAAGAGCTAGAGCTAAAATAACAAAAATCTGTGATCACTTCTAAAAATTAGATTTCCTTTGTATTTTTATATGAAAAACTTTAAATGCGATTTTCTTGAAAACTAGAAGAGCTAGACCAAAATAACGAAAATCTGTGATCACTTCTAAAAATTGGATTTCCTTAGGATTTTTATATGAAAAACTTTAAATGTGATTTTCTTGAAAACTAGAAGAGCTAGAGCCAAAATAACGAAAATCTGTGATCACTTCTAAAAATTGGATTTCCTTAGGATTTTTATATGAAAAACTTTAAATGCGTTTTTCTTGAAAACTAGAAGAGCTAGAGCTAAAATAACGAAAATCTGTGATCACTTCTAAAAATTGGATTTCCTTAGGATTTTTAAATGAAAAACTTTAAATGCGATTTTCTTGAAAACTAGAAGAGCTAGAGCCAAAATAACGAAAATCTGTGATCACTTCTAAAAATTGGATTTCCTTAGGATTTTTATATGAAAAACTTTAAATGCGATTTTCTTGAAAACTAGAAGAGCTAGAGCCAAAATAACGAAAATCTGTGATCACTTCTAAAAATTGGATTTTCTAAGGATTTTTATATGAAAAACTTTAAATGCGATTTTCTTGAAAACTAGAAGAGCTAGAACCAAAATAACGAAAATCTGTGATCACTTCTAAAAATTGGATTTCCTTAGGATTTTTATATGAAAAACTTTAAATGCGTTTTTCTTGAAAACTAGAAGAGCTAGAGCCAAAATAACGAAAATCTGTGATCACTTCTAAAAATTGGATTTCCTTAGGATTTTTATATGAAAAACTTTAAATGCGATTTTCTTGAAAACTAGAAGAGCTAGAGCCAAAATAATGAAAATCTGTGATCACTTCTAAAAATTGGATTTCCTTAGGATTTTTATATGAAAAACTTTAAATGCGATTTTCTTGAAAACTAGAAGAGCTAGAGCCAAAATAACGAAAATCTGTGATCACTTCTAAAAATTGGATTTCCTTAGGATTTTTATATGAAAAACTTTAAATGCGATTTTCTTGAAAACTAGAAGAGCTAGAGCCAAAATAACGAAAATCTGTGATCACTTCTAAAAATTGGATTTTCTAAGGATTTTTATATGAAAAACTTTAAATGCGATTTTCTTGAAAACTAGAAGAGCTAGAACCAAAATAACGAAAATCTGTGATTACTTCTAAAAATTGGATTTTCTAAGGATTTTTATATGAAAAACTTTAAATGCGATTTTCTTGAAAACTAGAAGAGCTAGAGCCAAAATAACGAAAATCTGTGATCACTTCTAAAAATTGGATTTTCTAAGGATTTTTATATGAAAAACTTTAAATGCGTTTTTCTTGAAAACTAGAAGAGCTAGAGCTCTAACGATTTTTATATGAAAAACTTTAAATGCGATTTTCTTGAAAACTAGAAGAGCTAGAGCCAAAATAACGAAAATCTGTGATCACTTCTAAAAATTGGATTTTCTAAGGATTTTTATATGAAAAACTTTAAATGCGATTTTCTTGAAAACTAGAAGAGCTAGAGCCAAAATAACGAAATTCTGTGATCACTTCTAAAAATTGGATTTTCTAAGGATTTTTATATGAAAAACTTTAAATGCGATTTTCTTGAAAACTAGAAGAGCTAGAGCCAAAATAACGAAAATCTGTGATCACTTCTAAAAATTGGATTTTCTAAGGATTTTTATATGAAAAACTTTAAATGCGTTATAATTGAAAACTAGAAGAGCTAGAGCTTAAATAACGAAAATCTGTGATCACTTCTAAAAATTGGATTTTCTAAGGATTTTTATATGAAAAACTTTAAATGCGTTTTAATTGAAAACTAGAAGAGCTAGAGCTTAAATAACGAAAATCTGTGATCACTTCTAAAAATAGGAGTTTCTAAAGATTTTTATATGAAAAACTTTAAATGCGTTTTTATTGAAAACTAGAAGAGCTAGAGCTAAAATAAGGAAAATCTGTGATCACTTCTAAAAATTGGATTTCCTTAGGATTTTTATATGAAAAACTTTTAATGCGTTTTTCTTGAAAACTAGAAGAGCTAGAGCCAAAATAACGAAACTCTGTGATCACTTCTAAAAATTGGATTTCCTTAAGATTTTTATATGAAAAACTTTAAATGCGATTTTCTTGAAAACTAGAAGAGCTAGAGCCAAAATAACGAAAATCTGTGATCACTTCTAAAAATTGGATTTTCTAAGGATTTTTATATGAAAAACTTTTAATGCGTTTTTCTTGAAAACTAGAAGAGCTAGAGCCAAAATAACGAAACTCTGTGATCACTTCTAAAAATTGGATTTCCTTAAGATTTTTATATGAAAAACTTTAAATGCGATTTTCTTGAAAACTAGAAGAGCTAGAGCCAAAATAACGAAAATCTGTGATCACTTCTAAAAATTGGATTTTCTAAGGATTTTTATATGAAAAACTTTAAATGCGATTTTCTTGAAAACTAGAAGAGCTAGACCAAAATAACGAAAATCTGTGATCACTTCTAAAAATTGGATTTCCTTAGGATTTTTATATGAAAAACTTTAAATGTGATTTTCTTGAAAACTAGAAGAGCTAGAGCCAAAATAACGAAAATCTGTGATCACTTCTAAAAATTGGATTTCCTTAGGATTTTTATATGAAAAACTTTAAATGCGTTTTTCTTGAAAACTAGAAGAGCTAGAGCCAAAATAACGAAAATCTGTGATCACTTCTAAAAATTGGATTTCCTTAGGATTTTTATATGAAAAACTTTAAATGCGATTTTCTTGAAAACTAGAAGAGCTAGAGCCAAAATAACGAAAATCTGTGATCACTTCTAAAAATTGGATTTCCTTAGGATTTTTATATGAAAAACTTTAAATGCGATTTTCTTGAAAACTAGAAGAGCTAGAGCCAAAATAACGAAAATCTGTGATCACTTCTAAAAATTGGATTTTCTAAGGATTTTTATATGAAAAACTTTAAATGCGATTTTCTTGAAAACTAGAAGAGCTAGAACCAAAATAACGAAAATCTGTGATCACTTCTAAAAATTGGATTTCCTTAGGATTTTTATATGAAAAACTTTAAATGCGTTTTTCTTGAAAACTAGAAGAGCTAGAGCCAAAATAACGAAAATCTGTGATCACTTCTAAAAATTGGATTTCCTTAGGATTTTTATATGAAAAACTTTAAATGCGATTTTCTTGAAAACTAGAAGAGCTAGAGCCAAAATAATGAAAATCTGTGATCACTTCTAAAAATTGGATTTCCTTAGGATTTTTATATGAAAAACTTTAAATGCGATTTTCTTGAAAACTAGAAGAGCTAGAGCCAAAATAACGAAAATCTGTGATCACTTCTAAAAATTGGATTTCCTTAGGATTTTTATATGAAAAACTTTAAATGCGATTTTCTTGAAAACTAGAAGAGCTAGAGCCAAAATAACGAAAATCTGTGATCACTTCTAAAAATTGGATTTTCTAAGGATTTTTATATGAAAAACTTTAAATGCGATTTTCTTGAAAACTAGAAGAGCTAGAACCAAAATAACGAAAATCTGTGATCACTTCTAAAAATTGGATTTTCTAAGGATTTTTATATGAAAAACTTTAAATGCGTTTTTCTTGAAAACTAGAAGAGCTAGAGCCAAAATAACGAAAATCTGTGATCACTTCTAAAACTTGGATTTTCTAACGATTTTTATATGAAAAACTTTAAATGCGATTTTCTTGAAAACTAGAAGAGCTAGAGCCAAAATAACGAAATTCTGTGATTACTTCTAAAAATTGGATTTTCTAAGGATTTTTATATGAAAAACTTTAAATGCGATTTTCTTGAAAACTAGAAGAGCTAGAGCCAAAATAACGAAAAACTGTGATCACTTCAAAAAATTGGATTTCCTAAGGATTTTTATATGAAAAACTTTAAATGCGATTTTCTTGAAAACTAGAAGAGCTAGAGCCAAAATAACGAAAATCTGTGATCACTTCTAAAAATTGGATTTCCTTAGGATTTTTATATGAAAAACTTTAAATGCGATTTTCTTGAAAACTAGAAGAGCTAGAGCCAAAATAACGAAAATCTGTGATCACTTCTAAAAATTGGATTTTCTAAGGATTTTTATATGAAAAACTTTAAATGCGTTTTTCTTGAAAACTAGAAGAGCTAGAGCCAAAATAACGAAAATCTGTGATCACTTCTAAAAATTGGATTTCCTTAAGATTTTTATATGAAAAACTTTAAATGCGATTTTCTTGGAAACTAGAAGAGCTAGAGCCACAATAACGAAAATCTGTGATCACTTCTAAAGAAAATCTGTGATCACTTCTAAAAATTGGATTTCCTTAGGATTTTTATATGAAAAACTTTAAATGCGTTTTTCTTGAAAACTAGAAGAGCTAGAGCCAAAAAAAATATTGGATTTTCTAAGGATTTTTATATGAAAAAATTTAAATGCGTTTTTCTTGAAAACTGTAAGAGCTAGAGCCAAAATGACGAAATTCTGTGATCACTTGGATTTTCCTTGAATTTTTATATGAAAAACTTTAAATGCGTTTCTCTTGAAAACTATAAGAGCTAGAGCCAAAATAACGAAAATCTGTGATCACTTCTAAAAATTGGATTTTCTAAGGATTTTATATGAAAAACTTTAATTGCGTTTTTCTTAAAAACAAGTAGAGCTAGTGCCAAAATAACGAAAATCTGTGATCACTTCGAAAAATTGGATTTTCTTAGGATTTTTATATGAAAAACTTTAAATGCGTTTTTCTTGAAAACGATAAGAGCTAGAGCCAAAATAACGAAAATCTGTGATCACTTCGAAAAATTGGATTTTCTTAGGATTTTTATATGAAAAACTTTAAATGCGTTTTTCTTGAAAACAAGTAGAGCTAGAGCTTAAATAACGAAAATCTGTGATCACTTCTAAAAATTGGATTTTCTTAGGATTTTTATATGAAAAACTTAAAATGCGTTTTTCTTGAAAACTAGAAAAGCTAGAGCTTAAATAACGAAAATCTGTGATCACTTCTAAAAATTGGATTTTCTAAGGATTTTTATATGAAAAACTTTAAATGCGTTTTTCTTGAAAACTAGAAGAGCTAGAGCCAAAATAACGAAAATCTGTGATCACTTCTAAAAATTGGATTTACTTAGGATTTTTATATGAAAAACTTTAAATGCGTTTTTATTGAAAACTAGAAGAGCTAGAGCTAAAATAACGAAAATCTGTGATCACTTCTAAAAATTGGATTTCCTTAGGATTTTTATATGAAAAACTTTAAATGCGTTTTTATTGAAAACTAGAAGAGCTAGAGCTAAAATAACGAAAATCTGTGATCACTTCTAAAAATTGGATTTTCTAAGGATTTTTATATGAAAAACTTTAAATGCGTTTTTCTTGAAAACTAGAAGAGCTAGAGCCAAAATAACGAAAATCTGTGATCACTTCTAAAAATTGGATTTACTTAGGATTTTTATATGAAAAACTTTAAATGCGTTTTTATTGAAAACTAGAAGAGCTAGAGCCAAAATAACGAAAATCTGTGATCACTTCTAAAAATTGGATTTTCTAAGGATTTTTATATGAAAAACTTTAATTGCGTTTTTCTTGAAAACTAGGTGAGCTAGAGCCAAAATAACGAAAATCTGTGATCACTTCTAAAAATTGGATTTTCTAAGGATTTATATATGAAAAACTTTAAATGCGTTTTTCTTGAAAACTAGAAGAGCTAGAGCCAAAATAACGAAAATCTGTGATCACTTCTAAAAATTGGATTTACTTAGGATTTTTATATGAAAAACTTTAAATGCGTTTTTATTGAAAACTAGAAGAGCTAGAGCTAAAATAACGAAAATCTGTGATCACTTCTAAAAATTGGATTTTCTAAGGATTTTTATATGAAAAACTTTAAATGCGTTTTTCTTGAAAACTAGAAGAGCTAGAGCTTAAATAACGAAAATCTGTGATCACTTCTAAAAATTGGATTTCGTTAGGATTTTTATATGAAAAACTTTAAACGCGTTTTTATTGAAAACTAGAAGAGCTAGAGCTTAAATATCTGTGATCACTTCTAAAAATTGGATTTTCTAAGGATTTTTATATGAAAAACTTTAAATGCGTTTTTATTGAAAACTAGAAGAGCTAGAGCTAAAATAACGAAAATCTGTGATCACTTCTAAAAATTGGATTTTCTAAGGATTTTTATATGAAAAACTTTAAATGCGTTTTTCTTGAAAACTAGAAGAGCTAGAGCCAAAATAACGAAAATCTGTGATCACTTCTAAAAATTGGATTTACTTAGGATTTTTATATGAAAAACTTTAAATGCGTTTTTATTGAAAACTAGAAGAGCTAGAGCTAAAATAACGAAAATCTGTGATCACTTCTAAAAATTGGATTTTCTAAGGATTTTTATATGAAAAACTTTAAATGCGTTTTTCTTGAAAACTAGAAGAGCTAGAGCTTAAATAACGAAAATCTGTGATCACTTCTAAAAATTGGATTTTCTAAGGATTTTTATATGAAAAACTTTAAATGCGTTTTTCTTGAAAACTAGAAGAGCTAGAGCTTAAATATCTGTGATCACTTCTAAAAATTGGATTTTCTAAGGATTTTTATATGAAAAACTTTAAATGCGTTTTTCTTGAAAACTAGAAGAGCTAGAGCTTAAATAACGAAAATCTGTGATCACTTCTAAAAATTGGTTTTCTAAGGATTTTTATATGAAAAACTTTAAATGCGTTTTTCTTGAAAACTAGAAGAGCTAGAGCTTAAATAACGAAAATCTGTGATCACTTCTAAAAATTGGATTTTCTAAGGATTTTTATATGAAAAACTTTAAATGCGTTTTTCTTGAAAACTAGAAGAGCTAGAGCTTAAATAACGAAAATCTGTGATCACTTCTAAAAATTGGATTTTCTAAGAATTTTTATATGAAAAACTTTAAATGCGTTTTTATTGAAAACTAGAAGAGCTAGAGCTTAAATAACGAAAATCTGTGATCACTTCAAAAAATTGGATTTTCTAACGATTTTTATATGAAAAACTTTAAATGCGTTTTTATTGAAAACTAGAAGAGCTAGAGCTTAAATAACGAAAATCTGTGATCACTTCTAAAAATTGGATTTTCTTAGGATTTTTATATGAAAAACTTTAAATGCGTTTTTATTGAAAACTAGAAGAGCTAGAGCTTAAATAACGAAAATCTGTGATCACTTCTAAAAATTGGATTTTCTAAGGATTTTTATATGAAAAACTTTAAATGCGTTTTTATTGAAAACTAGAAGAGCTAGAGCTTAAATAACGAAAATCTGTGATCACTTCTAAAAATTGGATTTTCTAAGGATTTTTATATGAAAAACTTTAAATGCGTTTTTATTGAAAACTAGAAGAGCTAGAGCTTAAATAACGAAAATCTGTGATCACTTCTAAAAATTGGATTTTCTAAGGATTTTTATATGAAAAACTTTAAATGCGTTTTTATTGAAAACTAGAAGAGCTAGAGCTTAAATAAAGAAAATCTGTGATCACTTCTAAAAATTGGATTTTCTAAGGATTTTTATATGAAAAACTTTAAGTGCGTTTTTATTGAAAACTAGAAGAGGTAGAGCATAAATAACGAAAATCTGTGATCACTTCTAAAAATTGGATTTTCTAAGGATTTTTATATGAAAAACTTTAAATGCGTTTTTATTGAAAACTAGAAGAGCTAGAGCTTAAATCACGAAAATCTGTGATCACTTCTTAAAATTGGATTTTCTAAGGATTTTTATATGAAAAACTTTTAATGCGTTTTAATTGAAAACTAGAAGAGCTAGAGCTTAAATAACGAAAATCTGTGATCACTTCTAAAAATTGGATTTTCTAAGGATTTTTATATGAAAAACTTTAAATGCGTTTTTATTGAAAACTAGAAGAGCTAGAGCTTAAATAACGAAAATCTGTGATCACTTCTAAAAATTGGATTTTCTAAGGATTTTTATATGAAAAACTTTAAATGCGTTTTTATTGAAAACTAGAAGAGCTAGAGCTTAAATAACGAAAATCTGTGATCACTTCTAAAAATTGGATTTTCTTAGGATTTTTATATGAAAAACTTTAAATGCGTTTTTATTAAAAACTAGAAGAGCTAGAGCTTAAATAACGAAAATCTGTGATCACTTCTAAAAATTGGATTTTCTAAGGATTTTTATATGAAAAACTTTAAATGCGTTTTTATTGAAAACTAGAAGAGCTAGAGCTTAAATAACGAAAATCTGTGATCACTTCTAAAAATTGGATTTTCTAAGGATTTTTATATGAAAAACTTTAAATGCGTTTTTATTGAAAACTAGAAGAGCTAGAGCTTAAATAACGAAAATCTGTGATCACTTCTAAAAATTGGATTTTCTTAGGATTTTTATATGAAAAACTTTAAATGCGTTTTTATTAAAAACTAGAAGAGCTAGAGCTTAAATAACGAAAATCTGTGATCACTTCTAAAAATTGGATTTTCTAAGGATTTTTATATGAAAAACTTTAAATGCGTTTTTATTGAAAACTAGAAGAGCTAGAGCTTTAATAACGAAAATCTGTGATCACTTCTAAAAATTGGATTTTCTAAGGATTTTTATATGAAAAACTTTAAATGCGTTTTTCTTGAAAACTAGAAGACCTAGAGCCAAAATAAGGAAATCTGTGATCACTTCTAAAAATTGGATTTTCTAAGGATTTTTATATGAAAAACTTTCAATGCGTTTTTCTTGAAAACTAGAAGAGCTAGAGCCAAAATAGCGAAAATCTGTGATCAGTTCTAAAAATTGGATTTTCTAAGGATTTTTATATGAAAAACTTTAAATGCGTTTTTCTTGAAAACTAGAAGAGCTAGAGCCAAAATAACGAAAATCTGTGATCAGTTCTAAAAATTGGATTTTCTTAGGATTTTTATATGAAAAACTTTAAATGAGTTTTTATTGAAAACTAGAAGAACTAGAGACAAAATAACGAAAATCAGTGATCACTTCTAAAAATTGGATTTTCTGAGGATTTTTATATGAAAAACTTTAAATGCGTTTTTCTTGAAAACTAGAAGAGCTAGAGCTTAAATAACGAAAATCTGTGATCACTTCTAAAAATTGGATTTTCTAAGGATTTTTATATGAAAAACTTTAAATGCGTTTTTCTTGAAAACTAGAAGAGCTAGAGCTTAAATAACGAAAATCTGTGATCACTTCTAAAAATGGGATTTTCTTAGGATTTTTATATGAAAAACTTTCAATGAGTTTTTATTGAAAACTAGAAGAGCTAGAGACAAAATAACGAAAATCTGTGATCACTTCTAAAAATTGGATTTTCTGAGGATTTTTATATGAAAAACTTTAAATGCGTTTTTCTTGAAAACTAGAAGAGCTAGAGCTTAAATAACGAAAATCTGTGATCACTTCTAAAAATTGGATTTTCTAAGGATTTTTATATGAAAAACTTTAAATGCGTTTTTCTTGAAAACTAGAAGAGCTAGAGCTTAAATAACGAAAATCTGTGATCACTTCTAAAAATGGGATTTTCTTAGGATTTTTATATGAAAAACTTTAAATGAGTTTTTATTGAAAACTAGAAGAGCTAGAGACAAAATAACGAAAATCTGTGATCACTTCTAAAAATTGGATTTTCTAAGGATTTTTATATGAAAAACTTTAAATGCGTTTTTCTTGAAAACTAGAAGAGCTAGAGCTTAAATAACGAAAATCTGTGATCACTTCTAAAATTGGATTTTCTAAGGATTTTTATATGAAAAACTTTAAATGCGTTTTTCTTGAAAACTAGAAGAGCTAGAGCTTAAATAACGAAAATCTGTGATCACTTCTAAAAATGGGATTTTCTTAGGATTTTTATATGAAAAACTTTAAATGAGTTTTTATTGAAAACTAGAAGAGCTAGAGACAAAATAACGAAAATCTGTGATCACTTCTAAAAATTGGATTTTCTGAGGATTTTTATATGAAAAACTTTAAATGCGTTTTTCTTGAAAACTAGAAGAGCTAGAGCTTAAATAACGAAAATCTGTGATCACTTCTAAAAATTGGATTTTCCAAGGATTTTTATATGAAAAACTTTAAATGCGTTTTTCTTGAAAACTAGAAGAGCTAGAGCTTAAATAACGAAAATCTGTGATCACTTCTAAAAATGGGATTTTCTTAGGATTTTTATATGAAAAACTTTAAATGAGTTTTTATTGAAAACTAGAAGAGCTAGAGACAAAATAACGAAAATCTGTGATCACTTCTAAAAATTGGATTTTCTGCGGATTTTTATATGAAAAACTTTAAATGCGTTTTTCTTGAAAACTAGAAGAGCTAGAGCTTAAATAACGAAAATCTGTGATCACTTCTAAAAATTGGATTTTCTAAGGATTTTTATATGAAAAACTTTAAATGCGTTTTTCTTGAAAACTAGAAGAGCTAGAGCTTAAATAACGAAAATCTGTGATCACTTCTAAAAATGGGATTTTCTTAGGATTTTTATATGAAAAACTTTAAATGAGTTTTTATTGAAAACTAGAAGAGCTAGAGACAAAATAACGAAAATCTGTGATCACTTCTAAAAATTGGATTTTCTGAGGATTTTTATATGAAAAACTTTAAATGCGTTTTTCTTGAAAACTAGAAGAGCTAGAGCTTAAATAACGAAAATCTGTGATCACTTCTAAAAATTGGATTTTCTAAGGATTTTTATATGAAAAACTTTAAATGCGTTTTTCTTGAAAACTAGAAGAGCTAGAGCTTAAATAACGAAAATCTGTGATCACTTCTAAAAATGGGATTTTCTTAGGATTTTTATATGAAAAACTTTAAATGCGTTTTTCTTGAAAACTAGAAGAGCTAGAGACAAAATAACGAAAATCTGTGATCACTTCTAAAAATTGGATTTTCTGAGGATTTTTATATGAAAAACTTTAAATAAGTTTTTCTTGAAAACTAGAAGAGCTAGAGACAAAATAACGAAAATCTGTGATCACTTCTAAAAATTGGATTTTCTGAGGATTTTTATATGAAAAACTTTAAATGCGTTTTTCTTGAAAACTAGAAGAGCTAGAGCCAAAATAACGAAAATCTGTGATCACTTCTAAAAATTGGATTTCCTTAGGATTTTTATATGAAAAACTTTAAATGCGTTTTTATTGAAAACTAGAAGAGCTAGAGCTAAAATAACGAAAATCTGTGATCACTTCTAAAAATTGGATTTCCTTAGGATTTTTATATGAAAAACTTTAAATGCGTTTTTCTTGAAAACTAGAATAGCTAGAGCCAAAATAACGAAAATCTGTGATCACTTCTAAAAATTGGATTTCCTTAGGATTTTTATATGAAAAACTTTAAATAAGTTTTTCTTGAAATCTAGAAGAGCTAGAGACAAAATAACGAAAATCTGTGATCACTTCTAAAAATTGGATTTTCTGAGGATTTTTATATGAAAAACTTTAAATGCGTTTTTCTTGAAAACTAGAAGAGCTAGAGCCAAAATAACGAAAATCTGTGATCACTTCTAAAAATTGGATTTTCTAAGGATTTTTATATGAAAAACTTTAAATGCGTTTTTCTTGAAAACTAGAAGAGCTAGAGCCAAAATAACGAAAATCTGTGATCACTTCTAAAAATTAGATTTTCTGAGGATTTTTATATGAAAAACTTTAAATGCGTTTTTCTTGAAAACTAGAAGAGCTAGAGCCAAAATAACGAAAATCTGTGATCACTTCTAAGAATTGGATTTTCTAAGGATTTTTATATGAAAAACTTTCAAGAGCTAGAGCCAAAATAACGAAAATCTGTGATCACTTCTAAAAATTGGATTTTCTAAGGATTTTTATATGAAAAACTTTAAATGCGTTTTTCTTGAAAACTAGAAGAGCTAGAGCTAAAATTACGAAAGTCTGTGATCACTTCTAAAAATTGGATTTTCTAAGGATTTTTATATGAAAAACTTTAAATGCGTTTTTCTTGAAAACTAGAAGAGCTAGAGCTTAAATAACGAAAATACGTGATCACTTCTAAAAATTAGAAAACTAGAAGAGCTAGAGCTTAAATAACGAAAATCTGTGATCACTTCTAAAAATTGGATTTCCTTAGGATTTTTATATGAAAAACTTTAAATGCGTTTTTATTGAAAAATAGAAGAGCTAGAGCTAAAATAACGAAAATCTGTGATCACTTATAAAAATTGGATTTTCTAAGGATTTTTATATGAAAAACTTTAAATGCGTTTTTCTTGAAAACTAGAAGAGCTAGAGCCAAAATAACGAAAATCTGTGATCACTTCTAAAAATTGGATTTCCTTAGGATTTTTATATGAAAAACTTTAAATGCGTTTTTCTTGAAAACTAGAAGAGCTAGAGCTTAAATAACGAAAATCTGTGATCACTTCTAAAAATTGGATTTTCTTAGGATTTTTATATGAAAAACTTTAAATGAGTTTTTATTGAAAACTAGAAGAGCTAGAGACAAAATAACGAAAATCTGTGATCACTTCTAAAAATTGGATTTTCTGAGGATTTTTATATGAAAAACTTTAAATGCGTTTTTCTTGAAAACTAGAAGAGCTAGAGCTTAAATAACGAAAATCTGTGATCACTTCTAAAAATTGGATTTTCTAAGGATTTTTATATGAAAAACTTTAAATGCGTTTTTCTTGAAAACTAGAAGAGCTAGAGCTTAAATAACGAAAATCTGTGATCACTTCTAAAAATGGGATTTTCTTAGGATTTTTATATGAAAAACTTTAAATGAGTTTTTATTGAAAACTAGAAGAGCTAGAGACAAAATAACGAAAATCTGTGATCACTTCTAAAAATTGGATTTTCTGAGGATTTTTATATGAAAAACTTTAAATAAGTTTTTCTTGAAAACTAGAAGAGCTAGAGACAAAATAACGAAAATCTGTGATCACTTCTAAAAATTGGATTTTCTGAGGATTTTTATATGAAAAACTTTAAATGCGTTTTTCTTGAAAACTAGAAGAGCTAGAGCCAAAATAACGAAAATCTGTGATCACTTCTAAAAATTGGATTTCCTTAGGATTTTTATATGAAAAACTTTAAATGCGTTTTTATTGAAAACTAGAAGAGCTAGAGCTAAAATAACGAAAATCTGTGATCACTTCTAAAAATTGGATTTCCTTAGGATTTTTATATGAAAAACTTTAAATGCGTTTTTCTTGAAAACTAGAATAGCTAGAGCCAAAATAACGAAAATCTGTGATCACTTCTAAAAATTGGATTTCCTTAGGATTTTTATATGAAAAACTTTAAATAAGTTTTTCTTGAAATCTAGAAGAGCTAGAGACAAAATAACGAAAATCTGTGATCACTTCTAAAAATTGGATTTTCTGAGGATTTTTATATGAAAAACTTTAAATGCGTTTTTCTTGAAAACTAGAAGAGCTAGAGCCAAAATAACGAAAATCTGTGATCACTTCTAAAAATTGGATTTTCTAAGGATTTTTATATGAAAAACTTTAAATGCGTTTTTCTTGAAAACTAGAAGAGCTAGAGCCAAAATAACGAAAATCTGTGATCACTTCTAAAAATTAGATTTTCTGAGGATTTTTATATGAAAAACTTTAAATGCGTTTTTCTTGAAAACTAGAAGAGCTAGAGCCAAAATAACGAAAATCTGTGATCACTTCTAAGAATTGGATTTTCTAAGGATTTTTATATGAAAAACTTTCAAGAGCTAGAGCCAAAATAACGAAAATCTGTGATCACTTCTAAAAATTGGATTTTCTAAGGATTTTTATATGAAAAACTTTAAATGCGTTTTTCTTGAAAACTAGAAGAGCTAGAGCTAAAATAACGAAAGTCTGTGATCACTTCTAAAAATTGGATTTTCTAAGGATTTTTATATGAAAAACTTTAAATGCGTTTTTCTTGAAAACTAGAAGAGCTAGAGCCAAAATAACGAAAATCTGTGATCACTTCTAAAAATTGGATTTTCTAAGGATTTTTATATGAATAACTTTAAATGCCTTTTTCTTGAAAACTAGAAGAGCTAGAGCCAAAATAACGAAAATCTGTGATCACTTCTAAAAATTGGATTTCCTTAGGATTTTTATATGAAAAACTTTAAATGCGTTTTTATTGAAAACTAGAAGAGCTAGAGCTAAAATAACGAAAATCTGTGATCACTTCTAAAAATTGGATTTCCTTAGGATTTTTATATGAAAAACTTTAAATGCGTTTTTCTTGAAAACTAGAAGAGCTAGAGCCAAAATACCGAAAATCTGTGATCATTTCTAAAAATTGGATTTTCTAAGGATTTTTATATGAAAAACTTTAATTGCGTTTTTCTTGAAAACTAGAAGATCTAGAGCCACAATAACGAAAATCTGTGATCACTTCTAAAAATTGGATTTCCTTAGGATTTTTATATGAAAAACCTTAAATGCGTTTTTCTTGAAAACTAGAGCTAGAGCTAGAGCTAAAATAACAAAAAAATGTGATCACTTCTAAAAATTGGATTTTCTAAGGATTTTTATATGAAAAACTTTAATTGCGTTTTTCTTGAAAACTAGAAGAGCTAGAGCCAAAATAACGAAAATCTGTGATCACTTCTAAAAATTGGATTTTCTAAGGATTTTTATTTGAAAAACTTTAATTGCGTTTTTTTGAAAACTAGAAGAGCTAGAGCCAAAATAACGAAAATCTGTGATCACTTCTAAAAATTGGATTTCCTTAGGATTTTTATATGGAAAAATTTAAATGCGTTTTTCTTGAAAACTAGAAGAGCTAGAGCCAAAATAACAAAAATCTGTGATCACTTCTAAAAATTGGATTTTCTAAGGATTTTTATATGAAAAACTTTAATTGCGTTTTTCTTGAAAACTAGAAGAGCTAGAGCCAAAATAACGAAAATCTGTGATCACTTCTAAAAATTGGATTTCCTTAGAATGTTTTTAAATGAAAAACTTTAAATGCGTTTTTCTTGAAAACTAGAAAAGCTAGAGCCAAAATAACGAAAATCTGTGATCATTTCTAAAAATTGGATTTTCTAAGGATTTTTATATGAAAAACTTGAATTGAAGAGCTAGAGCCAAAATAACGAAAATCTGTGATCACTTCTAAAAATTGGATTTCCTTAGGATTTTTATATGAAAAACCTAAAATGCGTTTTTCTTGTAAACTAGAGCTAGAACCAAAATAACAAAAATCTGTGATCACTTCTAAAAATTGGATTTCCTTAGGATTTTTATATGAAAAACCTAAAATGCTAGAGCCAAAATAACGAAAATCTGTGATCACTTCTAAAAATTGGATTTCCTTAGGATTTATATATGGAAAACTTTAAATGCGTTTTTCTTGAAAACTAGAAGAGCTAGAGCCAAAATAACGAAAATCTGTGATCAGTTCTAAAAATTGGATTTTCTAAGGATTTTTATATGAAAAATTTTAAATGCGTTTTTCTTGAAAACTAGAAGACCTAGAGCCAAAATAAGGAAATCTGTGATCACTTCTAAAAATTGGATTTTCTAAGGATTTTTATATGAAAAACTTTCAATGCGTTTTTCTTGAAAACTAGAAGAGCTAGAGCCAAAATAACGAAAATCTGTGATCAGTTCTAAAAATTGGATTTTCTAAGGATTTTTATATGAAAAACTTTAAATGCGTTTTTCTTGAAAACTAGAAGAGCTAGAGCCAAAATAACGAAAATCTGTGATCAGTTCTAAAAATTGGATTTTCTTAGGATTTTTATATGAAAAACTTTAAATGAGTTTTTATTGAAAACTAGAAGAGCTAGAGCTAAAATAACGAAAATCTGTGATCACTTCTAAAAATTGGATTTTCTAAGGATTTTTATATGAAAAACTTTAAATGCGTTTTTATTGAAAACTAGAAGAGTTAGAGCTTAAATAAATCTGTGATCACTTCTAAAAATTGGATTTTCTAAGGATTTTTATATGAAAAACTTTAAATGCGTTTTTATTGAAAACTAGAAGAGCTAGAGCTTAAATAAAGAAAATCTGTGATCACTTCTAAAAATTGGATTTTCTAAGGATTTTTATATGAAAAACTTTAAATGCGTTTTTATTGAAAACTAGAAGAGCTAGAGCTTAAATAACGAAAATCTGTGATCACTTCTAAAAATTGGATTTTCTAAGGATTTTTATAAGAAAAACTTTAAATGCGTTTTTATTGAAAACTAGAAGAGCTAGAGCTTAAATCACGAAAATCTGTGATCACTTCTAAAAATTTGATTTTCTAAGGATTTTTATATGAAAAACTTTAATTGCGTTTTTCTTGAAAACTAGAAGAGCTAGAGCCAAAATAACGAAAATCTGTGATCAGTTCTAAAAATTGGATTTTCTAAGGATTTTTATATGAAAAACTTTAAATGCGTTTTTCTTGAAAACTAGAAGAGCTAGAGCCAAAATAACGAAAATCTGTGATCAGTTCTAAAAATTGGATTTTCTTAGGATTTTTATATGAAAAACCTAAAATGCTAGAGCCAAAATAACGAAAATCTGTGATCATTTCTAAAAATTGGATTTCCTTAGGATTTTTATATGAAAAACTTTAATTGCGTTTTTCTTGAAAACTAGAAGAGCTAGAGCCAAAATAACGAAAATCTGTGATCAGTTCTAAAAATTGGATTTTCTAAGGATTTTTATATGAAAAACTTTAAATGCGTTTTTCTTGAAAACTAGAAGAGCTAGAGCCAAAATAACGAAAATCTGTGATCAGTTCTAAAAATTGGATTTTCTTAGGATTTTTATATGAAAAACCTAAAATGCTAGAGCCAAAATAACGAAAATCTGTGATCACTTCTAAAAATTGGATTTCCTTAGGATTTATATATGGAAAACTTTAAATGCGTTTTTCTTGAAAACTAGAAGAGCTAGAGCCAAAATAACGAAAATCTGTGATCACTTCTAAAAATTGGATTTTCTAAGGATTTTTATATGAAAAACTTTAAATGCGTTTTTATTGAAAACTAGAAGAGCTAGAGCTGAAATCACGAAAATCTGTGATCACTTCTAAAAATTTGATTTTCTAAGGATTTTTATATGAAAAACTTTAATTGCGTTTTTCTTGAAAACTAGAAGAGCTAGAGCCAAAATAACGAAAATCTGTGATCAGTTCTAAAAATTGGATTTTCTAATGATTTTTATATGAAAAACTTTAAATGCGTTTTTCTTGAAAACTAGAAGACCTAGAGCCAAAATAAGGAAATCTGTGATCACTTCTAAAAATTGTATTTTCTAAGGATTTTTATATGAAAAACTTTCAATGCGTTTTTCTTTAATTGCGTTTTTCTTGAAAACTAGAAGAGCTAGAGCCAAAATAACGAAAATCTGTGATCAGTTCTAAAAATTGGATTTTCTAAGGATTTTTATATGAAAAACTTTAAATGCGTTTTTCTTGAAAACTAGAAGAGCTAGAGCCAAAATAACGAAAATCTGGATTTTCTAAGGATTTTTATATGAAAAACTTTCAATGCGTTTTTCTTGAAAACTAGAAGAGCTAGAGCCAAAATAACGAAAATCTGTGATCACTTCTAAAAATTGGATTTTCTAAGGATTTTTATATGAAAAACTTTAAATGCGTTTTTATTGAAAACTAGAAGAGCTAGAGCTTAAATAACGAAAATCTGTGATCACTTCTAAAAATTGGATTTTCTAAGGATTTTTATATGAAAAACTTTAAATGCGTTTTTATTGAAAACTAGAAGAGCTAGAGCTTAAATCACGAAAATCTGTGATCACTTCTAAAAATTTGATTTTCTAAGGATTTTTATATGAAAAACTTTAATTGCGTTTTTCTTGAAAACTAGAAGAGCTAGAGCCAAAATAACGAAAATCTGTGATCAGTTCTAAAAATTGGATTTTCTAAGGATTTTTATATGAAAAACTTTAAATGCGTTTTTCTTGAAAACTAGAAGAGCTAGAGCCAAAATAACGAAAATCTGTGATCAGTTCTAAAAATTGGATTTTCTAAGGATTTTTATATGAAAAACTTTCAATGCGTTTTTCTTGAAAACTAGAAGAGCTAGAGCCAAAATAACGAAAATCTGTGATCACTTCTAAAAATTGGATTTTCTAAGGATTTTTATATGAAAAACTTTAAATGCGTTTTTATTGAAAACTAGAAGAGCTAGAGCTTAAATAACGAAAATCTGTGATCACTTCTAAAAATTGGATTTTCTAAGGATTTTTATATGAAAAACTTTAAATGCGTTTTTATTGAAAACTAGAAGAGCTAGAGCTTAAATAACGAAAATCTGTGATCACTTCTAAAAATTGGATTTTCTAAGGATTTTTATATGAAAAACTTTAAATGCGTTTTTATTGAAAACTAGAAGAGCTAGAGCTTAAATCACGAAAATCTGTGATCACTTCTAAAAATTTGATTTTCTAAGGATTTTTATATGAAAAACTTTAATTGCGTTTTTCTTGAAAACTAGAAGAGCTAGAGCTTAAATAAATCTGTGATCACTTCTAAAAATTGGATTTTCTAAGGATTTTTATATGAAAAACTTTAAATGCGTTTTTATTGAAAACTAGAAGAGCTAGAGCTTAAATAAAGAAAATCTGTGATCACTTCTAAAAATTGGATTTTCTAAGGATTTTTATATGAAAAACTTTAAATGCGTTTTTATTGAAAACTAGAAGAGCTAGAGCTTAAATAACGAAAATCTGTGATCACTTCTAAAAATTGGATTTTCTAAGGATTTTTATAAGAAAAACTTTAAATGCGTTTTTATTGAAAACTAGAAGAGCTAGAGCTTAAATCACGAAAATCTGTGATCACTTCTAAAAATTTGATTTTCTAAGGATTTTTATATGAAAAACTTTAATTGCGTTTTTCTTGAAAACTAGAAGAGCTAGAGCCAAAATAACGAAAATCTGTGATCAGTTCTAAAAATTGGATTTTCTAAGGATTTTTATATGAAAAACTTTAAATGCGTTTTTCTTGAAAACTAGAAGAGCTAGAGCCAAAATAACGAAAATCTGTGATCAGTTCTAAAAATTGGATTTTCTTAGGATTTTTATATGAAAAACCTAAAATGCTAGAGCCAAAATAACGAAAATCTGTGATCACTTCTAAAAATTGGATTTCCTTAGGATTTATATATGGAAAACTTTAAATGCGTTTTTCTTGAAAACTAGAAGAGCTAGAGCCAAAATAACGAAAATCTGTGATCACTTCTAAAAATTGGATTTTCTAAGGATTTTTATATGAAAAACTTTAAATGCGTTTTTATTGAAAACTAGAAGAGCTAGAGCTGAAATCACGAAAATCTGTGATCACTTCTAAAAATTTGATTTTCTAAGGATTTTTATATGAAAAACTTTAATTGCGTTTTTCTTGAAAACTAGAAGAGCTAGAGCCAAAATAACGAAAATCTGTGATCAGTTCTAAAAATTGGATTTTCTAATGATTTTTATATGAAAAACTTTAAATGCGTTTTTCTTGAAAACTAGAAGACCTAGAGCCAAAATAAGGAAATCTGTGATCACTTCTAAAAATTGTATTTTCTAAGGATTTTTATATGAAAAACTTTCAATGCGTTTTTCTTGAAAACTAGAAGAGCTAGAGCCAAAATAACGAAAATCTGTGATCACTTCTAAAAATTGGATTTTCTAAGGATTTTTATATGAAAAACTTTAAATGCGTTTTTATTGAAAACTAGAAGAGCTAGAGCTTAAATAACGAAAATCTGTGATCACTTCTAAAAATTGGATTTTCTAAGGATTTTTATATGAAAAACTTTAAATGCGTTTTTATTGAAAACTAGAAGAGCTAGAGCTTAAATCACGAAAATCTGTGATCACTTCTAAAAATTTGATTTTCTAAGGATTTTTATATGAAAAACTTTAATTGCGTTTTTCTTGAAAACTAGAAGAGCTAGAGCCAAAATAACGAAAATCTGTGATCAGTTCTAAAAATTGGATTTCCTAAGGATTTTTATATGAAAAACTTTAAATGCGTTTTTCTTGAAAACTAGAAGAGCTAGAGCCAAAATAACGAAAATCTGGATTTTCTAAGGATTTTTATATGAAAAACTTTCAATGCGTTTTTCTTGAAAACTAGAAGAGCTAGAGCCAAAATAACGAAAATCTGTGATCACTTCTAAAAATTGGATTTTCTAAGGATTTTTATATGAAAAACTTTAAATGCGTTTTTATTGAAAACTAGAAGAGCTAGAGCTTAAATAACGAAAATCTGTGATCACTTCTAAAAATTGGATTTTCTAAGGATTTTTATATGAAAAACTTTAAATGCGTTTTTATTGAAAACTAGAAGAGCTAGAGCTTAAATCACGAAAATCTGTGATCACTTCTAAAAATTTGATTTTCTAAGGATTTTTATATGAAAAACTTTAATTGCGTTTTTCTTGAAAACTAGAAGAGCTAGAGCCAAAATAACGAAAATCTGTGATCAGTTCTAAAAATTGGATTTTCTAAGGATTTTTATATGAAAAACTTTAAATGCGTTTTTCTTGAAAACTAGAAGAGCTAGAGCCAAAATAACGAAAATCTGTGATCAGTTCTAAAAATTGGATTTTCTAAGGATTTTTATATGAAAAACTTTCAATGCGTTTTTCTTGAAAACTAGAAGAGCTAGAGCCAAAATAACGAAAACCTGTGATCACTTCTAAAAATTGGATTTTCTAAGGATTTTTATATGAAAAACTTTAAATGCGTTTTTATTGAAAACTAGAAGAGCTAGAGCTTAAATAACGAAAATCTGTGATCACTTCTAAAAATTGGATTTTCTAAGGATTTTTATATGAAAAACTTTAAATGCGTTTTTATTGAAAACTAGAAGAGCTAGAGCTTAAATAACGAAAATCTGTGATCACTTCTAAAAATTGGATTTTCTAAGGATTTTTATATGAAAAACTTTAAATGCGTTTTTATTGAAAACTAGAAGAGCTAGAGCTTAAATCACGAAAATCTGTGATCACTTCTAAAAATTTGATTTTCTAAGGATTTTTATATGAAAAACTTTAATTGCGTTTTTCTTGAAAACTAGAAGAGCTAGAGCCAAAATAACGAAAATCTGTGATCAGTTCTAAAAATTGGATTTTCTAAGGATTTTTATATGAAAAACTTTAAATGCGTTTTTCTTGAAAACTAGAAGAGCTAGAGCCAAAATAACGAAAATCTGTGATCAGTTCTAAAAATTGGATTTTCTAAGGATTTTTATATGAAAAACTTTCAATGCGTTTTTCTTGAAAACTAGAAGAGCTAGAGCCAAAATAACGAAAATCTGTGATCACTTCTAAAAATTGGATTTTCTAAGGATTTTTATATGAAAAACTTTAAATGCGTTTTTATTGAAAACTAGAAGAGCTAGAGCTTAAATAACGAAAATCTGTGATCACTTCTAAAAATTGGATTTTCTAAGGATTTTTATATGAAAAACTTTAAATGCGTTTTTATTGAAAACTAGAAGAGCTAGAGCTTAAATAACGAAAATCTGTGATCACTTCTAAAAATTGGATTTTCTAAGGATTTTTATATGAAAAACTTTAAATGCGTTTTTATTGAAAACTAGAAGAGCTAGAGCTTAAATCACGAAAATCTGTGATCACTTCTAAAAATTTGATTTTCTAAGGATTTTTATATAAAAAACTTTAATTGCGTTTTTCTTGAAAACTAGAAGAGCTAGAGCCAAAATAACGAAAATCTGTGATCAGTTCTAAAAATTGGATTTTCTAAGGATTTTTATATGAAAAACTTTAAATGCGTTTTTTTTGAAAACTAGAAGAGCTAGAGCCAAAATAACGAAAATCTGTGATCAGTTCTAAAAATTGGATTTTCTAAGGATTTTTATATGAAAAACTTTCAATGCGTTTTTCTTGAAAACTAGAAGAGCTAGAGCCAAAATAACGAAAATCTGTGATCACTTCTAAAAATTGGATTTTCTAAGGATTTTTATATGAAAAACTTTAAATGCGTTTTTATTGAAAACTAGAAGAGCTAGAGCTTAAATAACGAAAATCTGTGATCACTTCTAAAAATTGGATTTTCTAAGGATTTTTATATGAAAAACTTTAAATGCGTTTTTATTGAAAACTAGAAGAGCTAGAGCTTAAATCACGAAAATCTGTGATCACTTCTAAAAATTTGATTTTCTAAGGATTTTTATATGAAAAACTTTAATTGCGTTTTTCTTGAAAACTAGAAGAGCTAGAGCCAAAATAACGAAAATCTGTGATCAGTTCTAAAAATTGGATTTTCTAAGGATTTTTATATGAAAAACTTTAAATGCGTTTTTATTGAAAACTAGAAGAGCTAGAGCTTAAATCACGAAAATCTGTGATCACTTCTAAAAATTGGATTTTTTAAGGATTTTTATATGAAAAACTAAATTGGATTGGATTTTTTCTAAAAATTGGATTTTCTAAGGATTTTTATATGAAAAACTTTCAATGCGTTTTTCTTGAAAACTAGAAGAGCTAGAGCCAAAATAACGAAAATCTGTGATCAGTTCTAAAAATTGGATTTTCTAAGGATTTTTATATGAAAAACTTTAAATGCGTTTTTCTTGAAAACTAGAAGAGCTAGAGCCAAAATAACGAAAATCTGTGATCAGTTCTAAAAATTGGATTTTCTTAGGATTTTTATATGAAAAACTTTAAATGAGTTTTTATTGAAAACTAGAAGAGCTAGAGCTAAAATAACGAAAATCTGTGATCACTTCTAAAAATTGGATTTTCTAAGGATTTTTATATGAAAAACTTTAAATGCGTTTTTATTGAAAACTAGAAGAGCTAGAGCTTAAATAACGAAAATCTGTGATCACTTCTAAAAATTGGATTTTCTAAGGATTTTTATATGAAAAACTTTAAATGCGTTTTTATTGAAAACTAGAAGAGCTAGAGCTTAAATCACGAAAATCTGTGATCACTTCTAAAAATTTGATTTTCTAAGGATTTTTATATGAAAAACTTTAAATGCGTTTTAATTGAAAACTAGAAGAGCTAGAGCTTAAATAACGAAAATCTGTGATCACTTCTAAAAATTGGATTTTCTAAGGATTTTTATATGAAAAACTTTAAATGCGTTTTTATTGAAAACTAGAAGAGCTAGAGCTTAAATAACGAAAATCTGTGATCACTTCTAAAAATTGGATTTTCTAAGGATTTTTATATGAAAAACTTTAAATGCGTTTTTATTGAAAACTAGAAGAGCTAGAGCTTAAATAACGAAAATCTGTGATCACTTCTAAAAATTGGATTTTCTTAGGATTTTTATATGAAAAACTTTAAATGCGTTTTTATTAAAAACTAGAAGAGCTAGAGCTTAAATAACGAAAATCTGTGATCACTTCTAAAAATTGGATTTTCTAAGGATTTTTATATGAAAAACTTTAAATGCGTTTTTATTGAAAACTAGAAGAGCTAGAGCTTAAATAACGAAAATCTGTGATCACTTCTAAAAATTGGATTTTCTTAGGATTTTTATATGAAAAATTTTAAATGCGTTTTTCTTGAAAACTAGAAGAGCTAGAGCCAAAATAACGAAAATCTGTGATCAGTTCTAAAAATTGGATTTTCTAAGGATTTTTATATGAAAAACTTTAAATGCGTTTTTATTGAAAACTAGAAGAGCTAGAGCTTAAATCACGAAAATCTGTGATCACTTCTAAAAATTGGATTTTCTAAGGATTTTTATATGAAAAACTTTAAATGCGTTTTTCTTGAAAACTAGAAGAGCTAGAGCCAAAATAACGAAAATCTGTGATCAGTTCTAAAAATTGGATTTTCTAAGGATTTTTATATGAAAAACTTTAAATGCGTTTTTATTGAAAACTAGAAGAGCTAGAGCTTAAATCACGAAAATCTGTGATCACTTCTAAAAATTGGATTTTCTAAGGATTTTTATATGAAAAACTTTAAATGCGTTTTTATTGAAAACTAGAAGAGCTAGAGCTTAAATCACGAAAATCTGTGATCACTTCTAAAAATTGGATTTTCTAAGGATTTTTATATGAAAAACTTTAAATGCGTTTTTCTTGAAAACTAGAAGAGCTAGAGCCAAAATAACGAAAATCTGTGATCAGTTCTAAAAATTGGATTTTCTAAGGATTTTTATATGAAAAACTTTAAATGCGTTTTTCTTGAAAACTAGAAGACCTAGAGCCAAAATAAGGAAATCTGTGATCACTTCTAAAAATTGGATTTTCTAAGGATTTTTATATGAAAAACTTTAAATGCGTTTTTCTTGAAAACTAGAAGAGCTAGAGCCAAAATAACGAAAATCTGTGATCACTTCTAAAAATTGGATTTTCTAAGGATTTTTATATGAAAAACTTTAAATGCGTTTTTCTTGAAAACTAGAAGAGCTAGAGCCAAAATAACGAAAATCTGTGATCAGTTCTAAAAATTGGATTTTCTAAGGATTTTTATATGAAAAACTTTAAATGCGTTTTTCTTGAAAACTAGAAGACCTAGAGCCAAAATAAGGAAATCTGTGATCACTTCTAAAAATTGGATTTTCTAACGATTTTTATATGAAAAACTTTCAATGCGTTTTTCTTGAAAACTAGAAGAGCTAGAGCCAAAATAACGAAAATCTGTGATCAGTTCTAAAAATTGGATTTTCTAAGGATTTTTATATGAAAAACTTTAAATGCGTTTTTCTTGAAAACTAGAAGAGCTAGAGCCAAAATAACGAAAATCTGTGATCAGTTCTAAAAATTGGATTTTCTTAGGATTTTTATATGAAAAACTTTAAATGAGTTTTTATTGAAAACTAGAAGAGCTAGAGCTAAAATAACGAAAATCTGTGATCACTTCTAAAAATTGGATTTTCTAAGGATTTTTATATGAAAAACTTTAAATGCGTTTTTATTGAAAACTAGAAGAGCTAGAGCTTAAATAACGAAAATCTGTGATCACTTCTAAAAATTGGATTTTCTAAGGATTTTTATATGAAAAACTTTAAATGCGTTTTTATTGAAAACTAGAAGAGCTAGAGCTTAAATAACGAAAATCTGTGATCACTTCTAAAAATTGGATTTTCTAAGGATTTTTATATGAAAAACTTTAAATGCGTTTTTCTTGAAAACTAGAAGAGCTAGAGCCAAAATAACGAAAATCTGTGATCACTTCTAAAAATTGGATTTTCTAAGGATTTTTATATGAAAAACTTTAAATGCGTTTTTATTGAAAACTAGAAGAGCTAGAGCTTAAATAAAGAAAATCTGTGATCAGTTCTAAAAATTGGATTTTCTAAGGATTTTTATATGAAAAACTTTAAATGCGTTTTTATTGAAAACTAGAAGAGCGAGAGCTTAAATAACGAAAATCTGTGATCACTTCTAAAAATTGGATTTTCTAAGGATTTTTATATGAAAAACTTTAAATGCGTTTTTATTGAAAACTAGAAGAGCTAGAGCTTAAATCACGAAAATCTGTGATCACTTCTAAAAATTTGATTTTCTAAGGATTTTTATATGAAAAACTTTAAATGCGTTTTAATTGAAAACTAGAAATGCTAGAGCTTAAATAACGAAAATCTGTGATCACTTCTAAAAATTGGATTTTCTAAGGATTTTTATATGAAAAACTTTAAATGCGTTTTTATTGAAAACTAGAAGAGCTAGAGCTTAAATAACGAAAATCTGTGATCACTTCTAAAAATTGGATTTTCTAAGGATTTTTATATGAAAAACTTTAAATGCGTTTTTATTGAAAACTAGAAGAGATAGAGCTTAAATAACGAAAATCTGTGATCACTTCTAAAAATTGGATTTTCTTAGGATTTTTATATGAAAAACTTTAAATGCGTTTTTATTAAAAACTAGAAGAGCTAGAGCTTAAATAACGAAAATCTGTGATCACTTCTAAAAATTGGATTTTCTAAGGATTTTTATATGAAAAACTTTAAATGCGTTTTTATTGAAAACTAGAAGAGCTAGAGCTTAAATAACGAAAATCTGTGATCACTTCTAAAAATTGGATTTTCTAAGGATTTTTATATGAAAAACTTTAAATGCGTTTTTATTGAAAACTAGAAGAGCTAGAGCTTAAATAACGAAAATCTGTGATCACTTCTAAAAATTGGATTTCCTTAGGATTTTTATATGAAAAACCTAAAATGCGTTTTTCTTGAAAACTAGAGCTAGAGCTAGAGCTAAAATAACAAAAAAATGTGATCACTTCTAAAAATTGGATTTTCTAAGGATTTTTATATGAAAAACTTTAATTGCGTTTTTCTTGAAAACTAGAAGAGCTAGAGCCAAAATAACGAAAATCTGTGATCACTTCTAAAAATTGGATTTTCTAAGGATTTTTATATGAAAAACTTTAATTGCGTTTTTCTTGAAAACTAGAAGAGCTAGAGCCAAAATAACGAAAATCTGTGATCACTTCTAAAAATTGGATTTCCTTAGGATTTTTATATGAAAAACTTTAAATGCGTTTTTCTTGAAAACTAGAAGAGCTAGAGCCAAAATAACGAAAATCTGTGATCAGTTCTAAAAATTGGATTTTCTTAGGATTTTTATATGAAAAACTTTAAATGAGTTTTTATTGAAAACTAGAAGAGCTAGAGCTAAAATAACGAAAATCTGTGATCACTTCTAAAAATTGGATTTTCTAAGGATTTTTATATGAAAAACTTTAAATGCGTTTTTATTGAAAACTAGAAGAGCTAGAGCTTAAATAACGAAAATCTGTGATCACTTCTAAAAATTGGATTTTCTAAGGATTTTTATATGAAAAACTTTAAATGCGTTTTTATTGAAAACTAGAAGAGCTAGAGCTTAAATAACGAAAATCTGTGATCACTTCTAAAAATTGGATTTTCTAAGGATTTTTATATGAAAAACTTTAAATGCGTTTTTCTTGAAAACTAGAAGAGCTAGAGCCAAAATAACGAAAATCTGTGATCACTTCTAAAAATTGGATTTTCTAAGGATTTTTATATGAAAAACTTTAAATGCGTTTTTATTGAAAACTAGAAGAGCTAGAGCTTAAATAAAGAAAATCTGTGATCACTTCTAAAAATTGGATTTTCTAAGGATTTTTATATGAAAAACTTTAAATGCGTTTTTATTGAAAACTAGAAGAGCTAGAGCTTAAATAACGAAAATCTGTGATCACTTCTAAAAATTGGATTTTCTAAGGATTTTTATATGAAAAACTTTAAATGCGTTTTTATTGAAAACTAGAAGAGCTAGAGCTTAAATCACGAAAATCTGTGATCACTTCTAAAAATTTGATTTTCTAAGGATTTTTATATGAAAAACTTTAAATGCGTTTTTATTAAAAACTAGAAGAGCTAGAGCTTAAATAACGAAAATCTGTGATCACTTCTAAAAATTGGATTTTCTAAGGATTTTTATATGAAAAACTTAGAATGCGTTTTTATTGAAAACTAGAAGAGCTAGAGCTTAAATAACGAAAATCTGTGATCACTTCTAAAAATTGGATTTTCTTAGGATTTTTATATGAAAAACTTGAATTGAAGAGCTAGAGCCAAAATAACGAAAATCTGTGATCACTTCTAAAAATTGGATTTCCTTAGGATTTTTATATGAAAAACCTAAAATGCGTTTTTCTTGTAAACTAGAGCTAGAACCAAAATAACAAAAATCTGTGATCACTTCTAAAAATTGGATTTCCTTAGGATTTTTATATGAAAAACCTAAAATGCTAGAGCCAAAATAACGAAAATCTGTGATCACTTCTAAAAATTGGATTTCCTTAGGATTTATATATGGAAAACTTTAAATGCGTTTTTCTTGAAAACTAGAAGAGCTAGAGCCAAAATAACGAAAATCTGTGATCAGTTCTAAACATTGGATTTTCTAAGGATTTTTATATGAAAAACTTTAAATGCGTTTTTCTTGAAAACTAGAAGACCTAGAGCCAAAATAAGGAAATCTGTGATCACTTCTAAAAATTGGATTTTCTAAGGATTTTTATATGAAAAACTTTCAATGCGTTTTTCTTGAAAACTAGAAGAGCTAGAGCCAAAATAGCGAAAATCTGTGATCAGTTCTAAAAATTGGATTTTCTAAGGATTTTTATATGAAAAACTTTAAATGCGTTTTTCTTGAAAACTAGAAGAGCTAGAGCCAAAATAACGAAAATCTGTGATCAGTTCTAAAAATTGGATTTTCTTAGGATTTTTATATGAAAAACTTTAAATGAGTTTTTATTGAAAACTAGAAGAGCTAGAGCTAAAATAACGAAAATCTGTGATCACTTCTAAAAATTGGATTTTCTAAGGATTTTTATATGAAAAACTTTAAATGCGTTTTTATTGAAAACTAGAAGAGCTAGAGCTTAAATAACGAAAATCTGTGATCACTTCTAAAAATTGGATTTTCTAAGGATTTTTATATGAAAAACTTTAAATGCGTTTTTATTGAAAACTAGAAGAGCTAGAGCTTAAATAACGAAAATCTGTGATCACTTCTAAAAATTGGATTTTCTAAGGATTTTTATATGAAAAACTTTAAATGCGTTTTTCTTGAAAACTAGAAGAGCTAGAGCCAAAATAACGAAAATCTGTGATCACTTCTAAAAATTGGATTTTCTAAGGATTTTTATATGAAAAACTTTAAATGCGTTTTTATTGAAAACTAGAAGAGCTAGAGCTTAAATAAAGAAAATCTGTGATCACTTCTAAAAATTGGATTTTCTAAGGATTTTTATATGAAAAACTTTAAATGCGTTTTTATTGAAAACTAGAAGAGCTAGAGCTTAAATAACGAAAATCTGTGATCACTTCTAAAAATTGGATTTTCTAAGGATTTTTATATGAAAAACTTTAAATGCGTTTTTATTGAAAACTAGAAGAGCTAGAGCTTAAATCACGAAAATCTGTGATCACTTCTAAAAATTTGATTTTCTAAGGATTTTTATATGAAAAACTTTAAATGCGTTTTTATTAAAAACTAGAAGAGCTAGAGCTTAAATAACGAAAATCTGTGATCACTTCTAAAAATTGGATTTTCTAAGGATTTTTATATGAAAAACTTAGAATGCGTTTTTATTGAAAACTAGAAGAGCTAGAGCTTAAATAACGAAAATCTGTGATCACTTCTAAAAATTGGATTTTCTTAGGATTTTTATATGAAAAATTTTAAATGCGTTTTTCTTGAAAACTAGAAGAGCTAGAGCTTAAATAACGAAAATCTGTGATCACTTCTAAAAATTGGATTTTCTAAGGATTTTTATATAAAAAACTTTAAATGCGTTTTTCTTGAAAACTAGAAGAGCTAGACCTTAAATAACGAAAATCTGTGATCACTTCTAAAAATTAGAAAACTAGAAGAGCTAGAGCTTAAATAACGAAAATCTGTGATCACTTCTAAAAATTGGATTTTCTAAGGATTTTTATATAAAAAACTTTAAATGCGTTTTTCTTGAAAACTAGAAGAGCTAGACCTTAAATAACGAAAATCTGTGATCACTTCTAAAAATTAGAAAACTAGAAGAGCTAGAGCTTAAATAACGAAAATCTGTGATCACTTCTAAAAATTGGATTTTCTAAGGATTTTTATATAAAAAACTTTAAATGCGTTTTTCTTGAAAACTAGAAGAGCTAGACCTTAAATAACGATAATCTGTGATCACTTCTAAAAATTAGAAAACTAGAAGAGCTAGAGCTTAAATAACGAAAATCTGTGATCACTTCTAAAAATTGGATTTTCTAAGGATTTTTATATGAAAAACTTTAAATGCGTTTTAATTGAAAACTAGAAGAGCTAGAGCTTAAATAACGAAAATCTGTGATCACTTCTAAAAATTGGAGTTTCTAAGGATTTTTATATGAAAAACTTTAAATGCGTTTTATTGACAACTAAAAGAGCTAGAGCTTAAATAACGCAAATTTGTGATCAATTCTAAAAATTGGATTTTCTAAGGATTTTTATATGAAAAACTTTAAATGCGTTTTTATTGAAAACTAGAAGAGCTAGAGCTTAAATAACAAAAATCTGTGATCACTTCTAAAAATTGGATTTTCTTAGGATTTTTATATGAAAAACTTTAAATGCGTTTTTATTGAAAACTAGAAGAGCTAGAGCTTAAATAACAAAAATCTGTGATCACTTCTAAAAATTGGATTTTCTTAGGATTTTTATATGAAAAACTTTAAATGCGTTTTTATTGAAAACTAGAAGAGCTAGAGCTTAAATAACAAAAATCTGTGATCACTTCTAAAAATTGGATTTTCTAAGGATTTTTATATGAAAAACTTTAAATGCGTTTTTATTGAAAACTAGAAGAGCTAGAGCTTAAATAACAAAAATCTGTGATCACTTCTAAAAATTGGATTTTCTTAGGATTTTTATATGAAAAACTTTAAATGCGTTTTTCTTGAAAACTAGAAGAGCTAGAGCTGAAATAACGAAAATCTGTGATCACTTCTAAAAATTGGATTTTCTAAGGATTTTTATATAAAAAACTTTAAATGCGTTTTACTTGAAAACTAGAAGAGCTAGAGCTTAAATAACGAAAATCTGTGATCACTTCTAAAAATTGGATTTTCTAAGGATTTTTATATGAAAAACTTTAAATGCGTTTTTATTGAAAACTAGAAGAGCTAGAGCTTAAATAACGAAAATCTGTGATCACTTCTAAAAATTGGATTTTCTAAGGATTTTTATATGAAAAACTTTAAATGCGTTTTTCTTGAAAACTAGAAGAGCTAGAGCCAAAATAACGAAAATCTGTGATCACTTCTAAAAATTGGATTTTCTAAGGATTTTTATATGAAAAACTTTAAATGCGTTTTTATTGAAAACTAGAAGAGCTAGAGCTTAAATAAAGAAAATCTGTGATCACTTCTAAAAATTGGATTTTCTAAGGATTTTTATATGAAAAACTTTAATTGCGTTTTTCTTGAAAACTAGAAGAGCTAGAGCCAAAATAACGAAAATCTGTGATCACTTCAAAAAATTGGATTTCCTTAGGATTTTTATATGGAAAAATTTAAATGCGTTTTTCTTGAAAACTAGAAGAGCTAGAGCCAAAATAACAAAAATCTGTGATCACTTCTAAAAATTGGATTTTCGAAGGATTTTTATATGAAAAACTTTAATTGCGTTTTTCTTGAAAACTAGAAGAGCTAGAGCCAAAATAACGAAAATCTGTGATCACTTCTAAAAATTGGATTTCCTTAGGATTTTTATATGAAAAACTTTAAATGCGTTTTTCTTGAAAACTAGAAGAGCTAGAGCCAAAATAACGAAAATCTGTGATCATTTCTAAAAATTGGATTTTCTAAGGATTTTTATATGAAAAACTTGAATTGAAGAGCTAGAGCCAAAATAACGAAAATCTGTGATCACTTCTAAAAATTGGATTTCCTTAGGATTTTTATATGAAAAACCTAAAATGCGTTTTTCTTGTAAACTAGAGCTAGAACCAAAATAACAAAAATCTGTGATCACTTCTAAAAATTGGATTTCCTTAGGATTTTTATATGAAAAACCTAAAATGCTAGAGCCAAAATAACGAAAATCTGTGATCACTTCTAAAAATTGGATTTCCTTAGGATTTATATATGGAAAACTTTAAATGCGTTTTTCTTGAAAACTAGAAGAGCTAGAGCCAAAATAACGAAAATCTGTGATCAGTTCTAAACATTGGATTTTCTAAGGATTTTTATATGAAAAACTTTAAATGCGTTTTTCTTGAAAACTAGAAGACCTAGAGCCAAAATAAGGAAATCTGTGATCACTTCTAAAAATTGGATTTTCTAAGGATTTTTATATGAAAAACTTTCAATGCGTTTTTCTTGAAAACTAGAAGAGCTAGAGCCAAAATAGCGAAAATCTGTGATCAGTTCTAAAAATTGGATTTTCTAAGGATTTTTATATGAAAAACTTTAAATGCGTTTTTCTTGAAAACTAGAAGAGCTAGAGCCAAAATAACGAAAATCTGTGATCAGTTCTAAAAATTGGATTTTCTTAGGATTTTTATATGAAAAACTTTAAATGAGTTTTTATTGAAAACTAGAAGAGCTAGAGCTAAAATAACGAAAATCTGTGATCACTTCTAAAAATTGGATTTTCTAAGGATTTTTATATGAAAAACTTTAAATGCGTTTTTATTGAAAACTAGAAGAGCTAGAGCTTAAATAACGAAAATCTGTGATCACTTCTAAAAATTGGATTTTCTAAGGATTTTTATATGAAAAACTTTAAATGCGTTTTTATTGAAAACTAGAAGAGCTAGAGCTTAAATAACGAAAATCTGTGATCACTTCTAAAAATTGGATTATCTAAGGATTTTTATATGAAAAACTTTAAATGCGTTTTTCTTGAAAACTAGAAGAGCTAGAGCCAAAATAACGAAAATCTGTGATCACTTCTAAAAATTGGATTTTCTAAGGATTTTTATATGAAAAACTTTAAATGCGTTTTTATTGAAAACTAGAAGAGCTAGAGCTTAAATAAAGAAAATCTGTGATCACTTCTAAAAATTGGATTTTCTAAGGATTTTTATATGAAAAACTTTAAATGCGTTTTTATTGAAAACTAGAAGAGCTAGAGCTTAAATAACGAAAATCTGTGATCACTTCTAAAAATTGGATTTTCTAAGGATTTTTATATGAAAAACTTTAAATGCGTTTTTATTGAAAACTAGAAGAGCTAGAGCTTAAATCACGAAAATCTGTGATCACTTCTAAAAATTTGATTTTCTAAGGATTTTTATATGAAAAACTTTAAATGCGTTTTTATTAAAAACTAGAAGAGCTAGAGCTTAAATAACGAAAATCTGTGATCACTTCTAAAAATTGGATTTTCTAAGGATTTTTATATGAAAAACTTAGAATGCGTTTTTATTGAAAACTAGAAGAGCTAGAGCTTAAATAACGAAAATCTGTGATCACTTCTAAAAATTGGATTTTCTTAGGATTTTTATATGAAAAATTTTAAATGCGTTTTTCTTGAAAACTAGAAGAGCTAGAGCTTAAATAACGAAAATCTGTGATCACTTCTAAAAATTGGATTTTCTAAGGATTTTTATATAAAAAACTTTAAATGCGTTTTTCTTGAAAACTAGAAGAGCTAGACCTTAAATAACGAAAATCTGTGATCACTTCTAAAAATTAGAAAACTAGAAGAGCTAGAGCTTAAATAACGAAAATCTGTGATCACTTCTAAAAATTGGATTTTCTAAGGATTTTTATATAAAAAACTTTAAATGCGTTTTTCTTGAAAACTAGAAGAGCTAGACCTTAAATAACGAAAATCTGTGATCACTTCTAAAAATTAGAAAACTAGAAGAGCTAGAGCTTAAATAACGAAAATCTGTGATCACTTCTAAAAATTGGATTTTCTAAGGATTTTTATATGAAAAACTTTAAATGCGTTTTAATTGAAAACTAGAAGAGCTAGAGCTTAAATAACGAAAATCTGTGATCACTTCTAAAAATTGGAGTTTCTAAGGATTTTTATATGAAAAACTTTAAATGCGTTTTATTGACAACTAAAAGAGCTAGAGCTTAAATAACGAAAATTTGTGATCAATTCTAAAAATTGGATTTTCTAAGGATTTTTATATGAAAAACTTTAAATGCGTTTTTATTGAAAACTAGAAGAGCTAGAGCTTAAATAACAAAAATCTGTGATCACTTCTAAAAATTGGATTTTCTTAGGATTTTTATATGAAAAACTTTAAATGCGTTTTTATTGAAAACTAGAAGAGCTAGAGCTTAAATAACAAAAATCTGTGATCACTTCTAAAAATTGGATTTTCTTAGGATTTTTATATGAAAAACTTTAAATGCGTTTTTATTGAAAACTAGAAGAGCTAGAGCTTAAATAACAAAAATCTGTGATCACTTCTAAAAATTGGATTTTCTAAGGATTTTTATATGAAAAACTTTAAATGCGTTTTTATTGAAAACTAGAAGAGCTAGAGCTTAAATAACGAAAATCTGTGATCACTTCTAAAAATTGGATTTTCTAAGGATTTTTATATAAAAAACTTTAAATGCGTTTTACTTGAAAACTAGAAGAGCTAGAGCTTAAATAACGAAAATCTGTGATCACTTCTAAAAATTGGATTTTCTAAGGATTTTTATATAAAAAACTTTAAATGCGTTTTTCTTGAAAACTAGAAGAGCTAGAGCTTAAATAACGAAAATCTGTGATCACTTCTAAAAATTGGATTTACTAAGGATTTTTATATGAAAAACTTTAAATGCGTTTTTATTGAAAACTAGAAGAGCTAGAGCTTAAATAACGGAAATCTGTGATCACTTCTAAAAATTGGATTTCCTTAGGATTTTTATATGAAAAACTTTAAATGCGTTTTTATTGAAAACTAGAAGAGCTAGAGGTAAAATAACGAAAATCTGTGATCACTTCTAAAAATTGGATTTTCTAAGGATTTTTATATGAAAAACTTTAAATGCGTTTTTATTGAAAACTAGAAGAGCTAGAGCTTAAATAACGAAAATCTGTGATCACTTCTAAAAATTGGATTTTCTAAGGATTTTTATATAAAAAACTTTAAATGCGTTTTTCTTGAAAACTAGAAGAGCTAGAGCTTAAATAACGAAAATCTGTGATCACTTCTAAAAATTGGATTTTCTAAGGATTTTTATATGAAAAACTTTAAATGCGTTTTGTTGAAAACTAGAAGAGCTAGAGCTAAAATAACGAAAATCTGTGATCACTTCTAAAAATTGGATTTTCTAAGGATTTTTATATGAAAAACTTTAAATGCGTTTTTCTTGAAAACTAGAAGAGCTAGAGCTTAAATAACGAAAATCTGTGATCACTTCTAAAAATTGGATTTCCTTAGGATTTTTATATGAAAAACTTTAAATGCGTTTTTATTGAAAAATAGAAGAGCTAGAGCTAAAATAACGAAAATCTGTGATCACTTCTAAAAATTGGATTTTCTAAGGATTTTTATATGAAAAACTTTAAATGCGTTTTAATTGAAAACTAGAAGAGCTAGAGCTTAAATAACGAAAATCTGTGATCACTTCTAAAAATTGGAGTTTCTAAGGATTTTTATATGAAAAACTTTAAATGCGTTTTTATTGACAACTAAAAGAGCTAGAGCTTAAATAACGAAAATTTGTGATCACTTCTAAAAATTGGATTTTCTAATGATTTTTATATGAAAAACTTTAAATGCGTTTTTATTGAAAACTAGAAGAGCTAGAGCTTAAATAACGAAAATCTGTGATCACTTCTAAAAATTGGATGTTCTTAGGATTTTTATATGAAAAACTTTAAATGCGTTTTTCTTGAAAACTAGAAGAGCTAGAGCCAAAAAAACCAAAATCTGTGATCACTTCTAAAAATTGGATTTTCTAAGGATTTTTATATGAAAAACTTTAAATGCGTTTTTATTGAAAACTAGAAGAGCTAGAGCTTAAATAACAAAAATCTGTGATCACTTCTAAAAATTGGATTTTCTTAGGATTTTTATATGAAAAACTTTAAATGCGTTTTTCTTGAAAACTAGAAGAGCTAGAGCTTAAATAACGAAAATCTGTGATCACTTCTAAAAATTGGATTTTCTAAGGATTTTTATATAAAAAACTTTAAATGCGTTTTTCTTGAAAACTAGAAGAGCTAGAGCTTAAATAACGAAAATCTGTGATCACTTCTAAAAATTGGATTTTCTAAGGATTTTTATATAAAAAACTTTAAATGCGTTTTTCTTGAAAACTAGAAGAGCTAGAGCTTAAATAACGAAAATCTGTGATCACTTCTAAAAATTAGATTTACTAAGGATTTTTATATGAAAAACTTTAAATGCGTTTTTATTGAAAACTAGAAGAGCTAGAGCTTAAATAACGGAAATCTGTGATCACTTCTAAAAATTGGATTTCCTTAGGATTTTTATATGAAAAACTTTAAATGCGTTTTAATTGAAAACTAGAAGAGCTAGAGCTAAAATAACGAAAATCTGTGATCACTTCTAAAAATTGGATTTTCTAAGGATTTTTATATGAAAAACTTTAAATGCGTTTTTATTGAAAACTAGAAGAGCTAGAGCTTAAATAACGAAAATCTGTGATCACTTCTAAAAATTGGATTTTCTAAGGATTTTTATATAAAAAACTTTAAATGCGTTTTTCTTGAAAACTAGAAGAGCTAGAGCTTAAATAACGAAAATCTGTGATCACTTCTAAAAATTGGATTTTCTAAGGATTTTTATATGAAAAACTTTAAATGCGTTTTTCTTGAAAACTAGAAGAGCTAGAGCTAAAATAACGAAAATCTGTGATCACTTCTAAAAATTGGATTTTCTAAGGATTTTTATATGAAAAACTTTAAATGCGTTTTTCTTGAAAACTAGAAGAGCTAGAGCTTAAATAACGAAAATCTGTGATCACTTCTAAAAATTGGATTTTCTAAGGATTTTTATATGAAAAACTTTAAATGCGTTTTTCTTGAAAACTAGAAGAGCTAGAGCTTAAATAACGAAAATCTGTGATCACTTCTAAAAATTGGATTTCCTTAGGATTTTTATATGAAAAACTTTAAATGCGTTTTTATTGAAAAATAGAAGAGCTAGACCTAAAATAACGAAAATCTGTGATCACTTCTAAAAATTGGATTTTCTAAGGGTTTTTATATGAAAAACTTTAAATGCGTTTTTCTTGAAAACTAGAAGAGCTAGAGCTTAAATAACGAAAATCTGTGATCACTTCTAAAAATTGGATTTTCTAAGGATTTTTATATGAAAAACTTTAAATGCGTTTTTCTTGAAAACTAGAAGAGCTAGAGCTTAAATAACGAAAATCTGTGATCACTTCTAAAAATTGGATTTTCTAAGGATTTTTATATGAAAAACTTTAAATGCGTTTTTCTTGAAAACTAGAAGAGCTAGAGCTTAAATAACGAAAATCTGTGATCACTTCTAAAAATTGGATTTTCTTAGGATTTTTATATGAAAAACTTTAAATGAGTTTTTATTGAAAACTAGAAGAGCTAGAGCTTAAATAACGAAAATCTGTGATCACTTCTAAAAATTGGATTTTCTTAGGATTTTTATATGAAAAACTTTAAATGAGTTTTTATTGAAAACTAGAAGAGCTAGAGACAAAATAACGAAAATCTGTGATCACTTCTAAAAATTGGATTTTCTGAAGATTTTTATATGAAAAACTTTAAATGCGTTTTTCTTGAAAACTAGAAGAGCTAGAGCCAAAATAACGAAAATCTGTGATCACTTCTAAAAATTGGATTTTCTGAGGATTTTTATATGAAAAACTTTAAATGCGTTTTTCTTGAAAACTAGAAGAGCTAGAGCCAAAATAACGAAAATCTGTGATCACTTCTAAAAATTGGATTTCCTTAGGATTTTTATATGAAAAACTTTAAATGCGTTTTTCTAGAAAACTAGAAGAGCTAGAGCTTAAATAACGAAAATCTGTGATCACTTCTAAAAATTGGATTTTCTTAGGATTTTTATATGAAAAACTTTAAATGAGTTTTTATTGAAAACTAGAAGAGCTAGAGACAAAATAACGAAAATCTGTGATCACTTCTAAAAATTGGATTTTCTGAGGATTTTTATATGAAAAACTTTAAATGCGTTTTTCTTGAAAACTAGAAGAGCTAGAGCTTAAATAACGAAAATCTGTGATCACTTCTAAAAATTGGATTTTCTAAGGATTTTTATATGAAAAACTTTAAATGCGTTTTTCTTGAAAACTAGAAGAGCTAGAGCTTAAATAACGAAAATCTGTGATCACTTCTAAAAATTGGATTTTCTTAGGATTTTTATATGAAAAACTTAAAATGAGTTTTTATTGAAAACTAGAAGAGCTAGAGACAAAATAACGAAAATCTGTGATCACTTCTAAAAATTGGATTTTCTGAGGATTTTTATATGAAAAACTTTAAATGCGTTTTTCTTGAAAACTAGAAGAGCTAGAGACAAAATAACGAAAATCTGTGATCACTTCTAAAAATTGGATTTTCTGAGGATTTTTATATGAAAAACTTTAAATGCGTTTTTCTTGAAAACTAGAAGAGCTAGAGCTTAAATAACGAAAATCTGTGATCACTTCTAAAAATTGGATTTTCTTAGGATTTTTATATGAAAAACTTTAAATGAGTTTTTATTGAAAACTAGAAGAGCTAGAGACAAAATAACGAAAATCTGTGATCACTTCTAAAAATTGGATTTTCTGAGGATTTTTATATGAAAAACTTTAAATAAGTTTTTCTTGAAATCTAGAAGAGCTAGAGACAAAATAACGAAAATCTGTGATCACTTCTAAAAATTGGATTTTCTAAGGATTTTTATATAAAAAACTTTAAATGCGTTTTTCTTGAAAACTAGAAGAGCTAGAGCTTAAATAACGAAAATCTGTGATCACTTCTAAAAATTAGATTTACTAAGGATTTTTATATGAAAAACTTTAAATGCGTTTTTATTGAAAACTAGAAGAGCTAGGGCTTAAATAACGGAAATCTGTGATCACTTCTAAAAATTGGATTTCCTTAGGATTTTTATATGAAAAACTTTAAATGCGTTTTAATTGAAAACTAGAAGAGCTAGAGCTAAAATAACGAAAATCTGTGATCACTTCTAAAAATTGGATTTTCTAAGGATTTTTATATGAAAAACTTTAAATGCGTTTTTATTAAAAACTAGAAGAGCTAGAGCTTAAATAACGAAAATCTGTGATCACTTCTAAAAATTGGATTTTCTAAGGATTTTTATATAAAAAACTTTAAATGCGTTTTTCTTGAAAACTAGAAGAGCTAGAGCTTAAATAACGAAAATCTGTGATCACTTCTAAAAATTGGATTTTCTAAGGATTTTTATATGAAAAACTTTAAATGCGTTTTTCTTGAAAACTAGAAGAGCTAGAGCTAAAATAACGAAAATCTGTGATCACTTCTAAAAATTGGATTTTCTAAGGATTTTTATATGAAAAACTTTAAATGCGTTTTTATTGAAAACTAGAAGAGCTAGAGCTTAAATAACGAAAATCTGTGATCACTTCTAAAAATTGGATTTTCTAAGGATTTTTATATGAAAAACTTTAAATGCGTTTTTCTTGAAAACTAGAAGAGCTAGAGCTTAAATAACGAAAATCTGTGATCACTTCTAAAAATTGGATTTCCTTAGGATTTTTATATGAAAAACTTTAAATGAGTTTTTATTGAAAACTAGAAGAGCTAGAGACAAAATAACGAAAATCTGTGATCACTTCTAAAAATTGGATTTTCTGAGGATTTTTATATGAAAAACTTTAAATGCGTTTTTCTTGAAAACTAGAAGAGCTAGAGACAAAATAACGAAAATCTGTGATCACTTCTAAAAATTGGATTTTCTTAGGATTTTTATATGAAAAACTTTAAATGCGTTTTTATTGAAAACTAGAAGAGCTAGAGCTAAAATAACGAAAATCTGTGATCACTTCTAAAAATTGGATTTTCTAAGGATTTTTATATGAAAAACTTTAAATGCGTTTTTATTGAAAACTAGAAGAGCTAGAGCTTAAATAACGAAAATCTGTGATCACTTCTAAAAATTGGATTTTCTAAGGATTTTTATATGAAAAACTTTAAATGCGTTTTTCTTGAAAACTAGAAGAGCTAGAGCTTAAATAACGAAAATCTGTGATCACTTCTAAAAATTGGATTTTCTAAGGATTTTTATATGAAAAACTTTAAATGAGTTTTTATTGAAAACTAGAAGAGCTAGAGACAAAATAACGAAAATCTGTGATCACTTCTAAAAATTGGATTTTCTTAGGATTTTTATATGAAAAACTTTAAATGAGTTTTTATTGAAAACTAGAAGAGCTAGAGACAAAATAACGAAAATCTGTGATCACTTCTAAAAATTGGATTTTCTGAGGATTTTTATATGAAAAACTTTAAATGCGTTTTTCTTGAAAACGAGAAGAGCTAGAGCTTAAATAACGAAAATCTGTGATCACTTCTAAAAATTGGATTTTCTAAGGATTTTTATATGAAAAACTTTAAATGCGTTTTTCTTGAAAACTAGAAGAGCTAGAGCTTAAATAACGAAAATCTGTGTTCACTTCTAAAAATTGGATTTTCTTAGGATTTTTATATGAAAAACTTTAAATGAGTTTTTATTGAAAACTAGAAGAGCTAGAGACAAAATAACGAAAATCTGTGATCACTTCTAAAAATTGGATTTTCTGAGGATTTTTATATGAAAAACTTTAAATAAGTTTTTATTGAAAACTAGAAGAGCTAGAGACAAAATAACGAAAATCTGTGATCACTTCTAAAAATTGGATTTTCTGAGGATTTTTATCTGAAAAACTTTCAAGAGCTAGAGCCAAAATAACGAAAATCTGTGATCACTTCTAAAAATTGGATTTTCTAAGGATTTTTATATGAAAAACTTTAAATGCGTTTTTCTTGAAAACTAGAAGAGCTAGAGCTAAAATAACGAAAGTCTGTGATCACTTCTAAAAATTGGATTTTCTAAGGATTTTTATATGAAAAACTTTAAATGCGTTTTTCTTGAAAACTAGAAGAGCTAGAGCCAAAATAACTAAAATCTGTGATCACTTCTAAAAATTGGATTTTCTAAGGATTTTTATATGAATAACTTTAAATGCCTTTTTCTTGAAAACTAGAAGAGCTAGAGCCAAAATAACGAAAATCTGTGATCACTTCTAAAAATTGGATTTCCTTAGGATTTTTATATGAAAAACTTTAAATGCGTTTTTATTGAAAACTAGAAGAGCTAGAGCTAAAATAACGAAAATCTGTGATCACTTCTAAAAATTGGATTATCTTAGGATTTTTATATGAAAAACTTTAAATGCGTTTTTCTTGAAAACTAGAAGAGCTTGAGCCAAAATACCGAAAATCTGTGATCATTTCTAAAAATTGGATTTTCTAAGGATTTTTATATGAAAAACTTTAATTGCGTTTTTCTTGAAAACTAGAAGAGCTAGAGCCAAAATAACGAAAATCTGTGATCACTTCTAAAAATTGGATTTCCTTAGGATTTTTATATGAAAAACCTAAAATGCGTTTTTCTTGAAAACTAGAAGAGCTAGAGCCAAAATAACGAAAATCTGTGATCACTTCTAAAAATTGGATTATCTTAGGATTTTTATATGAAAAACTTTAATTGCGTTTTTCTTGAAAACTAGAAGAGCTAGAGCCAAAATACCGAAAATCTGTGATCACTTCTAAAAATTGGATTTCCTTAGGATTTTTATATGGAAAAATTTAAATGCGTTTTTCTTGAAAACTAGAAGAGCTAGAGCCAAAATAACAAAAATCTGTGATCACTTCTAAAAATTGGATTTTCTAAGGATTTTTATATAAAAAACTTTAATTGCGTTTTTTTTGAAAACTAGAAGAGCTAGAGCCAAAATAACGAAAATCTGTGATCACTTCTAAAAATGGGATTTCCTTAGGATTTTTATATGAAAAACTTTAAATGCGTTTTTCTTGAAAACTAGAAGAGCTAGAGCCAAAATAACGAAAATCTGTGATCATTTCTAAAAATTGGATTTTCTAAGGATTTTTATATGAAAAACTTGAATTGAAGAGCTAGAGCCAAAATAACGAAAATCTGTGATCACTTCTAAAAATTGGATTTCCTTAGGATTTTTATATGAAAAACCTAAAATGCTAGAGCCAAAATAACGAAAATCTGTGATCAGTTCTAAAAATTGGATTTTCTAAGGATTTCTATATGAAAAACTTTCAATGCGTTTTTCTTGAAAACTAGAAGAGCTAGAGCCAAAATAACGAAAATCTGTGATCAGTTTTAAAAATTGGATTTTCTAAGGATTTTTATATGAAAAACTTTAAATGCGTTTTTCTTGAAAACTAGAAGAGCTAGAGCCAAAATAACGAAAATCTGTGATCAGTTCTAAAAATTGGATTTTCTTAGGATTTTTATATGAAAAACTTTAAATGCGTTTTTCTTGAAAACTAGAAGAGCTAGAGCCAAAATAACGAAAATCTGTGATCACTTCTAAAAATTGGATTTCCTTAGGATTTTTATATGAAAAACTTTAAATGCGTTTTTATTGAAAACTAGAAGAGCTAGAGCTAAAATAACGAAAATCTGTGATCACTTCTAAAAATTGGATTTCCTTAGGATTTTTATATGAAAAACTTTAAATGCGTTTTTCTTGAAAACTAGAATAGCTAGAGCCAAAATAACGAAAATCTGTGATCACTTCTAAAAATTGGATTTCCTTAGGATTTTTATATGAAAAACTTTAAATAAGTTTTTCTTGAAAACTAGAATAGCTAGAGCCAAAATAACGAAAATCTGTGATCACTTCTAAAAATTGGATTTCCTTAGGATTTTTATATGAAAAACTTTAAATAAGTTTTTCTTGAAAACTAGAAGAGCTAGAGACAAAATAACGAAAATCTGTGATCACTTCTAAAAATTGGATTTCCTTAGGATTTTTATATGAAAAACTTTAAATGCGTTTTTATTGAAAACTAGAATAGCTAGAGCCAAAATAACGAAAATCTGTGATCACTTCTAAAAATTGGATTTCCTTAGGATTTTTATATGAAAAACTTTAAATGCGTTTTTCTTGAAAACTAGAATAGCTAGAGCCAAAATAACGAAAATCTGTGATCACTTCCAAAAATTGGATTTCCTTAGGATTTTTATATGACAAACTTTAAATAAGTTTTTCTTGAAAACTAGAATAGCTAGAGCCAAAATAACGAAAATCTGTGATCACTTCTAAAAATTGGATTTCCTTAGGATTTTTATATGAAAAACTTTAAATAAGTTTTTCTTGAAAACTAGAAGAGCTAGAGACAAAATAACGAAAATCTGTGATCACTTCTAAAAATTGGATTTTCTGAGGATTTTTATATGAAAAACTTTAAATGCGTTTTTCTTGAAAACTAGAAGAGCTAGAGCCAAAATAACGAAAATCTGTGATCACTTCTAAAAATTGGATTTCCTTAGGATTTTTATATGAAAAACTTTAAATGCGCTTTTATTGAAAACTAGAAGAGCTAGAGCTAAAATAACGAAAATCTGTGATCACTTCTAAAAATTGGATTTCCTTAGGATTTTTATATGAAAAACTTTAAATGCGTTTTTCTTGAAAACTAGAATAGCTAGAGCCAAAATAACGAAAATCTGTGATCACTTCTAAAAATTGGATTTCCTTAGGATTTTTATATGAAAAACTTTAAATAAGTTTTTCTTGAAATCTAGAAGAGCTAGAGACAAAATAACGAAAATCTGTGATCACTTCTAAAAATTGGATTTTCTAAGGATTTTTATATGAAAAACTTTAAATGCGTTTTTCTTGAAAACTAGAAGAGCTAAAACCAAAATAACGAAAATCTGTGATCACTTCTAAAAATTGGATTTCCTTAGGATTTTTATATGAAAAACTTTAAATGCGATTTTCTTGAAAACTAGAAGAGCTAGAGCTAAAATAACGAATATCTGTGATCACTTCTAAAAATTGGATTCTCTAAGGATTTTTATATGAAAAACTTTAAATGCGTTTTTCTTGAAAACTAGAAGAGCTAGAGCCAAAATAACGAAAATCTGTGATCACTTCTAAAAATTGGATTTCCTTAGGATTTTTATATGAAAAACTTTAAATGCGTTTTTCTTGAAAACTAGAAGAGCTAGAGCCAAAATAACGAAAATCTGTGATCACTTCTAAAAATTGGATTTCCTTAGGATTTTTATATGAAAAACTTTAAATGCGATTTTCTTGAAAACTAGAAGAGCTAGAGCTAAAATAACGAATATCTGGGATCACTTCTAAAAATTGGATTCTCTAAGGATTTTTATATAAAAAACTTTAAATGCGTTTTTCTTGAAAACTAGAAGAGCTAGAGCCAAAATAACGAAAATCTGTGATCACTTCTAAAAATTGGATTTCCTTAGGATTTTTATATGAAAAACTTTAAATGCGATTTTCTTGAAAACTAGAAGAGCTAGAGCTAAAATAACGAATATCTGTGATCACTTCTAAAAATTGGATTCTCTAAGGATTTTTATATGAAAAACTTTAAATGCGTTTTTCTTGAAAACTAGAAGAGCTAGAGCCAAAATAACGAAAATATGTGATCACTTCTAAAAATTGGATTTCCTTAGGATTTTTATATGAAAAACTTTAAATGCGTTTTTCTTGAAAACTAGAAGAGCTAGAGCCAAGATAACGAAAATCTGTGATCACTTCTAAAAATTGGATTTTCTAAGGATTTTTATATGAAAAACTTTAAATGCGTTTTTCTTGAAAACTAGAAGAGCTAAAACCAAAATAACGAAAATCTGTGATCACTTCTAAAAATTGGATTTCCTTAGGATTTTTATATGAAAAACTTTAAATGCGATTTTCTTGAAAACTAGAAGAGCTAGAGCTAAAATAACGAATATCTGTGATCACTTCTAAAAATTGGATTCTCTAAGGATTTTTATATGAAAAACTTTAAATGCGTTTTTCTTGAAAACTAGAAGAGCTAGAGCCAAAATAACGAAAATCTGTGATCACTTCTAAAAATTGGATTTCCTTAGGATTTTTATATGAAAAACTTTAAATGCGTTTTTCTTGAAAACTAGAAGAGCTAGAGCCAAAATAACGAAAATCTGTGATCACTTCTAAAAATTGGATTTCCTTAGGATTTTTATATGAAAAACTTTAAATGCGATTTTCTTGAAAACTAGAAGAGCTAGAGCTAAAATAACGAATATCTGGGATCACTTCTAAAAATTGGATTCTCTAAGGATTTTTATATAAAAAACTTTAAATGCGTTTTTCTTGAAAACTAGAAGAGCTAGAGCCAAAATAACGAAAATCTGTGATCACTTCTAAAAATTGGATTTCCTTAGGATTTTTATATGAAAAACTTTAAATGCGATTTTCTTGAAAACTAGAAGAGCTAGAGCTAAAATAACGAATATCTGTGATCACTTCTAAAAATTGGATTCTCTAAGGATTTTTATATGAAAAACTTTAAATGCGTTTTTCTTGAAAACTAGAAGAGCTAGAGCCAAAATAACGAAAATATGTGATCACTTCTAAAAATTGGATTTCCTTAGGATTTTTATATGAAAAACTTTAAATGCGTTTTTCTTGAAAACTAGAAGAGCTAGAGCCAAAATAACGAAAATCTGTGATCACTTCTAAAAATTGGATTTCCTTAGGATTTTTATATGAAAAACTTTAAATGCGTTTTTCTTGAAAACTAGAAGAGCTAGAGCTAAAATAACGAAAATCTGTGATCACTTCTAAAAATTGGATTTCCTTAGGATTTTTATATGAAAAACTTTAAATGCGTTTTTCTTGAAAACTAGAAGAGCTAGAGCCAAAATAACGAAAATCTGTGATCACTTCTAAAAATTGGATTTTCTAAGGATTTTTATATGAAAAACTTTAAGTGCGTTTTTCTTGAAAACTAGAAGAGCTAGAGCCAAAATAACGAAAATCTGTGATCACTTCTAAAAATTGGATTTCCTTAGGATTTTTATATGAAAAACTTTAAATGCGTTTTTCTTGAAAACTAGAAGAGCTAGAGCCAAAATAACGAAAATCTGTGATCACTTCTAAAAATTGGATTTTCTAAGGATTTTTATATGAAAAACTTTAAGTGCGTTTTTCTTGAAAACTAGAAGAGCTAGAGCCAAAATAACGAAAATCTGTGATCACTTCTAAAAATTGGATTTTCTAAGGATTTTTATATGAAACACTTTAAATGCGTTTTTTTTGAAAACCAGAAGAGCTCTAGCTCAAAATAACGAACATCTGTGATCACTTCTAAAAATTGGATTTCCTTAGGATTTTTATATGAAAAACTTTAAATGCGATTTTCTTGAAAACTAGAAGAGCTAGAGCCAAAATAACGAACATCTGTGATCACTTCTAAAAATTGGATTTCCTTAGGATTTTTATATAAAAAACTTTAAATGCGATTTTCTTGAAAACTAGAAGAGCTAGAACCAAAATAACGAAAATCTGTGATCACTTCTAAAAATTGGATTTCCTTAGGATTTTTATATGAAAAACTTTAAATGCGATTTTCTTGAAAACTAGAAGAGCTAGAACCAAAATAACGAAAATCTGTGATCACTTCTAAAAATTGGATTTCCTTAGGATTTTTACATGAAAAACTTTAAATGCGATTTTCTTGAAAACTAGAAGAGCTAGAGCTAAAATAACGAATATCTGTGATCACTTCTAAAAATTGGATTCTCTAAGGATTTTTATATGAAAAACTTTAAATGCGTTTTTCTTGAAAACTAGAAGAGCTAGAACCAAAATAACGAAAATCTGTGATCACTTCTAAAAATTGGATTTCCTTAGGATTTTTATATGAAAAACTTTAAATGCGTTTTTCTTGAAAACTAGAAGAGCTAGAGCCAAAATAACGAAAATCTGTGATCACTTCTAAAAATTGGATTTCCTTAGGATTTTTATATGAAAAACTTTAAATGCGATTTTCTTGAAAACTAGAAGAGCTAGAGCTAAAATAAAGAATATCTGTGATCACTTCTAAAAATTGGATTCTCTAAGGATTTTTATATGAAAAACTTTAAATGCGTTTTTCTTGAAAACTAGAAGAGCTAGAGCCAAAATAACGAAAATCTGTGATCACTTCTAAAAATTGAATTTCCTTAGGATTTTTATATGAAAAACTTTAAATGCGATTTTCTTGAAAACTAGAAGAGCTAGAGCTAAAATAACGAATATGTGATCACTTCTAAAAATTGGATTCTCTAAGGATTTTTATATGAAAAACTTTAAATGCGTTTTTCTTGAAAACTAGAAGAGCTAGAGCCAAAATAACGAAAATCTGTGATCACTTCTAAAAATTGGATTTCCTTAGGATTTTTATATGAAAAACTTTAAATGCGATTTTCTTGAAAACTAGAAGAGCTAGAGCCAAAATAACGAAAATCTGTGATCACTTCTAAAAATTGGATTTCCTTAGGATTTTTATATGAAAAACTTTAAATGCGATTTTCTTGAAAACTAGAAGAGCTAGAGCTAAAATAACGAATATCTGTGATCACTTCCAAAAATTGGATTCTCTAAGGATTTTTATATGAAAAACTTTAAATGCGTTTTTCTTGAAAACTAGAAGAGCTAGAGCCAAAATAACGAAAATCTGTGATCACTTCTAAAAATTGGATTTTCTAAGGATTTTTATATGAAAATGAAATGAAAAACTTTAAATGCGTTTTTCTTAAGAACTAGAAGAGCTAGAGCCAAAATAACGAAAATCTGTGATCACTTCTAAAAATTGGATTTCCTTAGGATTTTTATATGAAAAACTTTAAATGCGTTTTTCTTGAAAACTAGAAGAGCTAGAGCCAAAATAACGAAAATTTGTGATCATTTCTAAAATTGGATTTCCTTAGGATTTTTATATGAAAAACTTTAAATGCGTTTTTCTTGAAAACTAGAAGAGCTAGAGCTAAAATAACGAAAATCTGTGATCACTTCTAAAAATTGGATTTCCTTAGGATTTTTATATGAAACACTTTAAATGCGTTTTTTTGAAAACCAGAAGAGCTAGAGCCAAAATAACGAAAATCTGTGATCACTTCTAAAAATTGGATTTTCTAAGGATTTTTATATGAAAAACTTTAAATGCGTTTTTCTTGAAAACTAGAAGAGGTAGAGCCAAAATAACGAAAATCTGTGATCACTTCTAAAAATTGGATTTTCTAAGGATTTTTATATGAAAAACTTTAAATGCATTTTTCTTGAAAACTAGAAGAGCTAGAGCCAAAATAACGAAAATCTGTGATCACTTCTAAAAATTGGATTCTCTAAGGATTTTTATATGAAAAACTTTAAATGCGTTTTTCTTGAAAACTAGAAGAGCTAGAGCCAAAATAACGAAAATCTGTGATCACTTCTAAAAATTGGATTTTCTAAGGATTTTTATATGAAAAACTTTAAATGCGTTTTTCTTGAAAACTAGAAGAGCTAGAGCCAAAATAACGAAAATCTGTGATCACTTCTAAAAATTGGATTTCCTTAGGATTTTTATATGAAAAACTTTAAATGCGATTTTCTTGAAAACTAGAAGAGCTAGAGCCAAAATAACGAAAATCTGTGATCACTTCTAAAAATTGGATTTCCTTAGGATTTTTATATGAAAAACTTTAAATGCGATTTTCTTGAAAACTAGAAGAGCTAGAGCCAAAATAACGAAAATCTGTGATCACTTCTAAAAATTGGTTTTCCTTAGGATTTTTATATGAAAAAATTTAAATGCGATTTTCTTGAAAACTAGAAGAGCTAGAGCCAAAATAACGAAAATCTGTGATCACTTCTAAAAATTGGATTTCCTTAGGATTTTTATATGAAAAACTTTAAATGCGATTTTCTTGAAAACTAGAAGAGCTAGAGCCAAAATAACGAAAATCTGTGATCACTTCTAAAAATTGGATTTCCTTAGGATTTTTATATGAAAAACTTTAAATGCGATTTTCTTGAAAACTAGAAGAGCTAGAGCCAAAATAACGAAAATCTGTGATCACTTCTAAAAATGGGATTTTCTAAGGATTTTTATATGAAAAACTTTAAATGCGTTTTTCTTGAAAACTAGAAGAGCTAGAGCCAAAATAACGAAAATCTGTGATCACTTCTAAAAATTGGATTTTCTAAGGATTTTTATATGAAAAACTTTAAATGCGTTTTTCTTGAAAACTAGAAGAGCTAGAGCCAAAATAACGAAAATCTGTGATCACTTCTAAAAATTGGATTTCCTTAGGGTTTTTATATGAAAAACTTTAAATGCGATTTTCTTGAAAACTAGAAGAGCTAGAGCCAAAATAACGAAAATCTGTGATCACTTCTAAAAATTGGATTTCCTTAGGATTTTTATATGAAAAACTTTAAATGCGATTTTCTTGAAAACTAGAAGAGCTAGAGCCAAAATAACGAAAATCTGTGATCACTTCTAAAAATTGGATTTCCTTAGGATTTTTATATGAAAAACTTTAAATGCGATTTTCTTGAAAACTAGAAGAGCTAGAGCCAAAATAACGAAAATCTGTGATCACTTCTAAAAATTGGATTTCCTTAGGTTTTTATATGAAAAACTTTAAATGCGATTTTCTTGAAAACTAGAAGAGTTAGAGCCAAAATAAAGAAAATCTGTGATCACTTCTAAAAATTGGATTTCCTTAGGATTTTTATATGAAAAACTTTAAATGCGATTTTCTTGAAAACTAGAAGAGCTAGACCCAAAATAACGAAAATCTGTGATCAATTCTAAAAATTGGATTTCCTGAGGATTTTTATATGAAAAACTTTAAATGCGATTTTCTTGAAAACTAGAAGAGCTAGAGCCAAAATAACGAAAATCTATGATCACTTCTAAAAATTGGATTTCCTTAGGATTTTTATATGAAAAACTTTAAATGCGGTTTTCTTGAAAACTAAAAGAGCTGGAGCCAAAATAACGAAAATCTGTGATCACTTCTAAAAATTGGATTTCCTTAGGATTTTTATATGAAAAACTTTAAATGCGATTTTCTTGAAAACTAGAAGAGCTAGAGCCAAAATAACGAAAATCTGTGATCACTTCTAAAAATTGGATTTCCTTAGGATTTTTATATGAAAAACTTTAAATGCGATTTTCTTGAAAACTAGAAGAGCTAGAGCCAAAATAACGAAAATCTGTGATCACTTCTAAAAATTGGATTTCCTTAGGACTTTTATATGAAAAACTTTAAATGCGATTTTCTTGAAAACTAGAAGAGCTAGAGCCAAAATAACGAAAATCTGTGATCACTTCTAAAAATTGGATTTCCTTAGGATTTTTATATGAAAAACTTTAAATGCGATTTTCTTGAAAACTAGAAGAGCTAGAGCCAAAATAACGAAAATCTGTAATCACTTCTAAATATTGGATTTCCTTAGGATTTTTATATGAAAAACTTTAAATGCGATTTTCTTGAAAACTAGAAGAGCTAGAGCCAAAATAACGAAAATCTGTGATCACTTCTAAAAATTGGATTTCCTTAGGATTTTTATATGAAAAACTTTAAATGCGATTTTCTTGAAAACTAGAAGAGCTAGAGCCAAAATAACGAAAATCTGTGATCACTTCTAAAAATTGGATTTCCTTAGGATTTTTATATGAAAAACTTTAAATGCGATTTTCTTGAAAACTAGAAGAGCTAGAGCCAAAATAACGAAAATCTGTGATCACGTCTAAAAATTGGATTTCCTTAGGATTTTTATATGAAAACTTTAAATGCGATTTTCTTGAAAACTAGAAGAGCTAGAGCCAAAATAACGAACATCTGTGATCACTTCTAAAAATTGGATTTCCTTAGGATTTTTATATGAAAAACTTTAAATGCGATTTTCTGGAAAACTAGAAGAGCTAGAGCCAAAATAACGAAAATCTGTGATCACTTCTAAAAATTGGATTTCCTTAGGACTTTTATATGAAAAACTTTAAATGCGATTTTCTTGAAAACTAGAAGAGCTAGAGCCAAAATAACGAATATCTGTAATCACTTCTAAATATTGGATTTCCTTAGGATTTTTATATGAAAAACTTTAAATGCGATTTTCTTGAAAACTAGAAGAGCTAGAGCCAAAATAACGAAAATCTGTGATCACTTCTGAAAATTGGATTTCCTTAGGATTTTTATATGAAAAACTTTATATGCGATTTTCTTGAAAACTAGAAGAGCTAGAGCCAAAATAACGAAAATCTGTGATCACTTCTAAAAATTGGATTTCCTTAGGATTTTTATATGAAAAACTTTAAATGCGATTTTCTTGAAAACTAGAAGAGCTAGAGCCAAAATAACGAAAATCTGTGATCACGTCTAAAAATTGGATTTCCTTAGGATTTTTATATGAAAACTTTAAATGCGATTTTCTTTAAAACTAGAAGAGCTAGAGCCAAAATAACGAACATCTGTGATCACTTCTAAAAATTGGATTTCCTTAGGATTTTTATATGAAAAACTTTAAATGCGATTTTCTTGAAAACTAGAAGAGCTAGAGCTAAAATAACGAATATCTGTGATCACTTCTAAAAATTGGATTCTCTAAGGATTTTTATATGAAAAACTTTAAATGCGTTTTTCTTGAAAACTAGAAGAGCTAGAACCAAAATAACGAAAATCTGTGATCACTTCTAAAAATTGGATTTCCTTAGGATTTTTATATGAAAAACTTTAAATGCGATTTTCTTGAAAACTAGAAGAGCTAGAGCTAAAATAACGAATATCTGTGATCACTTCTAAAAATTGGATTCTCTAAGGATTTTTATATAAAAAACTTTAAATGCGTTTTTCTTGAAAACTAGAAGAGCTAGAGCCAAAATAACGAAAATCTGTGATCACTTCTAAAAATTGGATTTCCTTAGGATTTTTATATGAAAAACTTTAAATGCGATTTTCTTGAAAACTAGAAGAGCTAGAGCTAAAATAACGAATATCTGTGATCACTTCTAAAAATTGGATTCTCTAAGGATTTTTATATGAAAAACTTTAAATGCGTTTTTCTTGAAAACTAGAAGAGCTAGAACCAAAATAACGAAAATCTGTGATCACTTCTAAAAATTGGATTTCCTTAGGATTTTTATATGAAAAACTTTAAATGCGTTTTTCTTGAAAACTAGAAGAGCTAGAGCCAAAATAACGAAAATCTGTGATCACTTCTAAAAATTGGATTTCCTTAGGATTTTTATATGAAAAACTTTAAATGCGATTTTCTTGAAAACTAGAATAGCTAGAGCTAAAATAACGAATATCTGTGATCACTTCTAAAAATTGGATTCTCTAAGGATTTTTATATGAAAAACTTTAAATGCGTTTTTCTTGAAAACTAGAAGAGCTAGAACCAAAATAACGAAAATCTGTGATCACTTCTAAAAATTGGATTTCCTTAGGATTTTTATATGAAAAACTTTAAATGCGTTTTTCTTGAAAACTAGAAGAGCTAGAGCCAAAATAACGAAAATCTGTGATCACTTCTAAAAATTGGATTTCCTTAGGATTTTTATATGAAAAACTTTAAATGCGATTTTCTTGAAAACTAGAAGAGCTAGAGCTAAAATAACGAATATCTGTGATCACTTCTAAAAATTGGATTCTCTAAGGATTTTTATATAAAAAACTTTAAATGCGTTTTTCTTGAAAACTAGAAGAGCTAGAGCCAAAATAACGAAAATCTGTGATCACTTCAAAAAATTGGATTTCCTTAGGATTTTTATATGAAAAACTTTAAATGCGATTTTCTTGAAAACTAGAAGAGCTAGAGCTAAAATAACGAATATCTGTGATCACTTCTAAAAATTGGATTCTCTAAGGATTTTTATATGAAAAACTTTAAATGCGTTTTTCTTGAAAACTAGAAGAGCTAGAACCAAAATAACGAAAATCTGTGATCACTTCTAAAAATTGGATTTCCTTAGGATTTTTATATGAAAAACTTTAAATGCGTTTTTCTTGAAAACTAGAAGAGCTAGAGCCAAAATAACGAAAATCTGTGATCACTTCTAAAAATTGGATTTCCTTAAGATTTTTATATGAAAAACTTTAAATGCGATTTTCTTGAAAACTAGAAGAGCTAGAGCTAAAATAACGAATATCTGTGATCACTTCTAAAAATTGGATTCTCTAAGGATTTTTATATAAAAAACTTTAAATGCGTTTTTCTTGAAAACTAGAAGAGCTAGAGCCAAAATAACGAAAATCTGTGATCACTTCTAAAAATTGGATTTCCTTAGGATTTTTATATGAAAAACTTTAAATGCGATTTTCTTGAAAACTAGAAGAGCTAGAGCTAAAATAACGAATATCTGTGATCACTTCTAAAAATTGGATTCTCTAAGGATTTTTATATGAAAAACTTTAAATGCGTTTTTCTTGAAAACTAGAAGAGCTAGAACCAAAATAACGAAAATCTGTGATCACTTCTAAAAATTGGATTTCCTTAGGATTTTTATATGAAAAACTTTAAATGCGTTTTTCTTGAAAACTAGAAGAGCTAGAGCCAAAATAACGAAAATCTGTGATCACTTCTAAAAATTGGATTTAATTAGGATTTTTTATGAAAAACTTTAAATGCGATTTTCTTGAAAACTAGAAGAGCTAGAGCCAAAATAACGAAAATCTGTGATCACTTCTAAAAATTGGATTTCCTTAGGATTTTTATATGAAAAACTTTAAATGCGATTTTCTTGAAAACTAGAAGAGCTAGAGCTAAAATAACGAATATCTGTGATCACTTCTAAAAATTGGATTCTCTAAGGATTTTTATATGAAAAACTTTAAATGCGTTTTTCTTGAAAACTAGAAGAGCTAGAACCAAAATAACGAAAATCTGTGATCACTTCTAAAAATTGGATTTCCTTAGGATTTTTATATGAAAAACTTTAAATGCGTTTTTCTTGAAAACTAGAAGAGCTAGAGCCAAAATAACGAAAATCTGTGATCACTTCTAAAAATTGGATTTCCTTAGGATTTTTATATGAAAAACTTTAAATGCGATTTTCTTGAAAACTAGAATAGCTAGAGCTAAAATAACGAATATCTGTGATCACTTCTAAAAATTGGATTCTCTAAGGATTTTTATATGAAAAACTTTAAATGCGTTTTTCTTGAAAACTAGAAGAGCTAGAACCAAAATAACGAAAATCTGTGATCACTTCTAAAAATTGGATTTCCTTAGGATTTTTATATGAAAAACTTTAAATGCGTTTTTCTTGAAAACTAGAAGAGCTAGAGCCAAAATAACGAAAATCTGTGATCACTTCTAAAAATTGGATTTCCTTAGGATTTTTATATGAAAAACTTTAAATGCGATTTTCTTGAAAACTAGAAGAGCTAGAGCTAAAATAACGAATATCTGTGATCACTTCTAAAAATTGGATTCTCTAAGGATTTTTATATAAAAAACTTTAAATGCGTTTTTCTTGAAAACTAGAAGAGCTAGAGCCAAAATAACGAAAATCTGTGATCACTTCAAAAAATTGGATTTCCTTAGGATTTTTATATGAAAAACTTTAAATGCGATTTTCTTGAAAACTAGAAGAGCTAGAGCTAAAATAACGAATATCTGTGATCACTTCTAAAAATTGGATTCTCTAAGGATTTTTATATGAAAAACTTTAAATGCGTTTTTCTTGAAAACTAGAAGAGCTAGAACCAAAATAACGAAAATCTGTGATCACTTCTAAAAATTGGATTTCCTTAGGATTTTTATATGAAAAACTTTAAATGCGTTTTTCTTGAAAACTAGAAGAGCTAGAGCCAAAATAACGAAAATCTGTGATCACTTCTAAAAATTGGATTTCCTTAAGATTTTTATATGAAAAACTTTAAATGCGATTTTCTTGAAAACTAGAAGAGCTAGAGCTAAAATAACGAATATCTGTGATCACTTCTAAAAATTGGATTCTCTAAGGATTTTTATATAAAAAACTTTAAATGCGTTTTTCTTGAAAACTAGAAGAGCTAGAGCCAAAATAACGAAAATCTGTGATCACTTCTAAAAATTGGATTTCCTTAGGATTTTTATATGAAAAACTTTAAATGCGATTTTCTTGAAAACTAGAAGAGCTAGAGCTAAAATAACGAATATCTGTGATCACTTCTAAAAATTGGATTCTCTAAGGATTTTTATATGAAAAACTTTAAATGCGTTTTTCTTGAAAACTAGAAGAGCTAGAACCAAAATAACGAAAATCTGTGATCACTTCTAAAAATTGGATTTCCTTAGGATTTTTATATGAAAAACTTTAAATGCGTTTTTCTTGAAAACTAGAAGAGCTAGAGCCAAAATAACGAAAATCTGTGATCACTTCTAAAAATTGGATTTAATTAGGATTTTTTATGAAAAACTTTAAATGCGATTTTCTTGAAAACTAGAAGAGCTAGAGCTAAAATAACGAATATCTGTGATCACTTCTAAAAATTGGATTCTCTAAGGATTTTTATATAAAAAACTTTAAAAGCGTTTTTCTTGAAAACTAGAAGAGCTAGAGCCAAAATAACGAAAATCTGTGATCACTTCTAAAAATTGGATTTCCTTAGGATTTTTATATGAAAAACTTTAAATGCGATTTTCTTGAAAACTAGAAGTGCTAGAGCTAAAAGAACGAATATCTGTGATCACTTCTAAAAATTGGATTCTCTAAGGATTTTTATATGAAAAACTTTAAATGCGTCTTTCTTGAAAACTAGAAGAGCTAGAGCCAAAATAACGAAAATCTGTGATCACTTCTAAAAATTGGATTTCCTTAGGATTTTTATATGAAAAACTTTAAATGCGATTTTCTTGAAAACTAGAAGAGCTAGAGCCAAAATAACGAAAATCTGTGATCACTTCTAAAAATTGGATTTCCTTAGGATTTTTATATGAAAAACATTAAATGCGATTTTCTTGAAAACTAGAAGAGCTAGAGCTAAAATAACGAATATCTGTGATCACTTCTAAAAATTGGATTCTCTAAGGATTTTTATATGAAAAACTTTAAATGCGTTTTTCTTGAAAACTAGAAGAGCTAGAGCCAAAATAACGAAAATCTGTGATCACTTCTAAAAATTGGATTTTCTAAGGATTTTTATATGAAAAACTTTAAATGCGTTTTTCTTGAAAACTAGAAGAGCTAGAGCCAAAATAACGAAAATCTGTGATCACTTCTAAAAATTGGATTTCCTTAGGATTTTTATATGAAAAACTTTAAATTTTTTTTTTTTTTTTTTTTTTTTTTTTTAATTTCCTAAGCTAATCCCGCGAAGCTCTCTATGCTTGTCTGCAGGAAAGAAACCAGAGTCTCTGGCGGGAATCGAACCCGCAACCTCGGCGCTGATAGACTAGCTCGCTACCAGCTAGCCTACCGAGGCACTCACTTCTTGAAAACTAGAAGAGCTAGAGCCAAAATAACGAAAATCTGTGATCACTTCTAAAAATTGGATTTCCTTAGGATTTTTATATGAAAAACTTTAAATGCGTTTTTCTTGAAAACTAGAAGAGCTAGAGCCAAAATAACGAAAATCTGTGATCATTTCTAAAAATTGGATTTCCTTAGGATTTTTATATGAAAAACTTTAAATGCGTTTTTCTTGAAAACTAGAAGAGCTAGAGCTAAAATAACGAAAATCTGTGATCACTTCTAAAAATTGGATTTCCTTAGGATTTTTATATGAAAAACTTTAAATGCGTTTTTCTTGAAAACTAGAAGAGCTAGAGCCAAAATAACGAAAATCTGTGATCACTTCTAAAAATTGGATTTTCTAAGGATTTTTATATGAAAAATTTTAAGTGCGTTTTTCTTGAAAACTAGAAGAGCTAGAGCCAAAATAACGAAAATCTGTGATCATTTCTAAAAATTGGATTTTGTAAGGATTTTTATATGAAAAACTTTAAATGCGTTTTTCTTGAAAACTAGAAGACATAGAGCTAAAATAACGAAAATCTGTGATCACTTCTAAAAATTGGATTTCCTTAGGATTTTTATATGAAAAACTTTAAATGCGTTTTTCTTGAAAACTAGAAGAGCTAGAGCCAAAATAACGAAAATCTGTGATCACTTCAAAAAATTGGATTTTCTAAGGATTTTTATATGAAAAACTTTAAATGCGTTTTTCTTGAAAACTAGAAGAGCTAGAGCCAAAATAACGAAAATCTGTGATCACTTCAAAAAATTGGATTTTCTAAGGATTTTTATATGAAAAACTTTAAATGCGTTTTTCTTGAAAACTAGAAGAGCTAGAGCTAAAATAACGAAAATCTGTGATCACTTCAAAAAATTGGATTTCCTTAGGATTTTTATATGAAAAACTTTAAATGCGTTTTTCTTGAAAACTAGAAGAGCTAGAGCTAAAATAACGAAAATCTGTGATCACTTCTAAAAATTGGATTTCCTTAGGATTTTTATATGAAAAACTTTAAATGCGTTTTTCTTGAAAACTAGAAGAGCTAGAGCCAAAATAACGAAAATCTGTGATCACTTCTAAAAATTGGATTTTCTAAGGATTTTTATATGAAAAACTTTAAATGCGATTTTCTTGAAAACTAGAAGAGCTAGAGCCAAAATAACGAAAATATGTGATCACTTCTAAAAATTGGATTTCCTTAGGATTTTTATATGAAAAACTTTAAATGCGATTTTCTTGAAAACTAGAAGAGCTAAAGCCTAAATAACGAAAATCTGTGATCACTTCTAAAAATTGGATTTCCTTAGGATTTTTATATGAAAAACTTTAAATGCGATTTTCTTGAAAATTAGAAGAGCTAGAGCCAAAATAACGAAAATCTGTGATCACTTCTAAAAATTGGATTTCCTTAGGATTTTTATATGAAAAACTTTAAATGCGATTTTCTTGCAAACTAGAAGAGCTAGAGCCAAAATAACGAAAATCTGTGATCACTTCTAAAAATTGGATTTCCTTAGGATTTTTATATGAAAAACTTTAAATGCGATTTTCTTGAAAACTAGAAGAGCTAGAGCTAAAATAACGAACATCTGTGATCACTTCTAAAAATTGGATTTCCTTAGGATTTTTATATGAAAAACTTTAAATGCGATTTTCTTGAAAACTAGAAGAGCTAGAGCCAAAATAACGAACATCTGTGATCACTTCTAAAAATTGGATTTCCTTAGGATTTTTATATGAAAAACTTTAAATGCGATTTTCTTGAAAACTAGAAGAGCTAGAACCAAAATAACGAAAATCTGTGATCACTTCTAAAAATTGGATTTCCTTAGGATTTTTATATGAAAAACTTTAAATGCGTTTTTCTTGAAAACTAGAAGAGCAAGAGCCAAAATAACGAAAATCTGTGATCATTTCTAAAAATTGGATTTCCTTAGGATTTTTATATGAAAAACTTTAAATGCGATTTTCTTGAAAACTAGAAGAGCTAGAGCTAAAATAACGAATATCTGTGATCACTTCTAAAAATTGGATTCTCTAAGGATTTTTATATGAAAAACTTTAAATGCGTTTTTCTTGAAAACTAGAAGAGCTAGAGCCAAAATAACGAAAATCTGTGATCACTTCTAAAAATTGGATTTCCTTAGGATTTTTATATGAAAAACTTTAAATGCGATTTTCTTGAAAACTAGAAGAGCTAGAGCTAAAATAACGAATATCTGTCATCACTTCTAAAAATTGGATTCTCTAAGGATTTTTATATGAAAAACTTTAAATGCGATTTTCTTGAAAACTAGAAGAGCTAGAGCCAAAATAACGAAAATCTGTGATCACTTCTAAAAATTGGATTTCCTTAGGATTTTTATATGAAAAACTTTAAATGCGATTTTCTTGAAAACTAGAAGAGCTAGAGCCAAAATAACGAAAATCTGTGATCACTTCTAAAAATTGGATTTCCTTAGGATTTTTATATGAAAAACTTTAAATGCGATTTTCTTGAAAACTAGAGCTAAAATAACGAATATCTGTGATCACTTCTAAAAATTGGATTCTCTAAGGATTTTTATATGAAAAACTTTAACTGCGTTTTTCTTGAAAACTAGAAGAGCTAGAGCCAAAATAACGAAAATCTGTGATCACTTCTAAAAATTGGATTTTCTAAGGATTTTTATATGAAAAACTTTAAATGCGTTTTTCTTGAAAACTAGAAGAGCTGGAGCCAAAATAACGAAAATCTGTGATCACTTCTAAAAATTGGATTTCCTTAGGATTTTTATATGAAAAACTTTAAATGCGATTTTCTTGAAAACTAGAAGAGCTAGAGCCAAAATTACGAAAATCTATGATCACTTCTAAAAATTGGATTTCTTTAGGATTTTTATATGAAAAACTTTAAATGCGGTTTTCTTGAAAACTAGAAGAGCTGGAGCCAAAATAACGAAAATCTGTGATCACTTCTAAAAATTGGATTTCCTTAGGATTTTTATATGAAAAACTTTAAATGCGTTTTTCTTGAAAACTAGAAGAGCTAGAGCCAAAATAACGAAAATCTGTGATCACTTCTAAAAATTGGATTTTCTAAGGATTTTTATATGAAAAACTTTAAGTGCGTTTTTCTTGAAAACTAGAAGAGCTAGAGCCAAATTAACGAAAATCTGTGATCACTTCTAAAAATTGGATTTTCTAAGGATTTTTATATGAAACACTTTAAATGCGTTTTTTTTGAAAACCAGAAGAGCTAGAGCCAAAATAACGAAAATCTGTGATCACTTCTAAAAATTGGATTTCCTTAGGATTTTTATATGAAAAACTTTCAATGCGTTTTTCTTGAAAACTAGAAGAGCTAGAGCCAAAATAACGAAAATCTGTGATCATTTCTAAAAATTGGATTTTGTAAGGATTTTTATATGAAAAACTTTAAATGCGTTTTTCTTGAAAACTAGAAGAGCTAGAGCTAAAATAACGAAAATCTGTGATCACTTCTAAAAATTGGATTTCCTTAGGATTTTTATATGAAAAACTTTAAATGCGTTTTTCTTGAAAACTAGAAGAGCTAGAGCCAAAATAACGAAAATCTGTGATCACTTCAAAAAATTGGATTTTCTAAGGATTTTTATATGAAAAACTTTAAATGCGTTTTTCTTGAAAACTAGAAGAGCTAGAGCCAAAATAACGAAAATCTGTGATCACTTCAAAAAATTGGATTTTCTAAGGATTTTTATATGAAAAACTTTAAATGCGTTTTTCTTGAAAACTAGAAGAGCTAGAGCTAAAATAACGAAAATCTGTGATCACTTCAAAAAATTGGATTTCCTTAGGATTTTTATATGAAAAACTTTAAATGCGTTTTTCTTGAAAACTAGAAGAGCTAGAGCTAAAATAACGAAAATCTGTGATCACTTCTAAAAATTGGATTTCCTTAGGATTTTTATATGAAAAACTTTAAATGCGTTTTTCTTGAAAACTAGAAGAGCTAGAGCCAAAATAACGAAAATCTGTGATCACTTCAAAAAATTGGATTTTCTAAGGATTTTTATATGAAAAACTTTAAATGCGTTTTTCTTGAAAACTAGAAGAGCTAGAGCTAAAATAACGAAAATCTGTGATCACTTCAAAAAATTGGATTTCCTTAGGATTTTTATATGAAAAACTTTAAATGCGTTTTTCTTGAAAACTAGAAGAGCTAGAGCTAAAATAACGAAAATCTGTGATCACTTCTAAAAATTGGATTTCCTTAGGATTTTTATATGAAAAACTTTAAATGCGTTTTTCTTGAAAACTAGAAGAGCTAGAGCCAAAATAACGAAAATCTGTGATCACTTCAAAAAATTGGATTTTCTAAGGATTTTTATATGAAAAACTTTAAATGCGTTTTTCTTGAAAACTAGAAGAGCTAGAGCCAAAATAACGAAAATCTGTGATCACTTCAAAAAATTGGATTTTCTAAGGATTTTTATATGAAAAACTTTAAATGCGTTTTTCTTGAAAACTAGAAGAGCTAGAGCCAAAATAACGAAAATCTGTGATCACTTCTAAAAATTGGATTTCCTTAGGATTTTTATATGAAAAACTTTAAATGCGTTTTTCTTGAAAACTAGAAGAGCTAGAGCCAAAATAACGAAAATCTGTGATCACTTCAAAAAATTGGATTTTCTAAGGATTTTTATATGAAAAACTTTAAATGCGTTTTTCTTGAAAACTAGAAGAGCTAGAGCCAAAATAACGAAAATCTGTGATCACTTCAAAAAATTGGATTTTCTAAGGATTTTTATATGAAAAACTTTAAATGCGTTTTTCTTGAAAACTAGAAGAGCTAGAGCTAAAATAACGAAAATCTGTGATCACTTCAAAAAATTGGATTTCCTTAGGATTTTTATATGAAAAACTTTAAATGCGTTTTTCTTGAAAACTAGAAGAGCTAGAGCTAAAATAACGAAAATCTGTGATCACTTCTAAAAATTGGATTTCCTTAGGATTTTTATATGAAAAACTTTAAATGCGTTTTTCTTGAAAACTAGAAGAGCTAGAGCCAAAATAACGAAAATCTGTGATCACTTCTAAAAATTGGATTTTCTAAGGATTTTTATATGAAAAACTTTAAGTGCGTTTTTCTTGAAAACTAGAAGAGCTAGAGCCAAATTAACGAAAATCTGTGATCACTTCTAAAAATTGGATTTTCTAAGGATTTTTATATGAAACACTTTAAATGCGTTTTTTTTGAAAACCAGAAGAGCTAGAGCCAAAATAACGAAAATCTGTGATCACTTCTAAAAATTGGATTTCCTTAGGATTTTTATATGAAAAACTTTCAATGCGTTTTTCTTGAAAACTAGAAGAGCTAGAGCCAAAATAACGAAAATCTGTGATCATTTCTAAAAATTGGATTTTGTAAGGATTTTTATATGAAAAACTTTAAATGCGTTTTTCTTGAAAACTAGAAGAGCTAGAGCTAAAATAACGAAAATCTGTGATCACTTCTAAAAATTGGATTTCCTTAGGATTTTTATATGAAAAACTTTAAATGCGTTTTTCTTGAAAACTAGAAGAGCTAGAGCCAAAATAACGAAAATCTGTGATCACTTCAAAAAATTGGATTTTCTAAGGATTTTTATATGAAAAACTTTAAATGCGTTTTTCTTGAAAACTAGAAGAGCTAGAGCCAAAATAACGAAAATCTGTGATCACTTCAAAAAATTGGATTTTCTAAGGATTTTTATATGAAAAACTTTAAATGCGTTTTTCTTGAAAACTAGAAGAGCTAGAGCTAAAATAACGAAAATCTGTGATCACTTCAAAAAATTGGATTTCCTTAGGATTTTTATATGAAAAACTTTAAATGCGTTTTTCTTGAAAACTAGAAGAGCTAGAGCTAAAATAACGAAAATCTGTGATCACTTCTAAAAATTGGATTTCCTTAGGATTTTTATATGAAAAACTTTAAATGCGTTTTTCTTGAAAACTAGAAGAGCTAGAGCCAAAATAACGAAAATCTGTGATCACTTCAAAAAATTGGATTTTCTAAGGATTTTTATATGAAAAACTTTAAATGCGTTTTTCTTGAAAACTAGAAGAGCTAGAGCTAAAATAACGAAAATCTGTGATCACTTCAAAAAATTGGATTTCCTTAGGATTTTTATATGAAAAACTTTAAATGCGTTTTTCTTGAAAACTAGAAGAGCTAGAGCTAAAATAACGAAAATCTGTGATCACTTCTAAAAATTGGATTTCCTTAGGATTTTTATATGAAAAACTTTAAATGCGTTTTTCTTGAAAACTAGAAGAGCTAGAGCCAAAATAACGAAAATCTGTGATCACTTCAAAAAATTGGATTTTCTAAGGATTTTTATATGAAAAACTTTAAATGCGTTTTTCTTGAAAACTAGAAGAGCTAGAGCTAAAATAACGAAAATCTGTGATCACTTCTAAAAATTGGATTTCCTTAGGATTTTTATATGAAAAACTTTAAATGCGTTTTTCTTGAAAACTAGAAGAGCTAGAGCTAAAATAACGAAAATCTGTGATCACTTCTAAAAATTGGATTTCCGTAGGATTTTTATATGAAAATCTTTAAATGCGTTTTTCTTGAAAACTAGAAGAGCTAGAGCCAAAATAACGAAAATCTGTGATCACTTCTAAAAATTGGATTTTCTAAGGATTTTTATATGAAAAACTTTAAATGCGATTTTCTTGAAAACTAGAAGAGCTAGAGCCAAAATAACGAAAATATGTGATCACTTCTAAAAATTGGATTTCCTTAGGATTTTTATATGAAAAACTTTAAATGCGATTTTCTTGAAAACTAGAAGAACTAGAGCCTAAATAACGAAAATCTGTGATCACTTCTAAAAATTGGATTTCCTTAGGATTTTTATATGAAAAACTTTAAATGCGATTTTCTTGAAAATTAGAAGAGCTAGAGCCAAAATAACGAAAATCTGTGATCACTTCTAAAAATTGGATTTCCTTAGGATTTTTATATGAAAAACTTTAAATGCGATTTTCTTGCAAACTAGAAGAGCTAGAGCCAAAATAACGAAAATCTGTGATCACTTCTAAAAATTGGATTTCCTTAGGATTTTTATATGAAAAACTTTAAATGCGATTTTCTTGAAAACTAGAAGAGCTAGAGCTAAAATAACGAACATCTGTGATCACTTCTAAAAATTGGATTTCCTTAGGATTTTTATATGAAAAACTTTAAATGCGATTTTCTTGAAAACTAGAAGAGCTAGAGCCAAAATAACGAACATCTGTGATCACTTCTAAAAATTGGATTTCCTTAAGATTTTTATATGAAAAACTTTAAATGCGATTTTCTTGAAAACTAGAAGAGCTAGAACCAAAATAACGAAAATCTGTGATCACTTCTAAAAATTGGATTTCCTTAGGATTTTTATATGAAAAACTTTAAATGCGTTTTTCTTGAAAACTAGAAGAGCTAGAGCCAAAATAACGAAAATCTGTGATCACTTCTAAAAATTGGATTTCCTTAGGATTTTTATATGAAAAACTTTAAATGCGATTTTCTTGAAAACTAGAAGAGCTAGAGCTAAAATAACGAATATCTGTGATCACTTCTAAAAATTGGATTCTCTAAGGATTTTTATATGAAAAACTTTAAATGCGTTTTTCTTGAAAACTAGAAGAGCTAGAGCCAAAATAACGAAAATCTGTGATCACTTCTAAAAATTGGATTTCCTTAGGATTTTTATATGAAAAACTTTAAATGCGATTTTCTTGAAAACTAGAAGAGCTAGAGCTAAAATAACGAATATCTGTCATCACTTCTAAAAATTGGATTCTCTAAGGATTTTTATATGAAAAACTTTAAATGCGATTTTCTTGAAAACTAGAAGAGCTAGAGCCAAAATAACGAAAATCTGTGATCACTTCTAAAAATTGGATTTCCTTAGGATTTTTATATGAAAAACTTTAAATGCGATTTTCTTGAAAACTAGAAGAGCTAGAGCCAAAATAACGAAAATCTGTGATCACTTCTAAAAATTGGATTTCCTTAGGATTTTTATATGAAAAACTTTAAATGCGATTTTCTTGAAAACTAGAGCTAAAATAACGAATATCTGTGATCACTTCTAAAAATTGGATTCTCTAAGGATTTTTATATGAAAAACTTTAACTGCGTTTTTCTTGAAAACTAGAAGAGCTAGAGCCAAAATAACGAAAATCTGTGATCACTTCTAAAAATTGGATTTTCTAAGGATTTTTATATGAAAAACTTTAAATGCGTTTTTCTTGAAAACTAGAAGAGCTGGAGCCAAAATAACGAAAATCTGTGATCACTTCTAAAAATTGGATTTCCTTAGGATTTTTATATGAAAAACTTTAAATGCGATTTTCTTGAAAACTAGAAGAGCTAGAGCCAAAATAACGAAAATCTGTGATCACTTCTAAAAATTGGATTTCCTTAGGATTTTTATATGAAAAACTTTAAATGCGATTTTCTTGAAAACTAGAGCTAAAATAACGAATATCTGTGATCACTTCTAAAAATTGGATTTCCTTAGGATTTTTATATGAAAAACTTTAAATGCGATTTTCTTGAAAACTAGAAGAGCTAGAGCCAAAATAACGAAAATCTGTGATCACTTCTAAAAATTGGATTTCTTTAGGATTTTTATATGAAAAACTTTAAATGCGTTTTTCTTGAAAACTAGAAGAGCTAGAGCCAAAATAACGAAAATCTGTGATCACTTCTAAAAATTGGATTCTCTAAGGATTTTTATATGAAAAACTTTAACTGCGTTTTTCTTGAAAACTAGAAGAGCTAGAGCCAAAATAACGAAAATCTGTGATCAGTTCTAAAAATTGGATTTCCTTAGGATTTTTATATGAAAAACTTTAAATGCGATTTTCTTGAAAACTAGAAGAGCTAGAACCAAAATAACGAAAATCTGTGATCACTTCTAAAAATTGGATTTCCTTAGGATTTTTATATGAAAAACTTTAAATGCGTTTTTCTTGAAAACTAGAAGAGCTAGAGCCAAAATAACGAAAATCTGTGATCACTTCTAAAAATTGGATTTCCTTAGGATTTTTATATGAAAAACTTTAAATGCGATTTTCTTGAAAACTAGAAGAGCTAGAGCTAAAATAACGAATATCTGTGATCACTTCTAAAAATTGGATTCTCTAAGGATTTTTATATGAAAAACTTTAAATGCGTTTTTCTTGAAAACTAGAAGAGCTAGAGCCAAAATAACGAAAATCTGTGATCACTTCTAAAAATTGGATTTCCTTAGGATTTTTATATGAAAAACTTTAAATGCGATTTTCTTGAAAACTAGAAGAGCTAGAGCTAAAATAACGAATATCTGTCATCACTTCTAAAAATTGGATTCTCTAAGGATTTTTATATGAAAAACTTTAAATGCGATTTTCTTGAAAACTAGAAGAGCTAGAGCCAAAATAACGAAAATCTGTGATCACTTCTAAAAATTGGATTTCCTTAGGATTTTTATATGAAAAACTTTAAATGCGATTTTCTTGAAAACTAGAAGAGCTAGAGCCAAAATAACGAAAATCTGTGATCACTTCTAAAAATTGGATTTCCTTAGGATTTTTATATGAAAAACTTTAAATGCGATTTTCTTGAAAACTAGAGCTAAAATAACGAATATCTGTGATCACTTCTAAAAATTGGATTCTCTAAGGATTTTTATATGAAAAACTTTAACTGCGTTTTTCTTGAAAACTAGAAGAGCTAGAGCCAAAATAACGAAAATCTGTGATCACTTCTAAAAATTGGATTTTCTAAGGATTTTTATATGAAAAACTTTAAATGCGTTTTTCTTGAAAACTAGAAGAGCTGGAGCCAAAATAACGAAAATCTGTGATCACTTCTAAAAATTGGATTTCCTTAGGATTTTTATATGAAAAACTTTAAATGCGATTTTCTTGAAAACTAGAAGAGCTAGAGCCAAAATAACGAAAATCTGTGATCACTTCTAAAAATTGGATTTCCTTAGGATTTTTATATGAAAAACTTTAAATGCGATTTTCTTGAAAACTAGAGCTAAAATAACGAATATCTGTGATCACTTCTAAAAATTGGATTCTCTAAGGATTTTTATATGAAAAACTTTAACTGCGTTTTTCTTGAAAACTAGAAGAGCTAGAGCCAAAATAACGAAAATCTGTGATCACTTCTAAAAATTGGATTTTCTAAGGATTTTTATATGAAAAACTTTAAATGCGTTTTTCTTGAAAACTAGAAGAGCTGGAGCCAAAATAACGAAAATCTGTGATCACTTCTAAAAATTGGATTTCTTTAGGATTTTTATATGAAAAACTTTAAATGCGGTTTTCTTGAAAACTAGAAGAGCTGGAGCCAAAATAACGAAAATCTGTGATCACTTCTAAAAATTGGATTTCCTTAGGATTTTTATATGAAAAACTTTAAATGCGATTTTCTTGAAAACTAGAAGAGCTAGAGCCAAAATAACGAAAATCTGTGATCACTTCTAAAAATTGGATTTCCTTAGGATTTTTATATGAAAAACTTTAAATGCGATTTTATTGAAAACTAGAAGAGCTAGAGCCAAAATAACGAAAATCTGTGATCACTTCTAAAAATTGGATTTCCTTAGGACTTTTATATGAAAAACTTTAAATGCGATTTTCTTGAAAACTAGAAGAGCTAGAGCCAAAATAACGAAAATCTGTGATCACTTCTAAAAATTGGATTTCCTTAGGATTTTTATATGAAAAACTTTAAATGCGATTTTCTTGAAAACTAGAAGAGCTAGAGCCAAAATAACGAAAATCTGTGATCACTTCTAAAAATTGGATTTCCTTAGGATTTTTATATGAAAAACTTTAAATGCGATTTTCTTGAAAACTAGAAGAGCTAGAGCCAAAATAACGAAAATCTGTGATCACTTCTAAAAATTGGATTTCCTTAGGATTTTTCTATGAAAAACTTTAAATGCGATTTTCTTGAAAACTAGAAGAGCTAGAGCCAAAATAACGAAAACCTGTGATCACTTGTAAAAATTGGATTTCCTTAGGTTTTTATATGAAAAACTTTAAATGCGATTTTCTTGAAAACTAGAAGAGCTAGGCCAAAATAACGAAAATCTGTGATCACTTCTAAAAATTGGATTTCCTTAGGATTTTTATATGAAAAACTTTAAATGCGATTTTCTTGAAAACTAGAAGAGCTAGAGCCAAAATAACGAAAATCTGTGATCACTTCTAAAAATTGGATTTCCTTAGGATTTTTATATGAAAAACTTTAAATGCGATTTTCTTGAAAACTAGAAGAGCTAGAGCCAAAATAACGAAAATCTATGATCACTTCTAAAAATTGGATTTCCTTAGGATTTTTATATGAAAAACTTTAAATGCGGTTTTCTTGAAAACTAGAAGAGCTGGAGCCAAAATAACGAAAATCTGTGATCACTTCTAAAAATTGGATTTCCTTAGGATTTTTATATGAAAAACTTTAAATGCGATTTTCTTGAAAACTAGAAGAGCTAGAGCCAAAATAACGAAAATCTGTGATCACTTCTAAAAATTGGATTTCCTTAGGATTTTTATATGAAAAACTTTAAATGCGATTTTCTTGAAAACTAGAAGAGCTAGAGCCAAAATAACGAAAATCTGTGATCACTTCTAAAAATTGGATTTCCTTAGGACTTTTATATGAAAAACTTTAAATGCGATTTTCTTGAAAACTAGAAGAGCTAGAGCCAAAATAACGAAAATCTGTGATCACTTCTAAAAATTGGATTTCCTTAGGATTTTTATATGAAAAACTTTAAATGCGATTTTCTTGAAAACTAGAAGAGCTAGAGCCAAAATAACGAAAATCTGTGATCACTTCTAAAAATTGGATTTCCTTAGGATTTTTATATGAAAAACTTTAAATGCGATTTTCTTGAAAACTAGAAGAGCTAGAGCCAAAATAACGAAAATCTGTGATCACTTCTAAATATTGGATTTCCTTAGGATTTTTATATGAAAAACTTTAAATGCGATTTTCTTGAAAACTAGAAGAGCTAGAGCCAAAATAACGAAAATCTGTGATCACTTCTAAAAATTGGATTTCCTTAGGATTTTTATATGAAAAACTTTAAATGCGATTTTCTTGAAAACTAGAAGAGCTAGAGCCAAAATAACGAAAATCTGTGATCACTTCTAAAAATTGGATTTCCTTAGGATTTTTATATGAAAAACTTTAAATGCGATTTTCTTGAAAACTAGAAGAGCTAGAGCCAAAATAACGAAAATCTGTGATCACTTCTAAAAATTGGATTTCCTTAGGATTTTTATATGAAAACTTTAAATGCGATTTTCTTGAAAACTAGAAGAGCTAGAGCCAAAATAACGAACATCTGTGATCACTTCTAAAAATTGGATTTCCTTAGGATTTTTATATGAAAAACTTTAAATGCGTTTTTCTTGAAAACTAGAAGAGCTAGAGCCAAAATAACGAAAATCTGTGATCACTTCTAAAAATTGGATTTCCTTAGGATTTTTAAATGAAAAACTTTAAATGCGTTTTTCTTGAAAACTAGAAGAGCTAGAGCCAAAATAACGAAAATCGAAAAACTTTAAATGCGATTTTCTTGAAAACTAGAAGAGCTAGAGCCAAAATAACGAAAATCTGTGATCACTTCTAAAAGTTGGATTTCCTTAGGATTTTTATATGAAAAACATTAAATGCGATTTTCTTGAAAACTAGAAGAGCTAGAGCTAAAATAACGAATATCTGTGATCACTTCTAAAAATTGGATTTCCTTAGGATTTTTATATGAAAAACTTTAAATGCGTTTTTCTTGAAAACTAGAAGAGCTAGAGCCAAAATAACGAAAATCTGTGATCACTTCTAAAATATGGATTCTCTAAGGATTTTTATATGAAAAACTTTAAATGCGTTTTTCTTGAAAACTAGAAGAGCTAGAGCCAAAATAACGAAAATATGTGATCAATTCTAAAAATTGGATTTCCTTAGGATTTTTATATGAAAAACTTTAAATGCGATTTTCTTGAAAACTAGAAGAGCTAGAGCCAAAATAACGAAAATCTATGATCACTTCTAAAAATTGGATTTCTTTAGGATTTTTATATGAAAAACTTTAAATGCGGTTTTCTTGAAAACTAGAAGAGCTGGAGCCAAAATAACGAAAATCTGTGATCACTTCTAAAAATTGGATTTCCTTAGGATTTTTATATGAAAAACTTTAAATGCGATTTTCTTGAAAACTAGAAGAGCTAGAGCCAAAATAACGAAAATCTGTGATCACTTCTAAAAATTGGATTTCCTTAGGATTTTTATATGAAAAACTTTAAATGCGATTTTCTTGAAAACTAGAAGAGCTAGAGCCAAAATAACGAAAATCTGTGATCACTTCTAAAAATTGGATTTCCTTAGGACTTTTATATGAAAAACTTTAAATGCGATTTTCTTGAAAACTAGAAGAGCTAGAGCCAAAATAACGAAAATCTGTGATCACTTCTAAAAATTGGATTTCCTTAGGATTTTTATATGAAAAACTTTAAATGCGATTTTCTTGAAAACTAGAAGAGCTAGAGCCAAAATAACGAAAATCTGTGATCACTTCTAAAAATTGGATTTCCTTAGGATTTTTATATGAAAAACTTTAAATGCGATTTTCTTGAAAACTAGAAGAGCTAGAGCCAAAATAACGAAAATCTGTGATCACTTCTAAAAATTGGATTTCCTTAGGATTTTTATATGAAAAACTTTAAATGCGTTTTTCTTGAAAACTAGAAGAGCTAGAGCCAAAATAACGAAAATCTGTGATCACTTCTAAAAATTGGATTTTCTAAGGATTTTTATATGAAAAACTTTAAGTGCGTTTTTCTTGAAAACTAGAAGAGCTAGAGCCAAAATAACGAAAATCTGTGATCACTTCTAAAAATTGGATTTTCTAAGGATTTTTATATGAAACACTTTAAATGCGTTTTTTTTGAAAACCAGAAGAGCTAGAGCCAAAATAACGAAAATCTGTGATCACTTCTAAAAATTGGATTTTCTAAGGATTTTTATATGAAAAACTTTAAATGCGTTTTTCTTGAAAACTAGAAGAGCTAGAGCCAAAATAACGAAAATCTGTGATCATTTCTAAAAATTGGATTTTCTAAGGATTTTTATATGAAAAACTTTAAATGCGTTTTTCTTGAAAACTAGAAGAGCTAGAGCTGAAATAACGAAAATCTGTGATCACTTCTAAAAATTGGATTTCCTTAGGATTTTTATATGAAAAACTTTAAATGCGTTTTTCTTGAAAACTAGAAGAGCTAGAGCCAAAATAAGGAAAATCTGTGATCACTTCAAAAAATTGGATTTTCTAAGGATTTTTATATGAAAAACTTTAAATGCGTTTTTCTTGAAAACTAGAAGAGCTAGAGCTAAAATAACGAAAATCTGTGATCACTTCTAAAAATTGGATTTCCTTAGGATTTTTATATGAAAAACTTTAAATGCGTTTTTCTTGAAAACTAGAAGAGCTAGAGCTAAAATAACGAAAATCTGTGATCACTTCTAAAAATTGGATTTCCTTAGGATTTTTATATGAAAAACTTTAAATGCGTTTTTCTTGAAAACTAGAAGAGCTAGAGCCAAAATAACGAAAATCTGTGATCACTTCAAAAAATTGGATTTTCTAAGGATTTTTATATGAAACACTTTAAATGCGTTTTTTTTGAAAACCAGAAGAGCTAGAGCCAAAATAACGAAAATCTGTGATCATTTCTAAAAATTGGATTTTCTAAGGATTATTATATAAAAAACTTTAAGTGCGTTTTTCTTGAAAACTAGAAGAGCTAGAGCCAAAATAACGAAAATCTGTGATCACTTCAAAAAATTGGATTTTCTAAGGATTTTTATATGAAACACTTTAAATGCGTTTTTTTTGAAAACCAGAAGAGCTAGAGCCAAAATAACGAAAATCTGTGATCACTTCTAAAAATTGGATTTTCTAAGGATTTTTATATGAAAAACTTTAAATGCGTTTTTCTTGAAAACTAGAAGAGCTAGAGCCAAAATAACGAAAATCTGTGATCATTTCTAAAAATTGGATTTTCTAAGGACTTTTATATGAAAAACTTTAAATGCGTTTTTCTTGAAAACTAGAAGAGCTAGAGCTAAAATAACGAAAATCTTTGATCACTTCTAAAAATTGGATTTCCTTAGGATTTTTATATGAAAAACTTTAAATGCGTTTTTCTTGAAAACTAGAAGAGCTAGAGCCAAAATAACGAAAATCTGTGATCACTTCAAAAAATTGGATTTTCTAAGGATTTTTATATGAAAAACTTTAAATGCGTTTTTCTTGAAAACTAGAAGAGCTAGAGCTAAAATAACGAAAATCTGTGATCACTTCTAAAAATTGGATTTCCTTAGGATTTTTATATGAAAAACTTTAAATGCGTTTTTCTTGAAAACTAGAAGAGCTAGAGCTAAAATAACGAATATCTGTGATCACTTCTAAAAATTGGATTTCCTTAGGATTTTTATATGAAAAACTTTAAATGCGTTTTTCTTGAAAACTAGAAGAGCTAGAGCCAAAATAACGAAAATCTGTGATCACTTCAAAAAATTGGATTTTCTAAGGATTTTTATATGAAAAACTTTAAATGCGTTTTTCTTGAAAACTAGAAGAGCTAGAGCCAAAATAACGAAAATCTGTGATCACTTCAAAAAATTGGATTTTCTAAGGATTTTTATATGAATAACTTTAAGTGCTTTTTTCTTGAAAACTAGAAGAGCTAGAGCCAAAATAACGAAAATCTGTGATCACTTCCAAAAATTGGATTTTCTAAGGATTTTTATATGAAACACTTTAAATGCGTTTTTTTTGAAAACCAGAAGAGCTAGAGCCAAAATAACGAAAATCTGTGATCACTTCTAAAAATTGGATTTTCTAAGGATTTTTATATGAAACACTTTTAATGCGATTTTCTTGAAAACTAGAAGAGCTAGAGCCAAAATAACGAAAATATGTGATCACTTCTAAAAATTGGATTTCCTTAGGATTTTTATATGAAAAACTTTAAACGATTTTCTTGAAAACTAGAAGATCTAGAGCCAAAATAACGAAAATCTGTGATCACTTCTAAAAATTGGATTTCCTTAGGATTTTTATATGAAAAACTTTAAATGCGATTTTCTTGCAAACTAGAAGAGCTAGAGCCAAAATAACGAAAATCTGTGATCACTTCTAAAAATTGGATTTCCTTAGGATTTTTATATGAAAAACTTTAAATGCGATTTTCTTGAAAACTAGAAGAGCTAGAGCCAAAATAACGAACATCTGTGATCACTTCTAAAAATTGGATTTCCTTAGGATTTTTATATGAAAAACTTTAAATGCGATTTTCTTGAAAACTAGAAGAGCTAGAGCCAAAATAACGAACATCTGTGATCACTTCTAAAAATTGGATTTCCTTAGGATTTTTATATGAAAAACTTTAAATGCGATTTTCTTGAAAACTAGAAGAGCTAGAGCCAAAATAACGAAAATCTGTGATCACTTCTAAAAATTGGATTTCCTTAGGATTTTTATATGAAAAACTTTAAATGCGATTTTCTTGAAAACTAGAAGAGCTAGAACCAAAATAACGAAAATCTGTGATCACTTCTAAAAATTGGATTTCCTTAGGATTTTTATATGAAAAACTTTAAATGCGATTTTCTTGAAAACTAGAAGAGCTAGAGCTAAAATAACGAATATCTGTGATCACTTCTAAAAATTGGATTCTCTAAGGATTTTTATATGAAAAACTTTAAATGCGTTTTTCTTGAAAACTAGAAGAGCTAGAACCAAAATAACGAAAATCTGTGATCACTTCTAAAAATTGGATTTCCTTAGGATTTTTATATGAAAAACTTTAAATGCGTTTTTCTTGAAAACTAGAAGAGCTAGAACCAAAATAACGAAAATCTGTGATCACTTCTAAAAATTGGATTTCCTTAGGATTTTTATATGAAAAACTTTAAATGCGATTTTCTTGAAAACTAGAAGAGCTAGAGCTAAAATAACGAATATCTGTGATCACTTCTAAAAATTGGATTCTCTAAGGATTTTTATATGAAAAACTTTAAATGCGTTTTTCTTGAAAACTAGAAGAGCTAGAACCAAAATAACGAAAATCTGTGATCACTTCTAAAAATTGGATTTCCTTAGGATTTTTATATGAAAAACTTTAAATGCGTTTTTCTTGAAAACTAGAAGAGCTAGAGCCAAAATAACGAAAATCTGTGATCACTTCTAAAAATTGGATTTCCTTAGGATTTTTATATGAAAAACTTTAAATGCGATTTTCTTGAAAACTAGAAGAGCTAGAGCTAAAATAACTAATATCTGTGATCACTTCTAAAAATTGGATTCTCTAAGGATTTTTATATGAAAAACTTTAAATGCGTTTTTCTTGAAAACTAGAAGAGCTAGAGCCAAAATAACGAAAATCTGTGATCACTTCTAAAAATTGGATTTCCTTAGGATTTTTATATGAAAAACTTTAAATGCGATTTTCTTGAAAACTAGAAGAGCTAGAGCTAAAATAACGAATATCTGTGATCACTTCTAAAAATTGGATTCTCTAAGGATTTTTATATGAAAAACTTTAAATGCGATTTTCTTGAAAACTGGAAGAGCTAGAGCTAAAATAACGAAAATCTGTGATCACTTCTAAAAATTGGATTTTCTAAGGATTTTTATATGAAAAACTTTAAATGCGTTTTTCTTGAAAACTAGAAGAGCTGGAGCCAAAATAACGAAAATCTGTGATCACTTCTAAAAATTGGATTTCCTTAGGATTTTTATATGAAAAACTTTAAATGCGATTTTTTTGAAAACTAGAAGAGCTAGAGCCAAAATAACGAAAATCTGTGATCACTTCTAAAAATTGGATTTCCTTAGGATTTTTATATGAAAAACTTTAAATGCGATTTTCTTGAAAACTAGAAGAGCTAGAGCTAAAATAACGAATATCTGTGATCACTTCTAAAAATTGGATTCTCTAAGGATTTTTATATGAAAAACTTTAAATGCGTTTTTCTTGAAAACTAGAAGAGCTAGAGCCAAAATAACGAAAATCTGTGATCACTTCTAAAAATTGGATTTTCTAAGGATTTTTATATGAAAAACTTTAAATGCGTTTTTCTTGAAAACTAGAAGAGCTGGAGCCAAAATAACGAAAATCTGTGATCACTTCTAAAAATTGGATTTCCTTAGGATTTTTATATGAAAAACTTTAAATGCGATTTTCTTGAAAACTAGAAGAGCTAGAGCCAAAATAACGAAAATATGTGATCACTTCTAAAAATTGGATTTCCTTAGGATTTTTATATGAAAAACTTTAAATGCGATTTTCTTGAAAACTAGAAGAGCTAGAGCCAAAATAACGAAAATCTGTGATCACTTCTAAAAATTGGATTTCCTTAGGATTTTTATATGAAAAACTTTAAATGCGATTTTCTTGCAAACTAGAAGAGCTAGAGCCAAAATAACGAAAATCTGTGATCACTTCTAAAAATTGGATTTCCTTAGGATTTTTATATGAAAAACTTTAAATGCGATTTTCTTGAAAACTAGAAGAGCTAGAGCCAAAATAACGAACATCTGTGATCACTTCTAAAAATTGGATTTCCTTAGGATTTTTATATGAAAAACTTTAAATGCGATTTTCTTGAAAACTAGAAGAGCTAGAGCCAAAATAACGAAAATCCGTGATCACTTCTAAAAATTGGATTTCCTTAGGATTTTTATATGAAAAACTTTAAATGCGATTTTCTTGAAAACTAGAAGAGCTAGAGCCAAAATAACGAACATCTGTGATCACTTCTAAAAATTGGATTTCCTTAGGATTTTTATATGAAAAACTTTAAATGCGATTTTCTTGAAAACTAGAAGAGCTAGAACCAAAATAACGAAAATCTGTGATCACTTCTAAAAATTGGATTTTCTTAGGATTTTTATATGAAAAACTTTAAATGCGATTTTCTTGAAAACTAGAAGAGCTAGAGCCAAAATAACGAAAATCTGTGATCACTTCTAAAAATTGGATTTCCTTAGGATTTTTATATGAAAAACTTTAAATGCGTTTTTCTTGAAAACTAGAAGAGCTAGAGCCAAAATAACGAAAATCTGTGATCACTTCTAAAAATTGGATTTCCTTAGGATTTTTATATGAAAAACTTTAAATGCGATTTTCTTGAAAACTAGAAGAGCTAGAGCCAAAATAACGAAAATCTGTGATCACTTCTAAAAATTGGATTTCCTTAGGATTTTTATATGAAAAACTTTAAATGCGTTTTTCTTGAAAACTAGAAGAGCTAGAGCCAAAATAACGAAAATCTGTGATCACTTCTAAAAATTGGATTTCCTTAGGATTTTTATATGAAAAACTTTAAATGCGATTTTCTTGAAAACTAGAAGAGCTAGAGCCAAAATAACGAAAATCTGTGATCACTTCTAAAAATTGGATTTCCTTAGGATTTTTATATGAAAAACTTTAAATGCGATTTTCTTGAAAACTAGAAGAGCTAGAACCAAAATAACGAAAATCTGTGATCACTTCTAAAAATTGGATTTCCTTAGGATTTTTATATGAAAAACTTTAAATGCGATTTTCTTGAAAACTAGAAGAGCTAAAATAACGAATATCTGTGATCACTTCTAAAAATTGGATTCTCTAAGGATTTTTATATGAAAAACTTTAAATGCGTTTTTCTTGAAAACTAGAAGAGCTAGAACCAAAATAACGAAAATCTGTGATCACTTCTAAAAATTGGATTTCCTTAGGATTTTTATATGAAAAACTTTAAATGCGTTTTTCTTGAAAACTAGAAGAGCTAGAGCCAAAATAACGAAAATCTGTGATCACTTCTAAAAATTGGATTTCCTTAGGATTTTTATATGAAAAACTTTAAATGCGATTTTCTTGAAAACTAGAAGAGCTAGAGCTAAAATAACGAATATCTGTGATCACTTCTAAAAATTGGATTCTCTAAGGATTTTTATATGAAAAACTTTGAATGCGTTTTTCTTGAAAACTAGAAGAGCTAGAGCCAAAATAACGAAAATCTGTGATCACTTCTAAAAATTGGATTTCCTTAGGATTTTTATATGTAGAAGAGCTAGAGCCAAAATAACGAAAATCTGTGATCACTTCTAAAAATTGGATTTCCTTAGGATTTTTATATGAAAAACTTTAAATGCGATTTTCTTGAAAACTAGAAGAGCTAGAGCTAAAATAACGAATATCTGTGATCACTTCTAAAAATTGGATTCTCTAAGGATTTTTATATGAAAAACTTTAAATGCGTTTTTCTTGAAAACTAGAAGAGCTAGAGCCAAAATAACGAAAATCTGTGATCACTTCTAAAAATTGGATTTTCTAAGGATTTTTATATGAAAAACTTTAAATGCGTTTTTCTTGAAAACTAGAAGAGCTAGAGCTAAAATAACGAAAATCTGTGATCACTTCTAAAAATTGGATTTCCTTAGGATTTTTATATGAAAAACTTTAAATGCGTTTTTCTTGAAAACTAGAAGAGCTAGAGCCAAAATAACGAAAATCTGTGATCACTTCTAAAAATTGGATTTTCTAAGGATTTTTATATGAAAAACTTTAAGTGCGTTTTTCTTGAAAACTAGAAGAGCTAGAGCCAAAATAACGAAAATCTGTGATCACTTCTAAAAATTGGATTTTCTAAGGATTTTTATATGAAACACTTTAAATGCGTTTTTTTTTTAAAACCAGAAGAGCTAGAGCCAAAATAACGAAAATCTGTGATCACTTCTAAAAATTGGATTTTCTAAGGATTTTTATATGAAAAACTTTAAATGCGTTTTTCTTTAAAACTAGAAGAGCTAGAGCCAAAATAACGAAAATCTGTGATCATTTCTAAAGATTGGATTTCCTTAGGATTTTTATATGAACAACTTTTAATGCGTTTTTCTTGAAAACTAGAAGAGCTAGAGCTAAAATAACGAAAATCTGTGATCACTTCTAAAAATTGGATTTCCTTAGGATTTTTATATGAAAAACTTTAAATGCGATTTTCTTGAAAACTAGAAGAGCTAGAGCTAAAATAACAAATATCTGTGATCACTTCAAAAAATTGGATTTTCTAAGGATTTTTATATGAAAAACTTTAAATGCGTTTTTCTTGAAAACTAGAAGAGCTAGAACCAAAATAACGAAAATCTGTGATCACTTCTAAAAATTGGATTTCCTTAGGATTTTTATATGAAAAACTTTAAATGCGTTTTTCTTGAAAACTAGAAGAGCTAGAGCCAAAATAACGAAAATCTGTGATCACTTCTAAAAATTGGATTTCCTTACCCCGGGTCTCCACGTAGCAATATTTATTGCGGCAAACGTCAAATTTGATTGCTCCATTAAATTTGCGACGTATAGACCGCATATTGCCATCAGTGGCAATCTATTGCGCAATGATTGCTCTTCTTATTGCTTGAGCAATTATTGCTTAGCAATATGCTGTCAAATCAGTTGTAATTTATCTGACATTTCATTTCTCTGTACGGTTGTTTTTTGTTTGTGTGTTTATTTATCAAAAAAGCAATCAATATATATATTATATTTTTTAATAAACGTCAAGATCAACAAAAGCAAACGACGAATTTATTTTTTTGTATATTTTTATTTTTTCAATAGAACAATTCAACTTTTTTTAACGCAAATAAATAAAAAAGGAATATAAAACACAGCTACGACAATTACAATTAATTATTTTATTAATTTAAAAAAGAAAATTTCACAACCACTTCAAAACACAACATAAATCATTTGTTATAAATATGTACAGGCACAAAACTTTATACGACTACTCGCGGTGAAAATTGCAAATTTATGGCAAAGCAATTTCAAGTGTTCTCCAGCAATAAATTCAGCAATTATTGCTCCATTGTTCTGTTATTGTTCTGACGACGTTTTTGCTTGTACTTAGCAATAAATATTGCAACGTGAAGAACCAGCGTTAGGATTTTTATATGAAAAACTTTAAATGCGATTTTCTTGAAAACTATAAGAGCTAGAGCTAAAATAACGAATATCTGTGATCACTTCTAAAAATTGGATTATCTAAGGATTTTTATATGAAAAACTTTAAATGCGTTTTTCTTGAAAACTAGAAGAGCTAGAGCCAAAATAACGAAAATCTGTGATCACTTCTAAAAATTGGATTTCCTTAGGATTTTTATATGAAAAACTTTAAATGCGATTTTCTTGAAAACTAGAAGAGCTAGAGCTAAAATAACGAATATCTGTGATCACTTCTAAAAATTGGATTCTCTAAGGATTTTTATATGAAAAACTTTAAATGCGATTTTCTTGAAAACTAGAAGAGCTAGAGCCAAAATAACGAAAATCTGTGATCACTTCCAAAAATTGGATTCTCTAAGGATTTTTATATGAAAAACTTTAAATGCGTTTTTCTTGAATACTAGAAGAGCTAGAACCAAAATAACGAAAATCTGTGATCACTTCTAAAAATTGGATTTCCTTAGGATTTTTATATGAAAAACTTTAAATGCGTTTTTCTTGAAAACTAGAAGAGCTAGAGCCAAAATAACGAAAATCTGTGATCACTTCTAAAAATTGGATTTCCTTAGGATTTTTATATGAAAAACTTTAAATGCGATTTTCTTAAAAACTAGAAGAGCTAGAGCTAAAATAACGAATATCTGTGATCACTTCTAAAAATTGGATTATCTAAGGATTTTTATATGAAAAACTTTAAATGCGTTTTTCTTGAAAACTAGAAGAGCTAGAGCCAAAATAACGAAAATCTGTGATCACTTCTAAAAATTGGATTTCCTTAGGATTTTTATATGAAAAACTTTAAATGCGATTTTCTTGAAAACTAGAAAAGCTACAGCTAAAATAACGAATATCTGTGATCACTTCTAAAAATTGGATTCTCTAAGGATTTTTATATGAAAAACTTTAAATGCGATTTTCTTGAAAACTAGAAGAGCTAGAGCCAAAATAACGAAAATCTGTGATCACTTCAAAAAATTGGATTTTCTAAGGATTTTTATATGAAAAACTTTAAATGCGTTTTTCTTGAAAACTAGAAGAGCTAGAGCCAAAATAACGAAAATCTGTGATCATTTCTAAAAATTGGATTTCCTTAGGATTTTTATATGAAAAACTTTAAATGCGTTTTTTTTGAAAACAGAAGAGCTAGAGCCAAAATAACGAAAATCTGTGATCACTTCTAAAAATTGGATTTTCTAAGGATTTTTATATGAAAAACTTTTAATGCGATTTTCTTGAAAACTAGAAGAGCTAGAGCCAAAATAACGAAAATATGTGATCACTTCTAAAAATTGGATTTCCTTAGGATTTTTATATGAAAAACTTTAAATGCGATTTTCTTGAAAACTAGAAGAGCTAGAGCCTAAATAACGAAAATCTGTGATCACTTCTAAAAATTGGATTTCCTTAGGATTTTTATATGAAAAACTTTAAATGCGATTTTCTTGAAAACTAGAAGAGCTAGAGCCAACTTAACGAAAATCTGTGATCACTTCTAAAAATTGGATTTCCTTAGGATTTTTATATGAAAAACTTTAAATGCGATTTTCTTGCAAACTAGAAGAGCTAGAGCCAAAATAACGAAAATCTGTGATCACTTCTAAAAATTGGATTTCCTTAGGATTTTTATATGAAAAACTTTAAATGCGATTTTCTTGAAAACTAGAAGAGCTAGAGCCAAAATAACGAACATCTGTGATCACTTCTAAAAATTGGATTTCCTTAGGATTTTTATATGAAAAACTTTAAATGCGATTTTCTTGAAAACTAGAAGAGCTAGAGCCAAAATAACGAACATCTGTGATCACTTCTAAAAATTGGATTTCCTTAGGATTTTTATATGAAAACTTTAAATGCGTTTTTCTTGAAAACTAGAAGAGCTAGAGCCAAAATAACGAAAATCTGTAATCACTTCTAAAAATTGGATTTTCTAAGGATTTTTATATGAAAACTTTAAATGCGTTTTTCTTGAAAACTAGAAGAGCTAGAGCCAAAATAACGAAAATCTGTGATCACATCCAAAAATTGGATTTTCTATGGATTTTTATATGAAAACTTTAAATGCGTTTTTCTTGAAAACTAGAAGAGCTAGAGCCAAAATAACGAAAATCTGTGATCACATCCAAAAATTGGATTTTCTATGGATTTTTATATGAAAACTTTAAATGCGTTTTTCTTGAAAACTAGAAGAGCTAGAGCCAAAATAACGAAAATCTGTGATCACATCCAAAAATTGGATTTTCTATGGATTTTTATATGAAAACTTTAAATGCGTTTTTCTTGAAAACTAGAAGAGCTAGAACCAAAATAACGAAAATCTGTGATCACTTCTAAAAATTGGATTTTCTAAGGATTTTTATATGAAAACTTTAAATGCGTTTTTCTTGAAAACTAGAAGAGCTAGAGCCAAAATAACGAAAATCTGTGATCACATCCAAAAATTGGATTTTCTAAGGATTTTTATATGAAAACTTTAAATGCGTTTTTCTTGAAAACTAGAAGAGCTAGAGCCAAAATAACGAAAATCTGTGATCACTTCTAAAAATTGGATTTTCTAAGGATTTTTATATGAAAACTTTAAATGCGTTTTTCTTGAAAACTAGAAGAGCTAGAACCAAAATAACGAAAATCTGTGATCACTTCTAAAAATTGGATTTTCTAAGGATTTTTATATGAAAACTTTAAATGCGTTTTTCTTGAAAACTAGAAGAGCTAGAGCCAAAATAACGAAAATCTGTGATCACATCCAAAAATTGGATTTTCTAAGGATTTTTATATGAAAACTTTAAATGCGTTTTTCTTGAAAACTAGAAGAGCTAGAGCCAAAATAACGAAAATCTGTGATCACTTCTAAAAATTGGATTTTCTAAGGATTTTTATATGAAAACTTTAAATGCGTTTTTCTTGAAAACTAGAAGAGCTAGAGCCAAAATAACGAAAATCTGTGATCACTTCTAAAAATTGGATTTTCTAAGGATTTTTATATGAAAACTTTCAATGCGTTTTTCTTGAAAACTAGAAGAGCTAGAGCCAAAATAACGAAAATCTGTGATCACATCCAAAAATTGGATTTTCTAAGGATTTTTATATGAAAACTTTAAATGCGTTTTTCTTGAAAACTAGAAGAGCTAGAGCCAAAATAACGAAAATCTGTGATCACTTCTAAAAATTGGATTTTCTAAGGATTTTTATATGAAAACTTTAAATGCGTTTTTCTTGAAAACTAGAAGAGCTAGAGCCAAAATAACGAAAATCTGTGATCACTTCTAAAAATTGGATTTTCTAAGGATTTTTATATGAAAACTTTAAATGCGTTTTTCTTGAAAACTAGAAGAGCTAGAGCCAAAATAACGAAAATCTGTGATCACATCCAAAAATTGGATTTTCTAAGGATTTTTATATGAAAACTTTAAATGCGTTTTTCTTGAAAACTAGAAGAGCTAGAGCCAAAATAACGAAAATCTGTGATCACTTCTAAAAATTGGATTTTCTAAGGATTTTTATATGAAAACTTTAAATGCGTTTTTCTTGAAAACTAGAAGAGCTAGAGCCAAAATAACGAAAATCTGTGATCACTTCTAAAAATTGGATTTTCTAAGGATTTTTATATGAAAACTTTAAATGCGTTTTTCTGGAAAACTAGAAGAGCTAGAGCCAAAATAACGAAAATCTGTGATCACATCCAAAAATTGGATTTTCTAAGGATTTTTATATGAAAACTTTAAATGCGTTTTTCTTGAAAACTAGGAGAGCTAGAGCCAAAATAACGAAAATCTGTGATCACTTCTAAAACTTGGATTTTCCAAGGATTTTTATATGAAAACTTTAAATGCGTTTTTCTTGAAAACTAGAAGAGCTAGAGCCAAAATAACGAAAATCTGTGATCACTTCTAAAAATTGGATTTTCTAAGGATTTTTATATGAAAACTTTAAATGCTTTTTTCTTTAAACTAGAAGAGCTAGAGCCAATAACGAAAATCTGTGATAACTTCTAAAACTTGGATTTTTCAAGGATTTTTATATGAAAACTTTCAATGCGTTTTTCTTGAAAACTAGAAGAGCTAGAGCCAAAATAACGAAAATCTGTGATCACATCCAAAAATTGGATTTTCTAAGGATTTTTATATGAAAACTTTAAATGCGTTTTTCTTGAAAACTAGAAGAGCTAGAGCCAAAATAACGAAAATCTGTGATCACTTCTAAAACTTGGATTTTCCAAGGATTTTTATATGAAAACTTTCAATGCGTTTTTCTTGAAAACTAGAAGAGCTAGAGCCAAAATAACGAAAATCTGTGATCACTTCTAAAAATTGGATTTTCTAAGGATTTTTATATGAAAACTTTAAATGCGTTTTTCTTGAAAACTAGAAGAGCTAGAGCCAAAATAACGAAAATCTGTGATCCCATCCATAAATTGGATTTTTTAAGGATTTCTATATGAAAACTTTAAATGCGTTTTTCTTGAAAACTAGAAGAGCTAGAGCCAAAATAACGAAAATCTGTGATCACTTCTAAAACTTGGATTTTCCAAGGATTTTTATATGAAAACTTTCAATGCGTTTTTCTTGAAAACTAGAAGAGCTAGAGCCAAAATAACGAAAATCTGTGATCACTTCTAAAAATTGGATTTTCTGAGGATTTTTATATGAAAACTTTAAATGCGTTTTTCTTGAAAACTAGAAGAGCTAGAGCCAAAATAACGAAAATCTGTGATCACATCCAAAAATTGGATTTTCTAAGGATTTTTATATGAAAACTTTAAATGCGTTTTTCTTGAAAACTAGAAGAGCTAGAGCCAAAATAACGAAAATCTGTGATCACTTCTAAAAATTGGATTTTCTAAGGATTTTTATATGAAAACTTTAATTGCGTTTTTCTTGAAAACTAGAAGAGCTAGAGCCAAAATAACGAAAATCTGAGATCACATCCAAAAATTGGATTTTCAAAGGATTTTTATATGAAAACTTTAAATGCGTTTTTTTTTGAAAACTAGAAGAGCTAGAGCCAAAATAACGAAAATCTGTGATAACTTCTAAAACTTGGATTTTCCAAGGATTTTTATATGAAAACTTTCAATGCGTTTTTCTTGAAAACTAGAAGAGCTAGAGCCAAAATAACGAAAATCTGTGATCACATCCAAAAATTGGATTTTCTAAGGATTTTTATATGAAAACTTTAAATGCGTTTTTCTTGAAAACTAGAAGAGCTAGAGCCAAAATAACGAAAATCTGTGATCACTTCTAAAACTTGGATTTTCCAAGGATTTTTATATGAAAACTTTCAATGCGTTTTTCTTGAAAACTAGAAGAGCTAGAGCCAAAATAACGAAAATCTGTGATCACTTCTAAAAATTGGATTTTCTAAGGATTTTTATATGAAAACTTTAAATGCGTTTTTCTTGAAAACTAGAAGAGCTAGAGCCAAAATAACGAAAATCTGTGATCACTTCTAAAAATTGGATTTTCTAAGGATTTTTATATGAAAACTTTAAATGCGTTTTTCTTGAAAACTAGAAGAGCTAGAGCCAAAATAACGAAAATCTGTGATCACTTCTAAAAATTGGATTTTCTAAGGATTTTTATATGAAAACTTTAAATGCTTTTTTCTTTAAACTAGAAGAGCTAGAGCCAATAACGAAAATCTGTGATAACTTCTAAAACTTGGATTTTTCAAGGATTTTTATATGAAAACTTTCAATGCGTTTTTCTTGAAAACTAGAAGAGCTAGAGCCAAAATAACGAAAATCTGTGATCACATCCAAAAATTGGATTTTCTAAGGATTTTTATATGAAAACTTTAAATGCGTTTTTCTTGAAAACTAGAAGAGCTAGAGCCAAAATAACGAAAATCTGTGATCACTTCTAAAACTTGGATTTTCCAAGGATTTTTATATGAAAACTTTCAATGCGTTTTTCTTGAAAACTAGAAGAGCTAGAGCCAAAATAACGAAAATCTGTGATCACTTCTAAAAATTGGATTTTCTAAGGATTTTTATATGAAAACTTTAAATGCGTTTTTCTTGAAAACTAGAAGAGCTAGAGCCAAAATAACGAAAATCTGTGATCCCATCCATAAATTGGATTTTTTAAGGATTTCTATATGAAAACTTTAAATGCGTTTTTCTTGAAAACTAGAAGAGCTAGAGCCAAAATAACGAAAATCTGTGATCACTTCTAAAACTTGGATTTTCCAAGGATTTTTATATGAAAACTTTCAATGCGTTTTTCTTGAAAACTAGAAGAGCTAGAGCCAAAATAACGAAAATCTGTGATCACTTCTAAAAATTGGATTTTCTGAGGATTTTTATATGAAAACTTTCAATGCGTTTTTCTTGAAAACTAGAAGAGCTAGAGCCAAAATAACGAAAATCTGAGATCACATCCAAAAATTGGATTTTCAAAGGATTTTTATATGAAAACTTTAAATGCGTTTTTTTTTTGAAAACTAGAGCTAGAGCCAAAATAACGAAAATCTGTGATAACTTCTAAAACTTGGATTTTCCAAGGATTTTTATATGAAAACTTTCAATGCGTTTTTCTTGAAAACTAGAAGAGCTAGAGCCAAAATAACGAAAATCTGTGATCACATCCAAAAATTGGATTTTCTAAGGATTTTTATATGAAAACTTTAAATGCGTTTTTCTTGAAAACTAGAAGAGCTAGAGCCAAAATAACGAAAATCTGTGATCACTTCTAAAACTTGGATTTTCCAAGGATTTTTATATGAAAACTTTCAATGCGTTTTTCTTGAAAACTAGAAGAGCTAGAGCCAAAATAACGAAAATCTGTGATCACTTCTAAAAATTGGATTTTCTAAGGATTTTTATATGAAAACTTTAAATGCGTTTTTCTTGAAAACTAGAAGAGCTAGAGCCAAAATAACGAAAATCTGTGATCACTTCTAAAAATTGGATTTTCTAAGGATTTTTATATGAAAACTTTAAATGCGTTTTTCTTGAAAACTAGAAGAGCTAGAGCCAAAATAACGAAAATCTGTGATCACTTCTAAAAATTGGATTTTCTAAGGATTTTTATATGAAAACTTTAAATGCGTTTTTCTTTAAACTAGAAGAGCTAGAGCCAAAATAACGAAAATCTGTGATAACTTCTAAAACTTGGATTTTCCAAGGATTTTTATATGAAAACTTTCAATGCGTTTTTCTTGAAAACTAGAAGAGCTAGAGCCAAAATAACGAAAATCTGTGATCACATCCAAAAATTGGATTTTCTAAGGATTTTTATATGAAAACTTTAAATGCGTTTTTCTTGAAAACTAGAAGAGCTAGAGCCAAAATAACGAAAATCTGTAATCACTTCTAAAACTTGGATTTTCCAAGGATTTTTATATGAAAACTTTAAATGCGTTTTTCTTGAAAACTAGAAGAACTAGAGCCAAAATAACGAAAATCTGTGATCACATCCAAAAATTGGATTTTCTAAGGATTTTTATATGAAAACTTTAAATGCGTTTTTCTTGAAAACTAGAAGAGCTAGAGCCAAAATAACGAAAATCTGTGATCACTTCTAAAACTTGGATTCTCCAAGGATTTTTATATGAAAACTTTCAATGCGTTTTTCTTGAAAACTAGAAGAGCTAGAGCCAAAATAACGAAAATCTGTGATCACTTCTAAAAATTGGATTTTCTAAGGATTTTTATATGAAAACTTTAAATGCGTTTTTCTTGAAAACTAGAAGAGCTAGAGCCAAAATAACGAAAATCTGTGATCACTTCTAAAAATTGGATTTTCTAAGGATTTTTATATGAAAACTTTAAATGCGTTTTTCTTGAAAACTAGAAGAGCTAGAGCCAAAATAACGAAAATCTGTGATCACTTCTAAAACTTGGATTTTCCAAGGATTTTTATATGAAAACTTTAAATGCGTTTTTTTTGAAAACTAGAAGAGCTAGAGCCAAAATAACGAAAATCTGTGATAACTTCTAAAACCTGGATTTTCCAAGGATTTTTATATGAAAACTTTCAATGCGTTTTTCTTGAAAACTAGAAGAGCTAGAGCCAAAATAACGAAAATCTGTGATCACATTCAAAAATTGGATTTTCTAAGGATTTTTATATGAAAACTTTAAATGCGTTTTTCTTGAAAACTAGAAGAGCTAGAGCCAAAATAACGAAAATCTGTGATCACTTCTAAAAATTGGATTTTCTAAGGATTTTTATATGAAAACTTTAAGTGCGTTTTTCTTGAAAACTAGAAGAGCTAGAGCCAAAATAACGATAATCTGTGATCACTTCTAAAAATTGGATGTTCTAAGGATTTTTATATGAAAACTTTAAATGCGTTTTTCTTTAAACTAGAAGAGCTAGAGCCAAAATAACGAAAATCTGTGATCACTTCTAAAATTTGGATTTTCCAAGGATTTTTATATGAAAATTTTAAATGCGTTTTTCTTGAAAACTAGAAGAACTAGAGCCAAAATAACGAAAATCTGTGATCACTTCTAAAAATTGGATTTTCTAAGGATTTTTATATGAAAACTTTAAATGCGTTTTTCTTTAAACTAGAAAAGCTAGAGCCAAAATAACGAAAATCTGTGATAACTTCTAAAACTTGGATTTTCCAAGGATTTTTATATAAAAACTTTCAATGCGTTTTTCTTGAAAACTAGAAGAGCTAGAGCCAAAATAACGAAAATCTGTGATCACATCCAAAAATTGGATTTTCTAAGGATTTTTATATGAAAACTTTAAATGCGTTTTTCTTGAAAACTAGAAGAGCTAGAGCCAAAATAACGAAAATCTGTGATCACTTCTAAAAATTGGATTTTCCAAGGATTTTTATATCAAAACTTTAAATGCGTTTTTCTTGAAAACTAGAAGAGCTAGAGCCAAAATAAAGAAAATCTGTGATCACTTCTAAAAATTGGATTTTCTAAGGATTTTTATATGAAAACTTTAAATGCGTTTTTATTTAAACTAGAAGAGCTAGAACCAAAATAACGAAAATCTGTGATAACTTCTAAAACTTGGATTTTCCAAGGATTTTTATATGAAAACTTTCAATGCGTTTTTCTTGAAAACTAAAAGAGCTAGAGCCAAAATAACGAAAATCTGTGATCACATCCAAAAATTGGATTTTCTAAGGATTTTTATATGAAAACTTTAAATGCGTTTTTCTTGAAAACTAAAAGAGCTAGAGCCAAAATAACGAAAATCTGTGATCACTTCTAAAACTTGGATTTTCCAAGGATTTTTATATGAAAACTTTCAATGCGTTTTTCTTGAAAACTAGAAGAGCTAGAGCCAAAATAACGAAAATCTGTGATCACTTCTAAAAATTGGATTTTCTAAGGATTTTTATATGAAAACTTTAAATGCGTTTTTCTTGAAAACTAGAAGAGCTAGAGCCAAAATAACGAAAATCTGTGATCACATCCAAAAATTGGATTTTCCAAGGATTTTTATATGAAAACTTTCAATGCGTTTTTCTTGAAAACTAGAAGAGCTAGAGCCAAAATAACGAAAATCTGTGATCACATCCAAAAATTGGATTTTCTAAGGATTTTTATATGAAAACTTTAAATGCGTTTTTCTTGAAAACTAGAAGAGCTAGAGCCAAAATAACGAAAATCTGTGATCACTTCTAAAACTTGGATTTTCCAAGGATTTTTATATGAAAACTTTAAATGCGTTTTTCTTGAAAACTAGAAGAGCTAGAGCCAAAATAACGAAAATCTGTGATCACTTCTAAAAATTGGATTTTCTAAGGATTTTCATATGAAAACTTTAAATGCGTTTTTCTTTAAACTAGAAGAGCTAGAGCCAAAATAACGAAAATCTGTGATAACTTCTAAAACTTGGATTTTCCAAGGATTTTTATATGAAAACTTTAAATGCGTTTTTCTTTAAACTAGAAGAGCTAGAGCCAAAATAACGAAAATCTGTGATAACTTCTAAAACTTGGATTTTCCAAGGATTTTTATATGAAAACTTTCAATGCGTTTTTCTTGAAAACTAGAAGAGCTAGAGCCAAAATAACGAAAATCTGTGATCACATCCAAAAATTGGATTTTCTAAGGATTTTTATATGAAAACTTTAAATGCGTTTTTCTTGAAAACTAGAAGAGCTAGAGCCAAAATAGCGAAAATCTGTGATCACTTCTAAAACTTGGATTTTCCAAGGATTTTTATATGAAAACTTTCAATGCGTTTTTCTTGAAAACTAGAAGAGCTAGAGCCAAAATAACGAAAATCTGTGATCACTTCTAAAAATTGGATTTTCTAAGGATTTTTATATGAAAACTTTAAATGCGTTTTTCTTGAAAACTAGAAGAGCTAGAGCCAAAATAACGAAAATCTGTGATCACTTCTAAAACTTGGATTTTCCAAGGATTTTTATATGAAAACTTTAAATGCGTTTTTCTTGAAAACTAGAAGAGCTAGAGCCAAAATAACGAAAATCTGTGATCACTTCTAAAAATTGGATTTTCTAAGGATTTTTATATGAAAACTTTAAATGCGTTTTTCTTGAAAACTAGAAGAGCTAGAGCCAAAATAACGAAAATCTGTGATCACTTCTAAAACTTGGATTTTCCAAGGATTTTTATATCAAAACTTTAAATGCGTTTTTCTTGAAAACTAGAAGAGCTAGAGCCAAAATAAAGAAAATCTGTGATCACTTCTAAAAATTGGATTTTCTAAGGATTTTTATATGAAAACTTTAAATGCGTTTTTCTTGAAAACTAGAAGAGCTAGAGCCAAAATAACGAAAATCTGTGATCACTTCTAAAACTTGGATTTTCCAAGGATTTTTATATGAAAACTTTAAATGCGTTTTTCTTGAAAACTAGAAGAGCTAGAGCCAAAATAACGAAAATCTGTGATCACTTCTAAAACTTGGATTTTCCAAAGATTTTTATATGAAAACTTTAAATGCGTTTTTCTTGAAAACTAGAAGAGCTAGAGCCAAAATAACGAAAATCTGTGATCACTTCTAAAAATTGGATTTTCTAAGGATTTTTATATGAAAACTTTAAATGCGTTTTTCTTGAAAACTAGAAGAGCTAGAGCCAAAATAACGAAAATCTGTGATCACTTCTAAAACTTGGATTTTCTAAGGATTTTTATATGAAAACTTTAAATGCGTTTTTCTTGAAAACTAGAAGAGCTAGAGCCAAAATAACGAAAATCTGTGATCACTTCTAAAAATTGGATTTTCTAAGGATTTTTATATGAAAACTTTGAATGCGTTTTTCTTGAAAACTAGAAGAGCTAGAGCCAAAATAACGAAAATCTGTGATCACTTCTAAAACTTGGATTTTCCAAGGATTTTTATATGAAAACTTTAAATGCGTTTTTCTTGAAAACTAGAAGAGCTAGAGCCAAAATAACGAAAATCTGTGATCACTTCTAAAAATTGGATTTTCTAAGGATTTTTATATGAAAACTTTAAATGCGTTTTTCTTGAAAACTAGAAGAGCTGGAGCCAAAATAACGAAAATCTGTGATCACATCCAAAAATTGGATTTTCTAAGGATTTTTATATGAAAACTTTAAATGCGTTTTTCTTGAAAACTAGAAGAGCTAGAGCCAAAATAACGAAAATCTGTGATCACTTCTAAAACTTGGATTTTCCAAGGATTTTTATATGAAAACTTTAAATGCGTTTTTCTTGAAAACTAGAAGAGCTAGAGCCAAAATAACGAAAATCTGTGATCACTTCTAAAACTTGGATTTTCCAAGGATTTTTGTATGAAAACTTTAAATGCGTTTTTCTTGAAAACTAGAAGAGCTAGAGCCAAAATAACGAAAATCTGTGATCACTTCTAAAAATTGGATTTTCTAAGGATTTTTATATGAAAACTTTAAATGCGTTTTTCTTGAAAACTAGAAGAGCTGGAGCCAAAATAACGAAAATCTGTGATCACATCCAAAAATTGGATTTTCTAAGGATTTTTATATGAAAACTTTAAATGCGTTTTTCTTGAAAACTAGAAGAGCTAGAGCCAAAATAACGAAAATCTGTGATCACTTCTAAAACTTGGATTTTCCAAGGATTTTTATATGAAAACTTTAAATGCGTTTTTCTTGAAAACTAGAAGAGCTAGAGCCAAAATAACGAAAATCTGTGATCACTTCTAAAAATTGGATTTTCTAAGGATTTTTATATGAAAACTTTAAATGCGTTTTTCTTGAAAACTAGAAGAGCTGGAGCCAAAATAACGAAAATCTGTGATCACATCCAAAAATTGGATTTTCTAAGGATTTTTATATGAAAACTTTAAATGCGTTTTTCTTGAAAACTAGAAGAGCTAGAGCCAAAATAACGAAAATCTGTGATCACTTCTAAAACTTGGATTTTCCAAGGATTTTTATATGAAAACTTTAAATGCGTTTTTCTTGAAAACTAGAAGAGCTAGAGCCAAAATAACGAAAATCTGTGATCACTTCTAAAACTTGGATTTTCCAAGGATTTTTGTATGAAAACTTTAAATGCGTTTTTCTTGAAAACTAGAAGAGCTAGAGCCAAAATAACGAAAATCTGTGATCACTTCTAAAAATTGGATTTTCTAAGGATTTTTATATGAAAACTTTAAATGCGTTTTTCTTGAAAACTAGAAGAGCTGGAGCCAAAATAACGAAAATCTGTGATCACATCCAAAAATTGGATTTTCTAAGGATTTTTATATGAAAACTTTAAATGCGTTTTTCTTGAAAACTAGAAGAGCTAGAGCCAAAATAACGAAAATCTGTGATCACTTCTAAAACTTGGATTTTCCAAGGATTTTTATATGAAAACTTTAAATGCGTTTTTCTTGAAAACTAGAAGAGCTAGAGCCAAAATAACGAAAATCTGTGATCACTTCTAAAAATTGGATTTTCTAAGGATTTTTATATGAAAACTTTAAATGCGTTTTTCTTTAAACTAGAAGAGCTAGAACCAAAATAACGAAAATCTGTGATAACTTCTAAAACTTGGATTTTCCAAGGATTTTTATATGAAAACTTTCAATGCGTTTTTCTTGAAAACTAGAAGAGCTAGAGCCAAAATAACGAAAATCTGTGATCACATCCAAAAATTGGATTTTCTAAGGATTTTTATATGAAAACTTTAAATGCGTTTTTCTTGAAAACTAGAAGAGCTAGAGCCAAAATAACGAAAATCTGTGATCACTTCTAAAACTTGGATTTTCCAAGGATTTTTATATGAAAACTTTAAATGCGTTTTTCTTGAAAACTAGAAGAGCTAGAGCCAAAATAACGAAAATCTGTGATCACTTCTAAAACTTGGATTTTCCAAGGATTTTTGTATGAAAACTTTAAATGCGTTTTTCTTGAAAACTAGAAGAGCTAGAGCCAAAATAACGAAAATCTGTGATCACTTCTAAAAATTGGATTTTCTAAGGATTTTTATATGAAAACTTTAAATGCGTTTTTCTTGAAAACTAGAAGAGCTGGAGCCAAAATAACGAAAATCTGTGATCACATCCAAAAATTGGATTTTCTAAGGATTTTTATATGAAAACTTTAAATGCGTTTTTCTTGAAAACTAGAAGAGCTAGAGCCAAAATAACGAAAATCTGTGATCACTTCTAAAACTTGGATTTTCCAAGGATTTTTATATGAAAACTTTAAATGCGTTTTTCTTGAAAACTAGAAGAGCTAGAGCCAAAATAACGAAAATCTGTGATCACTTCTAAAACTTGGATTTTCCAAGGATTTTTGTATGAAAGCTTTAAATGCGTTTTTCTTGAAAACTAGAAGAGCTAGAGCCAAAATAACGAAAATCTGTGATCACTTCTAAAACTTGGATTTTCCAAGGATTTTTATATGAAAACTTTAAATGCGTTTTTCTTGAAAACTAGAAGAGCTAGAGCCAAAATAACGAAAATCTGTGATCACTTCTAAAAATTGGATTTTCTAAGGATTTTTATATGAAAACTTTAAATGCGTTTTTCTTTAAACTAGAAGAGCTAGAACCAAAATAACGAAAATCTGTGATAACTTCTAAAACTTGGATTTTCCAAGGATTTTTATATGAAAACTTTCAATGCGTTTTTCTTGAAAACTAGAAGAGCTAGAGCCAAAATAACGAAAATCTGTGATCACATCCAAAAATTGGATTTTCTAAGGATTTTTATATGAAAACTTTAAATGCGTTTTTCTTGAAAACTAGAAGAGCTAGAGCCAAAATAACGAAAATCTGTGATCACTTCTAAAACTTGGATTTTCCAAGGATTTTTGTATGAAAACTTTAAATGCGTTTTTCTTGAAAACTAGAAGAGCTAGAGCCAAAATAACGAAAATCTGTGATCACTTCTAAAAATTGGATTTTCTAAGGATTTTTATATGAAAACTTTAAATGCGTTTTTCTTGAAAACTAGAAGAGCTGGAGCCAAAATAACGAAAATCTGTGATCACATCCAAAAATTGGATTTTCTAAGGATTTTTATATGAAAACTTTAAATGCGTTTTTCTTGAAAACTAGAAGAGCTAGAGCCAAAATAACGAAAATCTGTGATCACTTCTAAAACTTGGATTTTCCAAGGATTTTTATATGAAAACTTTAAATGCGTTTTTCTTGAAAACTAGAAGAGCTAGAGCCAAAATAACGAAAATCTGTGATCACTTCTAAAACTTGGATTTTCCAAGGATTTTTGTATGAAAACTTTAAATGCGTTTTTCTTGAAAACTAGAAGAGCTAGAGCCAAAATAACGAAAATCTGTGATCACTTCTAAAAATTGGATTTTCTAAGGATTTTTATATGAAAACTTTAAATGCGTTTTTCTTGAAAACTAGAAGAGCTGGAGCCAAAATAACGAAAATCTGTGATCACATCCAAAAATTGGATTTTCTAAGGATTTTTATATGAAAACTTTAAATGCGTTTTTCTTGAAAACTAGAAGAGCTAGAGCCAAAATAACGAAAATCTGTGATCACTTCTAAAACTTGGATTTTCCAAGGATTTTTATATGAAAACTTTAAATGCGTTTTTCTTGAAAACTAGAAGAGCTAGAGCCAAAATAACGAAAATCTGTGATCACTTCTAAAAATTGGATTTTCTAAGGATTTTTATATGAAAACTTTAAATGCGTTTTTCTTTAATCTAGAAGAGCTAGAACCAAAATAACGAAAATCTGTGATAACTTCTAAAACTTGGATTTTCCAAGGATTTTTATATGAAAACTTTCAATGCGTTTTTCTTGAAAACTAGAAGAGCTAGAGCCAAAATAACGAAAATCTGTGATCACATCCAAAAATTGGATTTTCTAAGGATTTTTATATGAAAACTTTAAATGCGTTTTTCTTGAAAACTAAAAGAGCTAGAGCCAAAATAACGAAAATCTGTGATCACTTCTAAAACTTGGATTTTCCAAGGATTTTTATATGAAAACTTTCAATGCGTTTTTCTTGAAAACTAGAAGAGCTAGAGCCAAAATAACGAAAATCTGTGATCACTTCTAAAAATTGGATTTTCTAAGGATTTTTATATGAAAACTTTAAATGCGTTTTTCTTGAAAACTAGAAGAGCTAGAGCCAAAATAACGAAAATCTGTGATCACATCCAAAAATTGGATTTTCCAAGGATTTTTATATGAAAACTTTCAATGCGTTTTTCTTGAAAACTAGAAGAGCTAGAGCCAAAATAACGAAAATCTGTGATCACATCCAAAAATTGGATTTTCTAAGGATTTTTATATGAAAACTTTAAATGCGTTTTTCTTGAAAACTAGAAGAGCTAGAGCCAAAATAACGAAAATCTGTGATCACTTCTAAAACTTGGATTTTCCAAGGATTTTTATATGAAAACTTTAAATGCGTTTTTCTTTAAACTAGAAGAGCTAGAGCCAAAATAACGAAAATCTGTGATAACTTCTAAAACTTGGATTTTCCAAGGATTTTTATATGAAAACTTTAAATGCGTTTTTCTTTAAACTAGAAGAGCTAGAGCCAAAATAACGAAAATCTGTGATAACTTCTAAAACTTGGATTTTCCAAGGATTTTTATATGAAAACTTTCAATGCGTTTTTCTTGAAAACTAGAAGAGCTAGAGCCAAAATAACGAAAATCTGTGATCACATCCAAAAATTGGATTTTCTAAGGATTTTTATATGAAAACTTTAAATGCGTTTTTTTTGAAAACTAGAAGAGCTAGAGCCAAAATAACGAAAATCTGTGATCACTTCTAAAACTTGGATTTTCCAAGGATTTTTATATGAAAACTTTCAATGCGTTTTTCTTGAAAACTAGAAGAGCTAGAGCCAAAATAACGAAAATCTGTGATCACTTCTAAAAATTGGATTTTCTAAGGATTTTTATATGAAAACTTTAAATGCGTTTTTCTTGAAAACTAGAAGAGCTAGAGCCAAAATAACGAAAATCTGTGATCACTTCTAAAACTTGGATTTTCCAAGGATTTTTATATGAAAACTTTAAGTGCGTTTTTCTTGAAAACTAGAAGAGCTAGAGCCAAAATAACGAAAATCTGTGATCACTTCTAAAAATTGGATTTTCTAAGGATTTTTATATGAAAACTTTAAATGCGTTTTTCTTGAAAACTAGAAGAGCTGGAGCCAAAATAACGAAAATCTGTGATCACATCCAAAAATTGGATTTTCTAAGGATTTTTATATGAAAACTTTAAATGCGTTTTTCTTGAAAACTAGAAGAGCTAGAGCCAAAATAACGAAAATCTGTGATCACTTCTAAAACTTGGATTTTCCAAGGATTTTTATATGAAAACTTTAAATGCGTTTTTCTTGAAAACTAGAAGAGCTAGAGCCAAAATAACGAAAATCTGTGATCACTTCTAAAAATTGGATTTTCTAAGGATTTTTATATGAAAACTTTAAATGCGTTTTTCTTGAAAACTAGAAGAGCTAGAGCCAAAATAACGAAAATCTGTGATCACATCCAAAAATTGGATTTTCCAAGGATTTTTATATGAAAACTTTCAATGCGTTTTTCTTGAAAACTAGAAGAGCTAGAGCCAAAATAACGAAAATCTGTGATCACATCCAAAAATTGGATTTTCTAAGGATTTTTATATGAAAACTTTAAATGCGTTTTTCTTGAAAACTAGAAGAGCTAGAGCCAAAATAACGAAAATCTGTGATCACTTCTAAAAATTGGATTTCCCAAGGATTTTTATATGAAAACTTTAAATGCGTTTTTCTTGAAAACTAGAAGAGCTAGAGCCAAAATAACGAAAATCTGTGATCACATCCAAAAATTGGATTTTCTAAGGCTTTTTATATGAAAACTTTAAATGCGTTTTTCTTGAAAACTAGAAGAGCTAGAGCCAAAATAACCAAAAGCTGTGATCACTTCTAAAAATTGGATTTTCCAAGGATTTTTATATGAAAACTTTAAATGCGTTTTTCTTGAAAACTAGAAGAGCTAAAGCCAAAATAACGAAAATCTGTGATCACATCCAAAAATTGGATTTTCCAAGGATTTTTATATGAAAACTTTCAATGCGTTTTTCTTGAAAACTAGAAGAGCTAGAGCCAAAATAACGAAAATCTGTGATCACATCCAAAAATTGGATTTTCCAAGGATTTTTATATGAAAACTTTCAATGCGTTTTTCTTGAAAACTAGAAGAGCTAGAGCCAAAATAACGAAAATCTGTGATCACATCCAAAAATTGGATTTTCTAAGGATTTTTATATGAAAACTTTAAATGCGTTTTTCTTGAAAACTAGAAGAGCTAGAGCCAAAATAACGAAAATCTGTGATCACTTCTAAAAATTGGATTTCCCAAGGATTTTTATATGAAAACTTTAAATGCGTTTTTCTTGAAAACTAGAAGAGCTAGAGCCAAAATAACGAAAATCTGTGATCACATCCAAAAATTGGATTTTCCAAGGATTTTTATATGAAAACTTTCAATGCGTTTTTCTTGAAAACTAGAAGAGCTAGAGCCAAAATAACGAAAATCTGTGATCACATCCAAAAATTGGATTTTCCAAGGATTTTTATATGAAAACTTTCAATGCGTTTTTCTTGAAAACTAGAAGAGCTAGAGCCAAAATAACGAAAATCTGTGATCACATCCAAAAATTGGATTTTCTAAGGATTTTTATATGAAAACTTTAAATGCGTTTTTCTTGAAAACTAGAAGAGCTAGAGCCAAAATAACGAAAATCTGTGATCACTTCTAAAAATTGGATTTCCCAAGGATTTTTATATGAAAACTTTAAATGCGTTTTTCTTGAAAACTAGAAGAGCTAGAGCCAAAATAACGAAAATCTGTGATCACATCCAAAAATTGGATTTTCTAAGGCTTTTTATATGAAAACTTTAAATGCGTTTTTCTTGAAAACTAGAAGAGCTAGAGCCAAAATAACCAAAAGCTGTGATCACTTCTAAAAATTGGATTTTCCAAGGATTTTTATATGAAAACTTTAAATGCGTTTTTCTTGAAAACTAGAAGAGCTAAAGCCAAAATAACGAAAATCTGTGATCACTTCTAAAAATTGGATTTTCCAATGATTTTTATATGAAAACTTTAAATGCGTTTTTCTTGAAAACTAGAAGAGCTAAAGCCGAAATAACGAAAATCTGTGATCACTTCTAAAAATTGGATTTTCTAAGGATTTTTATATGAAAACTTTAAATGCGTTTTTCTTGAAAACTAGAAGAGCTAGAGCCAAAATAACGAAAATCTGTGATCACATCCAAAAATTGGATTTTCTAAGGATTTTTATATGAAAACTTTAAATGCGTTTTTCTTGAAAACTAGAAGAGCTAGAGCCAAAATAACGAAAATCTGTGATCACTTCTAAAAATTGGATTTCCCAAGGATTTTTATATGAAAACTTTAAATGCGTTTTTCTTGAAAACTAGAAGAGCTAGAGCCAAAATAACGAAAATCTGTGATCACATCCAAAAATTGGATTTTCTAAGGCTTTTTATATGAAAACTTTAAATGCGTTTTTCTTGAAAACTAGAAGAGCTAGAGCCAAAATAACCAAAACCTGTGATCACTTCTAAAAATTGGATTTTCCAAGGATTTTTATATGAAAACTTTAAATGCGTTTTTCTTGAAAACTAGAAGAGCTAGAGCCAAAATAACGAAAATCTGTGATCACTTCTAAAAATTGGATTTTCCAATGATTTTTATATGAAAACTTTAAATGCGTTTTTCTTGAAAACTAGAAGAGCTAAAGCCAAAATAACGAAAATCTGTGATCACTTCTAAAAATTGGATTTTCTAAGGATTTTTATATGAAAACTTTAAATGCGTTTTTCTTGAAAACTAGAAGAGCTAGAGCCAAAATAACGAAAATCTGTGATCACATCCAAAAATTGGATTTTCTAAGGATTTTTATATGAAAACTTTAAATGCGTTTTTCTTGAAAACTAGAAGAGCTAGAGCCAAAATAACGAAAATCTGTGATCACTTCTAAAAATTGGATTTCCCAAGGATTTTTATATGAAAACTTTAAATGCGTTTTTCTTGAAAACTAGAAGATCTAGAGCCAAAATAACGAAAATCTGTGATCACATCCAAAAATTGGATTTTCTAAGGCTTTTTATATGAAAACTTTAAATGCGTTTTTCTTGAAAACTAGAAGAGCTAGAGCCAAAATAGCCAAAAGCTGTGATCACTTCTAAAAATTGGATTTTCCAAGGATTTTTATATGAAAACTTTAAATGCGTTTTTCTTGAAAACTAGAAGAGCTAGAGCCAAAATAACGAAAATCTGTGATCACTTCTAAAAATTGGATTTTCCAATGATTTTTATATGAAAACTTTAAATGCGTTTTTCTTGAAAACCAGAAGAGCTAAAGCCAAAATTACGAAAATCTGTGATCACTTCTAAAAATTGGATTTTCTAAGGATTTTTATATGAAAACTTTAAATGCGTTTTTCTTGAAAACTAGAAGAGCTAGAGCCAAAATAACGAAAATCTGTGATCACATCCAAAAATTGGATTTTCTAAGGATTTTTAAATGAAAACTTTAAATGCGTTTTTCTTGAAAACTAGAAGAGCTAGAGCCAAAATAACGAAAATCTGTGATCACTTCTAAAAATTGGATTTTCTAAGGATTTTTATATGATAACTTTAAATGCGTTTTTCTTGAAAACTAGAAGAGCTAGAGCCAAAATAACGAAAATCTGTGATCACTTCTAAAAATTGGATTTTCCAATGATTTTTATATGAAAACTTTAAATGCGTTTTTCTTGAAAACTAGAAGAGCTAAAGCCGAAATAACGAAAATCTGTGATCACTTCTAAAAATTGGATTTTCTAAGGATTTTTATATGAAAACTTTAAATGCGTTTTTCTTGAAAACTAGAAGAGCTAGAGCCAAAATAACGAAAATCTGTGATCACATCCAAAAATTGGATTTTCTAAGGATTTTTATATGAAAACTTTAAATGCGTTTTTCTTGAAAACTAGAAGAGCTAGAGCCAAAATAACGAAAATCTGTGATCACTTCTAAAAATTGGATTTCCCAAGGATTTTTATATGAAAACTTTAAATGCGTTTTTCTTGAAAACTAGAAGAGCTAGAGCCAAAATAACGAAAATCTGTGATCACATCCAAAAATTGGATTTTCTAAGGCTTTTTATATGAAAACTTTAAATGCGTTTTTCTTGAAAACTAGAAGAGCTAGAGCCAAAATAACCAAAACCTGTGATCACTTCTAAAAATTGGATTTTCCAAGGATTTTTATATGAAAACTTTAAATGCGTTTTTCTTGAAAACTAGAAGAGCTAGAGCCAAAATAACGAAAATCTGTGATCACTTCTAAAAATTGGATTTTCCAATGATTTTTATATGAAAACTTTAAATGCGTTTTTCTTGAAAACTAGAAGAGCTAAAGCCAAAATAACGAAAATCTGTGATCACTTCTAAAAATTGGATTTTCTAAGGATTTTTATATGAAAACTTTAAATGCGTTTTTCTTGAAAACTAGAAGAGCTAGAGCCAAAATAACGAAAATCTGTGATCACATCCAAAAATTGGATTTTCTAAGGATTTTTATATGAAAACTTTAAATGCGTTTTTCTTGAAAACTAGAAGAGCTAGAGCCAAAATAACGAAAATCTGTGATCACTTCTAAAAATTGGATTTCCCAAGGATTTTTATATGAAAACTTTAAATGCGTTTTTCTTGAAAACTAGAAGATCTAGAGCCAAAATAACGAAAATCTGTGATCACATCCAAAAATTGGATTTTCTAAGGCTTTTTATATGAAAACTTTAAATGCGTTTTTCTTGAAAACTAGAAGAGCTAGAGCCAAAATAGCCAAAAGCTGTGATCACTTCTAAAAATTGGATTTTCCAAGGATTTTTATATGAAAACTTTAAATGCGTTTTTCTTGAAAACTAGAAGAGCTAGAGCCAAAATAACGAAAATCTGTGATCACTTCTAAAAATTGGATTTTCCAATGATTTTTATATGAAAACTTTAAATGCGTTTTTCTTGAAAACCAGAAGAGCTAAAGCCAAAATTACGAAAATCTGTGATCACTTCTAAAAATTGGATTTTCTAAGGATTTTTATATGAAAACTTTAAATGCGTTTTTCTTGAAAACTAGAAGAGCTAGAGCCAAAATAACGAAAATCTGTGATCACATCCAAAAATTGGATTTTCTAAGGATTTTTAAATGAAAACTTTAAATGCGTTTTTCTTGAAAACTAGAAGAGCTAGAGCCAAAATAACGAAAATCTGTGATCACTTCTAAAAATTGGATTTTCTAAGGATTTTTATATGATAACTTTAAATGCGTTTTTCTTGAAAACTAGAAGAGCTAGAGCCAAAATAACGAAAATCTGTGATCACTTCTAAAAATTGGATTTTCCAAGGATTTTTATATGAAAACTTTAAATGCGTTTTTCTTGAAAACTAGAAGAGCTAGAGTCAAAATAACGAAAATCTGTGATCACATCCAAAAATTGGATTTTCTAAGGATTTTTATATGAAAACTTTAAATGCGTTTTTCTTGAAAACTAGAAGAGCTAGAGCCAAAATAACGAAAATCTGTGATCACTTCTAAAAATTGGATTTTCTAAGGATTTTTATATGAAAACTTTAAATGCGTTTTTCTTGAAAACTAGCAGAGCTAGAGCCAAAATAACGAAAATCTGTGATCACTTCTAAAAATTGGATTTTCCAAGGATTTTTATATGAAAACTTTAAATGCGTTTTTCTTGAAAACTAGAAGAGCTAGAGCCAAAATAACGAAAATCTGTGATCACTTCTAAAAATTGGATTTTCTAAGGATTTTTATATGAAAACTTTAAATGCGTTTTTCTTGAAAACTAGAAGAGCTAGAGCCAAAATAACGAAAATCTGTGATCACTTCTAAAACTTGGATTTTCCAAGGATTTTTATATGAAAACTTTAAATGCGTTTTTCTTGAAAACTAGAAGAACTAGAGCCAAAATAACGAAAATCTGTGATCACATCCAAAAATTGGATTTTCTAAGGATTTTTATATGAAAACTTTAAATGCGTTTTTCTTGAAAACTAGAAGAGCTAGAGCCAAAATAACGAAAATCTGTGATCACTTCTAAAACTTGGATTTTCCAAGGATTTTTATATGAAAACTTTCAATGCGTTTTTCTTGAAAACTAGAAGAGCTAGAGCCAAAATAACGAAAATCTGTGATCACTTCTAAAAATTGGATTTTCTAAGGATTTTTATATGAAAACTTTAAATGCGTTTTTCTTGAAAACTAGAAGAGCTAGAGCCAAAATAACGAAAATCTGTGATCACTTCTAAAAATTGGATTTTCTAAGGATTTTTATATGAAAACTTTAAATGCGTTTTTCTTGAAAACTAGAAGAGCTAGAGCCAAAATAACGATCACTTCTAAAACTTGGATTTTCCAAGGATTTTTATATGAAAACTTTAAATGCGTTTTTTTGAAAACTAGAAGAGCTAGAGCCAAAATAACGAAAATCTGTGATAACTTCTAAAACTTGGATTTTCCAAGGATTTTTATATGAAAACTTTCAATGCGATTTTCTTGAAAACTAGAAGAGCTAGAGCCAAAATAACGAAAATCTGTGATCACATTCAAAAATTGGATTTTCTAAGGATTTTTATATGAAAACTTTAAATGCGTTTTTCTTGAAAACTAGAAGAGCTAGAGCCAAAATAACGAAAATCTGTGATCACTTCTAAAACTTGGATTTTCCAAGGATTTTTATATGAAAACTTTCAATGCGTTTTTCTTGAAAACTAGAAGAGCTAGAGCCAAAATAACGAAAATCTGTGATCACTTCTAAAAATTGGATTTTCTAAGGATTTTTATATGAAAACTTTAAATGCGTTTTTCTTGAAAACTAGAAGAGCTAGAGCCAAAATAACGAAAATCTGTGATCACTTCTAAAAATTGGATTTTCTAAGGATTTTTATATGAAAACTTTAAATGCGTTTTTCTTGAAAACTAGAAGAGCTAGAGCCAAAATAACGATAATCTGTGATCACTTCTAAAAATTGGATTTTCTAAGGATTTTTATATGAAAACTTTAAATGCGTTTTTCTTTAAACTAGAAGAGCTAGAGCCAAAATAACGAAAATCTGTGATCACTTCTAAAATTTGGATTTTCCAAGGATTTTTATATGAAAACTTTAAATACGTTTTTCTTGAAAACTAGAAGAACTAGAGCCAAAATAACGAAAATCTGTGATTACTTCTAAAAATTGGATTTTCTAAGGATTTTTATATGAAAACTTTAAATGCGTTTTTCTTTAAACTAGAAAAGCTAGAGCCAAAATAACGAAAATCTGTGATAACTTCTAAAACTTGGATTTTCCAAGGATTTTTATATGAAAACTTTCAATGCGTTTTTCTTGAAAACTAGAAGAGCTAGAGCCAAAATAACGAAAATCTGTGATCATATCCAAAAATTGGATTTTCTAAGGATTTTTATATGAAAACTTTAAATGCGTTTTTCTTGAAAACTAGAAGAGCTAGAGCCAAAATAACGAAAATCTGTGATCACTTCTAAAAATTGGATTTTCTAAGGATTTTTATATGAAAACTTTGAATGCGTTTTTCTTGAAAACTAGAAGAGCTAGAGCCAAAATAACGAAAATCTGTGATCACATCCAAAAATTGGATTTTCTAAGGATTTTTATATGAAAACTTTAAATGCGTTTTTCTTGAAAACTAGAAGAGCTAGAGCCAAAATAAAGAAAATCTGTGATCACTTCTAAAAATTGGATTTTCTAAGGATTTTTATATGAAAACTTTAAATGCGTTTTTCTTGAAAACTAGAAGAGCTAGAGCCAAAATAACGAAAATCTGTGATCACTTCTAAAAATTGGATTTTCTAAGGATTTTTATATGAAAACTTTAAATGCGTTTTTCTTGAAAACTAGAAGAGCTAGAGCCAAAATAAAGAAAATCTGTGATCACTTCTAAAAATTGGATTTTCTAAGGATTTTTATATGAAAACTTTGAATGCGTTTTTCTTGAAAACTAGAAGAGCTAGAGCCAAAATAACGAAAATCTGTGATCACATCCAAAAATTGGATTTTCTAAGGATTTTTATATGAAAACTTTAAATGCGTTTTTCTTGAAAACTAGAAGAGCTAGAGCCAAAATAAAGAAAATCTGTGATCACTTCTAAAAATTGGATTTTCTAAGGATTTTTATATGAAAACTTTAAATGCGTTTTTCTTGAAAACTAGAAGAGCTAGAGCCAAAATAAAGAAAATCTGTGATCACTTCTAAAAATTGGATTTTCTAAGGATTTTTATATGAAAACTTTAAATGCGTTTTTCTTGAAAACTAGAAGAGCTAGAGCCAAAATAAAGAAAATCTGTGATCACTTCTAAAAATTGGATTTTCTAAGGATTTTTATATGAAAACTTTAAATGCGTTTTTCTTGAAAACTAGAAGAGCTAGAGCCAAAATAAAGAAAATCTGTGATCACTTCTAAAAATTGGATTTTCTAAGGATTTTTATATGAAAACTTTGAATGCGTTTTTCTTGAAAACTAGAAGAGCTAGAGCCAAAATAACGAAAATCTGTGATCACATCCAAAAATTGGATTTTCTAAGGATTTTTATATGAAAACTTTAAATGCGTTTTTCTTGAAAACTAGAAGAGCTAGAGCCAAAATAAAGAAAATCTGTGATCACTTCTAAAAATTGGATTTTCTAAGGATTTTTATATGAAAACTTTAAATGCGTTTTTCTTGAAAACTAGAAGAGCTAGAGCCAAAATAACGAAAATCTGTGATCACTTCTAAAAATTGGATTTTCTAAGGATTTTTATATGAAAACTTTGAATGCGTTTTTCTTGAAAACTAGAAGAGCTAGAGCCAAAATAACGAAAATCTGTGATCACTTCTAAAACTTGGATTTTCCAAGGATTTTTATATGAAAACTTTAAATGCGTTTTTCTTGAAAACTAGAAGAGCTAGAGCCAAAATAACGAAAATCTGTGATCACTTCTAAAAATTGGATTTTCTAAGGATTTTTATATGAAAACTTTAAATGCGTTTTTCTTGAAAACTAGAAGAGCTAGAGCCAAAATAACGAAAATCTGTGATCACATCCAAAAATTGGATTTTCCAAGGATTTTTATATGAAAACTTTCAATGCGTTTTTCTTGAAAACTAGAAGAGCTAGAGCCAAAATAACGAAAATCTGTGATCACATCCAAAAATTGGATTTTCTAAGGATTTTTATATGAAAACTTTAAATGCGTTTTTCTTGAAAACTAGAAGAGCTAGAGCCAAAATAACGAAAATCTGTGATCACTTCTAAAAATTGGATTTCCCAAGGATTTTTATATGAAAACTTTAAATGCGTTTTTCTTGAAAACTAGAAGAGCTAGAGCCAAAATAACGAAAATCTGTGATCACATCCAAAAATTGGATTTTCTAAGGCTTTTTATATGAAAACTTTAAATGCGTTTTTCTTGAAAACTAGAAGATCTAGAGCCAAAATAACCAAAAGCTGTGATCACTTCTAAAAATTGGATTTTCCAAGGATTTTTATATGAAAACTTTAAATGCGTTTTTCTTGAAAACTAGAAGAGCTAGAGCCAAAATAACGAAAATCTGTGATCACATCCAAAAATTGGATTTTCTAAGGATTTTTATATGAAAACTTTAAATGCGTTTTTCTTGAAAACTAGAAGAGCTAGAGCCAAAATAACGAAAATCTGTGATCACTTCTAAAACTTGGATTTTCCAAGGATTTTTATATGAAAACTTTAAATGCGTTTTTCTTGAAAACTAGAAGAGCTAGAGCCAAAATAACGAAAATCTGTGATCACTTCTAAAAATTGGATTTTCTAAGGATTTTTATATGAAAACTTTAAATGCGTTTTTCTTGAAAACTAGAAGAGCTAGAGCCAAAATAACGAAAATCTGTGATCACATCCAAAAATTGGATTTTCCAAGGATTTTTATATGAAAACTTTCAATGCGTTTTTCTTGAAAACTAGAAGAGCTAGAGCCAAAATAACGAAAATCTGTGATCACATCCAAAAATTGGATTTTCTAAGGATTTTTATATGAAAACTTTAAATGCGTTTTTCTTGAAAACTAGAAGAGCTAGAGCCAAAATAACGAAAATCTGTGATCACTTCTAAAAATTGGATTTCCCAAGGATTTTTATATGAAAACTTTAAATGCGTTTTTCTTGAAAACTAGAAGAGCTAGAGCCAAAATAACGAAAATCTGTGATCACATCCAAAAATTGGATTTTCTAAGGCTTTTTATATGAAAACTTTAAATGCGTTTTTCTTGAAAACTAGAAGAGCTAGAGCCAAAATAACCAAAAGCTGTGATCACTTCTAAAAATTGGATTTTCCAAGGATTTTTATATGAAAACTTTCAATGCGTTTTTCTTGAAAACTAGAAGAGCTAGAGCCAAAATAACGAAAATCTGTGATCACATCCAAAAATTGGATTTTCTAAGGATTTTTATATGAAAACTTTAAATGCGTCTTTCTTGAAAACTAGAAGAGCTAGAGCCAAAATAACGAAAATCTGTGATCACTTCTAAAACTTGGATTTTCCAAGGATTTTTATATCAAAACTTTAAATGCGTTTTTCTTGAAAACTAGAAGAGCTAGAGCCAAAATAAAGAAAATCTGTGATCACTTCTAAAAATTGGATTTTCTAAGGATTTTTATATGAAAACTTTAAATGCTTTTTTCTTGAAAACTAGAAGAGCTAGAGCCAAAATAACGAAAATCTGTGATCACTTCTAAAACTTGGATTTTCCAAGGATTTTTATATGAAAACTTTAAATGCGTTTTTCTTGAAAACTAGAAGAGCTAGAGCCAAAATAACGAAAATCTGTGATCACTTCTAAAACTTGGATTTTCCAAGGATTTTTATATGAAAACTTTAAATGCGTTTTTCTTGAAAACTAGAAGAGCTAGAGACAAAATAACGAAAATCTGTGATCACTTCTAAAACTTGGATTTTCTAAGGATTTTTGTATGAAAACTTTAAATGCGTTTTTCTTGAAAACTAGAAGAGCTAAAGCCAAAATAACGAAAATCTGTGATCACTTCTAAAAATTGGATTTTCTAAGGATTTTTATATGAAAACTTTGAATGCGTTTTTCTTGAAAACTAGAAGAGCTAGAGCCAAAATAACGAAAATCTGTGATCACTTCTAAAACTTGGATTTTCCAAGGATTTTTATATGAAAACTTTAAATGCGTTTTTCTTGAAAACTAGAAGAGCTAGAGCCAAAATAACGAAAATCTGTGATCACTTCTAAAAATTGGATTTTCTAAGGATTTTTATATGAAAACTTTAAATGCGTTTTTCTTGAAAACTAGAAGAGCTAGAGCCAAAATAACGAAAATCTGTGATCACATCCAAAAATTGGATTTTCCAAGGATTTTTATATGAAAACTTTCAATGCGTTTTTCTTGAAAACTAGAAGAGCTAGAGCCAAAATAACGAAAATCTGTGATCACATCCAAAAATTGGATTTTCTAAGGATTTTTATATGAAAACTTTAAATGCGTTTTTCTTGAAAACTAGAAGAGCTAGAGCCAAAATAACGAAAATCTGTGATCACTTCTAAAAATTGGATTTTCTAAGGATTTTTATATGAAAACTTTAAATGCGTTTTTCTTGAAAACTAGAAGAGCTGGAGCCAAAATAACGAAAATCTGTGATCACATCCAAAAATTGGATTTTCTAAGGATTTTTATATGAAAACTTTAAATGCGTTTTTCTTGAAAACTAGAAGAGCTAGAGCCAAAATAACGAAAATCTGTGATCACTTCTAAAACTTGGATTTTCCAAGGATTTTTATATGAAAACTTTAAATGCGTTTTTCTTGAAAACTAGAAGAGCTAGAGCCAAAATAACGAAAATCTGTGATCACTTCTAAAAATTGGATTTTCTAAGGATTTTTATATGAAAACTTTAAATGCGTTTTTCTTGAAAACTAGAAGAGCTAGAGCCAAAATAACGAAAATCTGTGATCACATCCAAAAATTGGATTTTCCAAGGATTTTTATATGAAAACTTTCAATGCGTTTTTCTTGAAAACTAGAAGAGCTAGAGCCAAAATAACGAAAATCTGTGATCACATCCAAAAATTGGATTTTCTAAGGATTTTTATATGAAAACTTTAAATGCGTTTTTCTTGAAAACTAGAAGAGCTAGAGCCAAAATAACGAAAATCTGTGATCACTTCTAAAAATTGGATTTCCCAAGGATTTTTATATGAAAACTTTAAATGCGTTTTTCTTGAAAACTAGAAGAGCTAGAGCCAAAATAGCGAAAATCTGTGATCACATCCAAAAATTGGATTTTCTAAGGCTTTTTATATGAAAACTTTAAATGCGTTTTTCTTGAAAACTAGAAGAGCTAGAGCCAAAATAACCAAAAGCTGTGATCACTTCTAAAAATTGGATTTTCCAAGGATTTTTATATGAAAACTTTAAATGCGTGTTTCTTGAAAACTAGAAGAGCTAGAGCCAAAATAACGAAAATCTGTGATCACTTCTAAAAATTGGATTTTCCAATGATTTTTATATGAAAACTTTAAATGCGTTTTTCTTGAAAACTAGAAGAGCTAAAGCCAAAATAACGAAAATCTGTGATCACTTCTAAAAATTGGATTTTCTAAGGATTTTTATATGAAAACTTTAAATGCGTTTTTCTTGAAAACTAGAAGAGCTAGAGCCAAAATAACGAAAATCTGTGATCACATCCAAAAATTGGATTTTCTAAGGATTTTTATATGAAAACTTTAAATGCGTTTTTCTTGAAAACTAGAAGAGCTAGAGCCAAAATAACGAAAATCTGTGATCACTTCTAAAAATTGGATTTCCCAAGGATTTTTATATGAAAACTTTAAATGCGTTTTTCTTGAAAACTAGAAGAGCTAGAGCCAAAATAACGAAAATCTGTGATCACATCCAAAAATTGGATTTTCTAAGGCTTTTTATATGAAAACTTTAAATGCGTTTTTCTTGAAAACTAGAAGAGCTAGAGCCAAAATAACCAAAAGCTGTGATCACTTCTAAAAATTGGATTTTCCAAGGATTTTTATATGAAAACTTTAAATGCGTTTTTCTTGAAAACTAGAAGAGCTAGAGCCAAAATAACGAAAATCTGTGATCACTTCTAAAAATTGGATTTTCCAATGATTTTTATATGAAAACTTTAAATGCGTTTTTCTTGAAAACTAGAAGAGCTAAAGCCAAAATAACGAAAATCTGTGATCACTTCTAAAAATTGGATTTTCTAAGGATTTTTATATGAAAACTTTAAATGCGTTTTTCTTGAAAACTAGAAGAGCTAGAGCCAAAATAACGAAAATCTGTGATCACATCCAAAAATTGGATTTTCTAAGGATTTTTATATGAAAACTTTAAATGCGTTTTTCTTGAAAACTAGAAGAGCTAGAGCCAAAATAACGAAAATCTGTGATCACTTCTAAAAATTGGATTTCCCAAGGATTTTTATATGAAAACTTTAAATGCGTTTTTCTTGAAAACTAGAAGATCTAGAGCCAAAATAACGAAAATCTGTGATCACATCCAAAAATTGGATTTTCTAAGGCTTTTTATATGAAAACTTTAAATGCGTTTTTCTTGAAAACTAGAAGAGCTAGAGCCAAAATAACCAAAAGCTGTGATCACTTCTAAAAATTGGATTTTCCAAGGATTTTTATATGAAAACTTTAAATGCGTTTTTCTTGAAAACTAGAAGAGCTAGAGCCAAAATAACGAAAATCTGTGATCACTTCTAAAAATTGGATTTTCCAATGATTTTTATATGAAAACTATAAATGCGTTTTTCTTGAAAACTAGAAGAGCTAAAGCCAAAATAACGAAAATCTGTGATCACTTCTAAAAATTGGATTTTCTAAGGATTTTTATATGAAAACTTTAAATGCGTTTTTCTTGAAAACTAGAAGAGCTAGAGCCAAAATAACAAAAATCTGTGATCACATCCAAAAATTGGATTTTCTAAGGATTTTTATATGAAAACTTTAAATGCGTTTTTCTTGAAAACTAGAAGAGCTAGAGCCAAAATAACGAAAATCTGTGATCACTTCTAAAAATTGGATTTTCTAACGATTTTAATATGATAACTTTAAATGCGTTTTTCTTGAAAACTAGAAGAGCTAGAGCCAAAATAACGAAAATCTGTGATCACTTCTAAAAATTGGATTTTCCAAGGATTTTTATATGAAAACTTTAAATGCGTTTTTCTTGAAAACTAGAAGAGCTAGAGTCAAAATAACGAAAATCTGTGATTACATCCAAAAATTGGATTTTCTAAGGATTTTCATATGAAAACTTTAAATGCGTTTTTCTTGAAAACTAGAAGAGCTAGAGCCAAAATAACGAAAATCTGTGATCACTTCTAAAAATTGGATTTTCTAAGGATTTTTATATGAAAACTTTAAATGCGTTTTTCTTGAAAACTAGCAGAGCTAGAGCCAAAATAACGAAAATCTGTGATCACTTCTAAAAATTGGATTTTCCAAGGATTTTTATATGAAAACTTTAAATGCGTTTTTCTTGAAAACTAGAAGAGCTAGAGCCAAAATAACGAAAATCTGTGATCACTTCTAAAAATTGGATTTTCTAAGGATTTTTATATGAAAACTTTAAATGCGTTTTTCTTGAAAACTAGAAGAGCTAGAGCCAAAATAACGAAAATCTGTGATCACTTCTAAAAATTGGATTTCCCAAGGATTTTTATATGAAAACTTTAAATGCGTTTTTCTTGAAAACTAGAAGAGCTAGAGCCAAAATAACGAAAATCTGTGATCACATCCAAAAATTGGATTTTCTAAGGCTTTTTATATGAAAACTTTAAATGCGTTTTTCTTGAAAACTAGAAGAGCTAGAGCCAAAATAACGAAAATCTGTGATCACTTCTAAAAATTGGATTTTCTAAGGATTTTTATATGAAAACTTTAAATGCGTTTTTCTTGAAAACTAGAAGAGCTAGAGCCAAAATAACGAAAATCTGTGATCACATCCAAAAATTGGATTTTCTAGGGATTTTTTTATGAAAACTTTAAATGCGTTTTTCTTGAAAACTAGAAGAGCTAGAGCCAAAATAACGAAAATCTGTGATCACTTCTAAAAATTGGATTTTCTAAGGATTTTTATATGAAAACTTTAAATGCGTTTTTCTTGAAAACTAGAAGAGCTAGAGCCAAAATAACGAAAATCTGTGATCACTTCTAAAAATTGGATTTTCTAAGGATTTTTATATGAAAACTTTAAATGCGTTTTTCTTGAAAACTAGAAGAGCTAGAGCCAAAATAACGAAAATCTGTGATCACTTCTAAAAATTTGATTTTCCAAGGATTTTTATATGAAAACTTTAAATGCGTTTTTCTTGAAAACTAGAAGAGCTAGAGCCAAAATAACGAAAATCTGTGATCACATCCAAAAATTGGATTTTCTAAGGCTTTTTATATGAAAACTTTAAATGCGTTTTTCTTGAAAACTAGAAGAGCTAGAGCCAAAATAACGAAAATCTGTGATCACTTCTAAAAATTGGATTTTCTAAGGATTTTTATATGAAAACTTTAAATGCGTTTTTCTTGAAAACTAGAAGAGCTAGAGCCAAAATAACGAAAATCTGTGATCACATCCAAAAATTGGATTTTCTAGGGATTTTTTTATGAAAACTTTAAATGCGTTTTTCTTGAAAACTAGAAGAGCTAGAGCCAAAATAACGAAAATCTGTGATCACTTCTAAAAATTGGATTTTCTAAGGATTTTTATATGAAAACTTTAAATGCGTTTTTCTTGAAAACTAGAAGAGCTAGAGCCAAAATAACGAAAATCTGTGATCACTTCTAAAAATTGGATTTTCTAAGGATTTTTATATGAAAACTTTAAATGCGTTTTTCTTGAAAACTAGAAGAGCTAGAGCCAAAATAACGAAAATCTGTGATCACTTCTAAAAATTGGATTTTCCAAGGATTTTTATATGAAAACTTTAAATGCGTTTTTCTTGAAAACTAGAAGAGCTAGAGCCAAAATAACGAAAATCTGTGATCACATCCAAAAATTTGATTTTCCAAGGATTTTTATATGAAAACTTAAAATGCGTTTTTCTTGAAAACTAGAAGAGCTAGAGCCAAAATAACGAAAATCTGTGATCACATCCAAAAATTGGATTTTCTAAGGATTTTTATATGAAAACTTTAAATGCGTTTTTCTTGAAAACTAGAAGAGCTAGAGCCAAAATAACGAAAATCTGTGATCACTTCTAAAAATTGGATTTTCTAAGGATTTTTATATGAAAACTTTAAATGCATTTTTCTTGAAAACTAGAAGAGCTAGAGCCAAAATAACGAAAATCTGTGATCACTTCTAAAAATTGGATTTTCTAAGGATTTTTATATGAAAACTTTAAATGCGTTTTTCTTGAAAACTAGAGGAGCTAGAGCCAAAATAACGAAAATCTGTGATCACTTCTAAAAATTGGATTTCCCAAGGATTTTTATATGAAAACTTTAAATGCGTTTTTCTTGAAAACTAGAAGAGCTAGAGCCAAAATAACGAAAATCTGTGATCACATCCAAAAATTGGATTTTCAAGGGATTTTTTATGAAAGCTTTAAATGCGTTTTTCTTGAAAACTAGAAGAGCTAGAGCCAAAATAACGAAAATATGTGATCACTTCTAAAAATTGGATTTTCTAAGGATTTTTATATGAAAACTTTAAATGCGTTTTTCTTGAAAACTAGAAGAGCTAGAGCCAAAATAACGAAAATCTGTGATCACTTCTAAAAATTGGATTTTCTAAGGATTTTTATATGAAAACTTTTAATGCGTTTTTCTTGAAAACTAGAAGAGCTAGAGCTAAAATAACGAAAATCTGTGATCACTTCTAAAAATTGGATTTTCTAAGGATTTTTATATGAAAACTTTAAATGCGTTTTTCTTGAAAACTAGAAGAGCTAGAGCCAAAATAACGAAAATCTGTGATCACATCCAAAAATTGGATTTTCTAAGGATTTTTATATGAAAACTTTAAATGCGTTTTTCTTGAAAACTAGAAGAGCTAGAGCCAAAATAACGAAAATCTGTGATCACTTCTAAAAATTGGATTTCCCAAGGATTTTTATATGAAAACTTTAAATGCGTTTTTCTTGAAAACTAGAAGAGCTAGAGCCAAAATAACGAAAATCTGTGATCACATCCAAAAATTGGATTTTCTAAGGCGTTTTATATGAAAACTTTAAATGCGTTTTTCTTGAAAACTAGAAGAGCTAGAGCCAAAATAACCAAAAGCTGTGATCACTTCTAAAAATTGGATTTTCCAAGGATTTTTATATGAAAACTTTAAATGCGTTTTTCTTGAAAACTAGAAGAGCTAGAGCCAAAATAACGAAAATCTGTGATCACTTCTAAAAATTGGATTTTCCAATGATTTTTATATGAAAACTTTAAATGCGTTTTTCTTGAAAACTAGAAGAGCTAAAGCCAAAATAACGAAAATCTGTGATCACTTCTAAAAATTGGATTTTCTAAGGATTTTTATATGAAAACTTTAAATGCGTTTTTCTTGAAAACTAGAAGAGCTAGAGCCAAAATAACGAAAATCTGTGATCACATCCAAAAATTGGATTTTCTAAGGATTTTTATATGAAAACTTTAAATGCGTTTTTCTTGAAAACTAGAAGAGCTAGAGCCAAAATAACGAAAATCTGTGATCACTTCTAAAAATTGGATTTTCTAAGGATTTTTATATGATAACTTTAAATGCGTTTTTCTTGAAAACTAGAAGAGCTAGAGCCAAAATAACGAAAATCTGTGATCACTTCTAAAAATTGGATTTTCCAAGGATTTTTATATGAAAACTTTAAATGCGTTTTTCTTGAAAACTAGAAGAGCTAAAGCCAAAATAACGAAAATCTGTGATCACTTCTAAAAATTGGATTTTCTAAGGATTTTTATATGAAAACTTTAAATGCGTTTTTCTTGAAAACTAGAAGAGCTAGAGCCAAAATAACGAAAATCTGTGATCACATCCAAAAATTGGATTTTCTAAGGATTTTTATATGAAAACTTTAAATGCGTTTTTCTTGAAAACTAGAAGAGCTAGAGCCAAAATAACGAAAATCTGTGATCACTTCTAAAAATTGGATTTCCCAAGGATTTTTATATGAAAACTTTAAATGCGTTTTTCTTGAAAACTAGAAGAGCTAGAGCCAAAATAACGAAAATCTGTGATCACATCCAAAAATTGGATTTTCTAAGGCTTTTTATATGAAAACTTTAAATGCGTTTTTCTTGAAAACTAGAAGAGCTAGAGCCAAAATAACCAAAAGCTGTGATCACTTCTAAAAATTGGATTTTCCAAGGATTTTTATATGAAAACTTTAAATGCGTTTTTCTTGAAAACTAGAAGAGCTAGAGCCAAAATAACGAAAATCTGTGATCACTTCTAAAAATTGGATTTTCCAATGATTTTTATATGAAAACTTTAAATGCGTTTTTCTTGAAAACTAGAAGAGCTAAAGCCAAAATAACGAAAATCTGTGATCACTTCTAAAAATTGGATTTTCTAAGGATTTTTATATGAAAACTTTAAATGCGTTTTTCTTGAAAACTAGAAGAGCTAGAGCCAAAATAACGAAAATCTGTGATCACATCCAAAAATTGAATTTTCTAAGGATTTTTATATGAAAACTTTAAATGCGTTTTTCTTGAAAACTAGAAGAGCTAGAGCCAAAATAACGAAAATCTGTGATCACTTCTAAAAATTGGATTTCCCAAGGATTTTTATATGAAAACTTTAAATGCGTTTTTCTTGAAAACTAGAAGATCTAGAGCCAAAATAACGAAAATCTGTGATCACATCCAAAAATTGGATTTTCTAAGGCTTTTTATATGAAAACTTTAAATGCGTTTTTCTTGAAAACTAGAAGAGCTAGAGCCAAAATAACCAAAAGCTGTGATCACTTCTAAAAATTGGATTTTCCAAGGATTTTTATATGAAAACTTTAAATGCGTTTTTCTTGAAAACTAGAAGAGCTAGAGCCAAAATAACGAAAATCTGTGATCACTTCTAAAAATTGGATTTTCCAATGATTTTTATATGAAAACTTTAAATGCGTTTTTCTTGAAAACTAGAAGAGCTAAAGCCAAAATAACGAAAATCTGTGATCACTTCTAAAAATTGGATTTTCTAAGGATTTTTATATGAAAACTTTAAATGCGTTTTTCTTGAAAACTAGAAGAGCTAGAGCCAAAATAACGAAAATCTGTGATCACATCCAAAAATTGGATTTTCTAAGGATTTTTATATGAAAACTTTAAATGCGTTTTTCTTGAAAACTAGAAGAGCTAGAGCCAAAATAACGAAAATCTGTGATCACTTCTAAAAATTGGATTTTCTAAGGATTTTAATATGATAACTTTAAATGCGTTTTTCTTGAAAACTAGAAGAGCTAGAGCCAAAATAACGAAAATCTGTGATCACTTCTAAAAATTGGATTTTCCAAGGATTTTTATATGAAAACTTTAAATGCGTTTTTCTTGAAAACTAGAAGAGCTAGAGTCAAAATAACGAAAATCTGTGATCACATCCAAAAATTGGATTTTCTAAGGATTTTCATATGAAAACTTTAAATGCGTTTTTCTTGAAAACTAGAAGAGCTAGAGCCAAAATAACGAAAATCTGTGATCACTTCTAAAAATTGGATTTTCTAAGGATTTTTATATGAAAACTTTAAATGCGTTTTTCTTGAAAACTAGCAGAGCTAGAGCCAAAATAACGAAAATCTGTGATCACTTCTAAAAATTGGATTTTCCAAGGATTTTTATATGAAAACTTTAAATGCGTTTTTCTTGAAAACTAGAAGAGCTAGAGCCAAAATAACGAAAATCTGTGATCACTTCTAAAAATTGGATTTTCTAAGGATTTTTATATGAAAACTTTAAATGCGTTTTTCTTGAAAACTAGAAGAGCTAGAGCCAAAATAACGAAAATCTGTGATCACTTCTAAAAATTGGATTTCCCAAGGATTTTTATATGAAAACTTTAAATGCGTTTTTCTTGAAAACTAGAAGAGCTAGAGCCAAAATAACGAAAATCTGTGATCACATCCAAAAATTGGATTTTCTAGGGATTTTTTTATGAAAACTTTAAATGCGTTTTTCTTGAAAACTAGAAGAGCTAGAGCCAAAATAACGAAAATCTGTGATCACTTCTAAAAATTGGATTTTCTAAGGATTTTTATATGAAAACTTTAAATGCGTTTTTCTTGAAAACTAGAAGAGCTAGAGCCAAAATAACGAAAATCTGTGATCACTTCTAAAAATTGGATTTCCCAAGGATTTTTATATGAAAACTTTAAATGCGTTTTTCTTGAAAACAAGAAGAGCTAGAGCCAAAATAACGAAAATCTGTGATCACATCCAAAAATTGGATTTTCTAAGGCTTTTTATATGAAAACTTTAAATGCGTTTTTCTTGAAAACTAGAAGAGCTAGAGCCAAAATAACGAAAATCTGTGATCACATCCAAAAATTGGATTTTCTAAGGATTTTTATATGAAAACTTTAAATGCGTTTTTCTTGAAAACTAGAAGAGCTAGAGCCAAAATAACGAAAATCTGTGATCACTTCTAAAAATTGGATTTTCTAAGGATTTTTATATGATAACTTTAAATGCGTTTTTCTTGAAAACTAGAAGAGCTAGAGCCAAAATAACGAAAATCTGTGATCACTTCTAAAAATTGGATTTTCCAAGGATTTTTATATGAAAACTTTAAATGCGTTTTTCTTGAAAACTAGAAGAGCTAAAGCCAAAATAACGAAAATCTGTGATCACTTCTAAAAATTGGATTTTCTAAGGATTTTTATATGAAAACTTTAAATGCGTTTTTCTTGAAAACTAGAAGAGCTAGAGCCAAAATAACGAAAATCTGTGATCACATCCAAAAATTGGATTTTCTAAGGATTTTTATATGAAAACTTTAAATGCGTTTTTCTTGAAAACTAGAAGAGCTAGAGCCAAAATAACGAAAATCTGTGATCACTTCTAAAAATTGGATTTCCCAAGGATTTTTATATGAAAACTTTAAATGCGTTTTTCTTGAAAACTAGAAGAGCTAGAGCCAAAATAACGAAAATCTGTGATCACATCCAAAAATTGGATTTTCTAAGGCTTTTTATATGAAAACTTTAAATGCGTTTTTCTTGAAAACTAGAAGAGCTAGAGCCAAAATAACCAAAAGCTGTGATCACTTCTAAAAATTGGATTTTCCAAGGATTTTTATATGAAAACTTTAAATGCGTTTTTCTTGAAAACTAGAAGAGCTAGAGCCAAAATAACGAAAATCTGTGATCACTTCTAAAAATTGGATTTTCCAATGATTTTTATATGAAAACTTTAAATGCGTTTTTCTTGAAAACTAGAAGAGCTAAAGCCAAAATAACGAAAATCTGTGATCACTTCTAAAAATTGGATTTTCTAAGGATTTTTATATGAAAACTTTAAATGCGTTTTTCTTGAAAACTAGAAGAGCTAGAGCCAAAATAACGAAAATCTGTGATCACATCCAAAAATTGAATTTTCTAAGGATTTTTATATGAAAACTTTAAATGCGTTTTTCTTGAAAACTAGAAGAGCTAGAGCCAAAATAACGAAAATCTGTGATCACTTCTAAAAATTGGATTTCCCAAGGATTTTTATATGAAAACTTTAAATGCGTTTTTCTTGAAAACTAGAAGATCTAGAGCCAAAATAACGAAAATCTGTGATCACATCCAAAAATTGGATTTTCTAAGGCTTTTTATATGAAAACTTTAAATGCGTTTTTCTTGAAAACTAGAAGAGCTAGAGCCAAAATAACCAAAAGCTGTGATCACTTCTAAAAATTGGATTTTCCAAGGATTTTTATATGAAAACTTTAAATGCGTTTTTCTTGAAAACTAGAAGAGCTAGAGCCAAAATAACGAAAATCTGTGATCACTTCTAAAAATTGGATTTTCCAATGATTTTTATATGAAAACTTGAAATGCGTTTTTCTTGAAAACTAGAAGAGCTAAAGCCAAAATAACGAAAATCTGTGATCACTTCTAAAAATTGGATTTTCTAAGGATTTTTATATGAAAACTTTAAATGCGTTTTTCTTGAAAACTAGAAGAGCTAGAGCCAAAATAACGAAAATCTGTGATCACATCCAAAAATTGGATTTTCTAAGGATTTTTATATGAAAACTTTAAATGCGTTTTTCTTGAAAACTAGAAGAGCTAGAGCCAAAATAACGAAAATCTGTGATCACTTCTAAAAATTGGATTTTCTAAGGATTTTAATATGATAACTTTAAATGCGTTTTTCTTGAAAACTAGAAGAGCTAGAGCCAAAATAACGAAAATCTGTGATCACTTCTAAAAATTGGATTTTCCAAGGATTTTTATATGAAAACTTTAAATGCGTTTTTCTTGAAAACTAGAAGAGCTAGAGTCAAAATAACGAAAATCTGTGATCACATCCAAAAATTGGATTTTCTAAGGATTTTCATATGAAAACTTTAAATGCGTTTTTCTTGAAAACTAGAAGAGCTAGAGCCAAAATAACGAAAATCTGTGATCACTTCTAAAAATTGGATTTTCTAAGGATTTTTATATGAAAACTTTAAATGCGTTTTTCTTGAAAACTAGCAGAGCTAGAGCCAAAATAACGAAAATCTGTGATCACTTCTAAAAATTGGATTTTCCAAGGATTTTTATATGAAAACTTTAAATGCGTTTTTCTTGAAAACTAGAAGAGCTAGAGCCAAAATAACGAAAATCTGTGATCACTTCTAAAAATTGGATTTTCTAAGGATTTTTATATGAAAACTTTAAATGCGTTTTTCTTGAAAACTAGAAGAGCTAGAGCCAAAATAACGAAAATCTGTGATCACTTCTAAAAATTGGATTTCCCAAGGATTTTTATATGAAAACTTTAAATGCGTTTTTCTTGAAAACAAGAAGAGCTAGAGCCAAAATAACGAAAATCTGTGATCACATCCAAAAATTGGATTTTCTAAGGCTTTTTATATGAAAACTTTAAATGCGTTTTTCTTGAAAACTAGAAGAGCTAGAGCCAAAATAACGAAAATCTGTGATCACTTCTAAAAATTGGATTTTCTAAGGATTTTTATATGAAAACTTTAAATGCGTTTTTCTTGAAAACTAGAAGAGCTAGAGCCAAAATAACGAAAATCTGTGATCACATCCAAAAATTGGATTTTCTAGGGATTTTTTTATGAAAACTTTAAATGCGTTTTTCTTGAAAACTAGAAGAGCTAGAGCCAAAATAACGAAAATCTGTGATCACTTCTAAAAATTGGATTTTCTAAGGATTTTTATATGAAAACTTTAAATGCGTTTTTCTAGAAAACTAGAAGAGCTAGAGCCAAAATAACGAAAATCTGTGATCACTTCTAAAAATTTGATTTTCCAAGGATTTTTATATGAAAACTTTAAATGCGTTTTTCTTGAAAACTAGAAGAGCTAGAGCCAAAATAACGAAAATCTGTGATCACATCCAAAAATTTGATTTTCTAAGGATTTTTATATGAAAACTTTAAATGCGTTTTTCTTGAAAACTAGAAGAGCTAGAGCCAAAATAACGAAAATCTGTAATCACTTCTAAAAATTGGATTTTCCAAGGATTTTTATATGAAAACTTAAAATGCGTTTTTCTTGAAAACTAGAAGAGCTAGAGCCAAAATAACGAAAATCTGTGATCACATCCAAAAATTGGATTTTCTAAGGATTTTTATATGAAAACTTTAAATGCGTTTTTCTTGAAAACTAGAAGAGCTAGAGCCAAAATAACGAAAATCTGTGATCACTTCTAAAAATTGGATTTTCTAAGGATTTTTATATGAAAACTTTAAATGCATTTTTCTTGAAAACTAGAAGAGCTAGAGCCAAAATAACGAAAATCTGTGATCACTTCTAAAAATTGGATTTTCTAAGGATTTTAATATGAAAACTTTAAATGCGTTTTTCTTGAAAACTAGAGGAGCTAGAGCCAAAATAACGAAAATCTGTGATCACTTCTAAAAATTGGATTTCCCAAGGATTTTTATATGAAAACTTTAAATGCGTTTTTCTTGAAAACTAGAAGAGCTAGAGCCAAAATAACGAAAATCTGTGATCACATCCAAAAATTGGATTTTCAAGGGATTTTTTATGAAAGCTTTAAATGCGTTTTTCTTGAAAACTAGAAGAGCTAGAGCCAAAATAACGAAAATATGTGATCACTTCTAAAAATTGGATTTTCTAAGGATTTTTATATGAAAACTTTAAATGCGTTTTTCTTGAAAACTAGAAGAGCTAGAGCCAAAATAACGAAAATCTGTGATCACTTCTAAAAATTGGATTTTCTAAGGATTTTTATATGAAAACTTTTAATGCGTTTTTCTTGAAAACTAGAAGAGCTAGAGCTAAAATAACGAAAATCTGTGATCACTTCTAAAAATTGGATTTTTTAAGGATTTTTATATGAAAACTTTAAATGCGTTTTTCTTGAAAACTAGAAGAGCTAGAGCCAAAATAACGAAAATCTGTGATCACTTCTAAAAATTTGATTTTCCAAGGATTTTTATATGAAAACTTTAAATGCGTTTTTCTTGAAAACTAGAAGAGCTAGAGCCAAAATAACGAAAATCTGTGATCACATCCAAAAATTTGATTTTCTAAGGATTTTTATATGAAAACTTTAAATGCGTTTTTCTTGAAAACTAGAAGAGCTAGAGCCAAAATAACGAAAATCTGTAATCACTTCTAAAAATTGGATTTTCCAAGGATTTTTATATGAAAACTTAAAATGCGTTTTTCTTGAAAACTAGAAGAGCTAGAGCCAAAATAACGAAAATCTGTGATCACATCCAAAAATTGGATTTTCTAAGGATTTTTATATGAAAACTTTAAATGCGTTTTTCTTGAAAACTAGAAGAGCTAGAGCCAAAATAACGAAAATCTGTGATCACTTCTAAAAATTGGATTTTCTAAGGATTTTTATATGAAAACTTTAAATGCATTTTTCTTGAAAACTAGAAGAGCTAGAGCCAAAATAACGAAAATCTGTGATCACTTCTAAAAATTGGATTTTCTAAGGATTTTTATATGAAAACTTTAAATGCGTTTTTCTTGAAAACTAGAGGAGCTAGAGCCAAAATAACGAAAATCTGTGATCACTTCTAAAAATTGGATTTCCCAAGGATTTTTATATGAAAACTTTAAATGCGTTTTTCTTGAAAACTAGAAGAGCTAGAGCCAAAATAACGAAAATCTGTGATCACATCCAAAAATTGGATTTTCAAGGGATTTTTTATGAAAGCTTTAAATGCGTTTTTCTTGAAAACTAGAAGAGCTAGAGCCAAAATAACGAAAATATGTGATCACTTCTAAAAATTGGATTTTCTAAGGATTTTTATATGAAAACTTTAAATGCGTTTTTCTTGAAAACTAGAAGAGCTAGAGCCAAAATAACGAAAATCTGTGATCACTTCTAAAAATTGGATTTTCTAAGGATTTTTATATGAAAACTTTTAATGCGTTTTTCTTGAAAACTAGAAGAGCTAGAGCTAAAATAACGAAAATCTGTGATCACTTCTAAAAATTGGATTTTCTAAGGATTTTTATATGAAAACTTTTAATGCGTTTTTCTTGAAAACTAGAAGAGCTAGAGCTAAAATAACGAAAATCTGTGATCACTTCTAAAAATTGGATTTTCTAAGGATTTTTATATGAAAACTTTAAATGCGTTTTTCTTGAAAACTAGAAGAGCTAGAGCCAAAATAACGAAAATCTGTGATCACATCCAAAAATTGGATTTTCTAAGGATTTTTATATGAAAACTTTAAATGCGTTTTTCTTGAAAACTAGAAGAGCTAGAGCCAAAATAACGAAAATCTGTGATCACTTCTAAAAATTGGATTTCCCAAGGATTTATATATGAAAACTTTAAATGCGTTTTTCTTGAAAACTAGAAGAGCTAGAGCCAAAATAACGAAAATCTGTGATCACATCCAAAAATTGGATTTTCTAAGGCGTTTTATATGAAAACTTTAAATGCGTTTTTCTTGAAAACTAGAAGAGCTAGAGCCAAAATAACCAAAAGCTGTGATCACTTCTAAAAATTGGATTTTCCAAGGATTTTTATATGAAAACTTTAAATGCGTTTTTCTTGAAAACTAGAAGAGCTAGAGCCAAAATAACGAAAATCTGTGATCACTTCTAAAAATTGGATTTTCCAATGATTTTTATATGAAAACTTTAAATGCGTTTTTCTTGAAAACTAGAAGAGCTAAAGCCAAAATAACGAAAATCTGTGATCACTTCTAAAAATTGGATTTTCTAAGGATTTTTATATGAAAACTTTAAATGCGTTTTTCTTGAAAACTAGAAGAGCTAGAGCCAAAATAACGAAAATCTGTGATCACTTCTAAAAATTGGATTTTCCAAGGATTTTTATATGAAATCTTTAAATGCGTTTTTCTTGAAAACTAGAAGAGCTAGAGTCAAAATAACGAAAATCTGTGATCACATCCAAAAATTGGATTTTCTAAGGATTTTTATATGAAAACTTTAAATGCGTTTTTCTGGAAAACTAGAAGAGCTAGAGCCAAAATAACGAAAATCTGTGATCACTTCTAAAAATTGGATTTTCTAAGGATTTTTATATGAAAACTTTAAATGCGTTTTTCTTGAAAACTAGCAGAGCTAGAGCCAAAATAACGAAAATCTGTGATCACTTCTAAAAATTGGATTTTCCAAGGATTTTTATATGAAAACTTTAAATGCGTTTTTCTTGAAAACTAGAAGAGCTAGAGCCAAAATAACGAAAATCTGTGATCACTTCTAAAAATTGGATTTTCTAAGGATTTTTATATGAAAACTTTAAATGCGTTTTTCTTGAAAACTAGAAGAGCTAGAGCCAAAATAACGAAAATCTGTGATCACTTCTAAAAATTGGATTTCCCAAGGATTTTTATATGAAAACTTTAAATGCGTTTTTCTTGAAAACTAGAAGAGCTAGAGCCAAAATAACGAAAATCTGTGATCACATCCAAAAATTGGATTTTCTAAAGCTTTTTATATGAAAACTTTAAATGCGTTTTTCTTGAAAACTAGAAGAGCTAGAGCCAAAATAACGAAAATCTGTGATCACTTCTAAAAATTGGATTTTCTAAGGATTTTTATATGAAAACTTTAAATGCGTTTTTCTTGAAAACTAGAAGAGCTAGAGCCAAAATAACGAAAATCTGTGATCACTTCTAAAAATTGGATTTTCTAAGGATTTTTATATGAAAACTTTAAATGCGTTTTTCTTGAAAACTAGAAGAGCTAGAGCCAAATAACGAAAATCTGTGATCACTTCTAAAAATTGGATTTTCCAAGGATTTTTATATGAAAACTTTAAATGCGTTTTTCTTGAAAACTAGAAGAGCTAGAGCCAAAATAACGAAAATCTGTGATCACTTCTAAAAATTGGATTTTCTAAGGATTTTTATATGAAAACTTTTAATGCGTTTTTCTTGAAAACTAGAAGAGCTAGAGCTAAAATAACGAAAATCTGTGATCACATCCAAAAATTGGATTTTCTAAGGATTTTTATATGAAAACTTTAAATGCGTTTTTCTTGAAAACTAGAAGAGCTAGAGCCAAAATAACGAAAATCTGTGATCACATCCAAAAATTGGATTTTCAAGGGATTTTTTATGAAAGCTTTAAATGCGTTTTTCTTGAAAACTAGAAGAGCTAGAGCCAAAATAACGAAAATATGTGATCACTTCTAAACATTGGATTTGCTAAGGATTTTTATATGAAAACTTTAAATGCGTTTTTCTTGAAAACTAGAAGAGCTAGAGCCAAAATAACGAAAATCTGTGATCACTTCTAAAAATTGGATTTTCTAAGGATTTTTATATGAAAACTTTTAATGCGTTTTTCTTGAAAACTAGAAGAGCTAGAGCTAAAATAACGAAAATCTGTGATCACTTCTAAAAATTGGATTTTCTAAGGATTTTTATATGAAAACTTTAAATGCGTTTTTCTTGAAAACTAGAAGAGCTAGAGCCAAAATAACGAAAATCTGTGATCACATCCAAAAATTGGATTTTCTAAGGATTTTTATATGAAAACTTTAAATGCGTTTTTCTTGAAAGCTAGAAGAGCTAGAGCCAAAATAACGAAAATCTGTGATCACATCCAAAAATTTGATTTTTTAAGGATTTTTATATGAAAACTTTAAATGCGTTTTTCTTGAAAACTAGAACAGCTAGAGCCAAAATAACGAAAATCTGTGATCACTTCTAAAAATTGGATTTTCTAAGGATTTTTATATGAAAACTTTTAATGCGTTTTTCTTGAAAACTAGAAGAGCTAGAGCTAAAATAACGAAAATCTGTGATCACTTCTAAAAATTGGATTTTCTAAGGATTTTTATATGAAAACTTTAAATGCGTTTTTCTTGAAAACTAGAAGAGCTAGAGCCAAAATAACGAAAATCTGTGATCACTTCTAAAAATTGGATTTTCCAAGGATTTTTATATGAAAACTTTAAATGCGTTTTTCTTGAAAACTAGAAGAGCTAGAGCCAAAATAACGAAAATCTGTGATCACTTCTAAAAATTGGATTTTCTAAGGATTTTTATATGAAAACTTTAAATGCGTTTTTCTTGAAAACTAGAAGAGCTAGAGCCAAAATAACGAAAATCTGTGATCACTTCTAAAAATTGGATTTTCTAAGGATTTTTATATGAATACTTTAAATGCGTTTTTCTTGAAAACTAGAAGAGCTAGAGCCAAAATAACGAAAATCTGTGATCACTTCTAAAAATTGGATTTTCTAAGGATTTTTATATGAAAACTTTAAATGCGTTTTTCTTGAAAACTAGAAGAGCTAGAGCCAAAATAACGAAAATCTGTGATCACATCCAAAAATTGGATTTTCTAAGGATTTTTATATGAAAACTTTAAATGCGTTTTTCTTGAAAACTAGAAGAGCTAGAGCCAAAATAACGAAAATCTGTGATCACTTCTAAAAATTGGATTTTCTAAGGATTTTTATATGAAAACTTTAAATGCGTTTTTCTTGAAAACTAGAAGAGCTAGAGCCAAAATAACCAAAAGCTGTGATCACTTCTAAAAATTGGATTTTCCAAGCATTTTTATATGAAAACTTTAAATGCGTTTTTCTTGAAAACTAGAAGAGCTAGAGCCAAAATAACGAAAGTCTGTAATCACTTCTAAAAATTGGATTTTCCAAGGATTTTTATATGAAAACTTTAAATGCGTTTTTCTTGAAAACTAGAAGAGCTAGAGCCAAAATAACGAAAATCTGTAATCACTTCTAAAATTTGGATTTTCCAAGGATTTTTATATGAAAACTTTAAATGCGTTTGACTTGAAAACTAGAAGAGCTAGAGCCAAAATAACGAAAATCTGTGATCACTTCTAAAAATTGGATTGTCTAAGGATTTTTATATGAAAACTTTAAATGCGTTTTTCTTGAAAACTAGAAGAGCTAGAGCCAAAATAACGAAAATCTGTGAACACATCCAAAAATTGGATTTTCTAAGGATTTTTATATGAAAACTTTAAATGCGTTTTTCTTGAAAACTAGAAGAGCTAGAGCCAAAATAACGAAAATCTGTGATCACTTCTAAAAATTGGATTTTCTAAGGATTTTTATATGAAAACTTTAAATGCGTTTTTCTTAAAAACTAGAAGAGCTAGAGCCAAAATAACGAAAATCTGTAATCACTTCTAAAAATTGGATTTTCCAAGGATTTTTATATGAAAACTTTAAATGCGTTTTTCTTGAAAACTAGAAGAGCTAGAGCCAAAATAACGAAAATCTGTGATCACATCCAAAAATTGGATTTTCTAAGGATTTTTATATGAAAACTTTAAATGCGTTTTTCTTGAAAACTAGAAGAGCTAGAGCCAAAATAACGAAAAGCTGTGATCACTTCTAAAAATTGGATTTTCTAAGGATTTTTATATGAAAACTTTAAATGCGTTTTTCTTGAAAACTAGAAGAGCTAGAGCTAAAATAACGAAAATCTGTGATCACATCCAAAAATTGGATTTTCTAAGGATTTTTATATGAAAACTTTAAATGCGTTTTTCTTGAAAACTAGAAGAGCTAGAGCCAAAATAACCAAAAGCTGTGATCACTTCTAAAAATTGGATTTTCCAAGGATTTTTATATGAAAACTTTAAATGCGTTTTTCTTGAAAACTAGAAGAGCTAGAGCCAAAATAACGAAAATCTGTGAACACATCCAAAAATTGGATTTTCTAAGGATTTTTATATGAAAACTTTAAATGCGTTTTTCTTGAAAACTAGAAGAGCTAGAGCCAAAATAACGAAAATCTGTGATCACTTCTAAAAATTGGATTTTCTAAGGATTTTTATATGAAAACTTTAAATGCGTTTTTCTTAAAAACTAGAAGAGCTAGAGCCAAAATAACGAAAATCTGTAATCACTTCTAAAAATTGGATTTTCCAAGGATTTTTATATGAAAACTTTAAATGCGTTTTTCTTGAAAACTAGAAGAGCTAGAGCCAAAATAACGAAAATCTGTGATCACATCCAAAAATTGGATTTTCTAAGGATTTTTATATGAAAACTTTAAATGCGTTTTTTTGAAAACTAGAAGAGCTAGAGCCAAAATAACGAAAAGCTGTGATCACTTCTAAAAATTGGATTTTCTAAGGATTTTTATATGAAAACTTTAAATGCGTTTTTCTTGAAAACTAGAAGAGCTAGAGCCAAAATAACGAAAATCTGTGATCACATCCAAAAATTGGATTTTCTAAGGATTTTTATATGAAAACTTTAAATGCGTTTTTCTTGAAAACTAGAAGAGCTAGAGCCAAAATAACCAAAAGCTGTGATCACTTCTAAAAATTGGATTTTCCAAGGATTTTTATATGAAAACTTTAAATGCGTTTTTCTTGAAAACTAGAAGAGCTAGAGCCAAAATAACGAAAATCTGTGATCACTTCCAAAAATTGGATTTTCTAAGGATTTTTATATGAAAACTTTAAATGCGTTTTTCTTGAAAACAAGAAGAGCTAAAGCCAAAATAACGAAAATCTGTGATCACTTCTAAAAATTGGATTTTCTAAGGATTTTTATATGAAAACTTTAAATGCGTTTTTCTTAAAAACTAGAAGAGCTAAAGCCAAAATAACGAAAATCTGTGATCACTTCTAAAAATTGGATTTTCTAAGGATTTATATATGAAAACTTTAAATGCGTTTTTCTTGAAAACTAGAAGAGCTAGAGCCAAAATAACCAAAAGCTGTGATCACTTCTAAAAATTGGATTTTCCAAGGATTTTTATATGAAAACTTTAAATGCGTTTTTCTTGAAAACTAGAAGAGCTAGAGCCAAAATAACGAAAATCTGTGATCACTTCTAAAAATTGGATTTTCCAAGGATTTTTATATGAAAACTTTAAATGCGTTTTTCTTGAAAACTAGAAGAGCTAGAGCCAAAATAACGAAAATCTGTGATCACTTCTAAAAATTGGATTTTCTAAGGATTTTTATATGAAAACTTTAAATGCGTTTTTCTTGAAAACTAGAAGAGCTAGAGCCAAAATAACGAAAATCTGTGATCACTTCTAAAAATTGGATTTTCTAAGGATTTTTATATGAAAACTTTAAATGCGTTTTTCTTGAAAACTAGAAGAGCTAGAGCCAAAATAACGAAAATCTGTGATCACATCCAAAAATTGGATTTTCTAAGGATTTTTATATGAAAACTTTAAATGCGTTTTTCTTGAAAACTAGAAGAGCTAGAGCCAAAATAACGAAAAGCTGTGATCACTTCTAAAAATTGGATTTTCTAAGGATTTTTATATGAAAACTTTAAATGCGTTTTTCTTGAAAACTAGAAGAGCTAGAGCCAAAATAACCAAAAGCTGTGATCACTTCTAAAAATTCAATTTTCCAAGGATTTTTATATGAAAACTTTAAATGCGTTTTTCTTGAAAACTAGAAGAGCTAGAGCCAAAATAACGAAAGTCTGTAATCACTTCTAAAAATTGGATTTTCCAAGGATTTTTATATGAAAACTTTAAATGCGTTTTTCTTGAAAACTAGAAGAGCTAGAGCCAAAATAACGAAAATCTGTGATCACTTCTAAAAATTGGATTTTCTAAGGATTTTTATATGAAAACTTTAAATGCGTTTTTCTTGAAAACTAGAAGAGCTAGAGCCAAAATAACGAAAATCTGTGATCACATCCAAAAATTGGATTTTCTAAGGATTTTTATATGAAAACTTTAAATGCGTTTTTTTGAAAACTAGAAGAGCTAGAGCCAAAATAACGAAAAGCTGTGATCACTTCTAAAAATTGGATTTTCTAAGGATTTTTATATGAAAACTTTAAATGCGTTTTTCTTGAAAACTAGAAGAGCTAGAGCCAAAATAACGAAAATCTGTGATCACATCCAAAAATTGGATTTTCTAAGGATTTTTATATGAAAACTTTAAATGCGTTTTTCTTGAAAACTAGAAGAGCTAGAGCCAAAATAACCAAAAGCTGTGATCACTTCTAAAAATTGGATTTTCCAAGGATTTTTATATGAAAACTTTAAATGCGTTTTTCTTGAAAACTAGAAGAGCTAGAGCCAAAATAACGAAAATCTGTGATCACTTCCAAAAATTGGATTTTCTAAGGATTTTTATATGAAAACTTTAAATGCGTTTTTCTTGAAAACAAGAAGAGCTAAAGCCAAAATAACGAAAATCTGTGATCACTTCTAAAAATTGGATTTTCTAAGGATTTTTATATGAAAACTTTAAATGCGTTTTTCTTAAAAACTAGAAGAGCTAAAGCCAAAATAACGAAAATCTGTGATCACTTCTAAAAATTGGATTTTCTAAGGATTTTTATATGAAAACTTTAAATGCGTTTTTCTTGAAAACTAGAAGAGCTAGAGCCAAAATAACCAAAAGCTGTGATCACTTCTAAAAATTGGATTTTCCAAGGATTTTTATATGAAAACTTTAAATGCGTTTTTCTTGAAAACTAGAAGAGCTAGAGCCAAAATAACGAAAATCTGTGATCACTTCTTAAAATTGGATTTTCCAAGGATTTTTATATGAAAACTTTAAATGCGTTTTTCTTGAAAACTAGAAGAGCTAGAGCCAAAATAACGAAAATCTGTGATCACTTCTAAAAATTGGATTTTCTAAGGATTTTTATATGAAAACTTTAAATGCGTTTTTCTTGAAAACTAGAAGAGCTAGAGCCAAAATAACGAAAATCTGTGATCACTTCTAAAAATTGGATTTTCTAAGGATTTTTATATGAAAACTTTAAATGCGTTTTTCTTGAAAACTAGAAGAGCTAGAGCCAAAATAACGAAAATCTGTGATCACATCCAAAAATTGGATTTTCTAAGGATTTTTATATGAAAACTTTAAATGCGTTTTTCTTGAAAACTAGAAGAGCTAGAGCCAAAATAACGAAAATCTGTGATCACTTCTAAAAATTGGATTTTCTAAGGATTTTTATATGAAAACTTTAAATGCGTTTTTCTTGAAAACTAGAAGAGCTAGAGCCAAAATAACCAAAAGCTGTGATCACTTCTAAAAATTCAATTTTCCAAGGATTTTTATATGAAAACTTTAAATGCGTTTTTCTTGAAAACTAGAAGAGCTAGAGCCAAAATAACGAAAGTCTGTAATCACTTCTAAAAATTGGATTTTCCAAGGATTTTTATATGAAAACTTTAAATGCGTTTTTCTTGAAAACTAGAAGAGCTAGAGCCAAAATAACGAAAATCTGTGATCACTTCTAAAAATTGGATTTTCTAAGGATTTTTATATGAAAACTTTAAATGCGTTTTTCTTGAAAACTAGAAGAGCTAGAGCCAAAATAACGAAAATCTGTGATCACATCCAAAAATTGGATTTTCTAAGGATTTTTATATGAAAACTTTAAATGCGTTTTTCTTGAAAACTAGAAGAGCTAGAGCCAAAATAACGAAAATCTGTGATCACTTCTAAAAATTGGATTTTCTAAGGATTTTTATATGAAAACTTTAAATGCGTTTTTCTTGAAAACTAGAAGAGCTAGAGCCAAAATAACCAAAAGCTGTGATCACTTCTAAAAATTGGATTTTCCAAGGATTTTTATATGAAAACTTTAAATGCGTTTTTCTTGAAAACTAGAAGAGCTAGAGCCAAAATAACGAAAATCTGTGATCACTTCTAAAAATTGGATTTTCTAAGGATTTTTATATGAAAACTTTAAATGCGTTTTTCTTGAAAACTAGAAGAGCTAGAGCCAAAATAACGAAAATCTGTGATCACATCCAAAAATTGGATTTTCTAAGGATTTTTATATGAAAACTTTAAATGCGTTTTTCTTGAAAACTAGAAGAGCTAGAGCCAAAATAACGAAAATCTGTGATCACTTCTAAAAATTGGATTTTCTAAGGATTTTTATATGAAAACTTTAAATGCGTTTTTCTTGAAAACTAGAAGAGCTAGAGCCAAAATAACCAAAAGCTGTGATCACTTCTAAAAATTGGATTTTCCAAGGATTTTTATATGAAAACTTTAAATGCGTTTTTCTTGAAAACTAGAAGAGCTAGAGCCAAAATAACGAAAGTCTGTAATCACTTCTAAAAATTGGATTTTCCAAGGATTTTTATATGAAAACTTTAAATGCGTTTTTCTTGAAAACTAGAAGAGCTAGAGCCAAAATAACGAAAATCTGTAATCACTTCTAAAAATTGGATTTTCCAAGGATTTTTATATGAAAACTTTAAATGCGTTTGACTTGAAAACTAGAAGAGCTAGAGCCAAAATAACGAAAATCTGTGATCACTTCTAAAAATTGGATTGTCTAAGGATTTTTATATGAAAACTTTAAATGCGTTTTTCTTGAAAACTAGAAGAGCTAGAGCCAAAATAACGAAAATCTGTGAACACATCCAAAAATTGGATTTTCTAAGGATTTTTATTTGAAAACTTTAAATGCGTTTTTCTTGAAAACTAGAAGAGCTAGAGCCAAAATAACGAAAATCTGTGATTACATCCAAAAATTGGATTTTCTAGGGATTTTTTTATGAAAACTTTAAATGCGTTTTTCTTGAAAACTAGAAGAGCTAGAGCCAAAATAACGAAAATCTGTGATCACTTCTAAAAATTGGATTTTCCAAGGATTTTTATATGAAAACTTTAAATGCGTTTTTCTTGAAAACTAGAAGAGCTAGAGCCAAAATAACGAAAATCTGTGATCACTTCTAAAAATTGGATTTTCTAAGGATTTTTATATGAAAACTTTAAATGCGTTTTTCTTGAAAACTAGAAGAGCTAGAGCCAAAATAACGAAAATCTGTGATCACTTCTAAAAATTGGATTTTCTAAGGATTTTTATATGAAAACTTTAAATGCGTTTTTCTTGAAAACTAGAAGAGCTAGAGCCAAAATAACGAAAATCTGTGCTCACATCCAAAAATTGGATTTTCTAAGGATTTTTATATGAAAACTTTAAATGCGTTTTTCTTGAAAACTAGAAGAGCTAGAGCCAAAATAACGAAAATCTGTGATCACTTCTAAAAATTGGATTTTCTAAGGATTTTTATATGAAAACTTTAAATGCGTTTTTCTTGAAAACTAGAAGAGCTAGAGCCAAAATAACCAAAAGCTGTGATCACTTCTAAAAATTGGATTTTCCAAGGATTTTTATATGAAAACTTTAAATGCGTTTTTCTTGAAAACTAGAAGAGCTAGAGCCAAAATAACGAAAGTCTGTAATCACTTCTAAAAATTGGATTTTCCAAGGATTTTTATATGAAAACTTTAAATGCGTTTTTCTTGAAAACTAGAAGAGCTAGAACCAAAATAACGAAAATCTGTGATCACTTCTAAAAATTGGATTTTCTAAGGATTTTTATATGAAAACTTTAAATGCGTTTTTCTTGAAAACTAGAAGAGCTAGAGCCAAAATAACGAAAATCTGTGATCACTTCTAAAAATTGGATTTTCTAAGGATTTTTATATGAAAACTTTAAATGCGTTTTTCTTGAAAACTAGAAGAGCTAGAGCCAAAATAACCAAAAGCTGTGATCACTTCTAAAAATTGGATTTTCCAAGGATTTTTATATGAAAACTTTAAATGCGTTTTTCTTGAAGACTAGAAGAGCTAGAGCCAAAATAACGAAAATCTGTGATCACTTCTAAAAATTGGATTTTCTAAGGATTTTTATATGAAAACTTTAAATGCGTTTTTCTTGAAAACTAGAAGAGCTAGAGCCAAAATAACGAAAATCTGTGATCACATCCAAAAATTGGATTTTCTAAGGATTTTTATATGAAAACTTTAAATGCGTTTTTCTTGAAAACTAGAAGAGCTAGAGCCAAAATAACGAAAATCTGTGATCACTTCTAAAAATTGGATTTTCTAAGGATTTTTATATGAAAACTTTAAAAGCGTTTTTCTTGAAAACTAGAAGAGCTAGAGCCAAAATAACCAAAAGCTGTGATCACTTCTAAAAATTGGATTTTCCAAGGATTTTTATATGAAAACTTTAAATGCGTTTTTCTTGAAAACTAGAAGAGCTAGAGCCAAAATAACGAAAGTCTGTAATCACTTCTAAAAATTGGATTTTCCAAGGATTTTTATATGAAAACTTTAAATGCGTTTTTCTTGAAAACTAGAAGAGCTAGAGCCAAAATAACGAAAATCTGTAATCACTTCTAAAAATTGGATTTTCCAAGGATTTTTATATGAAAACTTTAAATGCGTTTGACTTGAAAACTAGAAGAGCTAGAGCCAAAATAACGAAAATCTGTGATCACTTCTAAAAATTGGATTGTCTAAGGATTTTTATATGAAAACTTTAAATGCGTTTTTCTTGAAAACTAGAAGAGCTAGAGCCAAAATAACGAAAATCTGTGAACACATCCAAAAATTGGATTTTCTAAGGATTTTTATATGAAAACTTTAAATGCGTTTTTCTTGAAAACTAGAAGAGCTAGAGCCAAAATAACGAAAATCTGTGATCACTTCTAAAAATTGGATTTTCTAAGGATTTTTATATGAAAACTTTAAATGCGTTTTTCTTAAAAACTAGAAGAGCTAGAGCCAAAATAACGAAAATCTGTAATCACTTCTAAAAATTGGATTTTCCAAGGATTTTTATATGAAAACTTTAAATGCGTTTTTCTTGAAAACTAGAAGAGCTAGAGCCAAAATAACGAAAATCTGTGATCACATCCAAAAATTGGATTTTCTAAGGATTTTTATATGAAAACTTTAAATGCGTTTTTCTTGAAAACTAGAAGAGCTAGAGCCAAAATAACGAAAAGCTGTGATCACTTCTAAAAATGGGATTTTCTAAGGATTTTTATATGAAAACTTTAAATGCGTTTTTCTTGAAAACTAGAAGAGCTAGAGCTAAAATAACGAAAATCTGTGATCACATCCAAAAATTGGATTTTCTAAGGATTTTTATCTGAAAACTTTAAATTCGTTTTTCTTGAAAACTAGAAGAGCTAGAGCCAAAATAACCAAAAGCTGTGATCACTTCTAAAAATTGGATTTTCCAAGGATTTTTATATGAAAACTTTAAATGCGTTTTTCTTGAAAACTAGAAGAGCTAGAGCCAAAATAACGAAAATCTGTGAACACATCCAAAAATTGGATTTTCTAAGGATTTTTATATGAAAACTTTAAATGCGTTTTTCTTGAAAACTAGAAGAGCTAGAGCCAAAATAACGAAAATCTGTGATCACTTCTAAAAATTGGATTTTCTAAGGATTTTTATATGAAAACTTTAAATGCGTTTTTCTTAAAAACTAGAAGAGCTAGAGCCAAAATAACGAAAATCTGTAATCACTTCTAAAAATTGGATTTTCCAAGGATTTTTATATGAAAACTTTAAATGCGTTTTTCTTGAAAACTAGAAGAGCTAGAGCCAAAATAACGAAAATCTGTGATCACATCCAAAAATTGGATTTTCTAAGGATTTTTATATGAAAACTTTAAATGCGTTTTTCTTGAAAACTAGAAGAGCTAGAGCCAAAATAACGAAAAGCTGTGATCACTTCTAAAAATTGGATTTTCTAAGGATTTTTATATGAAAACTTTAAATGCGTTTTTCTTGAAAACTAGAAGAGCTAGAGCCAAAATAACCAAAAGCTGTGATCACTTCTAAAAATTGGATTTTCCAAGGATTTTTATATGAAAACTTTAAATGCGTTTTTCTTGAAAACTAGAAGAGCTAGAGCCAAAATAACGAAAATCTGTGATCACTTCTAAAAATTGGATTTTCTAAGGATTTTTATATGAAAACTTTAAATGCGTTTTTCTTGAAAACTAGAAGAGCTAGAGCCAAAATAACGAAAATCTGTGATCACATCCAAAAATTGGATTTTCTAAGGATTTTTATATGAAAACTTTAAATGCGTTTTTCTTGAAAACTAGAAGAGCTAGAGCCAAAATAACGAAAATCTGTGATCACTTCTAAAAATTGGATTTTCTAAGGATTTTTATATGAAAACTTTAAATGCGTTTTTCTTGAAAACTAGAAGAGCTAGAGCCAAAATAACCAAAAGCTGTGATCACTTCTAAAAATTGGATTTTCCAAGGATTTTTATATGAAAACTTTAAATGCGTTTTTCTTGAAAACTAGAAGAGCTAGAGCCAAAATAACGAAAGTCTGTAATCACTTCTAAAAATTGGATTTTCCAAGGATTTTTATATGAAAACTTTAAATGCGTTTTTCTTGAAAACTAGAAGAGCTAGAGCCAAAATAACGAAAATCTGTAATCACTTCTAAAAATTGGATTTTCCAAGGATTTTTATATGAAAACTTTAAATGCGTTTGACTTGAAAACTAGAAGAGCTAGAGCCAAAATAACGAAAATCTGTGATCACTTCTAAAAATTGGATTGTCTAAGGATTTTTATATGAAAACTTTAAATGCGTTTTTCTTGAAAACTAGAAGAGCTAGAGCCAAAATAACGAAAATCTGTGAACACATCCAATAATTGGATTTTCTAAGGATTTTTATATGAAAACTTTAAATGCGTTTTTCTTGAAAACTAGAAGAGCTAGCGGCAAAATAACGAAAATCTGTGATCACTTCTAAAAATTGGATTTTCTAAGGATTTTTATATGAAAACTTTAAATGCGTTTTTCTTAAAAACTAGAAGAGCTAGAGCCAAAATAACGAAAATCTGTAATCACTTCTAAAAATTGGATTTTCCAAGGATTTTTATATGAAAACTTTAAATGCGTTTTTCTTGAAAACTAGAAGAGCTAGAGCCAAAATAACGAAAATCTGTGATCACATCCAAAAATTGGATTTTCTAAGGATTTTTATATGAAAACTTTAAATGCGTTTTTCTTGAAAACTAGAAGAGCTAGAGCCAAAATAACGAAAAGCTGTGATGACTTCTAAAAATTGGATTTTCTAAGGATTTTTATATGAAAACTTTAAATGCGTTTTTCTTGAAAACTAGAAGAGCTAGAGCCAAAATAACCAAAAGCTGTGATCACTTCTAAAAATTGGATTTTCCAAGGATTTTTATATGAAAACTTTAAATGCGTTTTTCTTGAAAACTAGAAGAGCTAGAGCCAAAATAACGAAAATCTGTGAACACATCCAAAAATTGGATTTTCTAAGGATTTTTATATGAAAACTTTAAATGCGTTTTTCTTGAAAACTAGAAGAGCTAGAGCCAAAATAACGAAAATCTGTGATCACTTCTAAAAATTGGATTTTCTAAGGATTTTTATATGAAAACTTTAAATGCGTTTTTCTTAAAAACTAGAAGAGCTAGAGCCAAAATAACGAAAATCTGTAATCACTTCTAAAAATTGGATTTTCCAAGGATTTTTATATGAAAACTTTAAATGCGTTTTTCTTGAAAACTAGAAGAGCTAGAGCCAAAATAACGAAAATCTGTGATCACATCCAAAAATTGGATTTTCTAAGGATTTTTATATGAAAACTTTAAATGCGTTTTTCTTGAAAACTAGAAGAGCTAGAGCCAAAATAACGAAAATCTGTGATCACTTCTAAAACTTGGATTTTCCAAGGATTTTTATATGAAAACTTTAAGTGCGTTTTTCTTGAAAACTAGAAGAGCTAGAGCCAAAATAACGAAAATCTGTGATCACTTCTAAAAATTGGATTTTCTAAGGATTTTTATATGAAAACTTTAAATGCGTTTTTCTTGAAAACTAGAAGAGCTGGAGCCAAAATAACGAAAATCTGTGATCACATCCAAAAATTGGATTTTCTAAGGATTTTTATATGAAAACTTTAAATGCGTTTTTCTTGAAAACTAGAAGAGCTAGAGCCAAAATAACGAAAATCTGTGATCACATCCAAAAATTGGATTTTCTAAGGATTTTTATATGAAATCTTTAAATGCGTTTTTCTTGAAAACTAGAAGAGCTAGAGCCAAAATAACGAAAATCTGTGATCACATCCAAAAATTTGATTTTCTAAGGATTTTTATATGAAAACTTTAAATGCGTTTTTCTTGAAAACTAGAAGAGCTAGAGCCAAAATAACGAAAATCTGTGATCACATCCAAAAATTGGATGTTCTAAGGATTTTTATATGAAAACTTTAAATGCGTTTTTCTTGAAAACTAGAAGAGCTAGAGCCAAAATAACGAAAATCTGTGATCACTTCTAAAAATTGGATTTTCTAAGGATTTTTATATGAAAACCTTAAATGCGTTTTTCTAGAAAACTAGAAGAGCTAGAGCCAAAATAACGAAAATCTGTGATCACTTCTAAAAATTGGATTTCCCAAGGATTTTTATATGAAAACTTTAAATGCGTTTTTCTTGAAAACTAGAAGAGCTAGAGCCAAAATAACGAAAATCTGTGATCACACCCAAAAATTGGATTTTCTAAGGCGTTTTATATGAAAACTTTAAATGCGTTTTTCTTGAAAACTAGAAGAGCTAGAGCCAAAATAACGAAAATCTGTGATCACTTCTAAAAATTGGATTTTCCAAGGATTTTTATATGAAAACTTTAAATGCGTTTTTCTTGAAAACTAGAAGAGCTAGAGCCAAAATAACGAAAAGCTGTGATCACTTCTAAAAATTGGATTTTCTAAGGATTTTTATATGAAAACTTTAAATGCGTTTTTCTTGAAAACTAGAAGAGCTAGAGCCAAAATAACGAAAATCTGTGATCACTTCTAAAAATTGGATTTTCTAAGGATTTTTATATGAAAACTTTAAATGCGTTTTTCTTGAAAACTAGAAGAGCTAGAGCCAAAATAACCAAAAGCTGTGATCACTTCTAAAAATTGGATTTTCTAAGGATTTTTATATGAAAACTTTAAATGCGTTTTTCTTGAAAACTAGAAGAGCTAGAGCCAAAATAACGAAAATCTGTGATCACTTCTAAAAATTGGATTTTCTAAGGATTTTTATATGAAAACTTTAAATGCGTTTTTCTTGAAAACTAGAAGAGCTAGAGCCAAAATAACGAAAATCTGTGATCACTTCTAAAAATTGGATTTTCCAAGGATTTTTATATGAAAACTTTAAATGCGTTTTTCTTGAAAACTAGCAGAGCTAGAGCCAAAATAACGAAAATCTGTGATCACTTCTAAAAATTGAATTTTCCAAGGATTTTTATATGAAAACTTTAAATGCGTTTTTCTTGAAAACTAGAAGAGCTAGAGCCAAAATAACGAAAATCTGTGATCACTTCTAAAAATTGGATTTTCTAAGGATTTTTATATGAAAACTTTAAATGCGTTTTTCTTGAAAACTAGAAGAGCTAGAACCAAAATAACGAAAATCTGTGATCACTTCTAAAAATTGGATTTTCCAAGGATTTTTATATGAAAACTTTAAATGCGTTTTTCTTGAAAACTAGCAGAGCTAGAGCCAAAATAACGAAAATCTGTGATCACTTCAAAAAATTGGATTTTCCAAGGATTTTTATATGAAAACTTTAAATGCGTTTTTCTTGAAAACTAGAAGAGCTAGAGCCAAAATAACGAAAATCTGTGATCACTTCTAAAAATTGGATTTTCTAAGGATTTTTATATGAAAACCTTAAATGCGTTTTTCTAGAAAACTAGAAGAGCTAGAGCCAAAATAACGAAAATCTGTGATCACTTCTAAAAATTGGATTTCCCAAGGATTTTTATATGAAAACTTTAAATGCGTTTTTCTTGAAAACTAGAAGAGCTAGAGCCAAAATAACGAAAATCTGTGATCACACCCAAAAATTGGATTTTCTAAGGCGTTTTATATGAAAACTTTAAATGCGTTTTTCTTGAAAACTAGAAGAGCTAGAGCCAAAATAACGAAAATCTGTGATCACTTCTAAAAATTGGATTTTCCAAGGATTTTTATATGAAAACTTTAAATGCGTTTTTCTTGAAAACTAGAAGAGCTAGAGCCAAAATAACGAAAATCTGTGATCACATCCAAAAATTTGATTTTCTAAGGATTTTTATATGAAAACTTTAAATGCGTTTTTCTTGAAAACTAGAAGAGCTAGAGCCAAAATATCGAAAATCTGTAATCACTTCTAAAAATTTGATTTTCCAAGGATTTTTATATGAAAACTTAAAATGCGTTTTTCTTGAAAACTAGAAGAGCTAGAGCCAAAATAACGAAAATCTGTGATCACATCCAAAAATTGGATTTTCTAAGGATTTTTATATGAAAACTTTAAATGCGTTTTTCTTGAAAACTAGAAGAGCTAGAGCCAAAATAACGAAAATCTGTGATCACTTCTAAAAATTGGATTTTCTAAGGATTTTTATATGAAAACTTTAAATGCGTTTTTCTTGAAAACTAGAAGAGCTAGAGCCAAAATAACGAAAATCTGTGATCACTTCTAAAAATTGGATTTTCTAAGGATTTTTATATGAAAACTTTAAATGCGTTTTTCTTGAAAACTAGAAGAGCTAGAGCCAAAATAACGAAAATCTGTGATCACTTCTAAAAATTGGATTTTCTAAGGATTTTTATATGAAACTTTTAATGCGTTTTTCTTGAAAACTAGAAGAGCTTGAGCCAAAATAACGAAAATCTGTGATCACTTCTAAAAATTGGATTTTCTAAGGATTTTTATATGAAAACTTTAAATGCGTTTTTCTTGAAAACTAGAAGAGCTAGAGCCAAAATAACGAAAATCTGTGATCACTTCTAAAAATTGGATTTTCTAAGGATTTTTATATGAAAACTTTAAATGCGTTTTTCTTGAAAACTAGAAGAGCTAGAGCCAAAATAACGAAAATATGTGATCACATCCAAAAATTGGATGTTCTAAGGATTTTTATATGAAAACTTTAAATGCGTTTTTCTTGAAAACTAGAAGAGCTAGAGCCAAAATAACGAAAATCTGTGATCACTTCTAAAAATTGGATTTTCTAAGGATTTTTATATGAAAACTTTAAATGCGTTTTTCTTGAAAACTAGAAGAGCTAGAGCCAAAATAAAGAAAATCTGTGATCTCTTCTTAAAATTGGATTTTCTAAGGATTTTTATATGAAAACTTTAAATGCGTTTTTCTTGAAAACTAGAAGAGCTAGAGCCGAAATAACGAAAATCTGTGATCACATCCAAAAATTGGATTTTCTAAGGATTTTTATATGAAAACTTTAAATGCGTTTTTCTTGAAAACTAGAAGAGCTAGAGCCAAAATAACGAAAATCTGTGATCACTTCTAAAAATTGGATTTTCCAAGGATTTTTATATGAAAACTTTAAATGCGTTTTTCTTGAAAACTAGAAGAGCTAGAGCCAAAATAACGAACATCTGTGATCACATCCAAAAATTTGATTTTCTAAGGATTTTTATATGAAAACTTTAAATGCGTTTTTCTTGAAAACTAGAAGAGCTAGAGCCAAAATAACGAAAATCTGTGATCACATCCAAAAATTGGATTTTCTAAGGATTTTTATATGAAAACTTTAAATGCGTTTTTCTTGAAAACAAGAAGAGCTAGAGCCAAAATAACGAAAATCTGTGATCACATCCAAAAATTGGATGTTCTAAGGATTTTTATATGAAAACTTTAAATGCGTTTTTCTTGAAAACTAGAAGAGCTAGAGCCAAAATAACGAAAATCTGTGATCACTTCTAAAAATTGGATTTTCCAAGGATTTTTATATGAAAACTTTAAATGCGTTTTTCTTGAAAACTAGAAGAGCTAGAGCCAAAATAACGAAAATCTGTGATCACATCCAAAAATTTGATTTTCTAAGGATTTTTATATGAAAACTTTAAATGCGTTTTTCTTGAAAACTAGAAGAGCTAGAGCCAAAATAACGAAAATCTGTAATCACATCCAAAAATTGGATGTTCTAATGATTTTTATATGAAAACTTTAAATGCGTTTTTCTTGAAAACTAGAAGAGCTAGAGCCAAAATAACGAAAATCTGTGATCACATCCAAAAATTGGATGTTCTAAGGATTTTTATATGAAAACTTTAAATGCGTTTTTCTTGAAAACAAGAAGAGCTAGAGCCAAAATAACGAAAATCTGTGATCACATCCAAAAATTGGATGTTCTAAGGATTTTTATATGAAAACTTTAAATGCGTTTTTCTTGAAAACTAGAAGAGCTAGAGCCAAAATAACGAAAATCTGTGATCACTTCTAAAAATTGGATTTTCTAAGGATTTTTATATGAAAACTTTAAATGCGTTTTTCTTGAAAACTAGAAGAGCTAGAGCCAAAATAACGAAAATCTGTGATCTCTTCTTAAAATTGAATTTTCTAAGGATTTTTCAATGAAAACTTTAAATGCGTTTTTCTTGAAAACTAGAAGAGCTAGAGCCGAAATAACGAAAATCTGTGATCACATCCAAAAATTGGATTTTCTAAGGATTTTTATATGAAAACTTTAAATGCGTTTTTCTTGAAAACTAGAAGAGCTAGAGCCAAAAAAACGAAAATCTGTGATCACTTCTAAAAATTGGATTTTCTAAGGATTTTTATATGAAAACTTTAAATGCGTTTTTCTTGAAAACTAGAAGAGCTAGAGCCAAAATAACGAAAATCTGTGATCACTTCTAAAAATTGGATTTTCCAAGGATTTTTATATGAAATCTTTAAATGCGTTTTTCTTGAAAACTAGAAGAGCTAGAGCCAAAATAACGAAAATCTGTGATCACATCCAAAAATTTGATTTTCTAAGGATTTTTATATGAAAACTTTAAATGCGTTTTTCTTGAAAACTAGAAGAGCTAGAGCCAAAATAACGAAAATCTGTGATCACATCCAAAAATTGGATGTTCTAAGGATTTTTATATGAAAACTTTAAATGCGTTTTTCTTGAAAACTAGAAGAGCTAGAGCCAAAATAACGAAAATCTGTGATCACATCCAAAAATTGGATGTTCTAAGGATTTTTATATGAAAACTTTAAATGCGTTTTTCTTGAAAACTAGAAGAGCTAGAGCCAAAATAACGAAAATCTGTAATCACTTCTAAAAATTGGATTTTCTAAGGATTTTTATATGAAAACTTTAAATGCGTTTTTCTTGAAAACTAGAAGAGCTAGAGCCAAAATAACGAAAATCTGTGATCACTTCTAAAAATTGGATTTTCCAAGGATTTTTATATGAAAACTTTAAATGCGTTTTTCTTGAAAACTAGAAGAGCTAGAGCCAAAATAACGAAAATCTGTGATCACATCCAAAAATTTGATTTTCTGAGGATTTTTATATGAAAACTTTAAATGCGTTTTTCTTGAAAACTAGAAGAGCTAGAGCCAAAATAACGAAAATCTGTAATCACTTCTAAAAATTGGATTTTCCAAGGATTTGTATATGAAAACTTTAAATGCGTTTTTCTTGAAAACTAGAAGAGCTAGAGCCAAAATAACAAAAATCTGTGATCACATCCAAAAATTGGATTTTCTAAGGATTTTTTTATGAAAACTTCAAATGCGTTTTTCTTGAAAACTAGAAGAGCTAGAGCCAAAATAACGAAAATCTGTGATCACTTCTAAAAATTGGATTTTCTAAGGATTTTTATATGAAAACTTTAAAGCGTTTTTCTTGAAAACTAGAAGAGCTAGAGCCAAAATAACGAAAATCTGTGATCACATCCAAAAATTGGATTTTCTAAGGATTTTTATATGAAAACTTTAAATGCGTTTTTCTTGAAAACTAGAAGAGCTAGAGCCAAAATAACGAAAATCTGTGATCACTTCTAAAAATTGGATTTTCTAAGGATTTTTATATGAAAACTTTAAATGCGTTTTTCTTGAAAACTAGAAGAGCTAGAGCCAAAATAACGAAAATCTGTGATCACTTCTAAAAATTGGATTTTCCAAGGATTTTTATATGAAAACTTTAAATGCGTTTTTCTTGAAAACTAGAAGAGCTAGAGCCAAAATAACGAAAATCTGTGATCACATCCAAAAATTTGATTTTCTGAGGATTTTTATATGAAAACTTTAAATGCGTTTTTCTTGAAAACTGGAAGAGCTAGAGCCAAAATAACGAAAATCTGTAATCACTTCTAAAAATTGGATTTTCCAAGGATTTTTATATGAAAACTTTAAATGCGTTTTTCTTGAAAACTAGAAGAGCTAGAGCCAAAATAACAAAAATCTGTGATCACATCCAAAAATTGGATTTTCTAAGGATTTTTATATGAAAACTTCAAATGCGTTTTTCTTGAAAACTAGAAGAGCTAGAGCCAAAATAACGAAAATCTGTGATCACTTCTAAAAATTGGATTTTCTAAGGATTTTTATATGAAAACTTTAAATGCGTTTTTCTTGAAAACTAGAAGAGCTAGAGCCAAAATAACGAAAATCTGTAATCACTTCTAAAAATTGGATTTTCCAAGGATTTTTATATGAAAACTTTAAATGCGTTTTTCTAGAGCCAAAATAACGAAAATCTGTGATCACATCCAAAAATTGGATTTTCTAAGGATTTTTATATGAAAACTTTAAATGCGTTTTTCTTAAAAACTAGAAGAGCTAGAGCCAAAATAACGAAAATCTGTGATCACTTCTAAAAATTGGATTTTCTAAGGATTTTTATATGAAAACTTTAAATGCGTTTTTCTTGAAAACTAGAAGAGCTAGAGCCAAAATAACGAAAATCTGTGATCACATCCAAAAATTGGATTTTCTAAGGATTTTTATATGAAAACTTTAAATGCGTTTTTCTTGAAAACTAGAAGAGCTAGAGCCAAAATAACGAAAAATTGGATTTTCTAAGGATTTTTATATGAAAACTTTAAATGCGTTTTTCTTGAAAACTAGAAGAGCTAGAGCCAAAATAACGAAAATCTGTGATCACTTCTAAAAATTGGATTTTCTAAGGATTTTTATATGAAAACTTTAAATGCGTTTTTCTTGAAAACTAGAAGAGCTAGAGCCAAAATAACGAAAATCTGTGATCACATCCAAAAATTGGATTTTCTAAGGATTTTTATATGAAAACTTTAAATGCGTTTTTCTTGAAAACTAGAAGAGCTAGAGCCAAAATAACGAAAATCTGTGATCACTTCTAAAAATTGGATTTTCTAAGGATTTTTATATGAAAACTTTAAATGCGTTTTTCTTGAAAACTAGAAGAGCTAGAGCCAAAATAACGAAAATCTGTGATCACTTCTAAAAATTGGATTTTCCAAGGATTTTTATATGAAAACTTTAAATGCGTTTTTCTTGAAAACTAGAAGAGCTAGAGCCAAAATAACGAAAATCTGTGATCACATCCAAAAATTTGATTTTCTAAGGATTTTTATATGAAAACTTTAAATGCGTTTTTCTTGAAAACTGGAAGAGCTAGAGCCAAAATAACGAAAATCTGTAATCACTTCTAAAAATTGGATTTTCCAAGGATTTTTATATGAAAACTTTAAATGCGTTTTTCTTGAAAACTAGAAGAGCTAGAGCCAAAATAACAAAAATCTGTGATCACATCCAAAAATTGGATTTTCTAAGGATTTTTATATGAAAACTTCAAATGCGTTTTTCTTGAAAACTAGAAGAGCTAGAGCCAAAATAACGAAAATCTGTGATCACTTCTAAAAATTGGATTTTCTAAGGATTTTTATATGAAAACTTTAAATGCGTTTTTCTTGAAAACTAGAAGAGCTAGAGGCAAAATAACGAAAATCTGTAATCACTTCTAAAAATTGGATTTTCCAAGGATTTTTATATGAAAACTTTAAATGCGTTTTTCTTGAAAACTAGAAGAGCTAGAGCCAAAATAACGAAAATCTGTGATCACATCCAAAAATTGGATTTTCTAAGGATTTTTATATGAAAACTTCAAATGCGATTTTCTTGAAAACTAGAAGAGCTAGAGCCAAAATAACGAAAATCTGTGATCACTTCTAAAAATTGGATTTTCTAAGGATTTTTATATGAAAACTTTAAATGCGTTTTTCTTGAAAACTAGAAGAGCTAGAGCCAAAATAACGAAAATCTGTGATCACTTCTAAAAATTGGATTTTCTAAGGATTTTTATATGAAAACTTTAAATGCGTTTTTCTTGAAAACTAGAAGAGCTAGAGCCAAAATAACGAAAAATTGGATTTTCTAAGGATTTTTATATGAAAACTTTAAATGCGTTTTTCTTGAAAACTAGAAGAGCTAGAGCCAAAATAACAAAAATCTGTGATCACATCCAAAAATTGGATTTTCTAAGGATTTTTATATGAAAACTTCAAATGCGTTTTTCTTGAAAACTAGAAGAGCTAGAGCCAAAATAACGAAAATCTGTGATCACATCCAAAAATTGGATTTTCTAAGGATTTTTATATGAAAACTTTAAATGCGTTTTTCTTAAAAACTTGAAGAGCTAGAGCCAAAATAACGAAAATCTGTGATCACTTCTAAAAATTGGATTTTCTAAGGATTTTTATATGAAAACTTTAAATGCGTTTTTCTTGAAAACTAGAAGAGCTAGAGCCAAAATAACGAAAATCTGTGATCACATCCAAAAATTGGATTTTCTAAGGATTTTTATATGAAAACTTTAAATGCGTTTTTCTTGAAAACTAGAAGAGCTAGAGCCAAAATAACGAAAAATTGGATTTTCTAAGGATTTTTATATGAAAACTTTAAATGCGTTTTTCTTGAAAACTAGAAGAGCTAGAGCCAAAATAACAAAAATCTGTGATCACATCCAAAAATTGGATTTTCTAAGGATTTTTATATGAAAACTTCAAATGCGTTTTTCTTGAAAACTAGAAGAGCTAGAGCCAAAATAACGAAAATCTGTGATCACTTCTAAAAATTGGATTTTCTAAGGATTTTTATATGAAAACTTTAAATGCGTTTTTCTTGAAAACTAGAAGAGCTAGAGCCAAAATAACGAAAATCTGTAATCACTTCTAAAAATTGGATTTTCCAAGGATTTTTATATGAAAACTTTAAATGCGTTTTTCTTGAAAACTAGAAGAGCTAGAGCCAAAATAACGAAAATCTGTGATCACATCCAAAAATTGGATGTTCTAAGGATTTTTATATGAAAACTTTAAATGCGTTTTTCTTGAAAACTAGAAGAGCTAGAGCCAAAATAACGAAAATCTGTGATCTCTTCTTAAAATTGGATTTTCTAAGGATTTTTATATGAAAACTTTAAATGCGTTTTTCTTGAAAACTAGAAGAGCTAGAGCCGAAATAACGAAAATCTGTGATCACATCCAAAAATTTGATTTTCTAAGGATTTTTATATGGAAACTTTAAATGCGTTTTTCTTGAAAACTAGAAGAGCTAGAGCCAAAATAACGAAAATCTGTGATCACATCCAAAAATTGGATTTTCTAAGGATTTTTATATGAAAACTTCAAATGCGATTTTCTTGAAAACTAGAAGAGCTAGAGCCAAAATAACGAAAATCTGTGATCACTTCTAAAAATTGGATTTTCTAAGGATTTTTATATGAAAACTTTAAATGCGTTTTTCTTGAAAACTAGAAGAGCTAGAGCCAAAATAACGAAAATCTGTGATCACTTCTAAAAATTGGATTTTCTAAGGATTTTTATATGAAAACTTTAAATGCGTTTTTCTTGAAAACTAGAAGAGCTAGAGCCAAAATAACGAAAAATTGGATTTTCTAAGGATTTTTATATGAAAACTTTAAATGCGTTTTTCTTGAAAACTAGAAGAGCTAGAGCCAAAATAACAAAAATCTGTGATCACATCCAAAAATTGGATTTTCTAAGGATTTTTATATGAAAACTTCAAATGCGTTTTTCTTGAAAACTAGAAGAGCTAGAGCCAAAATAACGAAAATCTGTGATCACATCCAAAAATTGGATTTTCTAAGGATTTTTATATGAAAACTTTAAATGCGTTTTTCTTAAAAACTTGAAGAGCTAGAGCCAAAATAACGAAAATCTGTGATCACTTCTAAAAATTGGATTTTCTAAGGATTTTTATATGAAAACTTTAAATGCGTTTTTCTTGAAAACTAGAAGAGCTAGAGCCAAAATAACGAAAATCTGTGATCACATCCAAAAATTGGATTTTCTAAGGATTTTTATATGAAAACTTTAAATGCGTTTTTCTTGAAAACTAGAAGAGCTAGAGCCAAAATAACGAAAAATTGGATTTTCTAAGGATTTTTATATGAAAACTTTAAATGCGTTTTTCTTGAAAACTAGAAGAGCTAGAGCCAAAATAACAAAAATCTGTGATCACATCCAAAAATTGGATTTTCTAAGGATTTTTATATGAAAACTTCAAATGCGTTTTTCTTGAAAACTAGAAGAGCTAGAGCCAAAATAACGAAAATCTGTGATCACTTCTAAAAATTGGATTTTCTAAGGATTTTTATATGAAAACTTTAAATGCGTTTTTCTTGAAAACTAGAAGAGCTAGAGCCAAAATAACGAAAATCTGTAATCACTTCTAAAAATTGGATTTTCCAAGGATTTTTATATGAAAACTTTAAATGCGTTTTTCTTGAAAACTAGAAGAGCTAGAGCCAAAATAACGAAAATCTGTGATCACATCCAAAAATTGGATGTTCTAAGGATTTTTATATGAAAACTTTAAATGCGTTTTTCTTGAAAACTAGAAGAGCTAGAGCCAAAATAACGAAAATCTGTGATCTCTTCTTAAAATTGGATTTTCTAAGGATTTTTATATGAAAACTTTAAATGCGTTTTTCTTGAAAACTAGAAGAGCTAGAGCCGAAATAACGAAAATCTGTGATCACATCCAAAAATTTGATTTTCTAAGGATTTTTATATGGAAACTTTAAATGCGTTTTTCTTGAAAACTAGAAGAGCTAGAGCCAAAATAACGAAAATCTGTGATCACTTCTAAAAATTGGATTTTCTAAGGATTTTTATATGAAAACTTTAAATGCGTTTTTCTTGAAAACTAGAAGAGCTAGAGCCAAAATAACGAAAATCTGTAATCACTTCTAAAAATTGGATTTTCCAAGGATTTTTATATGAAAACTTTAAATGCGTGTTTCTTGAAAACTAGAAGAGCTAGAGCCAAAATAACGAAAATCTGTGATCACATCCAAAAATTGGATGTTCTAAGGATTTTTATATGAAAACTTTAAATGCGTTTTTCTTGAAAACTAGAAGAGCTAGAGCCAAAATAACGAAAATCTGTGATCACATCCAAAAATTGGATGTTCTAAGGATTTTTATATGAAAACTTTAAATGCGTTTTTCTTGAAAACTAGAAGAGCTAGAGCCAAAATAACGAAAATCTGTAATCACTTCTAAAAATTGGATTTTCCAAGGATTTTTATATGAAAACTTTAAATGCGTTTTTCTTGAAAACTAGAAGAGCTAGAGCCAAAATAACGAAAATCTGTGATCACATCCAAAAATTGGATGTTCTAAGGATTTTTATATGAAAACTTTAAATGCGTTTTTCTTGAAAACTAGAAGAGCTAGAGCCAAAATAACGAAAATCTGTGATCACATCCAAAAATTGGATGTTCTAAGGATTTTTATATGAAAACTTTAAATGCGTTTTTCTTGAAAACTAGAAGAGCTAGAGCCAAAATAACGAAAATCTGTGATCTCTTCTTAAAATTGGATTTTCTAAGGATTTTTATATGAAAACTTTAAATGCGTTTTTCTTGAAAACTAGAAGAGCTAGAGCCGAAATAACGAAAATCTGTGATCACATCCAAAAATTGGATTTTCTAAGGATTTTTATATGAAAACTTTAAATGCGTTTTTCTTGAAAACTAGAAGAGCTAGAGCCAAAATAACGAAAATCTGTGATCACTTCTAAAAATTGGATTTTCTAAGGATTTTTATATGAAAACTTTAAATGCGTTTTTCTTGAAAACTAGAAGAGCTAGAGCCAAAATAACGAAAATCTGTGATCACTTCTAAAAATTGGATTTTCCAAGGATTTTTATATGAAATCTTTAAATGCGTTTTTCTTGAAAACTAGAAGAGCTAGAGCCAAAATAACGAAAATCTGTGATCACATCCAAAAATTTGATTTTCTAAGGATTTTTATATGAAAACTTTAAATGCGTTTTTCTTGAAAACTAGAAGAGCTAGAGCCAAAATAACGAAAATCTGTGATCACATCCAAAAATTGGATGTTCTAAGGATTTTTATATGAAAACTTTAAATGCGTTTTTCTTGAAAACTAGAAGAGCTAGAGCCAAAATAACGAAAATCTGTGATCACGTCCAAAAATTGGATGTTCTAAGGATTTTTATATGAAAACTTTAAATGCGTTTTTCTTGAAAACTAGAAGAGCTAGAGCCAAAATAACGAAAATCTGTGATCACTTCTAAAAATTGGATTTTCCAAGGATTTTTATATGAAAACTTTAAATGCGTTTTTCTTGAAAACTAGAAGAGCTAGAGCCAAAATAACGAAAATCTGTGATCACATCCAAAAATTTGATTTTCTAAGGATTTTTATATGAAAACTTTAAATGCGTTTTTCTTGAAAACTAGAAGAGCTAGAGCCAAAATAACGAAAATCTGTAATCACTTCTAAAAATTGGATTTTCCAAGGATTTTTATATGAAAACTTTAAATGCGTTTTTCTTGAAAACTAGAAGAGCTAGAGCCAAAATAACGAAAATCTGTGATCACATCCAAAAATTGGATTTTCTAAGGATTTTTATATGAAAACTTCAAATGCGATTTTCTTGAAAACTAGAAGAGCTAGAGCCAAAATAACGAAAATCTGTGATCACTTCTAAAAATTGGATTTTCTAAGGATTTTTATATGAAAACTTTAAATGCGTTTTTCTTGAAAACTAGAAGAGCTAGAGCCAAAATAACGAAAATCTGTGATCACATCCAAAAATTGGATTTTCTAAGGATTTTTATATGAAAACTTTAAATGCGTTTTTCTTGAAAACTAGAAGAGCTAGAGCCAAAATAACGAAAATCTGTGAACACTTCTAAAAATTGGATTTTCTAAGGATTTTTATATGAAAACTTTAAATGCGTTTTTCTTGAAAACTAGAAGAGCTAGAGCCAAAATAACGAAAATCTGTGATCACTTCTAAAAATTGGATTTTCCAAGGATTTTTATATGAAAACTTTAAATGCGTTTTTCTTGAAAACTAGAAGAGCTAGAGCCAAAATAACGAAAATCTGTGATCACATCCAAAAATTTGATTTTCTAAGGATTTTTATATGAAAACTTTAAATGCGTTTTTCTTGAAAACTAGAAGAGCTAGAGCCAAAATAACGAAAATCTGTAATCACTTCTAAAAATTGGATTTTCCAAGGATTTTTATATGAAAACTTTAAATGCGTTTTTCTTGAAAACTAGAAGAGCTAGAGCCAAAATAACAAAAATCTGTGATCACATCCAAAAATTGGATTTTCTAAGGATTTTTATATGAAAACTTCAAATGCGTTTTTTTTGAAAACTAGAAGAGCTAGAGCCAAAATAACGAAAATCTGTGATCACTTCTAAAAATTGGATTTTCTAAGGATTTTTATATGAAAACTTTAAATGCGTTTTTCTTGAAAACTAGAAGAGCTAGAGCCAAAATAACGAAAATCTGTGATCACTTCTAAAAATTGGATTTTCCAAGGATTTTTATATGAAAACTTTAAATGCGTTTTTCTTGAAAACTAGAAGAGCTAGAGCCAAAATAACGAAAATCTGTGATCACATCCAAAAATTGGATGTTCTAAGGATTTTTATATGAAAACTTTAAATGCGTTTTTCTTGAAAACTAGAAGAGCTAGAGCCAAAATAACGAAAATCTGTAATCACTTCTAAAAATTGGATTTTCCAAGGATTTTTATATGAAAACTTTAAATGCGTTTTTCTTGAAAACTAGAAGAGCTAGAGCCAAAATAACGAAAATCTGTGATCACATCCAAAAATTAGATTTTCTAAGGATTTTTATATGAAAACTTCAAATGCGATTTTCTTGAAAACTAGAAGAGCTAGAGCCAAAATAACGAAAATCTGTGATCACTTCTAAAAATTGGATTTTCTAAGGATTTTTATATGAAAACTTTAAATGCGTTTTTCTTGAAAACTAGAAGAGCTAGAGCCAAAATAACGAAAATCTGTGATCACTTCTAAAAATTGGATTTTCCAAGGATTTTTATATGAAAACTTTAAATGCGTTTTTCTTGAAAACTAGAAGAGCTAGAGCCAAAATAACGAAAATCTGTGATCACATCCAAAAATTTGATTTTCTGAGGATTTTTTTATGAAAACTTCAAATGCGTTTTTCTTGAAAACTAGAAGAGCTAGAGCCAAAATAACGAAAATCTGTGATCACTTCTAAAAATTGGATTTTCCAAGGATTTTTATATGAAAACTTTAAATGCGTTTTTCTTGAAAACTAGAAGAGCTAGAGCCAAAATAACGAAAATCTGTGATCACATCCAAAAATTGGATGTTCTAAGGATTTTTATATGAAAACTTTAAATGCGTTTTTCTTGAAAACTAGAAGAGCTAGAGCCAAAATAACGAAAATCTGTGATCACTTCTAAAAATTGGATTTTCCAAGGATTTTTATATGAAAACTTTAAATGCGTTTTTCTTGAAAACTAGAAGAGCTAGAGCCAAAATAACGAAAATCTGTGATCACATCCAAAAATTTGATTTTCTGAGGATTTTTTTATGAAAACTTCAAATGCGTTTTTCTTGAAAACTAGAAGAGCTAGAGCCAAAATAACGAAAATCTGTGATCACTTCTAAAAATTGGATTTTCCAAGGATTTTTATATGAAAAATTTAAATGCGTTTTTCTTGAAAACTAGAAGAGCTAGAGCCAAAATAACGAAAATCTGTGATCACTTCCGAAAATTGGATTTTCTAAGGATTTTTATATGAAAACTTCAAATGCGATTTTCTTGAAAACTAGAAGAGCTAGAGCCAAAATAACGAAAATCTGTGATCACTTCTAAAAATTGGATTTTCTAAGGATTTTTATATGAAAACTTTAAATGCGTTTTTCTTGAAAACTAGAAGAGCTAGAGCCAAAATAACGAAAATCTGTGACCACATTCAAAAATTGGATTTTCTAAGGATTTTTATATGAAAACTTTAAATGCGTTTTTCTTGAAAACTAGAAGAGCTAGAGCCAAAATAACGAAAAATTGGATTTTCTAAGGATTTTTATATGAAAACTTTAAATGCGTTTTTCTTGAAAACTAGAAGAGCTAGAGCCAAAATAACGAAAATCTGTGATCACTTCTAAAAATTGGATTTTCCAAGGATTTTTATATGAAAACTTTAAATGCGTTTTTCTTGAAAACTAGAAGAGCTAGAGCCAAAATAACGAAAATCTGTGATCACATCCAAAAATTTGATTTTCTAAGGATTTTTATATGAAAACTTTAAATGCGTTTTTCTTGAAAACTAGAAGAGCTAGAGCCAAAATAACGAAAATCTGTAATCACGTCTAAAAATTGGATTTTCCAAGGATTTTTATATGAAAACTTCAAATGCGATTTTCTTGAAAACTAGAAGAGCTAGAGCCAAAATAACGAAAATCTGTGATCACTTCTAAAAATTGGATTTTCTTAGGATTTTTATATGAAAACTTTAAATGCGTTTTTCTTGAAAACTAGAAGAGCTAGAGCCAAAATAACGAAAATCTGTGATCACATCCAAAAATTGGATTTTCTAAGGATTTTTATATGAAAACTTTAAATGCGTTTTTCTTGAAAACTAGAAGAGCTAGAGCCAAAATAACGAAAATCTGTGATCACATCCAAATATTGGATTTTCTAAGGATTTTTATATAAAAACTTTAAATGCGTTTTTCTTGAAAACTAGAAGAGCTAGAGTCAAAATAACGAAAATCTGTGATCACTTCTAAAAATTGGATTTTCTAAGGATTTTTATATGAAAACTTTAAATGCGTTTTTCTTGAAAACTAGAAGAGCTAGAGCCAAAATAACGAAAATCTGTGATCACTTCTAAAAATTGGATTTTCTAAGGATTTTTATATGAAAACTTTAAATGCGTTTTTCTTGAAAACTAGAAGAGCTAGAGCCAAAAAAACGAAAATCTGTAATCACTTCTAAAAATTGGATTTTCCAAGGATTTTTATATGAAAACTTTAAATGCGTTTTTCTTGAAAACTAGAAGAGCTAGAGCCAAAATAACGAAAATCTGTAATCACTTCTAAAAATTGGATTTTCCAAGGATTTTTATATGAAAACTTTAAATGCGTTTTTCTTGAAAACTAGAAGAGCTAGAGCCAAAATAACGAAAATCTGTGATCACATCCAAAAATTGGATTTTCTAAGGATTTTTATATGAAAACTTCAAATGCGTTTTTCTTGAAAACTAGAAGAGCTAGAGCCAAAATAACGAAAATCTGTGATCACTTCTAAAAATTGGATTTTCTAAGGATTTTTATATGAAAACTTTAAATGCGTTTTTCTTGAAAACTAGAAGAGCTAGAGCCAAAATAACGAAAATCTGTGATCACTTCTAAAAATTGGATTTTCTAAGGATTTTTATATGAAAACTTTAAATGCGTTTTTCTTGAAAACTAGCAGAGCTAGAGCCAAAATAACGAAAATCTGTGATCACTTCTAAAAATTGGATTTTCTAAGGATTTTTATATGAAAACTTTAAATGCGTTTTTCTTGAAAACTAGAAGAGCTAGAGCCAAAATAACGAAAATCTGTGATCACATCCAAAAATTGGATTTTCTAAGGATTTTTATATGAAAACTTTAAATGCGTTTTTCTTGAAAACTAGAAGAGCTAGAGCCAAAATAACGAAAATCTGTGATCACATCCAAAAATTTGATTTTCTAAGGATTTTTATATGAAAACTTTAAATGCGTTTTTCTTGAAAACTAGAATGGCTAGAGCCAAAATAACAAAAATCTGTAATCACTTCTAAAAATTGGATTTTCCAAGGATTTTTATATGAAAACTTAAAATGCGTTTTTCTTGAAAACTAGAAGAGCTAGAGCCAAAATAACGAAAATCTGTGATCACATCCAAAAATTGGATTTTCTAAGGATTTTTATATGAAAACTTCAAATGCGTTTTTCTTGAAAACTAGAAGAGCTAGAGCCAAAATAACGAAAATCTGTGATCACTTCTAAAAATTATATTTTCTAAGGATTTTTATATGAAAACTTTAAATGCGTTTTTCTTGAAAACTAGAAGAGCTAGAGCCAAAATAACGAAAATCTGTGATCACTTCTAAAAATTGGATTTTCTAAGGATTTTTATATGAAAACTTTAAATGCGTTTTTCTTGAAAACTAGAAGAGCTAGAGCCAAAATAACGAAAATCTGTGATCACTTCTAAAAATTGGATTTTCTAAGGATTTTTATATGAAAACTTTAAATGCGTTTTTCTTGAAAACTAGCAGAGCTAGAGCCAAAATAACGAAAATCTGTGATCACTTCTAAAAATTGGATTTTCCAAGTATTTTTATATGAAAACTTTAAATGCGTTTTTCTTGAAAACTAGAAGAGCTAGAGCCAAAATTACGAAAATCTGTGATCACATCCAAAAATTGGATTTTCTAAGATTTTTATATGAAAACTTTAAATGCGTTTTTCTTGAAAACTAGAAGAGCTAGAGCCAAAATAACGAAAATCTGTGATCACTTCTAAAAATTGGATTTTCTAAGGATTTTTATATGAAAACTTTAAATGCGTTTTTCTTGAAAACTAGAAGAGCTAGAGCCAAAATAACGAAAATCTGTGATCACTTCTAAAAATTGGATTTTCTAAGGATTTTTATATGAAAACTTTAAATGCGTTTTTCTTGAAAACTAGAAGAGCTAGAGCCAAAATAACGAAAATCTGTGATCACTTCTAAAAATTGGATTTTCCAAGGATTTTTATATGAAAACTTTAAATGCGTTTTTCTTGAAAACTAGAAGAGCTAGAGCCAAAATAACGAAAATCTGTGATCACATCCAAAAATTTGATTTTCTGAGGATTTTTTTATGAAAACTTCAAATGCGTTTTTCTTGAAAACTAGAAGAGCTAGAGCCAAAATAACGAAAATCTGTGATCACTTCTAAAAATTGGATTTTCCAAGGATTTTTATATGAAAACTTTAAATGCGTTTTTCTTGAAAACTAGAAGAGCTAGAGCCAAAATAACGAAAATCTGTGATCACATCCAAAAATTGGATTTTCTAAGGATTTTTATATGAAAACTTCAAATGCGATTTTCTTGAAAACTAGAAGAGCTAGAGCCAAAATAACGAAAATCTGTGATCACTTCTAAAAATTGGATTTTCTAAGGATTTTTATATGAAAACTTTAAATGCGTTTTTCTTGAAAACTAGAAGAGCTAGAGCCAAAATAACGAAAATCTGTGATCACATTCAAAAATTGGATTTTCTAAGGATTTTTATATGAAAACTTTAAATGCGTTTTTCTTGAAAACTAGAAGAGCTAGAGCCAAAATAACGAAAAATTGGATTTTCTAAGGATTTTTATATGAAAACTTTAAATGCGTTTTTCTTGAAAACTAGAAGAGCTAGAGCCAAAATAACGAAAATCTGTGATCACATCCAAAAATTGGATTTTCTAAGGATTTTTATATGAAAACTTTAAATGCGTTTTTCTTGAAAACTAGAAGAGCTAGAGCCAAAATAACGAAAATCTGTGATCACATCCAAAAATTTGATTTTCTAAGGATTTTTATATGAAAACTTTAAATGCGTTTTTCTTGAAAACTAGAAGAGCTAGAGCCAAAATAACGAAAATCCGTAATCACTTCTAAAAATTGGATTTTCCAAGGATTTTTATATGAAAACTTTAAATGCGTTTTTCTTGAAAACTAGAAGAGCTAGAGCCAAAATAACGAAAATCTGTGATCACATCCAAAAATTGGATTTTCTAAGGATTTTTATATGAAAACTTCAAATGCGTTTTTCTTGAAAACTAGAAGAGCTAGAGCCAAAATAACGAAAATCTGTGATCACTTCTAAAAATTGGATTTTCTAAGGATTTTTATATGAAAACTTTAAATGCGTTTTTCTTGAAAACTAGAAGAGCTAGAGCCAAAATAACGAAAATCTGTGATCACTTCTAAAAATTGGATTTTCTAAGGATTTTTATATGAAAACTTTAAATGCGTTTTTCTTGAAAACTAGCAGAGCTAGAGCCAAAATAACGAAAATCTGTGATCACTTCTAAAAATTGGATTTTCCAAGTATTTTTATATGAAAACTTTAAATGCGTTTTTCTTGAAAACTAGAAGAGCTAGAGCCAAAATAACGAAAATCTGTGATCACATCCAAAAATTGGATTTTCTAAGGATTTTTATATAAAAACTTTAAATGCGTTTTTCTTGAAAACTAGAAGAGCTAGAGCCAAAATAACGAAAATCTGTGATCACTTCTAAAAATTGGATTTTCTAAGGATTTTTATATGAAAACTTTAAATGCGTTTTTCTTGAAAACTAGAAGAGCTAGAGCCAAAATAACGAAAATCTGTGATCACTTCTAAAAATTGGATTTTCTAAGGATTTTTATATGAAAACTTTAAATGCGTTTTTCTTGAAAACTAGAAGAGCTAGAGCCAAAAAAACGAAAATCTGTAATCACTTCTAAAAATTGGATTTTCCAAGGATTTTTATATGAAAACTTTAAATGCGTTTTTCTTGAAAACTAGAAGAGCTAGAGCCAAAATAACGAAAATCTGTAATCACTTCTAAAAATTGGATTTTCGAAGGATTTTTATATGAAAACTTCAAATGCGATTTTCTTGAAAACTAGAAGAGCTAGAGCCAAAATAACGAAAATCTGTGAACACATCCAAAAATTGGATTTTCTAAGGATTTTTATATGAAAACTTCAAATGCGTTTTTCTTGAAAACTAGAAGAGCTAGAGCCAAAATAACGAAAATCTGTGATCACTTCAAAAAATTGGATTTTGCAAGGATTTTTATATGAAAACTTTAAATGCGTTTTTCTTGAAAACTAGAAGAGCTAGAGCCAAAATAACGAAAATCTGTGATCACATCCAAAAATTGGATTTTCTAAGGATTTTTATATGAAAACTTCAAATGCGATTTTCTTGAAAACTAGAAGAGCTAGAGCCAAAATAACGAAAATCTGTGATCACTTCTAAAAATTGGATTTTCTAAGGATTTTTATATGAAAACTTTAAATGCGTTTTTCTTGAAAACTAGAAGAGCTAGAAACAAAATAACGAAAATCTGTGATCACATTCAAAAATTGGATTTTCTAAGGAGTTTTATATGAAAAACTTTAAATGCATTTTTCTTGAAAACTAGAAGAGCTAGAGCCAAAATAACGAAAAATTGGATTTTCTAAGGATTTTTATATGAAAACTTTAAATGCGTTTTTCTTGAAAACTAGAAGAGCTAGAGCCAAAATAACGAAAAATTGGATTTTCTAAGGATTTTTATATGAAAACTTTAAATGCGTTTTTCTTGAAAACTAGAAGAGCTAGAGCCAAAATAACGAAAATTTGATTTTCTAAGGATTTTTATATGAAAACTTTAAATGCGTTTTTCTTGAAAACTAGAAGAGCTAGAGCCAAAATAACGAAAATCTGTGATCACTTCTAAAAATTGGATTTTCCAAGGATTTTTATATGAAAACTTCAAATGCGATTTTCTTGAAAACTAGCAGAGCTAGAGCCAAAATAACGAAAATCTGTGATCACTTCTAAAAATTGGATTTTCCAAGTATTTTTATATGAAAACTTTAAATGCGTTTTTCTTGAAAACTAGAAGAGCTAGAGCCAAAATAACGAAAATCTGTGATCACATCCAAAAATTTGATTTTCTAAGGATTTTTATATGAAAACTTTAAATGCGTTTTTCTTGAAAACTAGAAGAGCTAGAGCCAAAATAACGAAAATCTGTAATCACTTCTAAAAATTGGATTTTCCAAGGATTTTTATATGAAAACTTCAAATGCGATTTTCTTGAAAACTAGCAGAGCTAGAGCCAAAATAACGAAAATCTGTGATCACTTCTAAAAATTGGATTTTCCAAGTATTTTTATATGAAAACTTTAAATGCGTTTTTCTTGAAAACTAGAAGAGCTAGAGCCAAAATAACGAAAATCTGTGATCACATCCAAAAATTGGATTTTCTAAGGATTTTTATATAAAAACTTTAAATGCGTTTTTCTTGAAAACTAGAAGAGCTAGAGCCAAAATAACGAAAATCTGTGATCACTTCTAAAAATTGGATTTTCTAAGGATTTTTATATGAAAACTTTAAATGCGTTTTTCTTGAAAACTAGAAGAGCTAGAGCCAAAATAACGAAAATCTGTGATCACTTCTAAAAATTGGATTTTCTAAGGATTTTTATATGAAAACTTTAAATGCGTTTTTCTTGAAAACTAGAAGAGCTAGAGCCAAAAAAACGAAAATCTGTAATCACTTCTAAAAATTGGATTTTCCAAGGATTTTTATATGAAAACTTTAAATGCGTTTTTCTTGAAAACTAGAAGAGCTAGAGCCAAAATAACGAAAATCTGTAATCACTTCTAAAAATTGGATTTTCCAAGGATTTTTATATGAAAACTTCAAATGCGATTTTCTTGAAAACTAGAAGAGCTAGAGCCAAAATAACGAAAATCTGTGATCACATCCAAAAATTGGATTTTCTAAGGATTTTTATATGAAAACTTCAAATGCGATTTTCTTGAAAACTAGAAGAGCTAGAGCCAAAATAACGAAAATCTGTGATCACTTCTAAAAATTGGATTTTCTAAGGATTTTTATATGAAAACTTCAAATGCGATTTTCTTGAAAACTAGAAGAGCTAGAGCCAAAATAACGAAAATCTGTGATCACTTCTAAAAATTGGATTTTCTAAGGATTTATATATGAAAACTTTAAATGCGTTTTTCTTGAAAACTAGAAGAGCTAGAGCCAAAATAACGAAAATCTGTGATCACATTCAAAAATTGGATTTTCTAAGGATTTTTATATGAAAAACTTTAAATGCATTTTTCTTGAAAACTAGAAGAGCTAGAGCCAAAATAACGAAAAATTGGATTTTCTAAGGATTTTTATATGAAAACTTTAAATGCGTTTTTCTTGAAAACTAGAAGAGCTAGAGCCAAAATAACGAAAAATTGGATTTTCTAAGGATTTTTATATGAAAACTTTAAATGCGTTTTTCTTGAAAACTAGAAGAGCTAGAGCCAAAATAACGAAAATTTGATTTTCTAAGGATTTTTATATGAAAACTTTAAATGCGTTTTTCTTGAAAACTAGAAGAGCTAGAGCCAAAATAACGAAAATCTGTGATCACTTCTAAAAATTGGATTTTCCAAGGATTTTTATATGAAAACTTTAAATGCGTTTTTCTTGAAAACTAGAAGAGCTAGAGCCAAAATAACGAAAATCTGTGATCACATCCAAAAATTTGATTTTCTAAGGATTTTTATATGAAAACTTTAAATGCGTTTATCTTGAAAACTAGAAGAGCTAGAGCCAAAATAACGAAAATCTGTAATCACTTCTAAAAATTGGATTTTCCAAGGATTTTTATATGAAAACTTCAAATGCGATTTTCTTGAAAACTAGAAGAGCTAGAGCCAAAATAACGAAAATCTGTGATCACTTCTAAAAATTGGATTTTCTAAGGATTTTTATATGAAAACTTTAAATGCGTTTTTCTTGAAAACTAGAAGAGCTAGAGCCAAAATAACGAAAATCTGTGATCACATCCAAAAATTGGATTTTCCAAGGATTTTTATATGAAAACTTCAAATGCGATTTTCTTGAAAACTAGAAGAGCTAGAGCCAAAATAACGAAAATCTGTGATCACTTCTAAAAATTGGATTTTCTAAGGATTTTTATATGAAAACTTTAAATGCGTTTTTCTTGAAAACTAGAAGAGCTAGAGCCAAAAAAACGAAAATCTGTAATCACTTCTAAAAATTGGATTTTCCAAGGATTTTTATATGAAAACTTTAAATGCGTTTTTCTTGAAAACTAGAAGAGCTAGAGCCAAAATAACGAAAATCTGTAATCACTTCTAAAAATTGGATTTTCCAAGGATTTTTATATGAAAACTTCAAATGCGATTTTCTTGAAAACTAGAAGAGCTAGAGCCAAAATAACGAAAATCTGTGATCACATCCAAAAATTGGATTTTCTAAGGATTTTTATATGAAAACTTCAAATGCGATTTTCTTGAAAACTAGAAGAGCTAGAGCCAAAATAACGAAAATCTGTGATCACTTCTAAAAATTGGATTTTCTAAGGATTTTTATATGAAAACTTCAAATGCGATTTTCTTGAAAACTAGAAGAGCTAGAGCCAAAATAACGAAAATCTGTGATCACTTCTAAAAATTGGATTTTCTAAGGATTTATATATGAAAACTTTAAATGCGTTTTTCTTGAAAACTAGAAGAGCTAGAGCCAAAATAACGAAAATCTGTGATCACATTCAAAAATTGGATTTTCTAAGGATTTTTATATGAAAAACTTTAAATGCATTTTTCTTGAAAACTAGAAGAGCTAGAGCCAAAATAACGAAAAATTGGATTTTCTAAGGATTTTTATATGAAAACTTTAAATGCGTTTTTCTTGAAAACTAGAAGAGCTAGAGCCAAAATAACGAAAAATTGGATTTTCTAAGGATTTTTATATGAAAACTTTAAATGCGTTTTTCTTGAAAACTAGAAGAGCTAGAGCCAAAATAACGAAAATTTGATTTTCTAAGGATTTTTATATGAAAACTTTAAATGCGTTTTTCTTGAAAACTAGAAGAGCTAGAGCCAAAATAACGAAAATCTGTGATCACTTCTAAAAATTGGATTTTCCAAGGATTTTTATATGAAAACTTTAAATGCGTTTTTCTTGAAAACTAGAAGAGCTAGAGCCAAAATAACGAAAATCTGTGATCACATCCAAAAATTTGATTTTCTAAGGATTTTTATATGAAAACTTTAAATGCGTTTATCTTGAAAACTAGAAGAGCTAGAGCCAAAATAACGAAAATCTGTAATCACTTCTAAAAATTGGATTTTCCAAGGATTTTTATATGAAAACTTCAAATGCGATTTTCTTGAAAACTAGAAGAGCTAGAGCCAAAATAACGAAAATCTGTGATCACTTCTAAAAATTGGATTTTCTAAGGATTTTTATATGAAAACTTTAAATGCGTTTTTCTTGAAAACTAGAAGAGCTAGAGCCAAAATAACGAAAATCTGTGATCACATCCAAAAATTGGATTTTCTAAGGATTTTTATATGAAAACTTTAAATGCGTTTTTCTTGAAAACTAGAAGAGCTAGAGCCAAAATTACGAAAATCTGTGATCACTTCTAAAAATTGGATTTTCTAAGGATTTTTATATGAAAACTTTAAATGCGTTATTCTTGAAAACTAGAAGATCTAGAGCCAAAATAACGAAAATCTGTGATCACTTCTAAAAATTGGATTTTCCAAGGATTTTTATATGAAAACTTTAAATGCGTTTTTCTTGAAAACTAGAAGAGCTAGAGCCAAAATAACGAAAATCTGTGATCACATCCAAAAATTTGATTTTCTAAGGATTTTTATATGAAAACTTTAAATGCGTTTTTCTTGAAAACTAGAAGAGCTAGAGCCAAAATAACGAAAATCTGTGATCACATCCAAAAATTGGATTTTCTAAGGATTTTTATATGAAAACTTTAAATGCGTTTTTCTTGAAAACTAGAAGAGCTAGAGCCAAAATAACGAAAATCTGTGATCACTTCTAAAAATTGGATTTTCCAAGGATTTTTATATGAAAACTTTAAATGCGTTTTTCTTGAAAACTAGAAGAGCTAGAGCCAAAATAACGAAAATCTGTGATCACATCCAAAAATTTGATTTTCTAAGGATTTTTATATGAAAACTTAAAATGCGTTTTTCTTGAAAACTAGAAGAGCTAGAGCCAAAATAACGAAAATCTGTGATCACATCCAAAAATTGGATTTTCTAAGGATTTTTATATGAAAACTTTAAATGCGTTTTTCTTGAAAACTAGAAGAGCTAGAGCCAAAATAACGAAAATCTGTGATCACTTCTAAAAATTGGATTTTCCAAGGATTTTTATATGAAAACTTTAAATGCGTTTTTCTTGAAAACTAGAAGAGCTAGAGCCAAAATAACGAAAATCTGTGATCACATCCAAAAATTTGATTTTCTAAGGATTTTTATATGAAAACTTTAAATGCGTTTTTCTTGAAAACTAGAAGAGCTAGAGCCAAAATAACGAAAATCTGTGATCACATCCAAAAATTGGATTTTCTAAGGATTTTTATATGAAAACTTTAAATGCGTTTTTCTTGAAAACTAGAAGAGCTAGAGCCAAAATAACGAAAATCTGTGATCACTTCTAAAAATTGGATTTTCTAAGGATTTTTATATGAAAACTTTAAATGCGTTTTTCTTGAAAACTAGAAGAGCTAGAGCCAAAATAACGAAAATCTGTGCTCACTTCTAAAAATTGGATTTTCTAAGGATTTTTATATGAAAACTTTAAATGCGTTTTTCTTGAAAACTAGAAGAGCTAGAGCCAAAAAAACGAAAATCTGTAATCACTTCTAAAAATTGGATTTTCCAAGGATTTTTATATGAAAACTTTAAATGCGTTTTTCTTGAAAACTAGAAGAGCTAGAGCCAAAATAACGAAAATCTGTAATCACTTCTAAAAATTGGATTTTCCAAGGATTTTTATATGAAAACTTCAAATGCGATTTTCTTGAAAACTAGAAGAGCTAGAGCCAAAATAACGAAAATCTGTGATCACATCCAAAAATTGGATTTTCTAAGGATTTTTATATGAAAACTTCAAATGCGTTTTTCTTGAAAACTAGAAGAGCTAGAGCCAAAATAACGAAAATCTGTGATCACCTCTAAAAATTGGATTTTCTAAGGATTTTTATATGAAAACTTTAAATGCGTTTTTCTTGAAAACTAGAAGAGCTAGAGCCAAAATAACGAAAATCTGTGATCACTTCTAAAAATTGGATTTTCTAAGGATTTTTATATGAAAACTTTAAATGCGTTTTTCTTGAAAACTAGCAGAGCTAGAGCCAAAATAACGAAAATCTGTGATCACTTCTAAAAATTGGATTTTCTAAGGATTTTTATATGAAAACTTTAAATGCGTTTTTCTTGAAAACTAGAAGAGCTAGAGCCAAAATAACGAAAATCTGTGATCACTTCTAAGAATTGGATTTTCTAAGGATTTTTATATGAAAACTTTAAATGCGTTTTTCTTGAAAACTAGAAGAGCTAGAGCCAAAATAACGAAAATCTGTGATCACATCCAAAAATTGGATTTTCTAAGGATTTTTATATGAAAACTTTAAATGCGTTTTTCTTGAAAACTAGAAGAGCTAGAGCCAAAATTACGAAAATCTGTAATCACTTCTAAAAATTGGATTTTCTAAGGATTTTTATATGAAAACTTTAAATGCGTTATTCTTGAAAACTAGAAGATCTAGAGCCAAAATAACGAAAATCTGTGATCACTTCTAAAAATTGGATTTTCCAAGGATTTTTATATGAAAACTTTAAATGCGTTTTTCTTGAAAACTAGAAGAGCTAGAAACAAAATTACGAAAATCTGTGATCACTTGTAAAAATTGGATTTTCTAAGGATTTTTATATGAAAACTTTAAATGCGTTATTCTTGAAAACTAGAAGATCTAGAGCCAAAATAACGAAAATCTGTGATCACTTCTAAAAATTGGATTTTCCAAGGATTTTTATATGAAAACTTTAAATGCGTTTTTTTTGAAAACTAGAAGAGCTAGAGCCAAAATAACGAAAATCTGTGATCACATCCAAAAATTTGATTTTCTAAGGATTTTTATATGAAAACTTTAAATGCGTTTTTCTTGAAAACTAGAAGAGCTAGAGCCAAAATAACGAAAATCTGTAATCACTTCTAAAAATTGGATTTTCCAAGGATTTTTATATGAAAACTTTAAATGCGTTTTTCTTGAAAACTAGAAGAGCTAGAGCCAAAATAACGAAAATCTGTGATCACATCCAAAAATTGGATTTTCTTAGGATTTTTATATGAAAACTTCAAATGCGTTTTTCTTGAAAACTAGAAGAGCTAGAGCCAAAATAACGAAAATCTGTGATCACTTCTAAAAATTGGATTTTCTAAGGATTTTTATATGAAAACTTTAAATGCGTTTTTCTTGAAAACTAGAAGAGCTAGAGCCAAAATAACGAAAATCTGTGATCACTTCTAAAAATTGGATTTTCTAAGGATTTTTATATGAAAACTTTAAATGCGTTTTTCTTGAAAACTAGCAGAGCTAGAGCCAAAATAACGAAAATCTGTGATCACTTCTAAAAATTGGATTTTCCAAGTATTTTTATATGAAAACTTTAAATGCGTTTTTCTTGAAAACTAGAAGAGCTAGAGCCAAAATAACGAAAATCTGTGATCACATCCAAAAATTGGATTTTCTAAGGATTTTTATATAAAAACTTTAAATGCGTTTTTCTTGAAAACTAGAAGAGCTAGAGCCAAAATAACGAAAATCTGTGATCACTTCTAAAAATTGGATTTTCTAAGGATTTTTATATGAAAACTTTAAATGCGTTTTTCTTGAAAACTAGAAGAGCTAGAGCCAAAATAACGAAAATCTGTGATCACTTCTAAAAATTGGATTTTCTAAGGATTTTTATATGAAAACTTTAAATGCGTTTTTCTTGAAAACTAGAAGAGCTAGAGCCAAAAAAACGAAAATCTGTAATCACTTCTAAAAATTGGATTTTCCAAGGATTTTTATATGAAAACTTTAAATGCGTTTTTCTTGAAAACTAGAAGAGCTAGAGCCAAAATAACGAAAATCTGTAATCACTTCTAAAAATTGGATTTTCCAAGGATTTTTATATGAAAAGTTCAAATGCGATTTTCTTGAAAACTAGAAGAGCTAGAGCCAAAATAACGAAAATCTGTGATCACATCCAAAAATTGGATTTTCTAAGGATTTTTATATGAAAACTTCAAATGCGTTTTTCTTGAAAACTAGAAGAGCTAGAGCCAAAATAACGAAAATCTGTGATCACTTCTAAAAATTGGATTTTCTAAGGATTTTTATATGAAAACTTTAAATGCGTTTTTCTTGAAAACTAGAAGAGCTAGAGCCAAAATAACGAAAATCTGTGATCACTTCTAAAAATTGGATTTTCTAAGGATTTTTATATGAAAACTTTATATGCGTTTTTCTTGAAAACTAGCAGAGCTAGAGCCAAAATAACGAAAATCTGTGATCACTTCTAAAAATTGGATTTTCTAAGGATTTTTATATGAAAACTTTAAATGCGTTTTTCTTGAAAACTAGAAGAGCTAGAGCCAAAATAACGAAAATCTGTGATCACTTCTAAAAATTGGATTTTCTAAGGATTTTTATATGAAAACTTTAAATGCGTTTTTCTTGAAAACTAGAAGAGCTAGAGCCAAAATAACGAAAATCTGTAATCACTTCTAAAAATTGGAATTTCCAAGGATTTTTATATGAAAACTTTAAATGCGTTTTTCTTGAAAACTAGAAGAGCTAGAGCCAAAATAACGAAAATCTGTGATCACATCCAAATATTGGATTTTCTAAGGATTTTTATATGAAAACTTCAAATGCGTTTTTCTTGAAAACTAGAAGAGCTAGAGCCAAAATAACGAAAATCTGTGATCACTTCTAAAAATTGGATTTTCTAAGGATTTTTATATGAAAACTTTAAATGCGTTTTTCTTGAAAACTTGAAGAGCTAGAGCCAAAATAACGAAAATCTGTGATCACTTCTAAAAATTGGATTTTCTAAGGATTTTTATATGAAATCTTTAAATGCGTTTTTCTTGAAAACTAGCAGAGCTAGAGCCAAAATAACGAAAATCTGTGATCACTTCTAAAAATTGGATTTTCCAAGTATTTTTTTATGAAAACTTTAAATGCGTTTTTCTTGAAAACTAGAAGAGCTAGAGCCAAAATAACGAAAATCTGTGATCACATCCAAAAATTGGATTTTCTAAGGATTTTTATATAAAAACTTTAAATGCGTTTTTCTTGAAAACTAGAAGAGCTAGAGCCAAAATAACGAAAATCTGTGATCACTTCTAAAAATTGGATTTTCTACGGATTTTTATATGAAAACTTTAAATGCGTTTTTCTTGAAAACTAGAAGAGCTAGAGCCAAAATAACGAAAATCTGTGATCACTTCTAAAAATTGGATTTTCTAAGGATTTTTATATGAAAACTTTAAATGCGTTTTTCTTGAAAACTAGAAGAGCTAGAGCCAAAAAAACGAAAATCTGTAATCACTTCTAAAAATTGGATTTTCCAAGGATTTTTATATGAAAACTTTAAATGCGTTTTTCTTGAAAACTAGAAGAGCTAGAGCCAAAATAACGAAAATCTGTAATCACTTCTAAAAATTGGATTTTCCAAGGATTTTTATATGAAAACTTTAAATGCGTTTTTCTTGAAAACTAGAAGAGCTAGAGCCAAAATAACGAAAATCTGTGATCACATCCAAAAATTGGATTTTCTAAGGATTTTTATATGAAAACTTCAAATGCGTTTTTCTTGAAAACTAGAAGAGCTAGAGCCAAAATAACGAAAATCTGTGATCACTTCTAAAAATTGGATTTTCTAAGGATTTTTATATGAAAACTTTAAGTGCGTTTTTCTTGAAAACTAGAAGAGCTAGAGCCAAAATAACGAAAATCTGTGATCACTTCTAAAAATTGGATTTTCTAAGGATTTTTATATGAAAACTTTAAATGCGTTTTTCTTGAAAACTAGCAGAGCTAGAGCCAAAATAACGAAAATCTGTGATCACTTCTAAAAATTGGATTTTCTAAGGATTTTTATATGAAACTTTTAAATGCGTTTTTCTTGAAAACTAGCTAGAGCCAAAATAACGAAAATCTGTGATCACTTCTAAAAATTGGATTTTCTAAGGATTTTTATATGAAAACTTTAAATGCGTTTTTCTTGAAAACTAGAAGAGCTAGAGCCAAAATAACGAAAATCTGTGATCACATCCAAAAATTTGATTTTCTAAGGATTTTTATATGAAAACTTTAAATGCGTTTTTCTTGAAAACTAGAAGAGCTAGAGCCAAAATAACGAAAATCTGTAATCACTTCTAAAAATTGGATTTTCCAAGGATTTTTATATGAAAACTTTAAATGCGTTTTTCTTGAAAACTAGAAGAGCTAAAGCCAAAATAACGAAAATCTGTGATCACATCCAAAAATTGGATTTTCTAAGGATTTTTATATGAAAACTTCAAATGCGATTTTCTTGAAAACTAGAAGAGCTAGAGCCAAAATAACGAAAATCTGTGATCACTTCTAAAAATTGGATTTTCTAAGGATTTTTATATGAAAACTTTAAATGCGTATTTCTTGAAAACTAGAAGAGCTAGAGCCAAAATAACGAAAATCTGTGATCACATCCAAAAATTGGATTTTCTAAGGATTTTTATATGAAAACTTTAAATGCGTTTTTCTTGAAAACTAGAAGAGCTAGAGCCAAAATTACGAAAATCCGTGATCACTTCTAAAAATTGGATTTTCTAAGGATTTTTATATGAAAACTTTAAATGCGTTTTTCTTGAAAACTAGAAGAGCTAGAGCCAAAATAACGAAAATCTGTGATCACTTCTAAAAATTGGATTTTCCAAGGATTTTTATGTGAAAACTTTAAATGCGTTTTTCTTGAAAACTAGAAGAGCTAGAGCCAAAATAACGAAAATCTGTGATCACATCCAAAAATTTGATTTTCTAAGGATTTTTATATGAAAACTTTAAATGCGTTTTTCTTGAAAACTAGAAGAGCTAGAGCCAAAATAACAAAAATCTGTAATAACTTCTAAAAATTGGATTTTCCAAGGATTTTTATATGAAAACTTAAAATGCGTTTTTCTTGAAAACTAGAAGAGCTAGAGCCAAAATAACGAAAATCTGTGATCACATCCAAAAATTGGATTTTCTAAGGATTTTTATATGAAAACTTCAAATGCGTTTTTCTTGAAAACTAGAAGAGCTAGAGCCAAAATAACGAAAATCTGTGATCACTTCTAAAAATTATATTTTCTAAGGATTTTTATATGAAAACTTTAAATGCGTTTTTTTTTGAAAACTAGAAGAGCTAGAGCCAAAATAACGAAAATCTGTGATCACATCCAAAAATTGGATTTTCTAAGGATTTTTATATGAAAACTTTAAATGCGTTTTTCTTGAAAACTAGAAGAGCTAGAGCCAAAATAACGAAAATCTGTGATCACTTCTAAAAATTGGATTTTCTAAGGATTTTTATATGAAAACTTTAAATGCGTTTTTCTTGAAAACTAGAAGAGCTAGAGCCAAAATAACGAAAATCTGTGATCACTTTTAAAAATTGGATTTTCTAAGGATTTTTATATGAAAACTTTAAATGCGTTTTTCTTGAAAACTAGCAGAGCTAGAGCCAAAATAACGAAAATCTGTGATCACTTCTAAAAATTGGATTTTCCAAGTATTTTTATATGAAAACTTTAAATGCGTTTTTCTTGAAAACTAGAAGAGCTAGAGCCAAAATTACGAAAATCTGTTATCACATCCAAAAATTGGATTTTCTAAGGATTTTTATATGAAAACTTTAAATGCGTTTTTCATGAAAACTAGAAGAGCTAGAGCCAAAATAACGAAAATCTGTGATCACTTCTAAAAATTGGATTTTCTAAGGATTTTTATATGAAAACTTTAAATGCGTTTTTCTTGAAAACTAGAAGAGCTAGAGCCAAAATAACGAAAATCTGTGATCACTTCTAAAAATTGGATTTTCTAAGGATTTTTATATGAAAACTTTAAATGCGTTTTTCTTGAAAACTAGAAGAGCTAGAGCCAAAAAAACGAAAATCTGTAATCACTTCTAAAAATTGGATTTTCCAAGGATTTTTATATGAAAACTTTAAATGCGTTTTTCTTGAAAACTAGAATAGCTAGAGCCAAAATAACGAAAATCTGTGATCACATCTAAAAATTGGATTTTCTAAGGATTTTTATATGAAAACTTTAAATGCGTTTTTCTTGAAAACTAGAAGAGCTAGAGCCAAAATAACGAAAATCTGTGATCACTTCCAAAAATTAAATGTTCTAAGGATTTTTATATGAAAACTTTAAATGCGTTTTTCTTGAAAACTAGAAGAGCTAGAGCCAAAATAACGAAAATCTGTGATCACTTCTAAAAATTGGATTTTCCAAGAATTTTTATATGAAAACTTTAAATGCGTTTTTCTTGAAAACTAGAAGAGCTAGAGCCAAAATAACGAAAATCTGTGATCACTTCTAAAAATTGGATTTCCTTAGGATTTTTATATGAAAAACTTTAAATGCGACTTTCTTGAAAACTAGAAGAGCTAGAGCCAAAATAACGAAAATCTGTGATCACTTCTAAAAATTGGATTTCCTTAGGATTTTTATATGAAAAACTTTAAATGCGATTTTCTTGAAAACTAGAAGAGCTAGAGCCAAAATAACGAAAATCTGTGATCACTTCTAAAAATTAAATTTCCTTAGGATTTTTATATGAAAAACTTTAAATGCGACTTTCTTGAAAACTAGAAGAGCTAGAGCCAAAATAACGAAAATCTGTGATCACTTCTAAAAATTGGATTTCCTTAAGATTTTTATATGAAAAACTTTAAATGCGATTTTCTTGAAAACTAGAAGAGCTAGAGCCAAAATAACGAAAATCTGTGATCACTTCTAAAAATTAAATTTCCTTAGGATTTTTATATGAAAAACTTTATATGCGACTTTCTTGAAAACTAGAAGAGCTAGAGCCAAAATAACGAACATCTGTGATCACTTCTAAAAATTGGATTTCCTTAGGATTTTTATATGAAAACCTTTAAATGCGATTTTCTTGAAAACTAGAAGAGCTAGAGCCAAAATAACGAACATCTGTGATCACTTCTAAAAATTGGATTTCCTTAGGATTTTTATATGAAAAACTTTAAATGCGATTTTCTTGAAAACTAGAAGAGCTAGAGCCAAAATAACGAAAATCTGTGATCACTTCTAAAAATTAAATTTCCTTAGGATTTTTATATGAAAAACTTTATATGCGACTTTCTTGAAAACTAGAAGAGCTAGAGTCAAAATAACGAACATCTGTGATCACTTCTAAAAATTGGATTTCCTTAGGATTTTTATATGAAAAACTTTAAATGCGATTTTCTTGAAAACTAGAAGAGCTAGAGCCAAAATAACGAACATCTGTGATCACTTCTAAAAATTAGATTTCCTTAGGATTTTTATATGATAAACTTTAAATGCGATTTTCTTGAAAACTAGAAGAGCTAGAGCCAAAATAACGAACATCTGTGATCACTTCTAAAAATTGGATTTCCTTAGGATTTTTATATGAAGAACTTTAAATGCGATTTTCTTGAAAACTAGAAGAGCTAGAGCCAAAATAACGAAAATCTGTGATCACTTCTAAAAATTGGATTTCCTTAGGATTTTTATATGAAAAACTTTAAATGCGATTTTCTTGAAAACTACAAGAGCTAGAGCCAAAATAACGAACATCTGTGATCACTTCTAAAAATTGGATTTCCTTAGGATTTTTATATGAAAAACTTTAAATGCAATTTTCTTGAAAACTAGAAGAGCTAGAGCCAAAATAACGAAAATCTGTGATCACTTCTAAAAATTGGATTTCCTTAGGATTTTTATATGAAAAACTTTAAATGCGACTTTCTTGAAAACTAGAAGAGCTAGAGCCAAAATAACGTAAATCTGTGATCACTTCTAAAAATTGGATTTCCTTAGGATTTTTATATGAAAAACTTTAAATGCGATTTTCTTGAAAACTAGAAGAGCTAGAGCCAAAATAACGAAAATCTGTGATCACTTCTAAAAATTGGATTTCCTTAGGATTTTTATATGAAAAACTTTAAATGCGACTTTCTTGAAAACTAGAAGAGCTAGAGCCAAAATAACGAAAATCTGTGATCACTTCTAAAAATTGGATTTCCTTAGGAGTTTTATATGAAAAACTTTAAATGCGACTTTCTTGAAAACTAGAAGACCTAGAGCCAAAATAACGAAAATCTGTGATCGCTTCTAAAAATTGGATTTCCTTAGGATTTTTATATAAAAAACTTTAAATGCGATTTTATTGAAAACTAGAAGAGCTAGAGCCAAAATAACGAAAATCTGTGATCACTTCTAAAAATTGGATTTCCTTAGGATTTTTATATGAAAAACTTTAAATGCGATTTTCTTGAAAACTAGAAGAGCTAGAGCCAAAATAACGAAAATCTGTTATCACTTCTAAAAATTGGATTTCCTTAGGATTTTTATATGAAAAACTTTAAATGCGATTTTCTTGAAAACTAGAAGAGCTAGAGCCAAAATAACGAAAATCTGTGATCACTTCTAAAAATTGAATTTCCTTAGGATTTTTATATAAAAAACTTTAAATGCGATTTTCTTGAAAACTAGAAGAGCTAGAGCCTAAATAACGAAAATCTGTGATCACTTCTAAAAATTGGATTTCCTTAGGATTTTTATATGAAAAACTTTAAATGCAATTTTCTTGAAAACTAGATGAGCTAGAGCCAAAATAACGAAAATCTGTGATCACTTCTAAAAATTGGATTTCCTTAAGATTTTTATATGAAAAACTTTAAATGCGATTTTCTTGAAAACTTGAAGAGCTAGAGCCAAAATAACGAAAATCTGTGATCACTTCTAAAAATTGGATTTCCTTAGGATTTTTATATGAAAAACTTTAAATGCGATTTTCTTGAAAACTAGAAGAGCTAGAGCCAAAATAACGAAAATCTGTGATCACTTCTAAAAATTGGATTTCCTTAGGATTTTTATATGAAAAACTTTAAATGCGATTTTCTTGAAAACTAGAAGAGCTAGAGCCAAAATAACGAAAATCTGTGATCACTTCTAAAAATTGGATTTCCTTAGGATTTTTATATGAAAAACTTTAAATGCGATTTTCTTGAAAACTAGAAGAGCTAGAGCCAAAATAACGAACATCTGTGATCACTTCTAAAAATTGGATTTCCTTAGGATTTTTATATGAAAAACTTTAAATGCGATTTTCTTGAAAACTAGAAGAGCTAGAGCCTAAATAACGAAAATCTGTGATCACTTCTAAAAATTGGATTTCTTTAGGATTTTTATATAAAAACTTTAAATGCGACTTTCTTGAAAACTAGAAGAGCTAGAGCCAAAATAACGAAAATCTGTGATCACTTCTAAAAATTGGATTTCCTTAGGATTTTTATATGAAAAACTTTAAATGCGATTTTCTTGAAAACTAGAAGAGCTAGAGCCAAAATAACGAAAATCTGTGATCACTTCTAAAAATTAAATTTCCTTAGGATTTTTATATGAAAAACTTTATATGCGACTTTCTTGAAAACTAGAAGAGCTAGAGCCAAAATAACGAACATCTGTGATCACTTCTAAAAATTGGATTTCCTTAGGATTTTTATATGAAAAACTTTAAATGCGATTTTCTTGAAAACTAGAAGAGCTAGAGCCAAAATAACGAAAATCAGTGATCACTTCAAAAAATTGGATTTCCTTAGGATTTTTATATGAAAAACTTTAAATGCGATTTTCTTGAAAACTAGAAGAGCTAGAGCCAAAATAACGAAAATCTGTGATCACTTCTAAAAATTGGATTTCCTTAGGATTTTTATATGAAAAACTTTAAATGCGATTTTCTTGAAAACTAGAAGAGCTAGAGCCAAAATAACGAAAATCTGTGATCACTTCTAAAAATTGGATTTCCTTAGGATTTTTATATGAAAAACTTTAAATGCGATTTTCTTGAAAACTAGAAGAGCTAGAGCCTAAATAACGAAAATCTGTGATCACTTCTAAAAATTGGATTTCCTTAGGATTTTTATATGAAAAACTTTAAATGCGATTTTCTTGAAAACTAGAAGAGCTAGAGCCAAAATAACGAACATCTGTGATCACTCCTAAAAATTGGATTTCGTTAGGATTTTTATATGAAAAACTTTAAATGCGACTTTCTTGAAAACTAGAAGAGCTAGAGCCAAATGCGACTTTCTTGAAAACTAGAAGAGCTAGAGCCAAAATAACGAAAATCAGTGATCACTTCTAAAAATTGGATTTCCTTAGGATTTTTATATGAAAAACTTTAAATGTGATTTTCTTGAAAACTAGAAGAGCTAGAGCCAAAATAACGAAAATCTGTGATCACTTCTAAAAATTGGATTTCCTTAAGATTTTTATATTAAAAACTTTAAATGCGACTTTCTTGAAAACTAGAAGAGCTAGAGCCAAAATAACGAAAATCAGTGATCACTTCAAAAAATTGGATTTCCTTAGGATTTTTATATGAAAAACTTTAAATGCGATTTTCTTGAAAACTAGAAGAGCTAGAGCCAAAATAACGAAAATCTGTGATCACTTCTATAAATTGGATTTCCTTAGGATTTTTATATGAAAAACTTTAAATGCGATTTTCTTGAAAACTAGAAGAGCTAGAGCCAAAATAACGAAAATCTGTGATCACTTCTAAAAATTGGATTTCCTTAGGATTTTTATATGAAAAACTTTAAATGCGATTTTCTTGAAAACTAGAAGAGCTAGAGCCTAAATAACGAAAATCTGTGATCACTTCTAAAAATTGGATTTCCTTAGGATTTTTATATGAAAAACTTTAAATGCGATTTCCTTGAAAACTAGAAGAGCTAGAGCCAAAATAACGAAAATCTGTGATCACTTCTAAAAATTGGATTTCCTTAGGATTTTTATATGAAAAACTTTAAATGCGATTTTCTTGAAAACTAGAAGAGCTAGAGCCAAAATAACGAAAATCTGTGATCACTTCTAAAAATTGGATTTCCTTAGGATTTTTATATAAAAAACTTTAAATGCGATTTTCTTGAACACTAGAAGAGCTAGAGCTCTAATAATTGGATTTCCTTAGGATTTTTATATGAAAAACTTTAAATGCGATTTTCTTGAAAACTAGAAGAGCTAGAGCCAAAATAACGAAAATCTGTGATCATTTCTAAAAATTGGATTTCCTTAGGATTTTTATATGAAAAACTTTAAATGCGTTTTTCTTGAAAACTAGAAGAGCTAGAGCCAAAATAACGAAAATCTGTGATCATTTCTAAAAATTGGATTTCCTTAGGATTTGTATATGAAAAACTTTAAATGCGATTTTCTTGAAAACTAAAAGAGCTAGAGCCAAAATAACGAAAATCTGTGATCACTTCTAAAAATTGGATTTCCTTAGGATTTTTATATGAAAAACTTTAAATGCGATTTTCTTGAAAACTAGAAGAGCTAGAGCCAAAATAACGAAAATCTGTGATCACTTCTAAAAATTGGATTTCCTTAGGATTTTTATATGAAAAACTTTAAATGCGATTTTCTTGAAAACTAGAAGAGCTAGAGCCTAAATAACGAAAATCTGTGATCACTTCTAAAAATTGGACTTCCTTAGGATTTTTATATGAAAAACTTTAAATGCGATTTTCTTGAAAACTAGAAGAGCTAGAGCCAAAATAACGAAAATCTGTGATCACTTCTAAAAATTGGATTTCCTTAGGATTTTTATATGAAAAACTTTAAATGCGATTTTCTTGAAAACTAGAAGAGCTAGAGCCAAAATAACGAAAATCTGTGATCACTTCTAAAAATTGGATTTCCTTAGGATTTTTATATGAAAAACTTTAAATGCGATTTTCTTGAAAACTAGAAGAGCTAGAGCCAAAATAACGTACATCTGTGATCACTTCTAAAAATTGGATTTCCTTAGGATTTTTATATGAAAAACTTTAAATGCGATTTTCTTGAAAACTAGAAGAGCTAGAGCCAAAATAACGAAAATCTGTGATCACTTCTAAAAATTGGATTTCCTTAGGATTTTTATATGAAAAACTTTAAATGCGATTTTTTTGAAAACTAGAAGAGCTATAGCCAAAATAACGAACATCTGTGATCACTTCTAAAAATTGGATTTCCTTAGGATTTTTATATGAAAAACTTTAAATGCGGTTTTCTTGAAAACTAGAAGAGCTAGAGCCAAAATAACGAAAATCTGTGATGACTTCTAAAAATTGGATTTCCTTAGGATTTTTATATTTACAACTTTAAATGCGATTTTCTTGAAAACTAGAAGAGCTAGAGCCAAAATAACGAAAATCTGTGATCACTTCTAAAAATTGGACTTCCTTAGGATTTTTTTATGAAAAACTTTAAATGCGATTTTCTTGAAAACTAGAAGAGCTAGAGCCAAAATAACGAAAATCTGTGATCACTTCTAAAAATTGGATTTCCTTAGGATTTTTATATGAAAAACTTTAAATGCGATTTTCTTGAAAACTAGAAGAGCTAGAGCCAAAAAAACGAAAATCTGTGATCACTTCTAAAAATTGGATTTCCTTAGGATTTTTATATGAAAAACTTTAAATGCGATTTTCTTGAAAACTAGAAGAGCTAGAGCCAAAATAACGAACATCTGTGATCACTTCTAAAAATTGGATTTCCTTAGGATTTTTATATGAAAAACTTTAAATGCGATTTTCTTGAAAACTAGAAGAGCTAGAGCCAAAATAACGAAAATCTGTGATCACTTCTAAAAATTGGATTTCCTTAGGATTTTTATATGAAAAACTTTAAATGCGATTTCCTTGAAAACTAGAAGAGCTAGAGCCAAAATAACGAAAATCTGTGATCACTTCTAAAAATTGGATTTCCTTAGGATTTTTATATGAAAAACTTTAAATGCGATTTTCTTGAAAACTAGAAGAGCTAGAGCCAAAATAACGAAAATCTGTGATCACTTCTTAAAATTGGATTTCCTTAGGATTTTTATATAAAAAACTTTAAATGCGATTTTCTTGAACACTAGAAGAGCTAGAGCTCTAAAAATTGGATTTCCTTAGGATTTTTATATGAAAAACTTTAAATGCGATTTTCTTGAAAACTAGAAGAGCTAGAGCCAAAATAACGAAAATCTGTGATCATTTCTAAAAATTGGATTTCCTTAGGATTTTTATATGAAAAACTTTATATGCGTTTTTCTTGAAAACTAGAAGAGCTAGAGCTCTAAAAATTGGATTTCCTTAGGATTTTTATATGAAAAACTTTAAATGCGATTTTCTTGAAAACTAGAAGAGCTAGAGCCAAAATAACGAAAATCTGTGATCATTTCTAAAAATTGGATTTCCTTAGGATTTTTATATGAAAAACTTTATATGCGTTTTTCTTGAAAACTAGAAGAGCTAGAGCTAAAATAACGTAAATCTGTGATCACTTCTAAAAATTGGATTTCCTTAGGATTTTAAATGCGATTTTCTTGAAAACTAGAAGAGCTAGAGCCTAAATAACGAAAATCTGTGATCATTTCTAAAAATTGGATTTCCTTAGGATTTTTATATGAAAAACTTTAAATGCGATTTTCTTGAAAACTAGAAGAGCTAGAGCCAAAATAACGAAAAAATGTGATCACTTCTAAAAATTGGATTTCCTTAGGATTTTTATATGAAAAACTTTAAATGCGATTTTCTTGAAAACTAGAAGAGCTATAGCCAAAATAACGAACATCTGTGATCACTTCTAAAAATTGGATTTCCTTAGGATTTTTATATGAAAAACTTTAAATGCGATTTTCTTGAAAACTAGAAGAGCTAGAGCCAAAATAACGAAAATCTGTGATGACTTCTAAAAATTGGATTACCTTAGGATTTGTATATGAAAAACTTTAAATGCGATTTTCTTGAAAACTAGAAGAGCTAGAGCCAAAATAACGAAAATCTGTGATGACTTCTAAAAATTGGATTTCCTTAGGATTTTTATATGAAAAACTTTAAATGCGATTTCCTTGAAAACTAGAAGAGCTAGAGCCAAAATAACGAAAATCTGTGATCACTTCTAAAAATTGGATTTCCTTAGGATTTTTATATGAAAAACTTTAAATGCGATTTTCTTGAAAACTAGAAGAGCTAGAGCCAAAATAACGAAAATCTGTGATCACTTCTAAAAATTGGATTTCCTTAGGATTTTTATATAAAAAACTTTAAATGCGATTTTCTTGAACACTAGAAGAGCTAGAGCTCTAAAAATTGGATTTCCTTAGGATTTTTATATGAAAAACTTTAAATGCGATTTTCTTGAAAACTAGAAGAGCTAGAGCCAAAATAACGAAAATCTGTGATCACTTCTAAAAATTGGACTTCCTTAGGATTTTTTAATGAAAAACTTTAAATGCGATTTTCTTGAAAACTAGAAGAGCTAGAGCCAAAATAACGAAAATCTGTGATCACTTCTAAAAATTGGATTTCCTTAGGATTTTTATATGAAAAACTTTAAATGCGATTTTCTTGAAAACTAGAAGAGCTAGAGCCAAAATAACGAAAATCTGTGATCACTTCTAAAAATTGGATTTCCTTAGGATTTTTATATGAAAAACTTTAAATGCGATTTTCTTGAAAACTAGAAGAGCTAGAGCCAAAATAACGAACATCTGTGATCACTTCTAAAAATTGGATTTCCTTAGGATTTTTATATGAAAAACTTTAAATGCGATTTTCTTGAAAACTAGAAGAGCTAGAGCCAAAATAACGAAAATCTGTGATCACTTCTAAAAATTGGATTTCCTTAGGATTTTTATATGAAAAACTTTAAATGCGATTTCCTTGAAAACTAGAAGAGCTAGAGCCAAAATAACGAAAATCTGTGATCACTTCTAAAAATTGGATTTCCTTAGGATTTTTATATGAAAAACTTTAAATGCGATTTTCTTGAAAACTAGAAGAGCTAGAGCCAAAATAACGAAAATCTGTGATCACTTCTAAAAATTGGATCTCCTTAGGATTTTTATATAAAAACTTTAAATGCGATTTTCTTGAACACTAGAAGAGCTAGAGCTCTAAAAATTGGATTTCCTTAGGATTTTTATATGAAAAACTTTAAATGCGATTTTCTTGAAAACTAGAAGAGCTAGAGCCAAAATAACGAAAATCTGTGATCATTTCTAAAAATTGGATTTCCTTAGGATTTTTATATGAAAAACTTTAAATGCGATTTTCTTGAAAACTAGAAGAGCTAGAGCCAAAATAACGAAAATCTGTGATCACTTCTAAAAATTGGATTTCCTTAGGATTTTTATATGAAAAACTTTAAATGCGATTTTCTTGAAAACTAGAAGAGCTATAGCCAAAATAACGAACATCTGTGATCACTTCTAAAAATTGGATTTCCTTAGGATTTTTATATGAAAAACTTTAAATGCGATTTTCTTGAAAACTAGAAGAGCTAGAGCCAAAATAACGAAAATCTGTGATGACTTCTAAAAATTGGATTTCCTTAGGATTTTTATATGAACAACTTTAAATGCGATTTCCTTGAAAACTAGAAGAGCTAGAGCCAAAATAACGAAAATCTGTGATCACTTCTAAAAATTGGATTTCCTTAGGATTTTTATATGAAAAACTTTAAATGCGATTTTCTTGAAAACTAGAAGAGCTAGAGCCAAAATAACGAAAATCTGTGATCACTTCTAAGAATTGGATTTCCTTAGGATTTTTATATAAAAAACTTTAAATGCGATTTTCTTGAACACTAGAAGAGCTAGAGCTCTAAAAATTGGATTTCCTTAGGATTTTTATATGAAAAACTTTAAATGCGATTTTCTTGAAAACTAGAAGAGCTAGAGCCAAAATAACGAAAATCTGTGATCACTTCTAAAAATTGGACTTCCTTAGGATTTTTTTATGAAAAACTTTAAATGCGATTTTCTTGAAAACTAGAAGAGCTAGAGCCAAAATAACGAAAATCTGTGATCACTTCTAAAAATTGGATTTCCTTAGGATTTTTATATGAAAAACTTTAAATGCGATTTTCTTGAAAACTAGAAGAGCTAGGGCCAAAATAACGAAAATCTGTGATCACTTCTAAAAATTGGATTTCCTTAGGATTTTTATATGAAAAACTTTAAATGCGATTTTCTTGAAAACTAGAAGAGCTAGAGCCAAAATAACGAACATCTGTGATCACTTCTAAAAATTGGATTTCCTTAGGATTTTTATATGAAAAACTTTAAATGCGATTTTCTTGAAAACTAGAAGAGCTAGAGCCAAAATAACGAAAATCTGTGATCTCTTCTAAAAATTGGATTTCCTTAGGATTTTTATATGAAAAACTTTAAATGCGATTTTCTTGAAAACTAGAAGAGCTAGAGCCTAAATAACGAAAATCTGTGATCATTTCTAAAAATTGGATTTCCTTAGGATTTTTATATGAAAAACTTTAAATGCGTTTTTCTTGAAAACTAAAAGAGCTAGAGCCTAAATAACGAAAATCTGTGATCACTTCTAAAAATTGGACTTCCTTAGGATTTTTATATGAAAAACTTTAAATGCGATTTTCTTAAAAAACTAGAAGAGCTAGAGCCAAAATAACGAACATCTGTGATCATTTCTAAAAATTGGATTTCCTTAGGATTTTTATATGAAAAACTTTAAATGCGATTTTCTTGAAAACTAGAAGAGCTAGAGCCAAAATAACGAAAATCTGTGATCACTTCTAAAAATTTGATTTCCTTAGGATTTTTATATGAAAAACTTTAAATGCGATTTTCTTGAAAACTAGAAGAGCTAGAGCCAAAATAACGAAAATCTGTGATCACTTCTAAAAATTGGATTTCCTTAGGATTTTTATATGAAAAACTTTAAATGCGATTTTCTTGAAAACTAGAAGAGCTAGAGCCAAAATAACGAAAATCTGTGATCACTTCTAAAAATTGGATTTCCTTAGAATTTTTATATGAAAAACTTTAAATGCGATTTTCTTGAAAACTAGAAGAGCTAGAGCCAAAATAACGAAAATCTGTGATCACTTCTAAAAATTGGATTTCCTTAGGATTTTTATATGAAAAACTTTAAATGCGATTTCCTTGAAAACTAGAAGAGCTAGAGCCAAAATAACGAAATCTGTGATCACTTCTAAAAATTGGATTTCCTTAGGATTTTTATATGAAAAACTTTAAGTGCGATTTTCTTGAAAACTAGAAGAGCTAGAGCCTAAATAACGAAAATCTGTGATCACTTCTAAAAATTGGATTTCCATAGGATTTTTATATGAAAAACTTTAAATGCGATTTTCTTGAAAACTAGAAGAGCTAGAGCCAAAATAACGAAAATCTGTGATCACTTCTAAAAAATGGATTTCCTTAGGATTTTTATATGAAAAACTTTAAATGCGATTTTCTTGAAAACTAGAAGAGCTAGAGCCAAAATAACGAAAATCTGTGATCACTTCTAAAAATTGGACTTCCTTAGGATTTTTATATGAAAAACTTTAAATGCGATTTTCTTGAAAACTAGAAGAGCTAGAGCCAAAATAACGAAAATCTGTGATCACTTCTAAAAATTGGATTTCCTTAGGACTTTTATATGAAAAACTTTAAATGCGATTTTCTTTAAAACTAGAAGAGCTAGAGCCAAAATAACGAAAATCTGTGATCACTTCTAAAAATTGGATTTCCTTAGGATTTTTATATGCAAAACTTTAAATGCGATTTTCTTGAAAACTAGAAGAGCTAGAGCCAAAATAACGAAAATCTGTGATCACTTCTAAAAATTGGATTTCCTTAGAATTTTTATATGAAAAACTTTAAATGCGATTTTCTTGAAAACTAGAAGAGCTAGAGCCAAAATAACGAACATCTGTGATCACTTCTAAAAATTGGATTTCCTTAGGATTTTTATATGAAAAACTTTAAATGCGATTTTCTTGAAAACTAGAAGAGCTAGAGCCAAAATAACGAACATCTGTGATCACTTCTAAAAATTGGATTTCCTTAGGATTTTTATATGAAAAACTTTAAATGCGATTTTCTTGAAAACTAGAAGAGCTAGAGCCAAAATAACGAACATCTGTGATCACTTCTAAAAATTGGATTTCCTTAGGATTTTTATATGAAAAACTTTAAATGCGATTTTCTTGAAAACTAGAAGAGCTAGAGCCAAAATAACGAAAATCTGTGATCACTTCTAAAAATTAGATTTCCTTGGGATTTTTATATGAAAAACTTTAAATGCGATTTTCTTGAAAACTAAAAGAGCTAGAGCCAAAATAACGAAAATCTGTGATCACTTCTAAAAATTGGATTTCCTTAGGATTTTTATATGAAAAACTTTAAATGCGATTTTCTTGAAAACTAGAAGAGCTAGAGCCAAAATAACGAAAATCTGTGATCACTTCTAAAAATTGGATTTCCTTAGGATTTTTATATGAAAAACTTTAAATGCGATTTTGTTGAAAACTAGAAGAGCTAGAGCCAAAATAACGAAAATCTGTGATCACTTCTAAAAATTGGATTTCCTTAGGATTTTTATATGAAAAACTTTAAATGCGATTTTCTTGAAAACTAGAAGAGCTAGAGCCAAAATAACGAAAATTTGTGATCACTTCTAAAAATTGGATTTCCTTAGGATTTTTATATGAAAAACTTTAAATGCGATTTTCTTGAAAACTAGAAGAGCTAGAGCCAAAATAACGAACATCTGTGATCACTTCTAAAAATTGGATTTCCTTAGGATTTTTATATGAAAAACTTTAAATGCGATTTTCTTGAAAACTAGAAGAGCTAGAGCCAAAATAACGAAAATCTGTGATCACTTCTAAAAATTGGATTTCCTTAGGATTTTTATATGAAAAACTTTAAATGCGATTTTCTTGAAAACTAGAAGAGCTAGAGCCGAAATAACGAAAATCTGTGATCACTTCTAAAAATTGGATTTCCTTAGGAGTTTTATATGAAAAACTTTAAATGCGATTTTCTTGAAAACTAGAAGAGCTAGAGCCAAAATAACGAAAATTTGTGATCACTTCTAAAAATTGGATTTCCTTAGGATTTTTATATGAAAAACTTTAAATGCGATTTTCTTGAAAACTAGAAGAGCTAGAGCCAAAATAACGAAAATCTGTGATCACTTCTAAAAAATGGATTTCCTTAGGATTTTTATATGAAAAACTTTAAATGCGATTTTCTTGAAAACTAGAAGAGCTAGAGCCAAAATAACGAAAATCTGTGATCACTTCTAAAAATTGGACTTCCTTAGGATTTTTATATGAAAAACTTTAAATGCGATTTTCTTGAAAACTAGAAGAGCTAGAGCCAAAATAACGAAAATCTGTGATCACTTCTAAAAATTGGATTTCCTTAGGACTTTTATATGAAAAACTTTAAATGCGATTTTCTTTAAAACTAGAAGAGCTAGAGCCAAAATAACGAAAATCTGTGATCACTTCTAAAAATTGGATTTCCTTAGGATTTTTATATGCAAAACTTTAAATGCGATTTTCTTGAAAACTAGAAGAGCTAGAGCCAAAATAACGAAAATCTGTGATCACTTCTAAAAATTGGATTTCCTTAGAATTTTTATATGAAAAACTTTAAATGCGATTTTCTTGAAAACTAGAAGAGCTAGAGCCAAAATAACGAACATCTGTGATCACTTCTAAAAATTGGATTTCCTTAGGATTTTTATATGAAAAACTTTAAATGCGATTTTCTTGAAAACTAGAAGAGCTAGAGCCAAAATAACGAACATCTGTGATCACTTCTAAAAATTGGATTTCCTTAGGATTTTTATATGAAAAACTTTAAATGCGATTTTCTTGAAAACTAGAAGAGCTAGAGCCAAAATAACGAACATCTGTGATCACTTCTAAAAATTGGATTTCCTTAGGATTTTTATATGAAAAACTTTAAATGCGATTTTCTTGAAAACTAGAAGAGCTAGAGCCAAAATAACGAAAATCTGTGATCACTTCTAAAAATTAGATTTCCTTGGGATTTTTATATGAAAAACTTTAAATGCGATTTTCTTGAAAACTAAAAGAGCTAGAGCCAAAATAACGAAAATCTGTGATCACTTCTAAAAATTGGATTTCCTTAGGATTTTTATATGAAAAACTTTAAATGCGATTTTCTTGAAAACTAGAAGAGCTAGAGCCAAAATAACGAAAATCTGTGATCACTTCTAAAAATTGGATTTCCTTAGGATTTTTATATGAAAAACTTTAAATGCGATTTTGTTGAAAACTAGAAGAGCTAGAGCCAAAATAACGAAAATCTGTGATCACTTCTAAAAATTGGATTTCCTTAGGATTTTTATATGAAAAACTTTAAATGCGATTTTCTTGAAAACTAGAAGAGCTAGAGCCAAAATAACGAAAATTTGTGATCACTTCTAAAAATTGGATTTCCTTAGGATTTTTATATGAAAAACTTTAAATGCGATTTTCTTGAAAACTAGAAGAGCTAGAGCCAAAATAACGAACATCTGTGATCACTTCTAAAAATTGGATTTCCTTAGGATTTTTATATGAAAAACTTTAAATGCGATTTTCTTGAAAACTAGAAGAGCTAGAGCCAAAATAACGAAAATCTGTGATCACTTCTAAAAATTGGATTTCCTTAGGATTTTTATATGAAAAACTTTAAATGCGATTTTCTTGAAAACTAGAAGAGCTAGAGCCGAAATAACGAAAATCTGTGATCACTTCTAAAAATTGGATTTCCTTAGGATTTTTATATGAAAAACTTTAAATGCGATTTTCTTGAAAACTAGAAGAGCTAGAGCCAAAATAACGAAAAACTGTGATCACTTCTAAAAATTGGATTTCCTTAGGATTTTTATATGAAAAACTTTAAATGCGATTTTCTTGAAAACTAGAAGAGCTAGAGCCAAAATAACGAAAATCTGTGATCACTTCTAAAAATTGGATTTCCTTAGGAGTTTTATATGAAAAACTTTAAATGCGATTTTCTTGAAAACTAGAAGAGCTAGAGCCAAAATAACGAAAATTTGTGATCACTTCTAAAAATTGGATTTCCTTAGGATTTTTATATGAAAAACTTTAAATGCGATTTTCTTGAAAACTAGAAGAGCTAGAGCCAAAATAACGAACATCTGTGATCACTTCTAAAAATTGGATTTCCTTAGGATTTTTATATGAAAAACTTTAAATGCGATTTTCTTGCAAACTAGAAGAGCTAGAGCCAAAATAACGAACATCTGTGATCACTTCTAAAAATTGGAATTCCTTAGGATTTTTATATGAAAAACTTTAAATGCGATTTTCTTGAAAACTAGAAGAGCTAGAGCCAAAATAACGAAAATCTGTGATCACTTCTAAAAATTGGATTTCCTTAGGATTTTTATATGAAAAACTTTAAATGCGATTTTCACTTCTAGAAATTGGATTTCCTTAGGATTTTTATATGAAAAACTTTAAATGCGATTTTTTTTATATTGTATTTTCTTGTTACATTTTACCTTAGCTATCCTTTGGATAGCAATGAAGTATATAGTATGTACAGAAAAATTTACAATTATTAGACACCAGCAGAATGTAATGCATTTTCTGGCCCGCTACGGCCTTCGTCAGCATTCTTTGTGTCACACTGGATAGTGATACTTTATAAATTGAATGTATTTAACTCAACTATTTTTAACAAATAGAAACTGGGAATTATCTCCTTCCGTAGGTTACTTTATATTATATTCAACATTTTTTTATTTTTCGAATTTATTCTATGAGTTACATTTCAGTTATGTATTTTATAAAGCTTTTTTGTAATAGTTCTATTCCTTAAATTTTTAGTGTATAAAAGTCATTCCTAACTAAACATTTTTAACTAAACATTTTTAACTAAACATTTTTAACTAAACATTTTTATCGGAGCAAAAAATGGTAAGTCAATTTAAATACCAAATTTCAATATTAGTAGCTGTGTTTTTCTTTAAATTTTTATTATTTCTAAATATGACAAAATATCGAAATGTAATAAAAAATAAAAAAGTGGCAATGTTACTGCTAAACAAAATTAATGTTCGTGGAAACGCCTGTGTACTGTTTATAATATGTAGTAATTTTCTGCAAAAAAAAAGCAAATGTTAATAATTTTCAATGAAAGAGCTGGTGTCTAGCTATTATTTTACAATAACATTTTATGGTTAAACTAACAGTATAAAAAAAGCTGGAAATAATAGTTTAATAGTTAAACCATATATATAAGCTAACTAATGACTGTGAATTTTGGCCTAAAAGTCACATAGATATATTTCGTCAAAAATTTTGTTCAAAATTTTCTTTCAATAATAAACAACTATTTCACAAAATTTTATTTCTGCATTTATAGTTGTTTTAATTTTTTTAGATATTGAAAAAACTCACCTTAAAAATATAAATAACTTTCCTTTAAACTGCTTAAAAATTCTTCAAAATTTTGTTAAATCATTTCAATTTTTTTTTGATTTTATTTAATTTTTGCACATTTTTATTAAAAACAGGCCATATTTTGTGGAAATTTACCATCTTTTATTATTTTCTTCTTTTAATTTACCAGCAAACCAACCAAAACAAACACTTCTTTTCTACGTATTTACTTTGCCTTACGCTAAGACACTTTTCTTGTTGTTATTATTGAATTTGCTTTCATTTCCTAAAATATTGCACAAAGAAAAAATAAAAAAACACGACTCACTTAATACTGCCCACAACCACGGCGATTTTAACAACTTAAAACCAACAGAGACTGCGCTGTTGTTAGCTCTGCTTTTTATGAAAAAAAAATTAAGGAAACAAACTCACACATCAAAAAAACACGACAAAACTCACTTAATACTGCCCACAATCGCGGTGAATTCAACACCATAAAACGAGCAGAGACTGGGCTGTCGTTAGCTCTGCTTTTCTTAAAAAAGATACTACACAAACAAACTCTCACTTCAAAAAAAAAAAAACACGACACAATTCACTCGATGCTGTCGACAACCGCGACGATTTCAACAACTTAAAACAAGCAGAGACTGCGCTGTCGTTAGCTCTGCTTTTTATGACAAAACTTTCTATCACCGTTTTTACTAAGTTACATTCAACTTTTTACTTAGATTTTTTAATAATATAATATAATGGCGTTTTAATTAAATTTATTTATAAAAATTACAAATGTTCTTCCACTTTTTACTTTCTTTTTATGTGATTTAAGGGAGCTTTTTTTTAAGACGTTCACGCACTTTGCAAATTTTAAGAAACTAAAAAGAAGAGGAAAAGGAAATTTAGAAAAAGGAAATTTAAAAAACCTGTTGCTTAAACTTAAGCGTGATAGTAAAAGAGACAGATAGTGCCAGCAAAGGAAAAATAAGTGCTTTTAAAACAATAAGAAAATATTGTTAGGGAAATTATTAGGTTTTGTTCAAGGTGAATTCCTTACTGTCGGTCTTAAAAGCCCTGCTGATAACTTTTTTTTTAGCTTTGTAATTGTTGGATGGCAAAATTTCGTTTATTATCTTTTTGTTTTGTTTCTCATTTTGACATTGTAAAATTACTTTACAAAAACAAATTGCTTGTGATTTTTGTACGAGTTGTACCTACTTGCCGAGTTCACTGGTATTGAATTCGCCTTGGTTTTTGGTCTTAGAAGATTAGAGCAGGGTTGTCAGATGTGGCTATTTAAAAACTAGTTTGGCGTCCTAATTTTTGATTTGGCAACTTGGCGTTTTTGTGGCGATTTATAAAAAAGTTGTCGATTGTATTGGCTATCAGTTTGTTTTGAGATTCGTTTAAGTCAATACGAAAAATTAACTTTTTTTGTTATTTTTATGTAAGAAATTTAAGGCATTCAATGATATGAATGGAATTAAGTAATGTTGAAATGGCTGGTGAAGATATTGAAAATCTTCGAGAAACCCGTTTTTTATATCTAAAAATGCTCCTGAAAAAACTAGTAAATAAAATTCCTGAAAACATGAATATATTTAGAGTTAACGAAAATTTTTCCATTATAAAATATGGCAATTTATTATCACAAACAAAAGTCGTTGTCGTTTAAGATATTTTAATGATTTTAAATAACAAACCTTTGGATTGTTATGAAATACATTGGACAAAATCACAGCTTATTAATATAAATCAGTTCTAGCAAAAAGTTTATATAAATAAAGACTTGTCAGAAACCTATAGAACTGGCTTTGGCTGTACTTTTATGCTGGGTATTCCAACTAGTTATGCATGTGCAGACAAAGAATTAACAATAATGATCTTGTCTAAACTTCGCCTCTGGAATAGAATGCAGTACGAATATCTTGACAAGTTTTTACGATTTATACGAATGTAAACCGCACATGTTGCACCTTCGCAAGATATGCTGAATAATTTCAACTCCCATTGAATGTATTCCAAAATATGTGGCAATGAGAAATGTCTTGACGTTGAAGTGTGTAGGGTTTTAGATATACATATAATAGAACTGCAACTTCAAAAATATGTTTTCCAATTTTTTTGTTTAATAATAATCACAAAAAAAATTTTTTTTGCTGCTTTAAGTAGAAATTATTTTATAATTAACATTGTATACTTCGCTCCTCATATGTGAAAAAATTAAAAATTTTAAGTTACTTAAGCAAAAATCAGCATTATATCTCAAACTGAACCGAAGTTATAGCAAAATATATATTATTAAATCTGTATAAAAGGGTACATTTTGAAAACCCTAATCACATTTTTTCAAGTTTGATATTTTTTGAGACATGACTATGTGGGCAATTCCACGCATAAGTCTACCATCAATGGAAAAAATTAATATCTGATTTTGGAACTAAAAATACCTAAGTATGGTGGCAACATTATTTTACTTTTAAGATTTTATAGTGGCAACAATTTTTTGAAATTTTTAAATATTAAATATATTTTTTTAAAAAATTTGATATTTTTTCAAAAAAATTTGAATTAAAAAAAAAACAGTTTTTAAGTTTTTTAAACATTTATATTTCTTATTTCTAAAAAGGGTTTGTTTTTTGAATTATTTTAGTTTCATTTATTATTAGTGATTTCGTTTAAGTGGTGCTTATATTCGAAAATAGCATTTTAACGAGTTCATTAATTACAATTCTGTATCTTTCAAATAATTTTAGAGTTGCTAGTTAATGCGCTGTGATTTCGATTCTAACGTTTCATGTAAAAATACTGACTTTTATACTACACAGTAGTGTCAGTCACAATTTATTTTACTAATAAATATTTTTTTAAATAACTTACCGCTTTTATTTCAGCATTTTATAATAGTTTGTTTCTTGAAATTTCGATAAAAACACAAATTTAAGTTATTTCGAAAGTGCAGAGGAAGATTATTGAAGTTTAAAAACACTCTCGAAAACGACTTTATTTTGCATCACGTTTATATTTTACTAAATAAATGATATTTCAAAATATCAGTGGTTGCCATTTTTTTTCTCTATCGGATAGTTGTTGAAACTGCTACATAGCCATGTTTAAATTGATACTAAAAAAATATTACTAATCGTAATATGTATAAGGCAAAACAAAACACAAATTGTGTCAAATGTAGAGTCAGTCACATACGGAATTGCCCATGTTGCAATAAAGGAGCGATTTAGTGCACTCACTAATCATGTTAACTTTGTTTTAAATAAAAACTAATCAAAATATTCCAATATCATGGCAATTTTTTCCAGTTTTAACGAATTTTACAATTCGAAAATAAATTATTTTTTTGGATTCTTAAAAATTATTTTTAATAGTTTAAAAAATTTATATTTTATTGTTAAAAACTAAAAAAAAAAACGCTTTGGCGATTTTGGCAATTTTTGACATGGAATTTAACGAAATAGGTCAAAATAAATCTAACAACCCTGGATTAAAGGGAAAGTAGAAACAATTCAATTTATTTTTATTGAATGCTAATAACACAGGCCTGCAAAATTTGGAAAAAGTCTTCTTAAAAATATATACAAAAATTAACTCAAAATTATAAAAAAAAACAAGTAAGTCTATATTCAGCTGTGCCGAATCTTTGATACCCTCCCCCGACCGTTAGAATATTTCAGGCGTGGGCCCTATATGAGATCTTTAAATTATTAATTAATCTTTATAAAAACGGACGTCAGTATTAAAACTCACCGCGGCTAAGACCTACATATGGTAATTTATTGACCGACAAACAGAAAGCTTAATGCTTTTATTTCTAGTCATAGGAAAATTTATATCGGACTCATGGTAAGTTATGGGCCAATCATTATAGAATTCTGTTTTCTAAAGCTAGATTTACACGATTGAAATTTTCTTCAAAATTGCTCTTCAAAATGCTTCAAAGTCGTGAAAAACAGCAACATTTTGAAGAAATTTTGCTGTTTACACGAGTTTGAAGCATTTTGAAGAGCAAATTTCTTCAAAATTTTGCTGTTTACACGAGTTTGAAGCATTTTGAAGAGCAATTTTTAAAAACCTAAATTAGAACCAATTTCAAAATAGTTGTGAAAATTTGTATAACAATTTATAGTTTAAAAGTGGGTTTCAGAAGGCTGCTTAATATGAGACCTAAGGTAAATTATGAGCCTATATTTTACAAAATTTCATGGCATTATTTCAGGCCATATGAAGCTAAATATTATATGGGGAATATGTTAAACTATATACCGATTTTTCAGACATTTTCGACCCTGATTTGAAGCCTTATGAAACTACGAAAGACCAAATTTTGCTACAAAAGCATTTTTCGTTGCGGATTGAGGTGTAGAAAACTTTTTTCCGATCATAGGCTTTATATGGGGCCTATGGTAAATTATGGACCGATTTTTACAAAATTTGACAGCGTAATTACTAGTCCTTTAAAACTGTGACGTATCAAATTTTATTACAGTAACATTATTTTTCTGGCCGAATGGAAAAACTAGGTACCTGCATTTTTTGAAAACACGAGAAAAACACATTTCAATTATTTAATATAAATTTATGTTATTGTGCATGAATATAAAAAAATTTATTTTAAATAATGTTAAAGATTTTTGAATCAATTGAACTCAGTTTTTGACATTAAAACCAAAAATCAAAGTCAGTTCTTTGCCTTTTTGGTATGCATATTATATCTCTTCTGAAGTTTTTGATTCATAGAATACGACTGCCAAGCAAAATCGGCTTATTTTGGATATATTTAAGAATAAAAAGAAAAAACTAGAATGTGCTAATAAAGTGACCTCACAAGCACAGCTGTTTGCAGTGATTTTCTTCGTGTGTGACGTTTGTCGTCATTTTTGTTTGTTTACCTTGTTTTTTACATAAAAATTGGTGTGATTCCGATTTTTGTTAAATAAGAAAATATTTATATCAAAATTTCAATCTGACAGAGTGATAGTAAATGACACACACTTTCTATTTTTAGTGTTGTTTAGTGTTATTACTATGGGTATATTATGGTCCAATCTTCACGAAATTTGACATTGTGATTTATTGTCCTATATAACTGTAACGTCCTTTAAAACTGTAGCGTACCAAATTTTTTGCAGTAGCGTTATTATTACGGTTTTAAGCTTACTAGGACCGATCGTAACGAAATTTAACAATATGATTTCTAGTCAAATAGAACGAATTTGCGCCATATTTAATACCAATCCATTTTTGTTAGATTTAAGACGACTTCTAAAGAAAATCTGTGATCACTTCTAAAAATTGGATTTCCTTAAGGCGACCGTACACGACATGTTTTTGTCATCTGACATGTCCAATTTTCCACTGCAAAACACATACATGTCGTGTGTTACCTTTTTAACTTTGCTTCTGTAAAAGTCAGACGCAAAGTCATCTGACAAAATTTCAATTAGAGCGTGCTCTATTTTCTTCTGACAAACCATCTGACATCAGAAAGCTATGCCGGCAAGAAACCGGCAGCGGCGTCCACTATTGACGGAATCATTAGCCGGCTGAAGTTAATTTTTTACAATACCGATATATGCTTGATCATCTTACCATTGAATAGAATTTATGTGAATATATATATAAAAACCGTTTTATTATAAAATCCTAAATTGGTATCTTTGAATTAAAAGAAAAAAATGTTAAGATGGCTGAACTATTTTACGGCGCAAATAAAACTTTTCATGGCGGCAGCAAGTTATTTTGAAACCGAGCACTACTTTGGTTTCTGCAATAACAATGCGAAAAAACAGAGACAATGTCAGAAGCAAATTACATGTACGTTTGTGACCGAATATTATAAAGCTTATGTAAAACAGCGATTTTGACAGACATGCACAATTACATGTGACTTGAAAATTTGACATGTCAGATGACAAAAACATGTCGTCTATATGCGCCTTTAGGATTTTTATATGAAAAACTTTAAATGCGTTTTTCTTGAAAACTAGAAGAGCTAGAGCCAAAATAACGAAAATCTGTGATCACTTCTAAAAATTGGATTTCCTTAGGATTTTTATATGAAAAACTTTAAGTGCGTTTTTCTTGAAAACTAGAAGAGCTAGAGCTAAAATAACGAAAATCTGTGATCACTTCTAAAAACTGGATTTCCTTAGGATTTTTATATGAAAAACTTTAAATGCGTTTTTCTTGAAAACTAGAAGAGCTAGAGCTAAAATAACGAAAATCTGTGATCACTTCTAAAAATTGGATTTCCTTAGGATTTTTAAATGAAATACTTTAAATGCGTTTTTCTTGAAAACTAGAAGAGCTAGAGCCAAAATAACGAAAATCTGTGATCACTTCTAAAGAAAATCTGTGATCACTTCTAAAAATTGGATTTCCTTAGGATTTTTATATGAAAAACTTTAAACGCGTTTTTCTTGAAAACAAGAAGAGCTAGAGCCATAATAACGAAAATCAGTGATCACTTCTAAAAATTGGATTTTCTAAGGATTTTTATATGAAAAACTTTAAATAAGTTTTTCTTGAAAACTAGAAGAGCTAGAGCCAAAATAACGAAAATCTGTGATCACTTTTAAAAATTGGATTTTCTAAGGATTTTTATATGAAAAACTTTAAACGCGTTTTTTTTGAAAACTAGAAGAGCTAGAGCCAAAATAACGAAAATCAGTGATCACTTCTAAAAATTGGATTTTCTAAGGATTTTTATATGAACAACTTTAATTGCGTTTTTCTTGAAAACTAGAAGAGCTAGAGCCAAAATAACGAAATTCTGTGATCACTTCTAAAAGTTGGATTTTCTAAGGATTTTTATATGAAAAACTTTAAAGCCAAAATAACGAAAATCTGTGATCACTTTTAAAAATTGGATTTTCTAAGGATTTTTATATGAAAAACTTTAAACGCGTTTTTTTGAAAACTAGAAGAGCTAGAGCCAAAATAACGAAAATCAGTGATCACTTCTAAAAATTGGATTTTCTAAGGATTTTTATATGAAAAATTTTAATTGCGTTTTTCTTGAAAACTAGAAGAGCTAGAGCCAAAATAACGAAAATCAGTGATCCCTTCTAAAAATTGGATTTTCTAAGGATTTTTATATGAACAACTTTAATTGCGTTTTTCTTGAAAACTAGAAGAGCTAGAGCCAAAATAACGAAATTCTGTGATCACTTCTAAAAGTTGGATTTTCTAAGGATTTTTATATGAAAAACTTTAAAGCCAAAATAACGAAAATCTGTGATCACTTTTAAAAATTGGATTTTCTAAGGATTTTTATATGAAAAACTTTAAACGCGTTTTTTTTGAAAACTAGAAGAGCTAGAGCCAAAATAACGAAAATCAGTGATCACTTCTAAAAATTGGATTTTCTAAGGATTTTTATATGAAAAATTTTAATTGCGTTTTTCTTGAAAACTAGAAGAGCTAGAGCCAAAATAACGAAAATCAGTGATCCCTTCTAAAAATTGGATTTTCTAAGGATTTTTATATGAACAACTTTAATTGCGTTTTTCTTGAAAACTAGAAGAGCTAGAGCCAAAATAACGAAATTCTGTGATCACTTCTAAAAGTTGGATTTCCTTAGGATTTTTATATAAAAAACTTTAAATGCATTTTTCTTGAAAACTAGAAGAGCTAGAGCCATAATAACGAAAATCAGTGATCACTTCTAAAAATTGGATTTTCTAAGGATTTTTATATGAAAAACTTTAAATACGTTTTTCTTGAAAACTAGAAGAGCTAGAGCCAAAATAACGAAAATCTGTGATCACTTTTAAAAATTGGATTTTCTAAGGATTTTTATATGAAAAACTTTAAACGCGTTTTTTTTTTGAAAACTAGAAGAGCTAGAGCCAAAATAACGAAAATCAGTGATCACTTCTAAAAATTGGATTTTCTAAGGATTTTTATATGAAAAACTTTAAAGCCAAAATAACGAAAATCTGTGATAACTTTTAAAAATTGGATTTTCCAAGGATTTTTATATGAAAAACTTTAAATACGTTTTTCTTGAAAACTAGAAGAGCTAGAGCCAAAATAACGAAAATCTTTGACCACTTCTAAAAATTGGATTTTCTGAGGATTTTTATATGAAAAACTTTAAACGCGTTTTTCTTGAAAACTAGAAGAGCTAGAGCCAAAATAACAAAAATCTGTGATCACTTTTAAAAATTGGATTTTCTAAGGATTTTTATATGAAAAACTTTAATTGCGTTTTTCTTGAAAACTAGAAGAGCTAGAGCCAAAATAACGAAATTCTGTGATCACTTTTAAAAATTGGATTTTTCTAAGGATTTTTATATGAAAAACTTTAAACGCGTTTTTCTTGAAAACTAGAAGAACTAGAGCCAAAATAACGAAAATCAGTGATCACTTCTAAAAATTGGATTTTCTAAGGATTTTTATATGAAAAACTTTAATTGCGTTTTTCTTGAAAACTAGAAGAGCTAGAGCCAAAATAACGAAAATCAGTGATCACTTCTAAAAATTGGATTTTCTAATGATTTGTCAGTAACTTAAATTGTGTCTATATTTACCATAATCATTTTATAGAATAAAAATAATTCATTTTATAAATAATAAAAAAAATAATAGAAATTAACTTACAAACGTTTTAAATTATTCCGAAGAAATTAGTTTTCAAACTTACCTAAAAAGAGAAAAATAGATAAAAAGATTATTAATAAATGTATTCAAATATAAACAAATTTATAATTTTAATGTTGTATATACATATTGCTCTTGATCATAAGTATGGTATTAATTCAACATTTTTATTTTTGCACTTTTTGGCAAAAATCGTCACTATCCACTGTAAAAATATTGTAACAACGGCTAATGAAACGGTTGATTTAAAAATTCTTTTTCATATACCTTTTATACTAAATTAAAAATTATTTTGCTTCTACTGTAGATTTTTAAATTTTGAGTTAATACCCTCTTTATGTTTAAGTGCGATATGTACGTAGGTATGTTAGTATAAGTGTTGCTACAAGATGTGGTTATTAATATAAAAAAAGTTTTTGTACTAAATTTGAAGCTTATTTTTTATTGTGCATATTTTTGGACATTTTTTTTCCTAAAGAATTTTTCTATTTTGTACGAAAAATATTAAATTTCCCTACATTTATATAAAGCAACTCTATACAAAATCTTTACAGTTATAAACTGTTTAACCATGCAATCGAGAATACCACAGCAAACTAAAGAACTAAAAAGGCTATGCTTGTAATTTTTGAGTCAAACTTTTAATAAAATAAGCAAATTGAAACGTTTTTATTAATAAATTCTAAATATATTCGTTTCCTATTTAAGTTTAACTTTAAACGTTTTTCTTGAAAACTAGAAGAGCTAGAGCCAAAATAACGAAATTCTGTGATCACTTCTTAAAATTGGATTTTCTAAGGATTTTTATGTGAAAAACTTTAAACGCGTTTTTCTTGAAAACTAGAAGAGCTAGATCCAAAATGACGAAAATCAGTGATCACTTCTACAAATTGGATTTTCCAAGGATTTTTATATGAAAAACTTTAAATACGTTTTTCTTGAAAACTAGAAGAGCTAGAGCCAAAATAACGAAAATCTTTGACCACTTCTAAAAATTGGATTTTCTGAGGATTTTTATATGAAAAACTTTAAACGCGTTTTTCTTGAAAACTAGAAGAGCTAGAGCCAAATAACGAAAATCAGTGATCACTTCTAAAAATTGGATTTTCTAAGGATTTTTATATGAAAAATTTTAAACGCGTTTTTCTTGAAAACTAGAAGAGCTAGAGCCAAAATAACGAAAATCTGTGATCACTTTTAAAAATTGGATTTTCCAAGGATTTTTATATGAAAAACTTTAAATACGTTTTTCTTGAAAACTAGAAGAGCTAGAGCCAAAATAACGAAAATCTTTGACCACTTCTAAAAATTGGATTTTCTGAGGATTTTTATATGAAAAACTTTAAACGCGTTTTTCTTGAAAACTAGAAGAGCTAGAGCCAAAATAACGAAAATCAGTGATCACTTCTAAAAATTGGATTTTCTAAGGATTTTTATATGAAAAACTTTAAACGCGTTTTTCTTAAAAACTAGAAGAGCTAGAGCCAAAATAACGAAAATCAGTGATCACTTCTAAAAATTGGATTTTCTAAGGATTTTTATATGAAAAACTTTAATTGCGTTTTTCTTAAAAACTAGAAGAGCTAAAGCCAAAATAACGAAATTCTGTGATCACTTCTAAAAATTGGATTTTCTAAGAATTTTTATGTGAAAAACTTTAAACGCGTTTTTCTTGAAAACTAGAAGAGCTAGAGCCAAAATAACGAAAATCAGTGATCACTTCTAAAAATTGGATTTTCCAAGGATTTTTACATGAAAAACTTTAAATACGTTTTTCTTGAAAACTAGAAGAGCTAGAACCAAAATAACGAACATCTTTGATCACTTCTAAAAATTGGATTTTCTAAGGATTTTCATATGAAAAACTTTAAACGCGTTTTTCTTGAAAACTAGTAGAGCTAGAGCCAAATAACGAAAATCTGTGATCACTTTTAAAAATTGGATTTTCTAAGGATTTTTATATGAAAAATTTTAATTGCGTTTTTCTTGAAAACTAGAAGAGCTAGAGCCAAAATAATGAAATTCTGTGAACACTTCTAAAAATTGGATTTTCTAAGGATTTTTATATGAAAAACTTTAAACGCGTTTTTCTTGAAAACTAGAAGAGCTAGAGCCAAAATAACGAAAATCAGTGATCACATCCAAAAATTGGATTTTCTAAGGATTTTTATATGAAAAACTTTAAACGCGTTTTTCTTGAAAACTAGAAGAGCTAGAGCCAAAATAACAAATATCTGTGATCACTTCTAAAAATTGGATTTTCTAGGGATTTTTATGTGAAAAAAATTTAAACGCGTTTTTCCTAAAACTAGAAGAGCTCGAGCCAAAATAACGAAAATCAGTGATCACTTTTTAGAATTGGATTTTCTAAGGATTTTTATATGAAAAAAATTTAAACGCGTTTTTCCTAAAACTAGAAGAGCTCGAGCCAAAATAACGAAAATCTGTGATCACTCTTAAAAATTGGATTTTCTTAGGATTTTTATATGAAAAAATTTAAACGCGTTTTTCTTGAAAACTAGAAGAGCTAGAGCCAAAATAACGAAAATCTGTGATCACTTTTAAAAATTGGATTTTCTTAGGATTTTTATATGAAAAACTTTAAACGCGTTTTTCATGAAAACTAGAAGAGCTTGAGCCAAAATAACGAAAATCTGTGATCACTTCTAAAAAGTGGATTTTCTAAGGATTTTTATATGAAAAACTTTAAACGCGTTTTTCTTGAAAACTAGAAGAGCTCGAGCCAAAATAACGAAAATCTGTGATCACTTTTAAAAATTGGATTCTCTTAGGATTTTTATATGAAAAACTTTAAACGCGTTTTTCTTGAAAACTAGAAGAGCTAGAGCCAAAATAACGAAAATCAGTGATCACTTCTAAAATTGAATTTTCTAAGGATTTTTATATGAAAAACTTTAAACGCCTTTTTCTAGAAAACTAGAAAAGCTAGAGCCAAAATAACGAAAATCTGTGATCACATCCAAAAATTGGATTTTCTAAGGATTTTTATATGAAAACTTTAAATGCGTTTTTCTTGAAAACTAGAAGAGCTAGAGCCAAAATAACGAAAATCTGTGATCACTTCTAAAAAGTGGATTTTCTAAGGATTTTTATATGAAAAACTTTAAACGCGTTTTTCTTGAAAACTAGAAGAGCTAGAGCCAAAATAACGAAAATCTGTGATCACTTTTAAAAATTGGATTCTCTTAGAATTTTTATATGAAAAACTTTAAACGCGTTTTTCTTGAAAACTAGAAGAGCTAGAGCCAAAATAACGAAAATCTGTGATCACTTCTAAAAATTGGATTTTCCAAGGATTTTTATATGAAAACTTTAAATGCGTTTTTCTTGAAAACTAGAAGAGCTAGAGCCAAAATAACGAAAATCTGTGATCACTTCTAAAAAGTGGATTTTCCAAGGATTTTTATATGAAAACTTTAAATGCGTTTTTCTTGAAAACTAGAAGAGCTAGAGCCAAAATAACGAAAATCTGTGATCACTTCTAAAAATTGGATTTTCCAAGCTAGAGCCAAAATAATGAAAATCTGTGATCACTTCTAAAAATTAAATTTTCTAAGGATTTTTATTTGAAAAACTTTAAACGCGTTTGTCTTGAAAACTAGAAGAGCTAGAGCCAAAATAACGAAAATCTGTGATCACTTTTAAAAATTGGATTCTCTTAGAATTTTTATATGAAAAATTTTAAACGCGTTTTTCTTGAAAACTAGAAGAGCTAGAGCCAAAATTACGAAAATCTGTGATCACTTCTAAAAATTGGATTTTCCAAGGATTTTTATATGAAAACTTTAAATGCGTTTTTCTTGAAAACTAGAAGAGCTAGAGCCAAAATAACGAAAATCTGTGATCACTTCTAAAAATTGGATTTTCCAAGCTAGAGCCAAAATAATGAAAATCTGTGATCACTTCTAAAAATTAAATTTTCTAAGGATTTTTATTTGAAAAACTTTAAACGCGTTTGTCTTGAAAACTAGAAGAGCTAGAGCCAAAATAACGAAAATCTGTGATCACTTTTAAAATTTAGATTTTCTTAGGATTTTTATATGAAAAACTTTAAATGCTTTTTTCTTGAAAACTAGAAGAGCTAGAGCCAAAATAACGAAAATCTGTGATCACTTTTAAAAATTGGATTTTCTTAGGATTTCTACTGGAAAAAATTTAAACGCGTTTTTCTTGAAAACTAGAAGAGCTAGAGCCAAAATAACGAAAATCTGTGATCACTTTTAAAAATTGGATTTTCTTAGGATTTTTATATGAAAAACTTTAAACGCGTTTTTCTTGAAAACTAGAAGAGCTTGAGCCAAAATAACGAAAATCTGTGATCACTTTTAAAAATTGGATTCTCTTAGAATTTTTATATGAAAAACTCTAAACGCGTTTTTCTTGAAAACTAGAAGAGCTAGAGCCAAAATAACGAAAATCTGTGATCACTTCTAAAAATTGGATTTTCCAAGGATTTTTATATGAAAACTTTAAATGCGTTTTTCTTGAAAACTAGAAGAGCTAGAGCCAAAATAACGAAAATCTGTGATCACTTCTAAAAATTGGATTTTCCAAGCTAGAGCCAAAATAATGAAAATCTGTGATCACTTCTAAAAATTAAATTTTCTAAGGATTTTTATTTGAAAAACTTTAAACGCGTTTGTCTTGAAAACTAGAAGAGCTAGAGCCAAAATAACGAAAATCTGTGATCACTTTTAAAAATAAGATTTTCTTAGGATTTTTATATGAAAAACTTTAAATGCTTTTTTCTTGAAAACTAGAAGAGCTAGAGCCAAAATAACGAAAATCTGTGATCACTTCTAAAAATTGGATTTTCCAAGGATTTTTATATGAAAACTTTAAATGCGTTTTTCTTGAAAACTAGAAGAGCTAGAGCCAAAATAACGAAAATCTGTGATCACTTCTAAAAATTGGATTTTCCAAGGATTTTTATATGAAAAATTTAAACGCGTTTTTCCTAAAACTAGAAGAGCTCGAGCCAAAATAACGAAAATCTGTGATCACTTTTAAAAATTGGATTTTCTTAGGATTTTTATATGAAAAAATTTAAACGCGTTTTTTTTGAAAACTAGAAGAGCTAGAGCCAAAATAACAAATATCTGTGATCACTTCTAAAAATTGGATTTTCTAGGGATTTTTATGTGAAAAAAATTTAAACGCGTTTTTCCTAAAACTAGAAGAGCTCGAGCCAAAATAACGAAAATCAGTGATCACTTTTTAGAATTGGATTTTCTAAGGATTTTTATATGAAAAAAATTTAAACGCGTTTTTCCTAAAACTAGAAGAGCTCGAGCCAAAATAACGAAAATCTGTGATCACTCTTAAAAATTGGATTTTCTTAGGATTTTTATATGAAAAAATTTAAACGCGTTTTTCTTGAAAACTAGAAGAGCTAGAGCCAAAATAACGAAAATCTGTGATCACTTTTAAAAATTGGATTTTCTTAGGATTTTTATATGAAAAACTTTAAACGCGTTTTTCATGAAAACTAGAAGAGCTTGAGCCAAAATAACGAAAATCTGTGATCACTTCTAAAAAGTGGATTTTCTAAGGATTTTTATATGAAAAACTTTAAACGCGTTTTTCTTGAAAACTAGAAGAGCTCGAGCCAAAATAACGAAAATCTGTGATCACTTTTAAAAATTGGATTCTCTTAGGATTTTTATATGAAAAACTTTAAACGCGTTTTTCTTGAAAACTAGAAGAGCTAGAGCCAAAATAACGAAAATCAGTGATCACTTCTAAAATTGAATTTTCTAAGGATTTTTATATGAAAAACTTTAAACGCCTTTTTCTAGAAAACTAGAAAAGCTAGAGCCAAAATAACGAAAATCTGTGATCACATCCAAAAATTGGATTTTCTAAGGATTTTTATATGAAAACTTTAAATGCGTTTTTCTTGAAAACTAGAAGAGCTAGAGCCAAAATAACGAAAATCTGTGATCACTTCTAAAAAGTGGATTTTCTAAGGATTTTTATATGAAAAACTTTAAACGCGTTTTTCTTGAAAACTAGAAGAGCTAGAGCCAAAATAACGAAAATCTGTGATCACTTTTAAAAATTGGATTCTCTTAGAATTTTTATATGAAAAACTTTAAACGCGTTTTTCTTGAAAACTAGAAGAGCTAGAGCCAAAATAACGAAAATCTGTGATCACTTCTAAAAATTGGATTTTCCAAGGATTTTTATATGAAAACTTTAAATGCGTTTTTCTTGAAAACTAGAAGAGCTAGAGCCAAAATAACGAAAATCTGTGATCACTTCTAAAAAGTGGATTTTCCAAGGATTTTTATATGAAAACTTTAAATGCGTTTTTCTTGAAAACTAGAAGAGCTAGAGCCAAAATAACGAAAATCTGTGATCACTTCTAAAAATTGGATTTTCCAAGCTAGAGCCAAAATAATGAAAATCTGTGATCACTTCTAAAAATTAAATTTTCTAAGGATTTTTATTTGAAAAACTTTAAACGCGTTTGTCTTGAAAACTAGAAGAGCTAGAGCCAAAATAACGAAAATCTGTGATCACTTTTAAAAATTGGATTCTCTTAGAATTTTTATATGAAAAATTTTAAACGCGTTTTTCTTGAAAACTAGAAGAGCTAGAGCCAAAATTACGAAAATCTGTGATCACTTCTAAAAATTGGATTTTCCAAGGATTTTTATATGAAAACTTTAAATGCGTTTTTCTTGAAAACTAGAAGAGCTAGAGCCAAAATAACGAAAATCTGTGATCACTTCTAAAAATTGGATTTTCCAAGCTAGAGCCAAAATAATGAAAATCTGTGATCACTTCTAAAAATTAAATTTTCTAAGGATTTTTATTTGAAAAACTTTAAACGCGTTTGTCTTGAAAACTAGAAGAGCTAGAGCCAAAATAACGAAAATCTGTGATCACTTTTAAAATTTAGATTTTCTTAGGATTTTTATATGAAAAACTTTAAATGCTTTTTTCTTGAAAACTAGAAGAGCTAGAGCCAAAATAACGAAAATCTGTGATCACTTTTAAAAATTGGATTTTCTTAGGATTTCTACTGGAAAAAATTTAAACGCGTTTTTCTTGAAAACTAGAAGAGCTAGAGCCAAAATAACGAAAATCTGTGATCACTTTTAAAAATTGGATTTTCTTAGGATTTTTATATGAAAAACTTTAAACGCGTTTTTCTTGAAAACTAGAAGAGCTTGAGCCAAAATAACGAAAATCTGTGATCACTTTTAAAAATTGGATTCTCTTAGAATTTTTATATGAAAAACTTTAAACGCGTTTTTCTTGAAAACTAGAAGAGCTAGAGCCAAAATAACGAAAATCTGTGATCACTTCTAAAAATTGGATTTTCCAAGGATTTTTATATGAAAACTTTAAATGCGTTTTTCTTGAAAACTAGAAGAGCTAGAGCCAAAATAACGAAAATCTGTGATCACTTCTAAAAATTGGATTTTCCAAGCTAGAGCCAAAATAATGAAAATCTGTGATCACTTCTAAAAATTAAATTTTCTAAGGATTTTTATTTGAAAAACTTTAAACGCGTTTGTCTTGAAAACTAGAAGAGCTAGAGCCAAAATAACGAAAATCTGTGATCACTTTTAAAAATTAGATTTTCTTAGGATTTTTATATGAAAAACTTTAAATGCTTTTTTCTTGAAAACTAGAAGAGCTAGAGCCAAAATAACGAAAATCTGTGATCACTTCTAAAAATTGGATTTTCCAAGGATTTTTATATGAAAACTTTAAATGCGTTTTTCTTGAAAACTAGAAGAGCTAGAGCCAAAATAACGAAAATCTGTGATCACTTCTAAAAATTGGATTTTCCAAGGATTTTTATATGAAAAATTTAAACGCGTTTTTCCTAAAACTAGAAGAGCTCGAGCCAAAATAACGAAAATCTGTGATCACTTTTAAAAATTGGATTTTCTTAGGATTTTTATATGAAAAAATTTAAACGCGTTTTTTTTGAAAACTAGAAGAGCTAGAGCCAAAATAACGAAAATCTGTGATCACTTCTAAAAATTGGATTTTCCAAGGATTTTTATATGAAAACTTTAAATGCGTTTTTCTTGAAAACTAGAAGAGCTAGAGCCAAAATAACGAAAATCTGTGATCACTTCTAAAAATTGGATTTTCCAAGGATTTTTATATGAAAACTTTAAATGCGTTTTTCTTGAAAACTAGAAGAGCTAGAGCCAAAATAACGAAAATCTGTGATCACTTCTAAAAATTGGATTTTCCAAGCTAGAGCCATAATAATGAAAATCTGTGATCACTTCTAAAAATTAAATTTTCTAAGCATTTTTATTTGAAAAACTTTAAACGCGTTTGTCTTGAAAACTAGAAGAGCTAGAGCCAAAATAACGAAAATCTGTGATCACTTCCAAAAATTGGATTTTCCAAGGATTTTTATATGAAAACTTTAAATGCGTTTTTCTTGAAAACTAGAAGAGCTAGAGCCAAAATAACGAAAATCTGTGATCACTTCTAAAAATTGGATTTTCCAAGCTAGAGCCAAAATAATGAAAATCTGTGATCACTTCTAAAAATTAAATTTTCTAAGGATTTTTATTTGAAAAACTTTAAACGCGTTTGTCTTGAAAACTAGAAGAGCTAGAGCCAAAATAACGAAAATCTGTGATCACTTTTAAAAATTAGATTTTCTTAGGATTTTTATATGAAAAACTTTAAATGCTTTTTTCTTGAAAACTAGAAGAGCTAGAGCCAAAATAACGAAAATCTGTGATCACTTCTAAAAATTGGATTTTCCAAGGATTTTTATATGAAAACTTTAAATGCGTTTTTCTTGAAAACTAGAAGAGCTAGAGCCAAAATAACGAAAATCTGTGATCACTTCTAAAAATTGGATTTTCCAAGGATTTTTATATGAAAAATTTAAACGCGTTTTTTCTAAAACTAGAAGAGCTCGAGCCAAAATAACGAAAATCTGTGATCACTTTTAAAAATTGGATTTTCTTAGGATTTTTATATGAAAAAATTTAAACGCGTTTTTTTTGAAAACTAGAAGAGCTAGAGCCAAAATAACGAAAATCTGTGATCACTTTTAAAAATTGGATTCTCTTAGAATTTTTATATGAAAAACTTTAAACGCGTTTTTCTTGAAAACTAGAAGAGCTAGAGCCAAAATAACGAAAATCTGTGATCACTTCTAAAAATTGGATTTTCCAAGGATTTTTTTATGAAAACTTTAAACGCGTTTTTCTTGAAAACTAGAAGAGCTAGAGCCAAAATAACGAAAATCTGTGATCACTTCTAAAAATTGGATTTTCCAAGGATTTTTATATGAAAACTTTAAATGCGTTTTTCTTGAAAACTAGAAGAGCTAGAGCCAAAATAACGAAAATCTGTGATCACTTCTAAAAATTGGATTTTCCAAGCTAGAGCCAAAATAATGAAAATCTGTGATCACTTCTAAAAATTAAATTTTCTAAGGATTTTTATTTGAAAAACTTTAAACGCGTTTGTCTTGAAAACTAGAAGAGCTAGAGCCAAAATAACGAAATTCTGTGATCACTTTTAAAAATTAGATTTTCTTAGGATTTTTATATGAAAAACTTTAAATGCTTTTTTCTTGAAAACTAGAAGAGCTAGAGCCAAAATAACGAAAATCTGTGATCACTTTTAAAAATTGGATTTTCTTAGGATTTTTACTGGAAAAAATTTAAACGCGTTTTTCTTGAAAACTAGAAGAGCTAGAGCCAAAATAACGAAAATCTGTGATCACTTTTAAAAATTGGATTTTCTTAGGATTTTTATATGAAAAACTTTAAACGCGTTTTTCTTGAAAACTAGAAGAGCTTGAGCCAAAATAACGAAAATCTGTGATCACTTCTAAAAAGTGGATTTTCTAAGGATTTTTATATGAAAAACTTTAAACGCGTTTTTCTTGAAAACTAGAAGAGCTAGAGCCAAAATAACGAAAATCTGTGATCACTTTTAAAAATTGGATTCTCTTAGAATTTTTATATGAAAAACTTTAAACGCTTTTTTCTTGAAAACTAGAAGAGCTAGAGCCAAAATAACGAAAATCTGTGATCACTTCTAAAAATTGGATTTTCCAAGGATTTTTATATGAAAACTTTAAATGCGTTTTTCTTGAAAACTAGAAGAGCTAGAGCCAAAATAACGAAAATCTGTGATCACTTCTAAAAATTGGATTTTTCAAGCTAGAGCCAAAATAATGAAAATCTGTGATCACTTCTAAAAATTAAATTTTCTAAGGATTTTTATTTGAAAAACTTTAAACGCGTTTGTCTTGAAAACTAGGAGAGCTAGAGCCAAAATAACGAAAATCTGTGATCACTTTTAAAAATTAGATTTTCTTAGGATTTTTATATGAAAAACTTTAAATGCTTTTTTCTTGAAAACTAGAAGAGCTAGAGCCAAAATAACGAAAATCTGTGATCACTTCTAAAAATTGGATTTTCCAAGGATTTTTATATGAAAAATTTAAACGCGTTTTTCCTAAAACTAGAAGAGCTCGAGCCAAAATAACGAAAATCTGTGATCACTTTTAAAAATTGGACTTTCTTAGGATTTTTATATGAAAAAATTTAAACGCGTTTTTCTTGAAAACTAGAAGAGCTAGAGCCAAAATAACGAAAATCAGTGATCACTTTTTAAAATTGGATTTTCTAAGGATTTTTATATAAAAAAAAATTTAAACGCGTTTTTCCTAAGACTAGAAGAGCTCGAGCCAAAATAACGAAAATCTGTGATCACTTTTAAAAATTGGATTTTCTTAGGATTTTTATATGAAAAAATTTAAACGCGTTTTTCTTGAAAACTAGAAGAGCTAGAGCCAAAATAACAAAAATCTGTGATCACTTTTAAAAATTGGATTTTCTTAGGATTTTTATATGAAAAAATTTAAACGCGTTTTTCTTGAAAACTAGAAGAGCTCGAGCCAAAATAACGAAAATCTGTGATCACTTTTAAAAATTGGATTCTCTTAGGATTTTTATATGAAAAACTTTAAACGCGTTTTTCTTGAAAACTAGAAGAGCTAGAGCCAAAATAACGAAAATCTGTGATCACTTCTTAAAATTAAATTTTCTAAGGATTTTTATTTGAAAAACTTTAAAAGCGTTTGTCTTGAAAACTAGAAGAGCTAGAGCCAAAATAACGAAAATCTGTGATCACTTTTAAAAATTAGATTTTCTTAGGATTTTTATATGAAAAACTTTATATGCTTTTTTCTTGAAAACTAGAAGAGCTAGAGCCAAAATAACGAAAATCTGTGATCACTTCTAAAAATTGGATTTTCCAAGGATTTTTATATGAAAACTTTAAATGCGTTTTTCTTGAAAACTAGAAGAGCTAGAGCCAAAATAACGAAAATCTGTGATCACTTCTAAAAATTGGATTTTCCAAGGATTTTTATATGAAAAAATTTAAACGCGTTTTTCTTGAAAACTAGAAGAGCTAGAGCCAAAATAACGAAAATCTGTGATCACTTTTAAAAATTGGATTTTCTTAGGATTTTTATATGAAAAACTTTAAACGCGTTTTTCTTGAAAACTAGAAGAGCTTGAGCCAAAATAACGAAAATCTGTGATCACTTCTAAAAAGTGGATTTTTATATGAAAAACTTTAAACGCGTTTTTCTTGAAAACTAGAAGAGCTAGAGCCAAAATAACGAAAATCTGTGATCACTTTTAAAAATTGGATTCTCTTAGAATTTTTATATGAAAAACTTTAAACGCGTTTTTCTTGAAAACTAGAAGAGCTAGAGCCAAAATAACGAAAATCTGTGATCACTTCTAAAAATTGGATTTTCCAAGGATTTTTTTATGAAAACTTTAAACGCGTTTTTCTTGAAAACTAGAAGAGCTAGAGCCAAAATAACGAAAATCTGTGATCACTTCTAAAAATTGGATTTTCCAAGGATTTTTATATGAAAAACTTTAAACGCGTTTTTCTTGAAAACTAGAAGAGCTAGAGCCAAAATAACGAAAATCTGTGATCACTTCTAAAAATTGGATTTTCCAAGGATTTTTTTATGAAAACTTTAAACGCGTTTTTCTTGAAAACTAGAAGAGCTAGAGCCAAAATAACGAAAATCTGTGATCACTTCTAAAAATTGGATTTTCCAAGGATTTTTATATGAAAACTTTAAATGCGTTTTTCTTGAAAACTAGAAGAGCTAGAGCCAAAATAACGAAAATCTGTGATCACTTCTAAAAATTGGATTTTCCAAGCTAGAGCCAAAATAATGAAAATCTGTGATCACTTCTAAAAATTAAATTTTCTAAGGATTTTTATTTGAAAAACTTTAAACGCGTTTGTCTTGAAAACTAGAAGAGCTAGAGCCAAAATAACGAAAATCTGTGATCACTTTTAAAAATTAGATTTTCTTAGGATTTTTATATGAAAAACTTTAAATGCTTTTTTCTTGAAAACTAGAAGAGCTAGAGCCAAAATAACGAAAATCTGTGATCACTTTTAAAAATTGGATTTTCTTAGGATTTTTACTGGAAAAAATTTAAACGCGTTTTTCTTGAAAACTAGAAGAGCTAGAGCCAAAATAACGAAAATCTGTGATCACTTTTAAAAATTGGATTTTCTTAGGATTTTTATATGAAAAACTTTAAACGCGTTTTTCTTGAAAACTAGAAGAGCTTGAGCCAAAATAACGAAAATCTGTGATCACTTCTAAAAAGTGGATTTTCTAAGGATTTTTATATGAAAAACTTTAAACGCGTTTTTCTTGAAAACTAGAAGAGCTAGAGCCAAAATAACGAAAATCTGTGATCACTTTTAAAAATTGGATTCTCTTAGAATTTTTATATGAAAAACTTTAAACGCTTTTTTCTTGAAAACTAGAAGAGCTAGAGCCAAAATAACGAAAATCTGTGATCACTTCTAAAAATTGGATTTTCCAAGGATTTTTATATGAAAACTTTAAATGCGTTTTTCTTGAAAACTAGAAGAGCTAGAGCCAAAATAACGAAAATCTGTGATCACTTCTAAAAATTGGATTTTTCAAGCTAGAGCCAAAATAATGAAAATCTGTGATCACTTCTAAAAATTAAATTTTCTAAGGATTTTTATTTGAAAAACTTTAAACGCGTTTGTCTTGAAAACTAGGAGAGCTAGAGCCAAAATAACGAAAATCTGTGATCACTTTTAAAAATTAGATTTTCTTAGGATTTTTATATGAAAAACTTTAAATGCTTTTTTCTTGAAAACTAGAAGAGCTAGAGCCAAAATAACGAAAATCTGTGATCACTTCTAAAAATTGGATTTTCCAAGGATTTTTATATGAAAAATTTAAACGCGTTTTTCCTAAAACTAGAAGAGCTCGAGCCAAAATAACGAAAATCTGTGATCACTTTTAAAAATTGGACTTTCTTAGGATTTTTATATGAAAAAATTTAAACGCGTTTTTCTTGAAAACTAGAAGAGCTAGAGCCAAAATAACGAAAATCAGTGATCACTTTTTAAAATTGGATTTTCTAAGGATTTTTATATAAAAAAAAATTTAAACGCGTTTTTCCTAAGACTAGAAGAGCTCGAGCCAAAATAACGAAAATCTGTGATCACTTTTAAAAATTGGATTTTCTTAGGATTTTTATATGAAAAAATTTAAACGCGTTTTTCTTGAAAACTAGAAGAGCTAGAGCCAAAATAACAAAAATCTGTGATCACTTTTAAAAATTGGATTTTCTTAGGATTTTTATATGAAAAAATTTAAACGCGTTTTTCTTGAAAACTAGAAGAGCTCGAGCCAAAATAACGAAAATCTGTGATCACTTTTAAAAATTGGATTCTCTTAGGATTTTTATATGAAAAACTTTAAACGCGTTTTTCTTGAAAACTAGAAGAGCTAGAGCCAAAATAACGAAAATCTGTGATCACTTCTTAAAATTAAATTTTCTAAGGATTTTTATTTGAAAAACTTTAAAAGCGTTTGTCTTGAAAACTAGAAGAGCTAGAGCCAAAATAACGAAAATCTGTGATCACTTTTAAAAATTAGATTTTCTTAGGATTTTTATATGAAAAACTTTATATGCTTTTTTCTTGAAAACTAGAAGAGCTAGAGCCAAAATAACGAAAATCTGTGATCACTTCTAAAAATTGGATTTTCCAAGGATTTTTATATGAAAACTTTAAATGCGTTTTTCTTGAAAACTAGAAGAGCTAGAGCCAAAATAACGAAAATCTGTGATCACTTCTAAAAATTGGATTTTCCAAGGATTTTTATATGAAAAATTTAAACGCGTTTTTCCTAAAACTAGAAGAGCTCGAGCCAAAATAACGAAAATCTGTGATCACTTTTAAAAATTGGATTTTCTTAGGATTTTTATATGAAAAAATTTAAACGCGTTTTTCTTGAAAACTAGAAGAGCTAGAGCCAAAATAACGAAAATCTGTGATCACTTTTAAAAATTGGATTTTCTTAGGATTTTTATATGAAAAACTTTAAACGCGTTTTTCTTGAAAACTAGAAGAGCTTGAGCCAAAATAACGAAAATCTGTGATCACTTCTAAAAAGTGGATTTTTATATGAAAAACTTTAAACGCGTTTTTCTTGAAAACTAGAAGAGCTAGAGCCAAAATAACGAAAATCTGTGATCACTTTTAAAAATTGGATTCTCTTAGGATTTTTATATGAAAAACTTTAAACGCGTTTTTCTTGAAAACTAGAAGAGCTAGAGCCAAAATAACGAAAATCTGTGATCACTTCTACAAATTGGATTTTCTAAGGATTTTTATATGAAAAACTTTAATTGCGTTTTTCTTGAAAACTAGAAGAGCTAGAGCCAAATTGACGAAAATTAGTGATCACTTCTAAAAATTGAATTTTCTTAGGATTTTTATATGAAAAACTTTAAACTTAGAAGAGCTAGAGCCAAAATAACGAAAATCTGTGATCACTCTTAAAAATTGGATTTTCTTAGGATTTTTATATGAAAAACTTTAAACGCGTTTTTCTTGAAACTGGAGGAACTAGAGCCAAATTACCGAAAATCTTTGATCACTTCTAAAAATTTGATTTTCTAAGGATTTTTATATGAAAAACTTTAAATGCTTTTTTCTTGAAAACTATAACTATGTTATTTGTGTTTTAGTTAGAAATTGAAAAAAATTTGCATTCAAAATGTAAACAGTGAGGGGTATGTTTTGAATATGTGGTCAATTTGTTATAAAATACTATTTTTGATTTTACCATTACTGTAAAATCTAAATAGTTAACACCGTTTCAGGAAAAAAAATCTATATATAAATCGGCAAAGGCAAAACAGTTAAGAACACTCTCCTTCTCTGTGTGTCAACCAAATTGAACAAAATATACACCATTTGAAAGGTATTTACTCACAGAAGTGCACAATATATATTTTATTATAATCTGTTGAATAAGAGTTATAAACAGTCAAATTTGCTACTAACACATATGCAGAACACAAAAAATTTGTTTTTTTTTCAATTATCAAATAATTATAAAAAAAAATAAGGTGGTCGATTATTCGACATTTTTCAGAAACCGGTTTTCGAATACTTCGTCTATATAAATCTTATGTATTATATACAGAGCTGGGCAGTATTTGAAATACGTACTTAAAATACAAATACGTATTTTGTATTTGTATTTTAAATACATGAAGTGCAAGCATTTTCTATTTTGTATTTTAAATACATATCCAGCAAGTATTTTGTATTTTAAATACATACAATAAATAGAAGTAGTTTGTATTTTGTATTTTAAATACATACAATAAATAGAAGTATGTTGTATTTTACATACAGATGTGGAAGTATTTTGTATTTTAAATAAAGACAAAGAATCCAAAATCTTGCAATTTATACTCTGGAGGAAAATTACAAAAAACTTAAAATGACACCTGGAAATATCAGAAGTAGAAGCACCAGTAAAGAAGACGACGATTTTGTAGTTTTCGTAGATAGAATCTAGGACATAAAATTTGGAGGTGGAATTTGTCAGTTTCGTCAGTGACAAGAGCAAAGACATTATCACTCTTGACAGCTATCCAAATATATAAAGAGTATTCATAGAATTTAATAAAAGTTTGTGCTCATCAGGTTTTATTTATTCTCCAACAAGAATTTGTTTGCCTGATGCTACATTCAAAAATCTAATATTTACGAAAGGAAACAATTGTTTTGTCAATCATTTTTATCTAATGTATTTTTTTTTGTTTGTATTTTAAATACATACATGTACAAGACGTGGAAGTATTTTGTATTTGAAATACGTACAATAAATGGAAGTATTTTGTATTTGAAATACGTACAATAAATAGAAGTATTTTGAATTTCAAATACTTACAATAAATAGAAGTATTTTGTATTTTAAATACATAACCTGAAAGTATTTTGTATTTTAAATACATGACCAGCAAGTATTTTGTATTTTAAATACCGCAAACCATGTATTTTGCCCAACACTGATTATATAGTAGTTAAGAACGCTTTTTTCCTTTGTTTGACAACCGAACCTCTGTGGGGGAAAAAAAGTATCAAAAAGAAGAAATACGGAAAATTAAATTTCTATCTTTTACTTTTCCGTGCATCATGTTATAATTTTTTCATCTGGTACTTTTTTAATTTTGGCTAATATTCGACCTACAAAGATAAAAATAAACATGTATGGTCCTGAGTGAATAAAAATCTATAAGAGGGAGGTTGTTGGGACTTTTTCGTTCAACATCTGGCACTTAGATTAACTTTCGTTAATTTTAGACATAGAAACATAAAATTAAACATGCAATGTCCTGAGTGGATGACAATCTATAAAAGAGACCTTTTAATACTTTTTTGTTTTTCAATTGATATTTTCTATTTTTTTTTATATTGAGCTTACAAAATAAAACTAACTCATTTAGAAGATAAAATATGAACCGGAGGTTGGTCCCTCGCTAAATCGATCCACTAAGACGGAAAAGATAAATGCTCGAAACATATATACTTAGATGAACTATGTTTCCTTCATAATTACATAAAAAATGATGGTAGAATTTTGACCATTTTTGTTAACTTCATTTTGAAAATGTGTAAATGCAGCGGATCGTAGGATAATGATATCCAGATTGACGATTTCGAACATTTTTATGAAGAAATTCTGCAATGTCCAACCGACTTGTATTCACAGTCACATATAGAAAGAAGATGATTTCTAATTCATATGTTTATCTTGCATATAGGTATTTTTAATTTACTATGTTTACGCCATCAACAATACTAAAATTTCAAATGTATGCATTTTTTTGTTGTCGTGTTTGAAATCCAGATTTACAAGATCTACAAGTGTACAAGGTCCACAATAGCAAACCGTGAATTCTGCTTTAATTATAGGTATCACGACTTTACAATATTTAGGTTAAGGCCCAACTATAATATGCATAAGCTTGGTAAGCTTCTGTCAAAAATTAACAAAAAACCTTTCAAATGCATTTAAAAAACAAAAACAAAATCAAAAAACAGTTGATTCTGTACGGAAATTGCGATCTGTTTCGCACTTTGCTTGAGCAAATGACAGAATCATTACACTAAACAAACATTTTCCTTCAGTTCAATATGTTTTGACACATATGATTTACATGTTTTCGCACAGTTGCTTAAGATAACTAAAGCATATTATAGTTGGGCCTTTATTCAGATTTACTCACCTCCATTAAAACTATCGTTCTGTTGTCTTATCTTCAATTTTTATAAGTTTATTTTATTTAAATTTTTTTTATTTAATATATATAGGTACCTATGTAGGTACTTATTTGTTATTTTTTTAATTATTATACGAAATTTTTAAAATTTCTTATTGACTTTTTTATTTTAATTTGTATTTAATTACATTTAAGTAATTACAAACACCTTATTTTACTACTTTACAGCAACTACCATTTTAATAAAACAAAAACAATAGTACGGCAGCACTTGCTTGCAATTATTTGAACCTTTACGACAATAACAACAAAGCAACAACAATAATAATAAACATAAGCAAAACATATTATGCCGTCATTATGATGAGAGCTAAAAAAGAGCAAATTGTTACATTTGCAAAAAAAAACTACTTCAACAACAACATTAAGAGATTCACACAAACATTTTAATAAGAATTAAAGCAAGAACAATGATAAAATGACTTCGTTAATTAACACGATCACAAATCATATAAATTGCACTTTTTATTTTTGACAAAAATTCTTTTATTTTCACTATTTCCGCTAAAAAGCTAAGAAATTAATAAGCAATTATTATTATTGCACTAAATGTAACTCTTTTCTTTTAACAAAACACTTTAGTTATTTAATAAGAAATTAATTTAAGCACAACGACACTAAGACGACCGTTTTAAAACCAAGAAATTTAACAACTGAATAGGAATAAGAAAAAAGAGTTGCCAAGCTTAAGACTTTTTCTCCCAAATAATTTAACACAAACAATTTGAACAAAATTTTGTTTATTTTTTAATTACATATAATAGTATTTAAAACAATATTAAATTTAAATATTCAATATTTTTGTTTGTTTTAATGCTGCAAAGCAGCCGACTGTTTGATATCAATTAGTTATACGCACTTTGTAATTATTATCACTAAACTATCTAGTCCATTGTTTGTTTTCCCTAAGTTTAAATTATGTACATTGTTACATATTTTATTAATTGTTTTATGAATTTTTAATTATTGTTAACGGCTGGCAATTATTTTTTATTATTAACTTTAAAAAGATATTTTAATTTTAGTTTTTCCTTGGATTTAAACCACAGTAACTATGTATTTGCAAATGATGTGACAAAAAATAATATCATTATGATTTTAAAAACATTTTAAAATAGTTCTGAGATGATTTCAAATTAGGAATTCATCGCTTCAGAAAATTATAGTTCTTAAAAGGAATTTTTAATTTTGGTTTCCAAATTATACTTTGGATCTCATTTTATATTTTATAAGGATTTTTATATGAAAACTTTAAATGCGTTTTTCTTGAAAACTAGAAGAGCTAGAGCCAAAATAACGAAAATCTGTGATCACATCCAAAAATTGGATTTTCTAAGGATTTTTATATGAAAACTTTAAATGCGTTTTTCTTGAAAACTAGAAGAGCTAGAGCCAAAATAACGAAAATCTGTGATCACTTCTAAAAATTGGATTTTCTAAGGATTTTTATATGAAAACTTTAAATGCGTTTTTCTTGAAAACTAGAAGAGCTAGAGCCAAAATAACGAAAATCTGTGATCACTTCTAAAAATTGGATTTTCTAAGGATTTACTAGAAGAGCTAGAGCCAAAATAACGAAAATCCGTGATCACATCCAAAAATTGGATTTTCTAAGGATTTTTATATGAAAACTTTAAATGCGTTTTTCTTGAAAACTAGAAGAGCTAGAGCCAAAATAACGAAAATCTGGATCACTTCTAAAAATTGGATTTCCTTAGGATTTTTATATGAAAAACTTTAAATGCGTTTTTCTTGAAAACTATAACTATGTTATTTGTGTTTTAGTTAGGAATTGAAAAAAATTTGCATTCAAAATGTAAACAGTGAGGGGTACATATGTTTTGAATATGTGGGTAATTTGTTATAAAATACTATTTTTGATTTTACCATTACTGTAAAATCTAAATAGTTAACACCGTTTCAGGAAAAAAAATCTATATATAAATCGGCAAAGGCAAAACAGTTAAGAACACTCTCCTTCTCTGTGTGTCAACCAAATTGAACAAAATATACACCATTTGAAAGGTATTTACTCACAGAAGTGCACAATATATATTTTATTATAATCTGTTGAATAAGAGTTATAAACAGTCAAATTTGCTACTAACACATATGCAGAACACAAAAACTTTGTTTTTTTCAATTATCAAATAATTATAAAAAAAAATAAGGTGGTCGATTATTCGACATTTTTCAGAAACCGGTTTTCGAATATTTCGTCTATATAAATCTTATGTATTAGATACAGAGCTGGGCAGTATTTGAAATACGTACTTAAAATACAAATACGTATTTTGTATTTGTATATTAAATACATGAAGTGCAAGCATTTTCTATTTTGTATTTTAAATACATATCCAGCAAGTATTTTGTATTTTAAATACATACAATAAATAGAAGTAGTTTGTATTTTGTATTTTAAATACATACAATAAATAGAATTATTTTGTATTTTACATACAGATGTGGAAGTATTTTGTATTTTAAAAAAAGACAAAGAATCCAAAATCTTGCAATTTATACTCTGGAGGAAAATTACAAAAAACTTAAAATGATACCTGGAAATATCAGAAGTAGAAGCACCAGTAAAGAAGACGACGATTTTGTAGTTTTCGTAGATAGAATCTAGGACATCAAATTTGGAGGTGGAATTTGTCAGTTTCGTCAGTGATAAGAGCAAAGACATTATCACTCTTGACAGCTATCCAAATATATAAAGAGTATTCATAGAATTTAATAAAAGTTTGTGCTCATCAGGTTTTATTTATTCTCCAACAAGAATTTGTTTGCCTGATGCTACATTCAAAAATCTAATATTTACGAAAGGAAACAATTGTTTTGTCAATCATTTTTATCTAATGTATTTTTTTTGTTTGTATTTTAAATACATACATGTACAAGACGTGGAAGTATTTTGTATTTGAAATACGTACAATAAATGGAAGTATTTTGTATTTGAAATACGTACAATAAATAGAAGTATTTTGTATTTCAAATACTTACAATAAGTAGAAGTATTTTGAATTTTAAATACATAACCTGAAAGTATTTTGTATTTTAAATACATGACCAGCAAGTATTTTGTATTTTAAATACCGCAAACCATGTATTTTGCCCAACACTGATTATATAGTAGTTAAGAACGCTTTTTTCCTTTGTTTGACAACCGAACCTCTGTGGGGGAAAAAAATATCAAAAAGAAGAAATACGGAAAATTAAATTTCTATCTTTTACTTTTCCGTGCATCATGTTATAATTTTTTCATCTGGTACTTTTTTAATTTTGGCTAATATTCGACCTACAAAGATAAAAATAAACATGCATGGTCCTGAGTGAATAAAAATGTATAAGAGGGAGGTTTTTGGTACTTTTTCGTTCAACATCTGGCACTTAGATTAACTTTCGTTAATTTTAGACATAGAAACATAAAATTAAACATGCAATGTCCTGAGTGGATGACAATCTATAAAAGAGACCTTTTAATACTTTTTTGTTTTTCAATTGATATTTTCTATTTTTTTTATATTGAGCTTACAAAATAAAACTAACTCATTTAGAAGATAAAATATGAACCGGAGGTTGGTCCCTCGCTAAATCGATCCACTAAGACGGAAAAGATAAATGCTCGAAACATATATACTTAGATGAACTATGTTTCCTTCATAATTACATAAAAAATGATGGTAGAATTTTGACCATTTTTGTTAACTTCATTTTGAAAATGTGTAAATGCAGCGGATCGTAGGATAATGATATCCAGATTGACGATTTCGAACATTTTTATGAAGAAATTCTGCAATGTCCAACCGACTTGTATTCACAGTCACATATAGAAAGAAGATGATTTCTAATTCATATGTTTATCTTGCATATAGGTATTTTTAATTTACTATGTTTACGCCATCAACAATACTAAAATTTCAAATGTATGCATTTTTTTGTTGTCGTGTTTGAAATCCAGATTTACAAGATCTACAAGTGTACAAGGTCCACAATAGCAAACCGTGAATTCTGCTTTAATTATAGGTATCACGACTTTACAATATTTAGGTTAAGGCCCAACTATAATATGCATAAGCTTGGTAAGCTTCTGTCAAAAATTAACAAAAAACCTCTCAAATGCATTTAAAAAACAAAAACAAAATCAAAAAACAGTTGATTCCGTACGGAAATTGCGATCTGTTTCGCACTTTGCTTGAGCAAATGACAGAATCATTACACTAAACAAAAATTTTCCTTCAGTTCAATATGTCTTGACACATATGATTTACATGTTTTCGCACAGTTGCTTAAGATAACTAAAGCATATTATAGTTGGGCCTTTATTCAGATTTACTCACCTCCATTAAAACTATCGTTCTGTTGTCTTATCTTCAATTTTTATAACTTTATTTTATTTAAATATGTAGGTACTTATTTTTTATTTTTTTAATTATTATACGAAATTTTTAAAATTTCTTATTGACTTTTTTATTTTCATTTGTATTTAATTACATTTAAGTAATTACAAACACCTTATTTTACTACTTTACAGCAACTACCATTTTAATAAAACAAAAACATCCACCAATTTTAAACTTTAACCACTTGCAATTATTTGAACCTTTACGACAATAACAACAAAGCAACAACAATAATAATAAACATAAGCAAAACATATTATGACGTCATTATGATGAGAGCTAAAAAAGAGCAAATTGTTACATTTGCAAAAAAAAACTACTTCAACAACAACATTAAGAGATTCACACAAACATTTTAATAAGAATTAAAGCAAGAACAATGATAAAATGACTTCGTTAATTAACACGATCACAAATCATATAAATTGCACTTTTTATTTTTGACAAAAATTCTTTTATTTTCACTATTTCCGCTAAAAAGCTAAGAAATTAATAAGCAATTATTATTATTGCACTAAATGTAACACTTTTCTTTTAACAAAACACTTTAGTTATTTAATAAGAAATTAATTTAAGCACAACGACATTAAGACGACCGTTTTAAAACCAAGAAATTTAACAACTGAATAGGAATAAGAAAAAAGAGTTGCCAAGCTTAAGACTTTTTCTCCCAAATAATTTAACACAAACAATTTGAACAAAATTTTGTTTATTTTTTAATTACATATAATAGTATTTAAAACAATATTAAATTTGTTTGTTTTACTTGGCTTTTAAGTTAATTATGCAAGTGTAATTAATTTAATCTTTGATAAATGTTTACCGTTAAATATTCAATATTTTTGTTTGTTTTAATGCTGCAAAGCAGCCGACTGTTTGATTTCAATTAGTTTTACGCACTTTGTAATTATTATCACTAAACTATCTAGTCCATTGTTTGTTTTCCCTAAGTTTAAATTATGTATATTGTTACATATTTTATTAATTGTTTTATGAATTTTTAATTATTGTTAACGGCTGGCAATTATTTTTTATTATTAACTTTAAAAAGATATTTTAATTTTAGTTTTTCCTTGGATTTAAACCACAGTAACTATGTATTTGCAAATGATGTGACAAAAAATAATATCATTATGATTTTAAAAACATTTTAAAATAGTTCTGAGAAGATTTCAAATTAGGAATTCATCGCTTCAGAAACTTATAATTCTTAAAAGGAATTTTTAATTTTGGTTTCCAAATTATACTTTGGATCTCATTTTATATTTTAAAAGTTTCTCAACATATTCACTTTAACTTAATGATTTTAAATGTTATAGGTATAAACTTTTGAAACTCTAGTTTAATATTAATAAAAAGTGTTCTAATGTTTTTAATTGGACTTTTTGATATTTTAGTTAGGCTAGTGAAAGAAGGAATTTACAAAATAAAATGCATTGAAATTTGTTTGCTCATAATATTCTTGACTGAGCACGGGATTGAACTCGGGTCAAATTTATATGTTTCGAGAAAAACACATTTCCATCATAATTCTTTGAATTTCGGAAAACACGTCTTATTTCAAAAAAATGCAGTTTGAATTTTTTATTGGGTTTAATTAACTAATTTTTTTGTTAACTTTCGTTTTGTGTCAATAACATTAGTCTACAACGGTAAATCAATGAAATAAGGCAACTAAGTAATTTTTAATTTAATATTAAGAAAAACTACAAGTTCTGACTTAACACCTTTTTGTTAAAGTTCAAAGAATTTTGGTTGGAATAAAATATTTTTGGGTTAAATTTCATGTAAATAGTAACAAAATAAGTTGTTTTATGGACACAAATACTCCAATACGGAAAAAAATTTTATGGGGGCTATGTGAAGTTATGGACCGATTATTGCAAATTTCAAAAAACGCATGTACCAATTTGCGACCCTTACTTTGCGCTGACAACCAGCGAGCAGGACGGACCACTCACCGCACAAACTCATAATACCCTCTTCCTATGGTGGGGTCGGTATAAAAACTTAAAAATTTACTTAAATAAAATTAATATTAACATAAATTAACAAAAATAACAATTTAAGCCTCAAATGAATTAATAAAAACTTAAAATAATAATTTCTACTTTCCTTTATCTAGGGAAGGTTAAAAAAGTGTATTGCCTTTCCGTTGTAAACATTATTTTTTAGAAAATAAAATTCCTTTAATGTTTTCAGAAGACAAATGTAATGGGCGCTAAATATTTCTCAACTAAAGCGTTTAAAAAATTAAAAGAAAAACAATGTCCACTACTTTCTGTAACATACCTTCCTCCAGGGTTTTTAAGTGTAAATACCTTATTATAACCTTCACCTCAGGTGGAAAAGGGTATATATAAGTTTGTCATTCCGTTTGTAATTTCTACAACATTGATCTAAGACCCTATAAAGTATATTTATTCTGGGTCCTTATGAGGAGAGAACTTGATTTAACCACGTCCGTCCGTCTGTCCGTCTTACGTTTGATATGTGTTTTCCGGAGACTCCAGACATGATAGCGGCTAGGTTGATTTACATTTATGTCACATATAGTCCACCATTTCTTGCTATCAAAAATGGCTGAGATATAAGCAAAAACCACGACTACCTCTAATTTTTTCCAAAAACCCCTTGTTGTTGTATTTTTATTACTTTTTCTGTATATCTTGACTGTTATATGACCTATGGTTATACCTTGTATATCAAAAGATCGGAAATCTTTAGTAAAAAATATTTTCTGAAAAACTCGGAAAAATCGGTTCAGATACGAAAAAGTTATGACCAAAATAATAATTTTTTTTTAAATACCCACTTTCGGGAACCATAGATCTCCCCGAGTCCAAGATTTATAAGCCAAAAAACCCCTTGTTGTTGTATTTTTATTACTTTTTCTGTATATCTTGACTGTTATATGACCTATGGTTATACCTTGTATATCAAAAGATCGGAAATCTTTAGTAAAAAATATTTTCTGAAAAACTCGGAAAAATCGGTTCAGATACGAAAAAGTTATGACCAAAATAATAATTTTTTTTTAAATACCCACTTTCGGGAACCATAGATCTCCCTTGTTGTTGTATTTTTATTACTTTTTCTGTATATCTTGACTGTTATATGACCTATGGTTATACCTTGTATATCAAAAGATCGGAAATCTTTAGTAAAAAATATTTTCTGAAAAACTCGGAAAAATCAATTCAGATACGAAAAAGTTATGACCAAAATAATAATTTTTTTTTAATACCCACTTTCGGGAACCATAGATCTCCCCGAGTCCAAGATTTATAAGCCAACTAACTGCTGGCAAATTTCTTCTTAAACACGTCAGTATGTAAATCTGTCAAATCGGTTAAAAATGTTTATGCTCAAAAACGATTTTAAAAAAATATTTACCAGTCTTCGCTATTTAAATTTAAATTATAATGAAGTTTTTAGTATTGAAAATATGTATGTATATGCAAAAATTATTTTGTTTTTGTCTTGTTGCTCTGTATTCTGCTCGCAAAATGGTGAAGGGTATATAAGATTCGGCACAGCCGCATATAGCACTCTTCCTTGTTTTTTCAATTAACTTCGGGTTATAAATCATTATGAAGCTCATACTTATCGAAATCTAATAGTCCGTCTTCCGCCATTCACTATCAATATTTTTCTTTATAAGCGATGTAAATTTTTTTATACAGTGACTTTGGTTGAATTTTTTAGATCAATAATATCTTAAATAGTATAGATTTTTTTCACTAAAATTAAATCTTAATACATATTCAGCCTTATTACGGTTGTCGTTGTCTTTAACTGCCCATAAAGTGGCAACACTGTGTACATGGTCTACAATAGAAAACCGACCGTGCTGCGGTCGTTGCTAAAATTTTTTGGTTGTTCATTTCTTTATCAATGTAAAAAAGAAACCCTATACAACATTAAAAAATAATATTCGCCTACAGTATCACTACAATTGTTCTGTTTTTTTTTTTTTAACAAAGAACATTAAATAATGTTCTGCTCTTTCTTGAAAATAGCTACGAACGGTATTAGGGGTAGTGTTTGTCTACACAATCACTAAAAAAAAGATATCGTTCTTGGGTGTGTGTGAGCCGAACGCTAAATAATGTACTGTTTATTTTCGAACACTGATTTTTAATTAACTATGTTTACGCCATCTATAATACATACTTAAATTTTAAATGTATGCATTTTATTATTGTCCTGTTCTAAATCAGTATTTACAAGACCTACAATATGTACAAGGTCTACAATAGCAAACAGTAAATCCGCTGTGGTCTTACCATATCACAAAAGGTAGGAATTTAGGTTATTCATATTTACTCGCCTTCATAACTATCCTTCTTTTGTCTTTTCTTCAATTTGTTTACCTAAGCTCTTTTTATATACCTATATATGTATATATATGTATGCGTATATACATACAAATATAAAAATTTATGTACATATTTTGTTTTTAATTTCATTTATATTTTTTATTTAATACACATAGGTATATTTTACTTTAACTTTTTTATATTTTTATTAACAATTTTATATAATTTCGTATTGGTTTTTTTTTAATTTCAATTTAATTACATTTTAATAATGCTAAACACCTTATATAACTACTTTACTGCAACAATCATTTTCATAAAATTAAAACACAACTATGGCAACACTTGCTTATTTTACCATAAATTTATCTTATTTCCTTTTTTAAGTTTCCACACATTTTAAACTTTATTTAAATAATAAACTACTTGCAGTTATATATTTTCACCTTGAACTTCACAACAACAACAACACTGCAATAATAATAAACATAAACAAAACACTTCGATAATATTATGACGTCATAATGATGAGAGCTAACAAAAGAGCAAATTGTTAAATTTGCAAAAAAAAAAAAAAACTACTTCAACAACATTAAGAGATTTACAAACCATTTCAATAAGAATCAGTGTTGCAAAATTGAAATTTTGAAATCCTACTGAACTCAAACTAAAATAGTCTTTTTTTGCGCCAAATGGTACTACTTTTTGTTAAAAAATTAAACAATTATTTATGAAACTAAAAGGAACAAAAAATATTTTTTTTGGAATTCATGTATCTTTGTATTTAAGAGCAAACAGTATTTATATTAAAGGTGTACATGTAAATAACAATTGTTGTATACATCAGCGTAGGGTATGTTTTATTAGTATTTTCTAAAGAAAAGTATTTAAAATACTTCATATATTTATGAATAACTTGGTGGCCACACGATCAAGTTTTGCCTTTCAATTCCATTCAATTTGCAATACACTCTCACTTTTTTACTAACACACTCACACTTTTTAAATTGACCACGAGATGGCTTTCAATTTCACCTTTCCATTTGTTTGGCAATTTTACTTTCAATTTAACAGCTGATTACATGTTTGTCTTTACAAATTGTTTTCTTGATGAAATCTTAAAGTAAATGGCTTACAAATTGAATGCAGCCTACGTCACAGCCTTCAATTTATGTAAATTTTGACTAGCAGTATATGTAAAAGACTATCAATAACAACTTGAGGGTAAAAATTTGATTTTTGTACACATAAGTTAATGCTAGTAGGCTATTTATATTTTAACTTTTGCAAAGTTCCATTATTCAAACTTTTATACATGCATATTACATTCTTGGAACTCAGTTTGAAAATAAAGTTTAAAACATTTACGTTTAAAAATAAAGTTTTTAATTCAGTTGTTTAAGATAAAGCAGGTTAACCTAAAGAGATAGATCTTTAGTTTTTATTAAACTTGGAACAGTTTCTACGTGTTTTTTCCTTTGCTTTTTCGTTTCGTTTTTAATTTTCCCCAAAAATTTTAATATTTTCAATTCTGACATGCTTTATTTATGGAAGATCCGCTAGTGCTCGGAATTCAGAATTGATATTTCCATAGTTTTCTTTTCTGGAGTGAAGCAGCTTATAATTTTTAAGGTTTTATTTTTAAAACAATGTTTAGTCGTTAATGTTTCGCAAAATCTCAAATAAAATTACATATTTTGCAGTTTCTTTCAATTTATAAATAATTTCCTTGTTAACTTAAATTTTAATTTTCCACTAACATATTATCCAATTCATCCCTTTTATAAATTGTCTTGCCACTTTTGAGAACAAAACTCCCATTCTAGATAACAAAATAAGAATCCTGGTGTCCTCGCATATCGATATTAACGTCGTAAATTATTTAATTAACTACACAACAACATACATTTTTCAACAAACACATGATTACCAAAGTCTGCTATCGAAATGATCACATCACAGTTTAAAGGATAAAAAAAGTACTAAAAACAACGAGGGGGGTAATGCAGTATTTTTAATATGTAAAAATACTGAAAAAAGTACTACAGTACTAAATTAATAAATTAAAGCAAAAAAATGGTAAGCAGGATTGTGAATCAAAAGTCGCTCAATAAAATTTAAATAAAAACCTTAATGAAATATTTAGGAACCAAGTTCTATTAATTCCACTGGTCGTCAAAAAAAATCGTTTTAAATAAAAATATATGAAATACAAAGATTTTACAGCGCGAAATTCAAATCCGTTTTCAGATCTTTCTATCATGTCTAGTTTTTTTTATGGGGTTGACTAATATTTCGTCCGAAATAAGGCGGTTATACATTTATCATAACTTGAGAAGGATTCGTACAATTTTGATACTTTACAAATGATTATTTTCAAAACTATTTCTTAATGAGTGGCGACCATTTTTTCATGCAAATTAGTATGTACAAATTTGTATCATTTAGCAGATTCAGGTATATTATTAATAATATAAGACATGAAATCATGAAGATCAGTTCACAAAATGTGAACTAGACGTGATTGAATAAACTATTTGGATTTAGCACGCTAAAGTCAATTAAAATCACATAATCAAGTTTTCTAACTCGACATTTTTGTTTTTTGCCGCGCTGTGTTAATAAGACATTAACATTTTTATAAAGCCTTTTCTGATATTTCAGGAAAAGTAAAGTAATATAATTTTATATATACACGGAAAGAATTACTTACTAAATTACCAGAAAATATGTCTTGAACCAAGAAAAGTTTGCACCATTCTCGTCCAAGCCAAAAATTTCTTATTGTAAACATATGTGTGGCTTGGTTTAAGCAAAAAGTTATGACTCAAAACGAACTAAAATTTACTTAACTACAGCTAGAAAATAATTTATTTTAATTCTATACTTTCTTAAATCAAGTTTACGTTGCTTTTTATTTTACAAAATCAGAAGAAAAGCCTGAATTTTTTTCATAAAAACGTGTAGCATTAGTTAGTTTAAGAAAACTTAATATACAAATAAGAAACTTCTGATTGATTTGCTTAAGGTGCTATGATACTTGCTATTTTTTGTATTTTTTCTATACTGGAGAACAGTGCAAATATATTTGCATTGGAAAACTGGCGAAGTGTAAAGAGTATGATTATATCATAAAAAATCTTAAAACAAATATACGTGAGTTAACTTAAAATTTACATTTCCAGATTAAATGTTAGTTAGCACTGTTGCCAATTTTTTAGTTTTTGATCGAAAGTAGCGGTTTTTAACTTTTTGTGGGAACAAAAAGTGGGCAGTATTGTTTGTTTTGTTTACATTTTATTTTGGAATCACAATCAATTTTTTTTTTAATACAACAAAATTTAATGCAAATAATGAAAAATATTACGAATTACATCGGGGTATTAAAAATTTATGATTTGAAATCCCATATGAAGGGTACCTGCTTCATTTCATTTATCAAAAACAAAATATATTCATCTGCCCAAGCTTCAATCCTAAAAAGATCCAATACAAAAAATAGCAAGTATCATAAGGGCTATAATAAATAATAATATAAAAAGATTTTCTTATTCGTGCTTAATTCCCAATTTGTATTCTTGACAAAAACACTGAAATTTATTGTTGATTGATAAGCTATTCATTCCTATGCGCATTTCACTGGATGAAGTTTCCTGATGATCTGGCCTAAGCAACCAGTGAAATGCTCATAGGAATTGCTTAAATTAAAATTTTGTATTCCCAAAAATTATTTTTGATAACAAATAAAAATTAATTGAATCAAACCAAGTTTTCTGGAGCATTTAAATGTTTCTTTATTTAAGAAAGTTTTACTTATTAAGAACAAACAAGTTAAAATCAGGAAATTATAGGATTTTTATGTGAAAAACTTTAAATGCGTTTTTCTTGAAAACTGTAAGAGCTAGAGCCAAAATAACGAAAATGTGATCCTTCGAAAATTTAGATTTTCTTAGGATTTTTATATGAAAAACTTTAAATGCGTTTTTCTTGAAAACGATAAGAGCTAGAGCCAAAATAACGTAAATCTGTGGTCACTTCGAAAAATTGGATTTTCTTAGGATTTTTATATGAAAAACTTTAAATGCGTTTTTCTTGAAAACTAGAAGAGCTAGAGCTTAAATAACGAAAATCTGTGATCACTTCTAAAAATTGGATTTCCTTAGGATTTTTATATAAAAAACTTTATATGCGTTTTTCTTGAAAACTAGAAGAGCTAGAGCCAAAATAACGAAAATCTGTGATCACTTCTAAAAATTGGATTTCCTTCGGATTTTTATATGAAAAACTTTAAATGCGTTTTTCTTGAAAACTAGAAGAGCTAGAGCCAAAATAACGAAAATCTGTGATCACTTCTAAAAATTGAATCTTGTAAGGATTTTTATATGAAAAATTTTAAATGCGTTTTTCTTGAAAACTAGAAGAGCTAGAGCCAAAATAACGAAAATCTGTGATCACTTCTAAAAATTGGATTTTCTAAGGATTTTTATATGAAAAACTTTAAATGCGTTTTTCTTGAAAACTATAAGAGCTAGAGCCAAAAAAAATATTGGATTTTCTAAGGAGTTTTCTATGAAAAAATTTAAATGCGTTTTTCTTGAAAACTGTAAGAGCTAGAGCCAAAATGACGAAATTCTGTGATCACTTCTAAAAATTGGATTTTCCTAGAATTTTTATATGAAAAACTTTAAATGCGTTTTTCTTGAAAACTATAAGAGCTAGAGCCAAAATAACGAAAATCTGTGATCACTTCTAAAAATTGGATTTTCTAAGGATTTTATATGAAAAACTTTAATTGCGTTTTTCTTAAAAACAAGTAGAGCTAGAGCCAAAATAACGAAAATCTGTGATCACTTCGAAAAATTGGATTTTCTTAGGATTTTTATATGAAAAACTTTAAATGCGTTTTTCTTGAAAACTAGAAGAGCTAGAGCTTAAATAACGAAAATCTGTGATCACTTCTAAAAATTGGATTTTCTAAGGATTTTTATATGAAAAACTTTAAATGCGTTTTTCTTGAAAACTAGAAGAGCTAGAGCTAAAATAACGAAAATCTGTGATCACTTCTAACAATTGGATTTTCTAAGGATTTTTATATGAAAAATTTTAAATGCGTTTTTCTTAAAAACAAGTAGAGCTAGAGCCAAAATAACGAAAATCTGTGACCACTTCGAAAAATTGGATTTTCTTAGGATTTTTATATGAAAAACTTTAAATGCGTTTTTCTTGAAAACTAGAAGAGCTAGAGCTTAAATAACGAAAATCTGTGATCACTTCTAAAAATTGGATTTTCTAAGGATTTTTATATGAAAAACTTTAAATGCGTTTTTCTTGAAAACTAGAAGAGCTAGAGCTTAAATAACGAAAATCTGTGATCACTTCTAAAATTGGATTTTCTAAGGATTTTTATATGAAAAACTTTAAATGCGTTTTTCTTGAAAACTAGAAGAGCTAGAGCTTAAATAACGAAAATCTGTGATCACTTCTAAAAATTGGATTTTCTAAGGATTTTTATATGAAAAACTTTAAATGCGTTTTTCTTAAAAACTAGAAGAGCTAGAGCTTAAATAACGAAAATCTGTGATCACTTCTAAAAATTGGATTTTCTAAGCATTTTTATATGAAAAACTTTAAATACGTTTTTCTTGAAAACTAGAAGAGCTAGAGCTTAAATAACGAAAATCTGTGATCACTTCTAAAAATTGGATTTTCTAAGGATTTTTATATGAAAAACTTTAAATGCGTTTTTCTTGAAAACTAGAAGAGCTAGAACTTAAATAACGAAAATCTGTGATCACTTCTAAAAATTGGATTTTCTTAGGATTTTTATATGAAAAACTTTAAATGCGTTTTTCTTGAAAACTAGAAGAGCTAGAGCCAAAATAACGAAAATCTGTGATCATTTCTAAAATTGGATTTTCTAAAGATTTTTATATGAAAAACTTTAAATGCGTTTTTCTTGAAAACTAGAAGAGCTAGAGCTTAAATAACGAAAATCTGTGATCACTTCTAAAAATTGGATTTTCTTAGGATTTTTATATGAAAAACTTTAAATGCGTTTTTCTTGAAAACTATAAGAGCTAGAGCCAAAATAACAAAAATCTGTGATCATTTCTAAAAATTGGATTTTCTAAGGATTTTTATATGAAAAACTTTAAATGCGTTTTTCTTGAAAACTAGAAGAGCTAGAGCTTAAATAACGAAAATCTGTGATCACTTCTAAAAATTGGATTTTCTAAGGATTTTTATATGAAAAACTTAAAATGCGTTTTTCTTGAAAACTAGAAGAGCTAGAGCTTAAATAACGAAAATCTGTGATCACTTCTAAAAATTGGATTTTCTAAGGATTTTTATATGAAAAACTTTAAATGCGTTTTTCTTGAAAACTAGAAGAGCTAGAGCTTAAATAACGAAAATCTGTGATCACTTCTAAAAATTGGATTTTCTTAGGATTTTTATATGAAAAACTTTAAATGCGTTTTTCTTGAAAACTATAAGAGCTAGAGCCAAAATAACGAAAATCTGTGATCATTTCTAAAAATTGGATTTTCTAAGGATTTTTATATGAAAAACTTTAAATGCGTTTTTCTTGAAAACTAGAAGAGCTAGAGCTTAAATAACGAAAATCTGTGATCACTTCTAAAAATTGGATTTTCTAAGGATTTTTATATGAAAAACTTTAAATGCGTTTTTCTTGAAAACTAGAAGAGCTAGAGCTTAAATAACGAAAATCTGTGATCACTTCTAAAAATTGGATTTTCTAAGGATTTTTATATGAAAAACTTTAAATGCGTTTTTCTTGAAAACTAGAAGAGCTAGAGCTTAAATAACGAAAATCTGTGATCACTTCTAAAAATTGGATTTTCTATGGATTTTTATATGAAAAACTTTAAATGCGTTTTTCTTGAAAACTAGAAGAGCTAGAGCTTAAATAACGAAAATCTGTGATCACTTCTAAAAATTGGATTTTCTAAGGATTTTTATATGAAAAACTTTAAATGCGTTTTTCTTGAAAACTAGAAGAGCTAGAGCTTAAATAACGAAAATCTGTGATCACTTCTAAAAATTGGATTTTCTTAGGATTTTTATATGAAAAACTTTAAATGCGTTTTTCTTGAAAACTAGAAGAGCTAGAGCTTAAATAACGAAAATCTGTGATCACTTCTAAAAATTGGATTTTCTTAGGATTTTTATATGAAAAACTTTAAATGCGTTTTTCTTGAAAACTATAAGAGCTAGAGCCAAAATAACGAAAATCTGTGATCATTTCTAAAATTGGATTTTCTAAGGATTTTTATATGAAAAACTTTAAATGCGTTTTTCTTGAAAACTAGAAGAGCTAGAGCTTAAATAACGAAAATCTGTGATCACTTCTAAAAATTGGATTTTCTAAGGATTTTTATATGAAAAACTTTAAATGCGTTTTTCTTAAAAACTAGAAGAGCTAGAGCTTAAATAACGAAAATCTGTGATCACTTCTGAAAATTGGATTTTCTAAGCATTTTTATATGAAAAACTTTAAATACGTTTTTCTTGAAAACTAGAAGAGCTAGAGCTTAAATAACGAAAATCTGTGATCACTTCTAAAAATTGGATTTTCTAAGGATTTTTATATGAAAAACTTTAAATGCGTTTTTCTTGAAAACTAGAAGAGCTAGAGCTTAACTAACGAAAATCTGTGATCACTTCTAAAAATTGGATTTTCTTAGGATTTTTATATGAAAAACTTTAAATGCGTTTTTCTTGAAAACTAGAAGAGCTAGAGCCAAAATAACGAAAATCTGTGATCATTTCTAAAATTGGATTTTCTAAAGATTTTTATATGAAAAACTTTAAATGCGTTTTTCTTGAAAACTAGAAGAGCTAGAGCTTAAATAACGAAAATCTGTGATCACTTCTAAAAATTGGATTTTCTTAGGATTTTTATATGAAAAACTTTAAATGCGTTTTTCTTGAAAACTATAAGAGCTAGAGCCAAAATAACAAAAATCTGTGATCATTTCTAAAAATTGGATTTTCTAAGGATTTTTATATGAAAAACTTTAAATGCGTTTTTCTTGAAAACTAGAAGAGCCAGAGCTTAAATAACGAAAATCTGTGATCACTTCTAAAAATTGGATTTTCTAAGGATTTTTATATGAAAAACTTTAAATGCGTTTTTCTTGAAAACTAGAAGAGCTAGAGCTTAAATAACGAAAATCTGTGATCACTTCTAAAAATTGGATTTTCTAAGGATTTTTATATGAAAAACTTTAAATGCGTTTTTCTTGAAAACTAGAAGAGCTAGAGCTTAAATAACGAAAATCTGTGATCACTTCTAAAAATTGGATTTTCTATGGATTTTTATATGAAAAACTTTAAATGCGTTTTTCTTGAAAACTAGAAGAGCTAGAGCTTAAATAACGAAAATCTGTGATCACTTCTAAAAATTGGATTTTCTAAGGATTTTTATATGAAAAACTTTAAATGCGTTTTTCTTGAAAACTAGAAGAGCTAGAGCTTAAATAACGAAAATCTGTGATCACTTCTAAAAATTGGATTTTCTAAGGATTTTTATATGAAAAACTTTAAAAGCGTTTTTCTTGAAAACTAGAAGAGCTAGAGCTTAAATAACGAAAATCTGTGATCACTTCTAAAAATTGGATTTTCTAAGGATTTTTATATGAAAAACTTTAAATGCGTTTTTCTTGAAAACTATAAGAGCTAGAGCCAAAATAACGAAAATCTGTGATCATTTCTAAAAATTGGATTTTCTAAGGATTTTTATATGAAAAACTTTAAATGCGTTTTTCTTGAAAACTAGAAGAGCTAGAGCTTAAATAACGAAAATCTGTGATCACTTCTAAAAATTGGATTTTCTAAGGATTTTTATATGAAAAACTTTAAATGCGTTTTTCTTGAAAACTAGAAGAGCTAGAGCTTAAATAACGAAAATCTGTGATCACTTCTAAAAATTGGATTTTCTATGGATTTTTATATGAAAAACTTTAAATGCGTTTTTCTTGAAAACTAGAAGAGCTAGAGCTTAAATAACGAAAATCTGTGATCACTTCTAAAAATTGGATTTTCTAAGGATTTTTATATGAAAAACTTTAAATGCGTTTTTCTTGAAAACTAGAAGAGCTAGAGCTTAAATAACGAAAATCTGTGATCACTTCTAAAAATTGGATTTTCTTGGGATTTTTATATGAAAAACTTTAAAAGCGTTTTTCTTGAAAACTAGAAGAGCTAGAGCTTAAATAACGAAAATCTGTGATCACTTCTAAAAATTGGATTTTCTAAGGATTTTTATATGAAAAACTTTAAATGCGTTTTTCTTGAAAACTATAAGAGCTAGAGCCAAAATAACGAAAATCTGTGATCATTTCTAAAAATTGGATTTTCTAAGGATTTTTATATAAAAAACTTTAAATGCGTTTTTCTTGAAAACTAGAAGAGCTAGAGCTTAAATAACGAAAATCTGTGATCACTTCTAAAAATTGGATTTTCTAAGGATTTTTATATGAAAAACTTTAAATGCGTTTTTCTTGAAAACTAGTAGAGCTAGAGCTTAAACAACAAAAATCTGTGATCACTTCTAAAAATTGGATTTTCTAAGGATTTTTATATGAAAAATTTTAAATGCGTTTTTCTTGAAAACTAGAAGAGCTAGAGCTTAAATAACGAAAATCTGTGATCACTTCTAAAAATTGGATTTTCTAAGGATTTTTATATGAAAAACTTTAAATGCGTTTTTCTTGAAAACTAGAAGAGCTAGAGCTTAAATAACGAAAATCTGTGATCACTTCTAAAAATTGGATTTTCTTAGGATTTTTATATGAAAAACTTTAAATGCGTTTTTCTTGAAAACTAAAAGAGCTAGAGCCAAAATAACGAAAATCTGTGATCATTTCTAAAATTGGATTTTCTAAGGATTTTTATATGAAAAACTTTAAATGCGTTTTTCTTGAAAACTAGAAGAGCTAGAGCTTAAATAACGAAAATCTGTGATCACTTCTAAAAATTGGATTTTCTAAGGATTTTTATATGAAAAACTTTAAATGCGTTTTTCTTGAAAACTAGAAGAGCTAGAGCTTAAATAACGAAAATCTGTGATCACTTCTAAAAATTGGATTTTCTAAGGATTTTTATATGAAAAACTTTAAATGCGTTTTTCTTGAAAACTAGAAGAGCTAGAGCTTAAATAACGAAAATCTGTGATCACTTCTAAAAATTGGCCTTTCTTAGGATTTTTATATGAAAAACTTTAAATGCGTTTTTCTTGAAAACTAGAAGAGCTAGAGCTTAAATAACGAAAATCTGTGATCACTTCTAATAATTGGATTTTCTAAGGATTTTTATATGAAAAACTTTAAATGCGTTTTTCTTGAAAACTAGAAGAGCTAGAGCTTAAATAACGAAAATCTGTGATCACTTCTAAAAATTGGATTTTCTTAGGATTTTTATATGAAAAACTTTAAATGCGTTTTTCTTGAAAACTATAAGAGCTAGAGCCAAAATAACGAAAATCTGTGATCACTTCTAAAAATTGGATTTTCTAAGGATTTTTATATGAAAAACTTTAAATGCGTTTTTCTTGAAAACTAGAAGAGCTAGAGCTTAAATAACGAAAATCTGTGATCCCTTCTAAAAATTGGATTTTCTTAGGATTTTTATATGAAAAATTTTAAATGCGTTTTTCTTGAAAACTAGAAGAGCTAGAGCTTAAATAACGAAAATCTGTGATCACTTCTAAAAATTTGATTTTCTAAGGATTTTTATATGAAAAACTTTAAATGCGTTTTTCTTGAAAACTAGAAGAGCTAGAGCTTAAATAACGAAAATCTGTGATCACTTCTAAAAATTGGATTTTCTAAGGATTTTTATATGAAAAACTTTAAATGCGTTTTTCTTGAAAACTATAAGAGCTAGAGCCAAAATAACGAAAATCTGTGATCATTTCTAAAAATTGGATTTTCTAAGGATTTTTATATGAAAAACTTTATATGCGTTTTTCTTGAAAACTAGAAGAGCTAGAGCTTAAATAACGAAAATCTGTGATCACTTCTAATAATTGGATTTTCTAAGGATTTTTATATGAAAAACTTTAAATGCGTTTTTCTTGAAAACTAGAAGAGCTAGAGCTTAAATAACGAAAATCTGTGATCACTTCTAAAAATTGGATTTTCTTAGGATTTTTATATGAAAAACTTTAAATGCGTTTTTCTTGAAAACTATAAGAGCTAGAGCCAAAATAACGAAAATCTGTGATCATTTCCAAAAATTGGATTTTCTAAGGATTTTTATATGAAAATCTTTAAATGCGTTTTTCTTGAAAACTAGAAGAGCTAGAGCTTAAATAACGAAAATCTGTGATCACTTCTAAAAATTTGATTTTCTAAGGATTTTTATATGAAAAACTTTAAATGCGTTTTTCTTGAAAACTAGAAGAGCTAGAGCTTAAATAACGAAAATCTGTGATCACTTCTAAAAATTGGATTTTCTAAGGATTTTTATATGAAAAACTTTAAATGCGTTTTTCTTGAAAACTAGAAGAGCTAGAGCTTAAATAATGAAAATCTGTGATCACTTCTAAAAATTGGATTTTCTAAGGATTTTTATATGAAAAACTTTAAATGCGTTTTTCTTGAAAACTAGAAGAGCTAGAGCTTAAATAACGAAAATCTGTGATCACTTCTAAAAATTGGATTTTCTTAGGATTTTTATATGAAAAACTTTAAATGCGTTTTTCTTGAAAACTAGAAGAGCTAGAGCTTAAATAACGAAAATCTGTGATCACTTCTAAAAATTGGATTTTCTAAGGATTTTTATATGAAAAACTTTAAATGCGTTTTTCTTGAAAACTAGAAGAGCTAGAGCTTAAATAACGAAAATCTGTGATCACTTCTAAAAATTGGATTTTCTAAGGATTTTTATATGAAAAACTTTAAATGCGTTTTTCTTGAAAACTATAAGAGCTAGAGCCAAAATAACGAAAATCTGTGATCATTTCTAAAAATTGGATTTTCTAAGGATTTTTATATGAAAAACTTTATATGCGTTTTTCTTGAAAACTAGAAGAGCTAGAGCTTAAATAACGAAAATCTGTGATCACTTCTAATAATTGGATTTTCTAAGGATTTTTATATGAAAAACTGTAAATGCGTTTTTCTTGAAAACTAGAAGAGCTAGAGCTTAAATAACGAAAATCTGTGATCACTTCTAAAAATTGGATTTTCTTAGGATTTTTATATGAAAAACTTTAAATGCGTTTTTCTTGAAAACTATAAGAGCTAGAGCCAAAACAACGAAAATCTGTGATCATTTCCAAAAATTGGATTTTCTAAGGATTTTTATATGAAAATCTTTAAATGCGTTTTTCTTGAAAACTAGAAGAGCTAGAGCTTAAATAACGAAAATCTGTGATCACTTCTAAAAATTTGATTTTCTAAGGATTTTTATATGAAAAACTTTAAATGCGTTTTTCTTGAAAACTAGAAGAGCTAGAGCTTAAATAACGAAAATCTGTGATCACTTCTAAAAATTGGAATTTCTAAGGATTTTTATATGAAAAACTCTAAATGCGTTTTTCTTGAAAACTAGAAGAGCTAGAGCTTAAATAATGAAAATCTGTGATCACTTCTAAAAATTGGATTTTCTAAGGATTTTTATATGAAAAACTTTAAATGCGTTTTTCTTGAAAACTAGAAAAGCTAGAGCTTAAATAACGAAAATCTGTGATCACTTCTAAAAATTGGATTTTCTTAGGATTTTTATATGAAAAACTTTAAATGCGTTTTTCTTGAAAACTAGAAGAGCTAGAGCTTAAATAACGAAAATCTGTGATCACTTCTAAAAATTGGATTTTCTAAGGATTTTTATATGAAAAACTTTAAATGCGTTTTTCTTGAAAACTAGAAGAGCTAGAGCTTAAATAACGAAAATCTGTGATCACTTCTAAAAATTGGATTTTCTAAGGATTTTTATATGAAAAACTTTAAATGCGTTTTTCTTGAAAACTAGAAGAGCTAGAGCTTAAATAACGAAAATCTGTGATCACTTCTAAAAATTGGATTTTCTAAGGATTTTTATATGAAAAACTTTAAATGCGTTTTTCTTGAAAACTAGAAGAGCTAGAGCTTAAATAACGAAAATCTGTGATCACTTCTAAAAATTGGATTTTCTAAGTATTTTTATATGAAAAATTTTAAATGCGTTTTTCTTAAAAACTAGAAGAGCTAGAGCCAAAATAACGAAAATCTGTGATCACTTCTAAAAATTGGATTTTCTAAGGATTTTTATATGAAAAACTTTAAAAGCGTTTTTCTTGAAAACTATAAGAGCTAGAGCCAAAATAACGAAAATCTGTGATCATTTCTAAAAATTGGATTTTCTAAGGATTTTTATATGAAAAACTGTAAATGCGTTTTTCTTGAAAACTAGAAGAGCTAGAGCTTAAATAACGAAAATCTGTGATCACTTCTAAAAATTGGATTTTCTTAGGATTTTTATATGAAAAACTTTTAATGCGTTTTTCTTGAAAACTATAAGAGCTAGAGCCAAAATAACGAAAATCTGTGATCATTTCTAAAAATTGGATTTTCTAAGGATTTTTATATGAAAAACTGTAAATGCGTTTTTCTTGAAAACTAGAAGAGCTAGAGCTTAAATAACGAAAATCTGTGATCACTTCTAAAAATTGGATTTTCTTAGGATTTTTATATGAAAAACTTTTAATGCGTTTTTCTTGAAAACTATAAGAGCTAGAGCCAAAATAACGAAAATCTGTGATCATTTCTAAAAATTGGATTTTCTAAGGATTTTTATATGAAAAACTGTAAATGCGTTTTTCTTGAAAACTAGAAGAGCTAGGGCTTAAATAACGAAAATCTGTGATCACTTCTAAAAATTGGATTTTCTTAGGATTTTTATATGAAAAACTTTTAATGCGTTTTTCTTGAAAACTATAAGAGCTAGAGCCAAAATAACGATTATCTTAGGACTTTTTATATATGAAAAACTTTTAATGCGTTTTTCTTGAAAACTATAAGAGCAAGAGCCAAAATACCGAAATCTGTGATCATTAAATTTCATTTATTGAAAAGTAACCGAGCTCATCTGAGTATGATTTTCTTAGGATTTTTATATGAAAACTTTTAATGCGTTCTTGAAAACTATAAGAGCTAGAGCCAAAATAACGAAAATCTGTGATCATTTCTAAAAATTCGATTTTCTAAGGATTTTTATATGAAAAACTGTAAATGCGTTTTTCTTGAAAACTAGAAGAGCTAGAGCTTAAATAACGAAAATCTGTGATCACTTCTAAAAATTGGATTTTCTTAGGATTTTTATATGAAAAACTTTTAATGCGTTTTTCTTGAAAACTATAAGAGCTAGAGCCAAAATAACGAATCATTTCTAAAAATTGGATTTTCTAAGGATTTTTATATGAAAAACTGTAAATGCGTTTTTCTTGAAAACTAGAAGAGCTAGAGCTTAAATAACGAAAATCTGTGATCACTTCTAAAAATTGGATTTTCTTAGGATTTTTATATGAAAAACTTTTAATGCGTTTTTCTTGAAAACTATAAGAGCTAGAGCCAAAATAACGAAAGTAACGAAAATCTGTGATCATTTCTAAAAATTGGATTTTCTAAGGATTCTTATATGAAAAACTGTAAATGCGTTTTTCTTGAAAACTAGAAGAGCTAGAGCTTAAATAACGAAAATCTGTGATCACTTCTAAAAATTGGATTTTCTTAGGATTTTTATATGAAAAACTTTTAATGCGTTTTTCTTGAAAACTATAAGAGCTAGAGCCAAAATAACGAAAATCTGTGATCATTTCTAAAAATTGGATTTTCTAAGGATTTTTATATGAAAAACTGTAAATGCGTTTTTCTTGAAAACTAGAAGAGCTAGAGCTTAAATAACGAAAATCTGTGATCACTTCTAAAAATTGGATTTTCTTAGGATTTTTATATGAAAAACTTTTAATGCGTTTTTCTTGAAAACTATAAGAGCTAGAGCCAAAATAACGAAAATCTGTGATCATTTCTAAAAATTGGATTTTCTAAGGATTTTTATATGAAAAACTGTAAATGCGTTTTTCTTGAAAACTAGAAGAGCTAGAGCTTAAATAACGAAAATCTGTGATCACTTCTAAAAATTGGATTTTCTTAGGATTTTTATATGAAAAACTTTTAATGCGTTTTTCTTGAAAACTATAAGAGCTAGAGCCAAAATAACGAAAATCTGTGATCATTTCTAAAAATTGGATTTTCTAAGGATTTTTATATGAAAACTGTAAATGCGTTTTTCTTGAAAACTAGAAGAGCTAGAGCTTAAATAACGAAAATCTGTGATCACTTCTAAAAATTGGATTTTCTTAGGATTTTTATATGAAAAACTTTTAATGCGTTTTTCTTGAAAACTATAAGAGCTAGAGCCAAAATAACGAAAATCTGTGATCATTTCTAAAAATTGGATTTTCTAAGGATTTTTATATGAAAAACTGTAAATGCGTTTTTCTTGAAAACTAGAAGAAGCTTAAATAACGAAAATCTGTGATCACTTCTAAAAATTGGATTTTCTTAGGATTTTTATATGAAAAACTTTTAATGCGTTTTTCTTGAAAACTATAAGAGCTAGAGCCAAAATAACGAAAATCTGTGATCATTTCTAAAAATTGGATTTTCTAAGGATTTTTATATGAAAAACTGTAAATGCGTTTTTCTTGAAAACTAGAAGAGCTAGAGCTTAAATAACGAAAATCTGTGATCACTTCTAAAAATTGGATTTTCTTAGGATTTTTATATGAAAAACTTTTAATGCGTTTTTCTTGAAAACTATAAGAGCTAGAGCCAAAATAACGAAAATCTGTGATCATTTCTAAAAATTGGATTTTCTAAGGATTTTTATATGAAAAACTGTAAATGCGTTTTTCTTGAAAACTAGAAGAGCTAGAGCTTAAATAACGAAAATCTGTGATCACTTCTAAAAATTGGATTTTCTTAGGATTTTTATATGAAAAACTTTTAATGCGTTTTTCTTGAAAACTATAAGAGCTAGAGCCAAAATAACGAAAATCTGTGATCATTTCTAAAAATTGGATTTTCTAAGGATTTTTATATGAAAAACTGTAAATGCGTTTTTCTTGAAAACTAGAAGAGCTAGAGCTTAAATAACGAAAATCTGTGATCACTTCTAAAAATTGGATTTTCTTAGGATTTTTATATGAAAAACTTTTAATGCGTTTTTCTTGAAAACTATAAGAGCTAGAGCCAAAATAACGAAAATCTGTGATCATTTCTAAAAATTGGATTTTCTAAGGATTTTTATATGAAAAACTGTAAATGCGTTTTTCTTGAAAACTAGAAGAGCTAGAGCTTAAATAACGAAAATCTGTGATCACTTCTAAAAATTGGATTTTCTTAGGATTTTTATATGAAAAACTTTAAATGCGTTTTTCTTGAAAACTATAAGAGCTAGAGCCAAAATAACGAAAATCTGTGATCATTTCCAAAAATTGGATTTTCTAAGGATTTTTATATGAAAATCTTTAAATGCGTTTTTCTTGAAAACTAGAAGAGCTAGAGCTTAAATAACGAAAATCTGTGATCACTTCTAAAAATTTGATTTTCTAAGGATTTTTATATGAAAAACTTTAAATGCGTTTTTCTTGAAAACTAGAAGAGCTAGAGCTTAAATAACGAAAAGCTGTGATCACTTCTAAAAATTGGAATTTCTAAGGATTTTTATATGAAAAACTCTAAATGCGTTTTTCTTGAAAACTAGAAGAGCTAGAGCTTAAATAATGAAAATCTGTGATCACTTCTAAAAATTGGATTTTCTAAGGATTTTTATATGAAAAACTTTAAATGCGTTTTTCTTGAAAACTAGAAAAGCTAGAGCTTAAATAACGAAAATCTGTGATCACTTCTAAAAATTGGATTTTCTTAGGATTTTTATATGAAAAACTTTAAATGCGTTTTTCTTGAAAACTAGAAGAGCTAGAGCTTAAATAACGAAAATCTGTGATCACTTCTAAAAATTGGATTTTCTAAGGATTTTTATATGAAAAACTTTAAATGCGTTTTTCTTGAAAACTAGAAGAGCTAGAGCTTAAATAACGAAAATCTGTGATCACTTCTAAAAATTGGATTTTCTAAGGATTTTTATATGAAAAACTTTAAATGCGTTTTTCTTGAAAACTAGAAGAGCTAGAGCTTAAATAACGAAAATCTGTGATCACTTCTAAAAATTGGATTTTCTAAGGATTTTTATATGAAAAACTTTAAATGCGTTTTTCTTGAAAACTAGAAGAGCTAGAGCTTAAATAACGAAAATCTGTGATCACTTCTAAAAATTGGATTTTCTAAGGATTTTTATATGAAAAATTTTAAATGCGTTTTTCTTAAAAACTAGAAGAGCTAGAGCCAAAATAACGAAAATCTGTGATCACTTCTAAAAATTGGATTTTCTAAGGATTTTTATATGAAAAACTTTAAATGCGTTTTTCTTGAAAACTATAAGAGCTAGAGCCAAAATAACGAAAATCTGTGATCATTTCTAAAAATTGGATTTTCTAAGGATTTTTATATGAAAAACTTTAAATGCGTTTTTCTTGAAAACTAGAAGAGCTAGAGCTTAAATAACGAAAATCTGTGATCACTTCTAAAAATTGGATTTTCTTAGGATTTTTATATGAAAAACTTTTAATGCGTTTTTCTTGAAAACTATAAGAGCTAGAGCCAAAATAACGAAAATCTGTGATCATTTCTAAAAATTGGATTTTCTAAGGATTTTTATATGAAAAACTTTAAATGCGTTTTTCTTGAAAACTAGAAGAGCTAGAGCTTAAATAACGAAAATCTGTGATCACTTCTAAAAATTGGATTTTCTAAGGATTTTTATATGAAAAACTTTAAATGCGTTTTTCTTGAAAACTAGAAGAGCTAGAGCTTAAATAACGAAAATCTGTGATTACTTCTAAAAATTGGATTTTCTTAGGATTTTTATATGAAAAACTTTAAATGCGTTTTTCTTGAAAACTATAAGAGCTAGAGCCAAAAAAACGAAAATCTGTGATCATTTCCAAAAATTGGATTTTCTAAGGATTTTTATATGAAAATCTTTAAATGCGTTTTTCTTGAAAACTAGAAGAGCTAGAGCTTAAATAACGAAAATCTGTGATCACTTCTAAAAATTTGATTTTCTAAGGATTTTTATATGAAAAACTTTAAATGCGATTTTCTTGAAAACTAGAAGAGCTAGAGCTTAAATAACGAAAATCTGTGATCACTTCTAAAAATTGGATTTTCTAAGGATTTTTATATGAAAAACTTTAAATGCGTTTTTCTTGAAAACTAGAAGAGCTAGAGCTTAAATAATGAAAATCTATGATCACTTCTAAAAATTGGATTTTCTAAGGATTTTTATATGAAAAACTTTAAATGCGTTTTTCTTGAAAACTAGAAGAGCTAGAGCTTAAATAACGAAAATCTGTGATCACTTCTAAAAATTGGATTTTCTTAGGATTTTTATATGAAAAACTTTAAATGCGTTTTTCTTGAAAACTAGAAGAGCTAGAGCTTAAATAACGAAAATCTGTGATCACTTCTAAAAATTGGATTTTCTAAGGATTTTTATATGAAAAACTTTAAATGCGTTTTTCTTGAAAACTAGAAGAGCTAGAGCTTAAATAACGAAAATCTGTGATCACTTCTAAAAATTGGATTTTCTAAGGGTTTTTATATGAAAAACTTTAAATGCGTTTTTCTTGAAAACTAGAAGAGCTAGAGCTTAAATAACGAAAATCTGTGATCACTTCTAAAAATTGGATTTTCTAAGGATTTTTATATGAAAAATTTTAAATGCGTTTTTCTTGAAAACTAGAAGAGCTAGAGCTTAAATAACGAAAATCTGTGATCACTTCTAAAAATTGGATTTTCTAAGGATTTTTATATGAAAAACTTTAAATGCGTTTTTCTTGAAAACTAGAAGAGCTAGAGCTTAAATAACGAAAATCTGTGATCACTTTTAAAAATTGGATTTTCTAAGGATTTTTATATGAAAAACTTTAAATGCGTTTTTCTTGAAAACTAGAAGAGCTAGAGCTTAAATAACGAAAATCTGTGATCACTTCTAAAAATTGGATTTTCTAAGGATTTTTATATGAAAAACTTAAAATGCGTTTTTCTTGAAAACTAGAAGAGCTAGAGCTTAAATAACGAAAATCTGTGATCACTTCTAAAAATTGGATTTTCTAAGGATTTTTATATGAAAAACTTTAAATGCGTTTTTCTTGAAAACTAGAAGAGCTAGAGCTTAAATAACGAAAATCTGTGATCACTTCTAAAAATTGGATTTTCTAAGGATTTTTATATGAAAAATTTTAAATGCGTTTTTCTTAAAAACTAGAAGAGCTAGAGCCAAAATAACGAAAATCTGTGATCACTTCTAAAAATTGGATTTTCTAAGGATTTTTATATGAAAAACTTTAAATGCGTTTTTCTTGAAAACTATAAGAGCTAGAGCCAAAATAACGAAAATCTGTGATCATTTCTAAAAATTGGATTTTCTAAGGATTTTTATATGAAAAACTTTAAATGCGTTTTTCTTGAAAACTAGAAGAGCTAGAGCTTAAATAACGAAAATCTGTGATCACTTCTAAAAATTGGATTTTCTTAGGATTTTTATATGAAAAACTTTTAATGCGTTTTTCTTGAAAACTATAAGAGCTAGAGCCAAAATAACGAAAATCTGTGATCATTTCTAAAAATTGGATTTTCTAAGGATTTTTATATGAAAAACTTTAAATGCGTTTTTCTTGAAAACTAGAAGAGCTAGAGCTTAAATAACGAAAATCTGTGATCACTTCTAAAAATTGGATTTTCTAAGGATTTTTATATGAAAAACTTTAAATGCGTTTTTCTTGAAAACTAGAAGAGGTAGAGCTTAAATAACGAAAATCTGTGATCACTTCTAAAAATTGGATTTTCTTAGGATTTTTATATGAAAAACTTTAAATGCGTTTTTCTTGAAAACTATAAGAGCTAGAGCCAAAATAACGAAAATCTGTGATCATTTCTAAAAATTGGATTTTCTAAGGATTTTTATATGAAAAACTTTAAATGCGTTTTTCTTGAAAACTAGAAGAGCTAGAGCTTAAATAACGAAAATCTGTGATCACTTCTAAAAATTGGATTTTCTAAGGATTTTTATATGAAAAACTTTAAATGCGTTTTTTTTTGAAAACTAGAAGAGGTAGAGCTTAAATAACGAAAATCTGTGATCACTTCTAAAAATTGGATTTTCTTAGGATTTTTATATGAAAAACTTTAAATGCGTTTTTCTTGAAAACTATAAGAGCTAGAGCCAAAATAACGAAAATCTGTGATCATTTCTAAAAATTGGATTTTCTAAGGATTTTTATATGGAAAACTTTAAATGCGTTTTTCTTGAAAACTAGAAGAGCTAGAGCTTAAATAACGAAAATCTGTGATCACTTGGATTTTCTTCGAAAAATTGGATTTTCTTAGGATTTTTATATGAATAACTTTAAATGCGTTTTTATTGAAAACTAGAAGAGCTAGAGCCAAAATAACGAAAATCTGTGATCACTTCTAAAAATTGGATTTTCTAAGGATTTTTATATGAAAAACTTTAAATGCGTTTTATTTGAAAACTAGAAGAGCTAGAGCTTAAATAACGAAAATCTGTGATCACTTCTAAAAATTGGATTTTCCTAGAATTTTTATATGAAAAACTTTAAATGCGTTTTTATTGAAAACTAGAAGAGCTAGAGCTTAAATAACGAAAATCTGTGATCACTTCTAAAAATTGGATTTTCTTAGGATTTTTATATGAAAAACTTTAAATGCGTTTTTCTTAAAAACTATAAGAGCTAGAGCCAAAAAAAATATTGGATTTTCTAAGAATTTTTATATGAAAAACTTTAAATGCGTTTTTCTTGAAAACTATAAGAGCTAGAGCCAAAATAACGAAAATCTGTGATCATTTCTAAAAATTGGATTTTCTAAGGATTTTATATGAAAAACTTTAATTGCGTTTTTCTTAAAAACAAGTAGAGCTAGAGCCAAAATAACGAAAATCTGTGATCACTTCGAAAAATTGGATTTTCTTAGGATTTTTATATGAAAAACTTTAAATGCGTTTTTCTTGAAAACTAGAAGAGCTAGAGCTTAAATAACGAAAATCTGTGATCACTTCTAAAAATTGGATTTTCTAAGGATTTTTATATGAAAAACTTTAAATGCGTTTTTCTTGAAAACTAGAAGAGCTAGAGCTTAAATAACGAAAATCTGTGATCACTTCTTAAAATTGGATTTTCTTAGGATTTCTATATGAAAAACTTTAAATGCCTTTTTCTTGAAAACTATAAGAGCTAGAGCCAAAATAACGAAAATATGTGATCATTTCTAAAAATTGGATTTTCTAAGGATTTTATATGAAAAACTTTAATTGCGTTTTTCTTAAAAACAAGTAGAGCTAGAGCCAAAATAAAGAAAATCTGTGATCACTTCAAAAAATTGGATTTCCTTAGGATTTTTATATGAAAAACTTTAAATGCGTTTTTATTGAAAACTAGAAGAGCTAGAGCCAAAATAACGAAAATCTGTGATCACTTCTAAAAATTGGATTTTCTAAGGATTTTTATATGAAAACTTTAAATGCGTTTTTCTTGAAAACTAGAAGAGCTAGAGCCAAAATAACGAAAATCTGTGATCACTTCTAAAAATTGGATTTTCTAAGGATTTTTATATGAAAAACTTTAAATGCGTTTTCTTGAAAACTAGAAGAGCTAGAGCTTAAATAACGAAAATCTGTGATCACTTCTAAAAATTGGATTTTCCTAGAATTTTTATATGAAAAACTTTAAATGCGTTTCTCTTGAAAACTAGAAGAGCTAGAGCCAAAATAACGAAAATCTGTGATCACTTCTAAAAATTGGATTTTCTTAGGATTTTTCTATGAAAAATTTTAAATGCGTTTTTCTTGAAAACTAGAAGAGCTTGAGCTTAAATAACGAAAATCTGTGATCACTTCTAAAAATGGGATTTTCTAAGGATTTTTATATCAAAAACTTTAAATGCGTTTTCGTGAAAACTAGAAGAGCTAGAGCTTAAATAACGAAAATCTGTGATCACTTCTAAAAATTGGATTTTCTAAGGATTTTTATATGAAAAACTTTAAATGCGTTTTTCTTGAAAACTAGAAGAGCTAGAGCTTAAATAACGAAAATCTGTGATCACTTCTAAAAATTGGATTTTCTAAGGATTTTTATATGAAAAACTTTAAATGCGTTTTCTTGAAAACTAGAAGAGCTAGAGCTTAAATAACGAAAATCTGTGATCACTTCTAAAAATTGGATTTTCTAAGGATTTTTATATGAAAAACTTTAAATGCGTTTTTCTTGAAAACTAGAAGAGCTAGAGCTTAAATAACGAAAATCTGTGATCACTTCTAAAAATTGGATTTTCTAAGGATTTTTATATGAAAAACTTTAAATGCGTTTTTCTTGAAAACTAGAAGAGCTAGAGCTTAAATAACGAAAATCTGTGATCACTTCTAAAAATTGGATTTTCTAAGGATTTTTATATGAAAAACTTTAAATGCGTTTTTCTTGAAAACTAGAAGAGCTAGAGCTTAAATAACGAAAATCTGTGATCACTTCTAAAAATTGGATTTTCTAAGGATTTTTATATGAAAAACTTTAAATGCGTTTTTCTTGAAAACTAGAAGAGCTAGAGCTTAAATAACGAAAATCTGTGATCACTTCTAAAAATTGGATTTTCTAAGGATTTTTATATGAAAAATTTTAAATGCGTTTTTCTTAAAAACTAGAAGAGCTAGAGCCAAAATAACGAAAATCTGTGATCACTTCTAAAAATTGGATTTTCTAAGGATTTTTATATGAAAAACTTTAAATGCGTTTTTCTTGAAAACTATAAGAGCTAGAGCCAAAATAACGAAAATCTGTGATCATTTCTAAAAATTGGATTTTCTAAGGATTTTTATATGAAAAACTTTAAATGCGTTTTTCTTGAAAACTAGAAGAGCTAGAGCTTAAATAACGAAAATCTGTGATCACTTCTAAAAATTGGATTTTCTAAGGATTTTTATATGAAAAATTTTAAATGCGTTTTTCTTAAAAACTAGAAGAGCTAGAGCCAAAATAACGAAAATCTGTGATCACTTCTAAAAATTGGATTTTCTAAGGATTTTTATATGAAAAATTTTAAATGCGTTTTTCTTAAAAACTAGAAGAGCTAGAGCCAAAATAACGAAAATCTGTGATCATTTCTAAAAATTGGATTTTCTAAGGATTTTTATATGAAAAACTTTAAATGCGTTTTTCTTGAAAACTAGAAGAGCTAGAGCTTAAATAACGAAAATCTGTGATCACTTCTAAAAATTGGATTTTCTAAGGATTTTTATATGAAAAACTTTAAATGCGTTTTTCTTGAAAACTAGAAGAGGTAGAGCTTAAATAACGAAAATCTGTGATCACTTCTAAAAATTGGATTTTCTAAGGATTTTTATATGAAAAACTTTAAATGCGTTTTTCTTGAAAACTAGAAGAGCTAGAGCTTAAATAACGAAAATCTGTGATCACTTCTAAAAATTGGATTTTCTAAGGATTTTTATATGAAAAACTTTAAATGCGTTTTTCTTGAAAACTAGAAGAGCTAGAGCTTAAATAACGAAAATCTGTGATCACTTCTAAAAATTGGATTTTCTAAGGATTTTTATATGAAAAACTTTAAATGCGTTTTTCTTGAAAACTATAAGAGCTAGAGCCAAAATAACGAAAATCTGTGATCATTTCTAAAAATTGGATTTTCTAAGGATTTTTATATGAAAAACTTTAAATGCGTTTTTCTTGAAAACTAGAAGAGCTAGAGCTTAAATAACGAAAATCTGTGATCACTTCTAAAAATTGGATTTTCTAAGGATTTTTATATGAAAAACTTTAAATGCGTTTTTCTTGAAAACTAGAAGAGCTAGAGCTTAAATAACGAAAATCTGTGATCACTTCTAAAAATTGGATTTTCTAAGGATTTTTATATGAAAAACTTTAAATGCGTTTTTCTTGAAAACTAGAAGAGCTAGAGCTTAAATAACGAAAATCTGTGATCACTTCTAAAAATTGGATTTTCTAAGGATTTTTATATGAAAAACTTTAAATGCGTTTTTCTTGAAAACTAGAAGAGCTAGAGCTTAAATAACGAAAATCTGTGATCATTTCTAAAAATTGGATTTTCTAAGGATTTTTATATGAAAAACTTTAAATGCGTTTTTCTTGAAAACTAGAAGAGCTAGAGCTTAAATAACGAAAATCTGTGATCACTTCTAAAAATTGGATTTTCTAAGGATTTTTATATGAAAAACTTTAAATGCGTTTTTCTTGAAAACTAGAAGAGCTAGAGCTTAAATAACGAAAATCTGTGATCATTTCTAAAAATTGGATTTTCTAAGGATTTTTATATGAAAAACTTTAAATGCGTTTTTCTTGAAAACTAGAAGAGCTAGAGCTTAAATAACGAAAATCTGTGATCACTTCTAAAAATTGGATTTTCTAAGGATTTTTATATGAAAAACTTTAAATGCGTTTTTCTTGAAAACTAGAAGAGCTAGAGCTTAAATAACGAAAATCTGTGATCACTTCTAAAAATTGGATTTTCTAAGGATTTTTATATGAAAAACTTTAAATGCGTTTTTCTTGAAAACTAGAAGAGCTAGAGCTTAAATAACGAAAATCTGTGATCATTTCTAAAAATTGGATTTTCTAAGGATTTTTATATGAAAAACTTTAAATGCGTTTTTCTTGAAAACTAGAAGAGCTAGAGCTTAAATAACGAAAATCTGTGATCACTTCTAAAAATTGGATTTTCTAAGGATTTTTATATGAAAAACTTTAAATGCGTTTTTCTTGAAAACTAGAAGAGCTAGAGCTTAAATAACGAAAATCTGTGATCATTTCTAAAAATTGGATTTTCTAAGGATTTTTATATGAAAAACTTTAAATGCGTTTTTCTTGAAAACTAGAAGAGCTAGAGCTTAAATAACGAAAATCTGTGATCACTTCTAAAAATTGGATTTTCTAAGGATTTTTATATGAAAAACTTTAAATGCGTTTTTCTTGAAAACTAGAAGAGCTAGAGCTTAAATAACGAAAATCTGTGATCATTTCTAAAAATTGGATTTTCTAAGGATTTTTATATGAAAAACTTTAAATGCGTTTTTCTTGAAAACTAGAAGAGCTAGAGCTTAAATAACGAAAATCTGTGATCACTTCTAAAAATTGGATTTTCTAAGGATTTTTATATGAAAAACTTTAAATGCGTTTTTCTTGAAAACTAGAAGAGCTAGAGCTTAAATAACGAAAATCTGTGATCACTTCTAAAAATTGGATTTTCTAAGGATTTTTATATGAAAAACTTTAAATGCGTTTTTCTTGAAAACTAGAAGAGCTAGAGCTTAAATAACGAAAATCTGTGATCACTTCTAAAAATTGGATTTTCTAAGGATTTTTATATGAAAAATTTTAAATGCGTTTTTCTTAAAAACTAGAAGAGCTAGAGCCAAAATAACGAAAATCTGTGATCACTTCTAAAAATTGGATTTTCTAAGGATTTTTATATGAAAAATTTTAAATGCGTTTTTCTTAAAAACTAGAAGAGCTAGAGCCAAAATAACGAAAATCTGTGATCATTTCTAAAAATTGGATTTTCTAAGGATTTTTATATGAAAAACTTTAAATGCGTTTTTCTTGAAAACTAGAAGAGCTAGAGCTTAAATAACGAAAATCTGTGATCACTTCTAAAAATTGGATTTTCTAAGGATTTTTATATGAAAAACTTTAAATGCGTTTTTCTTGAAAACTAGAAGAGGTAGAGCTTAAATAACGAAAATCTGTGATCACTTCTAAAAATTGGATTTTCTAAGGATTTTTATATGAAAAACTTTAAATGCGTTTTTCTTGAAAACTAGAAGAGGTAGAGCTTAAATAACGAAAATCTGTGATCACTTCTAAAAATTGGATTTTCTAAGGATTTTTATATGAAAAACTTTAAATGCGTTTTTCTTGAAAACTAGAAGAGCTAGAGCTTAAATAACGAAAATCTGTGATCACTTCTAAAAATTGGATTTTCTAAGGATTTTTATATGAAAAACTTTAAATGCGTTTTTCTTGAAAACTATAAGAGCTAGAGCCAAAATAACGAAAATCTGTGATCATTTCTAAAAATTGGATTTTCTAAGGATTTTTATATGAAAAACTTTAAATGCGTTTTTCTTGAAAACTAGAAGAGCTAGAGCTTAAATAACGAAAATCTGTGATCACTTCTAAAAATTGGATTTTCTAAGGATTTTTATATGAAAAACTTTAAATGCGTTTTTCTTGAAAACTAGAAGAGGTAGAGCTTAAATAACGAAAATCTGTGATCACTTCTAAAAATTGGATTTTCTTAGGATTTTTATATGAAAAACTTTAAATGCGTTTTTCTTGAAAACTATAAGAGCTAGAGCCAAAATAACGAAAATCTGTGATCATTTCTAAAAATTGGATTTTCTAAGGATTTTTATATGAAAAACTTTAAATGCGTTTTTCTTGAAAACTAGAAGAGCTAGAGCTTAAATAACGAAAATCTGTGATCACTTCTAAAAATTGGATTTTCTTAGGATTTCTATATGAAAAACTTTAAATGCCTTTTTCTTGAAAACTATAAGAGCTAGAGCCAAAATAACGAAAATCTGTGATCATTTCTAAAAATTGGATTTTCTAAGGATTTTTATATGGAAAACTTTAAATGCGTTTTTCTTGAAAACTAGAAGAGCTAGAGCTTAAATAACGAAAATCTGTGATCACTTGGATTTTCTTCGAAAAATTGGATTTTCTTAGGATTTTTATATGAAAAACTTTAAATGCGTTTTTATTGAAAACTAGAAGAGCTAGAGCCAAAATAACGAAAATCTGTGATCACTTCTAAAAATTGGATTTTCTAAGGATTTTTATATGAAAAACTTTAAATGCGTTTTTCTTGAAAACTAGAAGAGCTAGAGCTTAAATAACGAAAATCTGTGATCACTTCTAAAAATTGGATTTTCTTAGGATTTCTATATGAAAAACTTTAAATGCCTTTTTCTTGAAAACTATAAGAGCTAGAGCCAAAATAACGAAAATCTGTGATCATTTCTAAAAATTGGATTTTCTAAGGATTTTATATGAAAAACTTTAATTGCGTTTTTCTTAAAAACAAGTAGAGCTAGAGCCAAAATAACGAAAATCTGTGATCACTTCGAAAAATTGGATTTCCTTAGGATTTTTATATGAAAAACTTTAAATGCGTTTTTATTGAAAACTAGAAGAGCTAGAGCCAAAATAACGAAAACCTGTGATCACTTCTAAAAATTGGATTTTCTAAGGATTTTTATATGAAAACTTTAAATGCGTTTTTCTTGAAAACTAGAAGAGCTAGAGCCAAAATAACGAAAATCTGTGATCACTTCTAAAAATTGGATTTTCTAAGGATTTTTATATGAAAAACTTTAAATGCGTTTTCTTGAAAACTAGAAGAGCTAGAGCTTAAATAACGAAAATCTGTGATCACTTCTAAAAATTGGATTTTCCTAGAATTTTTATATGAAAAACTTTAAATGCGTTTCTCTTGAAAACTAGAAGAGCTAGAGCCAAAATAACGAAAATCTGTGATCACTTCTAAAAATTGGATTTTCTTAGGATTTTTATATGAAAAATTTTAAATGCGTTTTTCTTGAAAACTAGAAGAGCTTGAGCTTAAATAACGAAAATCTGTGATCACTTCTAAAAATGGGATTTTCTAAGGATTTTTATATCAAAAACTTTAAATGCGTTTTCGTGAAAACTAGAAGAGCTAGAGCTTAAATAACGAAAATCTGTGATCACTTCTAAAAATTGGATTTTCTAAGGATTTTTATATGAAAAACTTTAAATGCGTTTTCTTGAAAACTAGAAGAGCTAGAGCTTAAATAACGAAAATCTGTGATCACTTCTAAAAATTGGATTTTCTAAGGATGAACAACTTTAAATGCGTTTTTCTTGAAAACTAGAAGAGCTAGAGCTTACATAACGAAAATCTGTGATCATTTCTAAAAATTGGATTTTCTAAGGATTTTTATATGATAAACTTTAAATGCGTTTTTCTTGAAAACTAGAAGAGCTAGAGCCAAAATAACGAAAATCTGTGATCACTTCTAAAAATTGGATTTTCTAAGGATTTATGAAAACTTTTAAAGCGTTTTTCTTGAAAACTAGAAGAGCTAGAGCCAAAATAACAAAAATCTGTGATCACATCCAAAAATTGGATTTTCTAAGGATTTTTATATGAAAACTTTAAATGCGTTTTTCTTGAAAACTAGAAGAGCTAGAGCCAAAATAACGAAAATCTGTGATCACATCCAAAAATTGGATTTTCTAAGGATTTTTATATGAAAACTTTAAATGCGTTTTTCTTGAAAACTAGAGGAGCTAGAGCCAAAATAACGAAAATCTGTGATCACTTCTAAAAATTGGATTTTCTAAGGTTTTTTATAAGAAAACTTTAAATGCGTTTTTCTTGAAAACTAGAAGAGCTAGAGCCAAAATAACGAAAATCTGTGATCACTTCTAAAAATTGGATTTTCTAAGGATTTTTATATGAAAACTTTAAATGCGTTTTCCTTGAAAACTAGAAGAGCTAGAGCCAAAATAACGAAAATCTGTGATCACTTCTAAAAATTGGATTTTCCAAGGATTTTTATATGAAAACTGTAAATGCGTTTTTCTTGAAAACTAGAAGAGCTAGAGCTTAAATAACGAAAATCTGTGATCACTTCTAAAAATTGGATTTTCTAAGGATTTTTATATGAAAAACTTTAAATGCGTTTTTTTTGAAAACTAGAAGAGGTAGAGCTTAAATAACGAAAATCTGTGATCACTTCTAAAAATTGGATTTTCTTAGGATTTTTATATGAAAAACTTTAAATGCGTTTTTCTTGAAAACTATAAGAGCTAGAGCCAAAATAACGAAAATCTGTGATCATTTCTAAAAATTGGATTTTCTAAGGATTTTTATATGGAAAACTTTAAATGCGTTTTTCTTGAAAACTAGAAGAGCTAGAGCTTAAATAACGAAAATCTGTGATCACTTGGATTTTCTTCGAAAAATTGGATTTTCTTAGGATTTTTATATGAAAAACTTTAAATGCGTTTTTATTGAAAACTAGAAGAGCTAGAGCCAAAATAACGAAAATCTGTGATCACTTCTAAAAATTGGATTTTCTAAGGATTTTTATATGAAAAACTTTAAATGCGTTTTTCTTGAAAACTAGAAGAGCTAGAGCTTAAATAACGAAAATCTGTGATCACTTCTAAAAATTGGATTTTCTTAGGATTTCTATATGAAAAACTTTAAATGCCTTTTTCTTGAAAACTATAAGAGCTAGAGCCAAAATAACGAAAATCTGTGATCATTTCTAAAAATTGGATTTTCTAAGGATTTTATATGAAAAACTTTAATTGCGTTTTTCTTAAAAAACAAGTAGAGCTAGAGCCAAAATAACGAAAATCTGTGATCACTTCGAAAAATTGGATTTCCTTAGGATTTTTATATGAAAAACTTTAAATGCGTTTTTATTGAAAACTAGAAGAGCTAGAGCCAAAATAACGAAAATCTGTGATCACTTCTAAAAATTGGATTTTCTAAGGATTTTTATATGAAAACTTTAAATGCGTTTTTCTTGAAAACTAGAAGAGCTAGAGCCAAAATAACGAAAATCTGTGATCACTTCTAAAAATTGGATTTTCTAAGGATTTTTATATGAAAAACTTTAAATGCGTTTTCTTGAAAACTAGAAGAGCTAGAGCTTAAATAACGAAAATCTGTGATCACTTCTAAAAATTGGATTTTCCTAGAATTTTTATATGAAAAACTTTAAATGCGTTTCTCTTGAAAACTAGAAGAGCTAGAGCCAAAATAACGAAAATCTGTGATCACTTCTAAAAATTGGATTTTCTTAGGATTTTTATATGAAAAATTTTAAATGCGTTTTTCTTGAAAACTAGAAGAGCTTGAGCTTAAATAACGAAAATCTGTGATCACTTCTAAAAATGGGATTTTCTAAGGATTTTTATATCAAAAACTTTAAATGCGTTTTCGTGAAAACTAGAAGAGCTAGAGCTTAAATAACGAAAATCTGTGATCACTTCTAAAAATTGGATTTTCTAAGGATTTTTATATGAAAAACTTTAAGTGCGTTTTCTTGAAAACTAGAAGAGCTAGAGCTTAAATAACGAAAATCTGTGAGCACTTCTAAAAATTGGATTTTCTAAGGATGAACAACTTTAAATGCGTTTTTCTTGAAAACTAGAAGAGCTAGAGCTTACATAACGAAAATCTGTGATCATTTCTAAAAATTGGATTTTCTAAGGATTTTTATATGATAAACTTTAAATGCGTTTTTCTTGAAAACTAGAAGAGCTAGAGCCAAAATAACGAAAATCTGTGATCACTTCTAAAAATTGGATTTTCTAAGGATTTATGAAAACTTTTAAAGCGTTTTTCTTGAAAACTAGAAGAGCTAGAGCCAAAATAACAAAAATCTGTGATCACATCCAAAAATTGGATTTTCTAAGGATTTTTATATGAAAACTTTAAATGCGTTTTTCTTGAAAACTAGAAGAGCTAGAGCCAAAATAACGAAAATCTGTGATCACATCCAAAAATTGGATTTTCTAAGGATTTTTTTATGAAAACTTTAAATGCGTTTTTCTTGAAAACTAGAGGAGCTAGAGCCAAAATAACGAAAATCTGTGATCACTTCTAAAAATTGGATTTTCTAAGGTTTTTTATAAGAAAACTTTAAATGCGTTTTTCTTGAAAACTAGAAGAGCTAGAGCCAAAATAACGAAAATCTGTGATCACTTCTAAAAATTGGATTTTCTAAGGATTTTTATATGAAAACTTTAAATGCGTTTTCCTTGAAAACTAGAAGAGCTAGAGCCAAAATAACGAAAATCTGTGATCACTTCTAAAAATTGGATTTTCCAAGGATTTTTATATGAAAACTGTAAATGCGTTTTTCTTGAAAACTAGAAGAGCTAGAGCCAAAATAACGAAAATCTGTGATCACATCCAAAAATTGGATTTTCTAAGGATATTTATATGAAAACTTTAAATGCGTTTTTCTTGAAAACTAGAAGAGCTAGAGCCAAAATAACGAAAATCTGTGATCACTTCTAAAAATTGGATTTTCTAAGGATTTTTATATGAAAACTTTAAATGCGTTTTTCTTGAAAACTAGAAGAGCTAGAGCCAAAATAACGAAAATCTGTGATCACATCCAAAAATTGGATTTTCTAAGGATTTTTATATGAAAACTTTAAATGCGTTTTTCTTGAAAACTAGAAGAGCTAGAGCCAAAATAACGAAAATCTGTAATCACTTCTAAAAATTGGATTTTCCAAGGATTTTTATATGAAAACTTTAAATGCGTTTTTCTTGAAAACTAGAAGAGCTAGAGCCAAAATAACGGAAATCAGTGATCGCATCCAAAAATTGGATTTTCTAAGGATATTTATATGAAAACTTTAAATGCGTTTTTCTTGAAAACTAGAAGAGCTAGAGCCAAAATAACGAAAATCTGTGATCACTTCTAAAAATTGGATTTTCTAAGGATTTTTATATGAAAACTTTAAATGCGTTTTTCTTGAAAACTAGAAGAGCTAGAGCCAAAATAACGAAAATCTGTGATCACTTCTAAAAATTGGATTTTCTAAGGATTTTTATATGAAAACTTTAAATGCGTTTTTCTTGAAAACTAGAAGAGCTAGAGCCAAAATAACGAAAATCTGTGATCACATCCAAAAATTGGATTTTCTAAGGATTTTTATATGAAAACTTTAAATGCGTTTTTCTTGAAAACTAGAAGAGCTAGAGCCAAAATAACGAAAATCTGTGATCACTTCTAAAAATTGGATTTTCTAAGGAATTTTATATGAAAACTTTAAATGCGTTTTTCTTGAAAACTAGAAGAGCTAAAGCCAAAATAACGAAAATCTGTGATCACTTCTAAAAATTGGATTTTCTAAGGATTTTTATATGAAAACTTTAAATGCGTTTTTCTTGAAAACTAGAAGAGCTAGAGCCAAAATAACGAAAATCTGTAATCACTTCTAAAAATTGTATTTTCTAAGGATTTTTATATGAAAACTTTAAATGCGTTTTTCTTGAAAACTAGAAAAGCTAGAGCCAAAATAACGAAAATCTGTGATCACATCCAAAAATTGGATTTTCTAAGGATTTTTATATGAAAACTTTAAATGCGTTTTTCTTGAAAACTAGAAGAGCTAGAGCCAAAATAACGAAAATCTGTGATCACTTCTAAAAATTGGATTTTCTAAGGATTTTTATATGAAAACTTTAAATGCGTTTTTCTTGAAAACTAGAAGAGCTAGAGCCAAAATAACGAAAATCTGTGATCACATCCAAAAATTGGATTTTCTAAGGATTTTTATATGAAAACTTTAAATGCGTTTTTCTTGAAAACTAGAAGAGCTAGAGCCAAAATAACGAAAATCTGTAATCACTTCTAAAAATTGGATTTTCCAAGGATTTTTATATGAAAACTTTAAATGCGTTTTTCTTGAAAACTAGAAGAGCTAGAGGCAAAATAACAAAAATCTGTGATCACTTCCAAAAATTGGATTTTCTAAGGATTTTTATATGAAAACTTTAAATGCGTTTTTCTTGAAAACTAGAAGAGCTAGAGCCAAAATAACGAAAATCTGTGATCACTTCTAAAAATTGGATTTTCTAAGGATTTTTATACGAAAACTTTAAATGAGTTTTTCTTGAAAACTAGAAGAGCTAGAGCCAAAATAACGAAAATCTGTGATCACTTCTAAAAATTGGATTTTCTAAGGATTTTTATATGAAAATGCGTTTTTCTTGAAAACTAGAAGAGCTAGAGCCAAAATAACGAAAATCTGTGATCACTTCTAAAAATTGGATTTTCCAAGGATTTTTATATGAAAACTTTAAATGCGTTTTTCTTGAAAACTAGAAGAGCTAGAGCCAAAATAACTTTAAATGCGTTTTTCTTGAAAACTAGAAGAGCTAGAGCCAAAATAATGAAAATCTGTGATCACATCCAAAAATTGGATTTTCTAAGGATTTTTATATGAAAACTTTAAATGCGTTTTTCTTGAAAACTAGAAGAGCTAGAGCCAAATTAACGAAATTCTGTGATCACTTCTAAAAATTGGATTTTCTAAGGATTTTTATATGAAAACTTTAAAAGCGTTTTTCTTGAAAACTAGAAGAGCTAGAGCCAAAATAACAAAAATCTGTGATCACATCCAAAAATTGGATTTTCTAAGGATTTTTATATGAAAACTTTAAATGCGTTTTTCTTGAAAACTAGAAGAGCTAGAGCCAAAATAACAAAAATCTGTGATCACATCCAAAAATTGGATTTTCTAAGGATTTTTATATGAAAACTTTAAATGCGTTTTTCTTGAAAACTAGAAGAGCTAGAACCAAAATAACGAAAATCTAAGGATTTTTATATGAAAACTTTAAATGCGTTTTTCTTGAAAACTAGAAGAGCTAGAGCCAAATTAACGAAAATCTGTGATCACTTCTAAAAATTGGATTTTCTAAGGATTTTTATATGAAAACTATAAAAGCGTTTTGCTTGAAAACTAGAAGAGCTAGAGCCAAAATAACAAAAATCTGTGATCACATCCAAAAATTGGATTTTCTAAGGATTTTTATATGAAAACTTTAAATGCGTTTTTCTTGAAAACTAGAAGAGCTAGAGCCAAAATAACAAAAATCTGTGATCACATCCAAAAATTGGATTTTCTAAGGATTTTTATATGAAAACTTTAAATGCGTTTTTCTTGAAAACTAGAAGAGCTAGAGCCAAAATAACGAAAATCTGTGATCACATCCAAAAATTGGATTTTCTAAGGATTTTTATATGAAAACTTTAAATGCGTTTTTCTTGAAAACTAGAGCCAAGATAACAAAAATCTGTGATCACTTCTAAAATTGGATTTTCTAAGGATTTTTATATGAAAACTTTAAATACGTTTTTCTTGAAAACTAGAAGAGCTAGAGCCAAAATAACGAAAATCTGTGATCACTTCTAAAAATTGGATTTTCCAAGGATTTTTATATGAAAACTTTAAATGCGTTTTTCTTGAAAACTAGAAGAGCTAGAGCCAAAATAACGAAATCTGTGATCACATCCAAAAATTGGATTTTCTAAGGATTTTTATATGAAAACTTTAAATGCGTTTTTCTTGAAAACTAGAAGAGCTAGAGCCAAAATAACGAAAATCTGTGATCACTTCTAAAAATTGGATTTTCCAAGGATTTTTATATGAAAACTTTAAATGCGGTTTTCTTGAAAACTAGAAGAGCTAGAGCCAAAATAACGAAAATCTGTGATCACATCCAAAAATTGGATTTTCTAAGGATTTTTATATGAAAACTTTAAATGCGTTTTTCTTGAAAACTAGAAGAGCTAGAGCCAAAATAACGAAAATCTGTGATCACTTCTAAAAATTGGATTTCCCAAGGATTTTTCTTGAAAACTAGAAGAGATAGAGCCAAAATAACGAAAATCTGTGATCACATCCAAAAATTGGATTTTCTAAGGCTTTTTATATGAAAACTTTAAATGCGTTTTTCTTGAAAACTAGAAGAGCTAGAGCCAAAATAACGAAAATCTGTGATCACTTCTAAAAATTGGATTTTCGAAGGATTTTTATATGAAAACCTTAAATGCGTTTTTCTTGAAAACTAGAAGAGCTAGAGCCAAAATAACGAAAATCTGTGATCACTTCTAAAAATTGGATTTTCTAAGGATTTTTATATGAAAACTTTAAATGCGTTTTTCTTGAAAACTAGAAGAGCTAGAGCCAAAATAACGAAAATCTGTGATCACTTCTAAAAATTGGATTTTCCAAGGATTTTTTTATGAAAACTTTAAATGCGTTTTTCTTGAAAAGTAGAAGAGCTAGAGCCAAAATAACGAAAATCTGTGATCACATCCATAAATTGGATTTTCTAAGGATTTTTATATCAAAACTTTAAATGCGTTTTTCTTGAAAACTAGAAGAGCTAGAGCCAAAATAACGAAAATCTGTGATCACATCCAAAAATTGGATTTTCTAAGGATTTTTATATGAAAACTTTAAATGCGTTTTTCTTGAAAACTAGAAGAGCTAGAGCCAAATTAACGAAAATCTGTGATCACTTCTAAAAATTGGATTTTCTAAGGATTTTTATATGAAAACTTTAAAAGCGTTTTTCTTGAAAACTAGAAGAGCTAGAGCCAAAATAACAAAAATCTGTGATCACATCCAAGAATTGGATTTTCTAAGGATTTTTATATGAAAACTTTAAATGCGTTTTTCTTGAAAACTAGAAGAGCTAGAGCCAAAATAACAAAAATCTGTGATCACATCCAAAAATTGGATTTTCTAAGGATTTTTATATGAAAACTTTAAATGCGTTTTTCTTGAAAACTAGAAGAGCTAGAGCCAAAATAACGAAAATCTGTGATCACATCCAAAAATTGGATTTTCTAAGGATTTTTATATGAAAACTTTAAATGCGTTTTTCTTGAAAACTAGAAGAGCTAGAGCCAAAATAACGAAAATCTGTGATCACTTCTAAAAATTGGATTTTCTAAGGATTTTTATATGAAAACTTTAAATGCGTTTTTCTTGAAAACTAGAAGAGCTAGAGCCAAAATAACGAAAATATGTGATCACTTCTAAAAATTGGATTTTCTAAGGATTTTTATATGAAAACTTTAAATGCGTTTTTCTTGAAAACTAGAAGAGCTAGAGCCAAAATAACGAAAATCTGTGATCACTTCTAAAAATTGGATTTTCCAAGGATTTTTATATGAAAACTTAAAATGCGTTTTTCTTGAAAACTAGAAGAGCTAGAGCCAAAATAACGAAAATCTGTGATCACATCCAAAAATTGGATTTTCTAAGGATTTTTATATGAAAACTTTAAATGCGTTTTTCTTGAAAACTAGAAGAGCTAGAGCCAAAATAACGAAAATCTGTGATCACTTCTAAAATTGGATTTTCCAAGGATTTTAAATGAAAACTTTAAATGCGTTTTTCTTGAAAACTAGAAGAGCTAGAGCCAAAATAACGAAAATCTGTGATCACATCCATTGGATTTTCTAAGGATTTTTATATGAAAACTTTAAATGCGTTTTTCTTGAAAACTAGAAGAGCTAGAGCCAAAATAACGAAAATCTGTGATCACTTCTAAAAATTGGATTTTCTAAGGATTTTTATATGAAAACTTTAAATGCGTTTTTCTTGAAAACTAGAAGAGCTAGAGCCAAAATAACGAAAATCTGTAATCACTTCTAAAAATTGGATTTTCCAAGGATTTTTATATGAAAACTTTAAATGCGTTTTTCTTGAAAACTAGAAGAGCTAGAGCCAAAATAACGAAAATCTGTGATCACTTCTAAAAATTGGATTTTCCAAGGATTTTTATATGAAAACTTTAAATGCGTTTTTCTTGAAAACTAGAAGAGCTAGAGCCAAAATAACAAAAATCTGTGATCACTTCTAAAAATTGGATTTTCTAAGGATTTTTATATGAAAACTTTAAATGCGTTTTTCTTGAAAACTAGAAGAGCTAGAGCCAAAACAACGAAAATCTGTGATCACTTCTAAAAATTGGATTTTCCAAGGATTTTTATATGAAAACTTTAAATGCGTTTTTCTTGAAAACTAGAAGAGCTAGAGCCAAAATAACGAAAATCTGTGATCACTTCTAAAAATTGGATTTTCTAAGGATTTTTATATGAAAACTTTAAATGCGTTTTTCTTGAAAACTAGAAGAGCTAGAGCCAAAACAACGAAAATCTGTGATCACTTCTAAAAATTGGATTTTCCAAGGATTTTTATATGAAAACTTTAAATGCGTTTTTCTTGAAAACTAGAAGAGCTAGAGCCAAAATAACGAAAATCTGTGATCACTTCTAAAAATTGGATTTTCTAAGGATTTTTATATGAAAACTTTAAATGCGTTTTTCTTGAAAACTAGAAGAGCTAGAGCCAAAACAACGAAAATCTGTGATCACTTCTAAAAATTGGATTTTCCAAGGATTTTTATATGAAAACTTTAAATGCGTTTTTCTTGAAAACTAGAAGAGCTAGAGCCAAAATAACGAAAATCTGTGATCACTTCTAAAAATTGGATTTTCCAAGGATTTTTATATGAAAACTTTAAATGCGTTTTTCTTGAAAACTAGAAGAGCTAGAGCCAAAATAACGAAAATCTGTGATCACTTCTAAAAATTGGATTTTCCAAGGATTTTTATATGAAAACTTTAAATGCGTTTTTCTTGAAAACTAGAAGAGCTAGAGCCAAAATAACGAAAATCTGTGATCACTTCTAAAAATTGGATTTTCCAAGGATTTTTATATGAAAACTTTAAATGCGTTTTTCTTGAAAACTAGAAGAGCTAGAGCCAAAATAACGAAAATCTGTGATCACTTCTAAAAATTGGATTTTCCAAGGATTTTTATATGAAAACTTTAAATGCGTTTTTCTTGAAAACTAGAAGAGCTAGAGCCAAAATAACGAAAATCTGTGATCACTTCTAAAAATTGGATTTTCCAAGGATTTTTATATGAAAACTTTAAATGCGTTTTTCTTGAAAACTAGAAGAGCTAGAGCCAAAATAACGAAAATCTGTGATCACATCCAAAAATTGGATTTTCCAAGGATTTTTATATGAAAACTTTAAATGCGTTTTTCTTGAAAACTAGCAGAGCTAGAGCCAAAATAACGAAAATCTGTGATCACTTCTAAAAATTGGATTTTCCAAGGATTTTTATATGAAAACTTTAAATGCGTTTTTCTTGAAAACTAGAAGAGCTAGAGCCAAAATAACGAAAATCTGTGATCACATCCAAAAATTGGATTTTCTAAGGATTTTTATATGAAAACTTTAAATGCGTTTTTCTTGAAAACTAGAAGAGCTAGAGCCAAAATAACGAAAATCTGTGATCACTTCTAAAAATTGGATTTTCTAAGGATTTTTATATGAAAACTTTAAATGCGTTTTTCTTGAAAACTAGCAGAGCTAGAGCCAAAATAACGAAAATCTGTGATCACTTCTAAAAATTGGATTTTCCAAGGATTTTTATATGAAAACTTTAAATGCGTTTTTCTTGAAAACTAGAAGAGCTAGAGCCAAAATAACGAAAATCTGTGATCACATCCAAAAATTGGATTTTCTAAGGATTTTTATATGAAAACTTTAAATGCGTTTTTCTTGAAAACTAGAAGAGCTAGAGCCAAAATAACGAAAATCTGTGATCACTTCTAAAAATTGGATTTTCTAAGGATTTTTATATGAAAACTTTAAATGCGTTTTTCTTGAAAACTAGAAGAGCTAGAGCCAAAATAACGAAAATCTGTGATCACTTCTAAAAATTGGATTTTCTAACGATTTTTATATGAAAACTTTAAATGCGTTTTTCTTGAAAACTAGAAGAGCTAGAGCCAAAATAACGAAAATCTGTAGTCACTTCTAAAAATTGGATTTTCTAAGGATTTTTATATGAAAACTTTAAATGCGTTTTTCTTGAAAACTAGAAGAGCTAGAGCCAAAATAACGAAAATCTGTGATCACATCCAAAAATTGGATTTTCTAAGGATTTTTATATGAAAACTTTAAATGCGTTTTTCTTGAAAACTAGAAGAGCTAGAGCCAAAATAACGAAAATCTGTGTTCACATCCAAAAATTGGATTTTCTAAGGATTTTTATATGAAAACTTTAAATGCGTTTTTCTTGAAAACTAGAAGAGCTAGAGCCAAAATAACGAAAATCTGTGATCACATCCAAAAATTGGATTTTCTAACGATTTTTATATGAAAACTTTAAATGCGTTTTTCTTGAAAACTAGAAGAGCTAGAGCCAAAATAATGAAAATCTGTAGTCACTTCTAAAAATTGGATTTTCTAAGGATTTTTATATGAAAACTTTAAATGCGTTTTTCTTGAAAACTAGAAGAGCTAGAGCCAAAATAACGAAAATCTGTAGTCACTTCTAAAAATTGGATTTTCTAAGGATTTTTATATGAAAACTTTAAATGCGTTTTTCTTGAAAACTAGAAGAGCTAGAGCCAAAATAACGAAAATCTGTGATCACATCCAAAAATTGGATTTTCTAAGGATTTTTATATGAAAACTTTAAATGCGTTTTTCTTGAAAACTAGAAGAGCTAGAGCCAAAATAACGAAAATCTGTGATCACATCCAAAAATTGGATTTTCTAACGATTTTTATATGAAAACTTTAAATGCGTTTTTCTTGAAAACTAGAAGAGCTAGAGCCAAAATAACGAAAATCTGTAGTCACTTCTTAAAATTGGATTTTCTAAGGATTTTTATATGAAAACTTTAAATGCGTTTTTCTTGAAAACTAGAAGAGCTAGAGCCAAAATAACGAAAATCTGTAGTCACTTCTAAAAATTGGATTTTCTAAGGATTTTTATATGAAAACTTTTAATGCGTTTTTCTTGAAAACTAGAAGAGCTAGAGCCAAAATAACGAAAATCTGTGATCACATCCAAAAATTTGATTTTCTAAGGATCTTTATATGAAAACTTTAAATGCGTTTTTTTTGAAAACTAGAAGAGCTAGAGCCAAAATAACGAAAATCTGAGATCACTTCTAAAAATTGGATTTTCCAAGGATTTTTATATGAAAACTTTAAATGCGTTTTTCTTGAAAACTAGAAGAGCTAGAGCCAAAATAACGAAAATCTGTGATCACATCCAAAAATTTGATTTTCTAAGGATTTTTATATGAAAACTTTAAATGCGTTTTTCTTGAAAACTAGAAGAGTTAGAGCCAAAATAACGAAAATCTGTGATCACTTCTAAAATTGGATTTTCTAAGGATTTTTATATGAAAACTTTAAATGCGTTTTTCTTGAAAACTAGAAGAGCTAGAGCCAAAATAACGAAAATCTGTAGTCACTTCTAAAAATTGGATTTTCTAAGGATTTTTATATGAAAACTTTAAATGCGTTTTTCTTGAAAACTAGAAGAGCTAGAGCCAAAATAACGAAAATCTGTGATCACATCCAAAAATTGGATTTTCTAAGGATTTTTATATGAAAACTTTAAATGCGTTTTTCTTGAAAACTAGAAGAGCTAGAGCCAAAATAACGAAAATCTGTGATCACATCCAAAAATTGGATTTTCTAACGATTTTTATATGAAAACTTTAAATGCGTTTTTCTTGAAAACTAGAAGAGCTAGAGCCAAAATAACGAAAATCTGTAGTCACTTCTAAAAATTGGATTTTCTAAGGATTTTTATATGAAAACTTTAAATGCGTTTTTCTTGAAAACTAGAAGAGCTAGAGCCAAAATAACGAAAATCTGTGATCACATCCAAAAATTGGATTTTCTAACGATTTTTATATGAAAACTTTAAATGCGTTTTTCTTGAAAACTAGAAGAGCTAGAGCCAAAATAACGAAAATCTGTGATCACTTCTAAAAATTGGATTTTCTAAGGATTTTTATATGAAAACTTTAAATGCGTTTTTCTTGAAAACTAGAAGAGCTAGAGCCAAAATAACGAAAATCTGTGATCACTTCTAAAAATTGGATTTTCTAACGATTTTTATATGAAAACTTTAAATGCGTTTTTCTTGAAAACTAGAAGAGCTAGAGCCAAAATAACGAAAATCTGTAGTCACTTCTAAAAATTGGATTTTCTAAGGATTTTTATATGAAAACTTTAAATGCGTTTTTCTTGAAAACTAGAAGAGCTAGAGCCAAAATAACGAAAATCTGTGATCACATCCAAAAATTGGATTTTCTAAGGATTTTTATATGAAAACTTTAAATGCGTTTTTCTTGAAAACTAGAAGAGCTAGAGCCAAAATAACGAAAATCTGTGTTCACATCCAAAAATTGGATTTTCTAAGGATTTTTATATGAAAACTTTAAATGCGTTTTTCTTGAAAACTAGAAGAGCTAGAGCCAAAATAACGAAAATCTGTGATCACATCCAAAAATTGGATTTTCTAACGATTTTTATATGAAAACTTTAAATGCGTTTTTCTTGAAAACTAGAAGAGCTAGAGCCAAAATAATGAAAATCTGTAGTCACTTCTAAAAATTGGATTTTCTAAGGATTTTTATACGAAAACTTTAAATGCGTTTTTCTTGAAAACTAGAAGAGCTAGAGCCAAAATAACGAAAATCTGTAGTCACTTCTAAAAATTGGATTTTCTAAGGATTTTTATATGAAAACTTTAAATGCGTTTTTCTTGAAAACTAGAAGAGCTAGAGCCAAAATAACGAAAATCTGTGATCACATCCAAAAATTGGATTTTCTAAGGATTTTTATATGTAAACTTTAAATGCGTTTTTCTTGAAAACTAGAAGAGCTAGAGCCAAAATAACGAAAATCTGTGATCACATCCAAAAATTGGATTTTCTAACGATTTTTATATGAAAACTTTAAATGCGTTTTTCTTGAAAACTAGAAGAGCTAGAGCCAAAATAACGAAAATCTGTAGTCACTTCTAAAAATTGGATTTTCTAAGGATTTTTATATGAAAACTTTAAATGCGTTTTTCTTGAAAACTAGAAGAGCTAGAGCCAAAATAACGAAAATCTGTAGTCACTTCTAAAAATTGGATTTTCTAAGGATTTTTATATGAAAACTTTTAATGCGTTTTTCTTGAAAACTAGAAGAGCTAGAGCCAAAATAACGAAAATCTGTGATCACATCCAAAAATTTGATTTTCTAAGGATCTTTATATGAAAACTTTAAATGCGTTTTTCTTGAAAACTAGAAGAGCTAGAGCCAAAATAACGAAAATCTGTGATCACATCCAAAAATTGGATTTTCTAACGATTTTTATATGAAAACTTTAAATGCGTTTTTCTTGAAAACTAGAAGAGCTAGAGCCAAAATAACGAAAATCTGTAGTCACTTCTAAAAATTGGATTTTCTAAGGATTTTTATATGAAAACTTTAAATGCGTTTTTCTTGAAAACTAGAAGAGCTAGAGCCAAAATAACGAAAATCTGTGATCACATCCAAAAATTTGATTTTCTAAGGATCTTTATATGAAAACTTTAAATGCGTTTTTTTTGAAAACTAGAAGAGCTAGAGCCAAAATAACGAAAATCTGAGATCACTTCTAAAAATTGGATTTTCCAAGGATTTTTATATGAAAACTTTAAATGCGTTTTTCTTGAAAACTAGAAGAGCTAGAGCCAAAATAACGAAAATCTGTGATCACATCCAAAAATTTGATTTTCTAAGGATTTTTATATGAAAACTTTAAATGCGTTTTTCTTGAAAACTAGAAGAGTTAGAGCCAAAATAACGAAAATCTGTGATCACTTCTAAAATTGGATTTTCTAAGGATTTTTATATGAAAACTTTAAATGCGTTTTTCTTGAAAACTAGAAGAGCTAGAGCCAAAATAACGAAAATCTGTAGTCACTTCTAAAAATTGGATTTTCTAAGGATTTTTATATGAAAACTTTAAATGCGTTTTTCTTGAAAACTAGAAGAGCTAGAGCCAAAATAACGAAAATCTGTGATCACATCCAAAAATTGGATTTTCTAAGGATTTTTATATGAAAACTTTAAATGCGTTTTTCTTGAAAACTAGAAGAGCTAGAGCCAAAATAACGAAAATCTGTGATCACATCCAAAAATTGGATTTTCTAACGATTTTTATATGAAAACTTTAAATGCGTTTTTCTTGAAAACTAGAAGAGCTAGAGCCAAAATAACGAAAATCTGTAGTCACTTCTAAAAATTGGATTTTCTAAGGATTTTTATATGAAAACTTTAAATGCGTTTTTCTTGAAAACTAGAAGAGCTAGAGCCAAAATAACGAAAATCTGTAGTCACTTCTAAAAATTGGATTTTCTAAGGATTTTTATATGAAAACTTTAAATGCGTTTTTCTTGAAAACTAGAAGAGCTAGAGCCAAAATAACGAAAATCTGTGATCACATCCAAAAATTGGATTTTCTAAGGACTTTTATATGAAAACTTTAAATGCGTTTTTCTTGAAAACTAGAAGAGCTAGAGCCAAAATAACGAAAATCTGTAGTCACTTCTAAAAATTGGATTTTCTAAGGATTTTTATATGAAAACTTTAAATGCGTTTTTCTTGAAAACTAGAAGAGCTAGAGCCAAAATAACGAAAATCTGTGATCACATCCAAAAATTGGATTTTCTAAGGATTTTTATATGAAAACTTTAAATGCGTTTTTCTTGAAAACTAGAAGAGCTAGAGCCAAAATAACGAAAATCTGTGATCACATCCAAAAATTGGATTTTCTAAGGATTTTTATATGAAAACTTTAAATGCGTTTTTCTTGAAAACTAGAAGAGCTAGAGCCAAAATAACGAAAATCTGTGATCACATCCAAAAATTGGATTTTCTAACGATTTTTATATGAAAACTTTAAATGCGTTTTTCTTGAAAACTAGAAGAGCTAGAGCCAAAATAACGAAAATCTGTAGTCACTTCTAAAAATTGGATTTTCTAAGGATTTTTATATGAAAACTTTAAATGCGTTTTTCTTGAAAACTAGAAGAGCTAGAGCCAAAATAACGAAAATCTGTGATCACATCCAAAAATTTGATTTTCTAAGGATCTTTATATGAAAACTTTAAATGCGTTTTTTTTGAAAACTAGAAGAGCTAGAGCCAAAATAACGAAAATCTGAGATCACTTCTAAAAATTGGATTTTCCAAGGATTTTTATATGAAAACTTTAAATGCGTTTTTCTTGAAAACTAGAAGAGCTAGAGCCAAAATAACGAAAATCTGTGATCACATCCAAAAATTTGATTTTCTAAGGATTTTTATATGAAAACTTTAAATGCGTTTTTCTTGAAAACTAGAAGAGCTAGAGCCAAAATAACGAAAATCTGTGATCACATCCAAAAATTGGATTTTCTAACGATTTTTATATGAAAACTTTAAATGCGTTTTTCTTGAAAACTAGAAGAGCTAGAGCCAAAATAACGAAAATCTGTAGTCACTTCTAAAAATTGGATTTTCTAAGGATTTTTATATGAAAACTTTAAATGCGTTTTTCTTGAAAACTAGAAGAGCTAGAGCCAAAATAACGAAAATCTGTGATCACATCCAAAAATTGGATTTTCTAAGGATTTTTATATGAAAACTTTAAATGCGTTTTTCTTGAAAACTAGAAGAGCTAGAGCCAAAATAACGAAAATCTGTGTTCACATCCAAAAATTGGATTTTCTAAGGATTTTTATATGAAAACTTTAAATGCGTTTTTCTTGAAAACTAGAAGAGCTAGAGCCAAAATAACGAAAATCTGTGATCACATCCAAAAATTGGATTTTCTAACGATTTTTATATGAAAACTTTAAATGCGTTTTTCTTGAAAACTAGAAGAGCTAGAGCCAAAATAATGAAAATCTGTAGTCACTTCTAAAAATTGGATTTTCTAAGGATTTTTATATGAAAACTTTAAATGCGTTTTTCTTGAAAACTAGAAGAGCTAGAGCCAAAATAACGAAAATCTGTAGTCACTTCTAAAAATTGGATTTTCTAAGGATTTTTATATAAAAACTTTAAATGCGTTTTTCTTGAAAACTAGAAGAGCTAGAGCCAAAATAACGAAAATCTGTGATCACATCCAAAAATTGGATTTTCTAAGGATTTTTATATGAAAACTTTAAATGCGTTTTTCTTGAAAACTAGAAGAGCTAGAGCCAAAATAACGAAAATCTGTGATCACATCCAAAAATTGGATTTTCTAAGGATTTTTATATGAAAACTTTAAATGCGTTTTTCTTGAAAACTAGAAGAGCTAGAGCCAAAATAACGAAAATCTGTGTTCACATCCAAAAATTGGATTTTCTAAGGATTTTTATATGAAAACTTTAAATGCGTTTTTCTTGAAAACTAGAAGAGCTAGAGCCAAAATAACGAAAATCTGTGATCACATCCAAAAATTGGATTTTCTAACGATTTTTATATGAAAACTTTAAATGCGTTTTTCTTGAAAACTAGAAGAGCTAGAGCCAAAATAATGAAAATCTGTAGTCACTTCTAAAAATTGGATTTTCTAAGGATTTTTATATGAAAACTTTAAATGCGTTTTTCTTGAAAACTAGAAGAGCTAGAGCCAAAATAACGAAAATCTGTAGTCACTTCTAAAAATTGGATCTCCTAAGGATTTTTATATGAAAACTTTAAATGCGTTTTTCTTGAAAACTAGAAGAGCTAGAGCCAAAATAACGAAAATCTGTGATCACATCCAAAAATTGGATTTTCTAAGGATTTTTATATGAAAACTTTAAATGCGTTTTTCTTGAAAACTAGAAGAGCTAGAGCCAAAATAACGAAAATCTGTGATCACATCCAAAAATTGGATTTTCTAACGATTTTTATATGAAAACTTTAAATGCGTTTTTCTTGAAAACTAGAAGAGCTAGAGCCAAAATAACGAAAATCTGTAGTCACTTCTAAAAATTGGATTTTCTAAGGATTTTTATATGAAAACTTTAAATGCGTTTTTCTTGAAAACTAGAAGAGGTAGAGCCAAAATAACGAAAATCTGTAGTCACTTCTAAAAATTGGATTTTCTAAGGATTTTTATATGAAAACTTTAAATGCGTTTTTCTTGAAAACTAGAAGAGCTAGAGCCAAAATAACGAAAATCTGTGATCACATCCAAAAATTTGATTTTCTAAGGATCTTTATATGAAAACTTTAAATGCGTTTTTTTTGAAAACTAGAAGAGCTAGAGCCAAAATAACGAAAATCTGAGATCACTTCTAAAAATTGGATTTTCCAAGGATTTTTATATGAAAACTTTAAATGCGTTTTTCTTGAAAACTAGAAGAGCTAGAGCCAAAATAACGAAAATCTGTGATCACATCCAAAAATTTGATTTTCTAAGGATTTTTATATGAAAACTTTAAATGCGTTTTTCTTGAAAACTAGAAGAGTTAGAGCCAAAATAACGAAAATCTGTGATCACTTCTAAAATTGGATTTTCTAAGGATTTTTATATGAAAACTTTAAATGCGTTTTTCTTGAAAACTAGAAGAGCTAGAGCCAAAATAACGAAAATCTGTAGTCACTTCTAAAAATTGGATTTTCTAAGGATTTTTATATGAAAACTTTAAATGCGTTTTTCTTGAAAACTAGAAGAGCTAGAGCCAAAATAACGAAAATCTGTAGTCACTTCTAAAAATTGGATTTTCTAAGGATTTTTATATGAAAACTTTTAATGCGTTTTTCTTGAAAACTAGAAGAGCTAGAGCCAAAATAACGAAAATCTGTGATCACATCCAAAAATTTGATTTTCTAAGGATCTTTATATGAAAACTTTAAATGCGTTTTTTTTGAAAACTAGAAGAGCTAGAGCCAAAATAACGAAAATCTGAGATCACTTCTAAAAATTGGATTTTCCAAGGATTTTTATATGAAAACTTTAAATGCGTTTTTCTTGAAAACTAGAAGAGCTAGAGCCAAAATAACGAAAATCTGTGATCACATCCAAAAATTTGATTTTCTAAGGATTTTTATATGAAAACTTTAAATGCGTTTTTCTTGAAAACTAGAAGAGTTAGAGCCAAAATAACGAAAATCTGTGATCACTTCTAAAATTGGATTTTCTAAGGATTTTTATATGAAAACTTTAAATGCGTTTTTCTTGAAAACTAGAAGAGCTAGAGCCAAAATAACGAAAATCTGTAGTCACTTCTAAAAATTGGATTTTCTAAGGATTTTTATATGAAAACTTTAAATGCGTTTTTCTTGAAAACTAGAAGAGCTAGAGCCAAAATAACGAAAATCTGTGATCACATCCAAAAATTGGATTTTCTAAGGATTTTTATATGAAAACTTTAAATGCGTTTTTCTTGAAAACTAGAAGAGCTAGAGCCAAAATAACGAAAATCTGTGATCACATCCAAAAATTGGATTTTCTAACGATTTTTATATGAAAACTTTAAATGCGTTTTTCTTGAAAACTAGAAGAGCTAGAGCCAAAATAACGAAAATCTGTAGTCACTTCTAAAAATTGGATTTTCTAAGGATTTTTATATGAAAACTTTAAATGCGTTTTTCTTGAAAACTAGAAGAGCTAGAGCCAAAATAACGAAAATCTGTGATCACATCCAAAAATTGGATTTTCTAAGGACTTTTATATGAAAACTTTAAATGCGTTTTTCTTGAAAACTAGAAGAGCTAGAGCCAAAATAACGAAAATCTGTGATCACATCCAAAAATTGGATTTTCTAACGATTTTTATATGAAAACTTTAAATGCGTTTTTCTTGAAAACTAGAAGAGCTAGAGCCAAAATAACGAAAATCTGTGATCACATCCAAAAATTGGATTTTCTAAGGATTTTTATATGAAAACTTTAAATGCGTTTTTCCTGAAAACTAGAAGAGCTAGAGCCAAAATAACGAAAATCTGTAGTCACTTCTAAAAATTGGATTTTCTAAGGATTTTTATATGAAAACTTTAAATGCGTTTTTCTTGAAAACTAGAAGAGCTAGAGCCAAAATAACGAAAATCTGTGATCACATCCAAAAATTGGATTTTCTAACGATTTTTATATGAAAACTTTAAATGCGTTTTTCTTGAAAACTAGAAGAGCTAGAGCCAAAATAACGAAAATCTGTGATCACATCCAAAAATTGGATTTTCTAAGGATTTTTATATGAAAACTTTAAATGCGTTTTTCTTGAAAACTAGAAGAGCTAGAGCCAAAATAACGAAAATCTGTGATCACATCCAAAAATTGGATTTTCTAAGGATTTTTATATGAAAACTTTAAATGCGTTTTTCTTGAAAACTAGAAGAGCTAGAGCCAAAATAACGAAAATCTGTGATCACATCCAAAAATTGGATTTTCTAACGATTTTTATATGAAAACTTTAAATGCGTTTTTCTTGAAAACTAGAAGAGCTAGAGCCAAAATAACGAAAATCTGTAGTCACTTCTAAAAATTGGATTTTCTAAGGATTTTTATATGAAAACTTTAAATGCGTTTTTCTTGAAAACTAGAAGAGCTAGAGCCAAAATAACGAAAATCTGTGATCACATCCAAAAATTGGATTTTCTAAGGACTTTTATATGAAAACTTTAAATGCGTTTTTCTTGAAAACTAGAAGAGCTAGAGCCAAAATAACGAAAATCTGTGATCACATCCAAAAATTGGATTTTCTAACGATTTTTATATGAAAACTTTAAATGCGTTTTTCTTGAAAACTAGAAGAGCTAGAGCCAAAATAACGAAAATCTGTGATCACATCCAAAAATTGGATTTTTTAAGGATTTTTATATGAAAACTTTAAATGCGTTTTTCCTGAAAACTAGAAGAGCTAGAGCCAAAATAACGAAAATCTGTAGTCACTTCTAAAAATTGGATTTTCTAAGGATTTTTATATGAAAACTTTAAATGCGTTTTTCTTGAAAACTAGAAGAGCTAGAGCCAAAATAACGAAAATCTGTGATCACATCCAAAAATTGGATTTTCTAACGATTTTTATATGAAAACTTTAAATGCGTTTTTCTTGAAAACTAGAAGAGCTAGAGCCAAAATAACGAAAATCTGTGATCACATCCAAAAATTGGATTTTCTAAGGATTTTTATATGAAAACTTTAAATGCGTTTTTCTTGAAAACTAGAAGAGCTAGAGCCAAAATAACGAAAATCTGTGATCACATCCAAAAATTGGATTTTCTAAGGATTTTTATATGAAAACTTTAAATGCGTTTTTCTTGAAAACTAGAAGAGCTAGAGCCAAAATAACGAAAATCTGTGATCACATCCAAAAATTGGATTTTCTAACGATTTTTATATGAAAACTTTAAATGCGTTTTTCTTGAAAACTAGAAGAGCTAGAGCCAAAATAACGAAAATCTGTAGTCACTTCTAAAAATTGGATTTTCTAAGGATTTTTATATGAAAACTTTAAATGCGTTTTTCTTGAAAACTAGAAGAGCTAGAGCCAAAATAACGAAAATCTGTAGTCACTTCTAAAAATTGGATTTTCTAAGGATTTTTATATGAAAACTTTAAATGCGTTTTTCTTGAAAACTAGAAGAGCTAGAGCCAAAATAACGAAAATCTGTGATCACATCCAAAAATTTGATTTTCTAAGGATCTTTATATGAAAACTTTAAATGCGTTTTTTTTGAAAACTAGAAGAGCTAGAGCCAAAATAACGAAAATCTGAGATCACTTCTAAAAATTGGATTTTCCAAGGATTTTTATATGAAAACTTTAAATGCGTTTTTCTTGAAAACTAGAAGAGCTAGAGCCAAAATAACGAAAATCTGTGATCACATCCAAAAATTGGATTTTCTAAGGATTTTTATATGAAAACTTTAAATGCGTTTTTCTTGAAAACTAGAAGAGCTAGAGCCAAAATAACGAAAATCTGTGATCACATCCAAAAATTGGATTTTCTAAGGATTTTTATATGAAAACTTTAAATGCGTTTTTCTTGAAAACTAGAAGAGCTAGAGCCAAAATAACGAAAATCTGTAGTCACTTCTAAAAATTGGATTTTCTAAGGATTTTTATATGAAAACTTTAAATGCGTTTTTCTTGAAAACTAGAAGAGCTAGAGCCAAAATAACGAAAATCTGTAGTCACTTCTAAAAATTGGATTTTCTAAGGATTTTTATATGAAAACTTTAAATGCGTTTTTCTTGAAAACTAGAAGAGCTAGAGCCAAAATAACGAAAATCTGTGATCACATCCAAAAATTTGATTTTCTAAGGATCTTTATATGAAAACTTTAAATGCGTTTTTTTTGAAAACTAGAAGAGCTAGAGCCAAAATAACGAAAATCTGAGATCACTTCTAAAAATTGGATTTTCCAAGGATTTTTATATGAAAACTTTAAATGCGTTTTTCTTGAAAACTAGAAGAGCTAGAGCCAAAATAACGAAAATCTGTGATCACATCCAAAAATTGGATTTTCTAAGGATTTTTATATGAAAACTTTAAATGCGTTTTTCTTGAAAACTAGAAGAGCTAGAGCCAAAATAACGAAAATCTGTGATCACATCCAAAAATTGGATTTTCTAAGGATTTTTATATGAAAACTTTAAATGCGTTTTTCTTGAAAACTAGAAGAGCTAGAGCCAAAATAACGAAAATCTGTGATCACATCCAAAAATTGGATTTTCTAAGGATTTTTATATGAAAACTTTAAATGCGTTTTTCTTGAAAACTAGAAGAGCTAGAGCCAAAATAACGAAAATCTGTGATCACATCCAAAAATTGGATTTTCTAACGATTTTTATATGAAAACTTTAAATGCGTTTTTCTTGAAAACTAGAAGAGCTAGAGCCAAAATAACGAAAATCTGTAGTCACTTCTAAAAATTGGATTTTCTAAGGATTTTTATATGAAAACTTTAAATGCGTTTTTCTTGAAAACTAGAAGAGCTAGAGCCAAAATAACGAAAATCTGTAGTCACTTCTAAAAATTGGATTTTCTAAGGATTTTTATATGAAAACTTTAAATGCGTTTTTCTTGAAAACTAGAAGAGCTAGAGCCAAAATAACGAAAATCTGTGATCACATCCAAAAATTTGATTTTCTAAGGATCTTTATATGAAAACTTTAAATGCGTTTTTTTTGAAAACTAGAAGAGCTAGAGCCAAAATAACGAAAATCTGAGATCACTTCTAAAAATTGGATTTTCCAAGGATTTTTATATGAAAACTTTAAATGCGTTTTTCTTGAAAACTAGAAGAGCTAGAGCCAAAATAACGAAAATCTGTGATCACATCCAAAAATTGGATTTTCTAAGGATTTTTATATGAAAACTTTAAATGCGTTTTTCTTGAAAACTAGAAGAGCTAGAGCCAAAATAACGAAAATCTGTGATCACATCCAAAAATTGGATTTTCTAACGATTTTTATATGAAAACTTTAAATGCGTTTTTCTTGAAAACTAGAAGAGCTAGAGCCAAAATAACGAAAATCTGTAGTCACTTCTAAAAATTGGATTTTCTAAGGATTTTTATATGAAAACTTTAAATGCGTTTTTCTTGAAAACTAGAAGAGCTAGAGCCAAAATAACGAAAATCTGTGATCACATCCAAAAATTGGATTTTCTAAGGACTTTTATATGAAAACTTTAAATGCGTTTTTCTTGAAAACTAGAAGAGCTAGAGCCAAAATAACGAAAATCTGTGATCACATCCAAAAATTGGATTTTCTAACGATTTTTATATGAAAACTTTAAATGCGTTTTTCTTGAAAACTAGAAGAGCTAGAGCCAAAATAACGAAAATCTGTGATCACATCCAAAAATTGGATTTTCTAAGGATTTTTATATGAAAACTTTAAATGCGTTTTTCCTGAAAACTAGAAGAGCTAGAGCCAAAATAACGAAAATCTGTAGTCACTTCTAAAAATTGGATTTTCTAAGGATTTTTATATGAAAACTTTAAATGCGTTTTTCTTGAAAACTAGAAGAGCTAGAGCCAAAATAACGAAAATCTGTGATCACATCCAAAAATTGGATTTTCTAACGATTTTTATATGAAAACTTTAAATGCGTTTTTCTTGAAAACTAGAAGAGCTAGAGCCAAAATAACGAAAATCTGTGATCACATCCAAAAATTGGATTTTCTAAGGATTTTTATATGAAAACTTTAAATGCGTTTTTCTTGAAAACTAGAAGAGCTAGAGCCAAAATAACGAAAATCTGTGATCACATCCAAAAATTGGATTTTCTAAGGATTTTTATATGAAAACTTTAAATGCGTTTTTCTTGAAAACTAGAAGAGCTAGAGCCAAAATAACGAAAATCTGTGATCACATCCAAAAATTGGATTTTCTAACGATTTTTATATGAAAACTTTAAATGCGTTTTTCTTGAAAACTAGAAGAGCTAGAGCCAAAATAACGAAAATCTGTAGTCACTTCTAAAAATTGGATTTTCTAAGGATTTTTATATGAAAACTTTAAATGCGTTTTTCTTGAAAACTAGAAGAGCTAGAGCCAAAATAACGAAAATCTGTAGTCACTTCTAAAAATTGGATTTTCTAAGGATTTTTATATGAAAACTTTAAATGCGTTTTTCTTGAAAACTAGAAGAGCTAGAGCCAAAATAACGAAAATCTGTGATCACATCCAAAAATTTGATTTTCTAAGGATCTTTATATGAAAACTTTAAATGCGTTTTTTTTGAAAACTAGAAGAGCTAGAGCCAAAATAACGAAAATCTGAGATCACTTCTAAAAATTGGATTTTCCAAGGATTTTTATATGAAAACTTTAAATGCGTTTTTCTTGAAAACTAGAAGAGCTAGAGCCAAAATAACGAAAATCTGTGATCACATCCAAAAATTTGATTTTCTAAGGATTTTTATATGAAAACTTTAAATGCGTTTTTCTTGAAAACTAGAAGAGCTAGAGCCAAAATAACGAAAATCTGTGATCACATCCAAAAATTGGATTTTCTAACGATTTTTATATGAAAACTTTAAATGCGTTTTTCTTGAAAACTAGAAGAGCTAGAGCCAAAATAACGAAAATCTGTAGTCACTTCTAAAAATTGGATTTTCTAAGGATTTTTATATGAAAACTTTAAATGCGTTTTTCTTGAAAACTAGAAGAGCTAGAGCCAAAATAACGAAAATCTGTGATCACATCCAAAAATTGGATTTTCTAAGGATTTTTATATGAAAACTTTAAATGCGTTTTTCTTGAAAACTAGAAGAGCTAGAGCCAAAATAACGAAAATCTGTGTTCACATCCAAAAATTGGATTTTCTAAGGATTTTTATATGAAAACTTTAAATGCGTTTTTCTTGAAAACTAGAAGAGCTAGAGCCAAAATAACGAAAATCTGTGATCACATCCAAAAATTGGATTTTCTAACGATTTTTATATGAAAACTTTAAATGCGTTTTTCTTGAAAACTAGAAGAGCTAGAGCCAAAATAATGAAAATCTGTAGTCACTTCTAAAAATTGGATTTTCTAAGGATTTTTATATGAAAACTTTAAATGCGTTTTTCTTGAAAACTAGAAGAGCTAGAGCCAAAATAACGAAAATCTGTAGTCACTTCTAAAAATTGGATTTTCTAAGGATTTTTATATGAAAACTTTAAATGCGTTTTTCTTGAAAACTAGAAGAGCTAGAGCCAAAATAACGAAAATCTGTGATCACATCCAAAAATTGGATTTTCTAAGGATTTTTATATGAAAACTTTAAATGCGTTTTTCTTGAAAACTAGAAGAGCTAGAGCCAAAATAACGAAAATCTGTGATCACATCCAAAAATTGGATTTTCTAAGGATTTTTATATGAAAACTTTAAATGCGTTTTTCTTGAAAACTAGAAGAGCTAGAGCCAAAATAACGAAAATCTGTGTTCACATCCAAAAATTGGATTTTCTAAGGATTTTTATATGAAAACTTTAAATGCGTTTTTCTTGAAAACTAGAAGAGCTAGAGCCAAAATAACGAAAATCTGTGATCACATCCAAAAATTGGATTTTCTAACGATTTTTATATGAAAACTTTAAATGCGTTTTTCTTGAAAACTAGAAGAGCTAGAGCCAAAATAATGAAAATCTGTAGTCACTTCTAAAAATTGGATTTTCTAAGGATTTTTATATGAAAACTTTAAATGCGTTTTTCTTGAAAACTAGAAGAGCTAGAGCCAAAATAACGAAAATCTGTAGTCACTTCTAAAAATTGGATTTTCTAAGGATTTTTATATGAAAACTTTAAATGCGTTTTTCTTGAAAACTAGAAGAGCTAGAGCCAAAATAACGAAAATCTGTGATCACATCCAAAAATTGGATTTTCTAAGGATTTTTATATGAAAACTTTAAATGCGTTTTTCTTGAAAACTAGAAGAGCTAGAGCCAAAATAACGAAAATCTGTGATCACATCCAAAAATTGGATTTTCTAACGATTTTTATATGAAAACTTTAAATGCGTTTTTCTTGAAAACTAGAAGAGCTAGAGCCAAAATAACGAAAATCTGTAGTCACTTCTAAAAATTGGATTTTCTAAGGATTTTTATATGAAAACTTTAAATGCGTTTTTCTTGAAAACTAGAAGAGCTAGAGCCAAAATAACGAAAATCTGTAGTCACTTCTAAAAATTGGATTTTCTAAGGATTTTTATATGAAAACTTTAAATGCGTTTTTCTTGAAAACTAGAAGAGCTAGAGCCAAAATAACGAAAATCTGTGATCACATCCAAAAATTTGATTTTCTAAGGATCTTTATATGAAAACTTTAAATGCGTTTTTTTTGAAAACTAGAAGAGCTAGAGCCAAAATAACGAAAATCTGAGATCACTTCTAAAAATTGGATTTTCCAAGGATTTTTATATGAAAACTTTAAATGCGTTTTTCTTGAAAACTAGAAGAGCTAGAGCCAAAATAACGAAAATCTGTGATCACATCCAAAAATTTGATTTTCTAAGGATTTTTATATGAAAACTTTAAATGCGTTTTTCTTGAAAACTAGAAGAGTTAGAGCCAAAATAACGAAAATCTGTGATCACTTCTAAAATTGGATTTTCTAAGGATTTTTATATGAAAACTTTAAATGCGTTTTTCTTGAAAACTAGAAGAGCTAGAGCCAAAATAACGAAAATCTGTAGTCACTTCTAAAAATTGGATTTTCTAAGGATTTTTATATGAAAACTTTAAATGCGTTTTTCTTGAAAACTAGAAGAGCTAGAGCCAAAATAACGAAAATCTGTGATCACATCCAAAAATTGGATTTTCTAAGGATTTTTATATGAAAACTTTAAATGCGTTTTTCTTGAAAACTAGAAGAGCTAGAGCCAAAATAACGAAAATCTGTGATCACATCCAAAAATTGGATTTTCTAACGATTTTTATATGAAAACTTTAAATGCGTTTTTCTTGAAAACTAGAAGAGCTAGAGCCAAAATAACGAAAATCTGTAGTCACTTCTAAAAATTGGATTTTCTAAGGATTTTTATATGAAAACTTTAAATGCGTTTTTCTTGAAAACTAGAAGAGCTAGAGCCAAAATAACGAAAATCTGTGATCACATCCAAAAATTGGATTTTCTAAGGACTTTTATATGAAAACTTTAAATGCGTTTTTCTTGAAAACTAGAAGAGCTAGAGCCAAAATAACGAAAATCTGTGATCACATCCAAAAATTGGATTTTCTAACGATTTTTATATGAAAACTTTAAATGCGTTTTTCTTGAAAACTAGAAGAGCTAGAGCCAAAATAACGAAAATCTGTGATCACATCCAAAAATTGGATTTTCTAAGGATTTTTATATGAAAACTTTAAATGCGTTTTTCCTGAAAACTAGAAGAGCTAGAGCCAAAATAACGAAAATCTGTAGTCACTTCTAAAAATTGGATTTTCTAAGGATTTTTATATGAAAACTTTAAATGCGTTTTTCTTGAAAACTAGAAGAGCTAGAGCCAAAATAACGAAAATCTGTGATCACATCCAAAAATTGGATTTTCTAAGGATTTTTATATGAAAACTTTAAATGCGTTTTTCTTGAAAACTAGAAGAGCTAGAGCCAAAATAACGAAAATCTGTGATCACATCCAAAAATTGGATTTTCTAAGGATTTTTATATGAAAACTTTAAATGCGTTTTTCTTGAAAATTAGAAGAGCTAGAGCCAAAATAACGAAAATCTGTAGTCACTTCTAAAAATTGGATTTTCTAAGGATTTTTATATGAAAACTTTAAATGCGTTTTTTTTTGAAAACTAGAAGAGCTAGAGCCAAAATAACGAAAATCTGAGATCACTTCTAAAAATTGGATTTTCCAAGGATTTTTATATGAAAACTTTAAATGCGTTTTTCTTGAAAACTAGAAGAGCTAGAGCCAAAATAACGAAAATCTGTGATCACATCCAAAAATTTGATTTTCTAAGGATTTTTATATGAAAACTTTAAATGCGTTTTTCTTGAAAACTAGAAGAGTTAGAGCCAAAATAACGAAAATCTGTGATCACCTCTAAAATTGGATTTTCTAAGGATTTTTATATGAAAACTTTAAATGCGTTTTTCTTGAAAACTAGAAGAGCTAGAGCCAAAATAACGAAAATCTGTGATCACTTCAAAAAATTGGATTTCCCAAGGATTTTTATATGAAAACTTTAAATGCGTTTTTCTTGAAAACTAGAAGAGCTAGAGCCAAAATAATCACAGTGATCACATCCAAAAATTGGATTTTCTAACGATTTTTATATGAAAACTTTAAATGCGTTTTTCTTGAAAACTATAAGAGCTAGAGCCAAAATATCGAAAATCTGTAGTCACTTCTAAAAATTGGATTTTCTAAGGATTTTTATATGAAAACTTTAAATGCGTTTTTCTTGAAAACTAGAAGAGCTAGAGCCAAAATAACGAAAATCTGTGATCACATCCAAAAATTGGATTTTCTAACGATTTTTATATGAAAACTTTAAATGCGTTTTTCTTGAAAACTAGAAGAGCTAGAGCCAAAATAACGAAAATCTGTGATCACATCCAAAAATTGGATTTTCTAACGATTTTTATATGAAAACTTTAAATGCGTTTTTCTTGAAAACTAGAAGAGCTAGAGCCAAAATAACGAAAATCTGTGATCACTTCTAAAAATTGGATTTCCTTAGGATTTTTTTATGATAAACTTTAAATGCGATTTTCTTGAAAACTAGAAGAGCTAGAGCCAAAATAACGAAAATCTGTGATCACTTCAAAAAATTGGATTTCCTTAGGATTTTTATATGAAAAACTTTAAATGCGATTTTCTTGAAAACTAGAAGAGCTAGAGCCAAAATAACGAAAATCTGTAGTCACTTCTAAAAATTGGATTTTCTAAGGATTTTTATATGAAAACTTTAAATGCGTTTTTCTTGAAAACTAGAAGAGCTAGAGCCAAAATAACGAAAATCTGTGATCACTTCTAAAAATTGGATTTCCTTAGGATTTTTATGTGAAAAACTTTAAATGCGATTTTCTTGAAAACTAGAAGAGCTAGAGCCAAAATAACGAAAATCTGTGATCACTTCTAAAAATTGGATTTTCTTAGGATTTTTATATGAAAAACTTAAAATGCGATTTTCTTGAAAACTAGAAGAGCTAGAGCCAAAATAACGAAAATCTGTGATCACTTCAAAAAATTGGATTTCCTTAGGATTTTTATATGAAAAACTTTAAATGCGATTTTCTTGAAAACTAGAAGAGCTAGAGCCAAAATAACGAAAATCTGTAGTCACTTCTAAAAATTGGATTTTCTAAGGATTTTTATATGAAAACTTTAAATGCGTTTTTCTTGAAAACTAGAAGAGCTAGAGCCAAAATAACGAAAATCTGTGATCACTTCTAAAAATTGGATTTCCTTAGGATTTTTATGTGAAAAACTTTAAATGCGATTTTCTTGAAAACTAGAAGAGCTAGAGCCAAAATAACGAAAATCTGTGATCACTTCTAAAAATTGGATTTTCTTAGGATTTTTATATGAAAAACTTAAAATGCGATTTTCTTGAAAACTAGAAGAGCTAGAGCCAAAATAACGAAAATCTGTGATCACTTCTAAAAATTGGATTTCCTTAGGATTTTTATGTGAAAAACTTTAAATGCGCTTTTCTTGAAAACTAGAAGAGCTAGAGCCAAAATAACGAAAATCTGTGATCACTTCTAAAAATTGGATTTTCTTAGGATTTTTATATGAAAAACTTTAAATGCGATTTTCTTGAAAACTAGAAGAGCTAGAGCCAAAATAACGAAAATCTGTGATAATTTCTAAAAATTGGATTTCCTTAGGATTTTGATGTGAAAAGCTTTAAATGCGATTTTCTTGAAAACTAGAAGAGCTAGAGCCAAAATAACGAAAATCTGTGATCACTTCTAAAAATTGGATTTTCTTAGGATTTTTATATGAAAAACTTTAAATGCAATTTTCTTGAAAACTAGAAGAGCTAGAGCCAAAATAACGAAAATCTGTGATCACTTCTAAAAATTGGATTTCCTTAGGATTTTTTTATGATAAACTTTAAATGCGATTTTCTTGAAAACTAGAAGAGCTAGAGCCAAAATAACGAAAATCTGTGATCACTTCTAAAAATTGGATTTCCTTAGGATTTTTATATGAAAAACTTAAAATGCGATTTTCTTGAAAACTAGAAGAGCTAGAGCCAAAATAACGAAAATCTGTGATCACTTCTAAAAATTGGATTTTCTTAGGATTTTTATATGAAAAACTTTAAATGCGATTTTCTTGAAAACTAGAAGAGCTAGAGCCAAAATAACGAAAATCTGTGATCACTTCTAAAAATTGGATTTCCTTAGGATTTTTATGTGAAAAACTTTAAATGCGATTTTCTTGAAAACTAGAAGAGCTAGAGCCAAAATAACGAAAATCTGTGATCACTTCTAAAAATTGGATTTTCTTAGGATTTTTATATGAAAAACTTTAAATGCGATTTTCTTGAAAACTAGAAGAGCTAGAGCCAAAATAACGAAAATCTGTGATCACTTCTAAAAATTGGATTTCCTTAGGATTTTTATGTGAAAAACTTTAAATGCGATTTTCTTGAAAACTAGAAGAGCTAGAGCCAAAATAACGAAAATCTGTGATCACTTCTAAAAATTGGATTTAAATGCGATTTTCTTGAAAACTAGAAGAGCTAGAGACAAAATAACGAAAATCTGTGATCACATCCAAAAATTGGATTTTCTATGGATTTTTATATGAAAACTTTAAATGCGTTTTTCTTGAAAACTAGAAGAGCTAGAGCCAAAATAACGAAAATCTGTGATCACATCCAAAAATTGGATTTTATATGGATTTTTATATGAAAACTTTAAATGCGCTTTTCTTGAAAACTAGAAGAGCTAGAGACAAAATAACGAAAATCTGTGTTCACTTCTAAAAATTGGATTTTCTAAGGATTTTTATATGAAAACTTTAAATGCGTTTTTCTTGAAAACTAGAAGAGCTAGAGCCAAAATAACGAAAATCTGTGATCACATCCAAAAATTGGATTTTCTAAGGAATTTTATATGAAAACTTTAAATGCGTTTTTCTTGAAAACTAGAAGAGCTAGAGCCAAAATAACGAAAATCTGTGATCACATCCAAAAATTGGATTTTCTAACGATTTTTATATGAAAACTTTAAATGCGTTTTTCTTGAAAACTAGAAGAGCTAGAGCCAAAATAACGAAAATCTGTAGTCACTTCTAAAAATTGGATTTTCTAAGGATTTTTATATGAAAACTTTAAATGCGTTTTTCTTGAAAACTAGAAGAGCTAGAGCCAAAATAACGAAAATCTGTAGTCACTTCTAAAAATTGGATTTTCTAAGGATTTTTATATGAAAACTTTAAATGCGTTTTTCTTGAAAACTAGAAGAGCTAGAGCCAAAATAACGAAAATCTGTGATCACATCCAAAAATTGGATTTTCTAAGGATTTTTATATGAAAACTTTAAATGCGTTTTTCTTGAAAACTAGAAGAGCTAGAGCCAAAATAACGAAAATCTGTGATCACATCCAAAAATTGGATTTTCTAACGATTTTTATATGAAAACTTTAAATGCGTTTTTCTTGAAAACTAGAAGAGCTAGAGCCAAAATAATGAAAATCTGTAGTCACTTCTAAAAATTGGATTTTCTAAGGATTTTTATATGAAAACTTTAAATGCGTTTTTCTTGAAAACTAGAAGAGCTAGAGCCAAAATAACGAAAATCTGTAGTAGTCACTTCTAAAAATTGGATTTTCTAAGGATTTTTATATGAAAACTTTAAATGCGTTTTTCTTGAAAACTAGAAGAGCTAGAGCCAAAATAACGAAAATCTGTGATCACATCCAAAAATTGGATTTTCTAAGGATTTTTATATGAAAACTTTAAATGCGTTTTTCTTGAAAACTAGAAGAGCTAGAGCCAAAATAACGAAAATCTGTGATCACTTCTAAAAATTGGATTTCCTTAGGATTTTTTTATGATAAACTTTAAATGCGATTTTCTTGAAAACTAGAAGAGCTAGAGCCAAAATAACGAAAATCTGTGATCACTTCAAAAAATTGGATTTCCTTAGGATTTTTATATGAAAAACTTTAAATGCGATTTTCTTGAAAACTAGAAGAGCTAGAGCCAAAATAACGAAAATCTGTAGTCACTTCTAAAAATTGGATTTTCTAAGGATTTTTATATGAAAACTTTAAATGCGTTTTTCTTGAAAACTAGAAGAGCTAGAGCCAAAATAACGAAAATCTGTGATCACTTCTAAAAATTGGATTTCCTTAGGATTTTTATGTGAAAAACTTTAAATGCGATTTTCTTGAAAACTAGAAGAGCTAGAGCCAAAATAACGAAAATCTGTGATCACTTCTAAAAATTGGATTTTCTTAGGATTTTTATATGAAAAACTTAAAATGCGATTTTCTTGAAAACAAGAAGAGCTAGAGCCAAAATAACGAAAATCTGTGATCACTTCTAAAAATTGGATTTTCTTAGGATTTTTATATGAAAAACTTTAAATGCGATTTTCTTGAAAACTAGAAGAGCTAGAGCCAAAATAACGAAAATCTGTGATCACTTCTAAAAATTGGATTTCCTTAGGATTTTTATGTGAAAAACTTTAAATGCGCTTTTCTTGAAAACTAGAAGAGCTAGAGCCAAAATAACGAAAATCTGTGATCACTTCTAAAAATTGGATTTTCTTAGGATTTTTATATGAAAAACTTTAAATGCGATTTTCTTGAAAACTAGAAGAGCTAGAGCCAAAATTACGAAAATCTGTGATCACTTCTAAAAATTGGATTTTCTTAGGATTTTTATATGAAAAACTTTAAATGCAATTTTCTTGAAAACTAGAAGAGCTAGAGCCAAAATAACGAAAATCTGTGATCACTTCTAAAAATTGGATTTCCTTAGGATTTTTTTATGATAAACTTTAAATGCGATTTTCTTGAAAACTACAAGAGCTAGAGCCAAAATAACGAAAATCTGTGATCACTTCTAAAAATTGGATTTCCTTAGGATTTTTATATGAAAAACTTTAAATGCGATTTTCTTGAAAACTAGAAGAGCTAGAGCCAAAATAACGAAAATCTGTGATCACTTCTAAAAATTGGATTTTCTTAGGATTTTTATATGAAAAACTTTAAATGCGATTTTCTTGAAAACTAGAAGAGCTAGAGCCAAAATAACGAAAATCTGTGATCACTTCTAAAAATTGGATTTCCTTAGGATTTTTATGTGAAAAACTTTAAATGCGATTTTCTTGAAAACTAGAAGAGCTAGAGCCAAAATAACGAAAATCTGTGATCACTTCTAAAAATTGGATTTCCTTAGGATTTTTATATGAAAAACTTTAAATGCGATTTTCTTGAAAACTAGAAGAGCTAGAGCCAAAATTACGAAAATCTGTGATCACTTCTAAAAATTAGATTTCCTTAGGATTTTTATATGAAAAACTTTAAATGCGATTTTCTTGAAAACTAGAAGAGCTAGAGCCAAAATAACGAAAATCTGTGATCACTTCTAAAAATTGGATTTCCTTAGGATTTTTATATGAAAAACTTAAAATGCGATTTTCTTGAAAACTAGAAGAGCTAGAGCCAAAATAACGAAAATCTGTGATCACTTCTAAAAATTGGATTTTCTTAGGATTTTTATATGAAAAACTTTAAATGCGATTTTCTTGAAAACTAGAAGAGCTAGAGCCAAAATAACGATAATCTGTGATCACTTCTAAAAATTTGATTTCCTTAGGATTTTTATGTGAAAAACTTTAAATGCGATTTTCTTGAAAACAAGAAGAGCTAGAGCCAAAATAACGAAAATCTGTGATCACTTCTAAAAATTGGATTTTCTTAGGATTTTTATATGAAAAACTTTAAATGCGATTTTCTTGAAAACTAGAAGAGCTAGAGCCAAAATAACGAAAATCTGTGATCACATCTAAAAATTGGATTTCCTTAGGATTTTTATGTGAAAAACTTTAAATGCGATTTTCTTGAAAACTAGAAGAGCTAGAGCCAAAATAACGAAAATCTGTGATCACTTCTAAAAATTGGATTTTCTTAGGATTTTTATATGAAAAACTTTAAATGCGATTTTCTTGAAAACTAGAAGAGCTAGAGACAAAATAACGAAAATCTGTGATCACTTCTAAAAATTGGATTTTCTATGGATTTTTATATGAAAACTTTAAATGCGTTTTTCTTGAAAACTAGAAGAGCTAGAGACAAAATAACGAAAATCTGTGATCACTTCTAAAAATTGGATTTTCTATGGATTTTTATATGAAAACTTTAAATGCGTTTTTCTTGAAAACTAGAAGAGCTAGAGACAAAATAACGAAAATCTGTGATCACTTCTAAAAATTGGATTTTCTATGGATTTTTATATGAAAACTTTAAATGCGTTTTTCTTGAAAACTAGAAGAGCTAGAGACAAAATAACGAAAATCTGTGATCACTTCTAAAAATTGGATTTTCTATGGATTTTTATATGAAAACTTTAAATGCGATTTTCTTGAAAACTAGAAGAGCTAGAGACAAAATAACGAAAATCTGTGATCACTTCTAAAAATTGGATTTTCTATGGATTTTTATATGAAAACTTTAAATGCGATTTTCTTGAAAACTAGAAGAGCTAGAGACAAAATAACGAAAATCTGTGATCACATCCAAAAATTGGATTTTCTATGGATTTTTATATGAAAACTTTAAATGCGTTTTTCTTGAAAACTAGAAGAGCTAGAGCCAAAATAACGAAAATCTGTGATCACATCCAAAAATTGGATTTTCTATGGATTTTTATATGAAAACTTTAAATGCGTTTTTCTTGAAAACTAGAAGAGCTAGAGACAAAATAACGAAAATCTGTGATCACTTCTAAAAATTGGATTTTCTAAGGATTTTTATATGAAAACTTTAAATGCGTTTTTCTTGAAAACTAGAAGAGCTAGAGACAAAATAACGAAAATCTGTGATCACTTCTAAAAATTGGATTTTCTATGGATTTTTATATGAAAACTTTAAATGCGTTTTTCTTGAAAACTAGAAGAGCTAGAGACAAAATAACGAAAATCTGTGATCACTTCTAAAAATTGGATTTTCTATGGATTTTTATATGAAAACTTTAAATGCGTTTTTCTTGAAAACTAGAAGAGCTAGAGACAAAATAACGAAAATCTGTGATCACTTCTAAAAATTGGATTTTCTTAGGATTTTTATATGAAAAACTTTAAATGCGATTTTCTTGAAAACTAGAAGAGCTAGAGCCAAAATAACGAAAATCTGTGATCACTTCTAAAAATTGGATTTCCTTAGGATTTTTATGTGAAAAACTTTAAATGCGATTTTCTTGAAAACTAGAAGAGCTAGAGCCAAAATAACGAAAATCTGTGATCACTTCTAAAAATTGGATTTTCTTAGGATTTTTATATGAAAAACTTTAAATGCGATTTTCTTGAAAACTAGAAGAGCTAGAGACAAAATAACGAAAATCTGTGATCACTTCTAAAAATTGGATTTTCTATGGATTTTTATATGAAAACTTTAAATGCGTTTTTCTTGAAAACTAGAAGAGCTAGAGACAAAATAACGAAAATCTGTGATCACTTCTAAAAATTGGATTTTCTATGGATTTTTATATGAAAACTTTAAATGCGTTTTTCTTGAAAACTAGAAGAGCTAGAGACAAAATAACGAAAATCTGTGATCACTTCTAAAAATTGGATTTTCTATGGATTTTTATATGAAAACTTTAAATGCGTTTTTCTTGAAAACTAGAAGAGCTAGAGACAAAATAACGAAAATCTGTGATCACTTCTAAAAATTGGATTTTCTATGGATTTTTATATGAAAACTTTAAATGCGATTTTCTTGAAAACTAGAAGAGCTAGAGACAAAATAACGAAAATCTGTGATCACTTCTAAAAATTGGATTTTCTATGGATTTTTATATGAAAACTTTAAATGCGTTTTTCTTGAAAACTAGAAGAGCTAGAGACAAAATAACGAAAATCTGTGATCACTTCTAAAAATTGGATTTTCTATGGATTTTTATATGAAAACTTTAAATGCGTTTTTCTTGAAAACTAGAAGAGCTAGAGACAAAATAACGAAAATCTGTGATCACTTCTAAAAATTGGATTTTCTTAGGATTTTTATATGAAAAACTTTAAATGCGATTTTCTTGAAAACTAGAAGAGCTAGAGCCAAAATAACGAAAATCTGTGATCACTTCTAAAAATTGGATTTCCTTAGGATTTTTATGTGAAAAACTTTAAATGCGATTTTCTTGAAAACTAGAAGAGCTAGAGCCAAAATAACGAAAATCTGTGATCACTTCTAAAAATTGGATTTTCTTAGGATTTTTATATGAAAAACTTTAAATGCGATTTTCTTGAAAACTAGAAGAGCTAGAGACAAAATAACGAAAATCTGTGATCACTTCTAAAAATTGGATTTTCTATGGATTTTTATATGAAAACTTTAAATGCGTTTTTCTTGAAAACTAGAAGAGCTAGAGACAAAATAACGAAAATCTGTGATCACTTCTAAAAATTGGATTTTCTATGGATTTTTATATGAAAACTTTAAATGCGTTTTTCTTGAAAACTAGAAGAGCTAGAGACAAAATAACGAAAATCTGTGATCACTTCTAAAAATTGGATTTTCTATGGATTTTTGTATGAAAACTTTAAATGCGTTTTTCTTGAAAACTAGAAGAGCTAGAGACAAAATAACGAAAATCTGTGATCACTTCTAAAAATTGGATTTTCTATGGATTTTTATATGAAAACTTTAAATGCGATTTTCTTGAAAACTAGAAGAGCTAGAGCCAAAATAACGAAAATCTGTGATCACATCCAAAAATTGGATTTTCTATGGATTTTTATATGAAAACTTTAAATGCGTTTTTCTTGAAAACTAGAAGAGCTAGAGACAAAATAACGAAAATCTGTGATCACTTCTAAAAATTGGATTTTCTAAGGATTTTTATATGAAAACTTTAAATGCGTTTTTCTTGAAAACTAGAAGAGCTAGAGCCAAAATAACGAAAATCTGTGATCACATCCAAAAATTGGATTTTCTATGGATTTTTATATGAAAACTTTAAATGCGTTTTTCTTGAAAACTAGAAGAGCTAGAGACAAAATAACGAAAATCTGTGATCACTTCTAAAAATTGGATTTTCTAAGGATTTTTATATGAAAACTTTAAATGCGTTTTTCTTGAAAACTAGAAGAGCTAGAGCCAAAATAACGAAAATCTGTGATCACATCCAAAAATTGGATTTTCTATGGATTTTTATATGAAAACTTTAAATGCGTTTTTCTTGAAAACTAGAAGAGCTAGAGCCAAAATAACGAAAATCTGTGATCACATCCAAAAATTGGATTTTCTATGGATTTTTATATGAAAACTTTAAATGCGTTTTTCTTGAAAACTAGAAGAGCTAGAGCCAAAATAACGAAAATCTGTGATCACATCCAAAAATTGGATTTTCTATGGATTTTTATATGAAAACTTTAAATGCGTTTTTCTTGAAAACTAGAAGAGCTAGAGCCAAAATAACGAAAATCTGTGATCACATCCAAAAATTGGATTTTCTATGGATTTTTATATGAAAACTTTAAATGCGTTTTTCTTGAAAACTAGAAGAGCTAGAGCCAAAATAACGAAAATCTGTGATCACATCCAAAAATTGGATTTTCTATGGATTTTTATATGAAAACTTTAAATGCGTTTTTCTTGAAAACTAGAAGAGCTAGAGCCAAAATAACGAAAATCTGTGATCACATCCAAAAATTGGATTTTCTATGGATTTTTATATGAAAACTTTAAATGCGTTTTTCTTGAAAACTAGAAGAGCTAGAGCCAAAATAACGAAAATCTGTGATCACATCCAAAAATTGGATTTTCTATGGATTTTTATATGAAAACTTTAAATGCGTTTTTCTTGAAAACTAGAAGAGCTAGAGACAAAATAACGAAAATCTGTGATCACTTCTAAAAATTGGATTTTCTAAGGATTTTTATATGAAAACTTTAAATGCGTTTTTCTTGAAAACTAGAAGAGCTAGAGCCAAAATAACGAAAATCTGTGATCACATCCAAAAATTGGATTTTCTATGGATTTTTATATGAAAACTTTAAATGCGTTTTTCTTGAAAACTAGAAGAGCTAGAGACAAAATAACGAAAATCTGTGATCACTTCTAAAAATTGGATTTTCTAAGGATTTTTATATGAAAACTTTAAATGCGTTTTTCTTGAAAACTTGAAGAGCTAGAGCCAAAATAACGAAAATCTGTGATCACATCCAAAAATTGGATTTTCTATGGATTTTTATATGAAAACTTTAAATGCGTTTTTCTTGAAAACTAGAAGAGCTAGAGCCAAAATAACGAAAATCTGTGATCACATCCAAAAATTGGATTTTCTATGGATTTTTATATGAAAACTTTAAATGCGTTTTTCTTGAAAACTAGAAGAGCTAGAGACAAAATAACGAAAATCTGTGATCACTTCTAAAAATTGGATTTTCTAAGGATTTTTATATGAAAACTTTAAATGCGTTTTTCTTGAAAACTAGAAGAGCTAGAGCCAAAATAACGAAAATCTGTGATCACATCCAAAAATTGGATTTTCTATGGATTTTTATATGAAAACTTTAAATGCGTTTTTCTTGAAAACTAGAAGAGCTAGAGACAAAATAACGAAAATCTGTGATCACTTCTAAAAATTGGATTTTCTAAGGATTTTTATATGAAAACTTTAAATGCGTTTTTCTTGAAAACTAGAAGAGCTAGAGCCAAAATAACGAAAATCTGTGATCACATCCAAAAATTGGATTTTCTATGGATTTTTATATGAAAACTTTAAATGCGTTTTTCTTGAAAACTAGAAGAGCTAGAGCCAAAATAACGAAAATCTGTGATCACATCCAAAAATTGGATTTTCTATGGATTTTTATATGAAAACTTTAAATGCGTTTTTCTTGAAAACTAGAAGAGCTAAAGCCAAAATAACGAAAATCTGTGATCACATCCAAAAATTGGATTTTCTATGGATTTTTATATGATAACTTTAAATGCGTTTTTCTTGAAAACTAGAAGAGCTAGAGCCAAAATAACGAAAATCTGTGATCACATCCAAAAATTGGATTTTCTATGGATTTTTATATGAAAACTTTAAATGCGTTTTTCTTGAAAACTAGAAGAGCTAGAGCCAAAATAACGAAAATCTGTGATCACATCCAAAAATTGGATTTTCTATGGATTTTTATATGAAAACTTTAAATGCGTTTTTCTTGAAAACTAGAAGAGCTAGAGACAAAATAACGAAAATCTGTGATCACTTCTAAAAATTGGATTTTCTAAGGATTTTTATATGAAAACTTTAAATGCGTTTTTCTTGAAAACTAGAAGAGCTAGAGCCAAAATAACGAAAATCTGTGATCACATCCAAAAATTGGATTTTCTATGGATTTTTATATGAAAACTTTAAATGCGTTTTTCTTGAAAACTAGAAGAGCTAGAGCCAAAATAACGAAAATCTGTGATCACTTTTAAAAATTGGATTTTCTATGGATTTTTATATGAAAACTTTAAATGCGTTTTACTTGAAAACTAGAAGAGCTAGAGCCAAAATAACGAAAATCTGTGATCACATCCAAAAATTGGATTTTCTATGGATTTTTATATGAAAACTTTAAATGCGTTTTTCTTGAAAACTAGAAGAGCTAGAGACAAAATAACGAAAATCTGTGATCACTTCTAAAAATTGGATTTTCTAAGGATTTTTATATGAAAACTTTAAATGCGTTTTTCTTGAAAACTAGAAGAGCTAGAGCCAAAATAACGAAAATCTGTGATCACATCCAAAAATTGGATTTTCTATGGATTTTTATATGAAAACTTTAAATGCGTTTTTCTTGAAAACTAGAAGAGCTAGAGCCAAAATAACGAAAATCTGTGATCACTTTTAAAAATTGGATTTTCTATGGATTTTTATATGAAAACTTTAAATGCGTTTTTCTTGAAAACTAGAAGAGCTAGAGCCAAAATAACGAAAATCTGTGATCACATCCAAAAATTGGATTTTCTATGGATTTTTATATGAAAACTTTAAATGCGTTTTTCTTGAAAACTAGAAGAGCTAGAGCCAAAATAACGAAAATCTGTGATCACATCCAAAAATTGGATTTTCTATGGATTTTTATTTGATAACTTTAAATGCGTTTTTCTTGAAAACTAGAAGAGCTAGAGCCAAAATAACGAAAATCTGTGATCACATCCAAAAATTGGATTTTCTATGGATTTTTATATGAAAACTTTAAATGCGTTTTTCTTGAAAACTAGAAGAGCTAGAGCCAAAATAACGAAAATCTGTGATCACATCCAAAAATTGGATTTTCTATGGATTTTTATATGAAAACTTTAAATGCGTTTTTCTTGAAAACTAGAAGAGCTAGAGACAAAATAACGAAAATCTGTGATCACTTCTAAAAATTGCATTTTCTAAGGATTTTTATATGAAAACTTTAAATGCGTTTTTCTTGAAAACTAGAAGAGCTAGAGCCAAAATAACGAAAATCTGTGATCACATCCAAAAATTGGATTTTCTATGGATTTTTATATGAAAACTTTAAATGCGTTTTTCTTGAAAACTAGAAGAGCTAGAGCCAAAATAACGAAAATCTGTGATCACTTTTAAAAATTGGATTTTCTATGGATTTTTATATGAAAACTTTAAATGCGTTTTTCTTGAAAACTAGAAGAGCTAGAGCCAAAATAACGAAAATCTGTGATCACATCCAAAAATTGGATTTTCTATGGATTTTTATATGAAAACTTTAAATGCGTTTTTCTTGAAAACAAGAAGAGCTAGAGCCAAAATAACGAAAATCTGTGATCACATCCAAAAATTGGATTTTCTATGGATTTTTATATGAAAACTTTAAATGCGTTTTTCTTGAAAACTAGAAGAGCTAGAGCCAAAATAACGAAAATCTGTGATCACTTTTAAAAATTGGATTTTCTATGGATTTTTATATGAAAACTTTAAATGCGTTTTTCTTGAAAACTAGAAGAGCTAGAGCCAAAATAACGAAAATCTGTGATCACATCCAAAAATTGGATTTTCTATGGATTTTTATATGAAAACTTTAAATGCGTTTTTCTTGAAAACTAGAAGAGCTAGAGCCAAAATAACGAAAATCTGTGATCACTTTTAAAAATTGGATTTTCTATGGATTTTTATATGAAAACTTAAAATGCGTTTTTCTTGAAAACTAGAAGAGCTAGAGCCAAAATAACGAAAATCTGTGATCACATCCAAAAATTGGATTTTCTATGGATTTTTATATGAAAACTTTAAATGCGTTTTTCTTGAAAACTAGAAGAGCTAGAGCCAAAATAACGAAAATCTGTGATCACATCCAAAAATTGGATTTTCTATGGATTTTTATATGAAAACTTTAAATGCGTTTTTCTTGAAAACTAGAAGAGCTAGAGACAAAATAACGAAAATCTGTGATCACTTCTAAAAATTGGATTTTCTTAGGATTTTTATATGAAAACTTTAAATGCGTTTTTCTTGAAAACTAGAAGAGCTAGAGCCAAAATAACGAAAATCTGTGATCACATCCAAAAATTGGATTTTCTATGGATTTTTATATGAAAACTTTAAATGCGTTTTTCTTGAAAACTAGAAGAGCTAGAGCCAAAATAACGAAAATCTGTGATCACTTCTAAAAATTGGATTTTCTATGGATTTTTATATGAAAACTTTAAATGCGTTTTTCTTGAAAACTAGAAGAGCTAGAGCCAAAATAACGAAAATCTGTGATCACATCCAAAATTGGATTTTCTATGGATTTTTATATGAAAACTTTAAATGCGTTTTTCTTGAAAACTAGAAGAGCTAGAGCCAAAATAACGAAAATCTGTGATCACATCCAAAAATTGGATTTTCTATGGATTTTTATATGAAAACTTTAAATGCGTTTTTCTTGAAAACTAGAAGAGCTAGAGCCAAAATAACGAAAATCTGTGATCACATCCAAAAATTGGATTTTCTATGGATTTTTATATGAAAACTTAAAATGCGTTTTTCTTGAAAACTAGAAGAGCTAGAGCCAAAATAACGAAAATCTGTGATCACATCCAAAAATTGGATTTTCTATGGATTTTTATATGAAAACTTTAAATGCGTTTTTCTTGAAAACTAGAAGAGCTAGAGCCAAAATAACGAAAATCTGTGATCACATCCAAAAATTGGATTTTCTATGGATTTTTATATGAAAACTTTAAATGCGTTTTTCTTGAAAACTAGAAGAGCTAGAGACAAAATAACGAAAATCTGTGATCACTTCTAAAAATTGGATTTTCTAAGGATTTTTATATGAAAACTTTAAATGCGTTTTTCTTGAAAACTAGAAGAGCTAGAGCCAAAATAACGAAAATCTGTGATCACATCCAAAAATTGGATTTTCTGTGGATTTTTATATGAAAACTTTAAATGCGTTTTTCTTGAAAACTAGAAGAGCTAGAGACAAAATAACGAAAATCTGTGATCACTTCTAAAAATTGGATTTTCTAAGGATTTTTATATGAAAACTTTAAATGCGTTTTTCTTGAAAACTAGAAGAGCTAGAGCCAAAATAACGAAAATCTGTGATCACATCCAAAAATTGGATTTTCTATGGATTTTTATATGAAAACTTTAAATGCGTTTTTCTTGAAAACTAGAAGAGCTAGAGCCAAAATAACGAAAATCTGTGATCACATCCAAAAATTGGATTTTCTATGGATTTTTATATGAAAACTTAAAATGCGTTTTTCTTGAAAACTAGAAGAGCTAGAGCCAAAATAACGAAAATCTGTGATCACATCAAAAAATTGGATTTTCTATGGATTTTTATATGAAAACTTTAAATGCGTTTTTCTTGAAAACTAGAAGAGCTAGAGCCAAAATAACGAAAATCTGTGATCACATCCAAAAATTGGATTTTCTATGGATTTTTATATGAAAACTTTAAATGCGTTTTTCTTGAAAACTAGAAGAGCTAGAGCCAAAATAACGAAAATCTGTGATCACATCCAAAAATTGGATTTTCTATGGATTTTTATATGAAAACTTTAAATGCGTTTTTCTTGAAAACTAGAAGAGCTAGAGCCAAAATAACGAAAATCTGTGATCACTTTTAAAAATTGGATTTTCTATGGATTTTTATATGAAAACTTTAAATGCGTTTTTCTTGAAAACTAGAAGAGCTAGAGCCAAAATAACGAAAATCTGTGATCACATCCAAAAATTGGATTTTCTATGGATTTTTATATGAAAACTTTAAATGCGTTTTTCTTGAAAACTAGAAGAGCTAGAGACAAAATAACGAAAATCTGTGATCACTTCTAAAAATTGGATTTTCTAAGGATTTTTATATGAAAACTTTAAATGCGTTTTTCTTGAAAACTAGAAGAGCTAGAGCCAAAATAACGAAAATCTGTGATCACATCCAAAAATTGGATTTTCTATGGATTTTTATATGAAAACTTTAAATGCGTTTTTCTTGAAAACTAGAAGAGCTAGAGACAAAATAACGAAAATCTGTGATCACTTCTAAAAATTGGATTTTCTAAGGATTTTTATATGAAAACTTTAAATGCGTTTTTCTTGAAAACTAGAAGAGCTAGAGCCAAAATAACGAAAATCTGTGATCACATCCAAAAATTGGATTTTCTATGGATTTTTATATGAAAACTTTAAATGCGTTTTTCTTGAAAACTAGAAGAGCTAGAGACAAAATAACGAAAATCTGTGATCACTTCTAAAAATTGGATTTTCTAAGGATTTTTATATGAAAACTTTAAATGCGTTTTTCTTGAAAACTAGAAGAGCTAGAGCCAAAATAACGAAAATCTGTGATCACATCCAAAAATTGGATTTTCTATGGATTTTTATATGAAAACTTTAAATGCGTTTTTCTTGAAAACTAGAAGAGCTAGAGCCAAAATAACGAAAATCTGTGATCACATCCAAAAATTGGATTTTCTATGGATTTTTATATGAAAACTTAAAATGCGTTTTTCTTGAAAACTAGAAGAGCTAGAGCCAAAATAACGAAAATCTGTGATCACATCCAAAAATTGGATTTTCTATGGATTTTTATATGAAAACTTTAAATGCGTTTTTCTTGAAAACTAGAAGGGCTAGAGCCAAAATAACGAAAATCTGTGATCACATCCAAAAATTGGATTTTCTATGGATTTTTATATGAAAACTTTAAATGCGTTTTTCTTGAAAACTAGAAGAGCTAGAGACAAAATAACGAAAATCTGTGATCACTTCTAAAAATTGGATTTTCTTAGGATTTTTATATGAAAACTTTAAATGCGTTTTTCTTGAAAACTAGAAGAGCTAGAGCCAAAATAACGAAAATCTGTGATCACATCCAAAAATTGGATTTTCTATGGATTTTTATATGAAAACTTTAAATGCGTTTTTCTTGAAAACTAGAAGAGCTAGAACCAAAATAACGAAAATCTGTGATCACTTTTAAAAATTGGATTTTCTATGGATTTTTATATGAAAACTTTAAATGCGTTTTTCTTGAAAACTAGAAGAGCTAGAGCCAAAATAACGAAAATCTGTGATCACATCCAAAAATTGGATTTTCTATGGATTTTTATATGAAAACTTTAAATGCGTTTTTCTTGAAAACTAGAAGAGCTAGAGACAAAATAACGAAAATCTGTGATCACTTCTAAAAATTGGATTTTCTAAGGATTTTTATATGAAAACTTTAAATGTGTTTTTCTTGAAAACTAGAAGAGCTAGAGCCAAAATAACGAAAATCTGTGATCACATCCAAAAATTGGATTTTCTATGGATTTTTATATGAAAACTTTAAATGCGTTTTTCTTGAAAACTAGAAGAGCTAGAGCCAAAATAACGAAAATCTGTGATCACTTTTAAAAATTGGATTTTCTATGGATTTTTATATGAAAACTTTAAATGCGTTTTTCTTGAAAACTAGAAGAGCTAGAGCCAAAATAACGAAAATCTGTGATCACATCCAAAAATTGGATTTTCTATGGATTTTTATATGAAAACTTTAAATGCGTTTTTCTTGAAAACTAGAAGAGCTAGAGCCAAAATAACGAAAATCTGTGATCACATCCAAAAATTGGATTTTCTATGGATTTTTATATGATAACTTTAAATGCGTTTTTCTTGAAAACTAGAAGAGCTAGAGCCAAAATAACGAAAATCTGTGATCACATCCAAAAATTGGATTTTCTATGGATTTTTATATGAAAACTTTAAATGCGTTTTTCTTGAAAACTAGAAGAGCTAGAGCCAAAATAACGAAAATCTGTGATCACATCCAAAAATTGGATTTTCTATGGATTTTTATATGAAAACTTTAAATGCGTTTTTCTTGAAAACTAGAAGAGCTAGAGACAAAATAACGAAAATCTGTGATCACTTCTAAAAATTGGATTTTCTAAGGATTTTTATATGAAAACTTTAAATGCGTTTTTCTTGAAAACTAGAAGAGCTAGAGCCAAAATAACGAAAATCTGTGATCACATCCAAAAATTGGATTTTCTATGGATTTTTATATGAAAACTTTAAATGCGTTTTTCTTGAAAACTAGAAGAGCTAGAGCCAAAATAACGAAAATCTGTGATCACTTTTAAAAATTGGATTTTCTATGGATTCTTATATGAAAACTTTAAATGCGTTTTTCTTGAAAACTAGAAGAGCTAGAGCCAAAATAACGAAAATCTGTGATCACATCCAAAAATTGGATTTTCTATGGATTTTTATATGAAAACTTTAAATGCGTTTTTCTTGAAAACTAGAAGAGCTAGAGACAAAATAACGAAAATCTGTGATCACTTCTAAAAATTGGATTTTCTAAGGATTTTTATATGAAAACTTTAAATGCGTTTTTCTTGAAAACTAGAAGAGCTAGAGCCAAAATAACGAAAATCTGTGATCACATCCAAAAATTGGATTTTCTATGGATTTTTATATGAAAACTTTAAATGCGTTTTTCTTGAAAACTAGAAGAGCTAGAGACAAAATAACGAAAATCTGTGATCACTTCTAAAAATTGGATTTTCTAAGGATTTTTATATGAAAACTTTAAATGCGTTTTTCTTGAAAACTAGAAGAGCTAGAGCCAAAATAACGAAAATCTGTGATCACATCCAAAAATTGGATTTTCTATGGATTTTTATATGAAAACTTTAAATGCGTTTTTCTTGAAAACTAGAAGAGCTAGCGCCAAAATAACGAAAATCTGTGATCACATCCAAAAATTGGATTTTCTATGGATTTTTATATGAAAACTTTAAATGCGTTTTTCTTGAAAACTAGAAGAGCTAGAGCCAAAATAACGAAAATCTGTGATCACATCCAAAAATTGGATTTTCTATGGATTTTTATATGAAAACTTTAAATGCGTTTTTTTTGAAAACTAGAAGAGCTAGAGCCAAAATAACGAAAATCTGTGATCACATCCAAAAATTGGATTTTCTATGGATTTTTATAAGAAAACTTTAAATGCGTTTTTCTTGAAAACTAGAAGAGCTAGAGCCAAAATAACGAAAATCTGTGATCACATCCAAAAATTGGATTTTCTATGGATTTTTATATGAAAACTTTAAATGCGTTTTTCTTGAAAACTAGAAGAGCTAGAGACAAAATAACGAAAATCTGTGATCACTTCTAAAAATTGGATTTTCTAAGGATTTTTATATGAAAACTTTAAATGCGTTTTTCTTGAAAACTAGAAGAGCTAGAGCCAAAATAACGAAAATCTGTGATCACATCCAAAAATTGGATTTTCTATGGATTTTTATATGAAAACTTTAAATGCGTTTTTCTTGAAAACTAGAAGAGCTAGAGCCAAAATAACGAAAATCTGTGATCACATCCAAAAATTGGATTTTCTATGGATTTTTATATGAAAACTTTAAATGCGTTTTTCTTGAAAACTAGAAGAGCTAGAGCCAAAATAACGAAAATCTGTGATCACATCCAAAAATTGGATTTTCTATGGATTTTTATATGAAAACTTTAAATGCGTTTTTCTTGAAAACTAGAAGAGCTAGAGACAAAATAACGAAAATCTGTGATCACTTCTAAAAATTGGATTTTCTAAGGATTTTTATATGAAAACTTTAAATGCGTTTTTCTTGAAAACTAGAAGAGCTAGAGCCAAAATAACGAAAATCTGTGATCACATCCAAAAATTGGATTTTCTATGGATTTTTATATGAAGACTTTAAATGCGTTTTTCTTGAAAACTAGAAGAGCTAGAGCCAAAATAACGAAAATCTGTGATCACATCCAAAAATTGGATTTTCTATGGATTTTTATATGAAAACTTTAAATGCGTTTTTCTTGAAAACTAGAAGAGCTAGAGACAAAATAACGAAAATCTGTGATCACTTCTAAAAATTGGATTTTCTAAGGATTTTTATATGAAAACTTTAAATGCGTTTTTCTTGAAAACTAGAAGAGCTAGAGCCAAAATAACGAAAATCTGTGATCACATCCAAAAATTGGATTTTCTATGGATTTTTATATGAAGACTTTAAATGCGTTTTTCTTGAAAACTAGAAGAGCTAGAGCCAAAATAACGAAAATCTGTGATCACATCCAAAAATTGGATTTTCTATGGATTTTTATATGAAAACTTTAAATGCGTTTTTCTTGAAAACTAGAAGAGCTAGAGCCAAAATAACGAAAATCTGTGATCACATCCAAAAATTGGATTTTCTATGGATTTTTATATGAAAACTTTAAATGCGTTTTTCTTGAAAACTAGAAGAGCTAGAGCCAAAATAACGAAAATCTGTGATCACATCCAAAAATTGGATTTTCTATGGATTTTTATATGAAAACTTTAAATGCGTTTTTCTTGAAAACTAGAAGAGCTAGAGACAAAATAACGAAAATCTGTGATCACTTCTAAAAATTGGATTTTCTAAGGATTTTTATATGAAAACTTTAAATGCGTTTTTCTTGAAAACTAGAAGAGCTAGAGCCAAAATAACGAAAATCTGTGATCACATCCAAAAATTGGATTTTCTATGGATTTTTATATGAAAACTTTAAATGCGTTTTTCTTGAAAACTAGAAGAGCTAGAGCCAAAATAACGAAAACCTGTGATCACATCCAAAAATTGGATTTTCTATGGATTTTTATATGAAAACTTTAAATGCGTTTTTCTTGAAAACTAGAAGAGCTAGAGACAAAATAACGAAATTCTGTGATCACTTCTAAAAATTGGATTTTCTAAGGATTTTTATATGAAAACTTTAAATGCGTTTTTCTTGAAAACTAGAAGAGCTAGAGCCAAAATAACGAAAATCTGTGATCACATCCAAAAATTGGATTTTCTAAGGATTTTTATATGAAAACTTTAAATGCGTTTTTCTTGAAAACTAGAAGAGCTAGAGACAAAATAACGAAAATCTGTGATCACATCCAAAAATTGGATTTTCTATGGATTTTTATATGAAAACTTTAAATGCGTTTTTCTTGAAAACTAGAAGAGCTAGAGACAAAATAACGAAAATCTGTGATCACATCCAAAAATTGGATTTTCTAAGGATTTTTATATGAAAACTTTAAATGCGTTTTTCTTGAAAACTAGAAGAGCTAGAGACAAAATAACGAAAATCTGTGATCCCATCCAAAAATTGGATTTTCTATGGATTTTTATATGAAAACTTTAAATGCGTTTTTCTTGAAAACTAGAAGAGCTAGAGACAAAATAACGAAAATCTGTGATCACTTCTAAAAATTGGATTTTCTAAGGATTTTTATATGAAAACTTTAAATGCGTTTTTCTTGAAAACTAGAATAGCTAGAGCCAAAATAACGAAAATCTGTGATCACATCCAAAAATTGGATTTTCTATGGATTTTTATATGAAAACTTTAAATGCGTTTTTCTTGAAAACTAGAAGAGCTAGAGCCAAAATAACGAAAATCTGTGATCACATCCAAAAATTGGATTTTCTATGGATTTTTATATGAAAACTTTAAATGCGTTTTTCTTGAAAACTAGAAGAGCTAGAGCCAAAATAACGAAAATCTGTGATCACATCCAAAAATTGGATTTTCTATGGATTTTTATATGAAAACTTTAAATGCGTTTTTCTTGAAAACTAGAAGAGCTAGAGACAAAATAACGAAAATCTGTGATCACTTCTAAAAATTGGATTTTCGAAGGATTTTTGTATGAAAACTTTAAATGCGTTTTTCTTGAAAACTAGAAGAGCTAGAGCCAAAATAACGAAAATCTGTGATCACATCCAAAAATTGGATTTTCTACGGATTTTTATATGAAAACTTTAAATGCGTTTTTCTTGAAAACTAGAAGAGCTAGAGACAAAATAACGAAAATCTGTGATCACTTCTAAAAATTGGATTTTCTATGGATTTTTATATGAAAACTTTAAATGCGTTTTTCTTGAAAACTATAAGAGCTAGAGCCAAAATAACGAAAATCTGTGATCACATCCAAAAATTGGATTTTCTATGGATTTTTATATGAAAACTTTAAATGCGTTTTTCTTGAAAACTAGAAGAGCTAATGCCAAAATAACGAAAATCTGTGATCACATCCAAAAATTGGATTTTCTATGGATTTTTATATGAAAACTTTAAATGCGTTTTTCTTGAAAACTAGAAGAGCTAGAGACAAAATAACGAAAATCTGTGATCACTTCTAAAAATTGGATTTTCTAAGGATTTTTATATGAAAACTTTAAATGCGTTTTTCTTGAAAACTAGAAGAGCTAGAGCCAAAATAACGAAAATCTGTGATCACATCCAAAAATTGGATTTTCTATGGATTTTTATATGAAGACTTTAAATGCGTTTTTCTTGAAAACTAGAAGAGCTAGAGCCAAAATAACGAAAATCTGTGATCACATCCAAAAATTGGATTTTCTATGGATTTTTATATGAAAACTTTAAATGCGTTTTTCTTGAAAACTAGAAGAGCTAGAGCCAAAATAACGAAAATCTGTGATCACATCCAAAAATTGGATTTTCTATGGATTTTTATATGAAAACTTTAAATGCGTTTTTCTTGAAAACTAGAAGAGCTAGAGCCAAAATAACGAAAATCTGTGATCACATCCAAAAATTGGATTTTCTATGGATTTTTATATGAAAACTTTAAATGCGTTTTTCTTGAAAACTAGAAGAGCTAGAGACAAAATAACGAAAATCTGTGATCACTTCTAAAAATTGGATTTTCTAAGGATTTTTATATGAAAACTTTAAATGCGTTTTTCTTGAAAACTAGAAGAGCTAGAGCCAAAATAACGAAAATCTGTGATCACATCCAAAAATTGGATTTTCTATGGATTTTTATATGAAAACTTTAAATGCGTTTTTCTTGAAAACTAGAAGAGCTAGAGCCAAAATAACGAAAATCTGTGATCACATCCAAAAATTGGATTTTCTATGGATTTTTATATGAAAACTTTAAATGCGTTTTTCTTGAAAACTAGAAGAGCTAGAGCCAAAATAACGAAAATCTGTGATCACATCCAAAAATTGGATTTTCTATGGATTTTTATATGAAAACTTTAAATGCGTTTTTCTTGAAAACTAGAAGAGCTAGAGACAAAATAACGAAAATCTGTGATCACTTCTAAAAATTGGATTTTCTAAGGATTTTTATATGAAAACTTTAAATGCGTTTTTCTTGAAAACTAGAAGAGCTAGAGCCAAAATAACGAAAATCTGTGATCACATCCAAAAATTGGATTTTCTATGGATTTTTATATGAAGACTTTAAATGCGTTTTTCTTGAAAACTAGAAGAGCTAGAGCCAAAATAACGAAAATCTGTGATCACATCCAAAAATTGGATTTTCTATGGATTTTTATATGAAAACTTTAAATGCGTTTTTCTTGAAAACTAGAAGAGCTAGAGCCAAAATAACGAAAATCTGTGATCACATCCAAAAATTGGATTTTCTATGGATTTTTATATGAAAACTTTAAATGCGTTTTTCTTGAAAACTAGAAGAGCTAGAGACAAAATAACGAAAATCTGTGATCACTTCTAAAAATTGGATTTTCTAAGGATTTTTATATGAAAACTTTAAATGCGTTTTTCTTGAAAACTAGAAGAGCTAGAGCCAAAATAACGAAAATCTGTGATCACATCCAAAAATTGGATTTTCTATGGATTTTTATATGAAAACTTTAAATGCGTTTTTCTTGAAAACTAGAAGAGCTAGAGACAAAATAACAAAAATCTGTGATCACTTCTAAAAATTGGATTTTCTAAGGATTTTTATATGAAAACTTTAAATGCGTTTTTCTTGAAAACTAGAAGAGCTAGAGCCAAAATAACGAAAATCTGTGATCACATCCAAAAATTGGATTTTCTATGGATTTTTATATGAAAACTTTAAATGCGTTTTTCTTGAAAACTAGAAGAGCTAGAGCCAAAATAACGAAAATCTGTGATCACATCCAAAAATTGGTGTTTCTATGGATTTTTATATGAAAACTTTAAATGCGTTTTTCTTGAAAACTAGAAGAGCTAGAGCCAAAATAACGAAAATCTGTGATCACATCCAAAAATTGGATTTTCTATGGATTTTTATATGAAAACTTTAAATGCGTTTTTCTTGAAAACTAGAAGAGCTAGAGACAAAATAACGAAAATCTGTGATCACTTCTAAAAATTGGATTTTCTAAGGATTTTTATATGAAAACTTTAAATGCGTTTTTCTTGAAAACTAGAAGAGCTAGAGCCAAAATAACGAAAACCTGTGATCACATCCAAAAATTGGATTTTCTATGGATTTTTATATGAAAACTTTAAATGCGTTTTTCTTGAAAACTAGAAGAGCTAGAGACAAAATAACGAAATTCTGTGATCACTTCTAAAAATTGGATTTTCTAAGGATTTTTATATGAAAACTTTAAATGCGTTTTTCTTGAAAACTAGAAGAGCTAGAGCCAAAATAACGAAAATCTGTGATCACATCCAAAAATTGGATTTTCTATGGATTTTTATATGAAAACTTTAAATGCGTTTTTCTTGAAAACTAGAAGAGCTAGAGCCAAAATAACGAAAATCTGTGATCACATCCAAAAATTGGATTTTCTAAGGATTTTTATATGAAAACTTTAAATGCGTTTTTCTTGAAAACTAGAAGAGCTAGAGACAAAATAACGAAAATCTGTGATCACATCCAAAAATTGGATTTTCTATGGATTTTTATATGAAAACTTTAAATGCGTTTTTCTTGAAAACTAGAAGAGCTAGAGACAAAATAACGAAAATCTGTGATCACATCCAAAAATTGGATTTTCTAAGGATTTTTATATGAAAACTTTAAATGCGTTTTTCTTGAAAACTAGAAGAGCTAGAGACAAAATAACGAAAATCTGTGATCACATCCAAAAATTGGATTTTCTATGGATTTTTATATGAAAACTTTAAATGCGTTTTTCTTGAAAACTAGAAGAGCTAGAGACAAAATAACGAAAATCTGTGATCCCATCCAAAAATTGGATTTTCTATGGATTTTTATATGAAAACTTTAAATGCGTTTTTCTTGAAAACTAGAAGAGCTAGAGACAAAATAACGAAAATCTGTGATCACTTCTAAAAATTGGATTTTCTAAGGATTTTTATATGAAAACTTTAAATGCGTTTTTCTTGAAAACTAGAATAGCTAGAGCCAAAATAACGAAAATCTGTGATCACATCCAAAAATTGGATTTTCTATGGATTTTTATATGAAAACTTTAAATGCGTTTTTCTTGAAAACTAGAAGAGCTAGAGCCAAAATAACGAAAATCTGTGATCACATCCAAAAATTGGATTTTCTATGGATTTTTATATGAAAACTTTAAATGCGTTTTTCTTGAAAACTAGAAGAGCTAGAGACAAAATAACGAAATTCTGTGATCACTTCTAAAAATTGGATTTTCTAAGGATTTTTATATGAAAACTTTAAATGCGTTTTTCTTGAAAACTAGAAGAGCTAGAGCCAAAATAACGAAAATCTGTGATCACATCCAAAAATTGGATTTTCTAAGGATTTTTATATGAAAACTTTGAATGCGTTTTTCTTGAAAACTAGAAGAGCTAGAGACAAAATAACGAAATTCTGTGATCACTTCTAAAAATTGGATTTTCTAAGGATTTTTATATGAAAACTTTAAATGCGTTTTTCTTGAAAATTAGAAGAGCTAGAGCCATAATAACGAAAATCTGTGATCACATCCAAAAATTGGATTTTCTATGGATTTTTATATGAAAACTTTAAATGCGTTTTTCTTGAAAACTAGAAGAGCTAGAGCCAAAATAACGAAAATCTGTGATCACATCCAAAAATTGGATTTTCTATGGATTTTTATATGAAAACTTTAAATGCGTTTTTCTTGAAAACTAGAAGAGCTAGAGCCAAAATAACGAAAATCTGTGATCACATCCAAAAATTGGATTTTCTATGGATTTTTATATGAAAACTTTAAATGCGTTTTTCTTGAAAACTAGAAGAGCTAGAGACAAAATAACGAAATTCTGTGATCACTTCTAAAAATTGGATTTTCTAAGGATTTTTATATGAAAACTTTAAATGCGTTTTTCTTGAAAATTAGAAGAGCTAGAGCCATAATAACGAAAATCTGTGATCACATCCAAAAATTGGATTTTCTATGGATTTTTATATGAAAACTTTAAATGCGTTTTTCTTGAAAACTAGAAGAGCTAGAGACAAAATAACGAAATTCTGTGATCACTTCTAAAAATTGGATTTTCTAAGGATTTTTATATGAAAACTTTAAATGCGTTTTTCTTGAAAACTAGAAGAGCTAGAGCCAAAATAACGAAAATCTGTGATCACATCCAAAAATTGGATTTTCTATGGATTTTTATATGAAAACTTTAAATGCGTTTTTCTTGAAAACTAGAAGAGCTAGAGCCAAAATAACGAAAATCTGTGATCACATCCAAAAATTGGATTTTCTATGGATTTTTATATGAAAACTTTAAATGCGTTTTTCTTGAAAACTAGAAGAGCTAGAGACAAAATAACGAAATTCTGTGATCACTTCTAAAAATTGGATTTTCTAAGGATTTTTATATGAAAACTTTAAATGCGTTTTTCTTGAAAATTAGAAGAGCTAGAGCCATAATAACGAAAATCTGTGATCACATCCAAAAATTGGATTTTCTATGGATTTTTATATGAAAACTTTAAATGCGTTTTTCTTGAAAACTAGAAGAGCTAGAGACAAAATAACGAAATTCTGTGATCACTTCTAAAAATTGGATTTTCTAAGGATTTTTATATGAAAACTTTAAATGCGTTTTTCTTGAAAATTAGAAGAGCTAGAGCCATAATAACGAAAATCTGTGATCACATCCAAAAATTGGATTTTCTATGGATTTTTATATGAAAACTTTAAATGCGTTTTTCTTGAAAACTAGAAGAGCTAGAGACAAAATAACGAAAATCTGTGATCACATCCAAAAATTGGATTTTCTATGGATTTTTATATGAAAACTTTAAATGCGTTTTTCTTGAAAACTAGAAGAGCTAGAGACAAAATAACGAAAATCTGTGATCACTTCTAAAAATTGGATTTTCTAAGGATTTTTATATGAAAACTTTAAATGCGTTTTTCTTGAAAACTAGAAGCGCTAGAGCCAAAATAACGAAAATCTGTGATCACATCCAAAAATTGGATTTTCTATGGATTTTTATATGAAAACTTTAAATGCGTTTTTCTTGAAAACTAGAAGAGCTAGAGCCAAAATAACGAAAATCTGTGATCACATCCAAAAATTGAATTTTCTAAGGATTTTTATATGAAAACTTTGAATGCGTTTTTCTTGAAAACTAGAAGAGCTAGAGCCAAAATAACGAAAATCTGTGATCACATCCAAAAATTGGATTTTCTAAGGATTTTTATATGAAAACTTTAAATGCGTTTTTCTTGAAAACTAGAAGAGCTAGAGCCAAAATAACGAAAATCTGTGATCACATCCAAAAATTGGATTTTCTATGGATTTTTATATGAAAACTTTAAATGCGTTTTTCTTGAAAACTAGAAGAGCTAGAGCCAAAATAACGAAAATCTGTGATCACATCCAAAAATTGGATTTTCTATGGATTTTTATATGAAAACTTTAAATGCGTTTTTCTTGAAAACTAGAAGAGCTAGAGCCAAAATAACGAAAATCTGTGATCACATCCAAAAATTGAATTTTCTAAGGATTTTTATATGAAAACTTTGAATGCGTTTTTCTTGAAAACTAGAAGAGCTAGAGCCAAAATAACGAAAATCTGTGATCACATCCAAAAATTGGATTTTCTATGGATTTTTATATGAAAACTTTAAATGCGTTTTTCTTGAAAACTAGAAGAGCTAGAGCCAAAATAACGAAAATCTGTGATCACATCCAAAAATTGAATTTTCTAAGGATTTTTATATGAAAACTTTGAATGCGTTTTTCTTGAAAACTAGAAGAGCTAGAGCCAAAATAACGAAAATCTGTGATCACATCCAAAAATTGGATTTTCTAAGGATTTTTATATGAAAACTTTAAATGCGTTTTTCTTGAAAACTAGAAGAGCTAGAGCCAAAATAACGAAAATCTGTGATCACATCCAAAAATTGGATTTTCTAAGGATTTTTATATGAAAACTTTAAATGCGTTTTTCTTGAAAACTAGAAGAGCTAGAGCCAAAATAACGAAAATCTGTGATCACATCCAAAAATTGAATTTTCTAAGGATTTTTATATGAAAACTTTGAATGCGTTTTTCTTGAAAACTAGAAGAGCTAGAGCCAAAATAACGAAAATCTGTGATCACATCCAAAAATTGGATTTTCTATGGATTTTTATATGAAAACTTTAAATGCGTTTTTCTTGAAAACTAGAAGAGCTAGAGCCAAAATAACGAAAATCTGTGATCACATCCAAAAATTGAATTTTCTAAGGATTTTTATATGAAAACTTTGAATGCGTTTTTCTTGAAAACTAGAAGAGCTAGAGCCAAAATAACGAAAATCTGTGATCACATCCAAAAATTGGATTTTCTAAGGATTTTTATATGAAAACTTTAAATGCGTTTTTCTTGAAAACTAGAAGAGCTAGAGCCAAAATAACGAAAATCTGTGATCACATCCAAAAATTGGATTTTCTAAGGATTTTTATATGAAAACTTTAAATGCGTTTTTCTTGAAAACTAGAAGAGCTAGAGCCAAAATAACGAAAATCTGTGATCACATCCAAAAATTGAATTTTCTAAGGATTTTTATATGAAAACTTTGAATGCGTTTTTCTTGAAAACTAGAAGAGCTAGAGCCAAAATAACGAAAATCTGTGATCACATCCAAAAATTGGATTTTCTATGGATTTTTATATGAAAACTTTAAATGCGTTTTTCTTGAAAACTAGAAGAGCTAGAGCCAAAATAACGAAAATCTGTGATCACATCCAAAAATTGAATTTTCTAAGGATTTTTATATGAAAACTTTGAATGCGTTTTTCTTGAAAACTAGAAGAGCTAGAGCCAAAATAACGAAAATCTGTGATCACATCCAAAAATTGGATTTTCTAAGGATTTTTATATGAAAACTTTAAATGCGTTTTTCTTGAAAACTAGAAGAGCTAGAGCCAAAATAACGAAAATCTGTGATCACATCCAAAAATTGGATTTTCTATGGATTTTTATATGAAAACTTTAAATGCGTTTTTCTTGAAAACTAGAAGAGCTAGAGCCAAAATAACGAAAATCTGTGATCACATCCAAAAATTGAATTTTCTAAGGATTTTTATATGAAAACTTTGAATGCGTTTTTCTTGAAAACTAGAAGAGCTAGAGCCAAAATAACGAAAATCTGTGATCACATCCAAAAATTGGATTTTCTAAGGATTTTTATATGAAAACTTTAAATGCGTTTTTCTTGAAAACTAGAAGAGCTAGAGCCAAAATAACGAAAATCTGTGATCACATCCAAAAATTGGATTTTCTATGGATTTTTATATGAAAACTTTAAATGCGTTTTTCTTGAAAACTAGAAGAGCTAGAGCCAAAATAACGAAAATCTGTGATCACATCCAAAAATTGGATTTTCTATGGATTTTTATATGAAAACTTTAAATGCGTTTTTCTTGAAAACTAGAAGAGCTAGAGACAAAATAACGAAATTCTGTGATCACTTCTAAAAATTGGATTTTCTAAGGATTTTTATATGAAAACTTTAAATGCGTTTTTCTTGAAAATTAGAAGAGCTAGAGCCATAATAACGAAAATCTGTGATCACATCCAAAAATTGGATTTTCTATGGATTTTTATATGAAAACTTTAAATGCGTTTTTCTTGAAAACTAGAAGAGCTAGAGACAAAATAACGAAATTCTGTGATCACTTCTAAAAATTGGATTTTCTAAGGATTTTTATATGAAAACTTTAAATGCGTTTTTCTTGAAAACTAGAAGAGCTAGAGCCAAAATAACGAAAATCTGTGATCACATCCAAAAATTGGATTTTCTATGGATTTTTATATGAAAACTTTAAATGCGTTTTTCTTGAAAACTAGAAGAGCTAGAGCCAAAATAACGAAAATCTGTGATCACATCCAAAAATTGGATTTTCTATGGATTTTTATATGAAAACTTTAAATGCGTTTTTCTTGAAAACTAGAAGAGCTAGAGACAAAATAACGAAATTCTGTGATCACTTCTAAAAATTGGATTTTCTAAGGATTTTTATATGAAAACTTTAAATGCGTTTTTCTTGAAAATTAGAAGAGCTAGAGCCATAATAACGAAAATCTGTGATCACATCCAAAAATTGGATTTTCTATGGATTTTTATATGAAAACTTTAAATGCGTTTTTCTTGAAAACTAGAAGAGCTAGAGACAAAATAACGAAATTCTGTGATCACTTCTAAAAATTGGATTTTCTAAGGATTTTTATATGAAAACTTTAAATGCGTTTTTCTTGAAAATTAGAAGAGCTAGAGCCATAATAACGAAAATCTGTGATCACATCCAAAAATTGGATTTTCTATGGATTTTTATATGAAAACTTTAAATGCGTTTTTCTTGAAAACTAGAAGAGCTAGAGACAAAATAACGAAAATCTGTGATCACATCCAAAAATTGGATTTTCTATGGATTTTTATATGAAAACTTTAAATGCGTTTTTCTTGAAAACTAGAAGAGCTAGAGACAAAATAACGAAAATCTGTGATCACTTCTAAAAATTGGATTTTCTAAGGATTTTTATATGAAAACTTTAAATGCGTTTTTCTTGAAAACTAGAAGCGCTAGAGCCAAAATAACGAAAATCTGTGATCACATCCAAAAATTGGATTTTCTATGGATTTTTATATGAAAACTTTAAATGCGTTTTTCTTGAAAACTAGAAGAGCTAGAGCCAAAATAACGAAAATCTGTGATCACATCCAAAAATTGAATTTTCTAAGGATTTTTATATGAAAACTTTGAATGCGTTTTTCTTGAAAACTAGAAGAGCTAGAGCCAAAATAACGAAAATCTGTGATCACATCCAAAAATTGGATTTTCTAAGGATTTTTATATGAAAACTTTAAATGCGTTTTTCTTGAAAACTAGAAGAGCTAGAGACAAAATAACGAAAATCTGTGATCACTTCTAAAAATTGGATTTTCTAAGGATTTTTATATGAAAACTTTAAATGCGTTTTTCTTGAAAACTAGAAGAGCTAGAGACAAAATAACGAAAATCTGTGATCACTCCTAAAAATTGGATTTTCTAAGGATTTTTATATGAAAACTTTAAATGCGTTTTTCTTGAAAACTAGAAGAGCTAGAGACAAAATAACGAAAATCTGTGATCACTCCTAAAAATTGGATTTTCTATGGATTTTTATATGAAAACTTTAAATGCGTTTTTCTTGAAAACTAGAAGAGCTAGAGACAAAATAACGAAATTCTGTGATCACTTCTAAAAATTGGATTTTCTAAGGATTTTTATATGAAAACTTTAAATGCGTTTTTCTTGAAAATTAGAAGAGCTAGAGCCATAATAACGAAAATCTGTGATCACATCCAAAAATTGGATTTTCTATGGATTTTTATATGAAAACTTTAAATGCGTTTTTCTTGAAAACTAGAAGAGCTAGAGACAAAATAACGAAAATCTGTGATCACATCCAAAAATTGGATTTTCTATGGATTTTTATATGAAAACTTTAAATGCGTTTTTCTTGAAAACTAGAAGAGCTAGAGACAAAATAACGAAAATCTGTGATCACTTCTAAAAATTGGATTTTCTAAGGATTTTTATATGAAAACTTTAAATGCGTTTTTCTTGAAAACTAGAAGCGCTAGAGCCAAAATAACGAAAATCTGTGATCACATCCAAAAATTGGATTTTCTATGGATTTTTATATGAAAACTTTAAATGCGTTTTTCTTGAAAACTAGAAGAGCTAGAGCCAAAATAACGAAAATCTGTGATCACATCCAAAAATTGAATTTTCTAAGGATTTTTATATGAAAACTTTGAATGCGTTTTTCTTGAAAACTAGAAGAGCTAGAGCCAAAATAACGAAAATCTGTGATCACATCCAAAAATTGGATTTTCTAAGGATTTTTATATGAAAACTTTAAATGCGTTTTTCTTGAAAACTAGAAGAGCTAGAGCCAAAATAACGAAAATCTGTGATCACATCCAAAAATTGGATTTTCTATGGATTTTTATATGAAAACTTTAAATGCGTTTTTCTTGAAAACTAGAAGAGCTAGAGCCAAAATAACGAAAATCTGTGATCACATCCAAAAATTGGATTTTCTATGGATTTTTATATGAAAACTTTAAATGCGTTTTTCTTGAAAACTAGAAGAGCTAGAGCCAAAATAACGAAAATCTGTGATCACATCCAAAAATTGAATTTTCTAAGGATTTTTATATGAAAACTTTGAATGCGTTTTTCTTGAAAACTAGAAGAGCTAGAGCCAAAATAACGAAAATCTGTGATCACATCCAAAAATTGGATTTTCTATGGATTTTTATATGAAAACTTTAAATGCGTTTTTCTTGAAAACTAGAAGAGCTAGAGCCAAAATAACGAAAATCTGTGATCACATCCAAAAATTGAATTTTCTAAGGATTTTTATATGAAAACTTTGAATGCGTTTTTCTTGAAAACTAGAAGAGCTAGAGCCAAAATAACGAAAATCTGTGATCACATCCAAAAATTGGATTTTCTAAGGATTTTTATATGAAAACTTTAAATGCGTTTTTCTTGAAAACTAGAAGAGCTAGAGCCAAAATAACGAAAATCTGTGATCACATCCAAAAATTGGATTTTCTAAGGATTTTTATATGAAAACTTTAAATGCGTTTTTCTTGAAAACTAGAAGAGCTAGAGCCAAAATAACGAAAATCTGTGATCACATCCAAAAATTGAATTTTCTAAGGATTTTTATATGAAAACTTTGAATGCGTTTTTCTTGAAAACTAGAAGAGCTAGAGCCAAAATAACGAAAATCTGTGATCACATCCAAAAATTGGATTTTCTATGGATTTTTATATGAAAACTTTAAATGCGTTTTTCTTGAAAACTAGAAGAGCTAGAGCCAAAATAACGAAAATCTGTGATCACATCCAAAAATTGAATTTTCTAAGGATTTTTATATGAAAACTTTGAATGCGTTTTTCTTGAAAACTAGAAGAGCTAGAGCCAAAATAACGAAAATCTGTGATCACATCCAAAAATTGGATTTTCTAAGGATTTTTATATGAAAACTTTAAATGCGTTTTTCTTGAAAACTAGAAGAGCTAGAGCCAAAATAACGAAAATCTGTGATCACATCCAAAAATTGGATTTTCTAAGGATTTTTATATGAAAACTTTAAATGCGTTTTTCTTGAAAACTAGAAGAGCTAGAGCCAAAATAACGAAAATCTGTGATCACATCCAAAAATTGAATTTTCTAAGGATTTTTATATGAAAACTTTGAATGCGTTTTTCTTGAAAACTAGAAGAGCTAGAGCCAAAATAACGAAAATCTGTGATCACATCCAAAAATTGGATTTTCTATGGATTTTTATATGAAAACTTTAAATGCGTTTTTCTTGAAAACTAGAAGAGCTAGAGCCAAAATAACGAAAATCTGTGATCACATCCAAAAATTGAATTTTCTAAGGATTTTTATATGAAAACTTTGAATGCGTTTTTCTTGAAAACTAGAAGAGCTAGAGCCAAAATAACGAAAATCTGTGATCACATCCAAAAATTGGATTTTCTAAGGATTTTTATATGAAAACTTTAAATGCGTTTTTCTTGAAAACTAGAAGAGCTAGAGCCAAAATAACGAAAATCTGTGATCACATCCAAAAATTGGATTTTCTATGGATTTTTATATGAAAACTTTAAATGCGTTTTTCTTGAAAACTAGAAGAGCTAGAGCCAAAATAACGAAAATCTGTGATCACATCCAAAAATTGAATTTTCTAAGGATTTTTATATGAAAACTTTGAATGCGTTTTTCTTGAAAACTAGAAGAGCTAGAGCCAAAATAACGAAAATCTGTGATCACATCCAAAAATTGGATTTTCTAAGGATTTTTATATGAAAACTTTAAATGCGTTTTTCTTGAAAACTAGAAGAGCTAGAGCCAAAATAACGAAAATCTGTGATCACATCCAAAAATTGGATTTTCTATGGATTTTTATATGAAAACTTTAAATGCGTTTTTCTTGAAAACTAGAAGAGCTAGAGCCAAAATAACGAAAATCTGTGATCACATCCAAAAATTGGATTTTCTATGGATTTTTATATGAAAACTTTAAATGCGTTTTTCTTGAAAACTAGAAGAGCTAGAGACAAAATAACGAAATTCTGTGATCACTTCTAAAAATTGGATTTTCTAAGGATTTTTATATGAAAACTTTAAATGCGTTTTTCTTGAAAATTAGAAGAGCTAGAGCCATAATAACGAAAATCTGTGATCACATCCAAAAATTGGATTTTCTATGGATTTTTATATGAAAACTTTAAATGCGTTTTTCTTGAAAACTAGAAGAGCTAGAGACAAAATAACGAAATTCTGTGATCACTTCTAAAAATTGGATTTTCTAAGGATTTTTATATGAAAACTTTAAATGCGTTTTTCTTGAAAACTAGAAGAGCTAGAGCCAAAATAACGAAAATCTGTGATCACATCCAAAAATTGGATTTTCTATGGATTTTTATATGAAAACTTTAAATGCGTTTTTCTTGAAAACTAGAAGAGCTAGAGCCAAAATAACGAAAATCTGTGATCACATCCAAAAATTGGATTTTCTATGGATTTTTATATGAAAACTTTAAATGCGTTTTTCTTGAAAACTAGAAGAGCTAGAGACAAAATAACGAAATTCTGTGATCACTTCTAAAAATTGGATTTTCTAAGGATTTTTATATGAAAACTTTAAATGCGTTTTTCTTGAAAATTAGAAGAGCTAGAGCCATAATAACGAAAATCTGTGATCACATCCAAAAATTGGATTTTCTATGGATTTTTATATGAAAACTTTAAATGCGTTTTTCTTGAAAACTAGAAGAGCTAGAGACAAAATAACGAAATTCTGTGATCACTTCTAAAAATTGGATTTTCTAAGGATTTTTATATGAAAACTTTAAATGCGTTTTTCTTGAAAATTAGAAGAGCTAGAGCCATAATAACGAAAATCTGTGATCACATCCAAAAATTGGATTTTCTATGGATTTTTATATGAAAACTTTAAATGCGTTTTTCTTGAAAACTAGAAGAGCTAGAGACAAAATAACGAAAATCTGTGATCACATCCAAAAATTGGATTTTCTATGGATTTTTATATGAAAACTTTAAATGCGTTTTTCTTGAAAACTAGAAGAGCTAGAGACAAAATAACGAAAATCTGTGATCACTTCTAAAAATTGGATTTTCTAAGGATTTTTATATGAAAACTTTAAATGCGTTTTTCTTGAAAACTAGAAGCGCTAGAGCCAAAATAACGAAAATCTGTGATCACATCCAAAAATTGGATTTTCTATGGATTTTTATATGAAAACTTTAAATGCGTTTTTCTTGAAAACTAGAAGAGCTAGAGCCAAAATAACGAAAATCTGTGATCACATCCAAAAATTGAATTTTCTAAGGATTTTTATATGAAAACTTTGAATGCGTTTTTCTTGAAAACTAGAAGAGCTAGAGCCAAAATAACGAAAATCTGTGATCACATCCAAAAATTGGATTTTCTAAGGATTTTTATATGAAAACTTTAAATGCGTTTTTCTTGAAAACTAGAAGAGCTAGAGACAAAATAACGAAAATCTGTGATCACTTCTAAAAATTGGATTTTCTAAGGATTTTTATATGAAAACTTTAAATGCGTTTTTCTTGAAAACTAGAAGAGCTAGAGACAAAATAACGAAAATCTGTGATCACTCCTAAAAATTGGATTTTCTAAGGATTTTTATATGAAAACTTTAAATGCGTTTTTCTTGAAAACTAGAAGAGCTAGAGCCAAAATAACGAAAATCTGTGATCACATCCAAAAATTGGATTTTCTATGGATTTTTATATGAAAACTTTAAATGCGTTTTTCTTGAAAACTAGAAGAGCTAGAGCCAAAATAACGAAAATCTGTGATCACATCCAAAAATTGGATTTTCTATGGATTTTTATATGAAAACTTTAAATGCGTTTTTCTTGAAAACTAGAAGAGCTAGAGCCAAAATAACGAAAATCTGTGATCACATCCAAAAATTGGATTTTCTATGGATTTTTATATGAAAACTTTAAATGCGTTTTTCTTGAAAACTAGAAGAGCTAGAGCCAAAATAACGAAAATCTGTGATCACATCCAAAAATTGGATTTTCTATGGATTTTTATATGAAAACTTTAAATGCGTTTTTCTTGAAAACTAGAAGAGCTAGAGCCAAAATAACGAAAATCTGTGATCACATCCAAAAATTGGATTTTCTATGGATTTTTATATGAAAACTTTAAATGCGTTTTTCTTGAAAACTAGAAGAGCTAGAGACAAAATAACGAAAATTTGTGATCACATCCAAAAATTGGATTTTCTATGGATTTTTATATGAAAACTTTAAATGCGTTTTTCTTGAAAACTAGAAGAGCTAGAGCCAAAATAACGAAAATCTGTGATCACATCCAAAAATTGGATTTTCTATGGATTTTTATATGAAAACTTTAAATGCGTTTTTCTTGAAAACTAGAAGAGCTAGAGCCAAAATAACGAAAATCTGTGATCACATCCAAAAATTGGATTTTCTATGGATTTTTATATGAAAACTTTAAATGCGTTTTGCTTGAAAACTAGAAGAGCTAGAGCCAAAATAACGAAAATTTGTGATCACATCCAAAAATTGGATTTTCTATGGATTTTTATATGAAAACTTTAAATGCGTTTTTCTTGAAAACTAGAAGAGCTAGAGCCAAAATAACGAAAATCTGTGATCACATCCAAAAATTGGATTTTCTATGGATTTTTATATGAAAACTTTAAATGCGTTTTTCTTGAAAACTAGAAGAGCTAGAGCCAAAATAACGAAAATTTGTGATCACATCCAAAAATTGGATTTTCTAAGGATTTTTATATGAAAACTTTAAATGCGTTTTTCTTGAAAACTAGAAGAGCTAGAGACAAAATAACGAAAATCTGTGATCACATCCAAAAATTGGATTTTCTATGAATTTTTATATGAAAACTTTAAATGCGTTTTTCTTGAAAACTAGAAGAGCTAGAGCCAAAATAACGAAAATCTGTGATCACTTCTAAAAATTGGATTTTCTAAGGATTTTTATATGAAAACTTTAAATGCGTTTTTCTTGAAAACTAGAAGAGCTAGAGCCAAAATAACGAAAATCTGTGATCACATCCAAAAATTGGATTTTCTATGGATTTTTATATGAAAACTTTAAATGCGTTTTTCTTGAAAACTAGAAGAGCTAGAGCCAAAATAACGAAAATCTGTGATCACATCCAAAAATTGGATTTTCTATGGACTTTTATATGAAAACTTTAAATGCGTTTTTCTTGAAAACTAGAAGAGCTAGAGACAAAATAACGAAAATCTGTGATCACTTCTAAAAATTGGATTTTCTAAGGATTTTTATATGAAAACTTTAAATGCGTTTTTCTTGAAAACTAGAAGAGCTAGAGCCAAAATAACGAAAATCTGTGATCACATCCAAAAATTGGATTTTCTATGGATTTTTATATGAAAACTTTAAATGCGTTTTTCTTGAAAACTAGAAGAGCTAGAGCCAAAATAACGAAAATCTGTGATCACATCCAAAAATTGGATTTTCTATGAATTTTTATATGAAAACTTTAAATGCGTTTTTCTTGAAAACTAGAAGAGCTAGAGACAAAATAACGAAAATCTGTGATCACATCCAAAAATTGGATTTTCTATGGATTTTTATATGAAAACTTTAAATGCGTTTTTCTTGAAAACTAGAAGAGCTAGAGCCAAAATAACGAAAATCTGTGATCACATCCAAAAATTGGATTTTCTATGGATTTTTATATGAAAACTTTAAATGCGTTTTTCTTGAAAACTAGAAGAGCTAGAGCCAAAATAACGAAAATCTGTGATCACTTCTAAAAATTGGATTTTCTATGGATTTTTATATGAAAACTTTAAATGCGTTTTTCTTGAAAACTAGAAGAGCTAGAGCCAAAATAACGAAAATCTGTGATCACTTCTAAAAATTGGATTTTCTAAGGATTTTTATATGAAAACTTTAAATGCGTTTTTCTTGAAAACTAGAAGAGCTAGAGCCAAAATAACGAAAATCTGTGATCACTTCTAAAAATTGGATTTTCTAAGGATTTTTATATGAAAACTTTAAATGCGTTTTTCTTGAAAACTAGAAGAGCTAGAGCCAAAATAACGAAAATCTGTGATCACATCCAAAAATTGGATTTTCTATGGATTTTTATATGAAAACTTTAAATGCGTTTTTCTTGAAAACTAGAAGAGCTAGAGCCAAAATAACGAAAATCTGTGATCACATCCAAAAATTGGATTTTCTATGGATTTTTATATGAAAACTTTAAATGCGTTTTTCTTGAAAACTAGAAGAGCTAGAGCCAAAATAACGAAAATCTGTGATCACTTCTAAAAATTGGATTTTCTAAGGATTTTTATATGAAAACTTTAAATGCGTTTTTCTTGAAAACTAGAAGAGCTAGAGCCAAAATAACGAAAATCTGTGATCACATCCAAAAATTGGATTTTCTATGGATTTTTATATGAAAACTTTAAATGCGTTTTTCTTGAAAACTAGAAGAGCTAGAGCCAAAATAACGAAAATCTGTGATCACATCCAAAAATTGGATTTTCTATGAATTTTTATATGAAAACTTTAAATGCGTTTTTCTTGAAAACTAGAAGAGCTAGAGACAAAATAACGAAAATCTGTGATCACTTCTAAAAATTGGATTTTCTAAGGATTTTTATATGAAAACTTTAAATGCGTTTTTCTTGAAAACTAGAAGAGCTAGAGCCAAAATAACGAAAATCTGTGATCACTTCTAAAAATTGGATTTTCTAAGGATTTTTATATGAAAACTTTAAATGCGTTTTTCTTGAAAACTAGAAGAGCTAGAGCCAAAATAACGAAAATCTGTGATCACATCCAAAAATTGGATTTTCTATGAATTTTTATATGAAAACTTTAAATGCGTTTTTCTTGAAAACTAGAAGAGCTAGAGCCAAAATAACGAAAATCTGTGATCACTTCTAAAAATTGGATTTTCTAAGGATTTTTATATGAAAACTTTAAATGCGTTTTTCTTGAAAACTAGAAGAGCTAGAGCCAAAATAACGAAAATCTGTGATCACTTCTAAAAATTGGATTTTCTAAGGATTTTTATATGAAAACTTTAAATGCGTTTTTCTTGAAAACTAGAAGAGCTAGAGCCAAAATAACGAAAATCTGTGATCACATCCAAAAATTGGATTTTCTATGGATTTTTATATGAAAACTTTAAATGCGTTTTTCTTGAAAACTAGAAGAGCTAGAGCCAAAATAACGAAAATCTGTGATCACTTCTAAAAATTGGATTTTCTAAGGATTTTTATATGAAAACTTTAAATGCGTTTTTCTTGAAAACTAGAAGAGCTAGAGCCAAAATAACGAAAATCTGTGATCACATCCAAAAATTGGATTTTCTATGAATTTTTATATGGAAACTTTAAATGCGTTTTTCTTGAAAACTAGAAGAGCTAGAGACAAAATGACGAAAATCTGTGATCACTTCTAAAAATTGGATTTTCTAAGGATTTTTATATGAAAACTTTAAATGCGTTTTTCTTGAAAACTAGAAGAGCTAGAGCCAAAATAACGAAAATCTGTGATCACATCCAAAAATTGGATTTTCTATGGATTTTTATATGAAAACTTTAAATGCGTTTTTCTTGAAAACTAGAAGAGCTAGAGCCAAAATAACGAAAATCTGTGATCACTTCTAAAAATTGGATTTTCTAAAGATTTTTATATGAAAACTTTAAATGCGTTTTTCTTGAAAACTAGAAGAGCTAGAGCCAAAATAACGAAAATCTGTGATCACATCCAAAAATTGGATTTTCTATGGATTTTTATATGAAAACTTTAAATGCGTTTTTCTTGTAAACTAGAAGAGCTAGAGCCAAAATAACGAAAATCTGTGATCACTTCTAAAAATTGGATTTTCTAAGGATTTTTATATGAAAACTTTAAATGCGTTTTTCTTGAAAACTAGAAGAGCTAGAGCCAAAATAACGAAAATCTGTGATCACATCCAAAAATTGGATTTTCTATGGATTTTTATATGAAAACTTTAAATGCGTTTTTCTTGAAAACTAGAAGAGCTAGAGCCAAAATAACGAAAATCTGTGATCACATCCAAAAATTGGATTTTCTATGAATTTTTATATGAAAACTTTAAATGCGTTTTTCTTGAAAACTAGAAGAGCTAGAGCCAAAATAACGAAAATCTGTGATCACTTCTAAAAATTGGATTTTCTAAGGATTTTTATATGAAAACTTTAAATGCGTTTTTCTTGAAAACTAGAAGAGCTAGAGCCAAAATAACGAAAATCTGTGATCACATCCAAAAATTGGATTTTCTATGAATTTTTATATGAAAACTTTAAATGCGTTTTTCTTGAAAACTAGAAGAGCTAGAGCCAAAATAACGAAAATCTGTGATCACTTCTAAAAATTGGATTTTCTAAGGATTTTTATATGAAAACTTTAAATGCGTTTTTCTTGAAAACTAGAAGAGCTAGAGCCAAAATAACGAAAATCTGTGATCACATCCAAAAATTGGATTTTCTATGGATTTTTATATGAAAACTTTAAATGCGTTTTTCTTGAAAACTAGAAGAGCTAGAGCCAAAATAACGAAAATCTGTGATCACATCCAAAAATTGGATTTTCTATGGACTTTTATATGAAAACTTTAAATGCGTTTTTCTTGAAAACTAGAAGAGCTAGAGACAAAATAACGAAAATCTGTGATCACTTCTAAAAATTGGATTTTCTAAGGATTTTTATATGAAAACTTTAAATGCGTTTTTCTTGAAAACTAGAAGAGCTAGAGCCAAAATAACGAAAATCTGTGATCACATCCAAAAATTGGATTTTCTATGGATTTTTATATGAAAACTTTAAATACGTTTTTCTTGAAAACTAGAAGAGCTAGAGCCAAAATAACGAAAATCTGTGATCACATCCAAAAATTGGATTTTCTATGAATTTTTATATGAAAACTTTAAATGCGTTTTTCTTGAAAACTAGAAGAGCTAGAGACAAAATAACGAAAATCTGTGATCACATCCAAAAATTGGATTTTCTATGGATTTTTATATGAAAACTTTAAATGCGTTTTTCTTGAAAACTAGAAGAGCTAGAGCCAAAATAACGAAAATCTGTGATCACATCCAAAAATTGGATTTTCTATGGATTTTTATATGAAAACTTTAAATGCGTTTTTCTTGAAAACTAGAAGAGCTAGAGCCAAAATAACGAAAATCTGTGATCACTTCTAAAAATTGGATTTTCTATGGATTTTTATATGAAAACTTTAAATGCGTTTTTCTTGAAAACTAGAAGAGCTAGAGCCAAAATAACGAAAATCTGTGATCACTTCTAAAAATTGGATTTTCTAAGGATTTTTATATGAAAACTTTAAATGCGTTTTTCTTGAAAACTAGAAGAGCTAGAGCCAAAATAACGAAAATCTGTGATCACTTCTAAAAATTGGATTTTCTAAGGATTTTTATATGAAAACTTTAAATGCGTTTTTCTTGAAAACTAGAAGAGCTAGAGCCAAAATAACGAAAATCTGTGATCACATCCAAAAATTGGATTTTCTATGGATTTTTATATGAAAACTTTAAATGCGTTTTTCTTGAAAACTAGAAGAGCTAGAGCCAAAATAACGAAAATCTGTGATCACTTCTAAAAATTGGATTTTCTAAGGATTTTTATATGAAAACTTAAAATGCGTTTTTCTTGAAAACTAGAAGAGCTAGAGCCAAAATAACGAAAATCTGTGATCACTTCTAAAAATTGGATTTTCTAAGGATTTTTATATGAAAACTTTAAATGCGTTTTTCTTGAAAACTAGAAGAGCTAGAGCCAAAATAACGAAAATCTGTGATCACTTCTAAAAATTGGATTTTCTAAGGATTTTTATATGAAAACTTTAAATGCGTTTTTCTTGAAAACTAGAAGAGCTAGAGCCAAAATAACGAAAATCTGTGATCACTTCTAAAAATTGGATTTTCTTAGGATTTTTATATGAAAACTTTAAATGCGTTTTTCTTGAAAACTAGAAGAGCTAGAGCCAAAATAACGAAAATCTGTGATCACTTCTAAAAATTGGATTTTCTAAGGATTTTTATATGAAAACTTTAAATGCGTTTTTCTTGAAAACTAGAAGAGCTAGAGCCAAAATAACGAAAATCTGTGATCACTTCTAAAAATTGGATTTTCTAAGGATTTTTATATGAAAACTTTAAATGCGTTTTTCTTGAAAACTAGAAGAGCTAGAGCCAAAATAACGAAAATCTGTGATCACTTCTAAAAATTGGATTTTCTAAGGATTTTTATATGAAAACTTTAAATGCGTTTTTCTTGAAAACTAGAAGAGCTAGAGCCAAAATAACGAAAATCTGTGATCACTTCTAAAAATTGGATTTTCTAAGGATTTTTATATGAAAACTTTAAATGCGTTTTTCTTGAAAACTAGAAGAGCTAGAGCCAAAATAACGAAAATCTGTGATCACATCCAAAAATTGGATTGTCTATGGATTTTTATATGAAAACTTTAAATGCGTTTTTCTTGAAAACTAGAAGAGCTAGAGCCAAAATAACGAAAATCTGTGATCACTTCTAAAAATTGGATTTTCTAAGGATTTTTATATGAAAACTTTAAATGCGTTTTTCTTGAAAACTAGAAGAGCTAGAGCCAAAATAACGAAAATCTGTGATCACTTCTAAAAATTGGATTTTCTAAGGATTTTTATATGAAAACTTTAAATGCGTTTTTCTTGAAAACTAGAAGAGCTAGAGCCAAAATAACGAAAATCTGTGATCACATCCAAAAATTGGATTTTCTATGAATTTTTATATGAAAACTTTAAATGCGTTTTTCTTGAAAACTAGAAGAGCTAGAGACAAAATAACGAAAATCTGTGATCACTTCTAAAAATTGGATTTTCTAAGGATTTTTATATGAAAACTTTAAATGCGTTTTTCTTGAAAACTAGAAGAGCTAGAGCCAAAATAACGAAAATCTGTGATCACTTCTAAAAATTGGATTTTCTAAGGATTTTTATATGAAAACTTTAAATGCGTTTTTCTTGAAAACTAGAAGAGCTAGAGCCAAAATAACGAAAATCTGTGATCACTTCTAAAAATTGGATTTTCTAAGGATTTTTATATGAAAACTTTAAATGCGTTTTTCTTGAAAACTAGAAGAGCTAGAGCCAAAATAACGAAAATCTGTGATCACATCCAAAAATTGGATTTTCTAAGGATTTTTATATGAAAACTTTAAATGCGTTTTTCCTGAAAACTAGAAGAGCTAGAGCCAAAATAACGAAAATCTGTGATCACATCCAAAAATTGGATTGTCTATGGATTTTTATATGAAAACTTTAAATGCGTTTTTCTTGAAAACTAGAAGAGCTAGAGCCAAAATAACGAAAATCTGTGATCACTTCTAAAAATTGGATTTTCTAAGGATTTTTATATGAAAACTTTAAATGCGTTTTTCTTGAAAACTAGAAGAGCTAGAGCCAAAATAACGAAAATCTGTGATCACATCCAAAAATTGGATTTTCTATGAATTTTTATATGAAAACTTTAAATGCGTTTTTCTTGAAAACTAGAAGAGCTAGAGCCAAAATAACGAAAATCTGTGATCACTTCTAAAAATTGGATTTTCTAAGGATTTTTATATGAAAACTTTAAATGCGTTTTTCTTGAAAACTAGAAGAGCTAGAGCCAAAATAACGAAAATCTGTGATCACTTCTAAAAATTGGATTTTCTAAGGATTTTTATATGAAAACTTTAAATGCGTTTTTCTTGAAAACTAGAAGAACTAGAGCCAAAATAACGAAAATCTGTGTTCACATCCAAAAATTGGATTTTCTATGGATTTTTATATGAAAACTTTAAATGCGTTTTTCTTGAAAACTAGAAGAGCTAGAGCCAAAATAACGAAAATCTGTGATCACTTCTAAAAATTGTATTTTCTAAGGATTTTTATATGAAAACTTTAAATGCGTTTTTCTTGAAAACTAGAAGAGCTAGAGCCAAAATAACGAAAATCTGTGATCACATCCAAAAATTGGATTTTCTATGAATTTTTATATGAAAACTTTAAATGCGTTTTTCTTGAAAACTAGAAGAGCTAGAGACAAAATAACGAAAATCTGTGATCACTTCTAAAAATTGGATTTTCTAAGGATTTTTATATGAAAACTTTAAATGCGTTTTTCTTGAAAACTAGAAGAGCTAGAGCCAAAATAACGAAAATCTGTGATCACATCCAAAAATTGGATTTTCTATGGATTTTTATATGAAAACTTTAAATGCGTTTTTCTTGAAAACTAGAAGAGCTAGAGCCAAAATAACGAAAATCTGTGATCACTTCTAAAAATTGGATTTTCTAAGGATTTTTATATGAAAACTTTAAATGCGTTTTTCTTGAAAACTAGAAGAGCTAGAGCCAAAATAACGAAAATCTGTGATCACATCCAAAAATTGGATTTTCTATGGATTTTTATATGAAAACTTTAAATGCGTTTTTCTTGAAAACTAGAAGAGCTAGAGCCAAAATAACGAAAATCTGTGATCACTTCTAAAAATTGGATTTTCTAAGGATTTTTATATGAAAACTTTAAATGCGTTTTTCTTGAAAACTAGAAGAGCTAGAGCCAAAATAACGAAAATCTGTGATCACATCCAAAAATTGGATTTTCTATGGATTTTTATATGAAAACTTTAAATGCGTTTTTCTTGAAAACTAGAAGAGCTAGAGCCAAAATAACGAAAATCTGTGATCACATCCAAAAATTGGATTTTCTATGAATTTTTATATGAAAACTTTAAATGCGTTTTTCTTGAAAACTAGAAGAGCTAGAGCCAAAATAACGAAAATCTGTGATCACATCCAAAAATTGGATTTTCTATGAATTTTTATATGAAAACTTTAAATGCGTTTTTCTTGAAAACTAGAAGAGCTAGAGCCAAAATAACGAAAATCTGTGATCACTTCTAAAAATTGGATTTTCTAAGGATTTTTATATGAAAACTTTAAATGCGTTTTTCTTGAAAACTAGAAGAGCTAGAGCCAAAATAACGAAAATCTGTGATCACATCCAAAAATTGGATTTTCTATGGATTTTTATATGAAAACTTTAAATGCGTTTTTCTTGAAAACTAGAAGAGCTAGAGCCAAAATAACGAAAATCTGTGATCACTTCTAAAAATTGGATTTTCTAAGGATTTTTATATGAAAACTTTAAATGCGTTTTTCTTGAAAACTAGAAGAGCTAGAGCCAAAATAACGAAAATCTGTGATCACATCCAAAAATTGGATTTTCTATGGACTTTTATATGAAAACTTTAAATGCGTTTTTCTTGAAAACTAGAAGAGCTAGAGACAAAATAACGAAAATCTGTGATCACTTCTAAAAATTGGATTTTCTAAGGATTTTTATATGAAAACTTTAAATGCGTTTTTCTTGAAAACTAGAAGAGCTAGAGCCAAAATAACGAAAATCTGTGATCACATCTAAAAATTGGATTTTCTATGGATTTTTATATGAAAACTTTAAATGCGTTTTTCTTGAAAACTAGAAGAGCTAGAGACAAAATAACGAAAATCTGTGATCACTTCTAAAAATTGGATTTTCTAAGGATTTTTATATGAAAACTTTAAATGCGTTTTTCTTGAAAACTAGAAGAGCTAGAGCCAAAATAACGAAAATCTGTGATCACATCCAAAAATTGGATTTTCTATGGATTTTTATATGAAAACTTTAAATGCGTTTTTCTTGAAAACTAGAAGAGCTAGAGCCAAAATAACGAAAATCTGTGATCACTTCTAAAAATTGGATTTTCTAAGGATTTTTATATGAAAACTTTAAATGCGTTTTTCTTGAAAACTAGAAGAGCTAGAGCCAAAATAACGAAAATCTGTGATCACATCCAAAAATTGGATTTTCTATGGACTTTTATATGAAAACTTTAAATGCGTTTTTCTTGAAAACTAGAAGAGCTAGAGACAAAATAACGAAAATCTGTGATCACTTCTAAAAATTGGATTTTCTAAGGATTTTTATATGAAAACTTTAAATGCGTTTTTCTTGAAAACTAGAAGAGCTAGAGCCAAAATAACGAAAATCTGTGATCACATCCAAAAATTGGATTTTCTATGGATTTTTATATGAAAACTTTAAATACGTTTTTCTTGAAAACTAGAAGAGCTAGAGCCAAAATAACGAAAATCTGTGATCACTTCTAAAAATTGGATTTTCTAAGGATTTTTATATGAAAACTTTAAATGCGTTTTTCTTGAAAACTAGAAGAGCTAGAGCCAAAATAACGAAAATCTGTGATCACTTCTAAAAATTGGATTTTCAAAGGATTTTTATATGAAAACTTTAAATGCGTTTTTCTTGAAAACTAGAAGAGCTAGAGCCAAAATAACGAAAATCTGTGATCACTTCTTAAAATTGGATTTTCTAAGGATTTTTATATGAAAACTTTAAATGCGTTTTTCTTGAAAACTAGAAGAGCTAGAGCCAAAATAACGAAAATCTGTGATCACATCCAAAAATTGGATTTTCTATGGACTTTTATATGAAAACTTTAAATGCGTTTTTCTTGAAAACTAGAAGAGCTAGAGACAAAATAACGAAAATCTGTGATCACTTCTAAAAATTGGATTTTCTAAGGATTTTTATATGAAAACTTTAAATGCGTTTTTCTTGAAAACTAGAAGAGCTAGAGCCAAAATAACGAAAATCTGTGATCACATCCAAAAATTGGATTTTCTATGAATTTTTATATGAAAACTTTAAATGTGTTTTTCTTGAAAACTAGAAGAGCTAGAGCCAAAATAACGAAAATCTGTGATCACTTCTAAAAATTGGATTTTCTAAGGATTTTTATATGAAAACTTTAAATGCGTTTTTCTTGAAAACTAGAAGAGCTAGAGCCAAAATAACGAAAATCTGTGATCACATCCAAAAATTGGATTTTCTAAGGATTTTTATATGAAAACTTTAAATGCGTTTTTCTTGAAAACTAGAAGAGCTAGAGCCAAAATAACGAAAATCTGTGATCACATCCAAAAATTGGATTTTCTAAGGATTTTTATATGAAAACTTTAAATGCGTTTTTCTTGAAAACTAGAAGAGCTAGAGCCAAAATAACGAAAATCTGTGATCACATCCAAAAATTGGATTTTCTAAGGATTTTTATATGAAAACTTTAAATGCGTTTTTCTTGAAAACTAGAAGAGCTAGAGCCAAAATAACGAAAATCTGTGATCACTTCTAAAATTGGATTTTCTAAGGATTTTTATATGAAAACTTTAAATGCGTTTTTCTTGAAAACTAGAAGAGCTAGAGCCAAAATAACGAAAATCTGTGATCACATCCAAAAATTGGATTTTCTAAGGATTTTTATATGAAAACTTTAAATGCGTTTTTCTTGAAAACTAGAAGAGCTAGAGCCAAAATAACGAAAATCTGTGATCACATCCAAAAATTGGATTTTCTAAGGATTTTTATATGAAAACTTTAAATGCGTTTTTCTTGAAAACTAGAAGAGCTAGAGCCAAAATAACGAAAATCTGTGATCACATCCAAAAATTGGATTTTCTAAGGATTTTTATATGAAAACTTTAAATGCGTTTTTCTTGAAAACTAGAAGAGCTAGAGCCAAAATAACGAAAATCTGTGATCACATCCAAAAATTGGATTTTCTAAGGATTTTTATATGAAAACTTTAAATGCGTTTTTCTTGAAAACTAGAAGAGCTAGAGCCAAAATAACGAAAATCTGTGATCACATCCAAAAATTGGATTTTCTAAGGATTTTTATATGAAAACTTTAAATGCGTTTTTCTTGAAAACTAGAAGAGCTAGAGCCAAAATAACGAAAATCTGTGATCACTTCTAAAATTGGATTTTCTAAGGATTTTTATATGAAAACTTTAAATGCGTTTTTCTTGAAAACTAGAAGAGCTAGAGCCAAAATAACGAAAATCTGTGATCACATCCAAAAATTGGATTTTCTATGGACTTTTATATGAAAACTTTAAATGCGTTTTTCTTGAAAACTAGAAGAGCTAGAGACAAAATAACGAAAATCTGTGATCACTTCTAAAAATTGGATTTTCTAAGGATTTTTATATGAAAACTTTAAATGCGTTTTTCTTGAAAACTAGAAGAGCTAGAGCCAAAATAACGAAAATCTGTGATCACATCCAAAAATTGGATTTTCTATGGATTTTTATATGAAAACTTTAAATACGTTTTTCTTGAAAACTAGAAGAGCTAGAGCCAAAATAACGAAAATCTGTGATCACATCCAAAAATTGGATTTTCTATGAATTTTTATATGAAAACTTTAAATGCGTTTTTCTTGAAAACTAGAAGAGCTAGAGACAAAATAACGAAAATCTGTGATCACATCCAAAAATTGGATTTTCTATGGATTTTTATATGAAAACTTTAAATGCGTTTTTCTTGAAAACTAGAAGAGCTAGAGCCAAAATAACGAAAATCTGTGATCACATCCAAAAATTGGATTTTCTATGGATTTTTATATGAAAACTTTAAATGCGTTTTTCTTGAAAACTAGAAGAGCTAGAGCCAAAATAACGAAAATCTGTGATCACATCCAAAAATTGGATTTTCTATGGATTTTTATATGAAAACTTTAAATGCGTTTTTCTTGAAAACTAGAAGAGCTAGAGCCAAAATAACGAAAATCTGTGATCACTTCTAAAAATTGGATTTTCTATGGATTTTTATATGAAAACTTTAAATGCGTTTTTCTTGAAAACTAGAAGAGCTAGAGCCAAAATAACGAAAATCTGTGATCACTTCTAAAAATTGGATTTTCTATGGTTTTTTATATGAAAACTTTAAATGCGTTTTTCTTGAAAACTAGAAGAGCTAGAGCCAAAATAACGAAAATCTGTGATCACATCCAAAAATTGGATTTTCTATGGATTTTTATATGAAAACTTTAAATGCGTTGCGTTTTTCTTGAAAACTAGAAGAGCTAGAGCCAAAATAACGAAAATCTGTGATCACATCCAAAAATTGGATTTTCTATGATTTTTATATGAAAACTTTAATGCGTTTTTTCTTGAAAACTAGAAGAGCTAGAGCCAAAATAACGAAAATCTGTGATCACTTCTAAAAATTGGATTTTCTAAGGATTTTTATATGAAAACTTTAAATGCGTTTTTCTTGAAAACTAGAAGAGCTAGAGCCAAAAATAACGAAATCTGTGATCACATCCAAAAATTGGATTTTCTATGGATTTTTATATGAAAACTTTAAATGCGTTTTTCTTGAAAACTAGAAGAGCTAGAGCCAAAATAACGAAAACTGTGATCACTTCTAAAAATTGGATTTTCTAAGGATTTTTATATGAAAACTTTAAATGCGTTTTTCTTGAAAACTAGAAGAGCTAGAGCCAAAATAACGAAAATCTGTGATCACATCCAAAAATTGGATTTCTATGGATTTTTATATGAAAACTTTAAATGCGTTTTTCTTGAAAACTAGAAGAGCTAGAGCCAAAATAACGAAAATCTGTGATCACTTCTAAAAATTGGATTTTCTAAGGATTTTTATATGAAAACTTTAAATGCGTTTTTCTTGAAAACTAGAAGAGCTAGAGCCAAAATAACGAAAATCTGTGATCACTTCTAAAAATTGGATTTTCTAAGGATTTTTATATGAAAACTTTAAATGCGTTTTTCTTGAAAACTAGAAGAGCTAGAGCCAAAATAACGAAAATCTGTGATCACATCCAAAAATTGGATTTTCTATGAATTTTTATATGAAAACTTTAAATGCGTTTTTCTTGAAAACTAGAAGAGCTAGAGACAAAATAACGAAAATCTGTGATCACTTCTAAAAATTGGATTTTCTAAGGATTTTTATATGAAAACTTTAAATGCGTTTTTCTTGAAAACTAGAAGAGCTAGAGCCAAAATAACGAAAATCTGTGATCACATCCAAAAATTGGATTTTCTATGGATTTTTATATGAAAACTTTAAATGCGTTTTTCTTGAAAACTAGAAGAGCTAGAGCCAAAATAACGAAAAATCTGTGATCACTTCAAAAATTGGATTTTCTAAGGATTTTTATATGAAAACTTTAAATGCGTTTTTCTTGAAAACTAGAAGAGCTAGAGCCAAAAATAACGAAAATCTGTGATCACATCCAAAAATTGGATTTTCTATGGATTTTTATATGAAAACTTTAAATGCGTTTTTCTTGAAAACTAGAAGAGCTAGAGCCAAAATAACGAAAATCTGTGATCACTTCTAAAAATTGGATTTTCTAAGGATTTTTATATGAAAACTTTAAATGCGTTTTTCTTGAAAACTAGAAGAGCTAGAGCCAAAATAACGAAAATCTGTGATCACTTCTAAAAATTGGATTTTCTAAGGATTTTTATATGAAAACTTTAAATGCGTTTTTCTTGAAAACTAGAAGAGCTAGAGCCAAAATAACGAAAATCTGTGATCACATCCAAAAATTGGATTTTCTATGAATTTTTATATGAAACTTTAAATGCGTTTTTCTTGAAAACTAGAAGAGCTAGAGACAAAATAACGAAAATCTGTGATCACTTCTAAAAATTGGATTTTCTAAGGATTTTTATATGAAAACTTTAAATGCGTTTTTCTTGAAAACTAGAAGAGCTAGAGCCAAAATAACGAAAATCTGTGATCACATCCAAAAATTGGATTTTCTATGGATTTTTATATGAAAACTTTAAATGCGTTTTTCTTGAAAACTAGAAGAGCTAGAGCCAAAATAACGAAAATCTGTGATCACTTCTAAAAATTGGATTTTCTAAGGATTTTTATATGAAAACTTTAAATGCGTTTTTCTTGAAAACTAGAAGAGCTAGAGCCAAAATAACGAAAATCTGTGATCACATCCAAAAATTGGATTTTCTATGGATTTTTATATGAAAACTATAAATGCGTTTTTCTTGAAAACTAGAAGAGCTAGAGCCAAAATAACGAAAATCTGTGATCACTTCTAAAAATTGGATTTTCTAAGGATTTTTATATGAAAACTTTAAATGCGTTTTTCTTGAAAACTAGAAGAGCTAGAGCCAAAATAACGAAAATCTGTGATCACTTCTAAAAATTGGATTTTCTAAGGATTTTTATATGAAAACTTTAAATGCGTTTTTCTTGAAAACTAGAAGAGCTAGAGCCAAAATAACGAAAATCTGTGATCACATCCAAAAATTGGATTTTCTATGAATTTTTATATGAAAACTTTAAATGCGTTTTTCTTGAAAACTAGAAGAGCTAGAGACAAAATAACGAAAATCTGTGATCACTTCTAAAAATTGGATTTTCTAAGGATTTTTATATGAAAACTTTAAATGCGTTTTTCTTGAAAACTAGAAGAGCTAGAGCCAAAATAACGAAAATCTGTGATCACATCCAAAAATTGGATTTTCTATGGATTTTTATATGAAAACTTTAAATGCGTTTTTCTTGAAAACTAGAAGAGCTAGAGCCAAAATAACGAAAATCTGTGATCACTTCTAAAAATTGGATTTTCTAAGGATTTTTATATGAAAACTTTAAATGCGTTTTTCTTGAAAACTAGAAGAGCTAGAGCCAAAATAACGAAAATCTGTGATCACTTCTAAAAATTGGATTTTCTAAGGATTTTTATATGAAAACTTTAAATGCGTTTTTCTTGAAAACTAGAAGAGCTAGAGCCAAAATAACGAAAATCTGTGATCACATCCAAAAATTGGATTTTCTATGAATTTTTATATGAAAACTTTAAATGCGTTTTTCTTGAAAACTAGAAGAGCTAGAGACAAAATAACGAAAATCTGTGATCACTTCTAAAAATTGGATTTTCTAAGGATTTTTATATGAAAACTTTAAATGCGTTTTTCTTGAAAACTAGAAGAGCTAGAGCCAAAATAACGAAAATCTGTGATCACATCCAAAAATTGGATTTTCTATGGATTTTTATATGAAAACTTTAAATGCGTTTTTCTTGAAAACTAGAAGAGCTAGAGCCAAAATAACGAAAATCTGTGATCACTTCTAAAAATTGGATTTTCTAAGGATTTTTATATGAAAACTTTAAATGCGTTTTTCTTGAAAACTAGAAGAGCTAGAGCCAAAATAACGAAAATCTGTGATCACTTCTAAAAATTGGATTTTCTAAGGATTTTTATATGAAAACTTTAAATGCGTTTTTCTTGAAAACTAGAAGAGCTAGAGCCAAAATAACGAAAATCTGTGATCACTTCTAAAAATTGGATTTTCTAAGGATTTTTATATGAAAACCTTAAATGCGTTTTCTTGAAAACTAGAAGAGCTAGAGCCAAAATAACGAAAATCTGTGATCACTTCTAAAAATTGGATTTTCTAAGGATTTTTATATGAAAACTTTAAATGCGTTTTTCTTGAAAACTAGAAGAGCTAGAGCCAAAATAACGAAAATCTGTGATCACTTCTAAAAATTGGATTTTCTAAGGATTTTTATATGAAAACTTTAAATGCGTTTTTCTTGAAAACTAGAAGAGCTAGAGCCAAAATAACGAAAATCTGTGATCACATCCAAAAATTGGATTTTCTATGGATTTTTATATGAAAACTTTAAATGCGTTTTTCTTGAAAACTAGAAGAGCTAGAGCCAAAATAACGAAAATCTGTGATCACTTCTAAAAATTGGATTTTCTAAGGATTTTTATATGAAAACTTTAAATGCGTTTTTCTTGAAAACTAGAAGAGCTAGAGCCAAAATAACGAAAATCTGTGATCACTTCTAAAAATTGGATTTTCTAAGGATTTTTATATGAAAACTTTAAATGCGTTTTTCTTGAAAACTAGAAGAGCTAGAGCCAAAATAACGAAAATCTGTGATCACATCCAAAAATTGGATTTTCTATGAATTTTTATATGAAAACTTTAAATGCGTTTTTCTTGAAAACTAGAAGAGCTAGAGACAAAATAACGAAAATCTGTGATCACTTCTAAAAATTGGATTTTCTAAGGATTTTTATATGAAAACTTTAAATGCGTTTTTCTTGAAAACTAGAAGAGCTAGAGCCAAAATAACGAAAATCTGTGATCACATCCAAAAATTGGATTTTCTATGGATTTTTATATGAAAACTTTAAATGCGTTTTTCTTGAAAACTAGAAGAGCTAGAGCCAAAATAACGAAAATCTGTGATCACTTCTAAAAATTGGATTTTCTAAGGATTTTTATATGAAAACCTTTAAATGCGTTTTTCTTGAAAACTAGAAGAGCTAGAGCCAAAATAACGAACATCTGTGATCACTTCTAAAAATTGGATTTTCTAAGGATTTTTATATGAAAACTTTAAATGCGTTTTTCTTGAAAACTAGAAGAGCTAGAGCCAAAATAACGAAAATCTGTGATCACATCCAAAAATTGGATTTTCTATGAATTTTTATATGAAAACTTTAAATGCGTTTTTCTTGAAAACTAGAAGAGCTAGAGACAAAATAACGAAAATCTGTGATCACTTCTAAAAATTGGATTTTCTAAGGATTTTTATATGAAAACTTTAAATGCGTTTTTCTTGAAAACTAGAAGAGCTAGAGCCAAAATAACGAAAATCTGTGATCACATCCAAAAATTGGATTTTCTATGGATTTTTATATGAAAACTTTAAATGCGTTTTTCTTGAAAACTAGAAGAGCTAGAGCCAAAATAACGAAAATCTGTGATCACTTCTAAAAATTGGATTTTCTAAGGATTTTTATATGAAAACTTTAAATGCGTTTTTCTTGAAAACTAGAAGAGCTAGAGCCAAAATAACGAAAATCTGTGATCACTTCTAAAAATTGGATTTTCTAAGGATTTTTATATGAAAACTTTAAATGCGTTTTTCTTGAAAACTAGAAGAGCTAGAGCCAAAATAACGAAAATCTGTGATCACATCCAAAAATTGGATTTTCTATGGATTTTTATATGAAAACTTTAAATGCGTTTTTCTTGAAAACTAGAAGAGCTAGAGCCAAAATAACGAAAATCTGTGATCACTTCTAAAAATTGGATTTTCTAAGGATTTTTATATGAAAACTTTAAATGCGTTTTTCTTGAAAACTAGAAGAGCTAGAGCCAAAATAACGAAAATCTGTGATCACATCCAAAAATTGGATTTTCTATGGATTTTTATATGAAAACTTTAAATGCGTTTTTCTTGAAAACTAGAAGAGCTAGAGCCAAAATAACGAAAATCTGTGATCACTTCTAAAAATTGGATTTTCTAAGGATTTTTATATGAAAACTTTAAATGCGTTTTTCTTGAAAACTAGAAGAGCTAGAGCCAAAATAACGAAAATCTGTGATCACTTCTAAAAATTGGATTTTCTAAGGATTTTTATATGAAAACTTTAAATGCGTTTTTCTTGAAAACTAGAAGAGCTAGAGCCAAAATAACGAAAATCTGTGATCACATCCAAAAATTGGATTTTCTATGAATTTTTATATGAAAACTTTAAATGCGTTTTTCTTGAAAACTAGAAGAGCTAGAGACAAAATAACGAAAATCTGTGATCACTTCTAAAAATTGGATTTTCTAAGGATTTTTATATAAAAACTTTAAATGCGTTTTTCTTGAAAACTAGAAGAGCTAGAGCCAAAATAACGAAAATCTGTGATCACATCCAAAAATTGGATTTTCTATGGATTTTTATATGAAAACTTTAAATGCGTTTTTCTTGAAAACTAGAAGAGCTAGAGCCAAAATAACGAAAATCTGTGATCACTTCTAAAAATTGGATTTTCTAAGGATTTTTATATGAAAACTTTAAATGCGTTTTTCTTGAAAACTAGAAGAGCTAGAGCCAAAATAACGAAAATCTGTGATCACATCCAAAAATTGGATTTTCTATGGATTTTTATATGAAAACTTTAAATGCGTTTTTCTTGAAAACTAGAAGAGCTAGAGCCAAAATAACGAAAATCTGTGATCACTTCTAAAAATTGGATTTTCTAAGGATTTTTATATGAAAACTTTAAATGCGTTTTTCTTGAAAACTAGAAGAGCTAGAGCCAAAATAACGAAAATCTGTGATCACTTCTAAAAATTGGATTTTCTAAGGATTTTTATATGAAAACTTTAAATGCGTTTTTCTTGAAAACTAGAAGAGCTAGAGCCAAAATAACGAAAATCTGTGATCACATCCAAAAATTGGATTTTCTATGAATTTTTATATGAAACCTTTAAATGCGTTTTCTTGAAAACTAGAAGAGCTAGAGACAAAATAACGAAAATCTGTGATCACTTCTAAAATTGGATTTTCTAAGGATTTTTATATGAAAACTTTAAATGCGTTTTTCTTGAAAACTAGAAGAGCTAGAGCCAAAATAACGAAAATCTGTGATCACATCCAAAAATTGGATTTTCTATGGATTTTTATATGAAAACTTTAAATGCGTTTTTCTTGAAAACTAGAAGAGCTAGAGCCAAAATAACGAAAATCTGTGATCACTTCTAAAAATTGGATTTTCTAAGGATTTTTATATGAAAACTTTAAATGCGTTTTTCTTGAAAACTAGAAGAGCTAGAGCCAAAATAACGAAAATCTGTGATCACTTCTAAAAATTGGATTTTCTAAGGATTTTTATATGAAAACTTTAAATGCGTTTTTCTTGAAAACTAGAAGAGCTAGAGCCAAAATAACGAAAATCTGTGATCACATCCAAAAATTGGATTTTCTATGAATTTTTATATGAAAACTTTAAATGCGTTTTTCTTGAAAACTAGAAGAGCTAGAGACAAAATAACGAAAATCTGTGATCACTTCTAAAAATTGGATTTTCTAAGGATTTTTATATGAAAACTTTAAATGCGTTTTTCTTGAAAACTAGAAGAGCTAGAGCCAAAATAACGAAAATCTGTGATCACATCCAAAAATTGGATTTTCTATGGATTTTTATATGAAAACTTTAAATGCGTTTTTCTTGAAAACTAGAAGAGCTAGAGCCAAAATAACGAAAATCTGTGATCACTTCTAAAAATTGGATTTTCTAAGGATTTTTATATGAAAACTTTAAATGCGTTTTTCTTGAAAACTAGAAGAGCTAGAGCCAAAATAACGAAAATCTGTGATCACTTCTAAAAATTGGATTTTCTAAGGATTTTTATATGAAAACTTTAAATGCGTTTTTCTTGAAAACTAGAAGAGCTAGAGCCAAAATAACGAAAATCTGTGATCACTTCTAAAAATTGGATTTTCTAAGGATTTTTATATGAAAACTTTAAATGCGTTTTTCTTGAAAACTAGAAGAGCTAGAGCCAAAATAACGAAAATCTGTGATCACTTCTAAAAATTGGATTTTCTAAGGATTTTTATATGAAAACTTTAAATGCGTTTTTCTTGAAAACTAGAAGAGCTAGAGCCAAAATAACGAAAATCTGTGATCACTTCTAAAAATTGGATTTTCTAAGGATTTTTATATGAAAACTTTAAATGCGTTTTTCTTGAAAACTAGAAGAGCTAGAGCCAAAATAACGAAAATCTGTGATCATTTCTAAAAATTGGATTTTCTAAGGATTTTTATATGAAAACTTTAAATGCGTTTTTCTTGAAAACTAGAAGAGCTAGAGCCAAAATAACGAAAATCTGTGATCACATCCAAAAATTGGATTTTCTATGGATTTTTATATGAAAACTTTAAATGCGTTTTTCTTGAAAACTAGAAGAGCTAGAGCCAAAATAACGAAAATCTGTGATCACATCCAAAAATTGGATTTTCTATGAATTTTTATATGAAAACTTTAAATGCGTTTTTCTTGAAAACTAGAAGAGCTAGAGACAAAATAACGAAAATCTGTGATCACTTCTAAAAATTGGATTTTCTAAGGATTTTTATATGAAAACTTTAAATGCGTTTTTCTTGAAAACTAGAAGAGCTAGAGCCAAAATAACGAAAATCTGTGATCACATCCAAAAATTGGATTTTCTATGGATTTTTATATGAAAACTTTAAATGCGTTTTTCTTGAAAACTAGAAGAGCTAGAGCCAAAATAACGAAAATCTGTGATCACTTCTAAAAATTGGATTTTCTAAGGATTTTTATATGAAAACTTTAAATGCGTTTTTCTTGAAAACTAGAAGAGCTAGAGCCAAAATAACGAAAATCTGTGATCACTTCTAAAAATTGGATTTTCTAAGGATTTTTATATGAAAACTTTAAATGCGTTTTTCTTGAAAACTAGAAGAGCTAGAGCCAAAATAACGAAAACTTGTGATCACATCCAAAAATTGGATTTTCTATGGATTTTTATATGAAAACTTTAAATGCGTTTTTCTTGAAAACTAGAAGAGCTAGAGCCAAAATAACGAAAATCTGTGATCACTTCTAAAAATTGGATTTTCTAAGGATTGTTATATGAAAACTTTAAATGCGTTTTTCTTGAAAACTAGAAGAGCTAGAGCCAAAATAACGAAAATCTGTGATCACATCCAAAAATTGGATTTTCTATGGATTTTTATATGAAAACTTTAAATGCGTTTTTCTTGAAAACTAGAAGAGCTAGAGCCAAAATAACGAAAATCTGTGATCACTTCTAAAAATTGGATTTTCTAAGGATTTTTATATGAAAACTTTAAATGCGTTTTTCTTATAAACTAGAAGAGCTAGAGCCAAAATAACGAAAATCTGTGATCACTTCTAAAAATTGGATTTTCTAAGGATTTTTATATGAAAACTTTAAATGCGTTTTTCTTGAAAACTAGAAGAGCTAGAGCCAAAATAACGAAAATCTGTGATCACATCCAAAAATTGGATTTTCTATGAATTTTTATATGAAAACTTTAAATGCGTTTTTCTTGAAAACTAGAAGAGCTAGAGACAAAATAACGAAAATCTGTGATCACTTCTAAAAATTGGATTTTCTAAGGATTTTTATATGAAAACTTTAAATGCGTTTTTCTTGAAAACTAGAAGAGCTAGAGCCAAAATAACGAAAATCTGTGATCACATCCAAAAATTGGATTTTCTATGGATTTTTATATGAAAACTTTAAATGCGTTTTTCTTGAAAACTAGAAGAGCTAGAGCCAAAATAACGAAAATCTGTGATCACTTCTAAAAATTGGATTTTCTAAGGATTTTTATATGAAAACTTTAAATGCGTTTTTCTTGAAAACTAGAAGAGCTAGAGCCAAAATAACGAAAATCTGTGATCACATCCAAAAATTGGATTTTCTATGGATTTTTATATGAAAACTTTAAATGCGTTTTTCTTGAAAACTAGAAGAGCTAGAGCCAAAATAACGAAAATCTGTGATCACTTCTAAAAATTGGATTTTCTAAGGATTTTTATATGAAAACTTTAAATGCGTTTTTCTTGAAAACTAGAAGAGCTAGAGCCAAAATAACGAAAATCTGTGATCACTTCTAAAAATTGGATTTTCTAAGGATTTTTATATGAAAACTTTAAATGCGTTTTTCTTGAAAACTAGAAGAGCTAGAGCCAAAATAACGAAAATCTGTGATCACATCCAAAAATTGGATTTTCTATGAATTTTTATATGAAAACTTTAAATGCGTTTTTCTTGAAAACTAGAAGAGCTAGAGACAAAATAACGAAAATCTGTGATCACTTCTAAAAATTGGATTTTCTAAGGATTTTTATATGAAAACTTTAAATGCGTTTTTCTTGAACACTAGAAGAGCTAGAGCCAAAATAACGAAAATCTGTGATCACATCCAAAAATTGGATTTTCTATGGATTTTTATATGAAAACTTTAAATGCGTTTTTCTTGAAAACTAGAAGAGCTAGAGCCAAAATAACGAAAATCTGTGATCACTTCTAAAAATTGGATTTTCTAAGGATTTTTATATGAAAACTTTAAATGCGTTTTTCTTGAAAACTAGAAGAGCTAGAGCCAAAATAACGAAAATCTGTGATCACTTCTAAAAATTGGATTTTCTAAGGATTTTTATATGAAAACTTTAAATGCGTTTTTCTTGAAAACTAGAAGAGCTAGAGCCAAAATAACGAAAATCTGTGATCACATCCAAAAATTGGATTTTCTATGAATTTTTATATGAAAACTTTAAATGCGTTTTTCTTGAAAACTAGAAGAGCTAGAGACAAAATAACGAAAATCTGTGATCACTTCTAAAAATTGGATTTTCTAAGGATTTTTATATGAAAACTTTAAATGCGTTTTTCTTGAAAACTAGAAGAGCTAGAGCCAAAATAACGAAAATCTGTGATCACATCCAAAAATTGGATTTTCTATGGATTTTTATATGAAAACTTTAAATGCGTTTTTCTTGAAAACTAGAAGAGCTAGAGCCAAAATAACGAAAATCTGTGATCACTTCTAAAAATTGGATTTTCTAAGGATTTTTATATGAAAACTTTAAATGCGTTTTTCTTGAAAACTAGAAGAGCTAGAGCCAAAATAACGAAAATCTGTGATCACTTCTAAAAATTGGATTTTCTAAGGATTTTTATATGAAAACTTTAAATGCGTTTTTCTTGAAAACTAGAAGAGCTAGAGCCAAAATAACGAAAATCTGTGATCACTTCTAAAAATTGGATTTTCTAAGGATTTTTATATGAAAACTTTAAATGCGTTTTTCTTGAAAACTAGAAGAGCTAGAGCCAAAATAACGAAAATCTGTGATCACTTCTAAAAATTGGATTTTCTAAGGATTTTTATATGAAAACTTTAAATGCGTTTTTCTTGAAAACTAGAAGAGCTAGAGCCAAAATAACGAAAATCTGTGATCACTTCTAAAAATTGGATTTTCTAAGGATTTTTATATGAAAACTTTAAATGCGTTTTTCTTGAAAACTAGAAGAGCTAGAGCCAAAATAACGAAAATCTGTGATCACTTCTAAAAATTGGATTTTCTAAGGATTTTTATATGAAAACTTTAAATGCGTTTTTCTTGAAAACTAGAAGAGCTAGAGCCAAAATAACGAAAATCTGTGATCACATCCAAAAATTGGATTTTCTATGGATTTTTATATGAAAACTTTAAATGCGTTTTTCTTGAAAACTAGAAGAGCTAGAGCCAAAATAACGAAAATCTGTGATCACTTCTAAAAATTGGATTTTCTAAGGATTTTTATATGAAAACTTTAAATGCGTTTTTCTTGAAAACTAGAAGAGCTAGAGCCAAAATAACGAAAATCTGTGATCACTTCTAAAAATTGGATTTTCTAAGGATTTTTATATGAAAACTTTAAATGCGTTTTTCTTGAAAACTAGAAGAGCTAGAGCCAAAATAACGAAAATCTGTGATCACATCCAAAAATTGAATTTTCTATGAATTTTTATATGAAAACTTTAAATGCGTTTTTCTTGAAAACTAGAAGAGCTAGAGACAAAATAACGAAAATCTGTGATCACTTCTAAAAATTGGATTTTCTAAGGATTTTTATATGAAAACTTTAAATGCGTTTTTCTTGAAAACTAGAAGAGCTAGAGCCAAAATAACGAAAATCTGTGATCACATCCAAAAATTGGATTTTCTATGGATTTTTATATGAAAACTTTAAATGCGTTTTTCTTGAAAACTAGAAGAGCTAGAGCCAAAATAACGAAAATCTGTGATCACTTCTAAAAATTGGATTTTCTAAGGATTTTTATATGAAAACTTTAAATGCGTTTTTCTTGAAAACTAGAAGAGCTAGAGACAAAATAACGAAAATCTGTGATCACATCCAAAAATTGGATTTTCTAAGGATTTTTATATGAAAACTTTAAATGCGTTTTTCTTGAAAACTAGAAGAGCTAGAGCCAAAATAACGAAAATCTGTGATCACTTCTAAAAATTGGATTTTCTATGGATTTTTATATGAAAACTTTAAATGCGTTTTTCTTGAAAACTAGAAGAGCTAGAGCCAAAATAACGAAAATCTGTGATCACTTCTAAAAATTGGATTTTCTAAGGATTTTTATATGAAAACTTTAAATGCGTTTTTCTTGAAAACTAGAAGAGCTAGAGCCAAAATAACGAAAATCTGTGATCACATCCAAAAATTGGATTTTCTATGAATTTTTATATGAAAACTTTAAATGCGTTTTTCTTGAAAACTAGAAGAGCTAGAGCCAAAATAACGAAAATCTGTGATCACTTCTAAAAATTGGATTTTCTAAGGATTTTTATATGAAAACTTTAAATGCGTTTTTCTTGAAAACTAGAAGAGCTAGAGACAAAATAACGAAAATCTGTGATCACTTCTAAAAATTGGATTTTCTAAGGATTTTTATATGAAAACTTTAAATGCGTTTTTCTTGAAAACTACGAGAGCTAGAGCCAAAATAACGAAAATCTGTGATCACATCCAAAAATTGGATTTTCTATGGATTTTTATATGAAAACTTTAAATGCGTTTTTCTTGAAAACTAGAAGAGCTAGAGCCAAAATAACGAAAATCTGTGATCACTTCTAAAAATTGGATTTTCTAAGGATTTTTATATGAAAACTTTAAATGCGTTTTTCTTGAAAACTAGAAGAGCTAGAGCCAAAATAACGAAAATCTGTGATCACATCCAAAAATTGGATTTTCTATGGATTTTTATATGAAAACTTTAAATGCGTTTTTCTTGAAAACTAGAAGAGCTAGAGCCAAAATAACGAAAATCTGTGATCACTTCTAAAAATTGGATTTTCTAAGGATTTTTATATGAAAACTTTAAATGCGTTTTTCTTGAAAACTAGAAGAGCTAGAGCCAAAATAACGAAAATCTGTGATCACTTCTAAAAATTGGATTTTCTAAGGATTTTTATATGAAAACTTTAAATGCGTTTTTCTTGAAAACTAGAAGAGCTAGAGCCAAAATAACGAAAATCTGTGACCACATCCAAAAATTGGATTTTCTATGGATTTTTATATGTGAAAACTTTAAATGCGTTTTTCTTGAAAACTAGAAGAGCTAGAGCCAAAATAACGAAAATCTGTGATCACATCCAAAAATTGGATTTTCTATGAATTTTTATATGAAAACTTTAAATGCGTTTTTCTTGAAAACTAGAAGAGCTAGAGCCAAAATAACGAAAATCTGTGATCACATCCAAAAATTGGATTTTCTATGGATTTTTATATGAAAACTTTAAATGCGTTTTACTTGAAAACTAGAAGAGCTAGAGCCAAAATAACGAAAATCTGTGATCACATCCAAAAATTGGATTTTCTATGGATTTTTATATGAAAACTTTAAATGCGTTTTTCTTGAAAACTAGAAGAGCTAGAGCCAAAATAACGAAAATCTGTGATCACATCCAAAAATTGGATTTTCTATGGATTTTTATATGAAAACTTTAAATGCGTTTTTCTTGAAAACTAGAAGAGCTAGAGACAAAATAACGAAAATCTGTGATCACTTCTAAAAATTGGATTTTCTTAGGATTTTTATATGAAAACTTTAAATGCGTTTTTCTTGAAAACTAGAAGAGCTAGAGCCAAAATAACGAAAATCTGTGATCACATCCAAAAATTGGATTTTCTATGGATTTTTATATGAAAACTTTAAATGCGTTTTTCTTGAAAACTAGAAGAGCTAGAGCCAAAATAACGAAAATCTGTGATCACTTCTAAAAATTGGATTTTCTATGGATTTTTATATGAAAACTTTAAATGCGTTTTTCTTGAAAACTAGAAGAGCTAGAGCCAAAATAACGAAAATCTGTGATCACTTCTAAAAATTGGATTTTCTAAGGATTTTTATATGAAAACTTTAAATGCGTTTTTCTTGAAAACTAGAAGAGCTAGAGCCAAAATAACGAAAATCTGTGATCACTTCTAAAAATTGGATTTTCTAAGGATTTTTATATGAAAACTTTAAATGCGTTTTTCTTGAAAACTAGAAGAGCTAGAGCCAAAATAACGAAAATCTGTGATCACATCCAAAAATTGGATTTTCTAAGGATTTTTATATGAAAACTTTAAATGCGTTTTTCTTGAAAACTAGAAGAGCTAGAGCCAAAATAACGAAAATCTGTGATCACATCCAAAAATTGGATTTTCTATGAATTTTTATATGAAAACTTTAAATGCGTTTTTCTTGAAAACTAGAAGAGCTAGAGACAAAATAACGAAAATCTGTGATCACTTCTAAAAATTGGATTTTCTAAGGATTTTTATATGAAAACTTTAAATGCGTTTTTCTTGAAAACTAGAAGAGCTAGAGCCAAAATAACGAAAATCTGTGATCACATCCAAAAATTGGATTTTCTATGGATTTTTATATGAAAACTTTAAATGCGTTTTTCTTGAAAACTAGAAGAGCTAGAGACAAAATAACGAAAATCTGTGATCACTTCTAAAAATTGGATTTTCTAAGGATTTTTATATGAAAACTTTAAATGCGTTTTTCTTGAAAACTAGAAGAGCTAGAGCCAAAATAACGAAAATCTGTGATCACATCCAAAAATTGGATTTTCTAAGGATTTTTATATGAAAACTTTAAATGCGTTTTTCTTGAAAACTAGAAGAGCTAGAGCCAAAATAACGAAAATCTGTGATCACATCCAAAAATTGGATTTTCTATGAATTTTTATATGAAAACTTTAAATGCGTTTTTCTTGAAAACTAGAAGAGCTAGAGACAAAATAACGAAAATCTGTGATCACTTCTAAAAATTGGATTTTCTAAGGATTTTTATATGAAAACTTTAAATGCGTTTTTCTTGAAAACTAGAAGAGCTAGAGCCAAAATAACGAAAATCTGTGATCACATCCAAAAATTGGATTTTCTATGGATTTTTATATGAAAACTTTAAATGCGTTTTTCTTGAAAACTAGAAGAGCTAGAGACAAAATAACGAAAATCTGTGATCACTTCTAAAAATTGGATTTTCTAAGGATTTTTATATGAAAACTTTAAATGCGTTTTTCTTGAAAACTAGAAGAGCTAGAGCCAAAATAACGAAAATCTGTGATCACATCCAAAAATTGGATTTTCTATGGATTTTTATATGAAAACTTTAAATGCGTTTTTCTTGAAAACTAGAAGAGCTAGAGCCAAAATAACGAAAATCTGTGATCACTTCTAAAAATTGGATTTTCTAAGGATTTTTATATGAAAACTTTAAATGCGTTTTTCTTGAAAACTAGAAGAGCTAGAGCCAAAATAACGAAAATCTGTGATCACATCCAAAAATTGGATTTTCTATGGATTTTTATATGAAAACTTTAAATGCGTTTTTCTTGAAAACTAGAAGAGCTAGAGCCAAAATAACGAAAATCTGTGATCACTTCTAAAAATTGGATTTTCTAAGGATTTTTATATGAAAACTTTAAATGCGTTTTTCTTGAAAACTAGAAGAGCTAGAGCCAAAATAACGAAAATCTGTGATCACATCCAAAAATTGGATTTTCTATGGATTTTTATATGAAAACTTTAAATGCGTTTTTCTTGAAAACTAGAAGAGCTAGAGCCAAAATAACGAAAATCTGTGATCACATCCAAAAATTGGATTTTCTATGAATTTTTATATGAAAACTTTAAATGCGTTTTTCTTGAAAACTAGAAGAGCTAGAGACAAAATAACGAAAATCTGTGATCACTTCTAAAAATTGGATTTTCTAAGGATTTTTATATGAAAACTTTAAATGCGTTTTTCTTGAAAACTAGAAGAGCTAGAGCCAAAATAACGAAAATCTGTGATCACTTCTAAAAATTGGATTTTCTAAGGATTTTTATATGAAAACTTTAAATGCGTTTTTCTTGAAAACTAGAAGAGCTAGAGCCAAAATAACGAAAATCTGTGATCACATCCAAAAATTGGATTTTCTATGAATTTTATATGAAAACTTTAAATGCGTTTTTCTTGAAAACTAGAAGAGCTAGAGCCAAAATAACGAAAATCTGTGATCACTTCTAAAAATTGGATTTTCTAAGGATTTTTATATGAAAACTTTAAATGCGTTTTTCTTGAAAACTAGAAGAGCTAGAGCCAAAATAACGAAAATCTGTGATCACATCCAAAAATTGGATTTTCTATGGATTTTTATATGAAAACTTGAAATGCGTTTTTCTTGAAAACTAGAAGAGCTAGAGCCAAAATAACGAAAATCTGTGATCACTTCTAAAAATTGGATTTTCTAAGGATTTTTATATGAAAACTTTAAATGCGTTTTTCTTGAAAACTAGAAGAGCTAGAGCCAAAATAACGAAAATCTGTGATCACATCCAAAAATTTGATTTTCTATGGATTTTTATATGAAAACTTTAAATGCGTTTTTCTTGAAAACTAGAAGAGCTAGAGCCAAAATAACGAAAATCTGTGATCACTTCTAAAAATTGGATTTTCTAAGGATTTTTATATGAAAACTTTAAATGCGTTTTTCTTGAAAACTAGAAGAGCTAGAGCCAAAATAACGAAAATCTGTGATCACATCCAAAAATTGGATTTTCTATGGATTTTTATATGAAAACTTTAAATGCGTTTTTCTTGAAAACTAGAAGAGCTAGAGCCAAAATAACGAAAATCTGTGATCACATCCAAAAATTGGATTTTCTATGAATTTTTATATGAAAACTTTAAATGCGTTTTTCTTGAAAACTAGAAGAGCTAGAGACAAAATAACGAAAATCTGTGATCACTTCTAAAAATTGGATTTTCTATGGATTTTTATATGAAAACTTTAAATGCGTTTTTCTTGAAAACTAGAAGAGCTAGAGCCAAAATAACGAAAATCTGTGATCACATCCAAAAATTGGATTTTCTATGGATTTTTATATGAAAACTTTAAATGCGTTTTTCTTGAAAACTAGAAGAGCTAGAGCCAAAATAACGAAAATCTGTGATCACATCCAAAAATTGGATTTTCTAAGGATTTTTATATGAAAACTTTAAATGCGTTTTTCTTGAAAACTAGAAGAGCTAGAGACAAAATAACGAAAATCTGTGATCACTTCTAAAAATTGGATTTTCTAAGGATTTTTATATAAAAACTTTAAATGCGTTTTTCTTGAAAACTAGAAGAGCTAGAGCCAAAATAACGAAAATCTGTGATCAGATCCAAAAATTGGATTTTCTATGGATTTTTATATGAAAACTTTAAGTGCGTTTTTCTTGAAAACTAGAAGAGCTAGAGCCAAAATAACGAAAATCTGTGATCACTTCTAAAAATTGGATTTTGTAAGGATTTTTATATGAAAACTTTAAATGCGTTTTTCTTGAAAACTAGAAGAGCTAGAGCCAAAATAACGAAAATCTGTGATCACATCCAAAAATTGGATTTTCTATGAATTTTTATATGAAAACTTTAAATGCGTTTTTCTTGAAAACTAGAAGAGCTAGAGACAAAATAACGAAAATCTGTGATCACTTCTAAAAATTGGATTTTCTATGGATTTTTATATGAAAACTTTAAATGCGTTTTTCTTGAAAACTAGAAGAGCTAGAGCCAAAATAACGAAAATCTGTGATCACTTCTAAAAATTGGATTTTCTAAGGATTTTTATATGAAAACTTTAAATGCGTTTTTCTTGAAAACTAGAAGAGCTAGAGCCAAAATAACGAAAATCTGTGATCACATCCAAAAATTGGATTTTCTATGAATTTTTATATGAAAACTTTAAATGCGTTTTTCTTGAAAACTAGAAGAGCTAGAGACAAAATAACGAAAATCTGTGATCACTTCTAAAACTTGGATTTTCTAAGGATTTTTATATGAAAACTTTAAATGCGTTTTTCTTGAAAACTAGAAGAGCTAGAGCCAAAATAACGAAAATCTGTGATCACTTCTAAAAATTGGATTTTCTAAGGATTTTTATATGAAAACTTTAAATGCGTTTTTCTTGAAAACTAGAAGAGCTAGAGCCAAAATAACGAAAATCTGTGATCACATCCAAAAATTGGATTTTCTATGAATTTTTATATGAAAACTTTAAATGCGTTTTTCTTGAAAACTAGAAGAGCTAGAGACAAAATAACGAAAATCTGTGATCACTTCTAAAAATTGGATTTTCTAAGGATTTTTATATGAAAACTTTAAATGCGTTTTTCTTGAAAACTAGAAGAGCTAGAGCCAAAATAACGAAAATCTGTGATCACATCCAAAAATTGGATTTTCTATGGATTTTTATATGAAAACTTTAAATGCGTTTTTCTTGAAAACTAGAAGAGCTAGAGCCAAAATAACGAAAATCTGTGATCACATCCAAAAATTGGATTTTCTATGGATTTTTATATGAAAACTTTAAATGCGTTTTTCTTGAAAACTAGAAGAGCTAGAGCCAAAATAACGAAAATCTGTGATCACATCCAAAAATTGGATTTTCTATGGATTTTTATATGAAAACTTTAAATGCGTTTTTCTTGAAAACTAGAAGAGCTAGAGCCAAAATAACGAAAATCTGTGATCACATCCAAAAATTGGATTTTCTATGGATTTTTATATGAAAACTTTAAATGCGTTTTTCTTGAAAACTAGAAGAGCTAGAGCCAAAATAACGAAAATCTGTGATCACTTCTAAAAATTGGATTTTCTAAGGATTTTTATATGAAAACTTTAAATGCGTTTTTCTTGAAAACTAGAAGAGCTAGAGCCAAAATAACGAAAATCTGTGATCACATCCAAAAATTGGATTTTCTATGGATTTTTATATGAAAACTTTAAATGCGTTTTTCTTGAAAACTAGAAGAGCTAGAGCCAAAATAACGAAAATCTGTGATCACATCCAAAAATTGGATTTTCTATGAATTTTTATATGAAAACTTTAAATGCGTTTTTCTTGAAAACTAGAAGAGCTAGAGACAAAATAACGAAAATCTGTGATCACTTCTAAAAATTGGATTTTCTAAGGATTTTTATATGAAAACTTTAAATGCGTTTTTCTTGAAAACTAGAAGAGCTAGAGCCAAAATAACGAAAATCTGTGATCACTTCTAAAAATTGGATTTTCTAAGGATTTTTATATGAAAACTTTAAATGCGTTTTTCTTGAAAACTAGAAGAGCTAGAGCCAAAATAACGAAAATCTGTGATCACATCCAAAAATTGGATTTTCTATGAATTTTTATATGAAAACTTTAAATGCGTTTTTCTTGAAAACTAGAAGAGCTAGAGCCAAAATAACGAAAATCTGTGATCACTTCTAAAAATTGGATTTTCTAAGGATTTTTATATGAAAACTTTAAATGCGTTTTTCTTGAAAACTAGAAGAGCTAGAGCCAAAATAACGAAAATCTGTGATCACATCCAAAAATTGGATTTTCTATGGATTTTTATATGAAAACTTTAAATGCGTTTTTCTTGAAAACTAGAAGAGCTAGAGCCAAAATAACGAAAATCTGTGATCACTTCTAATAATTGGATTTTCTAAGGATTTTTATATGAAAACTTTAAATGCGTTTTTCTTGAAAACTAGAAGAGCTAGAGCCAAAATAACGAAAATCTGTGATCACATCCAAAAATTGGATTTTCTATGGATTTTTATATGAAAACTTTAAATGCGTTTTTCTTGAAAACTAGAAGAGCTAGAGCCAAAATAACGAAAATCTGTGATCACTTCTAAAAATTGGATTTTCTAAGGATTTTTATATGAAAACTTTAAATGCGTTTTTCTTGAAAACTAGAAGAGCTAGAGCCAAAATAACGAAAATCTGTGATCACATCCAAAAATTGGATTTTCTATGGATTTTTATATGAAAACTTTAAATGCGTTTTTCTTGAAAACTAGAAGAGCTAGAGCCAAAATAACGAAAATCTGTGATCACATCCAAAAATTGGATTTTCTATGAATTTTTATATGAAAACTTTAAATGCGTTTTTCTTGAAAACTAGAAGAGCTAGAGACAAAATAACGAAAATCTGTGATCACTTCTAAAAATTGGATTTTCTAAGGATTTTTATATGAAAACTTTAAATGCGTTTTTCTTGAAAACTAGAAGAGCTAGAGCCAAAATAACGAAAATCTGTGATCACATCCAAAAATTGGATTTTCTATGGATTTTTATATGAAAACTTTAAATGCGTTTTTCTTGAAAACTAGAAGAGCTAGAGCCAAAATAACGAAAATCTGTGATCACTCCAAAAATTGGATTTTCTAAGGATTTTTATATGAAAACTTTAAATGCGTTTTCTTGAAAACTAGAAGAGCTAGAGACAAAATAACGAAAATCTGTGATCACTTCTAAAATTGGATTTTCTAAGGATTTTTATATAAAAACTTTAAATGCGTTTTTCTTGAAAACTAGAAGAGCTAGAGCCAAAATAACGAAAATCTGTGATCAGATCCAAAAATTGGATTTTCTATGGATTTTTATATGAAAACTTTAAGTGCGTTTTTCTTGAAAACTAGAAGAGCTAGAGCCAAAATAACGAAAATCTGTGATCACTTCTAAAAATTGGATTTTCTAAGGATTTTTATATGAAAACTTTAAATGCGTTTTTCTTGAAAACTAGAGAGCTAGAGCCAAAATAACGAAAATCTGTGATCACATCCAAAAATTGGATTTTCTATGAATTTTTATATGAAAACTTTAAATGCGTTTTTCTTGAAAACTAGAAGAGCTAGAGACAAAATAACGAAAATCTGTGATCACTTCTAAAAATTGGATTTTCTATGGATTTTTATATGAAAACTTTAAATGCGTTTTTCTTGAAAACTAGAAGAGCTAGAGCCAAAATAACGAAAATCTGTGATCACTTCTAAAAATTGGATTTTCTAAGGATTTTTATATGAAAACTTTAAATGCGTTTTTCTTGAAAACTAGAAGAGCTAGAGCCAAAATAACGAAAATCTGTGATCACATCCAAAAATTGGATTTTCTATGAATTTTTATATGAAAACTTTAAATGCGTTTTTCTTGAAAACTAGAAGAGCTAGAGACAAAATAACGAAAATCTGTGATCACTTCTAAATATTGGATTTTCTAAGGATTTTTATATGAAAACTTTAAATGCGTTTTTCTTGAAAACTAGAAGAGCTAGAGCCAAAATAACGAAAATCTGTGATCACTTCTAAAAATTGGATTTTCTAAGGATTTTTATATGAAAACTTTAAATGCGTTTTTCTTGAAAACTAGAAGAGCTAGAGCCAAAATAACGAAAATCTGTGATCACATCCAAAAATTGGATTTTCTATGAATTTTTATATGAAAACTTTAAATGCGTTTTTCTTGAAAACTAGAAGAGCTAGAGACGAAATAACGAAAATCTGTGATCACTTCTAAAAATTGGATTTTCTAAGGATTTTTATATGAAAACTTTAAATGCGTTTTTCTTGAAAACTAGAAGAGCTAGAGCCAAAATAACGAAAATCTGTGATCACTTCTAAAAATTGGATTTTCTAAGGATTTTTATATGAAAACTTTAAAGCGTTTTTCTTGAAAACTAGAAGAGCTAGAGCCAAAATAACGAAAATCTGTGATCACATCCAAAAATTGGATTTTCTATGAATTTTTATATGAAAACTTTAAATGCGTTTTTCTTGAAAACTAGAAGAGCTAGAGACAAAATAACGAAAATCTGTGATCACTTCTAAAAATTGGATTTTCTAAGGATTTTTATATGAAAACTTTAAATGCGTTTTTCTTGAAAACTAGAAGAGCTAGAGCCAAAATAACGAAAATCTGTGATCACATCCAAAATTGGATTTTCTATGGATTTTTATATGAAAACTTTAAATGCGTTTTTCTTGAAAACTAGAAGAGCTAGAGCCAAAATAACGAAAATCTGTGATCACTTCTAAAAATTGGATTTTCTAAGGATTTTTATATGAAAACTTTAAATGCGTTTTTCTTGAAAACTAGAAGAGCTAGAGCCAAAATAACGAAAATCTGTGATCACTTCTAAAAATTGGATTTTCTAAGGATTTTTATATGAAAACTTTAAATGCGTTTTTCTTGAAAACTAGAAGAGCTAGAGCCAAAATAACGAAAATCTGTGATCACTTCTAAAAATTGGATTTTCTAAGGATTTTTATATGAAAACTTTAAATCCGTTTTTCTTGAAAACTAGAAGAGCTAGAGCCAAAATAACGAAAATCTGTGATCACATCCAAAAATTGGATTTTCTATGGATTTTTATATGAAAACTTTAAATGCGTTTTTCTTGAAAACTAGAAGAGCTAGAGCCAAAATAACGAAAATCTGTGATCACTTCTAAAAATTGGATTTTCTAAGGATTTTTATATGAAAACTTTAAATGCGTTTTTCTTGAAAACTAGAAGAGCTAGAGCCAAAATAACGAAATCTGTGATCACATCCAAAAATTGGATTTTCTATGGATATTTATTATGAAAACTTTAAATGCGTTTTTCTTGAAAACTAGAAGAGCTAGAGCCAAAATAACGAAAATCTGTGATCACATCCAAAAATTGGATTTTCTATGGATTTTTATATGAAAACTTTAAATGCGTTTTTCTTGAAAACTAGAAGAGCTAGAGCCAAAATAACGAAAATCTGTGATCACATCCAAAAATTGGATTTTCTATGGATTTTTATATGAAAACTTTAAATGCGTTTTTCTTGAAAACTAGAAGAGCTAGAGCCAAAATAACGAAAATCTGTGATCACATCCAAAAATTGGATTTTCTATGGATTTTTATATGAAAACTTTAAATGCGTTTTTCTTGAAAACTAGAAGAGCTAGAGCCAAAATAACGAAAATCTGTGATCACATCCAAAAATTGGATTTTCTATGGATTTTTATATGAAAACTTTAAATGCGTTTTTCTTGAAAACTAGAAGAGCTAGAGACAAAATAACGAAAATCTGTGATCACTTCTAAAAATTGGATTTTCTAAGGATTTTTATATGAAAACTTTAAATGCGTTTTTCTTGAAAACTAGAAGAGCTAGAGCCAAAATAACGAAAATCTGTGATCACATCCAAAAATTGGATTTTCTATGGATTTTTATATGAAAACTTTAAATGCGTTTTTCTTGAAAACTAGAAGAGCTAGAGCCAAAATAACGAAAATCTGTGATCACTTCTAAAAATTGGATTTTCTAAGGATTTTTATATGAAAACTTTAAATGCGTTTTTCTTGAAAACTAGAAGAGCTAGAGCCAAAATAACGAAATCTGTGATCACTTCTAAAAATTGGATTTTCTAAGGATTTTTATATGAAAACTTTATATGCGTTTTTCTTGAAAACTAGAAGAGCTAGAGCCAAAATAACGAAAATCTGTGATCACTTCTAAAATTGGGATTTCTAAGGATTTTTATATGAAACTTTAAGTGCGTTTTTCTTGAAAACTAGAAGAGCTAGAGCCAAAATAACGAAAATCTGTGATCACATCCAAAAATTGGATTTTCTATGAATTTTTATATGAAAACTTTAAATGCGTTTTCTTGAAACTAGAAGAGCTAGAGACAAAATAACGAAAATCTGTGATCACTTCTAAAAATTGGATTTTCTAAGGATTTTTATATGAAAACTTTAAATGCGTTTTTCTTGAAAACTAGAAGAGCTAGAGCCAAAATAACGAAAATCTGTGATCTCATCCAAAAATTGGATTTTCTATGGATTTTTATATGAAAACTTTAAAATGCGTTTTTCTTGAAAACTAGAAGAGCTAGAGCCAAAATAACGAAAATCTGTGATCACTTCTAAAAATTGGATTTTCTAAGGATTTTTATATGAAAACTTTAAATGCGTTTTTCTTGAAAACTAGAAGAGCTAGAGCCAAAATAACGAAAATCTGTGATCACTTCTAGAAATTGGAATTTCTAAGGATTTTTATATGAAAACTTTAAATGCGTTTTTCTTGAAAACTAGAAGAGCTAGAGCCAAAATAACGAAAATCTGTGATCACTTCTAAAAATTTGGATTTTCTAAGGATTTTTATATGAAAACTTTAAATGCGTTTTTCTTGAAAACTAGAAGAGCTAGAGCCAAAATAACGAAAATCTGTGATCACATCCAAAAATTGGATTTTCTATGGATTTTTATATGAAAACTTTAAATGCGTTTTTCTTGAAAACTAGAAGAGCTAGAGCCAAATAACGAAAATCTGTGATCACTTCTAAAAATTGGATTTTCTAAGGATTTTTATATGAAAACTTTAAATGCGTTTTTCTTGAAAACTAGAAGAGCTAGAGCCAAAAATAACGAAAATCTGTGATCACTTCTAAAAATTGGAT